>OX451735.1:1302469986-1304869986 GCA_948472305.1 Vicia faba
ATCATTGTAGAGACCTCTAAGCAGGAGATAGAGGAAATTCTGAAGATTATCAAAAAGAGCGACTACAACGTAGTCGAGAAGCTGGGGCAGACCCCGTTAAAAATCTCCATGTTGTCCTTGTTATTGTGTTCAGAAGCCCATGCAAAGGCTTTAATTGCTTTCCTCAAAATTGTGCATGTGCCGTAGGAAACTTCTTCCGGTCGATTTAAAGACTGTGTAGCTAGTTTGAATGCCGACAACGGGTTGGATTTCTCAGACGCAGACCTGATTGCTAAAGGAAGAAATCATAATGATACTCTGCACGTCTCGATCGAGTGCAGGGGAACTACTATGCCCATGTACTGGGTGGATACAGGGTCCTCATTGAATGTTTTACCAAAGAAAGCACTAGACCGTCTGGACTGTGAAGGTTTAATTCTGAGGCCGAGCAATATTGTGGTTAGGGCTTTCGACGGGTCAAAAAGGATGGTGCACGGGGAAGTGGACGTCCCTGTTAAAGTTGGCTCTCATAATTTTGCATCTACGTTCTATGTGATGGATATCAGACCATCCTATTCTTTCCTGCTGGGTCGCCCTTGGATTCATAAGGCTGGGGCAGTGACTTCTACGCTCCATCAAATGTTGAAATATCCAGTAAAGGGGAAGATTGTTACGGTGCAAGGAGAAGAGGAGTACATGGTGAGTCATCTTAATTCCTTTCGCTATGTGGATATGGATGGGGAATTCATCGAAACCCCTTGTTAGAACTTTGAAGAGGTCCCCCAGACTTTGGCGTCGACTGAGGCTGCTATTGACGAACCTCCGATGAAGATGGCTTCCCTTAAGGATGCCAGGGCTGTAATTGAAAAAGGTGGGTGTGCAAATTGGGGTCAGCTCCCTGATTTCACACACAAAACTGACAAGTTTGGTTTGGGCTTTACTGCAGAGGCTCAAAGGGCTGTTCGACGCGCGTGGATTAGAAGACCTCCTCTGCATATCAGTAATCAGGGAGTGAATGCAATTGAAGATGGTAATGAAGATTCAGATACCGACAACTGGATATACCCTACAACCAATGGTGGTTTGAACAACTGGATGGCGAAAGACTTCATACCTATTTCTTTTATTACACAGTAATTGACTTTTGTCTTGAGATTTGTAACAGACAGTTTGAAACTTTACAGCCCGGTGCCTTGCCCGAGGCACCTTGGCTTTGTTTGTGAGGGCTTATTATTTCTCATTTTCATATATCATCAATAAAGCATTGGATGGTTTCTTGCATTACAAATTTTACGCTCCTTGTTTTTCTTTTCTATCTCGCACTTTGTTGTACCCCAAAATTTGCCCTCCCATATTTTCCAAGAAATTGCCAAGCAAAGCTTCAAAATTCCCCAAGGGTAGCACAGTGCAAAGGGCTCCTATACAGTCAAAATTAGGGTTTGTGTTCTGGTCAAGAAAATGAAATTTCCAAAGGTCCAATCAAATCTCACATGCCTACAAATATGGTCAAGCATCCTCATATCAAGTTTCAAGACATTCAGCTCAAAATTGCACAGTCAAAACCCTAATTGCACCACAGTCAACTGTAGGGGCAAAATGGTCATTTGACAGTCAAAAGTTCAAATTTTTGGTCAACATATCATTTTGAAGCCACAAACATCATTTGATCAATGCTTGATCATGATTCTCAAAATTTGGCTCAGAAATCATCAAGATGCAAAAGTTTCCTTATTTGGACAGTTGAAAAAGTCAACTGAAATTGACCAGGGCATAACTTCCACATGGATTATCAGAAAAATTCCATCCGAAGCTCATTTTGAAGAGAAAAACATTTCCTACAACTCATCTTCATACTTCAAGTCCAAGAAATGCTCTCACAAAAAGTTATCAATTTCAACATTATAGGTCATTTTCAAAAGTCAACAAAAAGGGACTTTAAGTCAAAGGCCATAACTTGAGATGGGTAAATCAAAATGACATGGGACCAAAGACATTGGTTAGAGGACTCAAAGACCTTTCCAAAATGTCCAAGAACATGAGAAAAGCTTAAACATTGAGCAAGTTATGCCTTGTGGAAGTTGGGAAATGTTTGGATATTTTGAAAAGTCAACATTGATTCAAATGACCTAAAATTGCTAATGGGCCCATTTTTCTTCCACAATTCATCATTCCAAGCATGTGCACGACCACTTGGCCCAAAGGGAAGTATTTTCTCATTTTTTATTTATTTATTTGAATTTTTATTTATAATAATTCACTTAAATCAATTAAATATGTGAAAAATATTTAACTTAACCTAATAAATCTTTTTGTACATGTTTTAGCCTCAAGATTTCGTGCTTGTACCAATATGGAAAGATTTGGGTTGATTGGCTTGATTTTGAACCAAAAACACATGGAAAAAGATATGAAAAAATCTTAGAAAATCAAATTTCCAAAATCAATGAATGCAATGGATTTGATTGATTTTTCTTGACCTAATTCACTACTACATATGCTAGGATCACAACCCTAATCAATATACACGCACAGCTGCTCAAGAAGGCCATTCACAAACTTGAAAAAATTGTCAAAAAAGTCAATTCTGAAATCATCTTTACAGGTTGATTCAAAGCACGATTCTTGTTCCATTAGCTTCCTTGGAGATCACTGATCACATTCCAATCAAAAACCTTCATCAAAGCTCAAGGAATCGGTATATAGAACTCCAAATATTCCATGAAAAACTCATGATCGTGTTCTCAAATCTAAGCATTTTCATAGCATTTTATTCATTGATTCATGCTCATTATGAAGTTTTGAAGCTAACCAATACATTTAATTGTCTTTTTATGTGCTACACGCGATTATGCCATGTTTGAGTTTTAGGGTTTACAGGACCTCCAATTGGGGATTTTGAAACCAAGAAAAATTGGCCTTCAAGAGTACCATGGTTGTAATCAGCAAGTCTGGACGAAGAAGAAGTCACTATCGCGCCTAATTTATGGACCCTCTAGACCTATTCGCTATTTTCCCAAAAGCGGCCTAAGAAAACGTCCTGAAAACCGTTGCCTGTTCTTTTATGTTTTCAGGAACATGAAGAAGACGAAGTCGTGGCGAAACGTGATAGGCCCGTTCAAAAATTCGCGCGCTGAAGGCATTAAGGGATTGTTTTCTTTTATTATATTTGTTGTTTATTTATTTAAAAAACGCGTGATAGTGGTCCAGTGGTAAGGTGTGAACGTTGGCAATGCATATGGCCTGGGTTCGAGCCCCAGGTCTACGTTAATTTCCATATTATTTTGCAATACATATTCCTATGCAGTTTCAAAGGTGGAGCGCACCATACATCCTCCAGATCAAATCGCCCACGTGCCTAGTGGAATCAAACCAAAGGCTGAGATTGAAGGGACACCCTAAATCCTAGTCAATATGCCACATAGTGTCTGGAAAAGTCAACGAACTTGAAGGTTATTGGGCTCAGATTTCTTGGGCCAGACCTCCACTTTGGGGACTACCACCCCCTGGTTTGCAATTCTCTATATTTTCCTTATCTTTTATTTTCAATTATTATTTTATTTTCTTTATTGTTTTGAATTAATTAATTATTTTTACAAAATATAAAATATCACAAAAAAATCAGAAAAAAGGAAAAACACAATAAATATTTTTGTTTTAATATTTTCATGAATAAATTTGCATGTAATTAAATTTAGTTTTTTTAATTAGGTTAATTTTAATACTTTTAACAAAAAATCTAAAAAATGTAGAAACAGGTTAATTAATAATTTTTCATCCTTTTTATTTTTTTATTTTTTCTTTCATAAATAATTAAATAACTAAATATTTATTTTCATGAATAAACTTGTAAATTAATTAGGGTTTCATTTAGGTTAAAAACTTCAATATTTTTCTTAATAACTTAAAAATAATTAGAATTAGGTTTAGCATTTTATTTTAATTTTAATTAATTCCTTTTTCTATTAAATCTTAAAACACTAAAAAACACCAAAAAAACAGATTCTTGCTTTCTTTTAATTTTAATTTTAATTCCTCATTAATTTTAATTTTTGCAAGAAGGGTCCAACGCCCATGTTCTTAATTTTTATTCTAATTCGCATATTTATTTTATTTTGCTTAAATAATTATGTACCTCTCCCAAAGCCTTGTAATTACTTCTCGCACTTTCAATTTATTTATTTTTCTGTCAAATCGGGTCCTGGTTAATTTTGGCGATGTGGACTCGCGCCTTTTGTAATAGCTTAGAATCTTTTACTTTTCCCGCAATATTTTTAACTGTTAATGTATGACTAAAATAAAATCAAGTGTAGAACACCGATAACATGACAAGATAAATGCAAATGAAAACGACACACAAATCACACACCACCCCTAGGGTACGCCTCACTGTTGCCTTGCCTCGAAAGGTGATCGTCGAGTAGAGGATGTCTTGGTAAGTCCTCATGATCCGGGAACCTGGCATGAGGGTAGCTTCTAAGGTGTCTTCCTATTGCTCTGGTGATCACCATGTCCCGAACCTCGAATTGACCCGAACACCTCCAACGGTGGTGCTACCTACCTCTCAATGGTGGGATGGCACTACTTTAAAGGACATTTACACAGACGAATTCCTTAGGGTAGGTAGGTTCTCGTAGATACTTGCTCTAATCTCAAAACAAATTCAAAAATACTTTTCACACTGACACCTTTTCAAAAAGCTTCTGAAAGCAATTTTTCAAACACTCTTGAGGACCGATACAAGAGTCGAACTGGAATTTTCAAAGAAACTTTTTTAAACCCCACAGTTGAAAAGCAAACAAACCATTTTTGAAAACACAATGAGCAAGTATCTAAGAGCCCATGGATAACCATGGATAGAAAGGGTGCTAACACCTTCCCTTTCTATAATCTACCTCCCGAACCGAGAGCAATCTCTTTAAGGAATTTTTCTATGCTTTTGTCCTTTCCATTTGGAGAAAATAAAAGACGGTGGCGACTCTTGCTTCCGCGACATTTCGCGAACCAGCGTTAAACAGTCAGTTCCAGATCCACCGATCACAGAACTGGCGACTCTGCTGGGGACTCTAACTTACAGTGAGGTGTACCTTAGGGCTAAGTTCATAACTATGTTTTCAATTGTTTTCCTTGTGTGCTTTAAATTGTGGGTTGCTTGGGAGTTCTATAGATCCTAAACCCGGATCTGGGGGATACCTTCTTAGAAAGTAGCAACAAGGCTGTGAGGGAACTGTGCGGGGTATACCGACATGGTTGAAACAGTCTGCTACGTTGATGTGGCACTTTGGTGTGTACCGGTAACCCTTGAGTTCAGTCAAGGAGAGTACGGGGCCTCCGCGTGGTGTCGTGAAGCATCAACAGACCTTAGGAACCTTAATTGAACTATCTTGGCCTCTTTAGGGTAGTGAGATAACTGACTTTGGTGCAGTCCGAGGTTGGTTGATACTCGATACTACACTCAATTGAGGGTTGCTTTCCTGGAATATTTCGGTCGCCAGTTCAGTGGCTAAATCGAAACGATGAACAATGAAAGCAATCCCGTGATATTGGGAACTTTAGAACCCGGTTACTTTGATTAGGACAGGTTGAGCCCACCAACTTCAAGAGGGTAATACCCAGACCCCATGATGGCCTAAACTCTAAGGGCTTTCTCTTGTGTGACTTGTGTGCCTTCGTACTTGACTACTTGCATGCTTGTTATCTGACACATGAACTACTTGCAAGTTTTGTTTATAGTCCTTAATAGGGACTCATAACAGGGTATCTAAGTTTCTTACAGGTTTTGGTTTGCAGTCCTTAATTAGGACTCCTAACAGGGTTTACCGAGTTTCTTGCAGGGTTTGCTCTAGTCCTTAATTGGGACTCATGACTAGTATACTGAATCTCTTGCAGGTTTTGGTGTGCAGTCCTTAATTGGGACTCATAACAGGGTTACCTACATTACCCCATGCATCATGACATCATACCATTGCATACATCCTAACCCATTTCAAGGATCTCAAGGGCTTGTGATGCAGGTCATGGTGAATCAACTATCCCAGCAAGGGGCAAAGAGGATTTATTTTCCTCTAGACAAAGTTGTCAGAGGCTATGACCCACTTGATATGGTGAGCTTTGACTTCTGAAGAAGGTTCCCCTAACCAAGGTTGTTCGGAAATCAAAACCAGACATGATGATTAAAGTCAGGGGCTATGACCCACTGGATATGGTGAGCCTTTGACCCTTGAAGAAGGACTCTCAACAACATGAAGTACCTTCAATCAAGTTACCAGTTTCCAACTCTAACAATTTGTCTACCCCTCGAGGTCCTTGAAAGCATCGCATGCATGTCATACACATCGTTGCATAACAGGTATCCTTGTTGCAGGTCACTTACCTTTCTCGCTGTTTATTTCAGCAATGGCCCTCCAACCAGATAACCGGGACCTTCTTGCTCAAGAGACTCGGTTCAGGGAAATCCTCCTGAATCTATCCAAGGGGCAGGAGGAGCTAAGGACACTTCTCATGGGGACTTTTGTCAAGAACAGTGCTGAGGATGAAAGGTTGAAACACCTACAAGCTGAGATGGATGCAATGAAAGCCCAAATGCTGGGGCAGAGAAATGCCATTCAAGGTTTAGCTCAAAGACAAGATGAACTCCGGTTTCTCGTCAACCAACTGATTCAGGGTAACCAACTGGGGCAAACATCTAAGGGTAAGAAGCCAGTCATCGTTCGACCATCTTTGAGACAAAGAGGCAAGGAGAAAGCTCCTCATATGGCTCCCGTATCACCAATTCAGTATCAACCTCACCAGCTTCAACCAGACAAGCCCCAAAGGCAATTCACCGAGCTCAACGTGTCGCTGCCTCAAGCCTTACAACAACTGCTGAGGTTGAACTTGGTAACTCGAAAGGATCCTCCTAAGAATCCCAACAAGACACCTTCAAGGTATAACCCCAATGCTCACTGCGCTTATCATTCTGACAGTCCGGGGCATGCTACAGAGGATTGTTGGACTTTGAAGAATAAGATCCAGGACCTAATTGAGGAAGGAGCTGTGGAATTCACCCAAGATGGCCAGGCTGAGTGCTTCTACCATCCCTACAGGAGGCACCATTCGAAGTAACAAGCCCTGAGATGAGAAGACTTTTGTTCGTTAGGATTTTCAAGTTGTAATTTCTTTCTGTTCAAACATTTACTCATGTTAAACATTGTTATTTAATTAATGCATCGCATATGTCTGTTTGGAAGCAATATATTCGTATTCACTATATGCAAATCATTTTCATATTTTTTCTGATGATCAACGCTCGATTAATAGTTCTAAGCCTCTTGAGGGAGGATGACGAAAACGATACCGCAATCATTACAGTATGCTTTTGAACGGACCCCGCTTATGAGGTACAGGCATTGTTTCAATTCTTAAACACTGGATTTATAAGGAAGATAATCCCTCGTCAACCCCTCTGAGCCAAAGAAGTAGAAGTTTTTATTTTCGAAAATCAAAACCCTTAATCATAACCTGGGGCAGGGTAGTTCCCTCAGTTGATCCAAGTGCATAACGAATGGCACCGAAGAAGTCATTACGAGACAAAAGACAGTGATGGTTCAGAACAATCATAAAGAAAGGCAGTCATTATCTCAAAAATAAATAAATAAATGAAAAGCCCAAGAAGTCTAAACCTCCAAAGGGGACTTACGAAACTAGGGCATCCCGCTGACTGTAATCACAAAAAAACAGTTCAGGCAAAAAAGAAAGGGATAACAAAATCAAAAAAGAAAGAGGTCCTACAAACCCTCGACAAAAAAAAATGATGACTGCCTATTCAGAATAAATCATCAATGACTGAACCATCGCCGGAAAATCAGAGCAAAGACTCAAACGAGGTCTAACGTATGATCAACTGAGTTTAGGTTTGAAGAACATCACGAAGAGCGGGTGGGTACATATAAAATTTGAGCCTTTATCCTTTGTTTCTTAAACCGTGAACCAGGCCACATTATAACCCTTAAAAGTCCTAGCTGAAGCATGAGTTAGTTCGAAAGCATACTGTGACGAAAGGTATCCTGACTCCTTAAGGCTTACAGTAAATACGGAGTTGACATCACGTTTTACAAACATTCACTGGTTTTAGGAAAAAGAATGCATTTTCAAAATCTTCAAGACAGACATAGGCTTTGCATTTTTAACATAACTTTGTTTGCATATGACTTTTTGTTTGAACAACATAGAAGTTCGCACGACGAATGCCTAATGAGCAGAAGTACCTCCAATCAAGGGGCAGACATGACCATGGTCCATTATCTGGGGCAGTCCAATCAAGATTCAAGGAATCTCTAAAGATGCCAAATAGCCTGGGGCAAATCTCTGCTTGAATCACTTGGGGCACTGCAGCAATGAATCTTGCCTGATCAAACATCTTCTGGTAGCATGACGAAACACTTCTAACAGGGGCAACTCCCTACATCCTGAGAGCGCGGACATAGTCGGAAAAATACTACGCATAATCAAAGACCCGCTAGGTTGACACACCTAGGCAAAAATAAGGGCTTCCCGGCGAACCAAAAGGGTTCGGGCAAAATGAAGGGATGAAATGAAAAAATCTGTACACTCGGCAAGTCGAAAACCTGAAAAGGCGGCTTGGGCAAAAATGGGTATCCCGGTGGACTGAAAACCCGAAAGGGAGGTCCAGGCAAAATTTAGGGATTAAAGCGTACGACTATGTCCTGGCATCTCGTCACCTGCCTACCAGAAGAAGGTTGGTCCATCAACAACTATCAGCCCCTCACAGGTCTTCTTCTCCAACCTCAGAAACAGGGGCAATAAAGAGTCGCCTAGGCAATCTAATTGTTCTATCCTCCAAGGTACCAAGATAGGTTCAGTTAAAGAACATAATCGGCATATCTTAATTCCCCAGAAAGTACGTCAGCAAGTCAACATACTCTTCTCAAGCAAAGTTACAGTCAGTCTTAAGGAAGTTGGGTATACTCCCGTAGATCTCAACATCCCCCAGCAGCAATATACATATTCTTAACAAGCATCCCCGGCAGTCTTGGTCTAAAAATTGTTCCCCGGCGGCATACCGGTATTCAAAGGAATCATTTCCCCAGCATATCAAAACTTCCCCAAGAGAGTCCAATCCAGTTTCCCCAGGAAAGTTGGAACTCATACCCCCAAGCAGTAAGCTTATCCCCAGTAGATTCTGGAAGCTTATCCCTCGCAGAGCACGAACGCGTCGTCCGGCTTGATTTAAAGAGTTATTTCCTTAACAGGATATAACTGGGTTATCCTCAGCCAAAAGCCACGGAAAGAGCGTCCTCGACGAAATTTTCTTACCCCAGCGAAGTCCATCAACACTCCCAACAACAAGGGTATCCCCAGCAAATTATCATCAACATTCGGCAAGGCATCCCTCTTCCCACAGAGTATTGCTTCCCAGCATGGTTGCTAGAGTATCTTTTCTCCCTGCAGAATCTTCCATTTGCCAAGTTTATTCCGCAACGGAGTCATCTTCTCCTACCGGTATTCTTGCAATTATCATCCCCAGCGGAAGCGAAATCTATTCTTCAACATCAGCCCAGGATATGACTTCCCGGCACCCGTCAAGGATTTAATGTCCTAGACGAAAACATACATTCATAAAACATCACATACATCATTATAGCATGCATAGACGCATTATGTCATACAAATTTCATTTATGTTGCTTGATCCATATCATGCATCGCATACGACTGACCCTTACCTTTCAGGAAAGAGGCAGTTAAATTCTCAACCATATTTCAAGACCTAGACCGGTTCAGTTAATCAACTCCAAAGATTTATTATCCAGTCCAAGGCCCTCTCTAGTCCAGCTAAATCGACTCCCAACAGATTTTTCTGATGAAGACTCAGTAGAAGTTATGAGATTATAATTTTCCTATTGGTTCTCTCTCCGACGGTGCATGAGATTTCCATTTTAGGTTTTTCTTTAAGATTATATTTTCCTATTGGTTCTCTCTCCGACGGTGCATGAGATTTCCATTTTAGGTTTTTCTTTAAGATTATATTTTCCTATTGGTTCTCTCTCCGACGGTGCATGAGATTTCCATTTTAGGTTTTTCTTTAAGATTATATTGTCCTATTGGTTCTCTCTCCGACGGTGCATGAGATTTCCATTTTAGGTTTTTCTTTAAGATTATATTGTCCTATTGGTTCTCTCTCCGACGGTGCATGAGATTTCCATTTTAGGTTTTTCTTTAAGATTATATTTTCCTATTGGTTCTCTCTCCGACGGTGCATGAGATTTCCATTTTAGGTTTTTCTTTAAAGATTATTTTGTCCTATTGGTTCTCTCTCCGACGGTGCATGAGATTTCCATTTTAGGTTTTTCTTTGAGATTATAATGTCCTATTGGTTCTCTCTCCGACGGTGCATGAGATTTCCATTTTAGGTTTTTCTTTAAGATTATATTTTCCTATTGGTTCTCTCTCCGACGGTGCATGAGATTTCCATTTTAGGTTTTTCTTTAAAGATTATATTTTCCTATTGGTTCTCTCTCCGACGGTGCATGAGATTTCCATTTTAGGTTTTTCTGTGAGATTATAATTTTCCTATTGGTTCTCTCTCCGACGGTGCATGAGATTTCCATTTTAGGTTTTTCTTTAAGATTATATTTTCCTATTGGTTCTCTCTCCGACGGTGCATGAGATTTCCATTTTAGGTTTTTCTTTAAGATTATATTGTCCTATTGGTTCTCTCTCCGACGGTGCATGAGATTTCCATTTTAGGTTTTTCTTTAAGATTATATTTTCCTATTGGTTCTCTCTCCGACGGTGCATGAGATTTCCATTTTAGGTTTTTCTTTAAGATTATATTTTCCTATTGGTTCTCTCTCCGACGGTGCATGAGATTTCCATTTTAGGTTTTTCTTTAAAGATTATTTTGTCCTATTGGTTCTCTCTCCGACGGTGCATGAGATTTCCATTTTAGGTTTTTCTGTGAGATTATAATTTTCCTATTGGTTCTCTCTCCGACGGTGCATGAGATTTCCATTTTAGGTTTTTCTTTGAGATTATAATGACCTATTGGTTCTCTCTCCGACGGTGCATGAGATTTCCATTTTAGGTTTTTCTTTAAGATTATATTTTCCTATTGGTTCTCTCTCCGACGGTGCATGAGATTTCCATTTTAGGTTTTTCTTTAAGATTATATTGTCCTATTGGTTCTCTCTCCGACGGTGCATGAGATTTCCATTTTAGGTTTTTCTTTAAGATTATATTGTCCTATTGGTTCTCTCTCCGACGTTGCATGAGATTTCCATTTTAGGTTTTTCTTTAAGATTATATTGTCCTATTGGTTCTCTCTCCGACGGTGCATGAGATTTCCATTTTAGGTTTTTCTTTAAAGATTATATTTTCCTATTGGTTCTCTCTCCGACGGTGCATGAGATTTCCATTTTAGGTTTTTCTGTGAGATTATAATTTTCCTATTGGTTCTCTCTCCGACGGTGCATGAGATTTCCATTTTAGGTTTTTCTTTAAGATTATATTGTCCTATGGTTCCCTCTCCGACGGTGAGTGAGGTGATAATTCCTTTTCAGATGGTTCCCTCTCCGACGGTGAGTGAGGTGATAATCTCCTATGGTTCCCTCTCCGACGGTGAGTGAGGTGATAATTCCTTTCCAGATGGTTCCCTCTCCGACGGTGAGTGAGGTGATAATTCCAGATGGTTCCCTCTCCGACGGTGAGTGAGGTGATAATTCCTTTCCAGATGGTTCCCTCTCCGACGGTGAGTGAGGTGATAATTCCTTTCCAGATAGTTCCCTCTCTGACGGTGAGTGAGATTATAATGACCTATGGTTCTCTTCCCGATCCTGCGAAGATGGTATTTCCCACCAAGATTTTCTCAACGAGCGTTGTTGAAGTTAAAGTCACCCAAGGTTCTCTTGCCATTCATGCTAAGATATGCAGGTTCTCGCTAAGGAATCTCTTACGCGATCAACATCCAAATGGCATCTATAAGCCCATCATCCTGTTCATCAACCTCCAAATGGCATCTATAAGCCCATTTCCATCATCACACTGCTACTATGTGAGCGCAAATTTCTGGGCACTCTAGTGTTCAATCATCTTCTACCTTCGGATTACGAAAGGCACGTCAGCCAATCTGCATCCTCAGGTCTAAGAAGATTGAACAGGGGCAACTGTTGTACCCCAAAATTTTCCCTCCCATATTTTCCAAGAAATTGCCAAGCAAAGCTTCAAAATTCCCCAAGGGTAGCACAGTGCAAAGGGCTCCTATACAGTCAAAATTAGGGTTTGTGTTCTGGTCAAGAAAATGAAATTTCCAAAGGTCCAATCAAGTCTCACATGCCTACAAATATGGTCAAGCATCCTCATATCAAGTTTCAAGACATTCAGCTCAAAATTGCACAGTCAAAACCCTAATTGCACCACAGTCAACTGTAGGGGCAAAATGGTCATTTGACAGTCAAAAGTTCAAATTTTTGGTCAACATATCATTTTGAAGCCACAAACATCATTTGATCAATGCTTGATCATGATTCTCAAAATTTGGCTCAGAAATCATCAAGATGCAAAAGTTTCCTTATTTGGACAGCTGAAAAAGTCAACTAAAATTGACCAGGGCATAACTTCCACATGGATTATCAGAAAAATTCCATCCGAAGCTCATTTTGAAGAGAAAAACATTTCCTACAACTCATCTTCATACTTCAAGTCCAAGAAATGCTCTCACAAAAAGTTATCAATTTCAACATTATAGGTCATTTTCAAAAGTCAACAAAAAGAGACTTTAAGTCAAAGGCCATAACTTGAGATGGGTAAATCAAAATGACATGGGACCAAAGACATTGGTTAGAGGACTCAAAGACCTTTCCAAAATGTCCAAGAACATGAGAAAAGCTTAAACATTGAGCAAGTTATGCCTTGTGGAAGTTGGGAAATGTTTGGATATTTTGAAAAGTCAACATTGATTCAAATGACCTAAAATTGCTAATGGGCCCATTTTTCTTCCACAATTCATCATTCCAAGCATGTGCACGACCACTTGGCCCAAAGGGAAGTATTTTCTCATTTTTTATTTATTTATTTGAATTTTTATTTATAATAATTCACTTAAATCAATTAAATATGTGAAAAATATTTAACTTAACCTAATAAATCTTTTTGTACATGTTTTAGCCTCAAGATTTCGTGCTTGTACCAATATGGAAAGATTTGGGTTGATTGGCTTGATTTTGAACCAAAAACACATGGAAAAAGATATGAAAAAATCTTAGAAAATCAAATTTCCAAAATCAATGAATGCAATGGATTTGATTGATTTTTCTTGACCTAATTCACTACTACATATGCTAGGATCACAACCCTAATCAATATACACGCACAGCTACTCAAGAAGGCCATTCACAAACTTGAAAAAATTGTCAAAAAAGTCAATTCTGAAATCATCTTTACAGGTTGATTCAAAGCACGATTCTTGTTCCATTAGCTTCCTTGGAGATCACTGATCACATTCCAATCAAAAACCTTCATCAAAGCTCAAGGAATCGGTATACAGAACTCCAAATATTCCATGAAAAACTCATGATCGTGTTCTCAAATCTAAGCATTTTCATAGCATTTTATTCATTGATTCATGCTCATTATGAAGTTTTGAAGCTAACCAATACATTTAATTGTCTTTTTATGTGCTACACGCGATTATGCCATGTTTGAGTTTTAGGGTTTACAGGACCTCCAATTGGGGATTTTGAAACCAAGAAAAATTGGCCTTCAAGAGTACCATGGTTGTAATCAGCAAGTCTGGACGAAGAAGAAGTCACTATCGCGCCTAATTTATGGACCCTCTAGACCTATTCGCTATTTTCCCAAAAGCGGCCTAAGAAAACGTCCTGAAAACCGTTGCCTGTTCTTTTATGTTTTCAGGAACATGAAGAAGACGAAGTCGTGGCGAAACGTGATAGGCCCGTTCAAAAATTCGCGCGCTGAAGGCATTAAGGGATTGTTTTCTTTTATTATATTTGTTGTTTATTTATTTAACAAACGCGTGATAGTGGTCCAGTGGTAAGGTGTGAACGTTGGCAATGCATATGGCCTGGGTTCGAGCCCCAGGTCTACGTTAATTTCCATATTATTTTGCAATACATATTCCTATGCAGTTTCAAAGGTGGAGCGCACCATACATCCTCCAGATCAAATCGCCCACGTGCCTAGTGGAATCAAACCAAAGGCTGAGATTGAAGGGACACCCTAAACCCTAGTCAATATGCCACATAGTGTCTGGAAAAGTCAACGAACTTGAAGGTTATTGGGCTCAGATTTCTTGGGCCAGACCTCCACTTTGGGGACTACCACCCCCTGGTTTGCAATTCTCTATATTTTCCTTATCTTTTATTTTCAATTATTATTTTATTTTCTTTATTGTTTTGAATTAATTAATTATTTTTACAAAATATAAAATATCACAAAAAAATCAGAAAAAAGGAAAAACACAATAAATATTTTTGTTTTAATATTTTCATGAATAAATTTGCATGTAATTAAATTTAGTTTTTTTAATTAGGTTAATTTTAATACTTTTAACAAAAAATCTAAAAAATGTAGAAACAGGTTAATTAATAATTTTTCATCCTTTTTATTTTTTTATTTTTTCTTTCATAAATAATTAAATAACTAAATATTTATTTTCATGAATAAACTTGTAAATTAATTAGGGTTTCATTTAGGTTAAAAACTTCAATATTTTTCTTAATAACTTAAAAATAATTAGAATTAGGTTTAGCATTTTATTTTAATTTTAATTAATTCCTTTTTCTATTAAATCTTAAAACACTAAAAAACACCAAAAAAACAGATTCTTGCTTTCTTTTAATTTTAATTTTAATTCCTCATTAATTTTAATTTTTGCAAGAAGGGTCCAACGCCCATGTTCTTAATTTTTATTCTAATTCGCATATTTATTTTATTTTGCTTAAATAATTATGTACCTCTCCCAAAGCCTTGTAATTACTTCTCGCACTTTCAATTTATTTATTTTTCTGTCAAATCGGGTCCTGGTTAATTTTGGCGATGTGGACTCGCGCCTTTTGTAATAGCTTAGAATCTTTTACTTTTCCCGCAATATTTTTAACTGTTAATGTATGACTAAAATAAAATCAAGCGTAGAACACCGATAACATGACAAGATAAATGCAAATGAAAACGACACACAAATCACACACCACCCCTAGGGTACGCCTCACTGTTGCCTTGCCTCGAAAGGTGATCGTCGAGTAGAGGATGTCTTGGTAAGTCCTCATGATCCGGGAACCTGGCATGAGGGTAGCTTCTAAGGTGTCTTCCTATTGCTCTGGTGATCACCATGTCCCGAACCTCGAATTGACCCGAACACCTCCAACGGTGGTGCTACCTACCTCTCAATGGTGGGATGGCACTACTTTAAAGGACATTTACACAGACGAATTCCTTAGGGTAGGTAGGTTCTCGTAGATACTTGCTCTAATCTCAAAACAAATTCAAAAAGACTTTTCACACTGACACCTTTTCAAAAAGCTTCCGAAAGCAATTTTTCAAACACTCTTGAGGACCGATACAAGAGTCGAACTGGAATTTTCAAAGAAACTTTTTTAAACCCCACAGTTGAAAAGCAAACAAACCATTTTTGAAAACACAATGAGCAAGTATCTAAGAGCCCATGGATAACCATGGATAGAAAGGGTGCTAACACCTTCCCTTTCTATAATCTACCTCCCGAATCGAGAGCAATCTCTTTAAGGAATTTTTCTGTGCTTTTGTCCTTTCCATTTGGAGAAAATAAAAGACGGTGGCGACTCTTGCTTCCGCGACATTTCGCGAACCAGCGTTAAACAGTCAGTTCCAGATCCACCGATCACACACTTTATTAAAACAACTATTGTCTTACATGCACTCACATATCATAATTCAGATCCACATCCACTCTGGATCCCATTGATAACAACTCTGCTACTGCCAGTTATGACTTTGAAAATCCGATCAACCAAGCCGAGGAAGAAGGTGAGGATGATTGTGAGGTGCTTGGGGAACTTGCTAGACTGTTACTACAGGAAGTGAGGGCCATATAGCCTCATGAAGAGCCAGTGGAATCAGTGAATTTGGGTACAGAGGAAGACAGGAAAGAGGTCAAGATAGGTGCGAATCTGGAGCCTAGTGTCAAGCAACAGTTGATACAGATGCTACGTGACTATGTTGAGATCTTCGCTTGGTCTTATGAAGATATGCCTGGTTTGGACACTGACATTGTAGTACACCGCCTACCAACCAAAGAAGAGTGTCCTCCAATAAACAGAAGGTTCGCCGTATGCGCCCTGAGATGTTTGAGAAAATCAAAGCTGAGGTCATGAAACAGTTTGACGCTGGATTTCTAGCTGTTACTTCTTATCCGCAGTGGGTTTCCAACGTTGTTCCGGTGCCGAAGAAGGATGGTAAGGTGCGAATGTGTGTGGACTATAGAGATCTGAACAGGGCGAGCCCCAAGGATGATTTCCCGCTTCCTCACATCGACGTTCTGGTCGACAACACCGCGCAACATAAGGTCTTCTCCTTTATGGATGGTTTTTATGGTTACAATCAGATTAAGATGGCTCCCGAGGACATGGAAAAGACAACCTTAGTTACACAGTAGGGCACTTTCTGTTACAAGGTAATGCCTTTCGGGTTGAAGAATGATTGAGCAACTTATCAGCGCGCCATGATCGCTTTGTTCCACGACATGATTCACCATGAGATTGAGGTTTACGTTGATGACATGATCACAAGGTCCCAGACTGAAGAAGAACACCTTGACCATCTCCAGAAACTGTTCGACAGGCTGAAGACGTACAAGCTGAGGTTAAACCCGAACAACTGCACCTTCGGGGTGAGGTCTGGTAAGCTGCTGGGTTTCGTCGTTAGTGATAAAGGTATTCAAGTGGATCCTGCAAAGGTGAAGGCTATACATGAGATGCCAGCTCCACGAACGGAAAAGGAAGTTAGAGGCTTTTTGGGATGACTAAATTACATTGCAAGATTCAGTTCACACCTGACTGCTACTTGTGAGCCAATCTTCAAGCTACTGAAGAAAGATCAAGTAGTAAAATGGAATGATGAATGTCAGACCGCTTTCAAAAGGATCAAGGAATACCTCCAAGAGCCACCTATTCTGATGCCTCCAATTGAAGGAAGACCTTTGATCTTATACTTGACAGTACTGGATAATTCAATGGGGTGTGTGCTGGGGCAGCATGACGAGTCTGGCCGAAAAGAGCATGCTATTTACTACCTTAGCAAAAAGTTTACCGACTGTGAGACCCGATACTCACTACTCAAGAAAACTTGCTGCGCTTTGGCATGGGCTGCTCGCCGGCTGAGACAGTACATGCTGACTCACACTACCCTATTGATATCAAAGATGGATCCAATTAATTATATCTTCGAAAATCCTGCCTTGTCCGGAAGAATAGAAAGATGGCAGATGATCTTAACTGAGTACGATATCCAATACACAACCCAAAAAGCAATCAAGAGGAGTGTGTTGGCGGATCATTTGGCGTATCAGGCCGTGGATGATTACCAATCCATGAATTTCGAGTTCCCGGATGAGAACATCATGTTAGTGATCGACTATGAAGAACCTGGACCTGATGAAGGACCCGAGGAGGGATCTCGATGGTCTATGTATTTTGATAGAGCCTCAAACGCATTGGGTAATGGCACTGGCGCTGTGATCATATCTCCTGATGGCTTTCATACTCCATTCACCGCCCAATTATGTTTTAACTACACCAACAATATGGCGGAGTATGAAGCGTGCATCATGGGCCTTCGAGCTGCTATTGACCTGAGAATTAAGTTCTTAAGTGTATTCGGAGATTCTGCTCTAGTGATTAGTCAGATCAAAGGCGAGTGGGATACGAAGCACCCAAATCTTATTCCTTACAAAGAGTATGTACTGAAGTTGCTCCCACACTTTGAGGAGATAACCTTTGAACACTTTCCAAGAGAGGAGAATCAGTTAGCGGACGCGATAGCTACCATGTCTTCTATGTTCAAGGTCAGGTGGGACAATGAAGCTCCCTAGATTACCATTGATAGGTTGGACGAACCCGCACATTGCTGTGACATCGAGACTGAAGAGGTAGTAGATAAACCCTGGTTTCACGAGGTAAAGAGGTATCTTGAGGCTCAAGAATACCCCAAGGGTGCATCTGTTAATGATAAGAAGTTTATGAGAAGGTTCGCTGCGTAGTTCTTCATTAGCAGTGGGATCCTTTATAAGCAAAACCATGATTCAACCTTACTGTGATGTATGGACAAAAGCGAGGCGGAAAGGATCTTGGCGGAGTTACATGAAGGTACCTTCGAAACTCATTCCAGTGGACATACCATGGCAAAGAAAATCCTACGGGATGGATATTATTGGTCTACTACGGAAGCCGATTGTTATCAGCATTCTCGAACCTGTCATAAGTGCCAAGTCTATGCTGATAAGGTGGACATACCTCCAGTTCCTCTGAATGTCTTGATAGCTCCTTGGCCTTTTGCAATGTGGGGCATCGATATGATCGGTGAGATCAGACCCACTGCATCTAACGGACATCGTTTCATCCTGGTAGCTATTGATTATTTGACGAAGTGGGTTGAGGCAGTTTCCTTTGCTACAGTAACCAAGAATGTCGTGGCACGATTCATCCGACACAATTTGATCTGTCGGTATGGTGTACTAGAGAGAATCATTACGGACAATGGTACAAACTCAACAACACAATGATCACCGAACTTTGCAAACCGTTTAAGATACAGCATCACAACTCTTCTCCTTACCGGCCGAAGATGAATGGGGCTGTTGAAGTGGCTAATAAGAACATCAATAAAATTATGCAGAAGATGACAGTGACATACAAAGACTGGCATGAGATGTTACCATTTGCTCTCCATGGGTACCACACCTCAGCACAGACGTCAACAGGGGAAACACCCTACTCTCTGGTGTATGGCATGGAGGCAGTCCTACCCATCGAAGTCCAGATACCCTCTCTCCGGATTATGAAGGATGCAGGTTTGAGCAAAGATGACTGGATCCAAACCCGGCTTGATCAGCTGAATTTAATCGATGAAAAGAGACTTACTACTATTTGTCATGGTCAGACGTATCAAAAGCGGATGATCAAGGCTTTTAACAAGAAAGTCAGATGACAAGAGTATCAAGTCGGGGATCTGGTGATCAAGCGCATCATACTGCCGTAAGGTGATCCCAGGGGAAAATGGTCCCCCACTTACAAAGGGCCATTTGTGGTTAAGAATATTTTCTCAGGAGAAGCTATGATTCTAACCACCATGGATGGTGATGACCTTCCTCACCCCGTCAATGCAGACATAGTGAAAAAATACTATGCATAACCAAAGACCCGCTAGGTCGACTGGCCTAGGCAAAAATAAGGGCTTCCCGGCGAACCATAAGGGTTCGCGCAAAAGTAAGGGATGAAAATAAAAAAACTGTACACCCGACAAGTCGAAAACCTGAAAAGGCGGCTTGGGCAAAAAAGGGTATCCCGGTGGACTGAAAACCTAAAAGGGTGGTCCAGGAAAAAATTAGGGATCAAAGTGTAACACTATGTCTCATTGGATCATCTTGCAACTAGACTTCGGTATCGACTATCAAGCTCGGACGGCGCCGATCAATCTGATCTACCTTCAACCAAGTAGCAAAGTGATGAGACGCTCGAAGATATAAAGGCAATAGCAGAGTTGGAACCTAGTGGGATTGGTCACATAGCTGTTTTTCTTTGTTTTTCACAAATTGTATAATTTCTATCTTTCGGCGGCATTCTCTTACTAGGACGTCAGCTTCTTGTACAAAACGCCTATTACAGGCCAAGTTCAAAATCAATACAATTAATTTTACAATAAATTTCAAAATTTCTTTTCTTTTCCTATTTTGTTTTGCAAGAACGTCCAATGATTCATTTTTGATATATGCATATGAAAATAATTGTTGCTCATAAATATTTACATGCGAAACAAAAGACAATTACTCATAATTCCAGGAACAGGGGAAAACAAGAAATGTCCAAACCGTACAGTTTCTCTACCCACCAGGTACAGGGACAGAGCCAGCCTGAGAATATGACTAAAAGTACATACACTCCCCACAGAGAAAAAAGATATCTAAAAACAGTGGTGTTAGCTCTCCCCATCCGAGGTTCATAATCACGAATAAGTCGGCAAAATTCTCCCCAAGCAGAGTTCATCTATCACCAACAATGAAAGACTATCCCCATTAGAGTTTATTTCTTCCACAAGCAGAAACTCAATCCCCAACAGGTTTCATTATCGCCAGCGACGGTAATTCGTCCCCAACCGAGGTTATTTCTCCAAATTAACAGATCTTCTGGCAGTATCTCTCTTCCCCACAAAGTCATTTTCTCGCCTGTTTATTCTCTAGCCGAGTTATTCCACCGCTAATTTATTCTTAAATCATCTTCGGTCGTTATCCCCAATGAGAACGAAGAACTCAACTCTTTGTAATCTCCAAACAGCAGTCCAGGAATTATTCTCCCCAGCTAGAGAATGTCACAAGAACATTGCATATCCATACATCATGGCATGCACATATGCATCATACAACACAATCTCATTTATGTTAAGAACATCATTGCTCAATACATTTCATACATCATGACATTACATACGACTAACTTTTTACCTTTCAGGGAAAGATACAATCAAATTCTCACAAGTTTCTCTGGTTCAGTCAAATCGGTGCTAAGATTTCTATTCCAGTTCAAGTTATGAAGCCTGGATTCGACCGGATAATATCTTGATTTCTCCAAAACACCATGAAGCCTGGAATCGACCAGATAGTGGTTTATCTTAAATGTAAGCTATGAAGCCCGAATTCGACCGGAAAATGGTTTAATCCCCAACAAGTTATTGTGAAGCCTAGAGAATGACCAGATAGCAATGCAAGTTACTGTGAAGCCTGGAAAATGACCAGATAGCAGTACAAAGACACCATGAAGCCTGGAATCGACCAGATAGTAGTATATCATAAACACAAGCGGTGAAGCCTGGAAACCGACCGGAAAACAGCTTAATAAGGTATTGTGAAGCCTGGAAATCGACCAGATAGCAGCACCGGATACCATGAGGCATGGATTCGACCAGATAATGGTATAAGACATCGTGAAGCCTGGATTATGACCAGATAGCCGCAAAAGACACTGTGAAGCCTGGGACTACGACCGGATAACAGTAAGGGACACTGCAAAGCTTGGATTTCGACCAAATAGCAATCTACCCGGCCAATTAGTAAGAAGCCCGGAATTGACCGGATATTAGTAGGCCTTAAAATCAAATGGAAGCCTGGATGCGACTGGATAACCACTTGATTTCTTCTGAAGCCTGGAACACGACCAAATAAGAAGTAAGAAGTTGCGAAGCCTGGATTACGACCAGATAGCGGAAAAAGACTAAAGCCTGGAATCGAACGGATATTAGTATGCCCTAAATTTAAGTTGAAGCCCAGATGCGACCGAATAACAACTTAATTCCTTCTGAAGCCTGTAGTACGACCAGGTAAGAATTGAGAAATTGCAAATCCTGGAGAACGACTGGATAGCAAGTTTAATCTCATCTCCCTAGTAAGTCGTTGTAAAGCCTGGAGCATGACCAGATAACAGTCGATCTTATTACTATAAAGCCTGGATCATGACCAGATAATAGTTCATTTTCACCTCTCCGACTAAGAGACGATTCCCCAATAGAATAACGGATGACTGAAGCTCCTAAAATTCTATTTCTCCCAAGACAAAAGAACAACATTCCCCAACGTAGTCTTCCTCAACAACAGGTATACATGCTCTCATAAAGGAATCTCTTATGCGATCGACACTTCTTCTGATGGAATCTTTAAGGTCCATCCTCCGTCATCAATCTCTAAATGGCATATATAATCCCATTCCCGATATCGCAAGGTAAGTACCACTTCATGCGAGTACAAATTTCTGGGCACTCTAGTGTTCAATCATCTTCCACCTTTGGATCACGAAAAGCAGGTAAGCTAATCTACACCCTCAGGTTTAAGAAGATTGAACAGGGGAAGCTGTTGTACCCCAAAATTTTCCCTCCCATATTTCTCAAGTGAGGTCCTCAAGTTGCTCAAGGAAGTCCAAGGGTTGACCAGACAAACTCTCTCCTAAGGCAGTCTACCCCAAATTAGGGTTTCAGTTTGCATCAATATGTTTGAATCAAAAGGGTCCCAAATGCTCACTATTGTCCTAATATGTTCTCAAGATCATCCATGTCAAGTTTCAAGTCTTGTAGAGAAAGTTTGCTCAGTTAATTGCTCAAAGGCCTGAAAATCGACTATGCTAGGGCAAAAATCAACTGTGGCCCACATATAGTCAAACTTTAAGATTTTTGGTCAACATTCTAATTTTTAAGTATTATTCATCATTTTATCAAGGGTTTATCATGATTCCTCAAGGATTGCTCACAATTCATCAAAACCCAAAAGTTGCTAAATTAGGGTTTTGTAGGAAAAGTCAACTCAACTTTGACCAAGCATAACTTTCTCATACTTTATCAAAAATGACCCATCCAAAGCTCATTTTGAAGAGGACACAATTGCCTACAACATCTCCCAAGTTCAAAATATGCACTCACAAGAAGATATAAATTTGGACATTATAGGTCATTTTGAAAAGTCAACAAAACACTTTTTTTGTTAAAGCTTCATACATGAACATGGAAGACTCAATTGAGATGAGACCAAAAGGGTTACTTAGAGGACATCTCGAGATTTCTAAAAAATCCAAGAATACATCTCTATGGTCAAAATTTAAGGAGTTATGCATTGGCAAATTTGACCTTTTTTGCAAAATTGCCAAAAGTCAAAAGTGGCCAAAATTGCAATTTTTGTCAAATGAGCCCAACTTTTTGTGCTTGTATTGAGTTTGTAACATGGTCCACGACCTATGATCCTTCCAACTTGGCTTTATTTTATTTTTGTCATTTATTTGGATTTTCTTTCAATTAAATCAAATAAAATCAAAATAAAATCATGAAAAATATCAAAACTAATCAAAGCTTGAGATTTTGTGCATGTTTAGGTCTCTTATACAACTGGAAGGAGATTCAAATCGTGCAAACTTCAAATGGACACAAAAGGATTGGATTTTCTCAATTTGGAAAGATTTGCATAAAGGATCAAATCTTGAATCAATGATCATTATTGGAGAAGATTTGAAACAAGTTTGTAACCCTAATTGATTCTAGAGTACATATAGAACATTTGCAGATCAAAAGAGGACGATTTGGAGGCGTGAGAAGAGAATAACAAATCTCAAAATTCCATAGAAAAGTGGCAATCTGATTTCACAGTTCCAGGATTTTTCAAGCCATTCTAAGCACATCATTCGTTTGCTGGGCATCTAAGGACTCTATCCTAGTCATCAACAAGCATTTTCATGCCCAGATACGCGTTATAAGTATCCCACGAATTCCATGTTTTCTTGAAATCGTATCTCATAAATCTGGCATTGTTATCATATTTTATGGACATATTCCGAATCCTTGAAACATTTGCAAGCTAATGATAATACTCAATTGCGTTATTGTTAACCATACAGAAAATTTCCATGATTAGGGTTTAGGTTTCGTTTTTAGGGGTTTTGCTTGCAGGAACAATTGGCCATGGAAAGTGGTACCATGATGCTCGTGAGGTTGCAACGAGTTAATTGGTACCATTGGAATTGATTTATCATGCGTGCAATGAATTTTGGAAGATCGCAGGGCTGTACCTACGCCCAGAAAACCGTAGGTAAAAGTCCTGGACTTTTGCCAACAGAGGGAGGAAGAAGAAGGGTGGCATGGCACTCCCTGACTGGCCCATTCAAAAATTCGCGCCTTTTTAATATGTTATTTTGTTTTTTCTAATATAATCATTGCTTGCTATCCCATGTACAAATGAACGCGCTAGCTCAGATGGTCAGTGGACAAGGGAAAAAGCCAAAGGGCCTGGGTTCGATCCCCAAGTCCCCCAATTATTTTATAATGTTTTTTCTTGAATAATCAGGCACATGTACAGGCAAGGAGACCACCATATGCCCTCAATGTTCAACCACCAGATCTCCAACAAGCTGGATCCAAGGACCATCCTTTGGAGGTCCACAATGCACCCTAGTCAAAGCAAGCATACAGGATTTGGAAAGTCAACGTGGGCTAAGGATTATTGGGCCTAAATGTCAGATTCAAACCCCCCCTCCATTGCTACTAACACCAGACCCATTTCTTTATTTTTTCTTTTCTATTTCTTTTATTTAATTTATTTTGATTAATTATTTTCTAACATAAAATTAATTCTTTTTTTTAAAAAAAACTCATAAAATCAATTTTAAATAATTTAGACTTAGGTTTATTTTTATCAATTTTAATTTAATAATTAGTTTAATTTAATTTTAGGGTAATTTTAACCTTTTTGTAAATAACTTAAAATAAATTTGAAAATTAGGGTTTGTTTGATTTAATTTTTATTTTCTTTTCTTAAAATAACCAAAATACAAAAATTGGTCAAATTAATTATTTTTCTTAATTTAAATTAATTAATAATTAGGTTTGTACTTATTTAATTAAAACCTTATTTTCTCAAAATAATCAAAAACAACAAAAAATAATTTTTCTTTTAATTAGGTTTAGACGGGGTCAAAGCCCTAATTTTTTCTCGTTCTCGATTCGTCGTGCGCATTTATTATTTTTTGCAAATATTAATGTAACTGCTCATGGTATGTAATAGTTTAATTAGGATTTTCCTTTTATTTATCGTTTTACGGGTTTTTGGCTATGTAATTAATTCCCCTCCCCGAATCCTTGTAATAGCGTAGTTTTATTTCTCGCATTTTAATTTTCGCAAATATTAACTGTTAGATGTATGATAATAGGATTGCATGACAAGACTGTATGTTAATTTTTAAAATGGTTAGCAAACCCTAAATATGCAAAGATAATAATTGAAATCAAATCACTTCCACATGTGTTTTAGTGGTCGCTCTCATGTCTAAACAAAGATCAAATGTCTCGTTCGAAAAGATTGCCTCGGAAAGATTTCCTCGAATATGATCTTAAGACATTAGGGTTATTACTAAGACATCCTAATAGTAGGATAGCGTTGTCTAAAGGAAACAAGACCTACGACGGTGCTACCTACTCATTAATAGTAGGATAGCATTGTCTAAAGGAAACAAGAATATAAATATTCTTTTTTCGAGTAGGTAGATGCTAGTAGGTACTTGCTCAAAATCAAACTTTTTCCACACTTACACTCTTTTCAAACAAAGTTTTCAAAAACACTTCGTAACACTCTTGAAGACAGAAGCAAGGGTTAAAACGAAGTAAAACAAAAACTTCTCAAAACACACAAACACGGAAGCAATTTTTAAATGATGAGCAAGTACCTAAGAGCCCATGGAAAACCATGGATAGAAAGGGTGTTAATACCCCCCCTTTCTATAATCTACCCCCCATTTTCAAAATCTCGAAAAAGGAATTTTTTTTGTGCTTTTGTCCTTTCCAGTTGGATAAAATAAGAGTCGGTGGCGACTCTTGCTTACCGCGACATTTTGCGAACGAAAAACGCAAAACGCAAACCAACATTTTCCTAAAAACAGTCCAGTTTTGCCACCGTATCACAACGTGCAACATCAATATGCAATAACATAATTATACAACCGCAAGGTATAAGCCTTCAACACTATGCCAATTTAGGCCATCAACATCATTATCACCATAGCATCATCAAAACAATCATATCATCATCACAACATCATTATCATCATATCATCATGATATCATATCACCATAGAAAATGAAGCATCAATGCATTATCAACATAACATCATCATATCATCTTACTTAAACATGCATCATCATCATATCATCATAGCAAATGAAACATCAATGTATTATCAACATAACATCATACAAACAAAGCATCAATGTAATTCAACACGGGGATCCTAACTACACCCTAGCTTACTTATTAGGAAAATACTTATTTGATCTCATTTAATTCCATATAACTAAAGTTCATTTCATTAGCTACCCTAGACTTTGAACGGTATCTCAATCTGAGTTATAAAACTCAAGTTATGGCTCTTTTAAGAACATCTGACACAACCAATCGAATATGGACATCATCGCCCGACGAAGCCTCTTTATCTCCTGGTGAAACTTCATCACTTCCACATCGCCTGGAGAAAGTGAGAGCGAAGCACTCCAGTAGCAATCTTCTTTTCCGCCCTTCATCGCCTCCAAGCTCGTCTGGAGACAACATAGAAAAGCTTCATCGCCCGACGACACCACCTCCTTCTCCTGGAGATGCACACCAGATGGAAACTTTCTTTTGTGATTTTGTACCTGCCCAGCCATAATTCTCTTGCAGTTCCATACCAATATCGTCTCAGTCAAACATGCATAGAATTCAACATGATTCCATCATACACAACTACATATCCTAATACTCATTACCTACACTGACTTCATAGTATTTTAACATCATGATACATCATAGAATTATCACAATAGCATGTATTGTATTTGTACTTGCATATCACTAAATCATCATCATGAATCACTTCATCTACGTCACGACAACATCGTTAACAAATCACCAAGATAAAACGTCATAACCAATATCATGTTCACCATCAAAATAGCACATCATGGCATAACAACATATATGAATCAATATCATAAACACATAGGTATTGGAATCATGCATCAAAACACTCATATAGTTCAATCATAATATAGTTCATCATGCCATCTTTCTAACGCTTTGAACGGTGCATCAAACGGACTCCTGGAACTCAAGTTACTGTGTTTTGAAGATTTCTGCTGCATCGCTTCTGCCATTCGTCGCCCATCTATGATACGGTGACAGAACCGTCTATTATACTAGTTTTGCTTTTGTGTTTGCAAATGTTCCAGTAAGCAATATTCACCACCGACTCTTCTTTTATCCAAATAAAGGAAAGGGTGAAAAGAACATAAAAAGACCTTTCGAGAGTTTTCTGATTAAGGGGGGTAGATTATGGAAATGGAAGGTGTTAGCACCCTTTCCATCTGTAGTTTTCTACGGGCTCTTAGATGCTTATCTCATTTGAAAAACACCTTGTGCTTTTTGTGTGTGTTTTGAAAAGTATTTTTGAAAATGCCTTAGTGCGGCGATTCGCTTTATGATAACCCTTGTATCAGTCCTCAAGGGTGTTGATAAAGCATTTTTATAAATGTTTTTGAAATGTTTTTGTGTAGGTGTAAAAAGTTTATTTGAGCAAGCATCTAACAACTATCTACTTTACTCGAAAGGGTCGTTATTTTCATCCTTTCCTTTAGACAAGACTAGCCTACTATTAGTAAGTAGGTGGCCATAGTCGTTTTGATGTATGAGGGACATTCGTGGGTCATTGTACAGTCATAAAGGCAACATATAGAGACGCTTTAGCAATTTTGTTTGAGGGACTAGATCATTTATTGAAAGGCAACACTGAAGGGTCATCGAGGGACTATGATCTTTTTATTTGAGGCTCTTTGCTAAAGCATCCCTACTTTCGAGGGACATGATTGTTTTATTTTCCGAAGGCAACCAAAGCGAGAGTACCCTAGAGGTGTATATGTGCAAGTGTGTTTGTTTCAGTTATTTGTCTTTGAATTTTAAGTTTGCTAGCGTTTTGTTTTTATTCTTGCCATACAATCCTATTATTCATGCATCTAACAGTTAATAGTTTGCAATGAAAAGCGCGAAAATTAAAGGTACGCTATTACATGGCTTCGGAGAGGGGGATATTTACATGTCCAAAAACTTGGGGGGAAATGAAAAGAAGAGAATAAAGTCCTAACTATTACAACTCATTAGGCGGTTACAATAATATGAAACAATGCGAAAGAACAATAACGCACGAATTTGAAAATATGTCTAAAATCCTAAGAATAACATCCTCTTGTTTTATTTTTGATTTTTATGAAGAAAAAAATTGAAAAATTAAATTAAACCTAAATTCTAATTTACTTTAATTTTTGAGAAGAAAGATGTTAAAATTAATTAATTAATTAATTCAGAAATTAATTTAATTAATAAAATCTAATCCTAATTTTTATGATGATTTTTTTATATATTTTTTATGTTGATTTTTAAAAAAGGAAATTATAAAAAAGAAATGAGTAGCAAAAATAAAAATATAAGAAGCAAAAGCCTTTCGATCCAAAGAAAAAAATGGCTTTTGATCCAAATGAAGGGTGACCTTCGATCCAATGAAAGGGTGGCCTTCGATCCAATGAAAGATGGCCTTCGATCCAGTTAAGGATGTTGTTGGAGATGTCTGATGGATTGCCTGTAGAGGAAGACACTGAATCTGCAAGAATCGTTAGCAAAGTAACATGCATGACATGGGTATCAAATCCAGGCCCTTCCTTTGCATAATTGAACCTACAAAGAAAAACACAATGAATTGTGGAGATCCAAACCAAACCTATCCCCTTAATTCGAATTCCTCTGACTCCAAACTTGAGGTCTGTTTGGCCTAAAACGCCCTAAGTGAGATTCGAAGGAAAAAACTCAGATCGTGCCTTAACAATGGCATAATCTCATCCTTGCGCCTACACCTACATGTAGCTTGTTAAACCTGCGTTAATGATGGTCCTAAACACAAGTTAAATGATTAAAACAATAATATGTGACAAAAGTGTGGCTTTGATTTTACCACCCTTACCAATCAAAGATTTGTGGATTTTGTTTCTTCAAGTGTGGAAACACTTGCTTAGGGGCTCGTGTGGATTCCTAGATATCTCAGAGACACGAATCTAGTATTCGTTTGGACTGAGAGTACCTGCAAAAACTAGTTTTGAACTAAGATATTTTGGTATGCTTTTTGAGGAAGCGTGTGCGTGTTGTCTGTCCTTGTACGTATGTATGTAGTCTCTGTGTGCATGTACCTTGTACCCTTGGCTTGTGGAATTGTTGTGTATTTATAGGAGATGGAGAGAGGGTCATAACATATAAATGGCAAGGGACAACCATTAAATAGGCTTTGAAGGCAAAATCAAACACATTAAAGGATTGCCTTTTTTGATGAGTTCCTACCCCTTTGAGCTTTGGGGTGAACCTGGACACATTTGGCTCCTTCGAGTACCCTCAATCTTTGCTCTTTGATTGGCCCAGGGTTTCCTCTTTCGAATGGCTCCATTTCTCATCATTGGGGCTTCTTCGATTGAGCCTATATTTGTCTTGGTAGCTTGATGTTAAAATCTTCAACTAGCCCAAATGAAAACTCCTTTTTGGCCAGTCGAAACTTCTCTTGTTACCTCCTTCGAATGCAATTGTGCAGGAGGCATGGGCTTGACAACATGTTGGATTTTGGGCCAGTAAGAAACTTGGACCAAGACTCATCATAAGATAAAATTATTTTCAATAATTATGTGTCTCCTTCGAATGGCCCTTTTGTGTGTCTTTCGAATGACCCACGTGTATGCCTTGTGCATTCTTCGACTGGGCCACCAATGTGTGCTCATAATATAGAAATCATGTGCTGAAGGGTTTAGGGATAAATTTGATGCAAGATGTTTTGAAGGGAACTATTTCCCAGTCGAAACTAGCACAAAGGGAACCAATTCCTTGTGGATGCTAGCATGAGGGAGGCTATCACTCTGTAAATCGAAGGCCAGTTGAAAGGGTTTTGGCCTTGTGAATCGAAGACAAATTAAAGAGGGAGCCTTTTCCTAGCGGGAAGCTTGCATGTAGGAGGCCACTGCTTGAATGAAACTTGTGGACCAAAGCTTGCTCGAAGGATCCTTAGATGTCCAATTGAAGCTTGCCTGCAGAGGACTACTGCTTTGTGAATCAAAGCAGGCATGTGGGAATTTCTTTCCTTGTGAATCAAAGGCAAGCCTGAAGCAGCCAATGCACAGTTGAAGCCTTGTGAACTGAACTTGATCGAAGGATGCCCAACACCCAATCGAAGCTTGTGAATTAGGCTTATGTCGAAGGAAGTTCAACGCCCAATAGAAGCTTTCTCAGATGCCAATTGAAATACCCTGTTCAGATGCTAATCGAAAGACACTTGATTATCTCCAAAGTTTTATTTTCCTTAAGCAAGTGTTTGTAACCACCATGCAAAGGGTAGATCTTGGAAAACATGAGAGGGGAAATTTTTGGATACAACAACTGCCCCTGTTCAATCTTCTTAAACCCGAAGATTTAGATTGACCTGTTTGACTTTCGTGATATGAAGGTGGAAGATTATTGAACACTAGAGTGCCCAGAAATTTGCGCTTGTATGATGTGATGGTTGACTGTGTAGGGAATGGGCTTAAAGATTCCATTTGGAGAAGATGACTAGGAGTTGTCGGAGATGGGCTTAAGGATGCCATCCAAAGGAGGTGCTGACTTCATAAGAAGTCCCTTTGTGGGGAATTCTTGTTCATGCTGTCTGAGGAGGAGTCCAGTGGGGAAGGTTGATTTCTGTTGTTCTCCTGCTTGAGGAAGTCTCTGTGGGGAATAGAGTCTATGAAATTCATTTGTCCAAGGCTCTATTGAGGAATTATCTCTAGAAAATTTTGTTGTTTTCTGATTGAACTCAGGCTGCACAGTAACTTGCTGGGGAGGATGAAATTAACTGTTATCTGGCAATGTATTAGAAGGAGCCTGTGTAGGGCTGCTTCAGGATGAGTCTGTGTTAGAGTACATCTGGAAATCATGAGAAGGAACCCATGTAAGATTGCTTCATCTGGTCATGTGGATAGTTTTCCTGTCTGGTTTCAGGTATTAATCTACAATCAGTTGTTCACAGATAGTTGTCCTGTCTTGTTTCAGGTATTAATTCGAAACTTGCTTTTGTTGGTCGTTGATATAGTTGTCATGTTTGGTTTCAGGTATTAATCACTGATCTTAGAAAGAAAGATAGTTTTCCCGTCTGGTTTCGGGTATTAATCTTCAATCTTCTCATGTAGATAGTTTTCCTGGCTTGTTACAAGTATTAATCTACAATCAGTCGTCCACAGATAGTTGTCCTGGCTTGTTACAGGTATTAATCTAGAACTTGTTTTTGTCGATCATTGAGATATTTGTCCTGGCTAGTTTCAGGTATTAATCTCTGACCTTAGAAAGAAAGATAGTTTTACCGTCTTGTTTCAGGTATTAATCTTCAATCTTCTCATGTAGATAGCTTTCCTATCTGGTTTCAGGAATTAATCTACAATTAGTCGTCCATAGATATTTGTCCTGGCTTGTTACAGGTATTAATCTGGAACTTATTTTTGTCGGTCATTGAGATAGTTGTCCTGGATGGTTTCAGGTATTAATCTCTGACCTTAGAAAGAAAGATAGTTTTCCTAGCTTGTTACATGTATTAATCTTTAATTTTCTCATGTAGATTGTTTTCCTAGCTTATTACAGGTATTAATCTACAATTAATCATCCACAAATAGTTGTCTTGGCTTGTTACAGGTATCTGGAACTTATTTTTGTCGGTCATTGAGATAATTGTCTTGGCTGGTTTCAGGTATTAATCTCTGACCTTAGAAAGAAAGATAGTTTTCCTGGCTTGTTACATGTATTAATCTTCAATCCGCTCATGTAGATAGTTTTCCTGGCCTGTTAAAGGTATTAATCTACAATCGGTCGTCCACATATAGTTGTCCTGGCTTGTTACAGGATTAATCTGAAACTTATTTTTGTCGGTCGGTGAGATAGTTGTCCTGGATGGTTTCAAGTATTAATCACTGACCTTAGAAAGAAAGATAGTTTTCCTGTCTTGTTTCGGGTATTAATCTTCAATCTTCTTATGTAGATAGCTTTCCTGTCTGTTTTAGGTATTAATCTACAATTAGTCGTCCACAAATAGTTGTCCTGGTTTGTTACAGGTATTAATGTGGAACTTATTTTTGTCGGTCGTTGAGATAGTAGTCCTGGATGGTTTCAGGTATTAATCTCTGACCTTAGAAAGAAAGATAGTTTTCTTGGCTTGTTACAGGTATTAATCTTCAATTCTCTCATGTAGATAGTTTTCCTGGCTTGTTACAGGTATTAATCTATAATCGGTCGTCCACAGATAGTTGTTCTGGCTTGTTACAGGTATTAATCTGGAACTTATTTTTGTTGGTCGTTGAGATAGTTGTCCTGGATGGTTTCAGGTGTTAATCTCTGACCTTAGAAAGAAAGATAGTTTTCCTGGCTTATTACAGGTATTAATCTTCAATCTGCTCATGTAGATAGTTTTCCTGGCTTGTTACATGTATTAATCTACAATTAGTCGTCCACAGATAGTTGTCCTGGCTTGTTACAGGTATTAATCTGGAACTTATTTTTGTCGGTCATTGAGATAGTTGTCCTGGATGGTTTCAGGTATTAATCTCTGACCTTAAAAGGAAATATAGTTTTCCTGGCTTGTTACAGGTGGTAATCTTCAACCCGCTCATGTAGATAGTTTTCCTGGCTTGTTACAGGTATTAATCTACAATCTATCATCCACAGATAGTTGTCCTGGCTTATTACAGGTATTAATCTGGAACATATTTTTGTCGATTGTTGAGATAGTTATCCTGTCTAGTTTCAGGTATTAATCTCTGACCTTAGGAAGAAAGATAGTTTTCCCGTCTGGTTTCGGGTATTAATTTTCAATCTGCTCATGTAGATAGTTTTCCTGTCTGGTTCCAAGTATTAATCTACAATCGACCGTCCACAGATAGTTGTCATGGCTTGTTATAGGTATTAATCTTGGACTTGGTTTTGTCGGTCGTTGAGATAGTTGTCCTGGCTAGTTTCAGGTATTAATCTCTGACCTTAGAAAGAAAAATAGTTTCCCTGTATGGTTTCGGGTATTAATCTTCAATCTGCTCATAAGTTGATAGTGTTTGTCTGTCTTCTAATTTGATCTGAAAAGGTAAAACCAGTTTCATGCGATGTCATGATATATAAATTGCATGATACTCTTAAAATAAATGAGATTATGATATATGCATTTGTGCTGTGTATGCTATGATGTTTGTAAAATGATGCATGAATGCAATGTATGAACGCATTCAGCTGTTCTATTGCAGTGTTATTGAATTAGGGAAAATAAATCCATGATTGTTACTGGGGGTGAAGAATGTAGGTCTTTAACTTTTGTTGAAGTTCAAATGTTGGGAGACAGATTTCCGTTATTAGAGAAATAAACTCTATTGGGGAAGGGAAACTCCGTAAACTTCTTGGGGATTTTACTGAAATCCTGCTGAGGAATCCGGAAAATCTTGTGAATCAAGTTAGGGGATTGTTTAAGATGTTGGGGCAGTAATTGGATACTTTTTCTCCGTCGGGGATATAAGAACACATGACATTATTAGGCTGTATGCGGAGGATATGGCAGCGACTTTATAGTAGGATGCCCCTACCTCTGTAGCTGCTGGAGAAAGTATCTACTGGGGATTTTGTAGATGGTTTGAATGTTATCCCAACTCTTGGAGTCTCGAGTAGATGTTGATCAGGGTGATAAGTCTTCTGCTGATGGACAAGTGAGGAGATGACCGGATATAGTCGTACGCTTTAATCCCTAACTTTTTCCTAGACCGCCCTTACGGGTTTTTAGTCCATCGGGATACCCTTTTTTTGTCCAAGCCGCCTTTTCAGGTTTTCGACTTTTTGGATGTACAGATTTTTCATATGTATATCCCTAATTTTTTCCCGAACCCTTTTGGTTCTCCGGGACGCCCTTGTTTTTGCCTAGGCCAGTCAACCTAGCAGGTCTTTTTTCATGTGTAGTATTTTCCGACTATGCCCATGTTCATAGGGTGCGGAAAATTATCATTGTCCACAGTAGTAAGTATTACAGCACTACCAGAAATATGTTTGCTTGGCCGCACATGGCCCTTTGTTGGAATTCATTTCCAATGCCCGAATTGATTCAGATAGAGATCTGCCCCTAGCACTTTTGATAGATTCCTTGAATCTTTCCTTGATTTACCTAGATCAGCTCGACACCATGCCATGCCCCTTGATTATGAAAGGCCTACTACTGGAAATGCCTTTCCATCTGAGGTGATTCTATCCACTGAGAGGATTTCTGTTCATTGAATATCCGTTGTGCAAATTCCTCTGCTGTTAAACGATTAATCATATGCAAACCATAGTATTTTAAAAAATGCAATGCTTATGTCTGTCTTGAAGTTTGAAAAATTCATTTTTTAGTAAAACAAAGAAATTTTGTAAGAATGTGATATCAACTCAGAATTTATAGCAAATCTTATAGGAGTCATGATACCTTTTGTAAAAGTATGCTTTCAAACTAACCCATGCTTCAGTTAGGACTTTTAAGGGTTGTAACGTGGCCTGGTTCACGGTTTAAGAAACAAAGGATAAATGCTCGAAATTTATTTGTACCCAACCCGTTCTTCATGATGTTCTTCGATCCTATATTCAATTAATTATGCGTTTAGCTCCCAATTGAGTTATGGAATCTTGCCCTGACGCTTGGTGGTGATTTATCAATTGAAAGTTTGTTTTGAGAAGGCAGTCATCATTTGTCGTATTTTCTTTTGTTGAGGACTTATAGCGACCTCTTTTTTTATTTTCATTATCCCTACTTTTTCCAGAACTGTTTCTTTTGTGATTACAGTCAGCGGGATGCCCCAGTTTTTTTTCCTTAAGTCTCCTTCATAGGTTTTGACTTAGCGGGCTTTTCTTTTGAGAGATAATGACTGCCTATTTTGATGATTAGGCGAAACCATCACCACCTTTTGTTCTATAAGGGCATCTTCAACACCACTCGTCGTGTATGAAGAGAAAGCTTGCAATTCAATGCACCATTGAACTAACTGAGAAACTACCCTGTCCCAGGTTATGAATAAGGGTTTCAATTTGTATGAAAAAGAGAACTCCTACTTCTTATGCTCAAAGGGGTTGACTAGGGATTGTCTTCCTTATAACTCCACTGTTTAGGATTTGAAACAACGCCTGTACATCATCAACAAGGTCTGTCCTAAAAGCATACTGTAGAGATTGTGGTATCGTTTTTATCATCCTCCCTCTAAAGGCTTAGAGCTTTCGATCAGGAGTTGAATATCACAAAAGAAGTAAAAGCATTGTTTAAATATAGTGAAAACACATGGATTAATTCAAGACAAACATATGCAATTCATTAATGAAAGTAACCAAAGTCTGACATAAAGATAAGTGTTTAAACAAAACAAAGAAATTACAAATGAAAATTTGAATTAACAAAAATTTCTCTGCTTAAACTTTGTCACTTCAGATGATGTGCCTTGGAGGGATGACATAAAAATTCAAGTTGGCCATATTGTGCGAATTCCAACACTCCTTCATCAATCAGGTTTTGAATCTTATATTTCAACATCCAACAACTATCAGTATCATGCCCCAGACTGTTAGAGTGGTATGCCCACTTTTCATTGGGATGGTAACTGGGAGCGGAAGTATTAGGATTGTGAGGAGGATCCTTCAATATGACAATTTTCAACTTTAACATGTGTTACAAGACTTGCAACATTGGCATGTTGAGTTCGGTATATTACCTATTGGATGTATCCCGCTTATGCTTATTACCCTGTCGTTGTTGGCGAGGTTGTTGTTGGGCTCGTGACGTAGCAGCAATTTGAAAAGGTCTACTCTCCGCCAAGCCAACTTCTTGTCTTATCAGGGGTTGATTAATGACTTGATCCCCAACCTTGACTATTTGCTTCGTACGGTTACATCTGTCTTGATGAAGCTTACTGATGTGCATCCTTAACTCTTCCTATCCCCGAGCTAAATTTTGGATAATAACCATTTGATTACTCATCTGGATTCTCATCCTTTCTATCTCAGCCTACAGTTATTCCAACTGGTCATCCTTGTTGTTGTCAGGATGTTTCTTGGTCAAATTCCCGTTGAGGAGTGCTTTCAACTCTTCTTTCCCCTTGGATAGGTTCAGGAACATTTCCTTGAATTGAGCATCCTGAGTTTGGAGATCTCTGCCTTTCTGTTTAAGAGCCATTTTCCTTGCTGAAATAAACAGTGAGAACATGAGAAACCTGTACTAGAAGACCTGTTAGGTAATTACATGCATGATGTGTGGATGCAATGTTTTCAAAGATCTCACGGGGTAAACATAAGAAAATGTCAGAATTTGAATTCTGACTGCAACTTTGACGAAAGAATTTCGTATTGTTGAATGTCCTTCTATGAGAAACAAGCTCACCATATCGAGTGGGTCATAGCCTCTAACTCAAGTTGTCGTGTTTTGGTCTTTTAACGACATTGACTAGAGGAAAATAAATCCCCTTGCCCTTTTCTAGACGTCTGGTTCATCATAACCTGCATCACAGGCCCTTTGCGATCCTTGAAATGGTTAAGGAAATGTTATGGTATGATGTTATGGCGTGTATGCTATGCACCAAGCAAAAGTGTAAGGTGATGAAGACAAGTGAGTTTTGCAAGAAATCCAGGTTATTGGATAATGGAGGTTGTACAACGTAGACCGATATGGACGAAGTGATGGCTACGTTAGCGTGATACTCTGGATTCTACTAATGTTCCTTGAGTCAGTCAAGGATAACATTAGGCTTCCTCATAGTATCATTAAGCGCTAACTAACCTTTAGAACCTTTAATTGACTCATCCTAGCCATTAGAAAGTAGTGAGATAGCCGGATTTGGTTCTGACCGAAGATTGGTTAATACTCATTGCTACACTCATTGGGATTGGACTTTCGGGATATTTCGGATGCAATATTTTGATGCTTGAGCTGAAACAATGCTTGAGATAAAGGTCAATGATATGAGACTCCTTAGAACCCAGTTACTATTACTAGGACAGGTTGAGCCAACTAAAACTTCAAGAGGGTACTTACCTACAAACTCCATGCAAGCCTGAACCAAAGGCTACTTATGTGACTTGTCTGCTTTCATTATCTAACAACTTGAACTCCTTGCAGGGTTTGTTTGTTTTCATTACCTAACAATGTGAGTTCCTTGCAGGACCTATTTGTATCCATTATCCAATAACCTAGATTTCTTGCAAAACTCACTTGTATTCATCACCTTACACTTTTGCTTGGTGCATAGCATACACGCCATAACATCATACCATAACATTTCCTTAACCATTTCAAGGATCGCAAAGGGCCTGTGATGCAGGTTATGATGAACCAGACGTCTAGCAAAGGGAAAAGGGATTTATTTTCTTCTAGTCAATGTCGTAAAAAGACCAAAACATGACAACTTGAGTTAGAGGCTATGACCCACTCGATATGGTGAGCTTGTTTCTCATAGAAGGACATTCAACAATACGAAATTGTTTCTTCAAATTTGCAGTCAAAATTCAAATTCTGACATTTTCTTATGTTTACCCTGTGAGATCTTTGAAAACATTGCATCCACACATCATGCATGTCATTACCTAACAGGTCTTATAGTACAGGTTTTTCATGTTCTCACTGTTTATTTCAGCAAGGAAAATGGCTCTCAAACAGAAAGGCAGAGATCTCCAAACTCAGGATGCTCAATTCAAGGAAATGTTCCTGAACCTATCCAAGGGGAAAGAAGAGTTGAAAGCACTCCTCAACGGGAATTTGACCAAGAAACATCCTGACAACAACAAGGATGACCAGTTGGAATAACTGTAGGCTGAGATAGAAAGGATGAGAATCCAGATGAGTAATCAAATGGTTATTATCCAAAATTTAGCTCGGGGATAGGAAGAGTTAAGGATGCACATCAGTAAGCTTCATCAAGACAGATGTAACTGTACGAAGCAAATAGTCAAGGTTGGGGATCAAGTCATTAATCAACCCCTGATAAGACAAGAAGTTGGCTTGGCAGAGAGTAGACCTTTTCAAATTGCTGCTACGTCACGAGCCCAACAACAACCTCGCCAACAACGACAGGGTAATAAGCGTAAGCGGGATACATCCAATAGGTAATATACCGAACTCAACATTCCAATGTCGCAAGTCTTGTAACACATGTTAAAGTTGAAAATTGTCACATTGAAGGATCCTCCTCAGAATCTTAATACTTCCTCTCCTAGTTACCATCCCAATGAAAAGTGTGCATACCACTCTAACAGTCTGGGGCATGATACTGATAGTTGTTGGATGTTGAAATATAAGATTCAAAACCTGATTGATGAAGGAGTGTTGGAATTCGCACAATATGGCCAACTGGAATTTTTATGTCATCCCTCCAAGGCACATCATCTGAAGTGACGAAGTTTAGGCAGATAAATTTTTGTTAATTCTAATTTTCATTTGTAATTTCTTTGTTTTGTTTAAACACTTATCTTTATGTCAGACTTTGGTTACTTTCATTAATGAATCGCATATGTTTGTCTTGAATTAATCCATGTGTTTTCACTATATTTAAACAATGCTTTTACTTCTTTTGTGATATTCAACTCCTGATCGAAAGCTCTAAGCCTTTAGAGGGAGGATGATAAAAACGATACCACAATCTCTACAGTATGCTTTTGGGACATACCTTGTTGATGATGTACATGCGTTGTTTCAAATCCTAAACAGTGGAGTTATAAGGAAGATAATCCCTAGTCAACCCCTTTGAGCATAAGAAGTAGGAGTTCTCTTTTTCATGCAAATTGAAACCCTTATTCATAACCTAGGACAGGGTAGTTTCTCACTTAGTTCAACGGTGCATTCAATTGCAAGATTTCTCTTCATACACGACGAGTGGTGTTGAAGATGCCCTTATAGAACAAAAGGTGGTGATGGTTCCGCCTAATCATCAAAATAGGCAGTCATTATCTCTCAAAAGAAAAGCCCACTAAGTAAATACCTATGAAGGAGACTTAAGAAAAAAAACTGGGGCATCCCGCTGACTGTAATCACAAAAGAAACAGTTCAGGAAAAAGTAGGGATAATGAAAATAAAAAAAAGAGGTCGCTACAAGTCCTCAACAAAAGAAAATACTATAAATGATGACTGCCTTCTCAAAACAAATGTTCAATTGATAAATCACCACCAAGCGTCAGGGCAAGATTCCAGAACTCAATTGGGAGCTAAACGCACAATTAATTGAATATAGGATCGAATAACATCACGAAGAACGGGTTGGGTACAAATAAATTTTGAGGTTGATAAAGGAACATCTAACATTAATGTGGAGATTCACTTTATGATAACCCTTGTATCAGTCCTCAAGGGTGTTGATAAAGCGTTTTTGTAAATGTTTTTGTGTAGGTGTAAAACGTTTGTTTGAGCAAACATCTAACAACTATCTACTTTACTCGAAAGGGTTGATCTTTTCCTCATTTCCTTTAGACAAGACTATCCTACTATTAGTGAGTAGGTGGCCATAGTCGTTTGGATGTATGAGGGACATTCGTGGGTCATCGTACAGTCATAAAGGCAACATATAGAGATGTTTTAGCAATTTTGTTTGAGGGACTAGATCATTTATCGAAAGGCAACACCGAAGGGTCATCGAGGGACTATGATCTTTTGATTCGAGGGTCTTTTCTAAAGCATCCCTGCTTTCGAGGGACATGCCTATTTTATTTTCCGAAGGCAACCAAAGTGAGAGTACCCTAGAGGTGTATATGTGCAAGTGTGTTTGTTTCAGTTATTTGTCTTTGAATTTTAAGTTTTCTAGCATTTTGTTTTTATTCTTGCCATACACTCCTATTATTCATGCATCTAACAGTTAATAGTTTGCAGTGAAAAGTGCAGAAATTAAAGCTACACTTTTACATGGCTTCAGGGAGGGGGATATTTACATGTCCAAAAACTTGGGGGGAAATGAAAATCAGAGAATTAAGTCCTAACTATTACAACTCATTAGGCAATTACAATAATATGAAACAGTGCGAAAGAACAATAATGCACGAATTTGAAAAGATGTCTAAAATCCTAAGAATAACATCCTTTTGTTTTATTTTTGATTTTTATGAAAAGAAAATAAATTAAAAAATGAAATTAAACCTAAATTCTAATTGATTTTAATTTTTGAGAAGAAAGATGTTAAAATTAATTAATTAATTCAGAAATTAATTTAATTAATAAAATCTAACCTTAATTTTTATGATGATTTTTTTAATATTTTATGTTAATTTTTTTAAAAAGAAATTATAAAAAAGAAATGAGTAAAAAAAATAAAAATACAAGAAGCAAAAGCCTTTCGATCCAAAGAAAAAAATGGCTTTCGATCCAAATGGAGGGTGGCCTTCGATCCAATGAAAGGGTGGCCTTCGATCCAGTGAAATATGGCCTTCGATCCCGTTAAGGATGTTGTTAGAGATGTCCGATGGATTGCGTGTAGAAGAAGGCACTGAATCTGCAAGAAACATTAACAAAGTAACACACATGACCTGGGTAACAAACCCAATCCCTTCCTCTGCAGAATCGAACCTGCAAAGAAAAACATAATGAATTATGAAGATCCAAACCAAACCTATCCCCTTAATTCGAATTCCCCTGACTCCAAACTTGAGATCTATTTGGCCTAAAACGACCTAAGTGAGATTCGAAGGTGTGATATGGTGGAAGAACCGACTATTATACTGGTTTTGCGTTTGTGTTTGCAAATGTCGCGGTAAGCAAGAGTCGCCACCGATTTTCTTTTATCCAAATTAAGGAAAGGGTGAAAAGAACAGAAAAAGACCTTTTCAAGATTTTCCGAGTAAAGGAGTAAATTATGGAAAGGGAAGGTGTTAACACCCTTTCCATCCGTAGTTATCTACGGGCTCTTAGAGGTTTGCTCATTTTAAAATACTTTTGTGCTTTGTGTGTTTTAAAAATGTTTGAAAAATGCCTTAGTGCGACGAATTGCTTTGCGTTTAACTCTTGTATCAGTCCTCAAGAGTGTTAACAAAACAAGTGTTTTGAAAATTGCTTTTGAAAAGTAGTATTTGTGTAAGTGCAACGTATTTTTTTAGCAAACTTCTAACAACTATCTACTTTTATACTCGAAAAGGTAGTTCTTTTCCTCCTATCCTTTAGACAGTGCTATCCTACTATTACTGAGTAGGTAGCCCTATCATTGGATGTGAGGAACATTTTAAAGGGACGTTACAGTCACGAAGGTAACTTGTGGAGATGCTTTAGCAATTTTGTTTAGGGACTAGATCATTTACCTAAAGGCAACTGTAGGGTCATCGAGGGACTATGATCTTTTGATTTATGGGTCTTTTCTAAAGCATTCCTGCCTCATGACTGTTTACTTCTGAAGGCAACCAAAGTGGGGTACCCTAGATGTGTATATGTGCGAGTGTATTATGTTCAGTTATTTTTTGTCTTTTGTTAAGTTTGCTAGTGTGATACGGTGGGAGAATTGACTTGAGTTTTTTGCGTTTTATCGCAAATGTTGTGGTTAGTAAGAGTCGCCACCGACTTTTCTTTTATCCAAAAGGAAAGGTGAAAAAGCGCAGGAAAGACCTTTGAGATTATTTCTTGAGTTCAGGGGGGTAGATTATGAAAAGGGAAGGTATTAACACCCTTTTCATCAATGGTTTTCCATGGGCTCTTAGTTACTTTCTAGATCACTTGCATTATGTTTTAATTTGTGCTTTGTGTAGTTTTTGAAAGTATTTTGTAAAGAGGCCATTGTTTAGGCTATCTTTGTAATGATTCTCGTTCGTAAGAATGTATACAAAGATGTTGATCTTTTGAAAATGTTTTCAAGTTTGTAAGATGTTTTGAAAGTGTAGGGGCTTGTTTTGAAAGTAGCAAAGATGTTTGTTTTGAAATTGAGCAAGTAATTAGGAGCATTCTACCTACTCAAAAGTCTTTCTTGTTCATTTTTCTTTTCCTTTGACATTGTTGTCTTGCCATTGATTTGGTAAGCAACCCTATCTTTGGATGTAAACGGGACAAACGTGGGTCATCGTATAACCATGATTAGCAATATTGCAAGGTATCTTTTCATTCTTTTTTAGGGACTAAGATCATTTGAAAGGAAACTTAGATAACATCATCCAGGGACTATGATCTTGTATTTGCTTATTTTTTGCTAAGATACCTTACATGCGTAACATGACCATTTTGTATAAGGCAACCAAGTGGAATAACCCTAGGGGTGATTGTGTGCAAGTGTATTGTTTTCATGCTTATTTTTGTCTTGGATTAGGGTTTTCTAAGCATTTGTTTTAGTCTTTCCATACAAACCCTAATTACTAGCATGTTATGTATAAAGCGACAAATTGCAGAATTTAAAGTTACTACGCTATCATAATATTTGTGGGGAGGGGGGTGTACAAATTGAATGGGGATTGCAAGAATTTTAAACCTAATTAGTCTATTACAACCATATTGAATTGTTATTGATGTACAAGGAAATAAATAAATACAAAGTACAAAATGAATAAATGTACAAAAAATGCAAAATGTAAAGAAAATGGATCTTTGTTTGATTTTCATGAGAAAAAGGAAATTTGTTTTAACCTAATTAACTAAAGAAAATAATTAATCAAACTTAAATTTATTAAGAAAAGATTTTAAATAAAACCCTAAATTTGTTAATTGATTAAAAGAAAATAAGTTTAGAAAAAGTATTTTTTGGTATTTTTATCTTAAAAATATTTATAGCATCATAAAATATTCGAGCCTTTTTTTTATATATAAATAAATATGTTTAATAGGTGTAAAAGAAAAATAAATATTAACCTAATTTTAATTATTAAATTTACAAGATAGTTTTGTAAAAAAATAAATAAAGTATAGTTAAATAAAATATTTTTTATGAGAAAAATAAAATAAACTAAGTTAAAATGAAAATATAATTTTTTGTATTTTTTTATGATATTTTAGTATTATGAAAATAATTAAGAAAAATAAAAATGAAATAAAAAAAGAAAAGAAATAAACTTGGGCCAGGATGCAAATAGCCTGCATGGTGGTTAGTAAGCAAAAAAAAAAAAAAAGAAAACATGCCCAACAAAGCCCAAGCGCCTGCGAAAATCAGAATGGTGCAAAAATATGAAAATAAACACAAAAGAGTACCACTGGGGCTCGAACCCAGGTCCCAAAGGTTACTGGCGCGCGCTTCTATCACTGGGGTGGCTATACATCCGTTAACATAAGCAAAAAAATAAATATACGAGGCAAAACGCGCCCTGATGACTTCATCTTCAACCTTCAGCCAAACCAACTGTAACTTGCTCATTTTTCATCAAAAATGAAAACTGTAAACATGAAACTTGTAGCAAATTTTCTCACGGTTTCAGAAATGTAAAGCATTAAAACTATAGATCAAAGATAAGCATGAATTTTAATGGCCCTAATCTGAACCCTAAAAATCTCAGAAATTTCAGTTTCAAAATTCTCTAAGCTCAAGCAAAATTAATGGAAACTATGGACATGGTTAGCTTTAGGGCAATGGTATCTACATGTTTTGTTCACAAATAAATCATTGATGATGCATGTATTAAGAGTTCCAAGTTGAGAAAACTTACCTAAAAACTGGAAATCATGTTTTGAGTTTGAGATTGTTTTAAGTGATGGTGATGATCAAGTTAGCTTCCTTGAGGTCCCAGGAAGCTAATACAATGATTAGCTTGAACAATGGATGCTGAAATGGTGTGGAGAAGTCAATGTGCAGAGCTGAGTTTTTGGAAATGGAGGATGGTGTTAATGGTGTTACAGTTCTATAACAGGGTGTGGGATGGATTCTATGTGATGTTTAGAAACGTTAGAAACCAAAAGGCCAAGAAATGCACGAGTAGATTATGAGTTTCAAGTTTTTGGTCAATTTGTGTAAAAATGGAAGTGTGTAGTATGATTATGAGTTCTAGGTTCTTTCAAGGATTGAGCATTCGTGTCTTTGGTGCAAATAGTTTGTGTATGTATAAACATAAGTGTTTGAGTTCATTGGCAAGTCAGAAGTACAAGTTTCTAGCTTTTAGGTAGGTTACTTGGTTTTGAAGAAAAGAGGGAAACAAGTTTCAAGAAGAGGTACAAGAATGGCATGGGTGATTGTAAGTGTTTGAAGCATTTCTCATGAGTTATAGGACTGATTTTATTAGAAGTGAACAAGTGCAAGGCTCAAGGACAAGTTCTGTACAAAAAGTCACTTTATCAAAATGGCAATGTAACCTTTCTTCTAAAAATGGATATAAAGCATGTCCATGCATTGAATGCTTGAAGTGAGGCCTCTAACAGCTGTGTAAACCATTAATTATGGAGTGCCTAAAAAGTTTGAGGCCTGCAAAGTAGTGTTTATGTAGCTTAGTTTGAATTTGAATTTTGTTCATCACTAAAATGACTTGTAATTAAAGTGATAAAACCCTAACTTCATCTCTTTGATTCTCCCTACTCAAAAATGATCTCAAGGAGTTCTTGGAAATTTTGGAAATCTTGCAATATGCTCTACAACCAATATTTGAATTGATTTTGAAGATTCCCCTTGTAACGATATGAAAAAGTGCCATGAAGTTGGGTCAAAATCCTGACCAAATTAGGGCAAAATTTCACTAAGTGTTTAGTTTCATGACCACATATTCATAAAATTATAACTTGAGATCCATGAATTTTTGGAAGGCGTTGTGTAAAAAAAGTTGTAGATTTCATGGATATCTACAACTTTCATGTTGGAAGTTTCTCATGAATCATCTTGCATCATGGTGAATTTTTTTCTCATGCATCATGGTGAATTTTTTTCTCAAAGTTATGAAAAAACATGAAATTTCCAACACTTAGAAAATTTCTAAGTTTAGAAATTTTGACTTTTCAAAATGAAATCTTGACTTTTAGATTTCTTGATGAATAATTTTCATATTTGACATGTTTTGATGAATTATGATCTTTGGTACTTGAATTTGATCAAAAAGTCAAAGTTTGACTTTTCAGTATACAGTTGACTTTTGATCAGTTGACTGAAAAATTCATCTGTCAATCCAATGGACTTGCAATGTTTTGAACCATGTAATTAGGTAAAAATGATGCAATTGGAATCTTGAGATCATGTATTAATCCAATTGATCATTTCCTAGGTCAAAAAACAGAAATTGCCCCTTCCCAGTCAAAACCCTAAATTTGACCATTTTGCCCTTTTGGAAATTTGATCAAATTTCTTGAGGAATTGAGGTCCAAACTTGATCCAATGATACATATGAGTTTAAAATGTTGACGTGGATAAAAATTATGAAGTTTGACTGTAAATTGGCTATGGTTGACTTTTTCCCCAATACAACTGATTTTTAGGTCAATTGATCAATTGACTGAGCAAAAGTGTGATCCAAGGCTTGAAACTTGACACGCGTAATCTTGGGGGTCCATAATTGGAAGTTCAAAAATCCTTGTGCAAACTCAAACCGTAATTTTGGTCATCAGTGCTTAAGGAGGTGTCTTAAGCTGATTCAACCCTAGTGCAGTCTTGAGTCAAGGAGATCTTGTGAGAAAATTCTTGATAAGTGAGAGGGAAAATTTTGGGGTACAACAGCTAGCTATTGATTATTAGTCTTTTCATACATGCCTAGTTACTAGCAGCTAATGTTTTGCAGAAATTTAAAGTGTAGGAATTCAAATCTACGCTACTACATGCTTCAGGGAGGGGGATATTTACATGTCTAAAAATATGGGGATAAAGCAATAAATATCCTAGTTTTAATCCATTACATCCAGTGAGCAGGTACATTAATGATAAATATGCGAAATTAAATAAACGCGCGTGAAATTGAAAATAATGTCTAAAAATATTCTAAGAAATAAAAATCATTTTGTTTTGTTTTTTTATGTATAAAAGAAAATAAAGCCCAAATATTTTAAATTTTAAATTTAATAAATATGTTAAAATAACTAATTAATTTATTTACAATATTAATTTAATTAGAAAAGACACTAGCTTAATGTTTTTTTGTGATTTTAATTTAAAGTTAATTTAAATAAAAATATGAAGGCGTGAGGGGATCCTTCAATCCAGGAAGAATCATGGCTTCGATTCAGAGGAAGACTGTTGCCTTCGATCCAGAGGAAAGTGGATTTCGATCCAGAGGGAAAAGGGTAGCCTTCGATCCAAGGAGGGATGCTTGTCCTTTGATCCAGGGGTGGATGCGGTGAGGGCACTGAATCTACAGAGGTATGTTAGCAAAAACGAAAAGCTTGACCTGGGTGCCAAGCCCAGGTCCTTGGATGTTGTACGCATTGGCCTTATTTATGTTGGATCTGCAACAAGCGTTAGAAGTATAACAAAAGTATACCTGGGATCGAACCCATGTCTTTAGTCTTGAATAAAAAATCGAATGAAAATGTTGACGTGTCATGCAAATGTAGAGATTGATCTTTTTACCAATTATTACCAATGGTTGATGGATGAATCTGTGATGATGGGTATGGGTACCCTTGTTTGAGGATTACTTCGATTTGGCTTATGGACGTGGGTACCTTTGTTTAAGAGTTGCTTCTATTTGACACTTCTGGATGTGTGCTTGCTTAGGGGCTGGTGATGACAGGAACAACTTTTGGAGACCTCCAAGAATGTGTTTGCAATTTCCTATGGTTATGTTCAGCCCCCTTTTGCATATGCACGTGGTTCTTTATATAGAAGGGACAAGAGAACAAAGGTTTAAACAGCCATAAAAAAATGTTTTTAAGGCCATGAATGATGTTTTGTAACTGTGGCAAAACATGGGATCTTGTCCTCTTTTGAAATTTGAATGAATGTGGACAATTTTGGATTTAGAATACCTTCAGTCTCTATCCTTCGATTGGACCTCTCATGCACCCTTTGAATGGGCCTTTTTGTGTAGCCTTCGACTAGGCCTTCTGCATGCTTCTTCAAATGTACCTCTTATGTACCCTTTGACTGGCTCTAGTATTACTTCCTTCAAATGGGTCTTTAGATGGTCCTTTTGGTGTTCCCTTCGAATGGGCCTTTGGTGTGTCCTTCGCATGGACTATCATGTGTGTTGGAGTGTATACAATTGTTTCAAAGGGGGGTCAGTGCCTAGGCAAAACTGGCACAAAGGCAGCCTATGCCTTGTAGATGCTAGCATGAAGCAAGTCAAGGTAGGCGTAAAGGAGGCCATTGCCTAGGAGAAGCTGGCACAAAGGTGGCCAGTGCCTTGAGGTCAAAGGCAACCCTGAAGGAGTCTTGGCCTTATATGCTGAAGGCAAGCTGAAGAGGCATACGTGCGCTGGTGACACGCTGAGGGGTCTTTTTCCCAGTGGGAGCTTTGTGGATCGAAGGCCAGTTTGGAGAAGTTCTTGCTTTGTACGCTGAAGGCACGCCAAGAGGGATAAGTTGCCTAGTAGAAGCAGGAAACAAGCTTGCTCCATGGAAAACAAATGCCCAATCTAAGCAGGGATCCAACTTGCATGCAGGTAGCCATTGCATTTTTGGGTCAAGCCCAGCATGCAAAGACAATGGTGCAACCGAAGGAGCACTGACAAAAAGCCCTTCCCCTTTGGATCGAAGGAGGTTGTTTTAAAGAGAAATATGCCCAGTCGAAGCTGGTGTGCAGCAAACAAGCCAAAGACCAAGGCTTCAATCAAATCTTGGAAATTTGAGACAAACTTGGAGGAGGTTAAGCGCTCAATCAAAGCCTATCCGAATACCAATAGAAAGGCCTTTTAACATGCAAATCGAAGGATTTTGTCAAAACTCCAATCGAAGACTCCTTGTTTATCTTCAAAAACTTTTATCTTTCCTTTAATCAAATGCTTGTGATCACTATGTAAGAGCAAGATCTTGGGAAAATATGAGAGGACAAATTTTGGGGTACAACAGCTGCCCCTGTTCAATCTTCTTAAACCTGAGGATTTAGATTGGCTTGTCTACCTTTCATGATCTGAAGGTGGAAGATGATTGAACCCTAGAGTGCCCAGAAATTTGCACTCACATGAAATAACACTAATGATTGATAATGTAGGGAATGGGCTTACATATGGCATTTGGAGGAGATGACAAAGAGTCGTCAGAGATGGTCTTAAAGATTCCATCCAAATTAGATGTTGATTTCACACATGGTCCCTTTGAGGGTTCCTGTTGTCTGAGGAGGAGTTCTCTGAGGAATATGGGTTTCTGGAGTTCTCCTGCTTGAGGAAACTTTGGGGGAATAGAGTCTAGGAACTCCGGTTGTCCATTACTCTACTGGGGAAGCTATCTCTTGACAGGGAGATGAAAGTTTGCTGCTTTCTGGTTGAAATCCAGGCTTCACAGTAACTTGCTGAGGCTAATGGAATTAACTGTTATCCAAAGATAGTTTTCCTGTCTGGATGTAGATAGTTTTCGTGTCTGGTTTCAGGTATTAATCTTTAACCCAAGAAATAAATATGGTTTTCCCGTCTGGTTTAGGGTGTTAATCTTCAACCTCCTCATGTAGATAGTTCTCCTAGCTTGTTACATGATTCTCAAAGAAGGGATCTGGACTTAAATGGGTAGGACAACTTCCATACCATATACCAAAGAGAAAGGAGTTGCCCCTGTTGATGTGCACATTATGGTGCGGTAACCATGAAGAGAAAATGGTAACATCTCATGCCAATCTTTATATGTCACCATCAACTTCTGTATGATTCTCTTGATATTTTTGTTAGCAACTTCAACAGCGCCATTCATCTTCGGTCGGTAGAGAGAAGAGTTATGATACTAAATCTTGAATTGCATGCAAATATCAGTGATCATTGTATTATTGAGATTGGTACCATTATTTGTACTAATTCTTTCTGGAATACCGTATTGATAGATAAGGTTGTGTTTGATGAATCAGGCCACAATATTCTTGGTAACAGAAGAAAATGAAGTTGCTTCGACCCACTTTGTAAATTAATCAATGGCAACCAAGATGAAGTGGTACTTATTAGAAGTTTTAGGTCTAATTTATCCAATCATGTCGATGCCCCACATTGCGAATGGCCAAGGAGAAGTCAAGACGTTTAGAGGAACTGGAGGCACATTGTGATACAATGGGAGAATTGACTCAGGTTGTTTTGCGTTTGATCGCAATTATACGGATAGCAAGAGTTGCCACCGACTTTTCTTTTATCCAAAAGGAAAGGTAAAAAAGCACATGAAATGCCTTTCGAGATTATTTCTTGGGTTCAGGGGGTAGGTTATGAAAAGGGAATGTATTAGCACCCTTTTCATCCGTATTTATCTACGGGCTCTTAGTTACTTGCTAGATCACTTGCTTTTGTTTTAGAGTGTGCTTGTGGTGTGGGATTTGAAAGTATTTTTAAAATGTCTTTGTAATGGTTCTCGTTTCTATAAGAACGCATACAAAGTGTTATTTTGAAAATAGTTCAAAGAGGTATTTGTGGAATGTGTTTTTTGAAAGTGATTTTGAAAAGTGTCTTTGTAATGGTTCTCGTATCTATAAGAACACGCACAAAAAGATTTTGTCTTTTGAAAATGTTTCAAAATGAATGTGTGAGTGTATAAAATGTTTTTGTTGTGAGCAAGCGAGCAACTAGGAGCAACCTATTTACTCGAAAGGTCTTAAATGTGCTTTTCTTACTCCTTTAGATGTTGCTATCTTACCATTGATTTGGTAAGAAGCCCTATCATTGGATGTGAAGGGACAGGCGCGGGTCAATTGTACAGTCATCGAAAGCAACTTTTGAGACGCTTTCGCAATTTTCGTAAGGGACTAGATCATTTTATCGAAGGCAACATCGAGGGACATCGAGGGACTACGACCTTTTTTTATCGAAGGGGCTTTGGTAAAGCATCCCATATTCGAGGGACATGACTGTGTTTCCGAGGCAACGAGCGAGGTTACCCTAGAGGTGCGCATGTGAAAAAGTGTGTTTGATTCAAGTTATTTTGTCTTTGAAATTAGGTTATCTAGCGATTGATTTTATATCTTATCATGAACGCCTAATTACTATACATTATAAGGAAAACAGTAAATTGCGGAAATTAAATTTCTATGCTATTACAGAGCTTTCGGGAATGGGGGTACAAATTTACAAATGGGGATGAATTAATGCAATTAAATGTCCAAATAGACAAACAATACAACCAAATCGAATAGAGTAATTAATCGAAATTACAAAAGTTTATGAAGTAAAAATTAATTAACAAAATAAAGATAAGGAAATAAAATTCTTGTTTTTTGTTTGTTTGAAAAGTTTGAAAAGAAAAATAGAAAAATCTATTCTATTAATTAGCTAAAGAAATCAAATCAAATGCATGTATTTTGTCTTTCAAGGCTTTTTTGTTATTAAGAAATTAAATAAACAAATTAAGACTTAAATACAAAAATTAATTAGTAAAAATATTTACAAAGTTTTTTTCCTAAATTAAATTAGAACTAAGAACTAAACTAATTGAGAAAATTAATTAACAAAGTTCATGAGTTATTAAATTAGAAGAAACAAGTAAAATAAAAAATAAGTATTAAAACAAAACACAAATGGAATGGTGGTGTTAAATTGAAAGGGGGGATGCTGTCTTTTTCGAAGCATGGGCTTTAGAGGCTTAAGCCCATGGGGTTTTTGTTTTAACAAAAAAATGAAATAAACAATCAGAAAAATGAAAAAAAAATGTCCTAAGGGGTCTTGAACCCAAGACCTCACACACATAATACACACACCCTAACCGCTACACCAAATGCTCATTCATTACCTTAATCACCTTTGATAACATATATTGTAAAACTTTAAAAATGGGCTGGGCCAAAATAAACCAGGCCCAAACCCGATTTTAGGAATGAATTGGAAGGGGTTTGCCCTAAACAGAATGCCGTTTGTGGTTGTTTCAATTGGGAAAGGAAAAAGAAACCCTAAACAGAAAATCTTCTCTCTTCCTAATCTATCATTATCTTCTTCCTCCTCTCTCAATACCTCTCTGTTAAACATCATCTTATCCTCACCTTTCTCCAACACCCTGTAACCGGAACCTATCTCTCTCGTCTCTCTCATCCTCGCCGATTTAACCTAGCAATGCTGCCCTCTTATTGATATAAGCCCAAACCTCTCTATAATCCTAAACTCCGCATATTATAATGCTCATGAAGGGGAGTCAGTGATAAGTTGGAGAAGATTGAAGGTTTGTGTTACTGTATTTGTAGTTTTTCTTGTCTAATGATTTTTTTGTTTCTATGCCATAGTTGATGCAGAAGATATACGAATAGAGGCGTGAGAATAAGGGAAAGAATTATACATGTTGAAGCTTTTCTTTCTGGTATGGCTTCCTCCTTCGTTTTGCTGGTTTTTGTTCTCTTGTTGGTTTTATTGGCTTACGATTTCCTGTTGGAGGCTAGCTGTTTTGAGTTTGCTGGATGGAGAGAGGAGGTAGATGATGGTGTTCAATGGTGACTGAGGGTGAGTGAGGAAGGAAGATGATGATGAGGTTAAAACAGTTGGAAAGGGTTGTGGATTTAGATAACAGTTGCTATAGATTCTGTTCTCTCTTTGTTTGGTTTTCTGTTTTTTGTGTGTGTATGCTTGAAGAGAGGTTATGGTTTTGATGGAATAAGGTTCCATGTTTGAGAGATGGCTGGGTTATCTTTTTTCCCCGGTTTTTCTGCTTGGTCTTTGCTCTCTTAGTTTGTATATTGTCTTGCCTCCCCTTGCTTGTGAAACAACAATGGTTATTATATTGAAACAGGGTGAAAAAGTGGGGTGGGGGGGGGGGGATATTTTCTGATATGCTGACTTTGGCATTTTGAGGTACAGGCCTTGATTTGCCTCTTTTGTACAACATTGGGCTGAGTTTGGGCAGGGATAACTTTGGCATTTTGTGTAAGCTAGGTGATATCCTTCAACTTGTCTCTTTCTTCTTTTGTCTTTCAATAAAATGTAAAGCTACTTTGCTTTTTTTCTATAAAAATTCTGAAGGGTTTGTATAATTTAAGGAACATGATGATGTAATGTGGTGTGTTGGGCAAGCTAGCTATGCTTTGCCTTGTCCTGTTTTTGTTTTATTTGTTACTGCCTTATTTGTGCTGCTGTAATGTTTTGTTGTAGGTTCTGTTATGGCTTACTCTGCTGCATTGCAGCCTGCCCTTGTTTGCTTTCCCTGCTATCCGACCTTGCTGCATTGCAGCCTGTTTTGTTTGTTTGCATATTTGTTGCAGGTTTTGTTGGCTTGTGCACTTAGGTAGCTTGCTTGCTGCATTGAAGCCTGTTCTTGCTGCTATGTTTACAGCAGCTGCTGCATGCTTCTTGCAGCATGCCTTTGCTTTGTTTGCCCTACTGCATGTTTGACCTTGTTGTGATATTTTGTTGTTTGTTTTGAAAGCCTTGGGCTTGCATATTTTCTTGCTGTTTTGACAGCCTTGGGCTTGCATATTTTTTTGCTGTTTTGACAGCCTTGGGCTTGCTTGTAAATTTTCTTTTCCTTTTTGTGAACCAAGGCCCAACCTTGTAATTTGAAAGAATGGGAGAAAAGGGATTATGATAAAACAAACCATCTTTAAGTCTGATTCCTACATACAAACCCTAGTGATGAATCTTTTTCCTTTCTTCACACACCACTTTTGCTTGAATTGCTAACTTTCTTTTCTTTGTTTCATGAACATGATGCGTGGATGGCAAGCGAGGATTGGATGGATTGCTTGAAGATGAAGCAAAGAAGACTTGAAGAAATAGAACAAAATTTCTTTCTTTGTAAACAACAATTTGTAATTCTTTGTAAACAAGACAAAAATTTGTAATTCATTTCATTTTTAATGTAATAAACACAAAGCCTTGAATAAATTTGTAAATGATGAAATTTATTGTACAAAACTTGAGTTTTAATTTAAACTTTGCAATTCTCAATTGAATGCTTTGAATAAAACACCTTGGTTTGGTAACTTGAACTTCAAGCAATCACAAAATGATCAAATAAACCATGCGCCTTGTACTCCAATAAAATTCCTACACAAAATAAATGTTTAAGAATTCAATTCCAACTTGGTTAACTCAAACCCAAAACCATGGTAATCTAAATGACAATCTTAATCTTCACCTCTTGTCCAAATCAAATTTGCATTCAAAATGAACTCGCACGCCACACTCGATTAAAATGGGACTTCATTGCCAAACAAACATGCTTTAAGAACATTTGTCAATCTTGTAGAATTAACAAACTTCAACAAATTGTGGTTAAGAACATTCGAAATCAAACAAATGACTTGCGACAATTCGATAACTTTCTAAGTCTTCTAAACATAATTTTCCTTCGATCTTTTAAGATAAACTCGTGAGCGACATCACTTATGACCATATGCATAAATAATCGTCTCAAGATCTTGTAATTTGAGGAAATCATAATTCTTAGAAATCAGACGACAATTATTTAAGATTAGGTCAAAGTCCATGATGCGACTTCTAACGTATTCGAATTTTGGTGATCTTCTACATGTAATCAACTCTTGATTTGTGAAGAGAAATTGGAGATGACATCAAGGAGAATCATACATAAGAAAAAACGCTCAAAAATATAGAATAATGAAGAAGTTACAATCATTTGAACTTGTTCTTGCAAAAGGTCGATTTTTGGGTCAATGTAGTCGTTTTCAGTTATCTGAGCCATCGATTGAGCAAAATTGCAATGCAAAGTTTGAAAACTGGCATAAACATCCTTGAGGAGACAGGAAGACCTATGAAGACCATTTGAAATCTTGAAAACTCAAATTTCTCTGAGAAATACCAAACCCTAATTGTTGATTTGCTACCTAGGGAGAATCTGTCTGACCAACTTCTGAGCCAAATTAAGTATTCAAGAAACCCTAGAATATGAAAAATGGGAGGGATAATTTTGGGGTACGACACACGTGTATCTTGTTAGCATAGATCTGGCATTTGTGACAAGTCCACGAATGCTGATAACAGTCTGCTTCCATAGTTGACCAGTAGTATCCTGCCCGTAGGATCTTTTTAGCCATTGAATATCCACTGGAATGAGTGCCAAAGGTACCTTCGTGTAAGTCAGTGTTGTACCCCAAAATTTTTCCTCTCATTTGTCTAGAATTTGCTTACAAGATCTCCTTGGGCTCAAGACTGCACTAGGGTTTGATCAGCTCAAGACACCTCCTTAGGCACTGATGACCAAAATTAGTGTTTGAGTTTGCACAAGGATTTTTGAATTATCAATTCTTCATATGACTTTAATGTATCATCATGGACCCCCAATATTACTCATGTCAAGTTTCAATCCTTGGATCACATTTTTGCTCAGTCAATTGAGCAGTTGACCTAAAAATCAGTTGTATTGGGGATAAAGTCAACTATGGCCCATTTACAGTCAAACTTCACAATTTTTGATCCATATCAACATTTTTGACTCATATGAATCATTTGATCAAGTTTGGACCACAACTCCTCAAGAAATTTGATCAAATCTCTAAAAGGGCAAAATGGTCAAAATTAGGGTTTTGATTGGGAAAGGACAATTTCTGGTTTTTGACCTAGAAAATGGTTAATTGGTTTAAGTAATGATCTAAAGAGTCCAATTGCATCATTTTGACCTAATGACATGATTCAAAACATTGCAAATCCTTTGGATTGACGAATTGCAGTCAACTGATCAAAAATCAATTGTATACTAAAAAGTCAAACTTTGACTTTTTGGTCAAATTCAAGTGCCAAAGATCACAATTCATCAAAACATGTCAAAATAGGAAACTTATTCATCAAGAAATCAAGAAATCAAGATTTCATTTTGAAAAGTCAAAATTTCTAAACATAGAAATTTTTCTAAGCATTGAAAATTTCTTATTTTTTCATAACTTTGAGCAATTTTTCATTATGATACAAGATGATTCAAAGGAAACTTCCAACATGAAAGTTGTAGATATCCATGAAATCTACAAATTTTCTTAATACAACTTCTCCTAAAAATGCTTATATCTCAAGTTATAATTTTGTCAATACATGCTCATGAACTAAAAGAGACTTAGTGAAATTTTACCCTAGTTAGGCAGATATTTGACCTAACTTCATGGTAATTTTTCACATATTTCCAAGGTGAATCTTCAAAAGCAATTCAAATATGGGTTGTAGATTACATTTCAAGCTTTCCAAAATGTCCAAGAACTCATTGAGATCATTCTTGAGCAAGGAGAATCGAAGGCAAGAAGTTAGGGTTTTCAAACTTGAACTACAAGCCATTTTGTGAAGAACACTTGATCCAATCTTCAAGCATGTTGTACAAATATTGCTTTGCAGGCTTCAAACTTGCTAATCGCTCAATAATTAAATGTTTACACAACTGATAGAGCCATTGTCCAAGCATTTGAGCCATTATCCAAGTTGCATTTCCATTTTGGGAAGAAAGTCACCATTTCCATTTTGGAAAAGTGACTTTAATCACAATGTCAACTCTTCTTGAGCCCATACATTGTTGTTTTAGACTCAAAAAAACATTTAAAAGCAATAAGCAACATATCTACATCCTTCTATCCACCCTGCAAATCCTTGTACTTCACATTAAAACCATGTTTGTCAACTTTTCTTCAAAAACAAGTAATCAAGCCATAACATGGATTTTCAATTTCTGAGTTGTTTCAAGCCTCAAAATCTCCTGCCTATAAGTACATACACTATTTGCAAGATGACACATGAATTCTAGTGCCCTGAAACTATCTCAAATACTCAAAAACCATAAATCTGCTCAAAAACACCATTGATACAAAGTTTTAAACAAAAATTCACCATCTTCATTTCCACTCGTGCGTTTTGAAAACCAATAATTCAAACACCTTCTATACATCATACCAAAGCAATCCAGACCCCTGTTTCAAGACTGTAACTCCTCCATCACTATCCACCATTTTCAAACATCAAGCTTGCAGTTTGACTTGAGTAGAGAGATTCAGGAACTTTCATGGCAAAGTAGGAGTTGGAATACACTCAAGGAGGTCCAGGCAAACTAAACAGAACCTCAGGCCATCTCAAAAGTTTCTCAAACTCCATTCACGAATCCAGCTGCAAGGGGTAAGTTTTCAAACTTCTATCTCTTCATACAAGCATCATTTGATCCTGATTTGTGAAGACAAAATGTAGATATCTTTGCTCTAAAGCTGACCATGTCCATAGTTCCCATTTATATTGACTGTGTATAGAGAATTTTAGATTTAAAATTTCGGAGAAAATTAGGTTTCAATTTAGGGCCAGCAAAATTAGTTTTCATCTTTGACTTTTAGCTTACATAAGTTATATGGTTGGATTCGTGGGAAGAAACACCATAACTTTCATGTTTGAACTTTCCATTTTTGTGGAGAAATGAAGAAGTTACAAGTACACCGGCTGGAGGTTAAAGATGAAGTCATCGGGACTTGATTTGCCTTATATATTTATAGTTTTGTTTATATGACCGGATGAAACAGCCGCCTCAGTGGAAAGCGCGCGCATACTAAGTCATTTCTTACCTAAAGGGCGAGGGTTCGAACCAATGTGAACCCCCCTTTTGTATTTTTTCTTATTTTCTGACTTCCTAACATATTTTTTTGCAGGCGCTGGGCCCTTTGGGCCTGGCATTATTTTTTATTTTATTTGCTAACTCACCTCCCTGCCTACTTTTGGCACCCGCTGGCCCATTTATTTTTATTTACTTATTCATTTCATTTTTCCTTTTAAATATATTTTCTAAAATACTAAAAAATCATGAAAAATACAAAAAAATGATATATTTTATATTTTGACTTATTTTATTTTCTCATGAACAAAAGTATTTTATTTACTATACTTTATTTATTTTTCTTATAAACTTAATTAATGTTACATTATTTATTTTCTTCATACCATTTAAAAATATATTATTTAAATACCAAAAAAGACTAAAAATATTTTTAATGCTATAAATATTTTCAAGATAAAAATGCCAAAAATACTTTCCTTAAAAATTATTTTCTTTCGGTTAATTAATAGAATTAGGGTGTTCTTTTAAAAAAAATCTTTTTCTTAATAAATTCAAACTTAATTAATTATTTTTATTTGTTTAAATTAGGTTAAGACAAAAAGTCTTTCTTTATGAAAATCAAACAAAATTCATCTTCTTTACACTTTTTATCCTTATACATTAATCCATCATTATACTTTACATTTATGTAATTTTTTGTACATATTCAATTTGGTTGTAATAGATTAATTAGGTTTATATTATTTTAATCCCCATTCATAAACCGTATACCCCCTCCCACAAGTATTGTAATAGCGTAGTAATTTTAAATTTCGCAATTTATCACTTTCATATATACAATGCTAGTAATTAGGTTTTGTATGGAAAAATTAAAATCAACCAAATAGCAAACCATAATTCAAGACAAAATCAAGCATAAAAATAATACACTTGCACACAAGCACCCCTAGGTTTATCCCACTTGGTTGCCTTATACAAAATGGCCATATTATGCATGTAAGGTATCTTAGCAAAAACGAACAAATACAAGATCATAGTCCCTCGATGACGCTATCTAAGTTGCCTTACAAATGATCTTAGTCCCTCAAAAAGAATGCTAAGATACCTTGCAATATTGCTAATCATGGCTATACGATGACCCACGTCCGTCCCGTTTACATCCAAAGATAGAGTTGCTTTCCAAATCAATGGTAAGACAACAATGTCAAAGGAAAAGAAAATGAACAAGAAAGACATTTGAGTAGGTAGATTGCTCCTAATTACTTTCTCTATTTCAAACAAAACATCCTTGCTATTTTCAAAAATAAACACATACACTTTCAAAACATCTTACAAAAACTCGAAATCATTTTCAAAAGATCAACATCTTAGTATACATTCTTACGAACGAGAATCATTACAAAGATTGCCTAAACAAAGTCCTCTTTACAAAATACTTTAAAAAACCTCACAAAGCACGATTTCAAACAAATGCAAGTGATCTAGAAAGTAACTAAGAGCCCATGGAAAACCATGGATGAAAAGGGTGCTAATACCTTCCCTTTTCATAATCTACCCCCCGAACTTAAGAAATAATCTCAAAGGTCTTTCCTGTGCTTTTTCACCTTTCCTTTTGGATAAAAGAAAAGTCGGTGGAGAATATTGCTAACCGTAACATTTGCAATCGAACACAAAACAACCAAGTCAGTTCTCCCACCGTATCACAGTCAACCATAATCTTTTTTGCCCCACTCTTGTCTACACACTGAAGTAAGGTAGAATCATGATTACGCTTGTAGAGGATCCCGTTACTGAGGAAGAACTTAGCAGAGAACCTCCTTAGGAACTTATCATTGACAGAAGCTCCCTCAGGATACTCTTAAACTTCGAGATATCTTTTGATTTTATGGAACCAAGGCTTATCCACTACATCTTCAGTACCAATCTCATGACAGTATGCTGGCTCGGCCATCCATTCAATAGTGACCTGAGGAGCTTCATTATCCCACCTGTCCTTGCACATGGATGACATTGTAGCTAGCGCGTCTGCTAGTTGATTTTCCTCTCATGGAAAATGCTCAAAAGTAATTTCTTCAAAGTATGAAATTAATTTCAACACATGTTCTTTGTAAGGGATGATATTAGGATGCTTCGTGTCCCATTCTCCTTTGATCTGGCTGATTACCAAAGTCGAATCTCCAAACACACTTAAGAACTTGATCCTTAAATCGATTGCAGATTTGAGACCCATGATACATGCTTCATACTCAGTCATATTATTGGTACTGTTGAAACATAGCCTGACAGTGAAAGGAGTATGACAACCCTCAGGAGATATGATCACATTGCCGATGCCATTTCCAAGAGTGTTGGAAGCTCCGTCAAAAACCATAGTCCATCTGGATCCTTTTTATGGTCCTTCATCCGGTCCAGGTTCTTCACAATCGGTTACTAGCATGATGTTCTCGTTCGGGAACTCAAAATTCATGGATTGGTAGTCATCCACGACATGATGAGCCAAATGATCAACTAGTAAACTTCCCTTAATTTCTTTATGAATTGTGTATTAAATGTCGTATTCGGTCAGGATCATTTTCCATCTTTCTATTCTTCCAGAGAGAGCGGGCTTCTCAAATATGTACTTGATAGGATCCATCTTAGATATCAACAAGGTAGTGTGGGCCAACATATACTGTCTTAGTCGGCGAGCAGCCCATGCCAAAGCACAAGAAGTTTTCTCGAGCAGTGAGTATCTTGTTTCACAGTCGGTAAACTTTTTGCTAAGGTAGTATATTGCATGCTCTTTTCGACCAGACTCCTCATGCTGCCCCAGCACACACCCCATTGAGTTCTCTAATACCGTTAAGTACATGATCAGAGGTCTTCCTTCAACTAGTGGCATCAGAATTGGAGGCTATTGGAGATATTCATTGATTTTGTCAAAGGAATACTGGAAATCTTCATTCCACCTCACTGCTTGATCTTTCTTCAGTAACTTGAAGATTGGCTCACAAGTAGCGGTTAAATGGGAAATGAACCTGACAATGAAGTTTAGGTGTCCCATGAATCCCCTAACTTCCTTCTCAGTGCAAGGAATTAGCATTTCTAGTATAGCTTTGACTTTTGCAGGATCCACTTCAATGCCTTTGCCACTGAATACGAAACCTAAGAGCTTACCAGATCTTACTCCAAAGATGCACTTATTCAGATTCAGCCTCAGTTTGTATTTCTTCAGCCTGTCAAATAACTTATGTAGATGATCAAGGTGTTCCTCATCAGTTTGAGACCTGGATATCATGTCATCAACATAGACCCCTATATCATGGTGAATCATATCATGGAACAAAGCTACCATAGCGCGCTGATAGGTTTCCCCAACATTTTTCAACCCAAATGGCATAACCTTATAACAGAATGTGCCCCACTATGTGACCAAGGTTGTCTTCTTCATGTCTTCAGGTGCCATCTTGATCTGATTATACCTGAAGAAACCATCCATGAAGGAGAATACTTTATGTTATGCGGTGTTGTCAACCAGAACATCAATGTGGGGAAGCGGAAAGTCATCCTTGGGGCTTGCCCTGTTCAGGTCTCTGTAATCCACACACATATGTTCCTTACTGTCCTTCTTAGGTACTGGAACAACATTGATGACCCATTATGGATAAGACGTGACATCTAAGAAACCAGCATTGAACTGTTTCATGATTTTGGCCTTAATATTTTCTGACATATCCGGCCGCATACGACGAACCTTCTATTTCACTTGAGGGCAGTCTTATTTTGTAGGTAGGTGATGAACCATAATATCATTGTCAAGTCCCGGCATGTCTTCGCATGGCTAGGAAAAAACCTTAACATAATCATGTAGCATCTGTATTAACCGCTGTTTGACACTGGGCTCCAAGTTAGCACCTACCTTGACTTATTTTCTGTCCTCTTCAGTGCCCAAGTTCAATGTCTCAATGGCTCCTTATGAGGATGTATTTCCCTTTCTTCTTGTTGTAATAGTCTGGAAAGCTCTCCTGGCACCTTAAAATCTTCCTTACCTTCGTCCCCGACTTGGTTGATCGGATTTTCAAAACTTTAAATAGAAGAACCATTATCAATGGGATCCATAGTGGATGTGGATCTGCATTTTGATATGTGAGTGTGTGTAAGCGCATAGCTGTTTTAATAAAGTAAAAAGAAGAAAAGAAAGGTAAAGAGCATAAAATTTGTATGTAAAACGTCCAATGCTTTATTAATGACATATGATAATGAAACATGATAACCCTCACAAAACAACCATTATGCCTCGGGTAAGACACAAGGTTTTAGAGTTTGTATTATTCATTTATTACATATCCAAAATCAAAAAAGGATAATTACTCTTGAACAAAAGTAATCGGCACAAAGTCTTTAGCCTTCCAGTTGGTGAGTCCTCCGCTGACAGTTGGGAAGATCCACTGGTCCATGTCATAGTCACTATCACTGTCTTCCAAAGCATTAACCCCATGACTGCTGATGCATAAGAGTGGTCCTCCGACACGAGCATAATGAACAACCCTTTGAGCTCCTGATGTAAAACCCAAACCAAATATGTCATATTTGTAGGGAATATCTGGAAGTTGGACCCAAATTGTACACCCACCTTCTTCAACAACTGCCCTGGCATCTTTCAGAGAAGCCATCTTTAGCAGAGGCCTGTTAGTGTTTGGAATACTGCAGAGGTTTTGGTTACAACAATGGTCTGTGGAACCTCCTCAAAGTTCTGACAGGGGGTCTCAATGAACTCGCCATGCATTTCAATGTACCTGAAAGAGTTCAGGTGGCTTACCATGTACTCCTCCCCCCCATGGACCGTGATAATTTTCCAATTGATTGGGTATTTCAGCATCTGATGTAGGGTGGAAGTCACAACGCCAGCCCCATGGATCCAGGGTCGACCCAATAAATAGGAGTAAGATGGGCGGATGTCCATCACATAGAAAGTTGAATTAAAATTCTGGGTACCCACTTTGATAGGGATGTCCACTTTCCCATGCACCATTCTTTTAGAACCGTTGAAAGCTCTCACCATAATGTTATTAGGCTTCAGAGTCAATCCTTCGTAATCTAACCTGTCAAGGGCCTTCTCGGGCAGAACATTCAGTGATGAACCTGTATCCACTAGAACATGGGCCAAAGTAGTACCCCTGCACTCGATAGAGACGTGCATGACATCATTATGTTTCCTTCCTCGGGGAGTCATATCAGCATCAGAGAAACCTAGCCCATTGTCAGTAGTCAAACTGGCCACACAGTCTTCAAATTGATCAGCGGAGGATTCTTGTGGCACGTGAGCAGTCTTGAGGAATTTTACTAAAGCCTTGGCATGGGCTTCAGAGCATAGTAACAAGGCCAACATTGAGATCTTCGAAGGGGTCTTCCCCAGTTGTTCAACCATATTGTAGTCACTCTTCTTGATTATTTTTAAGATTTATTCCATTTCCTTCTTAGAAGCCTCAGGGGTGGCTTCTGGGTGTGCCTTCGTTTGGACAGGCTCAACCAATATCTGTTTTCCCCGAGTCTCGGCCGACTCGGTGGCAGGTGTAGCAGTAGGGCTAGTAGGAGGAGTAGTCATAGGAATACTGACATGAGTAGCAGTAGGGATGATCATAGGAGTAGCAACATATTTAGGAGGAGAGATCTCGGGGGAGAAAACTCTTCTGCTTCTTGTTATCTTACTGGTCCCGATGATATTACTAATGTCAGGATCATAGTCTTAAGCATCTTCATCTTTAACAATTAGCAGATCCTGCTTGACGCCATGGTAATAGACGTCCGCCTCATAACTCCAAGGAACAGCTTTATCAAAGGAATATGGCATAGGTCCCAGGAAAGTAATTATCAACGGAGCAACTTTCAGAACAGATGTAATCCTGACAGGTCTTTTGGAGGAGACCCTGGGAGGATTAGAGGAAATGGTAATGATAAAAACATCTTCACATGGAACACTTGTAATTAGAGTCTTTTCAAACAAGATTTCTTTATCATCCATCAGGCAGTGAACGCCTTCCTTCAACAAATGGCAACCATTAGTTAAGGACAAACACAAGTGGCAACCTTCGCCACAACCCAGAAATAAACCGGCCTGCAAGAGATTCTTCTTAATAGTCAAGAGAGGAGTAGCCAATTCATCAATAGAAGAAACAAACATGTCACTGTCAATAGCATTAACACCACGGTCGTGCTTGGGCAGTAATAACATTAGGAGTCTCAGGAGCATAAAATTCAATCTCCTTTGCCTCAATCAAATCCTGCACTTTATTCTTCAAAGCCCAACAGTCGTTTGTATCGTGGCCTGGACTTTCAGAATGGTAAGCACACCGAGCATTTGCATTGTAGTGAGGAGATGTAGTGTTGGGATTCTTGGGAGCTTCTTTTAGGGTAACCAAATTGGACTTCAGCAGGTGTGGTAAAACCTAAGATAGGGTCATGTTGATCTGGGTAAACTGTCTCCTTGGCTTATCTGTTCTGGACTGATTATTCTGTCGTCGGTTTGATGCAGAATTGGAAATCATAACAGCCCCTACCGTCGGACAATGCTCAATTTTGTTAAGATTTCTTTGGCCATAAGAAGCACTGACCTCCTTCCTTGTGAATGGTTTTTGTAATGCTGGATGATGCATCTCTCTATATCTTGCCTATTTTAATGTCGGCCTCTACTCGTTCTCATGTCAAGATCAGCTCAGTAAACCCAACAGAAGAACTTCCAATCAAGTGGTTAAAGAATGGCCTAGATAATGTACCCAAGAACATGTCCACCAACTCCCTATCAGACAATGGAGGTTGGACTCTTCCCGCAAGTCTCTCCATTTTTGGGCATAGTCCTTAAAACCCTCACCGGAACCCATAGACATGCTTTGCAACTGTGTACGAGTCAGGGAAAGGTCAACATTATACTGGTACTGCTTGTAGAAAGTAGCGGCCATATCTTCCCAATTACGTACATTAGTTCTTTCTAGTTGATAGAACCATTCTAGCTGAGTTCCTGTCAAACTTTCCTGGAAGAAGTGTACCCACAGATCTCTATCAGTGGTGTGGGGTTGAATTTTCTTGACATATGACCTTAAATGACGTTTAGGGCAGGAGACACCATCGTACTTAGCAAATGTAGGGACTTTGAACTTCCGCGGGATGACCACCCCTGATACCAGTCCTAGCTCTTTAAAATCCAACCCCGACACCCTTTGGATCTCCATAACATTTAGCGGATCCTCCAGCTGTTTGTATTTGTCATCAGCAGGAGGATACTACTCCTCAGAATAGTTAGGTTCATCTTCTTCAGACTCCCTTGTACTATGGTCTTCTTCTCTTGGCTCTCCATCCTGATTGTCTCTCTCTCTTGATGGAGTTACGAGCTCTGAAATGTGCTTCACTGGTCCTTTGAACCTTCTTCCTAAATTCAAAACACCCACTGGTCTCTTTTTCTTCTTCTTGTCCTTGATAATCAAAGCTTTCAAGTCTTCTTGTCCCTTATCCAGATTCAGGAACATTTCTTGGAATTGGGCATTTTATGCCTGAAGCTCCTTAACTGTTTGTTCAAGAGCCATTGCTGAAATAAACAACAAAGAAGATAAGAAACATGTCCTAAAACCTATTTATGCAATGATATGTATGATATATGTATGCAATGTTTTCAAGGATTTTTAAGAGTTAAATTTTCTTAGCCAAAGGGAGAACAAACGTTAATTGCACTAAAAAGTTTAAGCTGTTACAATGATGCCTCTTAGGCTTACAAAGGAAGTAACAAAGCAAAAAATGAAATCTCAAAGCAAAAAGGGCTCAAGCTTCCCACAGGCACATCCTCTTTGGTGTAATGTAGGAATTTATACTCTTTTCTTTGTGAAGTAGCCTGGTGAACTCTAAAACCTTCTTCTCGCTGGCGTATAATTGGGTTTCAAAGGTATCTCGTTCATCTTTGAGTTGAATCTAGGATTTTTGCAACTCCTCAAAATTAGTTGGCATGTCAGATGAGGAACAATGTAAGGAGTGTCTCCCTCAGTAACGGGCTCCATGATGATGGGTAGAGTGGCTCCATAAGGCATCCTGGGACTTTGAGCACGGGCTCGTACCCACTTAAGATAAGGCTCCAAAGGAATGGAGTTCTTATGCCCCAATGTTTTTCTATCAACTTTGTTCACCATGCCCCAAGCTCTTATGAACTTCTGGTGATAGCCCTGAACATCACTCTCACAGTCAAATACGATTCCTTAAACAAGTGTATCATGAGGACCACCCCTCCTAGCATAGCCAAACTGTCACAACGCCAAACAAGGATTATAAGTAATTCCTCCCCTAATTCCTAGGAGAGGGACATTAGGGAATTCCCCACAGCGGTCAATGATGGTAACATTCTCCAAGGATCAAGGACACCAATGAATGCTGGAATGTGTGAGGGACATCAACCTATTAGACCATCTCAAGCCTTGTTCGTTCTTCAACAAAGATATAGGTAGGTGCAAAATAAACCACCTAGCCAAAATAAGAGTGCAACATAATAGGGTCCCTCTTCTCTTTACAATATGGGTATGAAGAGAGTGTAGGACGTCTCCATGTAAAATGGGCACCAGATTATGAGACATAAAAACCTTGACTGCATTAACATATATGAGTTGGTCTGGATTAGGGAATATTACCATCCCATAGATGAGAAGGGACAACATTCTCCAAAAGCTTGTAAATCCAGGGTATCCAAAAAATGATGAGCCTTCTCAAATAGAAATTTAGTTAGGAACCCTTTGACGCCTCTTCTTATTTCCCAATTTGCCACTACATCGGACCGTTGTAAAGACAGAGCATGAGCAATCTCTTCAAGTTTTGGGTCTCTTTCCATACCATTGATGGGTAACTGATCAAGAATTGGAACCCCCAATAACTGAGAAAACTCCTCCATAGTGGGCACTAATTGGTAATCAGGAAAGGTGAAGCAGTGATGTGAAGGGTCGAAGAACTGAAAGAGCACCTTGAACATTTCTTCATTAGGGCTTGAGGTGACCAGATTGAGAAGTCGACCATGAGTTTCAGTTAATGGAGAACTCTCAGGAACCCTGGATGCCAATTCCTTGAGTTGAGGAGGTACCCTTATGAGGTTGACTTGGACAGTATTCCTGCGAGTGGATGCCATGTCCTACAAAACAACACAAAGAAAAGCCCTAAAAATCCTTGAAATGGTTAGGATGATATGCCATGTTATGATGTTATGATATCATGCTAAGAAAACACGAGTATATCAAGCACAAGAAAATCACACAAAGACCTTAGGTTTAAGGCTTACATGGGTTTTCAGGTAAGTACCCTCTTGAAGTTTAGTTTACTCAACCTGTCCTATCAATTGTAACCGGGTTCTAAGGGATCTAAATATCATTGATCTTTCCCACAAGTTTCATTCTGATCGACAAATGACTTGCCACCAAACAAAACTCGGGAGTCAAATCTCAATGAGTGTAGTATCGAGTATCAACCGACTTCGGGCTATACCAAAGAAAACTATCTCACTACTTCCTAATGGCCAAGTTGTTCAATTAAAGGTTCTAAGGTCAGTTAATGCTTCATGACACCATGCAGCGGCCCCCGTATTCTCCTTGACCACTTAAGGGCTACCGGTACCAACCAAAGTATCACATCAACGTAGCTATCGCTTTGACCGTGTCGGTATACCGCACACAATTTCCACGATCTATTGCTACTTACCTAAAAGGTGCCCTAGATCCAGGTGTAGGATCTATAGAAACAACCCAAAAAATCCCAAAAGGTAAAGCAAATAAAGCATACAAAAGCAGTTAAATAATGAACTAAATATAAGGTAACCCCACTTTTTTATTTGTGTCCTCAGCAGAGTCGCCAGTTCTGTGATACAGTGGTAGAACTGACTGTTATACTGGTTTTGCATTTGTGTTTTCAAATGTCACGGTAAGCAAGAGTCGCCACCGACTTTTCTTTTATCCAAATTAAGGAAAGGGTGAAAAGAACAGAAAAAAACGTTTTCGAGATTTTCTGAGTAAGGGGGGTAGATTATGGAAAGGGAAGGTGTTAGCACCCTTTCCATCCGTAGTTATCTACGGGCTCTTAGAGGTTTGCTCATTTTGAAATAATTTTGTGCTTTGTGTGTTTTGAAAATGCCTTAGTGCGGAAATTTGTTTGCGTTTAACTCTTGTATCAGTCCTCAAGAGTGTTAACAAAGCAAGTGTTTTGAAAATTGCTTTTGAAAAGTAGTATTTGTGTAAGTGCAAAATATTTTTTGAGCAAACTTCTAACAACTATCTATTTTATACTCGAAAAGGTAGTTCTTTTCCTCCTATCCTTTAGACAGTGCTATCCTACTATTAGTGAGTAGGTATCCCTATCATTGGATGTATTAGGGACATTCGAAAGGGACGTTACAGTCACGAAGGAAACTTGTGGAGATGCTTTAGCAATTTTGTTTAGGGACTAGATCATTTACTGAAAGGCAACTGTAGGGTCATCGAGGGACTATGATCTTTTGATTTATGGGACTTTATTAAAGTTCCTGCCTCATGACTGTTTTACTTCTGAAGGTAACCAAAGTGGGGTACCCTAGAGGTGTATATGTGCGAGTGTATTATGTTCAGTTATTTTTTGTCTTTTGTTAAGTTTGCTAGCGTTTGGTTATTAGTCTTTTCATACAAGCCTAGTTACTAGCAACTAATATTTTGCAGAAATGTAAAGTACATGAATTCAAATCTACGCTATTAGAATGCTTTGGGGATGGGGATATTTACATGTCTAAAAATGAGGGAGATAAAGCAATAAATATCCTAGTTTTAATCTATTACATATAGTGATCAGGTACGTTAATAATAAAAATGCGAAATTAAATAAACGCGGGTGAAATTGAAAATAAAATCTAAAAATATCCTAAGAAATAAAAATCTTTTTGTTTTGTTTTTTTATGTATAAAAGAAAATAAAGCCAAAATATTTTTAATTTTAATTTTAAGAAATATGTTAAAATAATTAATTAATTTATTTACAAGATTAATTTAATTAGAAAAGACACTAGCCTAATGTTTTTTTTTGTGATTTTGATTTAAAGTTAATTTAAATAAAAAGGATCAATAAAGAAATAACAAAAATAAAATATGAAGGAGTGAGGGGATCCTTCGATCCAGGGAGAATCATGGATTTGATTCAAAAGAAGAAAGTTGCCTTCGATCCAGAGGAAAGTGGCTTTCTATCCAGAGGGAAAAGGGTAGCCTTCGATCCAAGGAGGGATGCTTGTCCTTCGATCCAGGGGTGGATGCTATGAGGGAACTGAATCTGTAGTGGTATGTTAGCAAAAACGAAAAGCATCACCTGAGTGCCAAGCCCAGGTCCTTTGATGCTGTGCGCACCGACCTTATTTATGTTGGATCTGCAACAAGCGTTAGAAGCAGAACAAAGGCAGACTTGGGATCAAACCCAAGTATTTAGTCTTGAATAACAAATTGAATGAAAATGTTGATGTGTCATGCAAATATAGAGATTGATCTTTTTACCAATTCTTACCAATGGTTGATGGATGAATCTGTGATGATGGGTATGGGTACCCTTGTTTGAGGATTACTTCGTTTTGGCTTCTGGACATGGGTACCTTTGTTTAAGGGTTGCTTCGATTTGACACTTTTAGATGTGTGCTTGCTTAGGGGCTGGTTATGATGGGAACAACTTTTGGAGACCTCCAAGAATGTGTTTGCAATTTCCTATGGTTCTTTATATAGAGGGGATGGAGGGGACAAGAGACCAAAGGTTTAAAAAGCCATAAAAAATGTTTTTAAGGCCATGAATGATGTTTTGTAACTGTGGCAAAAAACATGGGATCTTGTCCTCTTTTGATATTTGAATGAATGTGGACAATTTTGACTTTCGAATACCTTCAGCCTCTATCCTTCGATTGGACATCTCAGGCACCCTTCGAATGGGCCTTTTTGTGTAGCCTTGGATTGGGCCTTCTGCATGCTTCTTCAAATGTATCTCTTGTGTACCCTTCGACTAGCTCTAGTATTATTTCCTTCGAATGGGTCTTTAGACGGCCCTTTTGGTGTTCCCTTCGAATGGGCCTTTGGTGTGTCCTTCGTATGGGCTATCATGCGTGTTGAAGTGTATACAATTATTTCAAAGGGGGGTTAGCACCCAGTCTAAACTGGAACAAAGGCAGCCTATGCCTTGTGGATGCTAGCATGAAGCAAGTCAAGGCAGGCGTAAAGGAGGCCATTGCCTAGACGAAGGTGGCACAAAGGTGGCAAGTGCCTTGTGGTCGAAGGCAAATTTTTTTCCTGGTGCATCAAAAGAAGCTTTTTGCCTTGTGGATTAAAGGGAACCCTAAAAGAATCCTGGCCTTGTGTGCTGAAGTCAAGTTGAAGAGGCATACGTGCGCTGGTGACACACTGAGGGGTCTTTTTCCCAGTGGGAGCTTTGTGAATCGAAGGGCAGTTTGGAGAAGTTCTTGCTTTGTGCGCTGAAGGCACGCCCAGAGGGATAATTTGCCTAGTAGAAGCAGGAAACAAGCTTGCTCCAAGGAAAACAAATGCCAAATCGAGACAGGGATCCAGCTTGCATGCAGGTAGCCATTGAATTTGTGGGTCAAGCTAGCATGCAAACACAATGGTGCAATCGAAGGAGAACTGACAAGAAGCCCTTCCCCTTTAGACCAAAGGAGGCCGTTTTAAGGGGAAAACATGCCCAGTCGAAGCTGGTGTGTAGCAAACAAGCCAAAGACCAAGGCTTCAATCGAAGCTCGGAAATTTGAGGAAAACTTGGAGGAGGTTAGGCGCTCAATCGAAGCCTGTCCGAATACCAATCGAAATTCCTTTTAACATGCCAATCGAAGGATTTTGTCAAAATGTCAATCGAAGACTCCTTGTTTATCTTCAAAAATTTTTATCTTTCCTTTAATCAAATTCTTGTGATCACCATGTAAGAGCAAGATCTTGGGAAAATATGAGAGGGAAAATTTTGGGGTACAACAGAAGGAATAAACTCAGATCGTGCCTTAACAATGGCACGATATTATCCTTGCGCCTACACCTACATGTAGCTTATTAAACTCGCGCTAATGATGGTCCTGAACACAAGTTAATGATTAAAATAATAATATGTGACAAAAGTGTGGCTTCGATTTTACCACCCTTACCAATCAGAGATTTGTGGAATTTGTGGCTTCAGGCGTGGAAACATTTGCTTAGGGGCAGGTGTGGATTCCTAGATGTCTCAGGGACACGAATCTAGTATTCGTTTGGACTGAGAGTACCAGCAAAAACTAGTTTCGAACTAAGAGATTTTGGTATGCTTTCTGAGGCAGCGTTTGTGTGTTGTCTGTCCTTGTACGTATGTATGTAGTCTCTGTGCGCATATACCTTATACCCTTGGCTTGTGGAATTGTTGTGTATTTACAAGATATGGAGAGAGGGTCATAGCATAGAAATGTCATGGGACAACCATTAACTAGGCTTTGAAGGCAAAATCAGACACATTAAGGGATTGTCTTTTTTATGAGTTCCTACCCCTTTGAGCTTTGGAGTGAACATGGACACATTTGGCTCCTTCGAATACCCTCAATCTTTGTTCTTTGACTGGCCCAGGGTTGCCTCTTTCGAATGGCTCCAATTCTCATCATTGGGGCTTCTTCGATTGAGCCCCTATTTTTCTTGGTAGCTTGATCTGAAACTCTTTAACTAGCCAAAAATGAAAACTCCTTTTTGGCCATTCGAAAATTCTCTTGTTACCTCCTTCGAACGCAATTGTGTAGGAGGATTGGGCAACATGTTAGATTTTGGGCCAGTAAGCAACTTGGACCAAGACTCATCATAAGACAAACTTATTTTCAATAATTATGTGTCTCCTTCGAATGGAACACCTGTACATCCTTCGAATGGCCCTTTTGTGTGTCTTTCGAATGGACCATATGTATGCCTTATGCATTCTTCGACTGGGCCACCAATGTGTGCTCATAATATAGAAATCATGTGTTGAAGGGTTCAAGGATATAGTTGATGCAAGCAGTTTCGAAGGGAACTATTGCCCAGTCGAAGCTAGAATGAAGGGAAACAATTCCTTGTGGATGCTAGCATCAGGGAGGCTATCGCTCTGTGAATCGAAGGCCAATTGAAAGGGTTTTGGCCTTGTGAATCAAAGACAAATTGAAGAGGGTGTCTTTGCCTAGTGGGAAGCTTGCATGCAGAAGGCCACTGCTGGAATGAAACTTGTGGACTAAAGCTTGCTCGAAGGGTCCTTAGATGTCTAATCGAAGCTTGCCTACAGGGTACTATTGCTTTGTGAATCAAAGCAAGCATGTAGGAAGTTCTTGCCTTATGAATCGAAGGCAAGCGTGAAGTAGCCAATGTGTTGCGACTGGTTTTTAAATCAGAGCCGCCACTATTAGTTTTTATCCTAAGGGAAGGGAATCTAACAAAAAACCCTAATTCACAGACAGTGATTCTAGGTTTCAAACTCAATTAGACAAAAGGAAGGTGTTAGGAACCTTTCATCTACCTTGTTCACAAGGATATTAGGTTTTAGATTTAGGTTTGGGGTAAACAGGGTTTTAAGTTTTAATTAGGAGAAAAGGGTTTAAATTTTTTATAGGGAAACTCGCTACAATTTTTGATCCTATGCCTACGTATCCTCTTAAGAGGAATCAGAGTCTCAATTCGTAGTTCTAATGGGTTGGTGTTTTTTAGGGGTTGCAAACGTACTTTGAATCACCTCGTACTTGGTCGGGAGTAGTGATTGCGGAGATTTTGAGTAAATGCACAGTAAGTCAAAATCTGTTTAAAACCCTTTGCAAAAACAATTGATTAGCTTAGTTGATTGCGAAAAAATAGTTTGAGATTGGTTAGTGTTTTTTAATCGTATTAATTGTGAAAATATCTTGATTAATGCATGATATAAAAATATTTTAATGCAAATAATATAGAAAATAATATACTCATGAGTTTTACATAAAATAATTTATTTATGTGACATAATAAATATTAATAATATAATAACAAAAATTAATATTAATGATAATAATTGCTATAATAAAGAATAAAAGAAATATAATATATATAAAAAATAGATAAAAAATAATATAAAAGAATATAAAAAAAATAATTTAATTTTATCAGGGGGGTGCCTTAATACGTTAACAAATAAAAATAAGGGTTGCAATTAGGATTCTGGGCTAAGCCCATCACGTTTTGCTGGACAAGGGGTGCGTTGTTATTTGGAATTTAGCAATTAATGGCGAAGGGGGTGTATGAAGCAAATGGGCTTGGGCCCAGACGTTTGGGAGAGGGCTGACTGGATCTGATGCTGCGAGGGTGTACATTAGCTACCAAGTGACTTGGCCTAGTGGCTGTCTATTGAGGATCAGATGGACAAAAATGAGGGAGTATGATAACTAATGGTGCACGCGCGTGTATGAGATCTTAATGGAATATAACTTTTGTTTCTCATTCATTATTCACTTTACTTCTGTTTTTTTTTGTGTTAGAGCATCACATTTTCTGCTGTGTCGTTCAACACTTTCCTCTTCTTCTTCAACCTTACAAACCCTATAACCCTAACCTTCGCGGCGGCTAAACCTTTACCCCCTACAAACCCTTAGCCAAACAACAAGAAAACAACAAAAATAAGGAAATTGAATTACCCCTTTTGGATTCTAACTACTGTATTCTTCAAGTGTTCAGTTCGCTAATTCTTCCTCTTCTTTGCTTTTTTTTCTCTCTAGATTCCTGTGGTGTTGAAGATGCTGGTAATCGCGATGGTGGAGACGCTGGCTAGCGGCGGAGGATAGCGACTAGGGTTCCAGATATTGGAACCTTGGTTGCTCAGTCGTCTGTATCGTGTTTGTTCGTCTACTTCGCTCTTTTGGTATCTCCGAGTCCTCTTCTTCTCAATTTTCTCTGTCTCCGGCCCCGATTTTTCTCAGTTCTTCGTCCCTCTGTATTATCAGTTTTTTCTCCTCCTTTTTGTTCTGTATATTAGTTTAGTATATGTACTCTTTATAAATTAGGGTTACAATTACTTAACATAGATTTATGGATTAGAGATTCAACTGATTTAGTCTGATTCGTGATTTCACTTTTGTATATCAGATTTGGATTTTTGTTGTAATGTTATATTTGTTTTGTAATAAGAGATTTTAGATTTGATTTTGTTTGAATATGATTGATACTGTAATTTTGGGCTTAATGATGTTTTTGGATATTTGATTAGATTCGATTCAGTTGAAAACTTGATTTCAACAGTAGCTGTTAGTGCAAAAAAACCCGCAAATTTGTTTGCCAATTAGAACAGTACGCGTTTCTAATATTTGGGCCAACATAGTTGTTATTTCATCTAGCAGTCGTTTACAGCAAAAACTTTTTTCTTAAATTCAATTGGGCCTGAACAATATTCAACAATATATTTCTTTTAATTACAGCAAAAAAGCTTTTTTCAATTGGGCCTAAACTATTTTCAAAACTTGATCCAACATCTTTCTAAACCATACTCTTTACTATATAAAACATTATTGTAAAAAAATATATTACATTTTTCTTCCTAAAAAAGAGATATAAATTTTTTTTATTAAAATAATAATAGCAAGGAATTTTGCTAATAATGCTCTTTTTATTTAAAACAAAATCCTTCCTCAAACAGTAAAACGATTTAGAGCTCTTACTAAAACTTGTAAAATAAATTAACCAATAAACAAAAATCAGATAATAAGCTCACAAATGCAAAATGGACTAACTAAGTAAACTACCCCCACCCTTTTTACTAATAACAAAGTAACACTTAATAAATTCAATTATTATTTAATAGAAATTATAATTTCAATAATAACAACTATTTAGTAGTTATTATTCCGAATTAACTTTATATTTTCGAATCGCATGGGCCATTGGACAACATGCCACGCGAATGGGTTCACGGATACACGAGTCTTTCTGATTTAGAAAGCCCCGCTTTCCTGAATTTAAGGTACACCCCCTAGCCGGATAAAGATGGACCATCAAATACTGCTGTACCATCTTTTATTGAATATTTCTTCAATTTTAATCTCAAAAAATAAAATCACCGAGGCAGGACAACATTGGGGTACGGAAGCTGCCCCTGTTCAATTATCTTCCAATCGAATAGCGTGAGATAACTCGAGTCTCGTGCATTCTGATTGGAAGTTTAATGAATACTTGAAGTATCCTAAAATTTGTCTGACAAAAATAAGGTTACACTGATATAGCATACCCTTACAAGCCTCAAGGAAGTAGGCAAAGCTGATGATGTATCGCTTACCAGGGTTTGATAACGAGGCGGATGGTTTTAAGAGCGCAATTTTGTATGTCTTGGTTTGGTTTTTGATTATTCATCCATTTGGAGGATGAATACAACAATAATTGATGATGCATGACTGCTTGAAGACTGAGGCCATGGGTTATGTTTGTGAATCGCTGCATGACGTCTGAGGCGATGGGCTAGAGTTTTGTTTTCTTTCGAAGAATCACATCATGAAATATTAAGCGATGATCGTTGCTACAGAATAAAGAAACGCATTGCTGCATGAAGTCTTAGGCAATGAGCTTAAATTTGTAAATATCTGCGTGAAGTCTGAGGTGATAAGCTAAATTTGATTCTCGAACAACGCTGCATGAAGTCTGAGGCGATGGTCTGTGACTTAGAATAAATAAACACATTGCTGCATGAAGTCTAAGGCAATGGGTTAGGTTCATAAATCATTGCGTGAAGTCTGAGGCGAAAAGCTAAATTTGTTTTCGACCATCAGAGGCGATGGTATGGAGCGTGGGATAAAGAAATGCATTGTTGCATGAAGTCTGAGGCAATGAGTTATGTTCGCAAATCACTATGTGAAGTCTGAGGCAATAAGCTAAATTTGTTGTTTCGAACATCGCTGCATGAAGTCCGAGGCGATGGTCTGGATTTTGGAACACATTGCTGCATGAATTCTGAGGCAATGGGTTAGGTTCAAAAATTCCTGCGTGAAGTCTGAGGTGATAAGCTAAACTGTGGGATAAAAGAAACACATTGCTGCATGAAGTCTGAGGCAATGAGCTAGGTTCGTAAATCGCTGCATTAAGTCTGAGGCGATAGGGTAAATTTGTATTTTTGAGCATCGCTGCATGAAGTCTGAGGCGATGATCTGTATCGCGGAAGAAACACATTGCGGTATGAAGTCTGAGGCAATGAGCTAAACTTGGTTTTCGAGCATCTCTGCATGAAGTCTGAGCCAATGGTCGGTGTCGCAGAATAAAGAAACACGCTGCTGCATGAAGTCTGAGGCAATGGGTTTGGTTCGTAAATCGCTGCGTGAAGTTTGAGGCAATAGGCTAGATTTTCGAACATCGCTGCATGAAGTCTGAGGCGATGACCTGGGTTTGTAAGGAACTCATCACTGTAGGAAGACTTAGGTGATGGGCTGAACGTGTCATGACATGAAGACTAAGGTGACAGGTTGAATCGTAGGAGAAGCATTTTGTTGGTTGACCCTTAGGTAGCTAAATCGAGGGTGAGATTATATGTTTGCTGCATGATACATGCGTATGATGTCTGATATTGAGATGTTTGGATGTATGCAAAATATACGATGTTTTACATTGATATTGAACCCTGAGTATTGTATGCAAGAATGTATAGTGTATGCATGCTTTGAATATGCAAAATGTATGTATGTACAAAATGTGTGTAAGATGCGCGTAGGCCTTGAATTGTTATGAAGACTATTTCTGGCATTCTCTCCTTTAAACCATTGGCTTAGAGTTACCAATCCCTTGGCGTTGTATGTTGTGTCGTTGTAGCTTTGTTAAATTCGATTTGGATGCGGTGAAAAGGCGTTAGCAAAATTTTGAACATTGATTTTGTATTGTGAGCGCAGGTGTAGACGTTGACGTAGACGTAGATAATGGCATATGCATAGATTTGTATGTTGTAAGCGCAGGCGTAGGCATGGACATGTGTATAGAATTTGTAGGATTACACATGTGCGTGGATGCATGTGCGGACGTAGACTTTGTGTAGCAAGTGTAGGCATAGGTGTGACATGTATATGGATGTAAACTTTGTGTACAGACGCGTAGACGTAGGAGTAGATATGCATATAATTTTATGTTGTAAGCGCAGGCGTATACATGGACATGTGTATAGAATTTGTATTGTAGACGCATGAGTAGACATGTGCGTGGACGTAGACGTTGATTTTCTTCTGATGTTTTTCTAACCCAAAATTATTTTTTGATGTTTTGTCAAATGCTTTGATTTTGTTAATCCCCCGAAATAATTTTAAGACAATATTCACAAGTAATGATCGTAGTATTTTGTAAACAAGTCTGAGAAAAGAAAAAATGCAATTTGAAATATGCAAAGAAAGAAAATGTTTTATTGATATGCCTCTGAATAGGCGAGAATACAAGATGCAATTCCCAGAAAGAGGTAATTACATAAAGTTTTAAAACTGTGAATGGCAATAAAAAATGATAATTGCTGCTGCTGTTCCCCAATATCCTTTTAATGATCTTATCTCCTTTGCTTATGAGTTGTATGATTCAGATCTATCTCTCCCTTCGTGGTTCGTAGTCGTAGTTCTTAGATTGCAGTCTTTTTGTTTTTTATTTCTTTGTATGAAATCCCTAACTTTTGCTTGGATTTCCCTTTCGGGTTTTCAATCCACCGGGATAATTTTTTTTATATGCCCCTAATTTTTTCCTGGATCGCCCTTTAGGGTTTTCGATCCTTTTTTCCTAAGTCGCCTGTTTGAGGTTCGAGCTTAGCGAGCTTCTTATACATAGTATTTTTTGACTGCGTCTGAATTTTTCGGATGCGGTAGTTCTTCCCCATCCACTGTTGTTAGGATAAGACTACCACCAGAGAATGTTATTTTGACTACGTATGGACCTTCGTAGTTGGGTGTCCATTTACCATGTGAGTTGAGGCAAGGTAGCAGAATCTTTTTGAGTACTAGACCATATTATGGTTCATCTTGTACAGTATACCGTTACTCTAAAAGAATTCCGAGGCTAATTTTCGTAGAGTTCGTTTGTCGGTGCTAGAGGCATTTTCTGGATGTCCTTGTTTTTCGAGGTACTTCTTGATGTCGTTAAAACAAGGCTTGTTATATTGTCATTTTTTGATAGAAAGGCAATATGCGGGCTCTTCGAAGTGTCTGTTTGCGATGTGCGGTTCATAGTTGATATAATTGCCAGAGCATTTGCCATTTGATTTTCTTTTCGTGGGATGTCACTGAAAGTGATCTTTGCAAATTCAGCAGTCAGTTTTCAAAACGTGATCCCGATATGGAATCAGTTTTGGATGTTTAGTATCCCGTTTGCTGTTGAATTTGTATATTACTAATGCGGAGTCCTCAAATACTTCGAGATGCTTTAGTCTCAGATTAATGGCAGCTTCCCATCCTGGTATACAAGCTTCGTACTTGGCGATATTGTTGGTGTAGTCAAACACAATCTCATAGTATATGGCTTGTGATAATTCTTTGGAGAAGTCAAAACTGCCCCTATATCGTGCCCCTGTGTATTTGAAGCCCCATCGAACGTGAATGTCTAACGTTCCCCTAGCTCGGGTCCTTTTTCAAGTCCTGGTATTTCGTAGTCGCTTATTTTTCCTAACTCGCGAACAACCTTCTTTGAAGAGGTGATCTATCCACCATCATGTTTGTATCTATCCTTGGCTTGTTTCTGTAGGACCAAGAAGATATGTGCAATAATTTGACCAATTTTTATTTGTGGCTCCTCTCTAACATTGCCCCTTAGCTTGGTTTCTTCCAGATCTTCCCCTGTGCTCAGATTAATGGTCTTAATAGCCTCTTGATACTGTTGTAATTTGTCGGCCTTTTGATCTATTTTCCTCGCCATTTTCTCAGAGAGTTCAAGATCTTTATCATCTTCCTCTTTAGCTTGGTTGACAGGAGCATCAAAATTATATCGGGTCGAAGCAGTAACATTATCGGTGGCTTTGGGCATGAACTTGCACGCTTATCATGTTTTGGGGCAGATTTAGTATATGAGATTTGAAAATTCATATGCAGAGAAAGTATTGCCATTTTTAAATTTGAGATATAAATGCAAGAGAAAGAAAGGGATCTTAATTGAAAACAAAATATAACTTTTATTAATCGTAAATATTGTCTGAAACAAAACGGAGGACCCTTTACAAGCAACCCCTATGCCTCGGGCTTGACATAGGTTCTTTCAAAAACAAGAAAAATTACTTAGGAAAGAAAAACATCTCAGGAATCTCCACGACGGTTCATCTTTTGAGTTCTTCTCCCGGGGCGCATTCGCGGATGAACTCAGTTTCCCCTTTGGCTTTTTTGGATATCTTTGCCACATGTCCGCGATGCTCTATAAAGGTCTCTTGGGTCGGAGGAAAACGTGCTTCACCCTTCAGAGTAGATTTATATTCATTTTCAGGGTATGGTTCGAATTGGACTATCCCCTGGTCCACTAGCTTTTGTAGCGTTCTCTCGAATGCTTCATTGTGTTCTAGCAGGAATCCACATCCCAACAAATATTCTTTCAGCTAGTTTATCAGGGTTTTTGCTTATCTGCTTGTCCCAAAGTCAGTGACTATTTCAATTGCATTTATTTTCAGCCCATCGTGCAAAGGCATAGGGTCTAATTTGATGTTGGGCTTCTCGAAAGTGATGTCTTGAGATTCCAACAAATCCCGCACCTTGTGTTTGAATGGCCAACACTGTTCTATGGTATGTCTAGGAGAATTAGCATGATACTCGCATCTGGCATTGGCATCGTATCTTCGTGGGAGTGGCCAAACTGGAGGAGCTAGAGGCTTGATTTCCACCAAGGATGCCTTAACCAGCTGTTGCAATAACTGGCTAGGTGGCATAGGGAATGGATCAAAATTTCTGGGTGGCCTTCTGCCTTGCTTCTGCCCTTGTGGGATCACTAATGATTGTTGTACCCTGGGTTGTGACGCTACAACATTACTTTCTCCCTCTTTTCTTTTGGTGAAGTTTGAAGAAGGCCATTTTGAATTGTAGGGAGCATTTGATGATCCCCCTGATATCTTCCCACTTTTTATCCCAGTCTCGATTCTTTCTTTGATGGTTACTAGGTCTGAGAACCCCAAAGAGATACTTCTAACCATCTTCTCATAATACAACCCTTGCAAAGTACCCATGAACGTGTCTACTAATCCTTTCTCTAATAGTGGTGGTTGCACACGGGATGCCAACTCCCTCCATCTCTGAGCATACTCCTTGAAGGACTCTTCTTTCTTCTAGGAAAGATTCTGGAGTTGCATGCGGGTAGGCGCCATGTCCAAGTTATATTTTTAATGCTTTAGAAAAGCATTAGTGAGTTCTTCCCAGGTTCGAATATGCGTTCGCTCCAATTGCATATACCAGTCTGAAGAGGCCCCACTCAGGCTATCTTGAAAATAGTGAATCATCAGCTTCTGATCGTGGGCATGGGCATGCGTCTTCCTGCAATACATACGAAGATGATTTCTTGGACAAGTGAGCCCCTTGTAGTTTTCAAAGTCAGGTACTTTGAACTTTGGTGGAATCACCACATCAGGAACTAGGCCCATTTCGAGAGTGTCTACTTCAAAGGCGTCAAAACCCTCCACAGCTTTAATCTTTCCTCCAGAGCTTTGTACTGATTCATTACCAATGGATTATCAACAACATGAGTACCAGTCGTCTTTAAGGGTGCTTGGTTGGCATCCTCTGGGTCATGGTCTCCGTATTGCAGGTCCAAGTAGTTGTCAACATTATTGGTTGGAATCTATAGGGTATGTGATGCCCCTGCTTTTGGTGGCGGTAGGACAAACCCTTCGGTTTCAGCTTCTTGTTGGGCCATGACGGACTTCTGGAGTCCCGCTTCTGGCTCTTTGCTTGGTTTTTGATTACTTGATGCACCAATAGTTTGGGCTACTTCCTCGAAAGCTGCCCTGGGAATCTGGTCTTGCTTGTCAATAATATTCTTTAAAGCTAGGAAAACTTGACTCAGATCTCCTTTCATTGAAGTGACACCCCCTTTTACTTGGTTGAGATCCTCTTTGAATGCAGCCTGAGTTTCCTCGATTTTCTCCATTGTTTTTTGTTGATAGGCCCTCGTTTGATATGGAGGCCAAAGAGGTGGAGATCTTCTTCTACCAATGGTTCAACTGGAGAGATTTGTTTTTGAAAAATGAGTTTTGATATGATATGCAAGTGTTCGTGAATGCATGCGTGCGAACGGATGTGAATGAGCATGAAATGGTTTCTTGTTTTAAATGTCTTATTCACTTACGTATGCATTTGTATTTCGCTTATTATTGTCACTCGGTGGTCAGCTTGAAAATAGATACGCAAACGATATGTGGAAATAAAATTCCATTATTGAAGGTAACATAATTCAAATATTGAAAAATATTACAATCTTAAACCGAAACTTTATTTGCATGAAATTAAGCCAAGGGAAATAAGTCTTCTAGGTGCACTTGCATATATCTCCTCTTGAAACCATCCACCTTTGCTTGACAAAGCTTGAGAAAGTCTTCAGCATATTATTTCCCTTTTGTGGCATTGATTTCAGACATGTTTGGCGCACTAACGCGGACAAGTTGTTTCCTTCGGTATCCATTTTTAAAGACAATCACCGAGATCTTGAGTTTATTATTATCTTTTTTACTCCCTGTGAATAAGACAAATAGCAAGAAACGGGTGACGAATGTATGAAATGTATGACAAATATATGGAATGTATGAATGCATAGGTGTATGGTTGAGTGACAAGATTTTTGTAATGAGTACCCCTGTAGGGACGTAAGGTTCAGTGACGGGGTTTTCTGATAAGTACCCTTAGAAGGTAGGTTCCTTAATTTTGACCTACGGTTAGTCTACCCTCCCATAAGGTGGTTTCCTTAAGGGTATCATGAATAACACCAGAGGGGAAAGGCACAAGGGCCTCCCTTAGGTGGAGCCTCTTTACAGACCGAAACTTTCGTCTTAAAGTCGTGAAAGGTCTCGTCATGAGATTTTAGGTTAAGGCCGTTATAAAGAGTCACAGGTGATCTTCCAAAGTCCTACTCGTCAAGAGGATATCTCTCGATAAGTATTCCTTTTTTGGAAGTTCACCGACTCTAGGCGAAGTCGTCACATAAACTCGTATCGCAGGGATGATATACCCCCTAAGCTAATAAACGAACCTTCTTTCTAAGGGTTATTGAAAATATTTTTAAAAAATCCCGCCATGCAGTATATATGATGATAAAAAATAGACAATAATTAAATAAATGCAATAAATAGATAATTTAATAAATAAATAATGCAATAAATAAATAAATAATCCCAAACAAAAAACCCTAAAACCTAAAGTTGTAATCCCCAGCAGAGTCGCCAGCTGTTGCGACTGGTTTTTAAATCAGAACCGCCACTATTAGTTTTTATCCTAAGGGAAGGGAATCTAACAGAAAACCCTAATTCGCAGACAGATATTCTAGGTTTCGGACTCAATTAGACAAAAGGAAGGTGTTAGGCACCTTTCATCTACCTTGTTCACAAGGATATTAGCTTTTAGGTTTAGGTTTGGGGTAAACAGGGTTTTAAGTTTTAATTTAGGAGGAAAGGGTTTAAATATTTTATAGGGGAACTCGCTACGATTTTTGATCTTATGCCTACGTATCCTCTTAAGAGGAATCAGAGTCCCAATTCGTAGTTCGTATGGGTTGGTGTTTTTTAGGGGTCGCAAACGTACTTTGAATCACCACGCACTTGGTTGGTAATAGTGATTGCATAGATTTTGACTAAATGCGCAGTAAGTCAAAATCTGTTTGAAACCCTTTGCAAAAACAATTGATTAGCTTTGTTGATTGCGAAAAAATATTTTGAGATTGGTTAGTGTTTTTTAATCATATTAATTGTGAAAATATCTTGATTAATGCATGATATAAAAACATTTTAATGCAAATAATATAGAAAATAATATATTAATGAGTTTTACATAAAATAATTTATTTATGTGACATAATAAATATTAATAGTATAATAATAAAAATTAATATTAATGATAATAATTTCTATTATAAAGAAAAAAAGAAATATAATATATAAAAAATAGATAAAAAATAATATAAAAGAATATAAAAAAATTTAATTTGATCAGGGGGGTGCGTTAATATGTTAACAAGTAAAAATAAGGGGTGCAATTAGGATTTTGGGCTAAGCCCATCACGTTTTGCTGGACAGGGGGTGTGTTGTTATTAGGAATTTAGTAATTAAGGGCGAAGGGGGTGTATGAAGCAAATGGGCTTGGGCCCAGAAGTTTGGGAGAGGGCTGACTGGATCTGATGCTGCGAGGGTGTATATTAGCTACCATGTAACTTGGCCTTGTGGCCGTCTGTTGAGGATCATATGGACAAAAATGAGGGAGTATGATAACTAATGTTGCACGCGTGTGTATGAGATCTTAACGGAATATAACTTTTGTTTTTCATTCATTATTCACTTTACTTCTGTTTTTTTGTGTTACAACATCACATTTTTTGCTGTGTCGTTCAACCCTTTCCTCTTCTTCTTCAACCTTACAAACCCTACAATCCTAACCTTCGCGGAAGCTCAACCTTTACCCCCAACAAACCCTTATCCAAACAACAAGCAAACAACAAAAATAATAAAATTTAATTACCCCTTTTGATTCTAACTTCCGTATTCTTCAAGTGTCCGGTTCGCTAATTCTTTCTCTTCTCTGCTTTTTTTTTCTTCAGATTCCGGTGGTGTTGAAGGTGCTGGTGATAACAATGGCGGAGATGGTGGCTAGCGGCTGAGGATAGCGACTAGGGTTCCAGATATTGGAACCCCGGTTGCTCAGTCGTCTGTATTGTGGTTGTTCGTCTACTTCGCTCCTTCAGTATCTCTTAGTCCTTTTCTTCTGAATTTTCTCTATCTCCAACCCCGGTTTTTCTCAGTTCTTCGTCCCTCTGTATTATCAGTTTTTTCTCCTCCTTTTTCTTCTGTAAATTAGTTTAGTATATATATTCTTTAGAAATTAGGGTTACAGTTACTTAACATAGATTTAGGGATTAGAGATTCAACTGATTTAGTCTGATTCACGATTTAACTTTTGTATATCAGATTTGGATTTTGTTGTAATGTTAGATTTGTTTTGTAATAAGAGATTTTAGATTTGATTTTGTTTCAATGTGATTGATACTGTAATTCTAGGCTTAATGATGTTTCTGGATATTTGATTGGATTCGATTCAGTTGAAAACTTGATTTCAACAGTAGTTGTTAGTGAAAAAAAACACGCAAATTGGTTGGCCAATTGGAATAGTACGCGTTTCTAATATTTGGGCCAACATAGTTGTTATTTCATCTAGCAATCGTTTACAGCAAAAGATTATTATTTTTTTTAAATTCAATTGGGCCTGGGCAATATCCAACAATATATTTCTTTTAATTACAACAAAAAAGCTTTTTTCAATTGGGCCTAAACTATTTTCAAAACTTGATCCAACATCTTTTTAAACCATACTCTTTACTATATAAAACATTATTGTAAAAAAATATATTTCGTTTTTCTTCCTAAAAAAGAGATATAAATTTCTTTTATTAAAATAATAATAGCAAGGAATTTTTCTAATAATGCCCTTTTTCTTTAAAACAAAATCCTTCTTCAAACAGTAAAACGATTTAAAACTCTTACTAAAACTTGTAAAATAAATTAACCAATAAACAAACATCAGATAATAAGCTCACAAATGCAAAATGGGCTAACTAAGTAAATTACCCTCACCCTTTTTACTAGTAACAAAGTAACACCTAATAAATTCAATTATCATTTAATAGAAATTTTAATTTCAATAATAACAACTATTTAGTAGTTATTATTCTGAAATAACTTTACATTTTCGAATCGCACGGGCCATTGGCCAACATGCCACACGAATGGGTTCACAGATACACGAGTCTTTCTGATTTAGAAAACCTCGCTTTCCTGAATTTAAGGTACACCCCCTAGTAAGATAAAGATGGACCATCAAATACTGCTGTACCATCTTTATTTGAATATTTCTTTAATTTTAATCTCAAAAAAATAAAATCATCGAGGTATGACAAATTTGGGATACGACACAATATGCAGTCGAAGCCTTGTGAACTGAACTTGATCGAAGGATGCCCAGCACCCAATCAAAGCTTGTGAATCAGGCTTGTATCAAAGGAAGTTCAGTGCCTAATCGAAGCTTGCTCAGATGCCAATCGAAATACCCTGTTCAGATGCCAATCGAAAGACACTTAATTATCTCCAAAAAATTTATTTTCCTTAAGCAAGTGTTTGTAACCACCGTGCAAAGGTAAGATCTTGGAAAACATGAGAGGGTAAAATTTAGGGTACAACACCAGCAAAACTTGCATTGCCTTTATGCCGCCTCTGCATCGCCCGACAACGCTAACGAGACAACACTTCTCCTTCTGCGATTTTCCATGGTTGGAGGCCTTCCGGACCTCCGAATTCGATTCTGAAAAAGTCCCGGTTTCTGAATTCGAAATCCTAAGATTATATAACATTCTCAACAGCCTATAACAATTATTTAAAGGTCCTAATATGACACATTCATCAAGGATCCATTCATTCATTCATTCATTCATTCATTCATTCATTTAATACATGGTTTTTCATTAATTTCATCAAACTTTATCAAAATTAACACACCAAACATAAACCTACCATTATCTAAACCTTAGATCGATTATAATAAACGCGATTAAACCCCTTACATTAGATTTTGAGTGATCAACTTTCCTCTTCGCGTTTCTTACGGTGATTTCTCAAAATCCTTCGTGCCCTAGCTTTTCTCTTTGCTCTTCTCCCAATTATTTCATGATCGTACAAAACAAAATAACTACTCCTCTTCTTCGTTTAACAATATGACCCCTAATATTTACCCATCTTGTCCTCACTTAACCTTCCACTAATTACCATCTTGCCCCCAATAATCCACGTGACATTACCATTTAGCCATGCTTATCTTTACATCCTTATTCCTTATTTTATTAATAATAATAATAATTCTAAATACTATTATTAAATCCAGTATCCCAAAAAATTATTTAAATTCTAAATAATTATAAACTAATCAAATACTCCTCATATATTATTATTCCAACACTACCCTATAACATACCATCACCAAACACTGTGATGCATCATATAATCATAATAATTCCCAAATAATCACAAATAAATAATTAAATAATTGATTATTATTTTTGGGGTGTTACAACTCTCCCCCACTTAAATAATTTTTGTCCTTGAAAATTTACTTGATATACACAACTCTTGATATGACTCTCGCATCTTCCTCTCCAACTCCCGCATCACGTTTGGCAAAATTTTGATCATCACTAATCAACATTTCACGTTGTTAACCACAATAATCCAACAAGATGCAACGCTACCGAGTTATGAATTCATAGGTTCATTCACTCCTTGCCCTATCATCCTAGGATCTCGTTCACTCTTGAACATGAGCTACTCGAACTCGAACCCCCGACAACGAGGTAACAACATAATTTAAAATCATAGAGTTTCAAGACAAGAACATCGTCTCTATAATTTCATCACACAGTGACACCATCATAAGGGCATCAACATAACCATAACACTGACAACATTGGCACACAACATTAGTACAATAAATCTACAATTTATCAATTGAACATGTAACTCGATACATCTATTGACATGGAGGTGAATCGAATAATATATAAACCTCTCACTTATCACTCCCATTCTAGATTTCCCAATGGTTTGCATCATTCCCGTAGGCTTCCGATGTTTAAACCTTAACTCATAACAAGTCACACCCACATAACGAACTGCACCATATCTTGCTTCAATTGCGCTACTCTGATTATCTACCTTAAAGTCATTGTCCCCATTTTTATTTCCATCAATTATAAGATCCAAAAGTTTCACATGTAACTCCTGACTCTCTTTAATATCCAACATAAAATCATTGTTCACTTTTGATAACCTCAACTTTCCACTCTGCGATGTTAGCTTGCATACAACCTCAAGTCTCCAAACTGTTCAATAAGTCCCAAATCTTTCACAGTCACTTATTCATTAATTTCTCCCAAAATGATGAACAAATATACTCTTGATAGAACGTTAAACACTTTGCACACTATTAAGCTAATAAGATAAGTCTATCTTGTGATACGGTGGCTAGAACCGGGACATGTTTCCCTTTTTAAAGGAATTTACTGGTTTGCGTTTTGCGTTTGTGTTCACAAAATGTCGCAGTAAGCAAGAGTCGCCACCGTCTTTTATTTTATCCAACAAGGAAAGGAAAAAAGCACAGAAAAATTCCTTTTTCGAGATATTTCTGAGTACAGGGGGTAGATTATAGAAAGGGAAGGTATTAGCACCCTTTCTATCCGTGGTTTTCCACGGGCTCTTAGGTACTTGCTCATCATTTTCAAAATTGTTTTCTTTGTGTTTGTGGGTTTTGAATTTTTTTTTGTTTTGACTTCGATTTAACTCTTGCTTGTCTTCAAGAGTGTAATGAAGTGTTTTTGAAAACTTTGTTTGAAAAGGGGTGTAAGTGTGAAAAAAGTTTGTTTTGATTGAGCAAGTACTTAAGAACTAATCTACCTACTCGAAAAAAGAATCGTTCTGTATTCGTTTCCTTTAGATAGTGCTATCCCACTATTAGTGAGTGGGTAGCACCATCGTTGGAGTTTTGAGGGTCAATTCGAAAGGGACGTACGGTCACTAAAGCAATGTTAGGACATCTTAGTAGTAACCCTAATGTCTTAGATCAATTTATCCAAGGCAACAATATCCGAGGCAACCTTTCCGAGGCAACTATGATCTTTAGACAAAAGGACGACCACTAAAGCATCCTATACTCAATGACCGTTTACTGAAGGCAACCAAGTGGGAGTGTACCCTAGGAGTGTGCATGTGCGAGTGATTCAATTTCAGATTTTTTATCTTTGCACATGTTAGGGATATCTAACTGTTTTAAAATTTTTCACATACATTCTTGTCACGCATCCTAATATCATACATCTAACAATTAATATTTTGCATAATTTAAAGTGCGGAAATTAAACTATGCTATTACAAGGCTTCGACTATTTACATAGCAAAAAACAAACCCTTTGAAATTAAAGCGATAAATGTAAATAAACGTCCTAATTAAACTATTACAAACTGTAGGCAGTTACATCAATATGATAAATAATAAAAATAAAGCGCGCGAGAAAAATTAAGATCGGGAAGAAAATCAGGGTTTTGACCCTTCTAACCTAATCAAAAGAAAAATGTTTTTGTTGTTTTTAATTATTTTTTAAAGAAAAGAACTTAGGTTTTAAAAAAAATGTACAAATTAATTATCTAATTTAAATTAATTAATGAAAATAATAAAATGATCTATTTTTGGGTTTTTTGGTTATTTTAGGAAGAAATAAAATATAATTAAGTTAGTAATAAAACTTATTTATTCTAATTATTTTTAAGTTATTTACAAAATAATTAAAGTTTACCTAAAATTAAATCTAATTAAATTAATAAATTTATTGATAAAAAATAACTAAATCTAATTGGTGAAAAATATTTTTTATGATTTTTTTGATAAAAAGAAAGTAATTAATTTGTTAGTAAATAAAATAAACAAATAAATTAAGACAAATAAAAAAAGTATAGAGAAAGAGATTTGGGCCTGAGAAGCAATCTGAAGGGGTGTGCAAATAGTAAGCCTTGGCCCAAAGCAAAAGAGGTCCATTTTGAATTTCTGTGATCCCATGCAATGCATTGACTGAGCCTCGTGGTGTTCTTCCCTTGATAGCCTTTGGATCTGGCCTTTAGGACACTTAGCGCTTTGGATTATCATGGACCACTGTGGTCGCTGGCCTCATGTACACGCTAGATCACCTGGAAGGAAAAAATATGAAATATTTGGGGGACCTGGGATTCAAACCAAGGTCCTGAAGCAATTTCCACGCCTTCACTACCACTGCATCACTCGTTCTTATTTGTACATATAATTAATAATAATAATAATATATAAAACAAAGTGGGTTAGTGGAGATCAACGAAAACGCACGCCAGATTCAAATATACCAATGGGAAGGTGACACACAGGCGTCTTCAACCTTGCACCGTTGGTAAAAGTGGAACACTTTTACCTACAGAAATTTGTCCGTAGCTATACCCCTGTCATTCTTCAAAATTAACCATAAGCAAGATAAATGAAAACTAGGGCCACCAATCAATTCGTCTGGACCTCCTGAATACAGTGGTGGCCCTTTCATGGTCTAATTTAGCCTGTAAAAGAAAACCCCAAATCGAAACAAGCAACCCTAGCAATGGTGAAATCTTGCACAAGACATATAAATGAAATTAAACGATGCAGAAAGCTTGGAAATGTTCCATAGATCAAGAATATGTGGCTAGTTCATGCTAACAATGCCTAAATCGTGCTAACCGAATTCAAAAATTCATGGATATCATGATGGACTTACATCGCTTTTGGGTACTGGAAAGGCTTTGTTCTTGATTGCTTTAGCTTGCTGACACTTCCAGGAATCGATTGTTATTGCTAGAAGGCCTTGAGGATGCTTGGAAATAGGAATTCGTGTTTGCACTTTCTTGGTATTTTTTCAAGTTTTGCTCTGGTTCATGCGCCTCCTTCTAACCTAGTTTCTGAGTCTGCACACGTTGTATATGTATCAAGGAAGGGATTAGGGTTGATAACTGATCTCAATCTTCCTCCATCAATGATTTGGATCTTGATTTGATACACCTTAAAAATCATTCCAAACATGGCCTAAATCCAATCTTTTTGTGCACACATGCCTTTACACGAGTTTGAATACTTGCTAGCTGTATAATAAAACCTGAAACAAGCATAAAATCTTTTGATTTCAATATTTTTGATTTTATATGATTTGTTTTGATTTAAATTGAACTAATTCAAATAAAAATAAAAATAAATAATAAAAACATGATAAGTACAAGTGGAAAGGGCTAGAGCTCGTGGACTATGTTGCAAACTCAAAACAAGTGAAAAACATTGGGCCCATTTGGCAAAAATTGAAGTTTTAGGGATAGTTGACTTTTGGCAATTTTACAAAAAAGGTCAACTTCACCAATGCATAACTTCTTCAATTTTGACTCTTTGGAGGTGTTCTTAGACTTTTTAGAAAGCTTGGGATGTCTTCTAAGCAACCATTTTGGTCTCATCTCATATTGATATTTCATTCTCATGTATGAAGCTTTGACAAAATGGTGTTTTTGTTGACTTTTCAAAATGACCTGTAATGTCCAAATTCATAAATTCTTGTGAGTGCATATTTTGAACTTGGGAGATGAATACGGATTGTAGGTAATTTCATCCTATTCAAAATGATCTTTGGATGGGTCATTTATCATAAATAATGAGAAAGTTATGCTTGGTCAAAGTTGAGTTGACTTTTCCTGCAAAACCCTAATTTAGCAACTTTTGAGTCTTGATGAATTATGAGCAATCCTTGATGAATCATGATCAACCCTTGATCAAATGATGAAATATCCTTCAAAATGAGGATGTTGACCAAAAATATTGAAGTTTAACTGTATGTAGACCACAGTTGAATTTTGCCCTAGCACAATCGATTCTCAGGCCTTTGAGCACTTGACTGAGCAAACTTCCTCTGCAAGGCTTGAAACTTGACATGGATAATATTGAGAACATATTAGGACATTGGTGAGAATTTGGGATTACTTGGAATCAAGTATCTTGATGTAACATGAAACCCTAACTTGAGGTATACTGCCTTAGGAGAGAGCTTGTCTGGCCAACCCTTGGACTACCTTGAGCAACTTGAGGATCTTTCTTGAAATGTTTTGTAAAATATGAGAGGGAAAATTTTGGGGTACTATAGCTGCCCGTGTTCAATCTTCTTAAACCTGAGGATGTAGATTGACTTGTTTTCCTTTCGTGATTTGAAGGTGGAAGATGATTGAACACTAGAGTGCCCAGAAATTTGCACTCACATGATGTGGTAATTGTCTTGTGCTGTTGGGAATGGGCTTATAGATGCCATTTGGAAATTTCCGACGAGGGGATGGGCTTAAAGATGCCATCTGAAGGAGTGTCGATCTCATAAGAGATTCCTCAGCGAGAGCTTGTATACCTGTCGTTGAGGAAGATTCCGTCGGGGAAGGCTGATCTTTGTTGAAAGAAGTAGAATTTTAGGAGCTTCGTTGTCCGTTATTCTGCTGATGAGTCGTCTCTGTTTGAATTTTAGGAACTTTGGTCGTCCGTATTCTTACTGAGGAAACATCTCGGCTGAATTTTAGGAACTTCAGTCATCCGTAATCAACTGAGGAAACACCTCTTAGTCGAGGAGGTGAAAATGAACTGTGATCTGGTCATGGTCCAAGCTTCATAGTAATAAGACCGACTGCTACCTGGTCGTAATACATGCCTTATAGTGAGTTACTGGGGAGATGAGATTAAACTTGCTATCCGGTCGTAATCCAGGCTTTGCAATTTCTCGATTCTTATCTGGTCGTAATCCAGGCTTCAGAAGGAATTCAAATGTTATCCGGTCGCATCCGGGCTTTTAACTTGAATTTAGGGCACACTAATATCCGGTCGACTCCGGGCTTCTTAGTAACTGTCCAGGTAAACTGTTATTCGGTTGAAATCTAAATTTCGCAGGGTCTTGTACTGCTGTCTGGTCTTCATCCAGGCTTCAGTCCTTTTATCATTATCCGGTCGTAATCCAGGCTTCATAATACTTTACTCCTTATCTGGTCGTAATCCAGTCTTCATAATACTTTACTCCTTATCTGGTCGTAATCTAGTCTTCAGAATACTTCACTCCTTATCTGGTCGTAATCCAGTCTTCAAAAGAGATCAAATGGCTATCCGGTCGTAATCCGGGCTTCCCTTTGGCTTTGGGCCAACTAACATCCAGTCGTAATCCGAGCTTCATAGTATCTGGCCGGATGAACTGCTATTTGGTTGTAATCCAAGCTGCACAGTATCCCTTATTTATTATCTGGTCGAAATCCAGTTTTCACAATACTTTACTTCTTGTCTGGTCGTAATCCAGTCTTTAGAAGACATAAAATGGCTATCCAGTCATAATCCGGGCTTCCCTTTGGCTTTGGGCCTACAAACATCTGGTCCTAATCTGAGCTTCATAGTATCTGGCCGGGTGAACTGCTATTTGGTCGTAATCCAAGCAACACAATATCCCTTATCTGTTATCTGGTCGAAATCCAGGCTTCACAGGAACTTGTATTGTTGTCTGGTTGTAATCCAGGCTTCACAATAATTTGTTGAGCTGTTATCTGGTCGTAATCCGGGTTTCACGGCCTACTGAGGATTTAAACTTTTATCCGGTCGACTCTGGGCTTCATAGCTTGCCTTTTAAGAGATACCACTATCTGGTCATAATCCAGGCCTTGCGATAGTCTAATACTATTATCCGGTCGTAATTCGGGCTTCGCTATATGCTGTAGGAATCAAGATATTGTCCGGTCGTACCCGGGCTTCATAGTTTGAACTTTTGTGAGAACTTGATTGTATCTTCCCTGAAAGGTAAAGGTTAGCTGTATGTAATGCATGATGTGTATCAGGAAATAATGTTCCCAAAATAAATGAGATCGCGTTGTATGATGCTTATGCATATGTCATGATGTATGGATATGTAATGTTTTTTATGATATTCTCTAGCTGGGGAAAATAAATCCCGGGTTGCTGCTGGAGAAAAGAGTTGAATTCTTCATTTCCACTGGGGATAGCAAATGAAGATGATTGTGAGAATAAGCCTGCAGGAGAGGATAACTCCGTCGGGGAATAAACTGGCGAGGAAATGACTCTGTGGGGAGGACATATTCTGCTAGGGGACCTGTTGATTTGGAAAAATAACCTCCGCTAGGGATGAATTACTGTTGCTGGTGATAATGAACCCTATTGGTGATTGAGTTTCTATTTGTGAAAGGAATGAACTTCGCTGGGGATGATTTTCCAATTGCGACTTCACTAGGGATAACCTTTTAGGCTATACTGGGAATAATTCTCCAAACTCCATGGGGATAATTTTCCAGTGCTGATGATAGATAAACTTTGCTTGGGGAGAATTTTACCGATTCATTCGCGGTTGCGAACCTCAGCTGGGGAAAGTTAACACTACTGTCTTTCTCTTACTCTGCAGGGAGTGAGTGTACCTTAGTCATATTATTCAACTAAATCTATCCTTGTACCTGGTGGACAGATCAACTGTAAGATCTGGACAATTCTTATTTGCCCCTGTTCCTGATATTACGAGTAGTCGTCTTTTGTTTCGCATGCAAATATTTATGAACAACAGCTATTGTGAAATGCATATATCAAAAATGAACATTGGACCTTCTTGCAAAACAAAACAGAGAAAAGAAAACCATTTGAAATTTATTTGTGAAAATGAATTGTATTAACTCTGAAGTTTGGCCTGTAAATAGGCGTTTTTTGTACAAGAGGCTGACGTCCTAGTAAGAGAACGCCGCCGACCAATAGAATTTATACAGCTTGGGAAAAACAAAGAAAAACAGCTATGTGAACAATCCCACTGGGTTCCAACTCTGCTATTGCCTTTATATCCTCGAGCATCTCATCACTTTGCTACTTGATTGAAGGTAGATCAGATTGATTAGTTCCGTCCGAGCTTGATAGTCGATACCAAAGTCTGGTTGCAAGGTGATCCAATGAGACATAGTGTTACGCTTTGATCCCTAATTTTTTCCTGGACCGCCCTTTCGGGTTTTCAGTCCACCGGGATACCCTTTTTTTCCCAAGCTGCCTTTTCAGGTTTTCGACTTGCCAGGTGTATAGTTTTTTTTATTTTCATCCCTTATTTTTACCCGAAACCTTTTGGTTCGCCGGGAAGCCCTTATTTTTGCCTAGGCCAGTCAACCTAGCGGGTCTTTAATTATGCGTAGTATTTTTTCACTATGTCTGCATTGACGGGGTGAGGAAGGTCGTCACCATCCATGGTGGTTAGAATCATAGCTCCTCCCGAGAAAATGTTCTTAACAATAAATTGCCCTTCATAAGTAGGGGTCCATTTGCCCCTGGGATCACCTTGAGGTAATATGATGCACTTGATCACCAGATCCCCAACTTGATACTCTTGTCGTCTAACTTTCTTGTTAAATTCCTTGATCATCCGTTTTTGATACGTTTGACCATGACAAATAGCAGTAAGTCTCTTTTCATCGATTGAGTTCAGCTGATCAAGCCGAGTCTGAATCTAGTCATCTTCGCTCAAACCAACATCCTTCATAATCCGAAGAGAGGGTATCTGAAATTCAATGGGAAATACTGCCTCCATACCATATACCAAGGAATAGGGGGTTGCCCCTATTGACGTCCGCGCTGAGGTACGGTACCCATGAAGAGCGAATGGTAACATCTCATGCCAATCTTTGTATGTCACTGTCATCTTCTGCACAATCTTCTTGATGTTCTTATTAGCCGCTTCAAAAGCCCCATTCATCTTCGGCCGGTAAGGAGAAGAGTTGTGATTCTGTATCTTGAACTGCTTGTAGAGCTCGGTGATCATCGTATTATTGAGGTTTGTAGCATTGTCCGTAATGATCCTCTCTGGTACACCATATCGACAGATCAAGTTGTGCCAAATAAACCATGCCACGACGTTCTTGGTTACAGTAGAAAATGAAGCTACCTCAACCCACTTCATAAAATAGTCAATTGCTACCAGGATAAAACGATGCCCGTTAGACGCAATAGGTCTGATCTCGCCAATCATATCGATGCCCCACATTGCAAAAGGCCAAGGAGCCGCCAAGACGTTCAGAGGAACTGGAGGTATGTGCACCTTATCAGCATAGACTTGGCACTTATGACAGGTTTGAGAATGCTGATAACAGTTGGCTTCCATGGTAGACCAATAATATCCTGCCCGTAGGATCTTCTTTGACATGGTGTGTCCACTGGAATGAGTTCCGAAAGTACCTTCATGCAACTCAGCCATGATCCTTTCCGCATCGCTCTTATCCACACATCGCAGTAAGGTCGAATCATGGTTGCGCTTGTAAAGGATGTCATTACTGATGAAGAACTTCGCCGCGAACCTCCTCAGAAACTTCTTATCATTAACAGATTCGCCCTCGGGGTACTCTTGAGCCTCAAGATACCTCTTTACCTCATGAAACCAGGGCTTATCTGCTGCCTCTTCAGTCTCAATGTCGCAGCAATGTGCGGGTTCGTCCAACCTCTCAATGGTAATCTGGGGAGCCTCATTGTCCCACTTGACCTTGAACATAGAAGACATCGTAGCTAGTGCGTCCGCTAACTGATTCTCCTCTCTAGGGAAGTGTTCAAAGGTTATCTCTTCTAAGTGTGGAAGCAACGTCAATACATACTCTTTATAAGGAATACGATTTGGGTGTTTCGTATCCCACTCGCCTTTGATCTGACTGATCACGAGAGCGGAATATCCGAACACACTCAAGAACTTAATCCTTAGGTCAATGGCTTCTCGGAGACCCATGATGCATGCTTCATACTCCCCCATGTTGTTGGTGCAGTTAAAACATAATCGGGCGGTGAACGAAGTATGAGAGCCTTCAGGAGATATGATCACGGTACCAATGCCATTACCCAAAGCGTTTGAAGCTCCATCAAAGTACATAGACCATCGAGATCCCTCCTCAAGTGCTTCATCCGGTCTAGGTGTCTCACAGTCAGTTACCAATATGATGTTCTCATCCGGGAATTCGAAGTTCATGGATTGGTAGTCGTCTACAGCCTGATGTGCCAAATGATCTGCCAACACACTCTCCTTGATTGCCTTTTAGGTTGTATACTGGATATCATACTCGGTTAAGATCATCTGCCATCTTGCTATTCTTCCGGACAAGGCAGGCTTTCCGAAGATATACTTGATTGGATCCATCTTTGATATCAATAGAGTAGTGTGAGTCAGCATATACTGTCTCAGCCGGCGAGCAGCCCATGCAAAAGCGCAACAAGTTTTCTCAAGCAGTGAGTATCGGGTCTCACAGTCGGTAAACTTTTTGCTAAGGTAGTAAATAGCATGCTCTTTTCGGCCAGACTCGTCATGCTGCCCCAACACGCACCCCATTGAATTGTCGAGTACTGTCAAGTATAAGATCAAAGGTCTCCCTTCAACTGGAGGCTTCATAATAGGTGGATCTTGGAGATATTCTTTGATCCTTTTGAAAGCGGATTGACATTCATCATTCCACTTTACCACTTGATCTTTCTTCAGCAGCTTGAAGATTGGCTCACAAGTAGCAGTCAGGTGTGAAATGAATCGGGAAATGTAGTTCAGACGTCCCAGAAAGCCTCTGACTTATTATTCTATTCGGGGAGCTAGAATCTCCTGTATTGCTTTCACCTTTGCAGGGTCTACTTGAATACCTTTATCACTAACGACGAAACCCAACAACTTACCAGACCTCACTCTGAAGGTGCACTTGTTCGGATTTAGCCTCAGTCTGTACAACTTCAACCTGTCAAATAGCTTCTACAGGTGGTCGAGGTGTTCCTCCTCAGTCTGGGACCTCGCAATCATGTCATCAACGTATACCTCAATATCCTGATGAATCATGTCGTGGAACAAAGCGACCATGGCGCGCTGATACGTTGCCCCAACATTCTTCAATCTAAAAGGCATGACTTTGTAGCAAAAGGTACCTTATCAGCATAGACTTGGCACTTATGACAGGTTTGAGAATGCTGATAACAGTCGGCTTCCATGGTAGACCAATAATATCCTGCCCGTAGGATCTTCTTTGCCATGGTGTGTCCACTGGAATGAGTTCCGAAAGTACCTTCATACAACTCAGCCATGATCCTTTCCGCCGCGCTCTTATCCACACATCGCAGTAAGGTCGAATCATGGTTGCGCTTGTAAAGGATGTCATTACTGATGAAGAACTTCGCCGCGAACCTCCTCAGAAACTTCTTATCATTAACAGATTCGCCCTCGGGGTACTCTTGAGCCTCAAGATACCTCTTTACCTCATGAAACCAGGGCTTATCTGCTGCCTCTTCAGTCTCAATGTCGCAGCAATGTGCGGGTTCGTCCAACCTCTCAATGGTAATCTGGGGAGCCTCATTGTCCCATTTGACCTTGAACATAGAAGACATCGTAGCTAGCGCGTCCGCTAACTGATTCTCCTCTCTAGGGAAGTGTTCAAAGGTTATCTCTTCTAAGTGTGGAAGCAACGTCAATACATACTCTTTATAAGGAATACGATTTGGGTGTTTCGTATCCCACTCGCCTTTGATCTGACTGATCACGAGAGCGGAATATCCGAACACACTCAAGAACTTAATCCTTAGGTCAATGGCTTCTCGGAGACCCATGATGCATGCTTCATACTCCCCCATGTTGTTGGTGCAGTTAAAACATAATCGGGCGGTGAACGAAGTATGAGAGCCTTCAGGAGATATGATCACGGTACCAATGCCATTACCCAAAGCGTTTGAAGCTCCATCAAAGTACATAGACCATCGAGATCCCTCCTCAAGTCCTTCATCCGGTCTAGGTGTCTCACAGTCAGTTACCAATATGATGTTCTCATCCGGGAATTCGAAGTTCATGGATTGGTAGTCGTCTACAGCCTGATGTGCCAAATGATCTGCCAACACACTCCCCTTGATTGCCTTTTAGGTTGTATACTGGATATCATACTCGGTTAAGATCATCTGCCATCTTGCTATTCTTCCGGACAAGGCAGGCTTTCCGAAGATATACTTGATTGGATCCATCTTTGATATCAATAGAGTAGTGTGAGTCAGCATATACTGTCTCAGCCGGCGAGCAGCCCATGCAAAAGCGCAACAAGTTTTCTCAAGCAGTGAGTATCGGGTCTCACAGTCGGTAAACTTTTTGCTAAGGTAGTAAATAGCATGCTCTTTTCGGCCAGACTCGTCATGCTGCCCCAACACGCACCCCATTGAATTGTCGAGTACTGTCAAGTATAAGATCAAAGGTCTCCCTTCAACTGGAGGCTTCATAATAGGTGGCTCTTGGAGATATTCTTTGATCCTTTTGAAAGCGGACTGACATTCATCATTCCACTTTACCACTTGATCTTTCTTCAGCAACTTGAAGATTGGCTCACAAGTAGCAGTCAGGTGTGAAATGAATCGGGAAATGTAGTTCAGACGTCCCAGAAAGCCTCTGACTTATTATTCTATTCGGGGAGCTAGAATCTCCTGTATTGCTTTCACCTTTGCAGGGTCTACTTGAATACCTTTATCACTAACGACGAAACCCAACAGCTTACCAGACCTCACTCTGAAGGTGCACTTGTTCGGATTTAGCCTCAGTCTGTACAACTTCAACCTGTCAAATAGCTTCTACAGGTGGTCGAGGTGTTCCTCCTCAGTCTGGGACCTCGCAATCATGTCATCAACGTATACCTCAATATCCTGATGAATCATGTCGTGGAACAAAGCGACCATGGCGCGCTGATACGTTGCCCCAACATTCTTCAATCTAAAAGGCATGACTTTGTAGCAAAAGGTACCTTATCAGCATAGACTTGGCACTTATGACAGGTTTGAGAATGCTGATAACAGTCGACTTCCATGGTAGACCAATAATATCCTGCCCGTAGGATCTTCTTTGCCATGGTGTGTCCACTGGAATGAGTTCCGAAAGTACCTTCATACAACTCAGCCATGATCCTTTTCGCCGCGCTCTTATCCACACATCGCAGTAAGGTCGAATCATGGTTGCGCTTGTAAAGGATGTCATTACTGATGAAGAACTTCGCCGCGAACCTCCTCAGAAACTTCTTATCATTAACAGATTCGCCCTCGGGGTACTCTTGAGCCTCAAGATACCTCTTTACCTCGTGAAACCAGGGCTTATTTGCTGCCTCTTCAGTCTCAATGTCGCAGCAATGTGCGGGTTCGTCCAACCTCTCAATGGTAATCTGGGGAGCCTCATTGTCCCACTTGACCTTGAACATAGAAGACATCGTAGCTAGTGCGTCCGCTAACTAATTCTCCTATCTAGGGAAGTGTTCAAAGGTTATCTCTTCTAAGTGTGGAAGCAACGTCAATACATACTCTTTATAAGGAATACGATTTGGGTGTTTCGTATCCCACTCGCCTTTGATCTGACTGATCACGAGAGCGGAATATCCGAACACACTCAAGAACTTAATCCTTAGGTCAATGGCTTCTCGGAGACCCATGATGCATGCTTCATACTCCCCCATGTTGTTGGTGCAGTTAAAACATAATCGGGCGGTGAACGGAGTATGAGAGCCTTCAGGAGATATGATCACGGTGCCAATGCCATTACCCAAAGCGTTTGAAGCTCCATCAAAGTACATAGACCATCGAGATCCATCCTCAAGTCCTTCATCCGGTCTAGGTGTCTCACAGTCAGTTACCAACATGATGTTCTCATCCGGGAATTCGAAGTTCATGGATTGGTAGTCGTCTACAGCCTGATGTGCTAAATGATCTGCCAACACACTCCCCTTGATTGCCTTTTAGGTTGTATACTGGATATCATACTCGGTTAAGATCATCTGCCATCTTGCTATTCTTCCGGACAAGGCAGGCTTTCCGAAGATATACTTGATTGGATCCATCTTTGATATCAATAGAGTAGTGTGAGTCAGCATATACTGTCTCAGCCGGCGAGCAGCCCATGCAAAAGCGCAACAAGTTTTCTCAAGCAGTGAGTATCGGGTCTTACAGTCGGTAAACTTTTTGCTAAGGTAGTAAATAGCATGCTCTTTTCGGCCAGACTCGTCATGCTGCCCCAACACGCACCCCATTGAATTGTCGAGTACTGTCAAGTATAAGATCAAAGGTCTCCCTTCAACTGGAGGCTTCAGAATAGGTGGCTCTTGGAGATATTCTTTGATCCTTTTGAAAGCGGATTGACATTCATCATTCCATTTTACCACTTGATCTTTCTTCAGCAGCTTGAAGATTGGCTCACAAGCAGCAGTCAGGTGTGAAATGAATCGGGCAATGTAGTTCAGACGTCCCAGAAAGCCTCTGACTTATTATTCTATTCGGGGAGCTAGAATCTCCTGTATTGCTTTCACCTTTGCAGGGTCTACTTGAATATCTTTATCACTAACGACGAAACCCAACAGCTTACCAGACCTCACTCCGAAGGTGCACTTGTTCGGATTTAGCCTCAGTCTGTACAACTTCAACCTGTCAAATAGCTTCTACAGGTGGTCGAGGTGTTCCTCCTCAGTCTGGGACCTCGCAATCATGTCATCAACGTATACCTCAATATCCTGATGAATCATGTCGTGGAACAAAGCGACCATGGCGCGCTGATACGTTGCCCCAACATTCTTCAATCTAAAAGGCATGACTTTGTAGCAAAAGGTACCCCACTGCATGACGAAGGTTGTCTTCTCCATATCCTCGGGAGCCATCTTAATCTGATTGTAACCGGAGAAACCATCCATAAAGGAGAAGACCTTATGTTGTGCGGTGTTGTAAACCAGAACGTCGATATGAGGAAGAGGGAAATCATCCTTGGGGCTCGCCCTATTCAGATCCCTATTGTCAACACACATTTGAACCTTACCATCTTTCTTCGGCACTGGAACCACGTTGGCAACCCACTGCGGGTAAGAAGTAACTGCTAGAAAACCGGCATCAAACTGTTTCATAACCTCAGCCTTGATTTTCTCAGACATCTCTGGGCGCATTTGGCGAACTTTATGTTTCACTGGAGGACAGTCTTCCTTGGTGGACAGGCGGTGAACCACAATATCGGTATCCAACCCAGACATAACTTTATAAGACCAGGAAAAGATCTCAACATAATCGCACAGCATCTATACCAACCGTTTTTTAACACTAGATTCCAGATTTGCACCGATCTTGACCTCTTTCTTGTCTTCTTCTGTATCCAGATTTATTGTTTCCACTGGCTCTTCATGCAGCTGTATGGCCCTCTTTTCCTGAAGTAACAGTCTAGCAAGTTCCCTAGGCACTTCACAATCATCCTCACCTTCGTCCTCGGCTTGGTTGATCGGACTTTCAAAGTTATAACTGGCAGTAGCAGAGTCATTATCAGTGGGATCCAGAGTGGATGTGGACCTGTATATGTGAGTGTGTGTAAGACAAATAGCTGTTTTGCAAGATAGAAAAGAAAAACAAGGAGCACAAAATTTGTAATGCAAGAAAAACGTCCAATGCTTTTATTGATGATATATGGAAATTACATATAATAATCCCTCAAACAAAGCCACGGTGTCTCGGGCAAGGTACCGGGCCGTAAAGTTTAAGATTGTCTGTTACAAAACTCAAAACAAAAGTCTTATTACTGTGTTATAAAAGAAATGGGCACGAAGTCCTTTGCCGTCCAATTGCTTAATCCACCGCCAGTAGTCGGGTAAATCCAGCTGTCAAATTCAGACACTTCATCATCATCTTCAATCACATTCACTTCCGGGTTTGTGATACGCAGGGGAGGTCTTCCAATCCGTGCACGCCGAACAACCCTTTGAGCTTATTTCTCAATAACACCACGGGCATCCTTGAGGGAAGCCATCTTCATTGGAGGATCTTCAACAACAGTTTCAGTCGACGCCAGAGTCTGGGGGAGTTCTTCAAAGTTTTGACACGGGGTTTCAATGAATTCCCCATCCATCTCCACATACCGAAAAGAGTTAAGGTGGCTCACCATGTACTCCTCTTCTATTCGTAATGTAACAATTTTCCCTTTCCTTGGGTATTTCAACATCTGATGGAGCGTAGAAGTTACTGCCCCAGCCTTATGAATCCACGGGCGACCCAACAAACAAGAATAAGATGGTCGAATGTCCATCACATAGAACGTAGACGCAAAACTCTGGGAACCAACTTTAACAGGGACATCCACCTCCCCATGTACCATCCTTTTGGACCCATCAAAGGCCCTAACCACAATATTACTTGGCTTCAACACCAACCCTTCACAGTCCAACCGGTCTAACGCTTTCTTGGGTAAAACATTTAACGAGGAACCAGTATCCACCAGCACGTGGGCCAAAGTAGTGCCTCTGCACTCGATCGAAACATGCAGGGCGTCATTGTGATTCTTTCCTTTGGCAGTCAAATCTGCGTTGGAGAAACCCAACCCGTTGTCAGTTGTCAAACTAGCCACACGGTCTTTGAATTGATCAACATATGTTTCCTGCGGCACATGCGCAGTTTTCAGGAAAGAAATCAGAGCCTTAGCATGGGCTTCTGAGCACAACAATAAAGATAACATGGAGATCTTCGATGGGGTTTTCCCAGCTGTTCGACTACGTTGTAGTCGCTTTTCTTGATGATCTTCAAAATTTACTCTATCTCCTGCCTAGAGGTTTCAACAATAATTTTCTTCGGTGCCTCCGTCCGGGCAGGCTCACTGGTAATCCTTTTCCCCGAGCGTCAGATGACTCAGCGACAGGGGTAATGATTGGAACATGAACAGGGACAGTAGCAGATGTAATGGCAGGTGTAATAGCAACAGGCTTCCGAACAGTTGGTGGGGAAATTTCAGGAGAGAAAAGTCTTCCACTTCGGGTAACTTTGCTAGACCCAACAATATTGCTGACGTCAGTATCAACCTCTTCAACCTTCAAGTCTTGTTTGATCCCATGATAATACACATCGGCCCCATAATTCCACGGGACAGCCTTATCCGAAGTGTAAGGGATAGGTCCAAGACTAGTAATGATCAATGGAGCAACTCTCAGAACAGATGTAATCCTAACAGGCTTTCTCGAGGAAGCCTTGGAAGAATTGGCGGAAATGGTGATTATGGAAACATCTTCAACAAGAATGAACGGAACCAAAGTTTTCTCAAACAAGATTTCTTTGTTATCCATCAGGCGTTGGACACCTGACTTCAATAGATGGAAACCAGTAGGTAGGATGGAACACAGGTGGCAACCTTCGCCACAAACCGGAAATAAACTGGCCAACAATAAGTTCTTCTTTACGGTCATCAACAGAGTAGAAATGTCTTTCACGGAAGTCACAAACGAGTCATCATCCACAACATTCACTCCATGCTTGGGCATAGGAGCAATCATGACATTAGGCTTTTCTAGCGCTTCAAACTCAATCTCCTTAGCATCAATCAGATCCTGCACTTTATTCTTTAAAGCCCAGCAGTTATTGGTATCATGCCCTGGGCTATCAGAGTGATAAGCACAGCGGGCGTTCGGATTATACAGCGGTGATGTAGTATTGGGATTCTTTGGAGCCTCCTTCAGAATTACCAAGTTGGTTTTCAACAGTTGCGACAGAATTTGAGATAAGGTCATACTGAGTCGAGTATACTGCCTTTGCGGTCTCTCTACTCTTTGCTGATTGTTGCATTGTGGGGAAATAATTGGTCTTGATATAACTACCGCATTAACTGCTTGGTGGCGCTCAGGTCGATTTTGGCTTCTCGAGCTATAAACTGAACTAGACTCCTTCTTGAAAGGCTTTTTCTCTGTACTTGATGAAGCACATTTCTGTATTTTTCCGCTCTTGATACCGGCCTCAACTCTCTCCCCAATCATAATCAATTCAGTGAACCCAAACGATGAACTACCGATCAAGTGATTGAAGTACAGACCGGACAAAGTCCCGAGAAACATATCTACCAACTCCCTATCAGCCAGAGGGGGTTGTACTCTTCCAGCAAGATCTCTCCACTTCTGAGCGTAGTCCTTAAAACCTCCGCTCGCACCCATAGACATACCTTGAAATTGGGTACGCGTGGGAGCAAGGTCGGCATTATACTGGTATTTCTTGTAAAAAGAAGCAACAAGGTCCTTCCAGTTACGGATGTTAGTGAAGAAGTGAAAAACATAAGAAGGGGGGTTGAATTGTAAAATTGAAAAACACTTGCAATGAACACGATATTTTTATCCTGGTTCGTTTGATCCCAAACTACTCCAGTCCACCCGTCAAGGTGATTTCGCCTCTCTCCAACGAGGTCTTAATCCACTATATTCAACTGAATATTACAATCTGCTTTAACAACTGCTAAAGCTTTCTTGATGCAAACCACAACCCGGTTTGTCAAGGAAACACTTTCTTACACAGAATGGAAATCTAAGTGTGTGAGTGTTTTCTACAAAAACAGTTTATCACAACTGTGATATTACACAACTTAAGCTTATGAAACTAGATTGCTAAACAATGATTGAGTAAGGAATTATGGAGCTTTTTAGCAAACTGAAAGAAGGAAGATGATGATTAGCTTTTAGGCGTGTAATATGATGTAGAGCATTAGCCAATTCAATCTTCATTGACTTGTTTATATAGCACTGAATTTGTTGAACGTTGGAGCAATAATCTTGATTCAATGCCAATAACAAACTTTCCTTATTGAGCAGATCTTGTCTGGAATGATGCCGTTGGTAATAATTCGCTTTGAATGCACAGTACCGTTGCTACTTAAAGCGTGTTCTGGCTTGGCCTCATTCTGACTCTGCTTATCTGCTGATGAATTGTTGTTGTCTTTATCAGAGTGTTGAGCGCAGTTCTGTTCATCAAGCTTCAGCATACGCGTGAGTTGTTCTTCTGATTCTGGTATTCTGATATAGCAACTTCTGATGCTGATGTTAATAATCAATATTCTGATGCTGATTAGGTGTGCTCTTGCTGATACCCATCAGAGTTTCTGCAAAACAGAACGTAATATTTTAGGTAGCAAATAGTTCATATATGGATCACATAATTAATATATCTTTTCATTTTGTTATCATCAAAACATAAACTTAGGGTAGTAGATTCAAACTTTGTTCTAACAATATCCCCCTTTTTGATGATGACAAAAACTAGATATTTTTAATTGAAAATAACGTGAAAAGTATCAGAGATAACTATATGATAAGATGTATCAGAGTAAGAAGTTATCAAAGATAAGGGATATGAGAGTTGAGAGATACTCCCCCTGAATTTATTACTTCCCTTTTTAGTTCCAAGAGTTCTTCAGGATCAGATCTTTATTGTCTTTCTTTGATCATCAGAATATCAGAGTATTTGACTATCAGAAGCTTTAGATCAGAATATTAGAGCAGAGCTCCAGATCAGAATGTCAGAGCTTTATCAGAGCTTTGCTTTGGATCAGAGTATCAGAGCTTCAGTCTTCAGTGAGTTAGAGATCAATCTTGTACCTGTAGACTTAAGCAAAAACAGAAAACATATTCAAGTATATCAGAGTTAGAATGTTTGAGATTTTCTGTCTTAGTAATCCGTTATTGAAAAATATCATTCTTGTTCTCCCCCTTTTTGTTAGCAATCAAAAAGTGTAAGTGATGTGCTAAAACATTTAGAGCATAAAAACTTGTCATATTAAAATATTCAGAATCAAACAAAACAGTACAGAAGATATGCAAAGAAAACATGAAAATGGCATGAATGAAAATCTAAGGTTGGGGAGGAAGGCGTGTGAACAGAGTCTCCAGCATTGCTTTGATCTGATCAGCAGTCTCAGTCTGCTTGTGCACCATGCTGAATACTGTGTCTATCTTGCTATCCTGCACATCCATCCTTTCTTTCATCTTCTGGTCATTTTCATCCATCCTATGCTGCAGACGGATATCATTCAGCTTCAGCTCTTCCAGAGTCTGCCTGTCCAAGGCAGCTTGAGAAACATCAGAAGCAGGGAGCTTCTGAGAGCTTTCTGCAACATCTTCAGCTTGACTGGCTTCAGCTTGAATAGTCTTGTCTTCTTCTGGTTGCACCTTTGAGGCTGGACTCTTCTCAGACCATGGCTCACTATCCAGAAGGAGCACGTCTTCCTGTGGCAACTGACTTTCAACTTCCTTCAGCAGCTTGCTGAAGTTCTGTTGTGCCTGCTCATAGTTGATATCCTGCAACTTGAGGGCTTCAGCACGTACTCAAATTCTGAATTGTGACCAGAGCTGGTCAGAGGCAGCTGGATCAATCATTCCAGGACAGACTTGCTTCAGAGAAGCAATCCACTGCTGCAAACCTGTTTCAAAATTCATCATGCCAGAGCCAACATCTGGCTGTTTTGGTTTTGGAATGGCTATTTTATTTTTCAGATCAGCAAGACGGTCAAGGATTGTTAAATCTATGAAGGTCCTGCTGGGGTTTTCTGTGGTTTGTTTGGGAGCTGTTTGTTTGGGAGATGGAGTGGGAGAATCAGAAATAATAATTGGACTATTTGGGGTTTTGGGAGTATTTGGTGGTGTGGTTTCAGGCGAGGATGGCAGCTGGGCCATTGTTACTGTTGTTCCACATGGCAGCTGTATTGCCAGAGGTTGTGGTTCAGATGATTGAGGAGAATGAGGTTCAGAAGGTGGAGGAGTTGGAGTTTCAGAGTGATGAAACTCAGGTTGAGGTGATGGTTGAGGTGATGGTGGATGAATTTTTGGTTGAGGAGAGGGAGAAGGAATTGCTGGTTGTGGAGAAGAAGGAGGAATTTCTGGTTGTTCTGGGATAAGTGGTTCTTCTGGAATGGGTGAGAGAGGTTGTTCAAGTTGTGGAGAGTGGACAATTTGTGGTTCAGAGTTTGGATTATTGGAGGGGTGATCAGAGGCGTGTTGATCAATGTCAGACAGCACTTTGTCAACTGCTGATGATATGTACTCAGCTTCTGCTGTTGATAGCGCAATTGTGGATTGCCTTTTGCTGGACCAAGAGATCAGATTTTCTCCCAGAAACTGGCAGCTTCCAGAAGTACTTTTACGCTCTACTCTGTCTCCAGCAAAGTCAGCATCGCAGTAGCCTACTAAACTGTAATCACTAGATTTTCTATAAAACAAACCCAGATTAGTAGTACCTTTCAGATACTTGAAAATTCGCTTAACAGCTGTTAAGTGAGATTCTCTAGGATCTGATTGGAATCTAGCACAAATACATACGCTGAATAATATATCAGGTCTTGAAGCTTTCAGATAAAGGAGAGAACCAATCATACCTCTGTAGACTTTCTGTTCTACCTTTTTGCTTACCTCTTCTCTTTCTAGAATGCACGTGGGATGCATTGGAATCTTTGATGGCTTACATTCTGAGAGGTCAAATTTCTTCAGAAGATCTCTGATGTATTTGCTCTGATGAATGTAAGTTCCCTCTGGAGTTTGATTGATCTGAATTCCTAGAAAGAATTTCAGTTCCCCCATGAGGCTCATCTCAAATTCTGCCTGCATACACTTAGCAAATTTTCTTCCAAGAGAAGGATTAGTAGAACCAAAGATAATATCATCAACATAAATTTGACAGACTAAGATGTCATTCTTAACTGATTTACAGAATAAGGTAGTGTCCACCTTCCCTCTGGTGAATTCATTTTCTAACAGAAAGTTACTTAGCCTTTCATACCAAGCTCTGGGAGCTTGTTTCAGACCATATAGTGACTTCTTTAGTTTGAAAACATGTTCTGGATGTTTTGTATTTTCAAAACCAGGGGGTTGGTGCACATAAACCTCTTCTTCTATATAACCATTTAAGAATGCACTCTTGACATCCATCTGATACAGAGTGATGCCTCTATTAACAGCAAATGAAATTAAAAGTCTGATAGATTCGAACCTGGCGACTGGGGAAAAGGTTTCTGTATAGTCTATCCCCTCTTGCTGACTATAACCTTGTGCAACCAGTTATGCTTTGTTTCTGATGACTTCACCTTGTTCATTTAGCTTGTTTCTGAAGACCCATCTTGTTCCAATGACGTTGAATCCTTTTGGTCTGGGAACAAGATCCCATACGTCATTTCTGGTGAATTGATTCAGCTCTTCTTGCATTGCCAGAATCCAGTCATTATCCAGAAGTGCTTCATCAATAGAAGAAGGTTCAATCAGAGGCACAAGTCCCATGAGAGTTTCTTCAGAGTTTCTGAAGCTTGCTCTTGTTCTGATTGGATCTTCCTTTCTTCCTAAGATAGTCTCTTCTGGGTGATCCAAGCTGCTTCTGGGTAATCTCTTCTGAGGTTGATCAGCAGCTGTTGTAGGATTGCTAGCAGTGCTCCTTTCAGACGTTGAAGGAGTGTCTGTGTTGAGAGCTTCTGATGACTTGTCTTAAGAACCTGTAAATTCAATTTCCATACCTGCAAAAACTTCATTCTGCTTTGACTTTTCAGAGTCAAGCTTATCATCAAAACGAACACTGATTGATTCTTCCACAATCTGTGTTTCTGTATTGTATACTCTGTACCCTCTTGAGCATTCAGAGTATCCTAACATAATACACTTCTGTGCTTTAGAGTCAAACTTGCTCAAATAATTCTTTGTATTTAACATAAAACAGGTACATCCAAATGGATGAAAATATGAAATGTTGGGCTTTCTGTTCTTCCACAATTCATATGGAGTCTTTTCCAGAATAGGTCTTATTGAGATTCTATTCTGAATGTAGCACGCTGTGTTTATTGCCTCTGCCCAGAAGATCTTAGCAACGTTTGTCTCATTGATCATGGTTCTGGCCATTTCTTTCAATGTTCTGTTCTTTCGTTCTACAACTCCATTTTGTTGGGGAGTTCTAGGACAAGAGAAATCATGCAGAATGCCTCTATTATTAAAGAATGACTCAAAATCTTTGTTTTCAAACTCTCCACCATGATCACTTCTGACTTTAACGATTCTAAGATCCTTTTCATTCTGAACTTGGTTACAGAAGGTAACAAACACAGAGTGTGACTCGTCCTTGTGTCTTAAGAACTTTACCCATGTCCATCTGCTATAGTCATCTACGATTACTAACCCATACTTCTTGCCACTGACTGAAGCAGTTTTAACTGGTCCAAATAAGTCAATGTGCAGAAGTTCTAATGGCTTAGAGGTAGAAACAACATTTTTAGATTTAAAAGAAGGTTTTGCAAACTTGCCTTTCTGACATGCTTCACACAGAGCATCTGAATTGAACTTCAAATTAGGAAGTCCTCTGACCAGATTGAGTTTGTTAAACTGAGATATTATTCTCATACTAACATGCCCCAATCTTCTGTGCCAGATCCACTGCTCGTTGTTAACAGACAGAGGGCACTTTACATTCTGACTTTTCAGTTCAGAAAGTTTGATTTTGTAAATGTTGTTTTTCCTCTTTCCATTAAACAGGATAGTCCCATCTTTCTGACTAACAGCTTTACATGATTTTTGATTAAAGATTATATCATAACCGTTATCACTTAATTGACTTATGGATAACAGATTATGCATTAATCCATCTACTAGCAGAACATTATTAATAGAGGGAAGATTTCCATTACCTACAGTTCCAGAGCCAATTATCTTTCCCCCCTGATTGCCTCCAAAGCCAACGTGGCCTCCAGGCTTAAGTTCCAGGCTTTGGAACATATGCCTTCTTCCCGTCATGTGTCGTGAGCAGCCAGAGTCCAGGTACCATGACTGGTGTTTCTGATTTGCTGCTAAAGATATCTGCAACATGTATTATTTTATTCTTAGGTACCCAGATTTTCTTGGGTCCTGATTTGTTAGATTTACCAAAACTCTGGTTGAATTTTGGTTTCACAGAGTACTTACTGCTAGTGTATTTAATATCATGTGTGTGACCATACACAAAATGTGAATTCAGAGGAGTGTGTTTAATGGTTAAATCCATGACATTATTTGGTGTAGGAACCTTACCTTGGTATCATATTCCCTTCCTGCTAACTCCATAGATCATTGAAGCCATTTTGCTTCTATCTATGCTTTTAGAAAGGAACTTCTGGAAACTGTGATCATACTCCTTGATGATCTCATCAGCGTTGCTGGGAGTTTCAAAAATTGGTTCCTTCTGAGAGTTTTGTAAAGTATTTTCTAATTTTGAAATTTTAGTTCTCAGCTCAGAATTCTCCAATTTAAGACTCTCAGTCTTATTAGAGTCAGATTCAAGATTCCTTTTCAGGTCTCTGAATTTAACTCTAATCTGCTGATACCTTTCCAGGATTTCATTAAGGCTTTCAGCAAGTTCAGCCTTGGTAAAATTAACAGCAAAGTTAGGAAATACCTCTTCAGTATCTGATTCTGAGTCTGATTCAGAAGCTTCACTATCTTCTGAAATGTTAGCCATGAGAGCTATGTTTGCTCTCTCATCATCTGATTCTGAGTCAGCTTCAGACGAGTCAGAGTCATCCCATGTAGCCATTAGACTTTTCTTCTTTTCTCTTCCAAACTTCTTTTTAGGCTTTTCCCTCTGAAGCTTTGGGCAGTCACTCTTGTAGTGTCCTTGCTCATTGCACTCATAGCAGATGATGTCCTTGGTGTTTGGCTTTCTGCTACTTGAGGAGCCTTCAGATATTCTGTATCCAGAGGAAGAATCTGTCCTTCTGTATCTGGTAGAAGACTCGTTCTGATCAGATCTTCTGGGATTCCTGAACTTCCTTTGCCTCTGCTTCCACAGTTGATTCACTCTTCTGGAGAGGAGGGAGAGTTCGTCTTCTTCTGATGAGGATCCATCAGATGTTTCTTCAACTGCCTGCAAAACTTTAGACTCAGATTTTTTGTTAGATTTTAATGCTAAAGGCTTACCTTGCTTCTGGGGTTCATCAGCTTCTAGCTATATTTCATGACTTCTGAGGGAGCTGATAAGTTCCTCCAGAGAAATTTTGTTGAGATCTTTTGCTAGCTTCAGAGCTGTAACCATTGGCCTCCACTGCTTGGGTAAGCTTCTGATGATTTTCTTGACGTGATCAGCAGTAGAGTAACCTTTGTCCAGAACCTTGAGACCAGCTACCAGAATCTGGAATCTTGAGAACATTGTTTCAATGGATTCACTTTCTTCCATTTTGAACGCCTCATACTTCTGAATGAGCGCCAGAGCTTTAGTTTCTTTGACCTGAACGTTGCCCTCATGCGTCATTCTGAGTGAGTCAAACATGTTCTTTGCTGTGTCTCTGTTGGAGATCTTTTCATATTCAGCATACGAGATGGCGCTGAGAAGGATGGTTCTGGCCTTGTGGTGATTCTTGAAGTCACGCTTTTGTTGGTCAGACATTGTTTTCCTATCAATCTTCTGACCGCTTGCATTCACAGGGTGCGTGTATCCATCTGTCACCATATCCCACAGATCAGCATCATGTGCCAGAAAGAAGCTTTCAATTCTGTCTTTCCAGTAATCAAAGTTTTCTCCATCAAAGACTGGAGGTTTCCCGCTGAATCTGTCTCTGTCCTCATGGTTGTCATTGCTGGTGTGAGAATAATTTCCTGCCATTGTGTTTTTCTGACGCTGGATCTTGTACTGACACGGTTAAGTGTTTTAGCTCAGAACCAGGAGCTCTGATGCCAATTGAAGAAGTGAAAAACACAAGAAGGGGGGTTGAATTGTAAAACTGAAAAACACTTGCAATGAACACGATATTTTTATCCTGGTTCGTTTGATCTCAAACTACTCCAGTCCACCCGTCAAGGTGATTTCGCCTCTCTCCAACGAGGTCTTAATCCACTATATTCAACTGAATATTACAATCTGCTTTAACAACTGCTAAAGCCTTCTTGATGCAAACCACAACCCGGTTTGTCAAGGAAACACTTCTTACACAGAATGGAAATCTAAGTGTGTGAGTGTTTTCTACAAAAACAGTTTATCACAACTGTGATATTACACAACTTAAGCTTATGAAACTAGATTGCTAAACAATGATTGAGTAAGGAATTATGGAGCTTTTTAGCAAACTGAAAGAAGGAAGATGATGATTAGCTTTTAGGCGTGTAATATGATGTAGAGCATTAGCCAATTCAATCTTCATTGACTTGTTTATATAGCACTGAATTTGTTGAACGTTGGAGCAATAATCTTGATTCAATGCTAATAACAAACTTTCCTTATTGAGCAGATCTTGTCTGGAATGATGCCGTTGGTAATAATTCGCTTTGAACGCACAGTACCGTTGCTACTTAAAGCGTGTTCTGGATTGGCCTAATTCTGACTCTGCTTAACTGCTGATGAATTGTTGTTGTCTTTATCAGAGTGTTGAGCGCAGTTCTGTTCATCAAGCTTCAGCATACGCGTGAGTTGTTCTTCTGATTCTAGTATTCTGATATAGCAACTTCTGATGCTGATGTTAATAATCAATATTCTGATGCTGATTAGGTGTGCTCTTGCTGATACCCATCAGAGTTTCTGCAAAACAGAACGTAATATTTTAGGTAGCAAATAGTTCATATATGGATCACATAATTAATATATCTTTTCATTTTGTTATCATCAAAACTTAAACTTAGGGTAGTAGATTCAAACTTTGTTCTAACAATCTCCCCCTTTTTGATGATGACAAAAACTTGATATTTTTAATTGAAAATAACGTGAAAAGTATCAGAGATAACTATATGATAAGATGTATCAGAGTAAGAAGTTATCAAAGATAAGGGATATGAGAGTTGAGAGATACTCCCCCTGAATTTATTACTTCCCTTTTTAGTTCCAAGAGTTCTTCAGGATCAGATCTTTATTGTATTTCTTTGATCATCAGAATATCAGAGTCTTTGACTATCAGAAGCTTTAGATCAGAATATTAGAGCAGAGCTTCAGATCAGAATGTCAGAGCTTTATCAGAGCTTTGCTTTGGATCAGAGTATCAGAGCTTCAGTCTTCAGTGAGTTAGAGATCAATCTTTTACCTGTAGACTTAAGCAAAAACAGAAAACATATTCAAGTATATCAGAGTTAGAATGTTTGAGATTTTCTGTCTTAGTAATCCGTTATTGAAAAATATCATTCTTGTTCTCCCCCTTTTTGTCAGCAATCAAAAAGTGTAAGTGATGTGCTAAAACATTTAGAGCAGAAAAACTTGTCATATTAAAATATTCAGAATCAAACAAAACAGTACAGAAGATATGCAAAGAAAACATGAAAATGGCATGAATGAAAATCTAAGGTTGGGGAGGAAGGCGTGTGAACAGAGTCTCCAGCATTGCTTTGATCTGATCAACAGTCTCAGTCTGCTTGTGCACCATGCTGACTACTGTGTCTATCTTGCTATCCTGCACATCCATCCTTTCTTTCATCTTCTGGTCATTTTCATCCATCCTTTTCTGCAGACGGATATCATCCAGCTTCAGCTCTTCCAGAGTCTTCCTGTCCAAGGCAGCTTGAGAAACATCAGAAGCAGGGAGCTTCTGAGAGCTTTCTGCAACATCTTCAGCTTGACTGGCTTCAGCTTGGATAGTCTTGTCTTCTTCTGGTTGCACCTTTGAGGCTGGACTCTTCTCAGACCATGGCTCACTATCCAGAAGGAGCACGTCTTCCTGTGGCAGCTGACTTTCAACTTCCTTCAGCAGCTTGCTGAAGTTCTGTTGTGCCTGCTCATAGTTGATATCCTGCAACTTGAGGGCTTCAGCACGTACCCAAATTCTGAATTGTGACCAGAGCTGGTCAGAGGCAACTGGATCAATCATTCCAGGACAGACTTGCTTCAGAGAAGCAATCCACTGCTGCAAACCTGTTTCAAAATTCATAATGCCAGAGCCAACATCTGTCTGTTTTTGTTTTGGAATGGCTATTTTATTTTTCAGATCAGCAAGACGGTCAAGGATTGTTAAATCTATGAAGGTCCTGCTGGGGTTTTCTGTGGTTTGTTTGGGAGCTGTTTGTTTGGGAGATGGAGTGGGAGAATCAGAAATAATAATTGGACTGTTTGGGGTTTTGGGAGTATTTGGTGGTGTGGTTTCAGGCGAGGATGGCAGCTGGGCCATTGTTATTGTTGTTCCACATGGCAGCTGTATTGCTAGAGGTTGTGGTTCAGATGATTGAGGAGAATGAGGTTCAGAAGGTGGAGGAGTTGGAGTTTCAAAGTGATGAAACTCAGGTTGAGGTGATGGTTGAGGTGATGGTGGATGAATTTCTGGTTGAGGAGAGGGAGAAGGAATTGCTGGTTGTGGAGAAGGAGGAGGAATTTCTGGTTGTTCTGGGATAAGTGGTTCTTCTGGAATGGGTGAGAGAGGTTGTTCTGGTTGTGGAGAGTGGACAATTTATGGTTCAGAGTTTAGATTATTGGAGGGGTGATCAGAGGCGTGTTGATCAATGTCAGACAACACTTTGTCAATTGCTGATGTTGTTGAGATTGTTGGTTTGGGATGTTTGGTGCGGGGTCTTCTGAGTTGTAGTGCCTCAGAAGGGCCATCTTCTGGTTTGGTTTCATCTATTGTTGGGATGGGGATGGAGATTCTATGAGAGGTTTGAGTTTGGATTGATGTTGGAATAGCAGAAGAATTTAAAACAGAAGTAGCAGATAAATTACCTCTTTTCTTGGGTGTCTGCTGGGATGTTCCTTCTGAAGGGGCCTTCCTTTTCTTTGTCTTCTTCAGTGTAACTTCTGGTTGAGGTTGGTGCAGATCTTTGATATTCAGCTTGGGATCTATACCATCAGCCTTGCACGCGTCCAAGTATCTGAGAACCACCACTGGTTTAGATTCTATCTCAAAAAATAAAGGAAAGTCACTCAGTGGGACTCTTCTGCTGGTGATGTCAGCAGTGGGAGTAACACTGGGTTCCTTTCTGATATTCTCTATTAACTTCATTTTCTTCAGATTCTTCGCGTTCAGAGGCTTCCCAACCGTTGGTTCAATGGTGCTTAATTCTTGAGCTTCTATCAGGTGCTCTATCAGGCTATTCTCAGTCAGAATATCTGATATCAACCTTCCAAAGGGTATCCAATCCCTCTTTGTTCTTTCTTCTTCCCTGGTTTCCTTCACGTTTGTTCTGAGGTGATTAAACAGAAGATGAGACAAGTTGATTTTTACCTTCTGATTGATAAAGTACATCAAAAACTGTTGATCTATATTTATGTAATCAGGGGAACTAGTTGGCTTCCTATGATTAAAACACCCCAGAATTATCTTCGCCCAAACTCTGTGGTGATCCTTGAGGTCTCTGATTTTGCTGCTGGGCACCCCAAGGGTGAAAATCTTTTCTGCTATGACACCAATGTCAGAGCATCTCTCAGCCATATCAATACAGCGGACGCCACCGCCACTATAACCAATCAACTTTGCTATGTGATCCTCAGTGATCACAATCTTCTTCCCCATTATGTAGGAGGTGACTTGATGCGTTGAAGCAGTTGCATGAATCCAGAACTCCTTGACTAACATTGGAATGTTGGTCCAACCAACCTGTCAAAATACCTTTCCCATTTTAGTGCCCTAACTTCTTCTGTTAAATCAAAACCGTTTTCTTTCAGACTGCCAAAATCAATGATCAGTTCAGATAACACTTCAAGATTCTTCACTGGAGTGAGGAGTGTTCTGAATGGAACTTGGTACTGTTCAGAGGATGCTTTCTTCTGAGAACCTGCAGAAGCACTGCTGGAGGTTTCCATGTTCACACTTAGGGTTTTTCTGAGAAAACTGAGAAAAAAAGGTTTTAAGATTGAAGGAGATGAACACAGAGAGAATGCAGAAAAATATTTGAGAGATAATGAGAAACTGTAAAATATTAATGTGAGAAATTAACGTTCTTAAATAGGCTTCAGAATATTTTGAAAGAGTAAACGTTTTCAAGAGAGAGAAATAAAATCATGATTACGTTTTAAAAACATGATTACTTTCATTTAATGCTTGCTGATTTTGGGGGATTTGAGAAAGATACTTAAAACAGTTACCAGACATGTGTCTCAATGCACCCAATCAGCGTTTTTCCTTCTCAGAAGCGTGCACGCGTTCTGCTTCAGAGATTTGATGATGATTGGATGACACTTGTTTGATTTAGTGATCAACACGTCTGTCCTTGAGCTGAAACGCTCAGATCTTTAAGACTAGCATCTGATACAATCTGCATGTTCTATCTTTCTGAAAAGAGATTGATCAGAAGTTCACAGTAAAACAAATACATTCTGAAGATAAATATATGGAATTAAAACATTTTCACTCTGGGCAGATTTTCATGCTGAGATGTTTCAGAATGAAATTGAACCTATCTTCAGAAAGGGGTTTAGTGAAGATATCAGCCCATTAATGGTCTGTATCTATAAATTTTAAGTTCAAAATTCCTTTTTGAATATAGTCCCTAATGAAATGATGTTTTATTTCTATATGCTTAGCTCTAGAATGTAAAATGGGATTCTTACTTAAGAAAATAGCAGAAGTATTGTCACAGAGTATAGGGATGTTACTCTCAAAAATCTGGAAGTCTTCAAGCTGACTTTTCATCCAGAGAATTTGTGTGCTACATCCTGCTGCTGCTATGTACTCAGCTTCGGCTGTTGATAGCGCAATTGTGGATTGCCTTTTGCTGGACCAAGAGATCAGATTTTCTCCCAGAAACTGGCAGCTTCCAGAAGTACTTTTACGCTCTACTCTGTCTCCAGCAAAGTCAGCATCGCAGTAGCCTACTAAACTGTAATCACTAGATTTTCTATAAAACAAACCCAGATTAGTAGTACCTTTCAGATACTTGAAAATTCGCTTAACAGCTGTTAAGTGAGATTCTCTAGGATCTGATTGGAATCTAGCACAAATACATACGCTGAATAATATATCAGGTCTTGAAGCTTTCAGATAAAGGAGAGAACCAATCATACCTCTGTAGACTTTCTGTTCTACCTTTTTGCTTACCTCTTCTCTTTCTAGAATGCACGTGGGATGCATTGGAATCTTTGATGGCTTACATTCTGAGAGGTCAAATTTCTTCAGAAGATCTCTGATGTATTTGCTCTGATGAATGTAAGTTCCCTCTGGAGTTTGATTGATCTGAATTCCTAGAAAGAATTTCAGTTCCCCCATGAGGCTCATCTCAAATTCTGCCTGCATACACTTAGCAAATTTTCTTCCAAGAGAAGGATTAGTAGAACCAAAGATAATATCATCATCATAAATTTGACAGACTAAGATGTCATTCTTAACTGATTTACAGAATAAGGTAGTGTCCACCTTCCCTCTGGTGAATTCATTTTCTAACAGAAAGTTACTTAGCCTTTCATACCAAGCTCTGGGAGCTTGTTTCAGACCATATAGTGACTTCTTTAGTTTGAAAACATGTTCTGGATGTTTTGTATTTTCAAAACCAGGGGGTTGGTGCACATAAACCTCTTCTTCTATATAACCATTTAAGAATGCACTCTTGACATCCATCTGATACAGAGTGATGCCTTTATTAACAGCAAATGAAATTAAAAGTCTGATAGATTCTAACCTGGCGACTGGGGCAAAGGTTTCTGTATAGTCTATCCCCTCTTGCTGACTATAACCTTGTGCAACCAGTCGTGCTTTGTTTCTGATGACTTCACCTTGTTCATTTAGCTTGTTTCTGAAGACCCATCTTGTTCCAATGACGTTGAATCCTTTTGGTCTGGGAACAAGATCCCATACGTCATTTCTGGTGAATTGATTCAGCTCTTCTTGCATTTCCATAATCCAGTCATTATCCAGAAGTGCTTCATCAATAGAAGAAGGTTCAATCAGAGACACAAGTCCCATGAGAGTTTCTTCAGAGTTTATGAAGCTTTCTCTTGTTCTGATTGGATCTTCCTTTCTTCCTAAGATAGTCTCTTTTGGGTGATCCAAGCTGCTTCTGGGTAATCTCTTCTGAGGTTGATCAGCAGCTGTTGTAGGATTGCTAGCAGTGCTCCTTTCAGACGTTGAAGGAGTGTCTGTGTTGAGAGCTTCTGATGACTTGTCTTAAGAACCTGTAAATTCAATTTCCATACCTGCAAAAACTTCATTCTGCTTTGACTTTTCAGAGTCAAGCTTATCATCAAAACGAACACTGATTGATTCTTCCACAATCTGTGTTTCTGTATTGTATACTCTGTACCCTCTTGAGCGTTCAGAGTATCCTAACATAATACACTTCTGTGCTTTAGAGTCAAACTTGCTCAAATAATTCTTTGTATTTAACATAAAACAGGTACATCCAAATGGATGAAAATATGAAATGTTGGGCTTTCTGTTCTTCCACAATTCATATGGAGTCTTTTCCAGAATAGGTCTTATTGAGATTCTATTCTGAATGTAGCACGCTGTGTTTATTGCCTTTGCCCAGAAGATCTTAGCAACGTTTGTCTCATTGATCATGGTTCTGGCCATTTCTTGCAATGTTCTGTTCTTTCGTTCTACAACTCCATTTTGTTGGGGAGTTCTAGGACAAGAGAAATCATGCAGAATGCCTCTGTTATTAAAGAATGACTCAAAATCTTTGTTTTCAAACTCTCCACCATGATCACTTCTGACTTTAACGATTCTAAGATCCTTTTCATTCTGAACTTGGTTACAGAAGGTAACAAACACAGAGTGTGACTCGTCCTTGTGTCTTAAGAACTTTACCCATGTCCATCTGCTAAAGTCATTACGACTACTAACTCATACTTCTTGCCACTGACTGAAGCAATTTTAACTGGTCCAAATAAGTCAATGTGCAGAAGTTCTAATGGCTTAGAGGTAGAAACAACATTTTTAGATTTAAAAGAAGGTTTTGCAAACTTGCCTTTCTGACATGCTTCACACAGAGCATCTGAATTGAACTTCAAATTAGGAAGTCCTCTGACCAGATTGAGTTTGTTAATCTGAGATATTCTTCTCATACTAACATGCCCCAATCTTCTGTGCCAGATCCACTGCTCGTTGTTAACAGACAGAAGGCACTTTACATTCTGACTTTTCAGTTCAGAAAGTTTGATTTTGTAAATGTTGTTTTTCCTCTTTCCATTAAACAGGATAGTCCCATCTTTCTGACTAACAGCTTTACATGATTTTTGATTAAAGATTATATCATAACCGTTATCACTTAATTGACTTATGGATAACAGATTATGCATTAATCCATCTACTAGCAGAACATTATTAATAGAGGGAAGATTTCCATTACCTACAGTTCCAGAGCCAATTATCTTTCCCCTCTGATTGCCTCCAAAGCCAACGTGGCCTCCAGGCTTAAGTTCTAGGCTTTGGAACATATGCCTTCTTCCCGTCATGTGTCGCGAGCAGCCAGAGTCCAGGTACCATGACTGGTGTTTCTGATTTGCTGCTAAAGATATCTGCAACATGTATTATTTTATCCTTAGGTAACCAGATTTTCTTGGGTCCTGATTTGTTAGATTTACCAAAACTCTGGTTGAATTTTGGTTTCACAGAGTACTTACTGCTAGTGTATTTAATATCATATGTTTGACCATACACAAAATGTGAATTCAGAGGAGTGTGTTTAATGGTTAAATCCATGACATTCTTTGGTGTAGGAACCTTACCTTGGTATCCTACTCCCTTCCCGCTAACTCCATAGATCATTGAAGCCATTTTGCTTCTATCTATGCTTTTAGCAAGGAACTTCTGGAAACTGTGATCATACTCCTTGATGATCTCATCAGCGTTGCTGGGAGTTTCAGAAATTGGTTCCTTCTGAGAGTTTTGTAAAGTATTTTCTAATTTTGAAATTTTAGTTCTCAGCTCAGAATTCTCCAATTTAAGACTCTCAGTCTTATTAGAGTCAGATTCAAGATTCCTTTTCAGGTCTCTGAATTTAACTCTAATCTGCTGATACCTTTCCAGGATTTCATTAAGGCTTTCAGCAAGTTCAACCTTGGTAAAATTAACAGCAAAGTTAGGAAATACCTCTTCAGTATCTGATTCTGAGTCTGATTCAGAAGCTTCACTATCTTCTGAAATGTTAGCCATGAGAGCTATGTTTGCTCTCTCATCATCTGATTCTGAGTCAGCTTCAGACGAGTCAGAGTCATCCCATGTAGCCATTAGACTTTTCTTCTTTTCTCTTTCAAACTTCTTTTTGGGCTTTTCCCTCTGAAGCTTTGGGCAGTCACTCTTGTAGTGTCCTTGCTCATTGCACTCATAGCAGATGATGTCCTTGGTGTTTGGCTTTCTGCTACTTGAGGAGCCTTCAGATCTTCTGTATCCAGAGGAAGAATCTGTCCTTCTGTATCTGGTAGAAGACTCGTTCTGATCAGATCTTCTGGGATTCCTGAACTTCCTTTGCCTCTGCTTCCACAGTTGATTCACTCTTCTGGAGAGGAGGGAGAGTTCGTCTTCTTCTGATGAGGATCCATCAGATGTTTCTTCAACTGCCTGCAAAACTTTAGACTCAGATTTTTTGTTAGATTTTAATGCTAAAGGCTTACCTTGCTTCTGGGGTTCATCAGCTTCTAGCTATATCTCATGACTTCTGAGGGAGCTGATAAGTTCCTCCAGAGAAATTTTGTTGAGATCTTTTGCTAGCTTCAGAGCTGTAACCATTGGCCTCCACTGCTTGGGTAAGCTTCTGATGATTTTCTTGACGTGATCAGCAGTAGAGTAACCTTTGTCCAGAACCTTGAGACCAGCTACCAGAATCTGGAATCTTGAGAACATTGTTTCAATGGATTCACTTTCTTCCATTTTGAACGCCTCATACTTCTGAATGAGCGCCAGAGCTTTAGTTTCTTTGACCTGAACGTTGCCCTCATGCGTCATTCTGAGTGAGTCAAACATGTTCTTTGCTGTGTCTCTGTTGGAGATCTTTTCATATTCAGCATACGAGATGGCGCTGAGAAGGATGGTTCTGGCCTTGTGGTGATTCTTGAAGTCACGCTTTTGTTGGTCAGACATTGTTTTCCTATCAATCTTCTGACCGCTTGCATTCACAGGGTGCGTGTATCCATCTGTCACCATATCCCACAGATCAGCATCATGTGCCAGAAAGAAGCTTTCAATTCTGTCTTTCCAGTAATCAAAGTTTTCTCCATCAAAGACTGGAGGTTTCCCGCTGAATCTGTCTCTGTCCTCATGGTTGTCATTGCTGGTGTGAGAATAATTTCCTGCCATTGTGTTTTTCTGACGCTGGATCTTGTACTGACACGGTTAAGTGTTTTAGCTCAGAACCAGGAGCTCTGATGCCAATTGAAGAAGTGAAAAACACAAGAAGTGGGGTTGAATTGTAAAACTGAAAAACACTTGCAATGAACACGATATTTTTATCCTGGTTCGTTTGATCTCAAACTACTTCAGTCCACCCGTCAAGGTGATTTCGCCTCTCTCCAACGAGGTCTTAATCCACTATATTCAACTGAATATTACAATCTGCTTTAACAACTGCTAAAGCCTTCTTGATGCAAACCACAACCCGGTTTGTCAAGGAAACACTTTCTTACACAGAATGGAAATCTAAGTGTGTGAGTGTTTTCTACAAAAACAGTTTATCACAACTGTGATATTACACAACTTAAGCTTATGAAACTAGATTGCTAAACAATGATTGAGTAAGGAATTATGGAGCTTTTTAGCAAACTGAAAGAAGGAAGATGATGATTAGCTTTTAGGCGTGTAATATGATGTAGAGCATTAGCCAATTCAATCTTCATTGACTTGTTTATATAGCACTTAATTTGTTGAACGTTGGAGCAATAATCTTGATTCAATGCCAATAACAAACTTTCCTTATTGAGCAGATCTTGTCTGGAATGATGCCGTTGGTAATAATTCGCTTTGAATGCACAATACCGTTGCTACTTAAAGCGTGTTCTGGCTTGGCCTCATTCTGACTCTGCTTAACTGCTGATGAACTGTTGTTGTCTTTATCAGAGTGTTGAGCGCAGTTCTGTTCATCAAGCTTCAGCATACGCGTGAGTTGTTCTTCTGATTCTGGTATTCTGATATAGCAACTTCTGATGCTGATGTTAATAATCAATATTCTGATGCTGATTAGGTGTGCTCTTGCTGATACCCATCAGAGTTTCTGCAAAACAGAACGTAATATTTTAGGTAGCAAATAGTTCATATATGGATCACATAATTAATATATATTTTCATTTTGTTATCATCAAAACTTAAACTTAGGGTAGTAGATTCAAACTTTGTTCTAATAGTTAGCTCCTTCCAGTTGATATAACCATTTAAGTTGAGTCCATAACAGACTATCTTGAAAGAAATGAACCCAAAGGTTCCTATCAGCAGTATATGGTTGAATCTTTCTGACATACAAACGAAGGTGTAACTTCGGGCAAGAGACCCCGTCGTACTTAGAAAAGATAGGAGCTTTAAATTTGTGTGGGATCACCACCCCAGATGCCAAACCCAAATCTCCAAAGTCCAAACCAAGGACTTTCTGGATCTCCATTACGCTCAACCGGTATTCAAGTTGCTTATACTTATACTGTCATTGTCAGAAATCACAGGGCTAGGACCCTTCCTTTCCTCTTGATTCTCTCCCCCTCCAGATGAATGAGATAAATCAACATCCTGTCTCAACATGCTCCCAAATCTGTGACCCATATTCAGGAGGACCACCTTCTTCTTCTTCTTTTTCTTGTCCTTCAAGATAAGAGTCTTCAGATCTTGTTGACTTTTGTCCAAGTTCAAGAACATTTCCTGGAACTGAGCATTCTGAGCTTGAAGAGCTTTAATAGCTTGATCAGTAGGTGTTTCAGAAGACATGATGTGCTGAAATAAACAGCGAAGAAGATAAGAAACCTGTAAGGGTACCTGTAATGAGGTGCATGGGAATGGAATGCGTATGAAATGATTTCAAAGACTTAGGGAGATTCAAATTTGTAAACCAAAATGAAACACACTTTATTAGATAAAAACTTGTAACAATGTTTAACAAATGCCTTTAAGGCGTTACAAAAGAAATACTGAAAAGTAAATCTAAACTAGAAACAATAAAAGACATCATAATTCCCATGGTCGTTTTCCTTTCGTGCTTCAGGATCTAACTGCCTTGTAAGCTTCAGGATCTTCCGTTCCTGCTCATGATACTTCTCTCTGTAGGTATCCCTTTCTTCCCTTAACTGGATCCAAGACCTCTTCAACGCCCCCAGATCAGTAGGCATATGAGGATGGAAGATTGTATAAGGAACCCCTTCTTCATCAGTATGCTCCACAATCACCGGCAAAATAGCTTCATATGGCATTCCCAGCTTTTGAGCACGGGCTCGAACCCATTGGAGATATGGTTGCATAGGGAGAGAATTCTTCATTCCTAGCTCATGTGGATCAGACCTATTCACCCTGTCCCAGGCTCGTATAAGTCTACGGCGATGTCCCTCAACATCCCCTTTAAAGTCAAAGACAATGTCTGGAAGTAGCAGCTCATGAGGACCATCCCTTCGAGCTCGTCCAAACTGTCGTAAGGACAAACACGGATTATATGTTATTCCTCCTCTATTTCCCAACAATGGAACATTGTGGTATTCCCCACACCGATCAATGACAGCTACCTTTTCCATATCTTTAATACTCCAAAGGATGTCCGTATGAGCAAGGGACATGATTTTGTAAGCCCAACCCATACCTTCCTCATTCTTCAATACAAATTTGGGGAGGTGAGAAATAAACCACCTCACCAGCAGCGGTGCACAACACATGAGAGTTCCCCTTCTCCGAATGGTATGGGTATAAAGAGCATGCAGAATATCACCTAAGAGAGTAGGCACCAGGTTACGGGACATGAAAATCTTGACTGCGTTGACATCGGAAAAAGAATTTGAATTTGGGAACAAAACCAAGCCATAGATGAGGAGAGCCAGGATATCTTCAAATGCTTGAAAGTCCAAACTATCCCAGAACTGTTGAGCTTAATCAATCAAAAACTTAGCCAAGAAACCTTTCATCCCACTCCGAGTCTCCCAGTTAGATACTACATCAGCCATTGTTAGATGGAGGGCTGAAGCAATATCCTCTGGCCTAGGAGCTATCTCCAAACCTGTAAAGGGTGTCTGCTCTAGAATAGATATGCCAAGTAAATCAGAGAACTCCTCCAAAGTAGGGAACAACTGATAGTCCGAGAAGGTGAAACAGTGATGCAACGGGTCAAAGAACTGGAACCACATGCTCATCATTTGCTCATCCAACTTGGAAGTGACCAAGTTGAGGAGATGACCATGTCTTCTAACAAAGGAAGAAGTATCAGGAACCTTTGAAACCAACTCTCTAAGCTGAGCAGGGATCTGCACGAAGTTGATTCGAATGGTATTTTTGCGCATAGATGCCATGATCTGCAAAACAGAACAAAGATGAATCCCCTCGGTCTTTGAAATGGTTAGTCTAATGAAATATACATGCGATGTCATGATGCATGATGTCATGATAAAAACATACCACATGTATCACAAATAGCAAACATGATAAGGGCAAACAAGTCACACAATAGCCCTTAAATTTCAGGATGGCATGGAGTTTAGGTACTACCCTCTTGCAGTTTAGTTGGTTCAACCTGTCCTAGTAATAGTATTCGGGTTCTAGAGGTTCTCAATATCACTGACCATCCTCGATCGGTCATAGTTTCAGCTTAGCAACCTTTTCTTGCGGCCGAAACCATCGCGAGAGTATGGTCTCAATGAGTGTAGCATTCTGCTACTTTTCTATGGCCAAGTTGGTCAATTATAGGTTCTAAGGTCAGTTGATGCTTAATGACCCATTAACAGCCCCATACTCTCCTTGTTCCTCCACAAGGGATATCAGTACCAACTAATGTGCCACACCAACGTAGCTACTACTTCAACCGTATCGGTCCATGCCGTACAGTTTCCTCACAGTCTATTGCTACTTACCTAAAGGGTATCCCCAGATCCGGGTTAGGATCTATAGTAACTCTGATACAAAACCCACAAAGATAAAGCAAACAGATCAAACAATTGAAAACAATATGATGAACTATTCCTAAGGTACACCCCACTTATTAAGTCCCCAGCAGAGTCGTCAGTTCAATGATAAGGTGGCCAGAACCGGGACGTGTTTCCATTTTTTAAGGAATTTGCTGGTTTGCGTTTTGCGTTTGTGTTTGCAAAATGTCGCGGTAAGCAAGAGTCGCCACCGTCATTTATTTTATCCAACAAGGAAAGGAAAAAAGCACATAAAAATTCCTTTTTCAAGATATTTCTGAGTACGGGGGGTAGATTATAGAAAGAGAAGGTATTAGCACCCTTTCTATCAGTGGTTTTCCACGGGCTCTTAGGTACTTGCTCATCATTTTCAAAATTGTTTTCCTTGTGTTTGTGGGTTTTGAAACTTTTTTTGTTTTGACTTCGATTTAACTCTTGCTTCTGTCTTCAAGAGTGTAATGAAGTGTTTTTGAAAACTTTGTTTGAAAAGGCGTGTAAGTGTGAAAAAAGTTTGTTTTGATTGAGAAAGTACTTAAGAACTAATCTACCTACTTGAAAAAAGAATCATTCTGTATTCGTTTCCTTTAGATAGTGCTATCCCACTATTAGTGAGTGGGTAGCACCATCGTTGGAGTTTTGAGGGTCAATTTGAGAGGGACGTACGGTCACTAAAGCAATGTTAGGACGTCTTAGTAGTAACCCTAATGTCTTAGATCAATTTATCTGAGGCAATAACATCCGAGGCAACTATGATCTTTAGAAAAAAGGACGACCACTAAAGCATCCTATACTCAATGACCGTTTACTGAAGGCAACCAAGTGGGAGTGTACCCTAGGAGTGTGCATGTGAGAGAGATTCAATTTCAGATTTTTTATCTTTGCACATGTTAGGGTTATCTAACTGTTTTAAAATTTTTCACATACATTATTGTCATGCATCCTAATATCATACATCTAACAGTTAATATTTTGCATAATTTAAAGTGCGGAAATTAAACTATGCTATTACAAGGCTTCGGGTGTTTACATAGCCAAAAACAAACCCTTTGAAATTAAAGCGATAAATGTAAATAAACGTCCTAATTAAACTATTACAAACTGTAGGCAGTTACATTAATATGATCAATATTAAAAATAAAGCGCGCGAGAAAAATTAAGATCGGGAAGAAAATCAGGGTTTTGACCCTTCTAACCTAATCAAAAGAATTTTTTTTTGTTGTTTTTAATTATTTTTTAAAGAAAAGAACTTAGGTTTTAAAAAAATAAATATACAAATTAATTAGCTAATTTAAATTAATTAATGAAAATAACAAAATGACCTATTTTTGGTTTTTTTGGTTATTTTAGGAAAAAATAAAATAAAATAAAGTTAGTAATAAAACCTATTTATTCTAATTATTTTTAAGTTATTTACAAAATAATTAAAGTTTTACCTAAAATTAAATCTAATTAAATTAATAAATTTATTGATAAAAAATACCTAAATCTAATTGGTGAAAAATATTTTATGATTTTTTTGATAAAAAGAAAGTAATTAATTTGTTAGTAAATAAAATAAACAAATAAATTAAAACAAATAAAAAAAGTATAGAGAAAGAGATTTGGGCCTAAGAAGCAATCTGAAGGGGGGTGCAAATAGTAAGCCTTGGCCCAAAACAAAAGAGGTCCATTTTGACTTTCTGTGATCCCATGCAATGCATTGACTGAGCCTCATGGTGTTCTTCCCTTGATAGCCTTTGGATCTGGCCTTCAGGAAACTTGGCGCTTTGGATTATGATGGACCATGGTGGTCGCTGGCCTCATGTACACGCTAGATCACCTGGAAGGAAAAAATATGAAATATTTAGGGGACCTGGGATTCGAACCCAGGTCCTGAAGCAATTTCCACGCCTTCACTACCACTGCACCACTCGTTCTTATTTGTACATATAATGAATAATAATAATATATAAAACAAAGTGGGTTATTGGAGATCAACGAAAACGCGCGCCAAATTCAAATATACCAATGGGAAGATGACACGCAGGCGTCTTCAACCTTGCACCATTGGTAAAAGCGTAACACTTTTACCTACAGACATTTGTCCCTAGCTATACCCCTGTCATTCTTCAAAATTAACCATTAGCAAGATAAATGAAAACTAGGGCCACCAATCAATTTGTCTGGACCTCCTGAATACAGTGGTGGCCCTTTCATGGTCTAATTTAGTCTGTAAAAGAAAACCCCAAATCAAAATAAGCAACCCTAGCAATGGTGAAATCTTGCACGGGACATATAAATGAAATTAAACGATGCAGAAAGCTTGGAAATGTTCCATAGATCAAGAATATGTGGCTAATTCATGCTAACAATGCCTAAATCGTGCTAACCAAATTCAAAAATTCATGGATATCGTGATGGACTTACATCGCTTTTGGGTACTGGAAAGGCTTTGTTCATGATTGCTTTAGCTTGCTGACACTCCCAGGAATCGATTGGGATCACTATAAGGCCTTGAGGATGCTTGGAAATAGGAATTCATGTTTGCACTTTCTTGGTATTTTTTCAAGTTTTGCTCTAGTTCATGCGCCTCCTTCTAACCTTGTTTTTGAGTTTGCACACGTTCTATATGTATCAAGGAAGGGATTAGGGTTGATAACTGATCTCAATTTTCCTCCATCAATGATTTGGATCTTGATTTGATACACCTTAAAAATCTTTCCAAACATGGCCAAAATCCAATCTTTTTGTGCACACATGACTTTACACGAGTTTGAATACTTGCTACCTGTATAATAAAACCTGAAACAAGCATAAAATCTTTTGTTTTCAATATTTTTGATTTTATAGGATTTGTTTTGATTTAAATTGAATTAATTCAAATAAAAATCAAAATAAATAATAAAAACATTATAAGGACAAGTGGCAAGGGCTAGAGCTCGTGGAATATGTTGCCAACTCAAAACAAGTGAAAAAGATTGGGCCCATTTGGCAAAAATTGAAGTTTTAGGGATAGTTGACTTTTGGCAATTTTGCAAAAAAGGTCAACTTCACCAATGCACAACTTCTTCAATTTTTACTCTTTGGAGGTGTTCTTGGACTTTTTAGAAATCTTGGGATGTAGTATAAGCAACAATTTTGGTCTCATCTCATTTTGATATTCCATGCTCATGTATGAAGCTTTGACAAAAAAGGTGTTTTTGTTGACTTTTCAAAGTGACCTATAATGTCCAAATTCATAACTTCTTGTGAGTGCATATTTTGAACTTGGGAGCTGAAGATGGATTGTAGGGAATTGCATCCTCTTCAAAATGAGCTTTGGATGGGTTAGTTTGGATAAAGTATGAGAAAGTTATGCTTCGTCAAAGTTGAGTTGACTTTTCCTGTAAAACCCTAATTTAGCAACTTTTGAGTCTTGATGAATTATGAGCAATCCTTGATGAATCATGATCAACATATGATCAAATGATGAAATATCCTTCAAAATGAGGATGTTGACCAAAAATCTTAAAGTTTAACTATATGTAGACCACAGTTGACTTTTGTCCTAACACAGTCGATTCTCAGGCCTTTCAGCAATTGATTGAGCAAACTTCCTCTGCAAGGCTTGAAACTTGACATGGATGATCTTGAGAACATATTAGGACATTGGTGAGAATTTGGGATTACTTGGACTCAAGTATCTTGATGCAACATGAAACCCTAACTTGAGGTAGACTGCCTTAGGAGAGAGCTTGTCTGGCCAACCCTTGGACTACCTTGAGCAACTTGAGGATCTTTCTTGAAATGTTTTGAGAAATATGAGAGGGCAAATTTTGGGGTACTACATCTTCCCCTGTTCAATCTTCTTAAACCTGAGGATGTAGATTGGCTTGTTTTCCTTTCGTGATCTGAAGGTGGAAGATGATTGAACACTAGAGTGCCCAGAAATTTGCACTCACATGATGTGGTAATTGTCTTGTGATGTCGGGAATGGGCTTACAGATGCCATTTGGAAATTTCCGACGAGGGGATGGGCTTAAAGATGCCATCTGAAGGAGTGTCTATCTCATAAGAGATTCCTTAGCGAGAGCTTGTATACCTGTCATTGAGGAAGATTCCGTCGGGGAAGGCTGATCTTTGTTGAAAGAAGTAGAATTTTAGGAGCTTCGTCGTCTGTTATTCTGCTGATGAGTCGTCTCTGTTTGAATTTTAGGAACTTCGGTCATCCGTATTCTTACTGAGGAAACATCTCGGCTGAATTTTAGGAACTTCAGTCATCCGTTTTCAACTGAGGAAACACCTCTTAGTCGAGGAGGTGAAAATGAGCTGTGATCTGGTCATGATCCAGGCTTCATAGTAATAAGACCGACTGCTACCTGGTCGTAATCCAGGCCTTACAGTGACTTACTGGGGAGATGAGATTAAACTTGCTATCCGGTCCTAATCCAGGCTTTGCAATTTCTCGATTCTTATCTGGTCGTAATCCAGGCTTCAGAAGGAATTCAAATGTTATCCGGTCGCATCCGGGCTTTTAACTTGAATTTAGGGCACACTAATATCTGGTCGACTCCGGGCTTCTTAGTAACTGTCCAGGTAAACTGCTATTCGGTCGAAATCCAAACTTCGCAGGGTCTTGTACTTCTGTCTGGTCGTAATCCAGGCTTCAGTCCTTTTATCATTATCCGGTCGTAATCCAGGCTTCATAATACTTTACTCCTTATCTGGTCGTAATCCAGTCTTCAGAATAGTTTACTCCTTATCTGGTCGTAATCCAGTCTTCAGAATACTTCACTCCTTATCTGGTCGTAATCTAGTCTTCATAAGAGATCCAATGGCTATCTGGTCGTAATCCGGGCTTCCCTTTGGCTTTGGGCCAACTAACATCCAGTCGTAATCCGAGCTTCATAGTATCTGGCCGTGTGAACTGCTATTTGGTCGTAATCCAAGCTGCACAGTATCCCTTATCTGTTATCTGGTCAAAATCCAGTCTTCACAATACTTTACTTCTTGTTTGGTCGTAATCCAGTCTTTAGAAGAGATCAAATGGCTATCTGGTCATAATTCAGACTTCCCTTTAGCTTTGGGCCTACTAACATCCGGTCCTAATCCGAGCTTCATAGTATCTGGCTGGGTGAACTTCTATTTGGTCATAATCCAAGCTGCACAGTATGCCTTATCTGTTATTTGGTCGAAATCCAGGCTTCACAGGAACTTTCATTACTGTCTGATCGTAATCCAGGCTTCACAATAATTTGCTGAGCTGTTATCCGGTTATAATCCAGGTTTCAAGGCCTGCTGAGGATTTAAACTATTATCCGGTCGACTCCGGGCTTCATAGCTTACCTTTTAAGAGATACCACTATCTGGTAAAAATCCAGGCCTTGCGATAATCTAATACTGTTATCCGGTTGTAATCGGGGCTTCGCTATATGCTGTAGGAATCAAGATATTGTTCGGTTGTTCCCGGGCTTCATAGTTTAAACTTTTGTGAGAATTTGATTGTATCTTCCCTGAAAGGTAAAGGTTAGCTGTATGTAATGCATGATGTGTATCAGGCAATCATGTTCTCAAAATAAATGAGATCGCGTTGTATGATGCTTATGCATATGTCATGATGTATGGATATGTAATGTTTTTTATGATATTCTCTAATTGGGGAAAATAAATCCCGGTTTGCTGCTGGAGAAAAGAGTTGAATTCTTCATTTCCACTGGGGATAGAGAATGAAGATGATTGTGAGAATAAGCCTGCAGGAGAGGATAACTCTGTCGGGGAATAAACTGACGAGGAAATGACTCTGTGGGGAGGACATATTCTGCTAGTGGACCTGTTGATTTGGAGAAATAACCTCCACTAGGGAAGAATTATCGTTGCTGGTCATAATGAACCCTATTGGTGATTGAGTTTCTATTTGTGAAAGGAATGAACTTCGCTGGGGATGATTTTCCAATTGCGACTTCACTGGGGATAACCTTTTAGGCTATACTGGGGATAATTCTCCAAACTCCATTGGGGATAATTTTCCAGTGCTAATGATAGATAAACTCTGCTTGGGGAGAATTTTACCGATTCATTCGCGGTTGTGAACCTCAGCTGGGGAGAGTTAACACTATTGTCTTTCTCTTACTCTGCGGGGAGTGAGTGTAACTTAGTCATATTCTTCAACTAAATTTATCCTTGTACCTGGTGGACAGAGCAACTGTAAGGTCTGGACAATTCTTATTTGCCCCTGTTCCTGGTATTACGAGTATTCGTCTTTTGTTTCGCATGTAAATATTTATGAACAACAACTATTGTCAAATGCATATATCAAAAATGAACATTGGACGTTCTTGCAAAACAAAACAGAGAAAAGAAAACCATTTGAAATTTATTTGTGAAAATGAATTGTATTAACTCTGAAGTTTGGCCTGTAAATAGACGTTTTTTGTATAAGAGGCTGACGTCCTATTAAGAGAACGCCACCGAACAATAGAATTTATACAGCTTATGAAAAACAAAGAAAAACAACTATGTGAATAATCCCACTGGGTTCCAAATCTGTTATTGCCTTTATATCCTCGAGCATCTCATCACTTTGCTACTTGATTAAAGGTAGATCAGATTGATTGGTGTCGTCCGAGCTTGATAGTCGATACCGAAGTCTGGTTGCAAGGTGATCCAATGAGACATAGTGTTACACATTGATGCCTAATCTTTTCCTGGACCTCCCTTTTTTGCCCAAGCCGCCTTTTCAGGTTTTCCACTTGCCAGGTGTACAGTTTTTTTTTATTTTCATCCCTTATTTTTGCCCGAACCCTTTTGGTTCGCCGGGAAGCCCTTATTTTTGCCTAGGCCAGTCAACCTAGCGGGTCTTTAATTATGCGTAGTATTTTTTCACTATGTCTGCATTGACGGTGTGAGGAAGGTCGTCACCATCCATGGTGGTTAGAATCATAGCTCCTCCCGAGAAAATGTTCTTAACCACAAATGTCCCTTCGTAAGTAGGGGTCCATTTGCCCCTGGGATCACCTTGAGGTAATATGATGCGCTTGATCACCAGATCCCCAACTTGATACTCTTGTCGTCTAACTTTCTTGTTAAATGCCTTGATCATCCGTTTTTGATACGTTTGACCATGACAAATAGCAGTAAGTCTCTTTTCATCGATTAAGTTCAGCTGATCAAGCCGGGTCTGAATCTAGTCATCTTCGCTCAAACCTGCATCCTTCATAATCTGAAGAGAGGGTATCTGAACTTCAATGGGCAAGACTGCCTCCATACCATATACCAAATGTAATTGGTGGGAATAGAACTGACTGTTTTGGAATGCTGGTTCGCGTTTGCGTTTGTTTTTGCAAAATGTCGCGGTAAGCAAGAGTCGCCACCGTCTTTTATTTTATCCAACAGGAAAAGGACAAAAGCACAAACAAATTCCTTTTCGAGATGTTTCTCGGGTTCGGGAGGTAGATTATAGAAAGGGAAGGTGTTAGCACCCTTTCTATCCGTGGTTATCCACAGGCTCTTAGGTACTTGCTCATTATGTTTTCAAAAGCTTGCTTTTCTTTGTGTTTGTGGGTTTTGGAAAAGAGTTTTGTTTTTGAAGAGAGTGTAAGTGCGAAAAGTTTTGTTTTTGTTTTCAAAAGAGCGAGTACTTAAGAACCTCAACCTACTCAAAAGGAATTAAATTGTTCAATCCTTTAGAAAGTGCTATCCCACTATTGAGGAGTAGGTAGCACCGTCGTTGGAGTTTTTCGGGTCAATTCGATTTTAGGGATGTGTGGTCACTCAAGCAATGTTAAGACGCCTTAGCGGTAACCCTAATGTCTTAGATCATTTTATCTGAGGCAACCGTTTCGAGGCAACTTATGATCTTTGGACAAGAGGACGACCTCTAAAACATCCTATACTTAATGACCACGTTTGAGGCAACCAAGTGAGGCGTACCCTAGGAGTGGCATGTGCAAGTGTGTCAATTTTCAGTTTACATTATCTTTACATGTCATGGTGAGCTACTTGTTGATTTTAAGTTAGAGTTTAATCTTGTCATGCATAGCCTATTATTCATACATCTAGCATTTAATGGTTGCGGAAAATAAAGCTAAGCTATTACAAGGCGTCGGGTATTTACATCGCCAAAAACAACCCTTAAAAATTAAATGCGAAAAGGTAAATAAAAGCGGTAAATAAAAAGTCCTAAGTTAAAACTATTACATCCTCGGAGCAATTACAATATATGGATCAAAATAATATGCGCGAGAAACGTTGAATCAGAATGTCCTTTAGGGTTTTGACCCTTTTTTTCATTAGACAAAGCATATTTTTGGTCTTTTTTGAATTAAGAATTAAGTCTAAATTAATAATGGAATTAAAGAAAATATTTTTGAGTTTTTATTTTGATTAAGGAAGTAAAATAGGAGTGATTACAAAGTTAATAAAATCCTAATTCTAAATCAATTTTAATTTAATGCAAAATCTGTTAAAATTAAACCTAATTAAACTAAATTAATTGGTTACAATTTATTTACAAAAATAAGTAATAAAATTAAAATAAAAATATTTTTGTTGTTTCTGATTTTTTTATGAAAAAGAGTTAATTAGTTAATTAATTAATTATGATAATAAAATAAAAACAGTGAAAAGAAAAATAAAGAAACAAACTCAGGGGTGCTGGGCTCGAAAAGGGAGTATGAATTGCAATTTCCAGGCCCAAACGTCCAGCCTGTTGGACTTTCAGATTGCCTGGGCGTTTGTTGATCAAGGTTCATGGTGAACCTCATCCTGGACCACTGGATCTGGAACCACCTGGCACATGAGATCTGGAGGTATATGATGCTCCCTGCCTGAAGCGCTGCATCTGAGTACCTGAAGAAAAAATGTAACAAAGTTTTGGGGGACCTGGGATTTGAATCCAGGTCCCAGGGGGTTCTGCACCGCATGCTTCACCAATCCAACTACACTTTATTATTGTTATTGAATTAAGAGACAAATATTATATAAACAAACAAAACGCTAAGCCTGCCAATAAAACAAACGCACTAATGGTTTGAATGGACCAATGGCACAAGGACACGCCATTGTCTTCTTCAAACGACCCTGGTTTTTTACCTGCGGATTTTTATCCGCAGGAAGTTTCGTAGGGTATCTCAAAAACCCTCTCCAGGCCATGTAAATGAAATCCAAGAGTACCAACATACTCGTCTCTTCCCCCTGGTTATCCCTGTACCAATTATGTGCATTGATTTTTCCTGCAATTAAAAACCCCAAAAACAAGGTATACGAACCCTAGAACTGGGCATGGCGTTACAGGCTATGAAAATAAAATTCCGCGATGCCAACAGTTTCAAAATGCAACGCAAAGCATGAATATGTAATTATTTCAATGAAAGGATGCAAGAAAATGATTTCACGATATCATGTCAAGAGCAAGATTCGTAGATACTTACAGGGAGTTCTAGGTAATGAAAAGACCTGGTGTTGATTGGTATAGCTCCACTAGATATCAAGGAAGAGAGCTACGTTTTGCTTTTGGTCTGAATTCGCCTCCAAGGTTGTTTTTGATCTTTCACTTTTCAAGCTTTTTTTTCTCAAGGTTGTGGCACCATTTTTGCAGAGTTTCTGTGTCTTTTTTGTGTCTTTCACGTCTGTCTGCAAGAGTTTCCGCCTGTGTTTTTTGTTTGTGAGCAGAGGTTTATATAGCCAAGGAAATTATGTCAACATTTGTGTATCAAATATTGGTCCATTATGATGAAGAGATTTGATTTGATTTCTTCATAAAGACTTGTTATATTTGATTCAATCAGGTTCCAATCTATCTTCATGCGTTACTGCCAGCCTGTTATGAGCTGTTTGGGCCTCCAATATGATGGAAATCAAAAGCTGACTTACAGATCCACTACCCTTCGATTGACACTCCCTTTGCTTCGATTGCTTCAAAGTCCCAATTCGAACTACTACAGTTTCAATGTCACAGCCCCTTCGATTGAGACTCCCCCTGCTTCGATTGCATATTTGCAAGGGAAACATGCCATTGTGAACTTTGGGTGAACCTGGACAGGTTAGGATATGTGTTTTTGCTTAGTCATGGTAGCTTACTTCATTCCTTTGAATCTACCTTCTTTGCCAGCTTCAAAATTCAATTCAAATCTATTTAGAAAATTCCCTTTTAGACAACTTCGACCAGCCCTTGGCCTTGTGATGAGTCTAAGTTCTGATTTGAAGTGTTCAGAGCTTCCTTCATCAGAGAATCTTAGATTAAGAGAAACTCTGCACTGAAATGCCATTCGAAGGTCATTTCATTCTGATGTTCTGATTGAGGTAAAGTATGAAGTTCCAGTCGAAGGACCCTCTGAAGTACTAGTCGAAGCATCATGACATTGACTTGATCGAAGGGGTCTAGCGCTCAATCGAAGCTTGCAGACCAAAGCTTGATCGAAGGAGGTCCAACGCTCAATCGAAGCTTGCAGACCAAAGCTTGATCGAAGGAGGTCCAACGCTCAATCGAAGCTTACTAATCAAAGCCTGATCGAAGAGTGCTAAATGCCCAATCAAAAACTGGTGAGTCAAGCTTGATCGAAGAGTGCCTAATGCCCACTCGAAGACTGGTGAGTCAAGCCTGATCGAAGAGTGCCAAATGCCCACTCGAAGACTGGTGAACCAAGCCTGATCGAATGATTTTGGATGCCCAATCGAAGACTTTTCCCAGATGCCAATTGAAAGACACTTTGTTCATCTTCAAACAACTTTATTTTTCTTAGGCAAGGGTTTGTGACCAACCATGTAAGGGATGACCGTTGAAAACATGAGAGGGAAAATTTTGGGGTACAACAATTGCCCCTGTTCAATTTTCTTAAACCTGAGGATGTAGATTGGCTTGCGTGCCTTTCATGATCCGAAGGTGGAAGATAATTGAACACTAGAGTGCCCAGAAATTTGCACTCGCATGGTGTAGTATCAGCATTGTGATGTCGGGAATGGGCTTATAGCTGCCATTTGGAGATTGTTGGTAGGACGATGGGCTTATAGATGCCATCTGCATGAGTGTCGATCGCATAAGAGATTCCTTAACGAGAACTTGCATACCTGAGAAAGAAAGATGGTCTTCCTGGCTTGTTACAAGTATTAATCTCTGACTTGAGAAAGAAAGATGGTCTTCCTGGCTTGTTACAGGTATTAATCTTCAATCTCTTCATGTAGATAGTTTTCCTGGCTTATTACATGTGTTAATCTTCAATCTCTTCATGTAGATAATTTTCCAGGCTTGTTACAGGTATTAATCTACAATCAGTTGTCCACAGATATTTTTCCTGGCTTGTTACAGGTATTCAATTGGGACTTGGAAAGGTTGGTCGAGGAGATAGCTGTCCTGGATGGTTTCAGATATTAATCTCTGACCTGAGAAAGAAAGATAATCTTCCTGGCTTGTTACAGGTATTAACCTACAATCAGTCGTCCACATATATTTTTCCTGGCTTGCTACAGGTATTAAACTGGGACTTGAAAAGGTTGGTCGAGGAGATATCTGTCCTGGATGGTTTCAGGTATTAATCTCTGACCTGAGAAAGAAAGTCTTTCTTGCTTGTTACAGGTATTAATCTTCAATCTCTTCATGTAGATAATTTTCCTGGCTTGTTATAGGTATTAATCTACAATCAGTCGTCCACAGATATTTTCCTGGCTTGCTACAGGTATTAAACTGGGACCTGAAAAGGTTGGCCGATGAGATAGTTGTCCTGTCTGGTTTCAGGTGTTAATCTCTGACCTGAGAAAGAAAGTCTTCCTGGCTTGTTACAGGTATTAATCTTTAATCTTGTCATGTAGATACTTTTCCTGGCTTGTTACAGGTATTAATCTACAATCAGGCGTCCACATATATTTTTCCTGGCTTGCTACAGGTATTCAACTGGGACTGGAAAAGGTTGATGGTAGAGTCTTGCTGGAGATGGGCTTAAAGATGCCATCCAAGAATGTTTGTTGACCCGCAATGCTGTAGGCAAAAAGAATGAGTATCGAAATGGTATTCGTGTCTGGAATTCCATTGAACTGTATCGGGGGACTGAGTTTGTATGAGCAAAAGAATGGCGTCCGTGTCTGGAGCGTATCTGAACCGGATCTGAGAGTTGAATCTGGATGATTGTCAGAATTGCGTCTGCATCTGGAGCGTATCTAAAATGTATTTGAATGAGTGACAGAATGACATCCGAATCTGGATCGTATCTGGACTGTAATTTGGATGAGTGACATAATGACATCCGAATCTGGATTGTATCTGGACTGTAATTTGAATGAGTGACAGAATGACATCCGAATCTGGATCGTATATGGACTGTATTTTGAATGAATCTAGAATAAGTATCAGAATGTCAGCCATATCTGGATCGCATCTGAACTGTCTCTAGAAGGGATCTGGAATAAGCATCAGAATGTCATCCATATCTAGATCGCATCTGAACTGTCTCTAGAAGGAATCTGGAATAAGTATCAGAATGCCAGCCATATCTGGGTCGCATCTGAATTGTCTCTAGAAGGAATCTGGAATAAGTATCAGAATGTCAGCCATATCTGGATCGCATCTGAACCGTCTCTAGAAGGAATCTGGAATAAGTATCAGAATGTCAGCCATATCTGGGTCACATCTGAACTGTCTCTAGAAGGAATCTGGAATAAGTATCAGAATGTCAGCCATATCTGGATCGCATCTGAACCGTCTCTAGAAGGAATCTGGAATAAGTATCAGAATGTCAGCCATATCTGGGTCGCATCTGAACTGTCTCTAGAAGGAATCTCAGAAGATGATGATCTTTTCCTGTTGATTGATCTTTCCTGAAAAGGTAAAGAGTTAGTTGTATGCAATGTCATGATGTATGCATTGTGTAATGATGTTCTCAAAATAAAATGAGATTTGTGTCATATGTATTTTGTATGCATATGTTATGAATGTTGTTGAAGTGTAATTTTGTCTTGGACTTTGCTCAAAATGTTTCCACCGGGGATCCCTGCTTTGTTGTTTGAGGAGAACTCTGCTGGGGGATATTGAAAACTCTGTGGGGAGTATGTTTATTTCTGCTTGGGAAAAGAGTTTAGGAGTCTTAGTCGTCCGTTGCTCTACTGGGGAGTCGAAGTTAAACTAATATATGGTCGTGTCCAAGTTTCGCAGTAACTTGCTGGGGATTGTAGAGTAGTCTACTGGGGAAGAGGAGTTGTGGTCCTTTGATTTGTAGTAGTCGGAGAGGCAAACTCAAGCTGGGGAATCCTGGTGCTGTTGGGGAAATAAACCCTGTCGTCAGTCCGCTAGAGAGGTGACATCTTTGTTGGGGGAAGTCCTCGAGGATTCTTGAGGTTGATTCAGCTGGGGAAAGGTTTTCAGAGATTAAACCCTTGCTGGGATGTCATCCTATGAGAAGGATTTTGGGGAGATTTGTCATTGCCCCTAATAGCAAGTGTTTGTGACATTGCCAGAAAATGTTTAATTGTACGTAACCCTTCACTGAGATTGATATTCAATGCCCCAAGCGACGGAGATGGAGACTTGCCCCTGGTTACACTGCACTTCTTCAGAGATTTCTTGAAATCTTGACTGTACTGCCCCAGGTGTGCTGGATAGTGACATGTCAAGTCCCCTTGTTGATAGGAGATTTGTCAATGGAAGTGTCATCATTTTTGAAGTGATTTTGTTCACTGAGAGGGCTTTCGCTCATCGGATATTCGTTGTGTGAATTTCTCCGATGTCAAACAAATAGCCAAATGCAAACAGTGATATTCAAATAATGCAAAGTTTATGCTTGTCTCGAAGATTTGAAAAATGCGTTTTTTAGAAGAAAACTTTTTATAAGACAAATTCAACACAAGATTTAGGGCAAAGCCTTACAGGAGTCAGGATACCTTTTGTAACAGTATGCTTTCGAACTAACCCATGCTTCAGTTAGGACTTTTGAAGGGTTGTAACGTGGCTTGGTTCATGGTTTAAGAAACAAAGGATAAAGGCTCAAAGTATATTTGTACCCACCCGCTCTTCGTGATGCTCTTCAATCCTAAACTCAGTTAATTGTGCGTCGAACTCTATTCGAATTTGGAACGACGTTTTGGTGATGGTTCACACAAGTTGGATTTTTGAAGGCAGTCATCATTTTTTTTGCAACATTTTTTATGTTGTCGAAGATTTGTAATGACCTCGTTCTTTTGATTATTATCCCTAACTTTTGCCTGACTGTTTCTGTTTCCGAGATTACAGTCAAAGGGATACCCCAGCTTCCTTAAGCCTCCTTTATAGGTTTTGGCTCAGTGGGCTTTTTCTTTTGAGAGATTGACTGCCTATGATATAAGGAACCACCAATGTCTTTTGATTCCAGAGGAATGCTTTTGATGTCGTTCGTTGTATTATGAACTGAGAGTTTTGCGACCTCAATGCGCATCTTTTTGAATTAACTGAGAGACTACCCTGCCCCAGGTTTAAATTAAAGGTTTCAATTTGTGTTTAAAACAGAACACTCCTACTTCTTTGGCTCGAAGGGGTTGACTAGGGATTATCTTCCTTATAACTCCAGTGTTTAGGATTTGAAAGAAATGCCTGTACATCGTCAGCAAGGTCTGTCCAAAAGCATACTGTATGAGATTATGGCATTGTTTCGACATCCTCCCTCTAAAGGCTTGTAACTTTTAGCAAGAGTTGAATGTCATAAATTGAATAAAAAAGCATAGTTTAAATGTAATTAAAATTATTGGATCAAATCAAGACAAACATATGCAATGCATTAATGAAACAAAGTTTGGCATTAATAGATAAGTGTTTGAATAACAAAGAGATTACAACTTGAAAATTCAAATGAAACAAAGACATTATCAATGATTTGGCGTAGGAGCAATGATCATGCTATAGTCTCCGGAGGACCAAAATCAATCTCCTTGGCATCAATCAAATTCTGAATCTTGTACTTCAATGCCCAACAATCGTTAGTATCATGCCCGGGACTGTCAGAATGATAAGCGCATGTCGCATTAGGATTATAGTTTGGAGAAGAAGTCTTGGGGTTTAGGTGAGGTCCTATCAATGTAATTATATTCATCCTCAACAATTGTTGCAACGCTTGAGACAACGGCATGTTGATGTTGGTGAACTGTCTTTTAGGCTCATCTGGCTTTCGTTGATTTCCCTTTTGCTGTTGTCGGTGTAACACAGAACCAGAAGACACCAGGACTGCCCCTACGTGTTGGTGACGGTGACTTTTTTGACTGTTCACAGCATTGGACTCTTTCTTTCCATTGTAGGGCTTTTTCTGAGCATCAGAAGGTGTAGCTTCTTGAATCTTCCCACTTTTGATGCCAGCTTCGACCCTTTCGCTGGTCAGTATTAGCTCGGTGAACCCGGCTGAAGAGCTTCCGATCAAGTGGTTAAATAATGGACCAGACAGGGTCCCCAAAAACATATCAATAAGTTCACGATCAGCTAAAGGTGGTTGCCCCCTTCCGGCGAGGTCTCTCCATTTTTGAGCTTAGTCCTTAAAGCCTTCGCCTGTACCCATATACATACCCTGAAGCTGAGTACGCGTGGGAGCAAGGTCAGCATTATACTGGTATTGCTTGTAAAAAGCAGCAGCAAGATCCTCCCAGTTGCGGATGTTAGCTCCTTCCAATTGACAGAACCATTCAAGCTGAGTCCCTGAGAGACTGTCTTGAAAGAAATGGATCCACAAGTTCTTATCAGCAGTGTAAGGTTGGATCTTCCTCACATATGACTGGAGGTGCAGCTTGGGACAGGAAGCTCTGTCATACTTGGCAAAGGCAGGTGCCTTGAATTTATGGGGAATCACCACCCTAGATGATAGACCCAGATCTCCGAAGTCTAGACCGGGCACCTTCTGTATTTCCATAGCGCTCAAATGGTCCTCCAGCTGTTTGTACTTATCCTCCGCAGTGGGATACTGTTCTTCATCATAGTCCGTCTCGTTGTCGGAGATCATGGGACTAGGAGCCCTCCTTTCTTGTGGACTGTCTTTCCCTCCAGATGAGGTGGTCAGGTCAACTTCATTATGCAGCCCGTTTCTAAACCCGCGTCCAGTGTTGAACAGGACGATCCTATTTTTCTTCTTCTTCCTCTCTTTCAGAATCAGGGTCTTCAGGTCCTGCTGACCCTTAGCTAGGCTCATGACCAACTCTTGAAATTGGGCATTCTGGGCCTGGAGGGCCTTGATAGCTTGCTCGGTTGAAGGTTCAGTAGACATGATGATTGCTGAAATAAACAGCGAAGAAGATAAGAGACATGTACTGGGAGACCTGTTATGTAATGATATGTATGATATATGTATGCAATGTTTTCAAGGATCTCATGGGGTAAAGAAACTGTTAGAATCTGAATTTGGTAGCCTGATTGAAGGAACTTCATGTTGCTAAGAGTCCTTCTTCAAGAGTCAAGCTCACCATATCGAGTGGGTCATAGCCCCTGACTCAAGTTATCGTGCTTGGATTTCTTGACATCCTTGGCTAGAGGAAAATAAATCCCCTTTGCCCCTTGCTGAACATTTGATTTATCATAACCTGCATCACAAGCCTTTGAGATCCTTGAAATGGTTAAGGAAAATGCTATGGTATGATGTTATGATGTTATGTACAGGTATGCAAAAGTGTGAAGTGTAAGTAAGCCCTGCAATAAATCCAATTTATTGGATAAGGACTGTAAACAAAACCTGCAGGGAACTCATGTTGTCAGGTAACAAGAATGTGCAAGTAGTTCAAGTTTGAAGGCACACAAGTCACACAAATAGCCTTAAGTTTAGGCTGGCATGGAGTTTAGGCATTACCTTCTTTCAGTTTAGTTGGTTTAAACCTGTCCTAAAAATAGTAATCGGGTTCTAGAGGATCTCAATATCACTGACTACCCTCAATCAGTCATAATTCTAGTTTAGCAATCTTTTCTTGCGGCCGGAATCATCGCGAGAGTTTAGTCTCAATGAGTGTAGCATACTGCTAGTGTTCTATGGCCAAGTTGGTCAATTTAAGGTTCTAAGGTCAGTTGGTGCTTAATGACCCCTTAGAAGACCCATATTCTCCTCGTTTCAACACAAGGGATATCGGTACAGACTAAGGTGCCACACCAACGTAGCTACTGCTTCATCCGTGTCGGTCTACGCCGGACAGATCCCTCGCAGTTTATTGGTACTTACCTAAAAAGGGTACCCCAGATCCGGGTTAGGATCTATAGAACTCCGATACAAGCCAACAAAATTTAAAGCATACAAAGCATACAATTTGAAAACACAAGTGATCTAATCCTAAGGTACACCTCACTTATAAATTGCCCCAGCAGAGTCGCCAGTTCTGTGATCGGTGGGAATAGAACTGACTGTTTTGGAATGCTGGTTCGCGTTTGTGTTTGTTTTTTCAAAGTGTCGCGGTAAGCAAGAGTCGCCACCGTCTTTTATTTTATCCAAAAAGGAAAGAATAAAAGCACAGAAAAATTCCTTTTCGAGATGTTTCTCGGGTTCGGGAGGTAGATTATAGAAAGGGAAGGTGTTAGCACCCTTTCTATCCGTGGTTATCCACGGGCTCTTAGGTACTTGCTCATTATGTTTTCAAAAGCTTTCTTTTCTTTGTGTTTGTGGGTTTCGAAAAAGAGTTTTGTTTTTGAAGAGAGTGTAAGTGCGAAAAGTTTTGTTTTTGTTTTCAAAAGAGCGAGTACTTAAGAACCTCTACCTACTCAAAAGGAATTAAACTGTGCAAATGTCCTTTAGACAGTGCTATCCCACTATTGAGGAGTAGGTAGCATCGTCGTTGGAGTTTTTCGGGTCAATTCGATTTTAGGGATGTGTGGTCACTAAAGCAATGTTAAGACGCCTTAGCGGTAACCCTAATGTCTTAGATCATTTTATCCGAGGCAACCGTTTCGAGGCAACTTATGATCTTTGGACAAGATGACGACCTCTAAAACATCCTATACTTAATGACCACTTTCGAGGCAACCAAGTGAGGCGTACCCTAGGAGTGGCATGTGCAAGTGTGTCAATTTTCAGTTTACATTATCTTTACATGTCATGGTGAGCTACTTGTTGATTTTAAGTTAGAGGTTAATCTTGTCATGCATAGCCTATTATTCACACATCTAGCAGTTAATGGTTGCGGAAAATAAAGCTAAGCTATTACAAGGCGTCGGGTATTTACATCGCCAAAAACAACCCTTAAAAATTAAATGCGAAAAGGTAAATAAAAGCGGTAAATAAAAAGTCCTAAGTTAAAAATATTACATCCTCGGAGCAATTACAATATATGGATCAAAATAATATGCGCGAGAAACGTTGAATCAGATTGTCCTTTAGGGTTTTGACCCTTTTTTTCATTAGACAAAGCATATTTTTGGTCTTTTTTGAATTAAGAATTAAGTCTAAATTAATAATGGAATTAAAGAAAATATTTTTGAGTTTTTATTTTGATTAAGGAAGTAAAATAGGAGTGATTACAAAGTTAATAAAATCCTAATTCTAAATCAATTTTAATTTAATGCAAAATCTGTTAAAATTAAACCTAATTAAACTAAATTAATTGGTTACAATTTATTTACAAAAATAAGTAATAAAATTAAAATTAAAATATTTTTGTTGTTTCTGATTTTTTTATGAAAAAGAGTTAATTAGTTAATTAATTAATTATGATAATAAAATAAAAACAGTGAAAATAAAAATAAAGAAACAAACTCAGGGGTGCTGGGCTCGAAAAGGGAGTATGAATTGCAATTTCCAGGCCCAAACGTCCAGCCTGTTGGACTTTCAGATTGCCTGGGCGTTTGTTGATCAAGGTTCATGGTGAACCTCATCCTGGACCACTGGATCTGGAACCACCTGGCACATGAGATCTGGAGGTATATGATGCTCCCTGCCTGAAGCGCTGCATCTGAGTACCTGAAGAAAAAATGTAACAAAGTTTTGGGGGACCTGGGATTCGAATCCAGGTCCCAGGGGGTTCTGCACCGCACGCTTCACCAATCCAACTACACTGCATTATTGTTATTGAATTAAGAAACAAATATTATATAAACAAACAAAACGCTAAGCCTGCCAATAAAACAAACGCGCTAATGGTTTGAATGGACCAATGGCACAAGGACACGCCATTGTCTTCTTCAAACGACCCTGGTTTTTTTTCTGCGGATTTTTATCCGCAGGAAGTTTCGTAGGGTATCTCAAAAACCCTCTCCAGGCCATGTAAATGAAATCCAAGAGTACCAACGTACTCGTCTCTTCCCCCTGGTCATCCCTGTACCAATTATGTGCATTGATTTTTCCTGCAATTAAAAACCCCAAAAACAAGGTATACGAACCCTAGAACTGGGCATGGCGTTACAAGCTATGAAAATAAAATTCAGTGATGCCAACAGTTTCAAAATGCAACGAAAAGCATGAATATGTAATTATTTCAATGAAAGGATGCAAGAAAATGATTTCACGATATCATGTCCAGAGCAAGATTCGTAGATACTTACAGGGAGTTTTAGGAAATGAAAAGACCTGGTGTTGATTGGTATAGCTCCACTAGATGTCAAGGAAGAGAGCTACGTTTTACTTTTGGTCTAAATTCGCCTCAAAGGTTGTTTTTGATCTTTCACTTTTCAAGCTTTTTTTTCTCAAGGTTATGGCGCCGTTTTTGCAGAGCTTCTGTGTCTTTTTTGTGTCTTTCACGTCTGTCTGCAAGAGTTTCCGCCTGTGTTTTTTGTTTTTGAGCAGAGGTTTATATATCCAAGGAAATTAGGTCAACATTTGTGTATCAAATCTTGGTCCATTATGATGAAGAGATTTGATTTGATTTCTTCATAAAGACTTGCTATATTTGATTCAATCAGGTTCCAATCTATCTTCATGCGTTACTGCCAGCCTGTTATGAGCTGTTTGGGCCTCCAATATGATGGAAATCAAAAGCTGACTTACAGATTCACTACCCTTCGATTGACACTCCCCCTGCTTCGATTGCTTCAAAGTCCCAATTCGAACTACTCCAGTTTCGATTTCACAGCCCCTTCGATTGAGACTCCCCCTGCTTCGATTGCATATTTGTAAGGGACACATGCCATTGTGAACTTTGGGTGAACATGGACAGGTTAGGATATGTGTTTTTGCTTAGTCATGGTAGCCGACTTCATTCCTTCGAATCTGCCTTCTTTGCCAGCTTCAAAATCCAATTCAAATCTATTTAGCAAATTCCCTTTTAGACAACTTAGACCAGCCCTTGGCCTTGTGATGAGTCTAAGTTCTGATTTGAAGTGTTCAAAGCTTCCTTCATCAGAGCATCTTAGATTAAGAGAAACTCTGCACTGAAATGCCATTCGAAGGTCATTTCGTTCTGATGTTCTGATTGAGGTAAAATATGAAGTTCCAGTCGAAGGACCCTCTGAAGTACTAGTCGAAGCATCGTGACATTGACTTGATCGAAGGGGTCTAGCGCTCAATCGAAGCTTGCAGACCAAAGCTTGATCGAAGGAGGTACATCGCTCAATCGAAGCTTGCAGACCAAAGCTTGATCGAAGGAGGTCCAACGCTCAATCGAAGCTTACTAATCAAAGCCTGATCGAAGAGTGCCAAATGCCCAATCGAAGACTGGTGAGTCAAGCCTGGTTGAAGAGTGCCAAATTCCCACTCGAAGACTGGTGAGTCAAGCCTGATCGAAGAGTGCCAAATTCCCACTCGAAGACTGGTGAACCAAGCCTGATCGAACGATTTTGGATGCCCAATCGAAGACTTTTCCCAGATGCCAATCGAAGGACACTTTGTTCATCTTCAAAAAAATTTATTTTTCTTAGGCAAGGGTTTGTGACCAACCATGTAAGGGATAACCTTTGAAAACATGAGAGGGAAAGTTTTGAGGTACAACACCAAGGAATAGGGGGTTTCCTCTGTTGACGTCCGTGCTGAGGTACGGTACCCATGAAGAGCGAATGGTAACATCTCATGCCAATATTTGTATGTCACCGTCATCTTCTGCACAATCTTCTTGATGTTATTATTAGCCGCTTCAAAAGCCCCATTCATCTTCGGCCGGTAAGGAGAAGAGTTGTGATGCTGTATCTTGAACTGCTTGCATAGATCAGTGATCATCGTATTGTTAAGGTTTGTACCATTGTCCGTAATGATCCTCTCTGGTACACCATATCGACAGATCAAGTTGTGCCAAATAAATCGTGCCACGACGTTCTTGGTTACAGTAGAAAATGAAGCTGCCTCAACCCACTTCGTAAAATAGTCAATTGCTACCAGGATAAAACGATGCCCGTTAGATGCAGTAGGTCTGATCTCGCCGATCATATCGATGCCCCACATTGCAAAAGGCCAAGGAGCTGTCAAGACGTTCAGAGGAACTGGAGGTATGTGCACCTTATCAGCATAGACTTGACACTTATGACAGGTTCGAGAATGCTGATAACAGTTGGCTTCCATGGTAGACCAATAATATCCTGCCCGTAGGATCTTCTTTGCCATGGTGTGTCCACTGGAATGAGTTCCGAAAGTACCTTCATGCAACTCAGCCATGATCCTTTCTGCCTCGAATTTATCCACACATCACAGTAAGGTCGAATCATGGTTGCACTTGTAAAGGATGTCATTACTGATGAAGAACTTCACCGCAAACCTCCTCAGAAACTTCTTATCATTAACAGATACGCCCTCGGGGTACTCTTGAGCCTCAAGATACCTCTTTACCTCGTGAAACCAGGGCTAATCTGCTACCTCTTCAGTATCAATGTCGCAGCAATTTGCGGGTTCGTCCAACCTCTCAATGGTAATCTGGGGAGCCTCATTGTCCCACCTGACCTTGAACATAGAAGACATCGTAGCTGGTGCGTCCTCTAACTGATTCTCCTCTCTAGGGAAGTGTTCAAAGGTTATCTCTTTGAAGTGTGGAAGCAACGTCAATACATACTCTTTGTAAGGAATAAGATTTGGGTGTTTCGTATCCCACTCGCCTTTGATCTTACTGATCATGAGAGGGGAATCTCTGAACACACTCAAGAACTTAATCCTTAGGTCAATGGCTGCTCGGAGACCCATGATGCATGCTTCATACTCCGCCATGTTGTTGGTGCAGTTAAAACATAATCGGGCGGTGAACGGAGTATGAGAGCCTTCAGGAGATATGATCACGGTGCCAATGCCATTACCCAAAGCGTTTGAAGCTCCATCAAAGTACATAGACCATCGAGATCCCTCTTCAGGTCCTTCATCCGGTCTAGGTGTCTCACAGTCAGTTACCAACATGATGTTCTCATCCGGGAATTCGAAGTTCATGGATTAGTAGTCGTCTACAGCCTGATGTGCCAAATGATCTACCAACACACTCCCCTTGATTGCCTTTTGGGTTGTATACTGGATATCATACTCGGTTAAGATCATCTGCCATCTTTCTATTCTTCTGGACAAGGCAGGCTTTTCGAAGATATACTTGATTGGATCCATCTTTGATATCAATAGAGTAGTGTGAGTCAGCATATACTGTCTCAGCCGACGAGCAACCCATGCCAAAGCGCAACAATTTTTCTCAAGCAGTGAGTATCGGGTCTCACAGTCGGTAAACTTTTTGCTAAGGTAGTAAATAGCATGCTCTTTTCGGCCAGACTCGTCATGCTGCCCCAACACGCACTCTATTGAATTGTCGAGTACTGTAAAGTATAAGATCAAAGGTCTCCCTTCAACTAGAGGCATCCGAATAGGTGGCTCCTAGAGATATTGTTTGATCCTTTCGAAAGCAGCTTGACATTCATCATTCCACTTTACCACTTGATCTTTCTTCAACAGCTTGAAGATTGGCTCACAAGTAGCAGTCAGGTATGAAATGAATCGGGCAATGTAGTTCAGACGTCCCAGAAAGCCTCTGACTTCTTTTTCTGTTTGGGGAGATGGCATGTCCTGTATTGCTTTCACCTTTGCAGGGTCCACTTGAATACCTTTATCACTAACAAAGAAACCCAATAGCTTACCAGACCTCACTCTGAAGGTGCACTTGTTCGGATTTAGCCTCAGTCTGTACAACTTTAACTTGTCAAATAGCTTATGTAGGTGGTCGAGGTGTTCCTACTCAGTCTGGGACCTCGCAATCATGTCATCAACGTATACCTCAATCTCATGATGAATCATGTCGTGGAACAAAGCGACCATGGCACGCTGGTATGTTACCCCCAGCATTCTTCAATCTGAAAGGCATGACTTTGTAGCAAAAGGTACCCCACTGCGTGACGAAGGTTGTCTTCTCCATATCCTCGGGAGCCATCTTAATCTGATTGTAACCGAAGAAACCATCCATAAAGAAGAAGACCTTATGTTGTGCGGTGTTGTAAACCAGAACGTCGATATGAGGCAGAGGGAAATCATCCTTGGGGCTCACCCTGTTCAGATCCCTATAGTCAACACACATTCGAACCTTACCATCTTTCTGCGGAACTGGAACCACATTGGCAACCCACTGCGGGTAAGAAGTAACTGCTAGAAAACTGACATCAAACAGTTTCATAACCTCAACCTTGATTTTCTCAGACATCTCAGGGCGCATTCGACAAACTTTATGTTTCACTGGAGGACAGTCATCCTTGGTGGGCAGGCGGTGAACCACAATATCGGTATCCAACCCAGGAAAATCTTCATAAGACCAGGCAAAGATCTCAACATAATCGCGCAGCATCTGTACCAACCGTTTTTTAACACTAGACTCCAGATTTGCACCGATCTTGACCTCTTTCTTGTCTTCTTCTGTACCTAGATTTATTGTTTCCACTGGCTCTTCATGCGGCTGTATGGCCCTCTCTTCCTGAAGTAACAGTCTAGCAAGTTCCCCAGGCACTTCACAATCATCCTCACCTTCGTCCTAGGCTTGGTTGATCGGACTTTCAAAGTCATAACTGGCAGTAGCAGAGGCATTACCAGTGGGATCCAGAGTGGATGTGGACTTGTATATGTGAGTGTGTGTAAGACAAATAGTTGTTTTGCAAGATAGAAAAGAAAAACAAGGAGCACATAATTTGTAATGCAAGAAAAACGTCCAATGCTTTTATTGATGATATATGGAAATGACATATAATAAGCCTCAAATAAAGCCACGGTGTCTCGGGCAAGGTACCGGGCCGTAATGTTTAAGATTGTCTGTTACAAAACTCAAAACAAAAGTCTTATTACTGTGTAATAAAAGAAATGGGCATGAAGTCCTTTGTCGTCCAATTGCTTAATCCACCGCCAGTAGTCGGGTAAATCCAACTGTCAAATTCAGACTCTTCATCATCATCTTTAATCGCATTCACTTCTGGATTTGTGATACGCAGGGGAGGGCTTCCAATCTGCGCATGCCGAACAGCCCTTTGAGCTTCTTTCTCAATAACAGCCCGGGCATCCTTGAGGGAAGCCATCTTCATTGGAGGATATTCAGCAATAGTTTCAGTCGACGCCAGAGTCTAGGGGACTTCTTCAAAGTTTTGACACGGGGTTTCAATGAATTCCCCATCCATCTCCACATACCGAAAATAGTTAAGATGGATCACCATGTAATCCTCTTCTCCTCGTACTGTAACAATTTTCCCTTTCACTGGGTATTTCAACATCTGATGGAGCGTAGAAATTACTGCCCCAGTCTTATGAATCCACGGGCGACCCAACAAACAAGAATACGATGGTCGAATGTCCATCACATAGAACATAGACGCAAAAGTCTGGGAACCAACTTTAACAGGGACATCCACCTCCCCATGTACCATCCTTTTGGACCCATCAAAGGCCATAACCACAATATTACTTGGCTTCAACACCAACCCTTCATAGTCCAACTGGTCTAATTCTTTCTTGGGTAAAACATTTAACGAGGAACCAGTATCCACCAGCACGTGGGCCAAAGTAGTGCCCCTGCACTCGATTGAAACATGCAGGGCGTCATTGTGATTCTTTCTTTTGGCAGTTAAATCTGCGTCGGAGAAACCCAACCCGTTGTCAGCTGTCAAACTAGCCACACAGTCTTTGAATTGATCAGCAGATGTTTTCTGCGGCACATGTGCAGTTTTCAGGAAAGCAATCAGAGCCTTAGCATGGGCTTCTGAGCACAACAATAAAGATAACATAGAGATCTTCGACGGGGTTTGCCCCAACTGTTCGACTACGTTGTAGTCGCTTTTCTTGATGATCTTCAAAATTTCCTCTATCTCCTGCCTTGAGGTTTCAACAATAATTTTCTTCGGTGCCTCCGTCCGGGAAGGCTCACTGGTGATCCCTTTGCCCCGAGCGTCAGATGACTCGGCGACATGGGTAATGATTGGAACATGAACAGGGACAGTAGCAGATGTACTGGCAGGTGTAATAGCAATAGGCTTCCGAACAATTGGTGGGGAAATTTCAGGAGAGAAAAGTCTTCCGCTTCGGGTGACTTTGCTAGACTCAACAATATTGCTGACATCAGTATCAGCCTCTTCAACCTTTAAGTCTTGTTTGATCCCATGATAATACACATCGGCCCCATAATGCCACGGGACAGCCTTATCCGAAGTGTAAGGGATAGGTCCAGGAATAGTAATGATCAATGGAGCAACTCTCAGAGTAGATGTAATCCTAACAGGCTTTCTCGAGGAAGCCTTGGAAGAATTGGCGGAAATGGTGATTATGGAAACATCTTCAACAAGAATCAACGAAACCAAATTTTTCTCGAACAAGATTTCTTTGTTATCCATCAGGCGTTGGACACCTGAATTCAATAGATGGCAACCAGTAGGTAGGATGGAACACAGGTGGCAACCTTCTCCACAACCCGAAAATAAACCGGCCAACAATAAGTTCTTCTTTACGGTCATCAACGGAGTAGAAATGTCTTTCACGAAAGTCACAAACGAGTCATCATCCACAACATTCACTCCATGCTTGGGCATAGGAGCAATCATGACATTAGGCTTTTCTGGCGCTTCAAACTCAATCTCCTTAGCATCAATCAGATCCTGCACTTTATTCTTCAAAGCCCAGCAGTTATTAGTATCATGCCCTGGGCTATCAGAGTGATAAGCACAGCGAGCGTTCGGATTATACAGCGGTGATGTAGTACTGGGATTCTTTGGAGCCTCCTTCAGAATTACCAAGTTGGTTTTCAACAGTTGCGGCAGAATTTGAGATAAGGTCATACTGAGTCGAGTATACTGCCTTTGCGGTCTCTCTACTCTTTGCTGATTGTTGCATTGTGGGGCAACAATTGGTCTTGATATAACTACCGCATTAACTGCTTGGCGGCGCTCAGGTCGATTTTGGCTTCTCGAGCTATAAACTGAACTAGACTCCTTCTTGAAAGGATTTTTCTCTGTACTTGACGAAGCACCTTTCTGTATTTTTCCGCTCTTGATATCGGCCTCAACTCTCTCCCTAGTCATAATCAATTCAGTGAACCCAGACGATGAACTACCAATCAAGTGATAGAAGTACGGACCTGACAAAGTCCCGAGAAACATATCTACCAACTCCCTATCAGCAAGAGGGGGTTGTACTCTTATAGCAAGATCTCTCCACTTCTGAGCGTAGTCCTTAAAACCTTCGCTCTCACCCATAGACATACCCTGAAGTTGGGTACGCGTGGGAGCAAGGTCGGCATTATACTGGTATTGCTTGTAAAAAGCAGCAGCAAGGTCCTTCCAGTTAGGGATGTTATCTCCTTCCAGTTGATAGAACCATTCAAGTTAAGTCCCTGACAGACTATCTTGAAAGAAATGAACCCAAAGGTTCCTATCAACAGTATATGGTTGAATCTTTCTGACGTACGAACGGAGGTGTAACTTCGGGCAGGAGACCTTGTCGTACTTAGCAAAGACATGAGCTTTAAACTTGTGCGGGATCACCACCCCAGATGCCAAACCCAAATCTCCAAAGTCCAAACCAGGGACTTTCTGGATCTCCATTGCGCTCAAACGGTCTTCAAGTTGCTTATACCTGTCCTCAGCAGGAGGATACTGGTCTTCATCAAAATCAGAATCATTGTCAGAAATCACAGGGATAGGACCCTTCATTTCCTCTTGGTTCTCTCCCCCTCCAGACGAATGAGATAAATTAATATCCTGTCTCAACCTGTTACCAAATCTGTGACCCATATTCAGGAGGACCACCTTCTTCTTCTTCTTTTTCTTGTCCTTCAAGATAAGAGTCTTCAGATCTTGTTGACTTTTGGCCAAGTTCAAGAACATTTCCTAGAACTGAGCATTCTGAGCTTGAAGAGCTTTAATAGCTTGATCAGTAGGTGTTTCAGAAGACATGATGTGCTGAAATAAACAGCAAAGAAGATAAGAAACCTGTAAGGGTACCTGTAATGAGGTGCATAGTAATGGAATGCATATGAAACGATTTCAAAGACTTAGGGAGATTCAAACTTGTAAACCAAAATGAAACACACTTTATTAGATAAAAACTTGTAACAATGTTTAACAAATGCCTTTAAGGCGTTACAAAAGAAATACTAAAAAGCAAATCTAAACTAGAAACAATAAAAGACATCATAATTCCCATGGTCGTTTTCCTTTCATGCTGACATAATCGTTGATTGTCCTCTCAGTCTCTAACTGCCTTGTAAGCCTCCAGATCTTTTGTTCCTGCTCACGATACTTCTCTCTGTAGGTATCAGTTTCTTCCCTTAACTGCATCCAAGACCTCTTCAATGCCCCCATATCATAAGGCATATGAGGATGGAGGATTGTATAAGGAACCCCTTCTTCATCAGTATGCTCCACAATCACCGGCAAAACAGCTTCATATGGCATTCCCAGCTTTTGAGCACGGGCTCGAACCCACTGGAGATATGGTTGCATCCGGAGAGAAGTCTTCATTCCTAGATTATATGGATCAGACCTATTCACCCTGTCCCAGGCTCGCATAAGTCTGCGGCGATGTCCCTCAACATCCCCTTTGAAGTCAAAGACAATGTCTGGAAGCAGCAGCTCATGAGGACCGTCCCTTCGAGCTCGTCCAAACTGTCGTAAGGCCAAACAAGGATTATAGGTTATTCCTCCTCTAATTCCCAACAATGGAACATTGGGTATTCCCCCCACTGATCGATGACAATTACCTTTTCCATATCTTTAGTACTCCAAAGGATGTCCGTATGAGCAAGGGACATGATTTTGTAAGCCCAACCCACACCTTCCTCATTCTTCAATACAAATTTGGGGAGGTGAGAAATAAACCACCTAACCAGCAGCGGTGCACAACACATGAGAGTTCCCCTTCTCCGAATGGTACGAGTATAAAGAGCATGCAGAATATCACCTAAGAGAGTAGGCACCGGGTTACGGGACATGAAAATCTTGATTGCGTTGACATCGACAAAAGAATCTGAATTTGGGAACAAAACCAAGCCATATATGAGGAGAGCCAGGATATCTTCAAATGCTTGAAAGTCCAAACTATCCCAGAACTGTTGAGCTTGATCAATCAAAAACTTAGCCAAGAAACCTTTCATCCCACTCCGAGTCTCCCAATTAGATACTACATCAGCCATTGTTAGATGGAGGGCTGAAGCAATATCCTCTGGCCTAGGAGCTATCTCCAAACCTGTAAAGGGTGTCTGCTCTAGAATAGATATGCCAAGTAAATCAGAGAACTCCTCCAAAGTAGGGACCAATTGATAGTCCGGGAAGGTGAAATAGTGATGCAACGGGTCAAAGAACTGGAACAACACACTCATCATTTGCTCATCCAACTTGGAAGTGACCAGGCTGAGGAGATGACCATGTCTTCTAACAAAGGAAGAAGTATCAGGAACCTTTGAAACCAACTCTCTAAGCTGAGCATGGATTTGCACGAAGTTGATTTGAATGGTATTTTTGTGCATAGATGCCATGATCTGCAAAACTGAACAAAGATGAATCCCCTCGGTCTTTGAAATGGTTAGTCTAATGAAATATGCATGCGATGTCATGATGCATGATGTCATGATAAAAACACACCACATGTATCATATATAGCAAACATTATAAGGGCAAACAAGTCACACAATAGCCCTTAAATTTCAGGCTGGCATGGAGTTTAGGTACTACCCTCTTGCAGTTTAGTTGGTTCAACCTGTCCTAGTAATAGTAATCGGGTTCTAGAGGTTATCAATATCACTGACCATCCTCGATCAGTCATAGTTTCAGCTTAGAAACCTTTTCTTGCAGCCGAAACCATCGCGAGAGTATGGTCTCAATGAGTGTAGCATTCTGCTACTTTTCTATGGCCAAGTTGGTCAATTATAGGTTCTAAGGTCAGTTGATGCTTAATGACCCATTAGCAGCCCCATACTCTCCTTGTTCCTCCATAAGGGATATCGGTACCAACTAATGTGCCACAACAACGTAGCTACTACTTCAACCGTATCGGTCAACGCGGTACAGTTCCCTCACAGTCTATTGCTACTTACCTAAAGGGTATCCCCAGATCCGGGTTAGGATCTATAGTAACTCCGATACAAAACCCACAAAGATAAAGAAAACAGATCAAACAATTGAAAACAATATGATGAACTATTCCTAAGGTACACCCCACTTATTAAGTCCCCAGCATAGTCGCCAGTTCTGTGATACGGTGGCCAGAACCCGGACGTGTTTCCCTTTTTTAACGAATTTGCTGGTTTGCGTTTTGCATTTGTGTTCGCAAAATGTCGCAGTAAGCAAGAGTCGTCACCGTCATTTATTTTATCCAACAAGGAAAGAAAAAAGCACAGAAAAATTCCTTTTTCGAGATATTTCTGAGTACGGGGGGTAGATTATAGAAAGGGAAGGTATTAGCACCCTTTCTATCAGTGGTTTTCCACGGGCTCTTAGGTACTTGCTCATCATTTTCAAAATAGTTTTCTTTGTGTTTGTGGGTTTTGAAATTTTTTTTGTTTTGACTTTGATTTAACTCTTGCTTCTGTCTTCAAGAGTGTAATGAAGTGTTTTTGAAAACTTTGTTTGAAAAGGGGTGTAAGTGTGAAACAAGTTTGTTTTGATTGAGCAAGTACTTAAGAACTAATCTACCTACTCGAAAAAAGAATCGTTCTGTATTCGTTTCCTTTAGATAGTGCTATCCCACTATTAGTGAGTGGGTAGCACCATCGTTGGATTTTTGAGGGTCAATTCAAAAGGGACGTACGGTCACTAAAGCAATGTTAGGACGTCTTAGTAGTAACCCTAATGTCTTAGATCAATTTATCCGAGGCAACAATATCCGAGGCAACCTTTCCGAGGCAACTATGATCTTTAGACAAAAGGACGACCACTAAAGCATCCTATACTCAATGACCGTTTGCACATGTTAGGGTTATCTAACTGTTTTAAAATTTTTCACATACATTCTTGTCATGCATCCTAATATCATACATCTAACAGTTAATATTTTGCATAATTTAAAGTGCGGAAATTAAACTATGCTATTACAAGGCTTCGGGTATTTACATAGCCAAAAACAAACCCTTTGAAATTAAAGCGATAAATGTAAATAAATGTCCTAATTAAACTATTACAAACTGTAGGCAGTTACATCAATATGATAAATAATAAAAATAAAGCGCGCGAGAAAAATTAAGATCGGGAAGAAAATCAGGGTTTTGACCCTTCTAACCTAATAAAAAAAATGTTTTTATTGTTTTTAATTATTTTTTAAAGAAAATAACTTAGGTTTTAAAAAAAATAAATGTACAAATTAATTAGCTAATTTAAATTAATTAATGAAAATAATAAAATGACCTATTTTTGGTTTTTTTGGTTATTTTAGGAAAAAATAAAATATAATTAAGTTAGTAATAAAACCTATTTATTCTAATTATTTTTAAGTTATTTACAAAATAATTAAAGTTTTACCTAAAATTATATCTAATTAAATTAATAAATTTATTGATAAAAAATACCTAAATCTAATTGGTGAAAAATATTTTTTATGATTTTTTTGATAAAAAGAAAGTAATTAATTTGTTAGTAAATAAAATAAACAAATAAATTAAGACAAATAAAAAAAGGATAGAGAAAGAGATTTGGGCCTGAGAAGCAATCTGAAGGGGGGGTACAAATAGTAAGCCTTGGCCCAAAACAAAAGAGGTCCGTTTTGACTTTCTGTGATCCCATGCAATGCATTGACTGAGCCTCATGGTGTTCTTCCCTTGATACCCTTTGGATCTGGCCTTCAGGACACTTGGCGCTTTGGATTATGATGGACCATGGTGGTCGTTGGCCTCATGTACACACTAGATCACCTGGAAGGAAAAAATATGAAATATTTGGGAGACCTGGGATTCAAACCCAGGTCCTGAAGCAATTTCCACACCTTCACTACCACTGCACCACTCGTTCTTATTTGTACATATAATGAATAATAATAATAATAATAATAATATAAAACAAAGTTGGTTAGTGGAGATCAACGAAAACGCGCGCCAAATTCAAATATACCAATGGGAAGGTGACACGCAGGCGTCTTCAACCTTGCACTGTTGGTAAAAGTGGAATACTTTTACCTACGGACATTTGTCCATAGCTATACCCCTGTCATTCTTCAAAATTAACCATAAGCAAGATAAATGAAAACTAGGGCCACCAATCAATTCATTTGGACCTCCTGAATACAGTGGTGGCCCTTTCATGGTCTAATTTAGCATGTAAAAGAAAACCCCAAATCTAAACAAGCAACCCTAACAATGGTGAAATCTTGCACATGACATATAAATGAAATTAAACGATGCAGAAAGCTTGGAAATGTTCCATATATCAAGAATATGTGGCTAATTCATGCTAACAATGCCTAAATTGTGCTAACCGAATTCAAAAATTCATGGATATCGTGATGGACTTACAGCGCTTTTGGGTACTGGAAATGCTTTGTTCTTGATTGCTTTAGCTTGCTGAAACTCCCAGGAATCGATTGGGATCGCTAGAAGGCCTTGAGGATGCTTGGAAATAGGAATTCGTGTTTGCACTTTCTTGGTATTTTTTCAAGTTTTGCTCTGGTTCATGTGCCTCCTTCTAACCTTGTTTTTGAGTCTGCATACGTTCTATATGTATCAAGGAAGGGATTAGGGTTGATAACTGTTCTCAATCTTCCTCCATTAATGATTTGGATCTTGATCTGATACACCTTAAAAATCTTTCCAAACATGGCCTAAATCCAATAGTTTTGTGCACACATGCCTTTGCACGAGTTTGAATACTTGCTAGTTGTATAATAAAACCTGAAACAAGCACAAAATCTTTTGTTTTCAATATTTTTGATTTAAATTGAATTAATTCAAATAAAAATCAAAATAAATAATAAAAACACGATAAGGACAAGTGGAAAGGGATAGAGCTCGTGGACTATGTTTCCAACTCAAAACAAGTGAAAAAGATTGGGCCCATTTGGCAAAAATTGAAGTTTTAGGGATAGTTGACTTTTGGTAATTTTGCAAAAAAGGTCAACTTCACCAATGCACAACTTCTTCAATTTTGACTCTTTTGAGGTGTTCTTGGACTTTTTAGAAAGCTTGGGATGTCCTATAAGAAACCCTTTTTGTCTCATATCATTTTTATATTCCATGCTCATGTATGAAGCTTTGACAAAAAAGGTGTTTTTGTTGACTTTTCAAAATGACCTATAATGTCCAAATTCATAACTTCTTGTGAGTGCATATTTTAAACTTGGGAGATGAATATGGATTGTAGGTAATTGCATCCTCTTAAAAATGATCTTTGGATGGGTCATTTCTCATAAAGTATGAGATAGTTATGATGGTCAAAATTGAGTTGACTTTTCTTGCAAAACCCTAATTTAGCAACTTTTGAGTCTTGATGAATTATGAGCAATCCTTGATGAATCATGATCAAACCTTGATAAAATGATGAAATATCCTTCAAAATGAGGATGTTGACCAAAAATCTTGAAATTTAACTGTATGTAGACCACAGTTGACTTTTGCCCTAACACAGTCGATTCTTAGGCCTTTGAGCAATTGACTGAGCAAAATTCCTCTACGAGGCTTGAAACTTGACATGGATGATCTTGAAAACATATTAGGACATTGGTGAGCATTTGGGATTACTTGGACTCAAGTATCTTGATGCACCATGAAACCCTAACTTGAGGTAGACTGTCTTAGGAGAGAGCTTGCCTGGCCAACCCTTGGACTACCTTGAGCAACTTGAGGATCTTTCTTGAAATGTTTTGAGAAATATGGGAGGGAAAATTTTGGGGTACAACATATCCCATCCAACACGATCCCGTCTACATCAACAAGAGATTAACGGTGATCAGTTCCTCAATTTATCAATAGGTAGCCGACAACCATGATGGCGCATAAACCATTGTTACTAAACTATAATAGCGTTTTCTTTAGAACGTATGCTCAAATTTACCTACAACACCATGGTTGGATTAATCTTTCTCACTCTAATCATTCTTATTGAGAATAAGTTGCATCTCCATGCGCTTCTCCAATATTTTCACATCCTTCATAGTACCAAACATCTTATTCCCTCAATTCTTTCATTTACAACATTTCGTACTTGACCTCGTGTCAAACAAGCTGCGACAATAATTAGTTAAGCCCAAGAAGCTTATTATCTCTGTAACTGAATTGGGAGCCTCTAAATGTAGAACTGCATCTACTTAGGATGGATCCACAAATAACATCACCCGAAATATCATGCTCAATAAAACTCACCTTCTCAAACCATGATCTACACCTTGACAACTTAGCATTAAGTTTATTCCCTTTCAACATTGTAATTCAAATCACAATGTTCAACATTACCTTATTATAACTTAGATTAACTCATAATGTCCTCAATAAACACCACAACAAAGTAATCCAAATATTCTTAACGCTTTCACATGTTCTAAAATTTGTCCTCTAACCATATCAGAGAAGCAAAAGCTTCCCCCCCACTTGTTTCAAACCAACTCATGTAGATAAAAAGTTAGAAAATTAAGCAAGTACCAACAATGTTACACACACATGTCACGTACTAAGGAACAAACAACATTACACAACCTGGTCGGATAGACCAACCTGCTCTAATACCTATTGTAACACCCCACTTTCCCATATAAATAATTATAATATAATATATGAAAATATATCAGAGTACACAAGTAGGATGTCACATCTTCATCAATTCATAACATTTCAAATCAATTTATTACTTCATTTCTCATAAAATAACCATTTACACAGCGGAAATATCCAATTATTCATTTTCATAGCATCATGGCTTTAATAACAACATTCTCCACAAAATTTATGGTTCAACATAGGCTTGAATTAAGATACGTAACAATTAAATAATGCAAAAACATAGAAAGTTACCAAATCCCGTGTTACGTATTAGAGTAAGAACTCTCTATCCAAAAAGAAACACACTAAAGACCCCAAGATATCATTACGCTTCTACGAACTATTCTCAGTCACCTACGTGTTACCCACGTCGAAGTAACATTCAAACAGAAAGGGTGACTAATCACAATCATTATAAAAGATATAAGGAAAAGATATAGTAGTTATAAACAATCATCAATTATGGAATTTGTACATCATCATTTACCAAGTATTATACTCACACATTTACATCATACTAACATATGCATATCTTTATCACAAATCATCGAAACACAGTGTTAACTCATTTAGCACGACATCAAATCAAGGTAGTGCAATGTAATGCAACCGATAACAACTAAATTCATGTGGTACCAACATGGCATAATCCCTCATCACATATGCCAATTTGGGCAATAACAGGGCATAAGCCCTCATCACAACGCCATTACAGACCAACAACAGAGCATAAGTCCTCACCAATGAATGCATGCAACATCAATATGCAACAACACAATTATACAATCGCAAGGCATAAGCCTTCAACACTATGCCAATTTAGGCCATCAACATTATTATCACCATAACATCATCAAAAAAATCATATGATCATCACAACATCATTATCATCATATCATCATGACATCATATCACCATAGAAAATGAAGCATCAATATATTATCAACATAACATCATCATATCATCTTAATAAACATGCATCATCATCATCATCATATCATCATAGCAAATGAAACATCAATGTATTATCAACATAACATCATACAAACAAAGCATCAATGTAATTCAACACGTGGATCCTAACTACATCCTATATTAATTATTTGGAAAATAATTATTTTATCTCATTTCATTCCATATAACTAAGGTTCATTTCATTAGCTACCCTAGACTTCGAACGGTATCTCAATCTGAGTTATAAAACTCAAGTTATGGCTTTTTAAGAACATCTGACACAACCAATCCAATATGGACAACATCGCTCGGCAAAGCCTCTTTCTCTCACGATGAAACTTTATCACTTCTGCATCGCCTAGAGAAAGTGCCAGCGAAGCACTCCAGTAGCAATCCTCTTTTCTGCCCTTCATTGCCTCCAAGATCCCCTGGCGACAACATATAAAAGCTTGATCGCCCAACGACACCACCTCCGTCACCTGGCGATGCACACTAGATGGAAACTTTCTGTTGTGATTTTGTACCTCCCCAACCATTATTCTTTTGCAGTTCTATACCAATGTCATCTCAGTGAGACATGCACAAAATTTAACATGTTTCCATCACACAAAACTACATATCCTAATACTCATTACCTACACCAACTTCATAGTATTTCAACATCATGATACATCATAGAATTATCACAATAGTGTGTATTGTATTTGTACACGCATATAACTAAATCATCATCATGAATCTCTTCATTTACGTCACGACAACATTGTTAACAAATCACCAAGATAAAACATCATAACCAACATCTTGTTAACCATCAAAATAGCACATCATGGCATAACAACATATATGAATCAATATTATAAACACGTAGGTATTGGAATCATTCATCAAAGCACTCATATAGTTCAATCATAATATATTTCACCATACCATCTTTCCAACGCTTCGAACGGTGCGTCAAACGTACTCTTGGAACTCAAGTTACGGTGTTTTGAAGATTTCTGCTGCATCACTTCTGCCATTCATCGCCTGGCGAAGCCTTTGCATCGCCCAATGAAACTTGAATTTCCTTTATGTCGCCTCTGCGTCACCCGACGACGCTAACCAGACATAACTTCTCCTTCTCCGATTTTCCATGGTTGGAGGCCTTCCAGACCTCCGAATTCGATTCCGTAAAAAGTCCTTGTTTTAGAATTCGAAATCCTATGATTATATAACATTCTAAACAACATATAACAATTATTTAAAGGTACTAATATCACAAATTCATCAAGGATCCATTCATTCATTCATTCATTAATTTCATCAAACTTCATCAGAATTAACACACTAAACACAAACCTACCATTACCTAAACCTTAGATCGATTATAATAAATGAGATTAAACCCCTTACCTTAGATTTTGAGTGATCAACTTTCCTCTTCGCATTTCTTACGGTGATTTCTCCAAATCCTTCACCCTAGATTTTCTCTTTGCTCTTCTCCCAATTCTTTCACGATTGTACAAAACAACATAACTACTCCTCTTCTTTGTTTAACAATAGGATCCCTAATATTTACCCATCTTGTCCTCACTTCACCTTCCACCAATTACCATCTTGCGCTCGATAATCTACGTGACATTACCATTTAGCCCTTCTTATCTTTACACCCTTATTCCTTATTTTATTAATAATAATAATTCTAAATATTATTATTAAATCCAGTAAATCCCAAGTAATTATTTAAATTCTAAATAATTATAAACTAATCAAATACTCCTTATATTTTATTATTCCAACACTACCCCACAACATACAATAACCAAGCACTGTGATGCATCATATAATCATAATAATTCCTAAATAATCACAAATAACTAATTAAATAATTGATTATGATTTTTGGGTGTTACAGAAGTTGCACAAGGTAGGGATTAGACGAGAAGTTGTAAATTGGGACTGTTTAGGCTTTGAACTAATACTATCATGGTGAATTTCCTTCCTAGATTGGTAGGCCCTAGAGCAGGTGACGTTGCACTGAACTGGGTTAACAATTTGCTCTGTTATTTATCATTCTGCAATTTATTTATAGTTTAATATTATTCCGTATCAGGAACATATGTCAGAACATCTGTCTTGATATTGTGTTATGATGTTGAGTCATCCATATTAATATGTGTTGCAAGTGCCAGAATCTCAATTGGTATCAGAGCAGGCACCCTGGTCTGATCATTGGGTGAGCTTCAGAGAGATTTTTCTCGTACTGCATGGTGTTCTTAAGGCAAGAATGATAGTTTCTAGAATTCAATAGACATTAATTCTTGGAGAATTGTCAGGATATGAGAATCCTAGTTTTGAGGATATATAAAGGATGAGTATGAGTTGGCTCTTGGTAACTCTGAAAGTATCAATATCATTATCAATGGAATTTATAAGCTTTTATTCAGACTCAATATCACTTGTATTGTGGCTAAAGATACTTGAGAATTTCTCAAGTCCACTCATAAAGGCACATCTAAGTGTTTTGGGAAGAAAAAGAGTTCAGAAGAGAGGATGATCAAAAAGAAGATACTTTGGTCTTTACTCAAGAGGTTTGACATGAAAGTGACAAGCCATTGAAGAACAAAAAGAGCATTCTTTTTGTTTCCAACTTGTAGTAACTTGTGCCCTGGTCTCTAATGAAGGATTTCTTATTACTATGTTCCTTGAAAGGGATTCCAACTAAATGTTGAGGAGATTAGACAAAATGTCTAGAACAAATGTCCAGATCATCTGTACTTACTTTAGTAAGTCTATGATGCTCAAGAAAAAGATGGAACTAGAGTAAAGACAAATAAATGTGTTGCAACTGGTTTTTAAATAAGAGTCGCCACCCTTAATTTTTATCCTAAAGTAAGGGAGTATAAAGAAATAACCCTAAAAGTCAGAGATTCTAGATTTGGACTCGGTTCTAGACGAGGGGAAGGTGTTAGACACCCCTTATCTACCTTGTTCAAAAGGATACTAGGTTTAGAAGCGCGATCTTAGGAAATATGGTTTTTAATTATTATTGGGAAAATGAGTTTGAATTTTATTTAGCGGGACTCGCCATGATTTTTGATTGTATGCCTATGTATCCTCTTAGGAGGAATCATAGTCCCATTTCGTAGTTCGCGTTTTTTTTTGTTTTTTTATGGATCGCGAAATATATTTGAATTTCCCGCATACATGGTCTAAGAGTGTGAATAACAGAGTTTGTTAGACCAAGCGCGCAGTTGATTCAGATATATTCGTATTCCTTTTTTCGAAAGTTAAGGTTGAATTAATTTATTACAAAAAATCATATGATGTTTGTTTGAGTATTTTTTATACATAGAGCAAATGAGTCTGATATAGCCTCCTCATCACATGGCCAAATATTGGCCATTTGCCACTCGTGAATGGTGAATTTGGTGAGTTGCGTGAATTTTAATATTTGATTTTGAATAAATGACTGATAGACGATGAATTGGCCATAGACATGATGGATATGATGGATGAAAAATCTACCAATCCCATCATAAAAAGGTTGAATTAATTAATATTGTATCCTTATTCAATTTTATGTACAGAGTTATTGATTTTATGTTTGATATATTATTATTTTAAGAAATATTTAAAGAAAAGTAAAGCTTAGAAAGGGTACACATATAAAGGAGGTGTGAATTAGTAAATAGAGGAAAATATAGTTAAGACTCAAATCATACATAGACAACTCTAATTCTAAATATTAACCAAATAATAAAACTATAAAAATAATATAATAAAATAATAATAATAATAATCACGATAGCAGAAATTGCTTTTCCTTTTTTGTTCTTTCAAATTAATAATAAAAAATAATAAATACCAATTAAAACCTAAAACTAAGTAACAAAGTTGAAACAAATAAAAAATAATATAATAAATAAAATAAAATATATGTATATACACATACCAGGCGGTACTTTTCCAGGATGTATCTTTGACCCATTCAATTTTTAGTTGGAAGCTAATAACTTCGTAACACATGGCAATTCCATTTAGAAGAAGAAAAAAAGAAGAAGAGAAAAAAATATAGAGTAATAATAATTAATTAAAGGAATAACAATGTGACAACATCAATGTGTGTTGCGACTAAAAATGTTGCCGGTGATTTATTGCATGTCCAGCGGTGGAACGACGAGTGGCTGTTGGGTACGCAGACGACAGTAGTGGAGATGTCTGATAAGGTTTGTTGGTTTTGGTCGGAACTGAGCTTTAATAGTGTGAGTTTTGATTTCGCGGCGACTTTCTCTTTTCTTCTTGTTTCTGCAATAACAAAAAAAACTTTGTAATAATATTGATATTGATATTGTGTTGTTAGTTTTGATGGGAAAAATTTGTGAAGTGATTATGCAGGTTGTGCCATGAGTTTTGATTTTGTTTCACTCTTTCGAATTTCAAATTTCGATTTACTTCATTGTTTTTCTTTGGATTTGAAGTGCTATTATGATTAAGAATTTTTCAGAAACTATACAAAAATGGTTTTGTGAAGATATTAGCTTTAAGTTTTGAACAAGTTTTTGTGGAGTAAATTAGAAGAAGATTATATTATGATGTGTGAATATTTTTATGGTGGTAGGTATGTATAATAAAGAAAATTTTTTATGATGTTACTGCAAATTACATGTGAACGTCGAAAGTGGAAAATAGTGTGTAGCAATTATGGTTTTTGGTGGAAAAGTGGACCGTATAAAAAGTGACATCGAATGGTAAGAGGGTGATGATAGTAGTAACAATATATTACTATATTAGTAATATAAAATTATTGGATGAAAGAACATAAATTGTTATACAAAAACTTGATAACCATATTATTTGTTAGATGAAAAAAATCGGTAACCGTATAAATTATTAGATAAAAAATTAATAACATTGTAATTTGTTGGATAAAAAATATACCATCATATAATCATCATATGATTTAAACGCTAACAAAACAAAAATTAAAATTGAAAATAAGTGGGAGGACTCATATTTAATCATCGGTCAAAAACAAAACAAAACAAATAGTTTTGGTAGAAAGAGTTTTTGAAACGGAATTGGAAAAAAGTTGAAAAATAATGAGAAAGTGAATTGTGAATGATTGTGGATGTGTGTGAAATTGTGAAATTCTTGATGAATTGTGGATGTGTGTGAAATTGTGAAATTCTTGATGAATTGTGGATGTCCTATTTATAGATAAAAAAACATCCAAATTGAAAATGAAGCAAAATTGACCAATCAAAAGCAAAGTGTGACACAAATTGACATCAAATGGCCAATAAGAATCACCTATTTAAAAGGAAATAAAATTAGTGACAAAAAAATAGAAATAAAAAAGAAAATGTTGAAAGTGCAGCACAAGATATTCAAACTCATGACCTCATTCTTGCAAGCTTCATCCTTTACCAATTGTACTATGTTACTTATTTATAAATAAACACAATTGAAAATATATGAAAGGTGTGCAAATATTTGCTATTTTAAAAATACAAATAATTTTAAAATGAATCATTATATTTTTAAATAGGTTTGGAAGCAAATATTTATAAAAATAAAATAATATTATAAAAACAAAGTTTAAAATATTTTTGACTGGACTTGAGAATGAACATCTATAAAAATCAAATAATATTATAAAAATAATACTTTAAAATACTTTTGACTGTAGAAATAAAAAGGCGGGGAAATTTAGGGTATGACAATTGCCTCTATTTAATCACTCTTCGTTTGGATGGTGCAAGAATGTGCAGGTCTCACACATTTGAATCAGAGGGTTATTAAATAACGGAAAACCCCAAAATTTAGACCCAAGATTTATTAAACAAGGATACACTGATATAGCATACCCCAAAGCTCAAAGAAATAGGTAAGGAGGAGGATGTATCATCCTACTAGAGTTTGAATAAAGAAATAGGCAAAGATAATGATGTATCATCCTACCCGAGTTTGAATAAAAAAATATGATTGAAGAGTAAGTTTGACCTAGATATAACAACGAATATAACTCGCCAATACCTAGAAAAGAGATCGTAGTTTTTTTTTTGCGTATTTACCATGACCTAGGAGGTAAACATCACAAGTTGAAAGATTATAAGGTTACAACGTACACCGTTCCCATGGGTATGAAGAGTAGGCATAGATGATGATGCATCATCTTACCAGCGTTTGAACCAAAGTTTTGATTTAACTTAGATATGACGACGTGGATAACTCGTCAGTATCTAAGAGAGATTTTAGATTTTTGTCTATTTACTGTAACCTAGGAGGTAAATGATACAAGTTTGAACAACTAACTTACTAATGCTTAGAGACTAATATAGAAGGTTTTGATTTAATTTTGTTTATTCATCACAACCTAGGGGATGGATAAAACAAAGTTGGATGATGCAATGTTGCATGGAGACTGATGCAAAGAGTTATATCGTTGGAAAAACTGATAACAAGCATTACTGCATTAAGACTGATGCAATGAGTTATGTCGAGGAAGAAACTATGATGGTGACATTGCTGCCTGGAGACTGACGCAATGGATTATACCATGAAAAAAGCTTGATAAAAATATTGTGGCATGGAGATTGATGTAGTAGACGAAATATGGTAAAAAGCATTGTTACATGGAGACCAACGCAATGGAAGGAATTTGATAATGACATCGCTGTATAGAGACTGATGCAATGGATTATATTGTAGATAGGGAAACACGTTGCTGCATAGAGACTGATGTAATGGGTTAAACTGCAGATTCCATACATTGTTGCATGGAGCCTGACACAATGAACTATTTCACAGAGGAAGGAATATACTGATACATGGAGACTGATAAAATAAATTAAATATAGAAAATTTCACACATTGTTGCATAGAGACTGACACAATGAGTAGAATTGATGATTTCACAACATTGCTGCCTGGAGTCTGACACAATGAACTGGATCACGAAGAAAGAACATATTGTTGCATGGAGACTGACACAAAAAAATAAATATAGAAAATTTCATACATTGTCACATAGAGACTGACACAATGGATATAATTGCTGATTTTGTAACATTATTGCCTGGAGTCTGACACAATGAGCTAGATCACGAAGAAATAATATATTGTTGCATGGAGACACACAATAAGTTAAATATAAAAAATTTCACACATTGTCGCATAGAGACTAACACAATGAGTGGAATTGTTGATTTCGCAACATTGCTGCCTGGAGTCTGACACAATTAGTTAGATCACAAAGGAAAAACATATTGTTACATGGAGACTGGCACAATAAGTTATATGTAAAAAATTCACACATTGTTGCATAGAGACTGACACAGCGGGTGGAATTGTCGACTTTGCAACATTGATGCCTGGGGTCTAACACAACGAGCTAAGAAAGAAACACATTGCTGCGTGGAGACTGACACAATAAGTTAATTTGAAAATTTCGGACTTTGTTGCATAAAGGCTGACACAATCGGTGGAATTGCTGCTTTCGCAACATTTCTTCCTGGAGTCTGACACAATCAGCTAGATCGTGAAGAAAGAACATATGGTTTCGTGGAGACTGACATAATAAGTTAAATATAGAAAAATTCTCCCATTGTCGCATAGAGACTGACATAATTAGTGGAATTGCTGATTTCACAACATTGTTGCCTGGAGTCTGACGCAATGTGTTTGAATATAAAGGAAGTTAGTTTGAGTGATCCATATATTAGTTAATTAAAACCAAGATGAGAGCGGATTTTATTGCTTATTTGTTTCTAACCGAGGTAAGAATTGATTGGAGGGCCCTAAGATACCGACTTTGTTCGTAGTGGGTTTCGAGGAATGCCATATGCGATGTATGATGTGTAATGATTGAGTGATGTATGTGATGTGATGATTTATTGATGTATGTGATGAATGACTTAGATAATGTGTGAATGGATGGTGGATTTTGAAATGCGAATGCGTAATTGGGCCTTTTGAGGTATGCTCGACCCATGCTGTCGGATTTCGTCAGATGGATGAGATGATGAGTATAGTTTGGTTTTGGATCGAAGAGCCATAATGCATGATTTATGCATCCTTATGCTTTATGATTATGACTTGAATGCTTTTTTGAATGGTTCCCCGTGATGGGTCTTAGATGATTAGAGCTTCGAGGTTTGGTTATGCAACAATGTTGCTTGTCACATGATGGTATAATGTTGTGCTTGCATGATTACCTGATACTCTATTTGAATTTGAAGACTGCTGATGTAGAAGAAAGACCCACTGGAGGTTGTGAAAGTGTGCGGAGAGCTTTCCCCTGTGTGGATTGTTTCTTTTTTAATTCGTGGGTAGGGTCTTAGAGGAGATTCTCTTTAATATGAGCTTGGAAACAGTTTGATCATAATATGGATGACCCTACTATTTTCTATTACGCCCATGATTAACAGATTCTTAAAAATGCTTGGCTTTGATAGAACCATTATGAATCAACTCTTTTTGATCGAGCCTCACAGTAGTTTTCCCCAACATTTGAATTTTGAAAAGATGTGCCCCCTCAATCTCCAGGATCTGGAGGAAATACCCTCATAAAGAGCTTTAGAATTCACCATGAACTCAACATAAGTTGCCCCAAGTATTCAAAGCTTGAAAAGATTTGTACTCAAAGTTGCTTGAAGAATTTAGACCCTATGTGCAGTAGGATGAACTTGGTATGTACTGACTCAAAATTTGAATCTTATAAGGTTGCCACTGCTTCCAGGCCTTGAGAGGTTTATTAAAACGAGGAAACTGAGTCATATCCCGTTGTGGCATGAATGCTTCTTTGAAAGGTATGCCCCTTGTTTAAGAGTGCTTTGAAATTTGATCCAAGTTTAAGGAACCTCAGAATGATCACCCCTTGTCAATAGTATGCGATATACCATACAATCATTAATATTTTCCCTTGTATATAAGGACCCCCTTAGATGCTTTACCCCTAGTTAGGAGCTTCTTGGGAAGGATTACTTTTGATCAAACCAAATTTGAGATCTCCTTGATGTTAAGTATTGATTCATAGACAAAATTATATATTTTGAAAAAGTAATTCCGTTTGATGCACATGCAAGTTCTTGAAATCAAAATTGATTATTTGAAAAGAAACAGAAGGTTAGAAGATGAATTTTCGAAGAAGCGAAGTAGTTAGAAATAATTTTAATAAACATAGGAGTCAGTTTAACACAAATATTTTTGAGTATGCTTTCATAGTGAACCTAGCCTCAATTAGGAATTTTAAAAGTTTTAACGTGGCCATGGTTCATGGTTTAAGAAATAAAAGATATAAGGCTCAAAATTTATTTATCCTGCCCCAATCTCCTTTATGTTCTTCAATCCTAAGTCCGATTAATCCAACAGATGCGTTTAATCCTTAAGAGAAAGTTCGTAGTCACGCAGATGATGAGAAGTGTAGATAAAGATCCAAGCATTGATGAAAAGCATTGACAAGATCCAAGTGCTGATAAGATTCAAACACCGATGAAAAAGCTTTGATAAGATCCAAGCATTGATAAGATCCAAGCATTAATAAGATCCAAGCATTGATGATAAGCCTTGATGATTCTTGAGGTGGCAGTCACAAGATTGTGTTCCAATTTATTTTTTTCAATCCCTTATTTTTGCATGGACTAATTTTTTTTGAATTTTTTTGAATTTTTTCGATCCATTGGGATTCCCTAACTTTTACCTCATTCAATTTTTTATTTCTGTTGACTTACTGGGATTTCACTTTTTTTTTTTTTGCTTTTGATTTTGACAATTTCTGACTGCCATGCTGATTTTTGTAAGATTCATCTTCATTGCTTCCTCGGTCTTGATTAATGCACTGAGGAGAAAGATGTTGTGAACTTTGTCTTAGTTGATTCCTCAATCCTGGATGATGAATGCGAGGAAGATGATGTGCTCGAGTCTTTTCTTAAATCATTCTCTCGATGATATATCGAGGAAAGAGATATGCTTGAACCTTTGCTTAGATCGTTTAGATTCTCCTGGGATTTGAATGCATCATCAAATTAATTGAAGTCTACCCTGCCCTTAGTTAAGATTAAGGTTTTTTAGAGAATAGAAAGAACTCCGACTTCTGGCTCGAGGGGGTTAACTACATATTAACTTCTTATATCTCCACTATTTAGGAAGTGAAACAATGCCTTACATCATCAGCTAAGCCTTACTATTAAAAAGCACACGTCAACAAAATTTGATTATTTTGTGTTTTCATCATTCTCCATCGAAGTTTGTTGAAGTGAAAAATGGAAAAAGAAGAGAATAATAGAAAGTCGTTGATTATTTGTGGAATGAATCGATTACAAAAACATGCATGCTTATTTTATTAGAATTACTTGATCAGAGAGTACAATGTTTATGACAAATAACACTTAGCAAGAAATAAATTACAATTTAAAATGATTAAAGCCTAATGATCTAGAGATAAGCCTTCTTGTTGATCCATTAACTTTAGGAGATGCTTCATAGTTCTTGGACTTGTCAGATCATGGGGATGGCCCTTGACTTTTCTTGGGCATACTTATTTCGTTGATAGGACAATTTCTCTTGATGTAGAGGGATCACCAATGGTAGTGGCATTTGAGGCGCTGTGTAGGCCTGTAGTTGTCATGGTGAAGGGCGGCCTTCTCTCTCCAATAAGACTTGTAGGATCAAGCTCCATTGAGTCTCTAGTATATAATCTCCTTCTTCCACAGTTTCATATTTTCTTATGTTCGTTTGCGAGTACCGAGAAATCAGATAGCATATGGATAATAAAGTCCGAAGGTGGAAATGCATGAGATGCAAATGTATGAATGTATGTAAATGCATGGGTATGAAAAAATATTTTTGGCTTTAAGGGTATGCTAAAAATTTCATGGAGATGCAATGCGACGTGGACGTAATATGAAGGTAAACATGAGGGTACCCTATACAAGTTTAATGATGGAAATGATAATATCCTACACTATCTCAGAGATCGAGACATTAATGGACTCTTTAAGGACGAAGGTGATAATAGGCATAGATTTGATGATGTCCTACATTATCTCAGAAATTGAGACAGGCATAAATTTTTTGAGGATTATGGCCTAATGAAAGATGACGAGGAGTCCCTACAGGACATGAATGATGATAAATACGGAAGCCCTACATGATAGAGATAGTAGTGAATGAAGGGATAACCCTTTCAGGTTTGCAGATTGTAGTGGGATTTGTGAAAGGTATCCTTATAAGGTAGGTTCTTAGTATTGTCCTACAAATATTCCACCCTCCCCATAAGGTGGCTTCCTTAAGGGTATCATGAATGACACTATAGGGAAAGGCAGAAGGTTCTCCCTTAAGTGGAGTCTCTTTATAGACCGAAACTTTCGTCTCTAGGTCATGAAAGGTCTCATCACGAGATTTTGGTTTAAAGGGCATATAAAGAGTCATAGGTATCATTTCAAAGTCCTATTTCCTGAGAGGATGTATCTCGAGAGGTATTCCTTTTGCGGAATTCCATCGAATCTAGGCGAAGTTGTCACATAAACTCATAGGGTTGATGTAACCCCTTGGCTAATAGGAGAACCTTTTTTCTAAGGGTTTTGAGAATAATATTGCAGAATTTTTAAATCCCACCACAAATATATAAATAATATGAATAATAAAGAATAGGAAATAAAACAAGTAAATATTTAAATAAGAAAAAATAAAACCCAAAAGAAATAAGAAAAACCCTAAAATCGAAAGATAAGGCTTCTAAACCTAGGGTTGAGTCCCCAGCTGAGTCGCCAACTGTTGCAACTGGTTTTTAAATCAGAGTCGTCACCATTAATTTTATCCTAAAGGAAGGGAGTATAAAGGGATAACCCTAATAGTCAGATATTCTTGATTTGGACTCAGTTCTAGATGAGGGGAAGGTGTTAGGCACCCCTTATCTACCTTGCTCACAAGGATACTAGGTTTAGAAGCGCGATCTTAGGAAATAGGGTTTTTGATTATTATTGGTAAAAGGGTTTGAATTTTATTTAGCGGGACTCGACATGATTTTTCATCGTATGCCTACGTATCCTCTTAGGAGGAATCAAAGTCCCATTTCGTAGTTCACAGTTTTGTTTGTGTTTTTTATGGATCTCGAAATATATTTGAATTTCCCGCATACATGGTCTAAGAGTGTGAATAACGGAGTTTGTTAGAACAAGTGCGCAATTGATTCAGATATATTCGTATTCCTTTTTTCGAAAATTAATGTTGAATTAATTTATTACAAAAAATAATGTGATGTTTGTTTGAGTGATTTTTATACGTAGAGCAAAGGACTGATATAGCCTCCTCATCACATGGCCAGATATTGGCCATGTGTCACTCGCGGATGGTGAATTTGGTGAATTGCTTGGATTTTAATATTTGATTTTGAATAATTAACTGATAGACGATGAATTGACCAATCGCTTATTTGAGGACATGGTGGATGAAAAATCTACCAATCCCATCATAAGAAGGTTGAATTAATTAATATTGCATCCTTATTGAATTTTAGGTACAAAATTATTGATTTTATGTTTGATATATTCTTATTCTAAGAAATATTTAAAGAAAAGTAAAGCTTAGAAGGGGTACACATATAAAGGATGTGTGAATTATTAAATAGAGGAAAATATGGTTAAGACCCAAATCATACATAGACAACTCTAATTCTAAATATTAACCAAATAATAAAACTATAAAAATAATATAAGAAAAAAATAATAATTACGCTAGCAGAAATTGCTTTTTCTTTTTTCTTCTTCTTTCAAATTAATAATAAAAAATAATGAATACCAATTAAAACCTAAAAATAAGTAACAAAATTGAAACAAATAACAAACAATATAAGAAATAAAATAAAATATATGTATATATACATACCAGGCGGTGCTTTTCTAGGATGTATCTTTGACCTGTTCAATTTTAAATTGGAAGCTAATAACTTCGTAACACATGGAAATTCCATTCAGAAGAAGAAAAAAAGAAGAAGAGAAAAAAATATAGAGTAATAATAATTAATTAAAAGAATAACAATGTGACAACATCAAGGGGTTGCGACTGAAAGTGTTGCCGACGGTTTATTGCAGGTCTAGTGGTGGAATGACGAGTGGTTGTTGGGTACGCAGGCGGCAGCATTGGAGATGTCCGACAAGGTTTGTTGGTTTCCAGTCAGAACTGAGCTTTGATTGTGTGAGTTTTGATTTTGCAGCGACTTTATCTTTTCTTCTTATTTCTGCAATAACAAAAAAAAAACTTTGTACTAGTATTGATATTGGTATTGTGTTGTTAGTTTTGATGGGAAAATTTGTGAAGTAATTATGCTGGTTGTGCCATGAGTTTTGATTTTGTTTCACTCTTTCGAATTTCAAATTTCAATTTACTTCACTGCTTTTCTTTGAATTTAAAGTGCTATTATGATTAAGAATTTTTCAGAAACGACATAAAAATGGTTTTGTGAAGATATTAGCTTTATGTTTTGAACAAGTTTTTGTGGAGTAAATTAGAAGAAGATTATATTATCATGTGTGAATATTTTTATGGTGGTAGGTATGTATGATGAAGAAAATGTTTTATGATGTTTTTGCAAATTACATGTGAACGTCGAAAGTGGAAAATAGTGTGTAGCAATTATAGTTTTTGATGCAAAAGTGGACTGTATAAAAAGTGACATAGAATCGTAAGAGGATGATGATAGTAGTAACAATATATTACTACTATAGTAATATAAAATTATTGGATGAAAGAACATAAATTGTTATATAAAAACTTGATAACCATATTATTTGTTAGATGAAAAATCGGCAACCATACAAATTGTTAGATAAAAAGTTAATAATGTTGTAATTTGTTGGATAAAAAATATACCATCAGATAATGATCATATGATTTAAACGCTAACAAAACAAAAATTAAAATTGAAAATAAGAGGGAGGCCTCATATTAAATTATCGGCCAAAAACAAAACAAAACAAATAGTTTTGGTAGAAAGAGTTTTGGAAACGGAATTGGAAAAGAGTTGAAAAATAATGAGAAGGTGAATTGTGAATGATTATGGATGTGTGTGAAATTGTGAAATTATTGATGAATTGTGGAAGTTATGGATGTCCTATTTATAGATAAAAAAACATTCAAATTGTAAATGAAGCAAAATTGACCAATCAAAAGCAAAGTGTGACACAAATTGACATCAAATGGCCAATAAGAATCACCTACTTAAAAGGAAAGAAATTAGTGACAAAAAATAGAAAAAAAGAAAATGTTAAAAGTGCAGCACAAGTAATTTGAACTCATGACCTCATTCTTGCAAACTTTATTTTTTACCAATTGTGCTGTGTTACTTATTTGTAAATAAACTTAATTGAAAATATATGAAATGTGTGCAAATATTTTCTATTTTAAAAATACAAATGATTTTAAAATGAATCATTATATTTTTAAATAGGTTTGGAAGCAAATATTTATAAAAATCAAACAATATTATAAAAACAAAGTTAAAAATATTTTTTTACTGGAATTGATAATGAACATCTATAAAAATTAATTAATATTATAAAAACAATATTTTAAAATACTTTTGACTGTAGAAATAAAAGGGCGAGAAAGTTTAGGGTATGACACAATGTCAAAACATTCATTAAAATGAGTGTAAATACCTCAAATCTTTGTGAAGGAGAATGCCCTACTTATCTTAGAGAACATTTGTATGGGTTTTGTTCTTGGTTTAATTAGGAAAGTTATCTTGGTTATGAATCTACTAAGGATATTACTAGTTTAACTGGAAGATGGACTTCTGATGAAGATTTATGTTTTAAAGAATCATCTCATGATGAGCTAGTTGTTTATTCAAAGGTCTGTGGATCTAGAATAAGAAGGGTTGTCAGCCATGAAGAAAATAGGAGGTGACTATCTCTTATCTTATGTCTTAAGAGAAGGAATTTTTGTTTACCATCTATGATTCACAGGGTGAGGTGACTCAATTAAACCTTCAAACTTGATATCATGATCAAGTCTGTAAGGATAGTTCAATTCAGTTGAAGGAGTTTCCTCAAGTGAGAAGATGATTGGAAGCCTAAAAGAGATAGAGTTTTCAAGTTATAACTAGCAAAGAGAAAACTCAAGTGACAAAAGGTTGTTTTCATCAAAAGGCAATATGAGTCAAGAATGTCAATCTTAATATCTCAACATTATGCTAGACATCAGAGTACTCAAGCTAAAGGAAGATACTTGTACTAAAGATGTTTCTTTTGTGAAAAGTTGATCGTAACAGACTCTCTTTTGTTGACTTCCTCAAAGGTCAAACTTACCATTGGTTAACCAAGCAATGGTTAAAATTTAGGAAAGGTGTTAATTGCTTTATTTCTCATAACTTGTTTAGAACTTCAACTAAGATGACTGGTATTTTGATATTGAATATTCTAAGACACATGATTGTAGTAAAAGTATGGTGGTTTATTTAGTCTCATTTTATTAACTGCTAGTTTTGTTGTTGATACTAAAAGGAAATATTAAGGGCATTGGGTAACTAAATAATAAAGGATGAGTTCTCTAATCTTTGTTAATGATCTTCTTACTAAAGGACTGATGACTATTGTGATAAACATAAGTCAGTTGTGTGATCAAGGCTTGAAGGTGTTTTTCATCAAGGAAGAATGTTTTGTCTCTAATGAGATGTACAAAGTTCTTATGAGGATTTAAAGATAGTTGCTATTTTTGGATGCCATAAGTATTTCATTGCTTATCCTCTTGCTTAATGTTCAAGGAAGATGAAGTCAAGATGTCACACCAAAAGGTGCAACATCAGATAGTTGCAAAAGCTCCAAAATATGTTCTATGGATCTTATTAGCTCAATGAAAGTTGAGTGTCCTGGTGGATATATATATATATATATATATATATATATATATATATATATATATATATATATATATATATATATATATATATATATATATATATATATATATATATATATATATATATATATATATATATATATATATATATATATATATATATATATATATATATATATATATATATATATATATATATATATATATATATATATATATATATATATATATATATATATGCGTGTGTGTGTGCGTATATGTGTGTGTGTGTGTATGTTTGTGATCTATAACAAAGAAAAATCTATTATCTATGAAGTCTTCAAAGGTTCTTATCTTCTCCTTGAAAGAGAACAAGGTATGTTTTTGAGTTACTCTACCGAGGAAATTTTTTTTAGTAATGTTAACTTCAAGACCAAAATCAATGATTTATACATAGAGAAAGGAACTGATGTTCAACTAGACGTTGAAACATCATCTCAACAGTTTGGTACTCCAGAGAATGTGAAAGACTCTAAAATTCCAGCAGGCACTGAATAAGAAAATTCTCAAGAAAACAAATTTTTATCAAAAAGGGAGTATAATATTTGGAATTTATTAGAGTTTGTGATCATCAAGAGTTTCATAAATGAAATATCTAATGAGTCTTGGAGTAAAAGCTTTTAGCCAAGTTCTATGAAGATAGTTTTAGTGGAGAATGTTCAATTTGAGAAACAATCATGTATCTTTGATTAGAAATAATCCTGGTCTATCTTTAAGGATAGGTACAATGCTTAAGGAATATGTATTTTCATTTGGGTTGGTTACTAAAAGAGTACAATGTCAAACTGAATGTCATGACATTGTAATGTGACATGCTACTGCAAACAAGGTACTAAAGGATTTTATTCTGCTTATAGAACAAAGTCATTGGTTATGTTACCAGTGTGTCAGGGGTCTTGCTACAGGAAAATATTTAGACTCCTAAGCTTGGTATGTCTGAGAAGCTCTAGGAAGTATTTTCATCTAAACTTGAGGTACAAGTTACATTGAGAATATGAGGGGTATTTTTTTTAGGAATTGCACTATTGAAGAACTATAGTAGTAACTGTGTAAATGATTTTTCCAACTATTTTCCTTAACTTAGTATTATGTGTAATCTGAGAAGAATCGTTTTAAATAGCATAGAGAATATCATTTCAAATGTTGTAACATTTTCCAACAGTCAAAGCTTGGAAAGAGAGAAAGCTGAACAAGAATGTGCCTCTCTCTCCTATGGTGAGTGGTGCACTGTTACTAAGGATGATTTTATCTTCTTCCAAAAATGATCTCATTGACTGGATTGTCGTTACAAGCAAGATTTCATTACAAACTAGGTAACTCTCCTTGTATTTAAGGGCCTTACAATCTCAACATCCTCACAAACTGCATTTCAACATGAGCAAGTTTTCCAAAAAGGGCTGATACAAAGATGATCCAGTTGTTGGATACCAAGAAGGATATGAGTTCTAGTTCAAAGAAGATTGAGTCCAATATTGTAAAAAATGTTGGAACATCTGCTGGAGCATCCAGGACAAGGAAAACATTTGTATCCAACATGAAGTCCCTCAAGAAAAGCCATGTCCAAATACTTGATTTTGACTCAGATGTTGATGAATATTGGGTCAATTTCATTGACTCAGGAGATAAACTTGGATAGATGCTGGTTGTCATCTTTTATAAATAAAAAATAGAAGAAAAAAAAAGGAAAAATATAAAAACAAAAAATGAGCCTTCTGTTTGAGTCTGTTTGTTTGTTTCCAGATGAGTCCTCTTTTTTTATGTGTTCTGTCTTCATTTTCCTTTGTTTTCTTAGTTTTTGTATCTTTGGGTGATTCTTAGTTTTTGTCTCTTTGGGGAAGTCTGTCTTCTTTTTTTTTCCTTTTTGTTGTTTCTTCAGTTGAGTTAGTTTTGCATCAGTTTGTTTTGTGTCTTCTTTAGGTTGTTTTTCAATATCTTTTCAATATGTTTTTGTCAATTTTTGGCTAAAAAGAGGGAGAAAAAGTTTTAGTCAGTCTATTCTAGTGTTGGTTGCTTGTTGTATGCAACATTTTAGGGGGAGCGTGATTGTCTGTCATGTGAGTCTTATGTCTTTGCTTCTGTTGCTACTTCTGATATGGTTATATGCAAGACGTCCTACCGGATGTTCTAACATCTTGTCTGTTATGTCTGGTATCCCGAGTTATGTTTGTTATTGTATCTTGTGTGCTGAGTTATGTGTATTGCTTCCGCTGCATGTTCTTCTAATGTAAAACCTTCAGGAAAACTTTCTTCTTTCTTTGGGAAAAGTTTCTTCTTTTGTTAGTCATTTGGATTTTCCCTTTAAGGGGGAGATTTTGTTTTCTGTGACAAGAATTGGTTCCTTGTGACAGGGGGAGTATTCTTGGATAGATCTAAAACAACATGTTATCTTATTTCTCATGTACAGAGTTTACATGTTTTAACATGTACCTTGTGTTTTATTTTATCGTGGTATTCCTCTCTTCAGGTTTATTGTGCAAAAGGTTGTTTTTGCCAAAACTTGCTAAAGGGGGAGATTGTTAGATCCGTGGTTTTAGAGTTGGTAGTAATTTTGATAAAACATGGTTCTTGAAAGATGTTAAGCAAAATGACATAACATCTTGATCAAACTGATACAGCAGAATATGAGCTTACATTGAAAAACTGATGTTCTGACAGGCAACATCCTGAATCAAATATCAATACATGTTGTTTTAAATCTTGACATATTTGATTTGATTTTGTGATATATATTTTGGATATATCTTAAAGATTTGTGTAAGTCAAGAAGAGTTAATCTGCAACAAGTGAATCAAATCTCCAACAACATTAAAATTTCTAAAATTGGTTGTTGAGACAATTTAGGATACTTAAATATTTGTTCCAAGATTTAAAGAGATTTTTTTTGCATAATTGGTGCAGCCCTCAGCTTGTGGATTAAGAAATATTTGGGTGAAGATTTAGAAGCCCATGGACTACTGAGGTGTATTTAAAGAGAAGACATAACCTAATGTAATTTAACTTTTCACAGTTGTAAAATTAGGGGAAGTCTAAATCTTAGGTTTTGAGAGTCTCTTGTGTTCTCGTGTTTGTAAGTCACCCTTATATCTTTTGATGCTTGTGGTAGACATAGTGCTCTCACTCTGAAGCTTTTAAGAAAAGAGTTGAGTATTGTTCTTGGATGAAGCTTTTAAGCAAAATCAAGTATTGTTCTTAGTTAAGAGTCTTGACTAAGTATTATTGTATTGGAAGTGTAATCTTCTATTTGATTTCAATTTTAGTTACAAGGTTGGTGGTTATAGGTATTACTGTAGTGATTGGAAGTGAGAGGGGGATATCATATCTAGATGGTGATTTTTAGGTAGTAGTTGCACAAGGTACGTATTAGGCAAGAAGTTGTAAAATGAGACTATTTAGGCTTTGAACTAATACTATCATAGTGATTTTCCTTCCTGGGTTTGTAGCCCCTATAGTAGGTGACGTTGCACCAAACTGGCTTAACAATCTGTTGTGTTATTTATCATTCTGCAATTTATTTTACAGTTTCACATTATTCTGTATCAGGAACAAATGTCGTAACATCTATCTTGACATTGTGTTCTGATGTTGAGTCATCAGTATTAACATGTGTTTCAAGTGCCAGAATTTCAATAATGTTTTTAATATCGTTTTATGCTATTGTTTTATGTTTATTATTCCATTTTTGTATAATATGAATTTTACATATTAAATGGGAAGTTGTGGTCCAAATATAATGGGTTTTATTGTTATTTGGTAGTGTATGAATGACTAAATACAAATTTATGTCGTCATCTATATGTGTATCTATGACTCAATAAATTTTTTGAAAAAAACTGAACCAACCGAACTGAACCAAACTGCAATGGTTTGGCTTGGGTTGGTTCAGTTTTATTTCAAAAAGTCAATTGAACCAATCCAAACCGCACATTTTTTCTCTTGCGGTTCAAATGATTTTTTGCGTCAAAACTGCCCAAACTTCACTGCGAACACCCCTATTGAATGGTAAGGGAAAATGATATTTTCTTGTGGCCTTGTTCAAGTTTATGTAGTCCATACATATCCTCCAACCATTCATAGTTCTTGAGATCATTAAACAGAAAACTATATCTTCATCAGGATACTACAAATCATTAAGTACATTGAAGAGAACTTGTTGTCCATTAACTCCCATAGTGAGTTGTCCTCTTTCAATATCAATCAAAGTTCTAGTAGTAGTAAGGAAAGGTATTCCCAATAGGATGGGAGTTTCTTCATCAACATTGAAATCCATGATAATAACATCAACAAGGAACACAAACCTATCAACTCTTACTAGCGCATCTTCAATCTTTCCTTGAGGATAACATATACTTCTGTCAGCTGGATGAAGATTAATGGTTGTTGGCCTAGCAGCTCCAATTCCAAGTTTCTTGAATATAGACAATGACATGAGATTAATACTTGCCTCGAGATCACATAGTGTCCTTCCATAAAGAGCATCTCCAATTATTTATGGTATGGTAAAACTACCAGGGTCCTTTAGTTTTGGAGGGAGCTTGCCTTGCACCCGCTTCTTGCACGCTTGACTTAGTGCAATAATAGTAAACTCATCTACTCTCTTCCTCTTTGTGAGCACATCTTTCATGAACTTTGAGTAATTTGGAATTTGTCAAGTAACTTCAAGCAATGTTATGTTAGTGTGAAAATGATTTAAGATTTACATGAATTTTCCAAAATTTTGTTCTTATTTAGATTTTATGATCCTTTGGGGAAAAAAGGGGTGGTGGTCTTTCTTGCACAAATTTTCGTACTATGTCAACTTTTGGCACAACTTCTGGCTGTTTCTCTGGATTGGAAGTCATGCTAGTGGTAATCTTGTAGTATTTTATTCAACGTGTCCTTCTAAGGAAGGCTCCTCAGTAGACTTATCTTCTTCTTCTTCTAAACTGTCTTGAGCTGGAAGTTTTGTACTGACTCTTTGTTTCTTGAAGTTGCTCCTTCATGCTCCTTGCCACTTCTTAGCTTAATGAACTAACAAGTTTCAACATTCTTGACTCTATATGTAGTGGTTGGAGCTTAAGTAGAGATGGGTAGAGCATCCATATTTCTTAAACTAAGTGCAGTGGCAATCTGCCCCGCTTGATTCTCTAGGTACTTGATCTCCTTGAGCTTGAAACTGATTTTTGGTCTCTTGAATGGAGAATTTAAGTATGTTTTCCAATTGGTTATTTCCTTGATTTTACATAGCATAATTAGGTGTATAAAAACCAGGTGGAACTTGTGGTGCTTGAGTTGTTTAAGGATTGGGTTGGTTTTGATTGTTGCTCCATGAAAGATTGGGGTGATTGCGCTAACCAGGGTTGTAAATATTGTTGTAGGGGTTGTTTTACTTGTTGTTGCCAGCATAGCTAAATGAAACTTTATTAGATGAGCATTCTTCAAATAAGTGAGAACCTTCACAATACACACGTGCAACCTTTGATGCGTTAGTAACCACCTTGACAGGTTCATACTTTGTCACTTCAGGAGTTATCATCATATTCTTCATCATCTGGTGAATATCAGTTATCTGAGCAACAAGAGTTGTGGTATCAGTGACCTCATGAACACCAACAAGTTTCTTTTGAGTTGAATTAAAAAAAACCATAGTGACATGCCATTGACAAGTATTCGAAGTGATAATCTCAATCAACCTATATCCATGTTCACAAGACTTAGACAATAGAGCTCCACCACTTGAGGCGTCTAACATGTTTCTTTAAGAAGGCACTAATCCATTATAAAATGTTTCAAGTTGAATATGGAATGGGATGCCATGATGGGGACATTGTCTAAACATATCCTTGAATATTTCCCAAATGTCAAACAAAGACTCATTATCTCCTTGTCTAAATGAGGTTATTTCATTTCTCATTTTCGTAATCTTGGAATGAGGAAAATACTTGGCTAGAAATTTTTCAGCCAAATCATTCCATGTGGCAATGGAATTGGGTTCCAAGGAATTTAACTAGCTCTTGGCTTGATCCCTTAGAGAGTATGGAAAGTGCCTCAACCTGAATGCATCACCAGTAGCACTAGGGATCTTAAAGTTACTTACAACCTCAAGGAATTATCTTAAGTGCAAGTAAGGGTCCTTGTTTGCAGAGCCTGAGTATTGACCAATAGTTTGCAGCATTTGAAACATTATTGGCTTGAAATCAAACTTTGTTATAGTGATATATGGACGTATGATTCTAGTGTTCATGGAATTGGGATCAAAGACTGCATAGTCTCTGATGTTTCTTGCTCCATCATTAACAATGCCAATGACGTCAGTTCCTGCCATGACAACTTCTTCGTGCACCAACCCTTCTTGGTCTTTTAATTCAGCCACAATGAAGGAAGGAGGACTCCTTAGTAAATGTCCAGTAAGCTAAAATATCCTTAGTATTCTAAGTTTTCTTCCAGGTTCAAGATCTCTTCTCTAAATTGGGTTTAACAACATGCGCATACAATATGTAAGCACCTATTGTGACACCAGATTACAAGAAATGTTAAAGGCTCAAATGCTTAACTAGAAAAATATAGTAATGAATACAAAATCAAAATGTAAACAAGGCACTCCCCGACAACTACCCCAGAAAATTGTTGTCCTTTAAAACGTGTTTGTCACATGAAAGTATACATATATGTTTGAAACTAGTAAGTGATAAAAAGTAAGGATATCGTACCCATAGGGAGTGAAAGTAAATTAGATTGATTTTGTAAGAAACTATCTTTTCAATTTAAGCATGAGCAATTATAAAAAGAATATATGAGAGTCACAAGTTCAATTTTCTTCTAAACAAGATCTAAGTAGTGCAAAATGAGTGTTTTGAATATTTCAAGAGAGTGTAAGTTGAGCTATGATCCATTAATATTAGTGAAGCAACTACGTGTTCATCATGTGTAATGTTGTTCCAAGAAAGGTCAGAAAGTGATCCAGGGGTGTATTTCTACAACATTAAAAGCATGTGTTTAAATTCAAGGGAACAAATCTCTAAGTCACACTTATAACCCTAAAGCACGCCTGTTTATATTATGAAAATCCTTTATAGTTGTAGTTCCTTATCACTAAGTGTACTAATCAAGTGAATATCTATATCCTACTCTTTTAAACTACTTCTATTATGAAATCCACTTGTTGTTGGATCTCTCACAACTAGAAGCTTTTATCCTTTTCTAAGTTGACAATTCAAAGAATCAAATTTATGAAAGTTTAACACACAATAAAAGAAGACACTAACAAAACACCAGTTAACATAAAAGCAACATAATATTAACTTCTCATTGCTCAACAAATAAAATTTTTAGCTCATGATGAGCTGAATACAAACTACATATCTCATTCTTGAAGGAAACATTCTTAAAAAAATAATGAAAAAAGAATGTAAACTTAAAAGTAATGTGAGTCCTTCGTGTGATGGTTGATCAACAAGCAATGAATTCAGTCGTGTCATGAATCTGTAGCAGGCACTAGGAATGGTTAGATGAAGAAACTATCTTTTTCTCCACTAACCCTCACATTATTTTATTATGTGTTTTTCTTCAAGATGTTGAACTCTCCCTTTTTCATTCTTCAACATGGCCTATTTATAAGCCTTCAGCTAGGGTTCCTTTGCATTGTGTTAGATCACAACCATTTTGAGAAATCACATTAAGCCCAATGCATTCTTCATCATATTCCCTTTATTAATTCTTCTTCTCTTGCAAGGAATCACGTACAAAGACAATTATTGGGGGACAAGGTGTATTATGACAGTCTCCCATGTCAGGGGTGCAGGCGCATTGTCCTTTTCTTGTAGAACACGCTTGTAGTGGGCGTAATGTGTACCCTCTTTTGTCCTCTAGTGCCTCTTCATCTTATCCAATTAATTCGAAGTACTTTCCTCCATTAAAGTAGCAAATATTCCCTCTAATGCATTTTCTCTTCCACGCCTGCCCTATGAATTGAAGTGGTTCCATCATTTCACCCTTTGAGTTGTTTCCAGCTTCTTACTTCAGCTTGAACTCTTAGAGGTTATCCTATACTGTCTTGCCTCAACTTGTCAGAACTAACCTTAAACCATGCAATAAACACATTAAAACTTAAAAAGGGAGCACTTATTATGCTCCAAGCAAATTACTATTAAAGTAGATAAAATGAAATAAAATAACTACAAAATAGAAAATTAACTAACTAAAAACAAATATTAGGATATATAATAACTCACAAAATGTGCGTTACCACTACTAAAATAAAGTACACAAAGGAGCTTTTGAAGAAATTCAAGCTAGATGATTGCAAGATCATGGCTAATCCTATGCATCCTACCTGCAATTTGAGCAAAGAAGAAAGTAGAACCAAGGTCTATCAAAATAATTACATAGGTATGATTGGCTCTTTACTTTACCTAACAACTTTTAGACCTAGTATTTTATTTAGTGTTTGTCTGTGTGCAAGATTCTAGTAAGATCCTAGAGAGACTCACTTAACTGTGGTTAAGAGAATCTTTAGGTATCTGAAAGGAACAACTAAACTGGGATTGATTTATAAAAAATCTCTAGATTACAAGCTAGTTGGATTTTGTGATGCTGACTATGTCGGGTATAGAATTGAAAGAAAATCCACTAGTGGAAACTATCAATTCATCGGTGAAAACCTTATATCCTGGGCTAGTAAGAGACAAGAAAGACCATAACTTTTTCATTTCAAAATATTTTTGAGGTCTTCTTTGAGCCAAATGTCCCTTTTGATATCCTCTAAAAATTTACATAAAAGGTTAAATGAAAATTCATCCTCTAAGTCCACCAATTTTGGAATTTACTCAACTTCCCTTTGTGCACAAAACTAGGTTCATGACCTGGTTGACCTAATGCTTGACCTGGAATTTCATATCATGACCTTAACTTCTTAAGCATGCCATTTTCAGTTCAAGAATCCTTTTGACTTGATTCTTTTCGCATTGTATTCTTCTCTGTGAAAGGGTCATTTGGCTCAAGAAACATTTCAATATGGATGAGTAAATTTCACTTGGCCCAAGCTTGAACATGGTGCCTTGACTCTGCTTTGTACCGTATGACCTATAATTATAAATGACCTAAAACTTCACTTGGGGACAACCAATACATGGGGAAACATGTTTTTCATGATGAAATACATCTCACACAAAACAAAATGATTGGTTTTGGTGCCAAGGTCACATATTTAATCACTCAACTTCACACAGTTTGCAAATCAGATTTTTTACCCTTGGCTCACACATTCGATATCCAACCTCACACGTAAGGGTGAAAAACGGGCAAGCCCATCCCGTTTAGGTCCGCCCAATAAAAGCCCACAAAAAAAGGGTGGAACAGGGCGGGGCGGGAATAGTTGAGGATGAGGTCCTAAAACCTAGGCCCGCCCTGCAAAAAAGTGAGTGGGGGTGGGGAAAGCCTGCCGACACTGCACCTATTAAGCCTAAAAATGAAAAAATTTATGTTAATGCTCGTGCCTGCAAAAGCCCGCAGAGAAAATGGGACAGAGTGGAGTGGTCACATTAGAGAGTGATGGCCTAAATTCTTGGACCGCCCCCGTACTAAAGTGTGGGCAAAACAAGCATGCCCAACGGGCCGAGCCCGTTTTGCCATCCCTACTCACATGTATCATGACATTAACACTTTTTTTAACACCCCAATTCTACCCAACAATTATTATTAAATCAGAGTTATAAAAATTCCACAATTAAATCTTAATGCTACAATTTCAACTTAAAACAACGACATTCATTTTAGATACATAACACATTAACTTGGATGAACCAATAACAACATAAATTAATCTTTTTAAAATTCAACAACTTTCATAACTTCGCAGCAGAATCAAATATTCAACTTAAAAGAATATAACATCTTTATCCAACTGAAACAACTTCAAATAATAAGTATTTAACGAACAACAACTTAAAGTGCAACAACTAAATAATAACACCAAAAAATAGCAAGCGTTCATCCCCCCGAGTGTTACGTATCAGAGCAATGACACCAATTTAAACTACTGAAGGTAAATTACCTTCACTCTGGATTACCTACACATTACCAACATCAGGGTACATTCAAATAGAAGGGATGAGATATCAAACAATATAATCGAATGTATGATAAATATTACATTAGAATTAGTCTATGCAAAATCACCACTTCACAACTTTAAACAACATAAATCACAAAAAAACATCAACGAAACATAATAATTAATTCATCAACACGATAACTCAATATGCAACTCGAAATGCGACTCATTACTATTCACATGCATGTGGTACTAGTGGAGCAGAACTCCCAACTTAAAAATGGAGAAGAATTCCCAACTTAGAAATTTCCAATTAATAAAGGCATCAATCAAGGCATAAGCCTTTAACTTAATATTTTGCCAATTCAGGCCAACTTAACGAGCATCAGCTCCAACTTGATATGTGATGTATGCGATAACATGATTAAATGCAAAATCAACAACAACAACAACAACATAATAACATTGGCATAAGCCTACAACTTAATAATAATTCAACCCTGGCCATAGGCCTACAACTTGGCATTTCAACAATAACAAATAAACGCAATGTTGGCATAAGCCTACAACATAATATCTGCCCATAATTAGAGGCATCTCAACATAATTCATCAACCTGCAATTCTCAATTCAGAACAACTTATACAACGCTGGTATCGACCAAAAAACCATATACGGGAAAAGGGTTAGGAAACTACGTGCCCCTCGAGATGCACAACAACTAAGAAGAATAACAACCAAGTTATACTCCTCGGTCCAACTTGCAACTTCGTGCTGCTCGACAAAAATAACTTGCTCCTCGGCATGCCTCGCAGCCTAATGCTGCTCGACATCAAACACATACATTCCCCGACACACTTCACAACCTAAACGCCGCTCGACATATAACACCACCAGCATCCTCCTTGACCACTAGTTCCGACCAACAACATGGAACAACACAACGTCATAACCACCATAACGGGAAACTATATTTCCTATCAAAAGATTCATTACTTATACAAAACAGTCACGCAGAAACTCTCCTAAAATGACCACAACTACAATCCTTAATTTCCTGCCAACTGCTCGGAATACCACAACATCAGAACGACCACACCACCCAGTGATAAACTACACTAACCTAATCATCGATTCTACCGAGAAATCAGACATATAAATCAAACCACCCATAAAACTACTAATGGGAAACTTCAACAACAGGTTCACTAATCATGCGATACAGTCATACAGTGACTCTCTAACGACCACAACATAGAGAAACAGACAATGTTGATAACAAATTTAGAAACATCAACGCACACAGTCATAAAAACGACCAATTCCCATATGATACACATCATAAATCCCAATATAAGGTCAAAACCCCACCCTTACCTGGATTGAAGTTTGCTCAACCAAAGCTTCGGCCGTAATCCTCACTTTGCTCTGCTCGACACCAGGCAACTGCTCCTCTCTCCGTGCAGGTCTTCCGGTCAACGTATAAAACTCCTTATTCTCCAAAGGCCAAATCCTTGTGTCAGCTTAACCTTATATATCAATCCTATTGGGCCTAACCTACACACCCCCACTTTACTACTTCCAACCAATAACATAGCCCAACACTATTATTCCATTAATTCCAACGTTATTATTATTATTAATCAACTAATTAATTAATAATAATCTAACAATTATACCAAAAAATCTCAACATCTCACAACTTAAAAAAATAATCCAAAAATAATTTAATTAAATAATTAATTAAATAAACGGGCGTTATAACTCTCCCCCACTTAGAATATTTTCGTCCTAAAAAATTTACGTTATTCGAACAACTTAGGATAGGAGTCTTGCATCTTGCTTTCCAACTCCCAAGTCATGCTTTCTCCAGCAGCTCCTATCCAGACTACTTTCACCAAGGCAATCTTTTTACCTCTTAAAGTCTTCATTTCACGATTTGTGATTCGTACATGCATCGTCTCCACAGTAAGATTATCCCGTACTTGCACATCATCCATATGAATCACATGAGATGGATCTGAAATATAATTTCAGAGTTGTGACACTTGAAACACATCATGCAAACTCGAAAGATTAGGCGGTAAAGCCACTCTATAAGCAATATTTCCAACTCTGTCTGAAATCTGATACAGACCAATAAAACGAGAAGTGAGATTCTTAGACTTCAATGCTTTCCCAACACCAGTCACAGGTGTAACTCTCATAAACACCTAGTCACCTGCTTGAAATTCCAAATCTTTCCTTCTCTTATCACGATAACTTTTCTGTCTACTTTGGGAAGCTTTCATCTTTTCTCGAATTAACTTCACCTTCTTAGTAGTCTCCCGAACTATTTCCTGTCCAAGCACTACACTTTCTCTAGATTCATGCCAACATAAAGGAGTTCTACATTTCCGACCATACACCGCTTCAAAAGGTGCCATTCCAATACTAGAATGGTAAATGTTATTATAAGTGAACTATATTAATGGAAGATAAGTATCCCACAAACCTCCCTGCTCAAGAACACATGCTCTCAACAAATCTTCTAATGACTGAATAGTCCTTTCAGTTTGACCATCCATATGAGGATGATATGCCGAACTCAACCTCAAATTAGAACCCAACGCCTCTTGCAAACTCTTCCAAAAATATGAAGTAAAACTCAGATCTCTATCTGACACAATACACAAAGAAACACCATGCAACTTTAAAATTACACTAGTATAAATCTATGCCAACTTCGACACTGGAAAACTGATGTTAATAGGAATAAAATAAGCCAACTTCGTAATTCTATCAACGATCACCCAAATCGAATCATGTCCTCTTAAAGTATTAGGTAATCCCGTCACAAAGTCCATTGAAATGCTATCCCATTTCAATTCCGGAAATTTTAACGGTTGCATCAACTCTGCAGGCTTCTGATGTTCAACTTTCGACTTCTGACAAGTCAAACATCCATACACAAACCGAGACATATGACTCTTCATTCCAAGCCACCAAAACAAATTCTTCAAATCTTGATAGATCTTTGTAGCTCCCGGATGAATGCTCAACTTGCTTCTATGATGTTCCTAAAGAATTAATTTTTTCATCTCCACATCATCAGGAATGCAAATCTGATTATGAAATCTCAACACACCTTGCGTATATAACTTGAAATATTTATTCTCAGAATGATCGATTCCAACCATCAAATCCACCAGTTTCACGTCTAACTGCTGAGCTTCTTTGATAGTGTCCAGAAATTCATTAATAATTTTCAACATTCCGGACATAACACTCTACGGTGTCACTTCACAAACTAAGCTGGTATCTCTGAACTACTAAATTAATTCTAACTCTTTAACCATCACTGCCGACATATGTAAAGTCTTTCGACTTAACGCATCAGCCACCACATTCGCTTTTCCTGGATGATAATTCAAACTGAAATCATAATCTTTTAACAACTCCAATCATCTTCGTTGTCTCATATTCAATTCTTTCTGATCAAATAGATGTTTTAAACTCTTATGGTCACTAAATAATTCAAATCTAGAACCATAGAGGTAGTTTCTCCAAATCTTCAGCATAAAAACAACTGCAGCAAGCTCTAAATCATGCGTAGGATAGTTCTTTTATTGAGTCCTCAACTGCCTTGACGCATAAGCAACTACCTCACCATTCTGTATAAGCACACCTCCTAAGCCCATCTTAGAAGCATCACAATATACCCCAAAAGGTTCACCAGGATTAGGTAATGTCAAAATTGGAGCCTACGTCAATCTCTTCTTCAATTCTTAAAAACTTTCTTCACACTAAACATCCCACACATAAGTTATACCTTTACAAGTCAACTTAGTCAATGAGAGTGCCAACTTAGAAAAACCTTCGTTAAACCTTCTATAATAACCAACTATTCCCAAAAAGCTTCTAATCTCCGTAGCGGATTTTGGAGTTTCCCATTGCAACACAACATCTACCTTAGATGTATCTACAACAATGCCACTACCTGAGATAACATGACCAAGAAAAATAATCTCCTTTATTCAAAATTCACACTTATACAACTTCACATAATACTTCTTTTTCAAAACTTGAAATACTATTCTTAAGTGTTTTGCACGCTCTTCTTCTGATTTAGAGTAAATCAATATGTCATCAATGAACACCACTACAAACCGATCCAAATAAGTATGAAAGATATTGTTCATGTACTCCATGAATACTCCTGAATCATTAGTAACACAGAAAGGAATCACCGAATACTCATAATGTCCATAACGCATTCTGAAAGCCGTCTTCTGGATATCTTCATCTTTCACTTTAACATGATGATAGCTCGACCTCAAATCAATCTTATTAAACACACAAGCGCCCACCAATTGATCCATCAAATCGTCTATTCTTGGAAGTAGATACTTGTTCTTAATTGTTACTTTACTCAATTGTCTATAATCAACATAAAGCCTCATACTTCCATCTTTCTTCTTTACCAACACTGGAGCTCCCCACGGTGATACACATGGTCTTACAAATTTCTTCTCAAGTAACTCTTCCAATTGCTTCTTTAGTTTTGACAATTCAGATGTAGACATCCTGTATGGTTCCATAGAAACAGGTATGGTACTAGGTACAAGATCAACAGCAAATTCGACTTCTCTCTCTGGCGGTACATTAGGAATTTCATCAGGGAAAACGTCAAGAAATTCATGCACCACTCGCAATTCCTTAATAATAGCTTAATTCTCGACAGATAGCGACACCATCAACGATAACATCTGAGCCTCTTCTTGCATCAACTTCCTCAACTGTCTAGCAGACAACAGACCAGCTTTCTCTTCCTCAAGAGTAGAAAACCTCACCGACTTGTTATAATAGTTAATATGAACATAGTTATGCTCTAACCAGTTCATACCTAAGATCACATCCAACCCACTTAAAGGCAAACAAACCAAATCAATGACAAAGTCTCTCTCGAAGATCGACAAAGGACACTTTAAACACATAAGGGAAGTAGTCACCGACCCCTTGGCTGGAGTATCAACAACCATCTCTCTATTCATGGAAGACAACATAAGACCCAATCTTTCAACATAATCAACAACAATAAAACAATGAGTAACACCAATATCAATAATAGTAATTAATGGAGTACTATTAATGAAACATGTACCTCTGATGAGTCTGTCCTCACTAGCCGTCTGATTTTCAGCCAAAGCAAACACTTTTCCACTGGTTTACGCCTTCTTTGGTTTCTAACACTGACTACCAATGTGTCCTTCTTCACCATAATTTAAACAAATCATCTCTTTATGCTTGCACTTAGATACAACATGTTCAGTATTATCACAACGGAAACACCTCTTCACCTCAACAGTACACACATTGCTCTTATGACTAGATTTTCCACATTTGAAACAAACCACACCAGTAGGAGCATCTCCCCCACTAGTCCTCTGACCCTGAGCAACTCTCTGTTTACCTTTACCAATTGGGGCATCGTAAGGATTACCACGATCCTGTTGGTGCTTACCCATCTTCTCACTGATAATCTTATAATGAGCATTATTATCCTCTTCATAAATTTTACAACTACCAATTAAATCAGCAAAGACACAAATCTTCTGGTATCCAACTTCCTTTTTGATCTCTGGGCGCAACCCATTCTAAAACTTGATACACTTCGAAAACTCAGCATTCTCCTCGCTATAGTGCGGATAAAACTTAGCCAACTCCGTAAACTTTGCAACATACTCAACAACTGACATAGTTCCTTTCTTTAGTTCAAGGAACTCAATTTCCTTCTTACCACGAACATCTTCAGGGAAATACTTCCTCATAAATTTCCTACGAAACACATCCCAAGTGACATTTTCACCTGCAACTTCCAACCTCTGACATGTCTCTAGCCACCAGTCATCAGCTTCGATTGCTAGAATATGAGTACCAAATCGAACCTTCTGTGTTGGAGTGCAGTCCATCACACAGAAGTTTCTCTCATTATCCTTTAACCAATCCAATGCTCCGTCTAGATCATACTTACACTTGAAGGTAGGCGAATTCTCCCTCTGGAAGGTCGCCAAACTACAAGATCCAGCATTCTCGTCAGTGTTTAGCTGATTCTCTATAGCATGCGCCATTGCTTCTAAAGCAGCAGCAAGTGCAACATCATTCCTTCCAGCCATCTCAACTTATCTCTACAACATAAACAATGGTTAGAAATCAAGTTAACAATACTCGATGGTTAAACAAACTTCGACTCGATAACTTGGTCGGACGGTCCGACTTTGCTCTGATACCAACTTTGTAACACCCTAATTCTAAGCGAAATTTATTATTAAGTCAGAGTTATAAAAATTCCATAACTAAATCAGGATGCTACAATTTCAACTTAAAACAACGACATTCATTACAGATATATAACACATTAACTTGGATGAACCAACAACAACATAAATTAATATTTTTAAAATTCAACAACTTTCATAACTTCGCAGCAAAATCAAATATTCAACTTAAAAGAATATAAAATCTTTATCCAACTGAAACAACTTCAAATAGTAAGTATTTAACGAACAAAAGCTTAAAGTGCAACAACTAAATAATAACAACAATAAAATAGAAAGTGTTCATCCCCCCGAGTGTTACATATCAAAGCATTGACCTGACTTGAACTACTGAAGGTAAATCACCTTCACTCTGGATTACCTGCACGTTACCAACATCGGGGTAACATTCAAACAGAAGGGGTGCGATATCAAACAATATAATCGAATGTATGATAAATATTACATAAGAATTAGTCTATGAAAAATCACCACTTCACAACTTTAATTAACATCAATCACAACAAAACATCAACGAAACATAATAACGAATTCATCAACATGAAAACTCAATATGCAACGCGAAATGCGACTCATTACTATGCACATGCATGTGGTACCAGCGGAGCATAACTCCCAACTTAAAAATGGAGCAGAACTCCCAACTTAGAAATTTACAATTAATAGAGGCATCAATCAAGTCATAGGCCTTCAACTTAATATTTTGCCAATCCATGCCAACTTAACGAGTATCAACTCCAACTTGATATGTGATGTATGCAACAACATGATTAAATGCAACATCAACAACAATAACAACATAAAAACATTGGCATAAGCCTACAACTTAATAATAATTCAACCCTGGCCATAGGCCTTCAACTTGGCATTTTAACAACAACAAATAAATAAAATATTGGCATAAGCCTATAACATAATATCTGCCCATAATTAGAGGCATCTCAATATAATACATCAACCTTCAATTCTCAATTCATAACAGCTTATACAACATTGTATCGATTAAAACAACATATACAGTCAAAAGGGTTAGGAAACTACGTTCCCCTCGACATGCACAACAACTAAGAAGAATAACAACTATCTTATAATCCTCGGCCCAACCTACAACTTTGTGCTGCTCGACAATAGATCTGTGCTCCTTGACACACCTCACAACCTAATGCCACTCGACATCCAACACATATATTCCCCGACACACTTTGCAGCCTAAACGCCGCTCGACACCTAACACCATCAGCATCCTCCTCGACCACTAGTTTTGGCCAACAACATGGAATAACACAACATCATAACGACCACATCAATATGATTCAAAATTTTCGACCAATTGCTCGGAATACCACCATAATAAGTAACTATATTTCCTATCAACAAATTCGTTACTTGTACAAAACAGTCATGCAGAAACCCTCCTAAAGCGACCACAACTACAATCCCTAATTTCCTGCCAACTGCTCAGAATACCACAACATCATAACGACCACACCACCTAGTGATAAACTACACTAACCTAATCATCGATTCTACCGGGAAATCATACATATAACTCAAAATTCCCACAACACTACTAACGGGAAACTTCAACAACAGGTTCAATAATCATGTGATACAGTCATACAATGACTCTATAACGACCACAACCTAGAGAAACAGGAAACTTTGATAATAAATCCAGAAACATCAATGCACACAGTCATACAAACGACCAACTCCCACATGATACACATCATAAATCCCATTATAAGGTCATAACCCCACCCTTACCTGGATTAAAGTTTTCTCAACCAAAGCTCCAGCCGTAATCCTCGCTTTGCTCTGCTCGACACTGGGCAGCTGCTCCTCTCTCTGCGCAGCTCTTCCGGTCAACGTACAGAACTTCTATTTCTCCAAAGGAGAAATCCTTGTGTCAGCTTAACCTTATATATAAATTCTATTGGGCCTAACCTACACACCCCCACTTTAATACTTCCAACCAATAACATAGCCCAACATTATTATTATTATTATTATTATTATTATTATTATTATTATTATTATTATTAATCAACTAATTAATTAATTAATAATAATATAACAATTATACCAAAAGCTCTCAACATCTCACAACTTTAACAAATAATCCAAAAATAATTTAATTAAATAATTAATTAAATAAACGGGTGTTACATTTTTCTTATAAATAGAGGAAGTTTTTTCCTTCATTTGCATGCTTGAATAACCACTGAAACTCTGCAGAAATCTCAACCTGATACCTCTAAAAACCAGAAGTTGATTTCTCAATCCAAGCTCGTTTTCAGTTCTTTTCTTTCCCTAGAATCACTCACCGACATCCTCTAAAGTTGTGTGAAGAATTGTTGACCTCTAAGTCTCACTTAGAATAGATAGATACAAGTTCTTATTCCACTCAAACAAGTTGCAACTCTCTTCGTCTTGCTCCACTGATTAAAAACTGTCTCTCACCTTTGGTTTATTCTCCATGTTCTTCATTTAATTTTACTTTGAGTAACTTAGGGTTTCTATGTATTTCAACAAATTCTCTCTCCTTAGAAAAAATTAATTGCAGACTCTCATAACTCATGTGGTATTTAAGCTAAAAACTCAGAGTTCATGATTTGCAGAAATTGAGCTAAAGATTGAAGACAATGATGTAACACATACGATCTGGTGGGAAATTTAAACTTCCAGTCAATAGGAGCCTGACACGCAATGCTAGCCATTGAATTTTTTTTTTCTTTTTACTTCATTTTAATTTCTCCTACTTTTATGATTTAATTTTAATAGCTCCAAAATGTTTTTTCACTTAAATTTCTTCCATGATTTTTTTAAAATGTTTTCAACCACATTTTTTTTCTCCAGAATTTAAAAATAAATTTTAGAATTTTTTATTATTTTCTCTTTATTTTATTTTTAATTATATATAAAGAATTAATTTTCCATCATTTTGAAATATTTTCAGTCCAACTTTTGAGATCTTGATCATTGGAGTTTTTTTGTGACTTTCTCAAATTTCTGTGGCTTTTTATTTTCCATTATTCAACCATTTAAAATCATTTTAAATTTAATTTAAATATATATTTGATTGTTCTTGATGATTTGTGGTTCTGACTTCTGGTTGACTTGGTCAATTTTTGTTAATTGAAGCTCATCTTGTTCAATTCGACTTTGGTTGATTCTTGATGAACTTTCTTCTTTTCAAATATACTATTAAATGATCATTTGATATTTTTTGGTACTTTGGATTGATGATAAGTTTGTCTCAAAGTATCATGAAGGAGATGAATTGAAGTAATGATCCAACCCCTTTGCCTATGTGCTTGATCAACTCTCCATCTCTTTCATCTTCTTTTTCTTTCTTTTGTTTTGACTTGTGTTAAATGTTTTAGGATAATAACTTCTTGTGTCATTTCTATAACATGTATTACATACATTGCTATAGCCCAACTTCAAATAATTGTGACTTCTACATAAGTCCAATTATGATTGCTTAACATAATGCTAAATTATCCTGAATCAGTTGATTAACTACTAACACTAACACTAACTACATATTATTGAGCTAACTTTTACTTTATGCACTTTACATTAATGTCATTTAATTTTATGCCATTTATATTTCATGTCATCTTTACTTTCTCTTTCTTTTTATCTTTTGTTATCTTGTGCTTTATTTCCTTCAAAAGACCAAAAACATTAATAAAGATCAAAATCCTAAAAGATTTAATCTTGATCTTAGACTTGATGTTACTATCCTTTGCTTGGAGTTGGAATTTTGGACTTATATATAGGGTTCTTGTTCCCATGCTTGGAGTTTATACTAGAGACCTTGGAATTCATCTATATTATTGAATATTCAATTTAACTTGGCTTTTAACTCTGAGTTATTTTCATCTGATACTTTGTTGATTCATCTGAGACTTGGCTTTGTCTTGAGAACTTTGAGCTTTGTGACTTTTTTTGGACCTTATGATATTCATGAGCTCTATGCTTGCTTGCTTGAGGCTTAATTCAAATTGAAATGGATGCTAAGTTTGACTAATGTCAATTGCTTGCTCCATCCTAGTTAGTTCACTTGCACATACAAAGGCTTTATCTTAGGCTGCTTTATAATGAAACCATTTATTTCTTGTCCTTAACTTTATGTTTTAGGATAGTTATTTCATCTCCTCCCATTCTTAAATTTTCAAATTCTTCTCTCTTTTTCAAAACCTTCTTATTTCCAACTTTAAACCACTTTTAAAATAAACCTTGACTTTGTCAACTGATTTTCAAAACTCTTTTCTTAATAAATGCTAAAACACTTAAGCATATCGAAACCATTTCAAAAATTCTAAAAACACAAACATCATCAAGTCAATTTTTTTGCTCTTGCACTCCTTTTCCTTTTCAAACTTTTTTCGAAAAGATTAGACATAAGTCATCTTCTTGTAGTGATGTAAATCTTCTGTTCCGATAGTGTGATTGAGAGTTTGATTAAAAAATAATACTTGGTTAATAAAAACTAATTAAAATAATACTTAGACATAAAACTTTGGGTATATCTCTGAAAGTCTTGGTGAATAAAAAATAATAAAAATTACTTTTTTTCTCATCTCCCCAATCTTTTTGCAAATAAACTCTTTTAGCCTAACATGGATTTTCAAGAGGTTCATACGGAGTACCGTAGATATGAGGGATGCTAATACCTCCCTCTTGCATAACCAAACCCTGTACCTAGATCTTAATTTTTTTAGATTTTATCTATATTTTCCCATACCTTTGGAAAAAATAAAGTTTGGTGGCGACTCTTGCTTATTATTTACGAGTTAAGTTAATCAATAGCTTAATCTCAATTTTCCTGCCGCGACAATGAGGGTTTCTAGTTTTTGAAGTTTTTCGTGAGTGAAAATGGCAGAGGTTCAGTGGCTTTCTAAGCTTGCAAATGAAAGAAAAATGGTCCTGTATATATAGGATATGGAATGAGATCATGGTACATGCGAATCCAGATCTAGAATGTGTGAACCAAGTTGGAAATTTTTGTTTTGCAATTTGTATGAGAGTGAGGGTGAAATACATGAGTTTGGCATGAAACCTGGTCTTTTTTCACTATACTCTATGCGTTTTGAAACAACAAACAAGTTTGTACATGTGCTAGTGGTACCAAGTGAAGGTTTTGATGATTTAAAGTTACAGGTCACGCGTAAAATGCAGAGTTCATAGAACCATGTTTGAACTTAGGTCAAATGAGATTCTTTCATGCGTTTTGAGAGGTTCTTTGTGCCAAATGGTATCCTCATGACGAAGAATCAAATTAAAAAAGAATCACATTAAAAGTATGCTTAAGTTGAAAATGGCATGGATGACAAGTTCATATCATGACCTGAATTCTAGGTTGGGCAATAGGTCGAACTATGTTTTGGACCAGCTTTTGGGCACGCATAGTCATCTTGTCCAATTCCAAAATTGAGGTACTTAGATGCAAAATTTATGTTTGACCCTTGAAACAAAGTTGTAGAGGAGTTCAAATGTTACATTTAGCTCAAAGTAGATTCCAAAAATATTGATAAATGAGAGAGTTATGGTGTTTGGACCAAGTGACATACCATTCTTAATTTTAGGTCAACCAAACATGTATCAACTTGTGATTTTTTTTACTATTTCCTTGCATCCAAAGGCTCAATGATGAAAATTTGAATACCAAATGAAGAAATCTTAATTGTACCTTGAACAATCTTGATAATTGATTTAGAAATGGATGGAGATGGCATGGAAATAAACACATGAACCATACTTGAATCAACTTTGAAATCATGCCCCAAACTTGAACTTTTCTAGACCAAATGAAGTTGAAAGAAGCTTGACATGAATATGACCTAAGATGATAGGTCATGCCTTGAAGTAAAATCTCTTGTGGACTACTTGTTGACCAAAACCTTGACCTTGGGAACCAAAAACCCTAATTTAGAAACCAAGCTTGATCCTTTGATTACAAGTCCCTACTGTGTACAATAAGAAAAGAAAGAAACACATATTTTTGTATTTTGAATAAGGTTAGCAAAGTTAAAATGTAAACAAGCATAGATACAAAAAGAAACATAAAGGGTGTTTAGTGATCTCCCATAAAGGTTAAACCAAATGGGTAAAAGTTAGGAGGATGCCATGTGTGTGATCTTCGGTTAGATGCAAATGATATGATATGTGGAATCTTAGGGGTAAAAATTAGGGTATGATAGATTCCCCTATTTAAGTTTCTTATATCGAAATATGAAGATAGAAATTCTTCGTATCGACAGTGTAACATGGTGGGAGAACTTACTTTTGGGTTTTGCGTATTATCACAAATGTTGCGGATAGCAAGAGTCACCATTGACTTTTATTTTATCTAATAAAGGAAAGGGTGAAAAGAACAGGAAATACCTTTTTGATAATTTTCTGAGTAAGGGGGGTAGGTTATGAAAAGGGAAGGTATTAGCACCCTTTTCATCCGTAGTTATCTACGGCTCTTAATCTCTAGCTCACTTTGAATTTTTTTTGTGTTTGTGTATGTTTGAAAATATTTTGAAAATGCCTAAGTGCGGAAATTTTGTAATGATTCTCGTATCGTTGAGAATATATACAAAATGTTTGTTTTGAAAATATTTATGAAAATGAGTATTGTTTTGTGAAAAGTGTTTTGAAGATGACAATGTAAGGCGATTTACTTTATAATAACCCTTGTATTAGTCCTCAAGAGCGTCTTGAAAGTAGTTGTTTTGAAAGTGTAAGGTTGTTGTACTCCAATTTTTGCCCCTAAGATCCCTTCATCATACCATATTGCTTCAATCACAACAAGATCACATTAGGGCTTTTGGTTCTTCTCCCTATCTTTAGCCTTGCTCTTTTGAGGAGTTATCAAGCACCTTGACTTGTTTTCTTTTGTGATCATGGATATTTTTGCTTTGATTTTCTCTCTAATTAATAAAATTCAATGTTGGTTTGCCTTACTTGTTAATAATGTAGGTAAAGACAATGAGGTTTAGCAAGTTTTCTTCATGGGTTCATGAGTTTATTTCCATGCCCTAGTAAATCTTGAGAAATTCAAAACCTCAATATTGGAGTGATTTTGGAAGAAATGGCATGGCAAGGCTTATTTTGGTTTAACATATTTCAAAGTTATCAAAATTGATTCAAAAATACAAAGGGTTAAGGGAAGAAGTTGTCATGATTAAACAAGGTCTTATTCCTATTGGTAACAAGAGCATATTTCTCTCTAATTTCAAGATATGGAAGTGGTTTTGGTGTCTATGAGTCCTCATCATCATCCTCAACAATTTCTATTCACAAAGGAATAATATTGGCACAAAAAGTTTGTTCAAACTTGGCAAAGTTCCTCAAAGCATTCTCTTGATCTAGAGACTAGGGTTTTGGACTTCAAAGGAGCATATCTTGCTCATCTTTTGGTATTTTTGAGTGATTCCAAAAACATACTTCTCTTTAAAGAGTTACCAATAAATCACTTCAAAAGTTCCAATGAGTTTTCATATGGAAGGAACTTGGTGAAGAAGAAAGATTACAAGTCACCCAGATGAATCCCCAATTTTCCATATGTGACTTCAAATAGTCATAACTTCGCCAATTTTTATCACCTTGAACCCATTATTTTTTCATGATGATCTTAAAGATGTGTAATTCATGCCTTATTTTATGTGAAAAGTGAGAAAATGGATGGAAGTTTCCTTGAGAATGCAAAAGATTATAGGTCACTTCATGATTTTTGGCCAACTTTAATAAGTCATAACTTGCTTAATCTTTGGAGATTTTGAGTGGTTCAAATTGAAAAATGTCATTCAAGAGATCTACTTCATTCCATATTTTTTGGTCAAGAGAAAATTCTAAGTGGAAGGCCATGTTTGGATACAATATTATAAGTCATTTTTAAAGAAGAATTTGAAATATTTCTAAGTATGGAAAGTCAACTCTTTTTCTTCAACTTTGACTCCATGTAACTTTCAGCTCAAACATCCATTTGATTCCATTATTTTTCCATTGTAAAGCTTGTAACCTAATCTTTCCAAAGCATCAATAATTATTCCCTAAGACCACTTGAGGTGGAAATGCCATGGATTTGAATTGGGTAGTTTGAAACTGGATTTTTCACAAAGTCAGGATTTTGAAATCTTTGTTTTAGCTTCTAATCACAAGATTTCCACGCGTTTTTGTTTCTAATCATGTTTATCAACTTTCCAGATGTGATTAGCATCATGAAACGCACGATTTGGCTGAGTTTTGATCAATTTTGAGTCACACTTTCTTCATGATGAAAACCCATACGAATTCCCTCCAAAACGCATCATTTGATATATCTTTTGATCCCATTTGATTCCCTATAAATAGATGGTCATTCTCCATTCAATTTCCCAAGCTTAGATATTCAGAATCACCCTGCCAAACTTGCTTCACAACCCATAATTCAGCAGCTTCGAAACCTATTCTCAAGCCTTTTTCAATCCATTTTTTCCCTCAATTCACCTTCCTTGATCTTCCCTGAAGCTAACCATATAATTACATTCAAGAATCGTGCCCTATACTGCTCCATAGAAGTCCAGTTTCAGAGTTCTACAACTCAACTTCAATAGGTTTACCTCAAGACATTGGGTTGCTTGTTTTTTTTGTGTGCAAATTTTTGTGATTACATCCTTTGTTTGTAATCTGGAATTCACCCGTATACAACCGTTACTCTGCCCAATTTTTGTGAAGACTTAATACATTTGAAGAGGTCTAGTATCTTTGATTGCTTGGTTTCAATCCAAATAATGGGAATTCTATCTTGGCTCATAATATAAAGTTTTGGTTTCTTGTTAGTTAGATGGTTCTTATCCTTAACTTTTACCTCATGCTTTAGGATAGTCTCTTCTTCTCCTCCCATCTTCTTTAATTTCAAAAATCTCCTCCCTCCTTTTGAAAACTCTTCTTGTTTTGAAACTTAAACCACTTTCATAATAAACTTGGACTTAGGTCCATGCATTCAAAATATTTTCATAAATAAACTCCAATCAATTTAATAATACCTTGACATTTTTGTGAGAAGACTAAAAGTCAAATAATCTCATTTCAAACTATTTTGCCACTTTGGTTTTTATCTTTAAACTTTTCTCAAAAGGTTAGACTCTTATCAATCCTTGTAGTGTTGCAAACAACTATACTTCTACAATATGTAGTGAAGTGAGATATTTTCCACTTGGGTGTTGAGTAAGGCATTGTTGATTTTAAAATCCAAGCCATTATCCTCCACTTTGAGATGATGCAAATTCTCCTTTCTCATAATTGTGGGTAGTAAGTATGTTTTCGACATGGACAATAACGATGATATCTTATCTCATAAAATAAACCAACACACGAATGTTTCAAACTATTTAAAAGAGGAACTACGTGTACCCTGATCCCCTATTGCACTAAAGGTGGTACGTAGGCACTAAAGGTTCGCAACCGCGACAGGTGCAAAAATCATAAAAAATATATTTCTCTTCTCACCTCCACCATCCATCTTATATACAACACATTTTTATAGCCAAAATATACATATTTTTCAAAGAGGTTCCTACGGAGTACCGTATATGTTTAGGGTGCTAATACCTTCCCTTTGCATAACCAATCCCCTTACCTTGAATCGTTCCCCCTTTTTTTGGCTTATTCGCTCTTTTCCCATTCCTTTGGAAACAATAAAGCGCGGTGACGATTTTTATTTTGATTTGTATAAAGTCTAGTCAATCCAATGGCTTAGTCTTGAACATTTCTACCGCTACAGAAAAATGGCGACTTCACTGGGGAAAGATTGACTTATTGTTGGTCCATCCGTAAGTGGGTTGAGCCTATCTTTGTTTACATTTGTATATGTGCTATTGTTGTTTATGTGTTATATTTTGTATATATGTTTGTTTGGATTTTCCTGGTTTTCAGGGTGCTTGGTGATTACTCATAAGTCCTATACCGGACTTGGGCAAACTTTAAGATAGGATAGGTGGTATAGTCATGTTAACTTTGAGGGAGTAATCCCAAAAAAGGAGGCATGATATTCCCCACTCAGTGGAGGCCCCTTTGACTATAGTGTCGTTTACCGAGTAATCGAGAAAACATACTGCTTTCGACCTGGGAGCCTGTTGAAACTGAGGACCGTAGAATACCAATCCCATCTTGGCCTTTTAGGTGTAGTGCGAAAGCTACGACGGAGTAATCCAGAAATATTTGTCACACGATACTACGCTCGGACGAGTCTTTCTTGAGAATATTACTAATTACTGAGTTAATTGGGAACTTGGTAATATCTGAAGGAAGGATGTAGACTCTGGGAACCTCTAGAACCTTGTTCGGAAGGTAATAACTTTTTAGACCAACACCTTATGGGTAGTACCTTCGACCTCATGCTCGTGACGTTGAACCTATGAACCCTATATGTGTGATATTGTGTGTGATTGTTGCATCATGCATCCATGCACTCATAAGCATCTTTTGAAGAAAACAATATTTCAAGGGATTTAAAGGTTGACCATTTGTGAATATCTCAGGTACTGTTAACCATGGATTATGGATAGAGAAATACCGGGAAATACAGTTTCAAGGATCCCAAGATAGATGAGTTGGTCAGTCTAATTCCAGAGATCGAGTGTTATGCAGACTTTCAGAAGAAGTATGGATCCATTATTCCTCTCATGAAGCTGAAGATGAAGGAGGGTATTCTCTCGACCTTGGTCCAGTTCTATGATCCAGTGTATCACTGCTTTACTTTTCCCGATTATCAGTTGATGCCTACACTGGAGGAGTATTCCTACCTATTGGATTTACCTGTTACCGATCGTGTTCCTTTTACTGGTTTGGAGGGTGAGCCAAAACCACATGAGATTGCTGCTTTGATTCATCCGGGGAAGTCTGAGGTGGAAGCCCATATGACTACTAAAGGAGGGATTAGAGGATTACCAGCTCAGTTCTTATTGGAGAAAGCTCGTTACTTTTCCAGGATGAAGAGTACGGTTGCTTTTAAGGCCATCTTTTATTTACTTGATTATGGATTATTCTTATTTCCTAACGTGGACAAGTTTGTCGACATTAACGCTATCAGGATTTTCATGATTAGAAACCCGGTTCCTACATTGTTGGGTGATGCTTATTATTCTGTTCATATTCGGAGTTCCTATCATGGGGGAATGGTTATCTGTTGCACGGCTCTGTTGTACCGGTGGTTCATATCTCATATGCCTCAGTTTGATGCTTTTTGGGATGTCAAGAAGGAACCCCGTTGGGCTCCTAAGATCATGGCACTTACTCACTCGGACATTGATTGGTATCATCGAGCTTATCAGGATGTGGAGATTATTGACAGTTGTTGTAGTTTCCCCAATGTACCTCTTCTTGGTGCAAAGGGAGGAATTAACTATAACCCTGTTCTTGCACGACGACATCTTGGTTATCCGATGAGGGATAAACCAAACAATATTCATTTGAGTAGTTTCTTTCTGAAGGAAGGATAAGACCATAGGGAAGCTAGGGAGCAGATTGCGAAGGCCTGGCGTCATAAGAATAGTAGGAAGGATTTGGGACCTAGGGGTGTTGTTTCTTTGGAGCCATATCTTTAGTGGGTCTGATCGAGAGCCATTCAGTTGAAGATGCCGTATACTCGGGAGACACCCATGCCTGACCTATTTGTGAAGACCACTCCTCCCTTATTAGATGATTTAGAAGAACTGCAACTCGCTTTGGTTAGGATGCAACAGGAAAGGGATGCTTGGAAGAACAAGTTCCATACTTTAGAGAGTTCCTACAAAGCAGACATGAAGGAGAAAGGTGATTTGATCGAGATCCTCGAGAGTCAAGCGGTGGAGTCTATGGAGAGGCAAGGGGATTTATTTTCTCCTAAGCCTCAAACAGGTGCTGATTGCTCATTTCCTGATCCATATGATTGGAAGGAGGTTTCCATTAGACATGTGGAAGAAAACCAGAGGCTGAGGGCTCAGATTTCCAGGCTCACGGGGAAGCGCCAGCGTACAGATTGATCTCTATCAGTTCTTTTTCTCTGGACTTTTAGATTGTATTTTCGTCTTGTACTTGGGATCATTGAAACTCGTAATACATTTTGAAGTTATTATAAATTTTTTCCAGTATTTCAAAAGCGTTATTACTTTGATGTTTGCGATATGTCTATAAATGTTAAATCCCTTGAAATATTAAATAATAAAGTAAAAAAAATCATACGCATTGCATATCATGCATCATATTGCACATATTTCTTGCATTTATTATGCATATCTAGATGCCTTACCCAGCTTCTTTACTTCGTTCAGCAAGTTGACTCATCACTACAACACTCGGGCTAACTTCAAAAATAAGATGGACAACTTGGAACAGGAGAATTGCGAGCTACGCGAAGAAGTTTCTGCTTTGAAGGCTGGCTTGGCCAACTTGACTACTCTGATTGAAGCTTTGGTGGTTGCTCAGAATCAGCCACAGAGTGTTCAACCTCAACCAACAAGGGAAAATACTGAAGTTCCTACTGTTCCTGTATCCGCTACTCTGGCTGTTGTTCAAAACCGTATGCCTCAGGGTTATCCTCGGGGAATTCCAGAGAATTATGCACCTGAAGGTTTCAATTTGGGCCCCCAAGATGCTCCAGTGTTTCAAACTGTTGTTAATCCAGCACCTCCTGTGGTGCATACTGTTCCTGCTGCACCTCCTTCGGTGAATTTGGTTCTGTTTGTTATTGAAGATGTGTGTCGTCCTTTCCCTCCGCCGAGTGAAGACTTGGGTCTTTATGACAGAATGGATGATTTCCAAGAACAGATTGATAGAATGCAAAGAGAGATGAAGGCTCTTAGGGGAAAAGAGCTATTTGGGAAGAATGTGAATGAGCTGTGTTTGGTCCCGAATGTTAAAGTACCTGCTAAGTTTAAGGTCCCAGAGTTTGAGAAGTACAAGGGAAACACTTGCCCTCGTGCTCACATGGTGATGTACGTGAGGAGAATGTCTACCCACATTGATGATCAGCGTCTGCTGATTCACTCTTTCCAGGATAGTCTGATCGGCGCAACGTTGAAATGGTACATGAGTTTAGACAGCGCCAACATGCATACTTTTAATGATTTGGGAGAAGCATTCATTAAACAATACAAGTACAATGTGGACATGGAACCTGACCGTGACCAGCTTAGGGCCATGGTTCAGAAAGACAGGGAATCGTTCAAAGAGTATGCACAGAGATGGCGCGAAGTGGTTGCACAAGTGATTCCTCCCATGGAGGAGAAGGAAATGACTAAAATTTTTCTAAAGACGCTAGGCGCTTTCTACTACGAAAGAATGGTAGCAAGTTCCCCAAGTGATTTTATAGAGATGGTAGGAATGGGTGTCCGACTAGAAGAGGCAGTAACAGAAGGTCGTTTGACAAAGGGTGAAGGATCCGGAGGTGTGAAAAAGCTAGCTTATGGGTTTACAAAGAAGAAAAAGGGGGATACAAATGCTATCATACAAGAGAGGAGAGTGAACGCTCCTAGAAGGAATTATCAGCGTCACCAGCAAGTTGCCTCAGTTGCTCCTGTTATGAATGCGGCTCCGACTATCGTTGCTTATCAAAGATAGTCCCAGTAGGGGAACCAAGGGAATAATCAGAGAAGGGAGAACTATGACCCTATTCCCATGAGCTATGCAGAACTGCTACCAGCATTGATTCAGAAGAAGTTGGTCCAGACACGACCACCTCCAGCCATACCATCACCATTGCCTTGATATTACAAAGCAGATCAGACGTGTGCCTTTCATCAGGGAGCACCAGGGCATAATGTTGAGAATTGTTATCCTTTGAGGACTGAAGTGTAAAGGTTGGTGAAGTCTGGAATTCTATCTTTCAAAGACATGGGACCTAATGTGAAAGAAAATCCTCTACCCAAGCACGGTGGGGTGAATGCTGTAAATATGGTGGCCGGTTGTCCAGGCGACTTCCAGATTTTTGACATTAATCTGGTTAGAGGAGATTTGGTGAAGATGCACGCAGACCTCTGTGAATTCAGTTATTATACGCATGACCACACCGGTTGTGTTGTTTGCAATACATACATACAGGGTTGCGAGAAGATAAAGGCTGATTTACAATGATGGATGAAGGTTTAATCCATATAATCAGGCCTAGGGAAAAATATGAAGAGGAAGTGAATATGGTTTCTAGATGTCCTGGTGAATTCAGAATTTTTAATGTGGAGCATTTGAATGAGGATCTCGTGCAGTTGCATGCTACCTTCTGCCGTACTGCTGGTCAGGTGGAACACCAATATAGATCTTTCATAGTTTGCTATCGAGACCCCCGAGGATGTTCTATTGTGAGATAGGGTGTTCAATTGTTGTTAGACAATGGAACTATTAAGATCACAGGTCAGAGAGATGATTATCACGAGATTGATATGGTTGAAGTTTATTTGATGGAAGAAGAGTCAGAGGAAGAGTATGCCTCCGCGGATGAGTATTTCTCTTTAGACAAAGATTTGTTTGTCAGAAATGACCTTTTGATGGCTGATTGTGTTGAGGAAGGGGTAAACGTCATTGTACCTTGTTTTGGTGCACCCGCTCATCTTGAGGTGGAGTACCATAGCAAACCAGTTGTTACCCCATTGGTAGTTAGTCTGCCAGGTCCTGTTCCTTATAAATCAGATAAGGTTGTGCCTTATAAATACAACGCTACAATATTAGAAGATGGGGTGGAAGTTCCCATCCAGCCAATGCCAGATGTTGGAAATATAACTGATAATAGAAGGGTGACCCATAGTAGTTGTGTGTTTGCACCGGTTGTATGAAGAGATGTTGTTGCTGGAAAGAAAATTGTTGAGAACGATAAACCTAAGAAGGCCGCAGGAGAGACTAGTGGAGCCACATTAGAGAAAGAAGTGGATGATATCTTGAAGATAATTAAGATGAGTGATTACAAAATTGTAGATCAGCTATTACAGACTCCTTCAAAGATATCCGCCCTAGCTTTATTGATGAATTCCTCCGCTCATAGAGAATCACTGATGAGAGTACTAGACCAAGCTTTTATGGAGAATGACATGCCGTTAGATCAATTCAGCAGCATAATTGGAAACATTACGTCATGTAACAAATTGAGTTTCTGCGATGATGAGTTACCAGATGAAGGGAGAAATCACAACATGGCTCTCCACATATCTATGAACTGCAAGAATGATTCGCTATCCAATGTGCTAATTGATAACGGATCCACGTTGAATGTTATACTGAGGAGTACTCTCATGAAGTTAAAGTATCAGGGAACACCTATGCGCCCGAGTGGAATCATTGTGAAGGCTTTTGATGGGTCGAGGAAATCTGTCATCGGGGAAGTGGACTTGCCCATCCACATATGACCATTTTGTTCCTGATAACCTTCCAGGTCATGGACATTATTCCAACATATAGTTGTTTGCTAGGACGGCCATGGATACACGAAGCAGGGGCTGTCACTTCAACTCTACATCACAAGCTAAAATTTATGCGTGAAGGGAAGCTAGTGATCATAAATAGGGAGCAGGCGTTGTTGATATCCCATCTATCCTCTTTCAGTATTGTAGAAGCGAATGAGGCTACTGTTGGAACCCAGTTCCAAGCCCTATCCATTGACAACATAAGAAGGAATGAGAATTCTATGGTTTCCATGAAGGACGTGCAGCAGGTTGTGCGCAATGGTCATAATGCAGTTTGGGGATGACTTGTGGATCCACCCATGAACAAAAACAGAGTTGGTTTGGGTTTCTCTTCGAGGAATGAAAAGGAGAAAATTTGAAGTCAAAGTTGGTTTGGGTTTCTCTTTCCGGTGAAGGTTTCAAATTTATGCTAAAAAATGGAGGGATCTTGCGAGAAGAGTCCAACCCCCCTCTATCTGATAGAGAATTGGTGGATATGTTCTTAGGCACGTTATATGGTCCATTCTTCAACCATCTGATCAGAAGCTCTTTGGCTGGATTTACTGAAGTAACCATTACTGGTGAGTGGGTAGAAGCTGGTATAAAGAGTGGTAAAATTCAAAGAGATGTATCCTCGAGCACGATGAAGAAACCCTTTACCGGAAAGAAGCAGGTCTGTGTTGCATATGACCACAAGAATCAAAACAAAACTGAACTTCTCCCAACGATATGGGCTATTATGATTTCTAATCCTGTACTAAATCAGCAGCGAAACTATCAATGCAGGCCAGAGGCGCCCATGAGACGATTCAACTAGATCAACATGACCTTATACCAAGTTTTGCCACATCTTTTAAAGTCCAATCTAGTGACTCTAAAGGAAGCTCCCAAGAACCCAAATACTGGTTCTCCTTACTACAACCCGAATGCTCGATATGCCTATCATTCTGAAATCGCGGGGCATGATACAAATGATTGTTGGGCCTTGAAGAATAAGGTACAATACCTTATTAAGGAGAAAGAGGTTGAGTTTGACCCCCCATAAACACCTAATGTAACAGCGGCGCCAATGCCCAAACATGGTCAAGGTGTCAATGATGTTGATGATGATTGTTTTGTTTCCTCCGTGGATGATTTAACTACTCCCCTTTTGACTGTTAAGAAGAATCTATTACAAGCTGGCCTGTTTCTGGGATGTGATGAAAGCTGTCACTTATGTGTGTCTCTACCTGATAGCTATTTGTTACTGAAGATGGGCGTACAACGCCTGATGGTTAACAAAGAAATCCTGTTTGAAAAAATTCCTCTTACCAGAAATTCCTTTGAAGATGTCTCAATAATCACCATTTCTGACAATCCTACCAGGATCTCCACCAAAAGACCTGTCAGGATTACATCTGTTCCAAAGTATGCTCCCCTAATCATCACCATGCCGGGGCCAATACCATATTCTTCGGATAAAGCTGTTCCCTGGAACTATGGGGCTGACGTCTATTACTATGGCGTCAAGCAAGAGCTATTGGCTATTAAAGACAAAATTACTAAAGACACTGATCCTGACATCAATAATATCGTTGGAACCAGTAAGATAACAAGAAGTGGAAGGGTTTTCTCCCCCGAGATTTCTCCAAAGACCATTGTTACTCCTGTAATTATTCCCGCTACCACCCCTACCAACAATCTCAGTGATACTCCCGTTGATAGTCCTACTATTATCCCTGCTACCGAGACAAGGGGCAAAGAGGTATTGTTTGAGCCTGCCCAGAAGAAGGCACATCCAGAGGTAATTCTTGAAGCTTCTAGCAAGGAGATAGAAGAGATACTAAAGATAATCAAGAAAAGTTACTACAACATCGTGGAACAGTTGGGGAAGACCCCCTCAAAAATATCAATGTTGGATTTGCTTTTATGCTTTGAGGCCCATGCCAAGGCCTTAGTAAAATTTCTGAAGACCGCCCATGTGCCCCAAGAGACTTCCATTGATCAATTTGAGAATTGTATGGCCAGTCTAACTGCTGATAATGGTCTGGGTTTTCTGTTGCTGATTTAACTCCAAAAGGAAGGAAACACAATGATGCCTTGCATGTTTCAATTGAGTGTAGGGGCACTACATTATCCCATGTTCTGGTGGATACAGGTTCATCACTGAATGTCTTGCCCAAGAATGCTCTTGACCAACTAGATTGCAAAGGACTCACTTTAAAGCCTAGCAACATTGTAGTGAGGGCCTTCGATGGTTCTAAAAGAACAATGCACGGAGAAGTAGAGATTGTTATCAAAGTTAGAACTCAGACTTTTGATTCAACTTTCTATGTGATGGATATCCGCCCTTCCTATTCCTGTCTTTTGGGCCGACCCTGGATCCATGGCACTGGTGCCATCACTTATACCCTACATCAGATGTTGAAGTACCCAATCAAGGGAAAGATCATCGTAATCCATGGGGAGGAGGAGTACATGGTTAGTCACATGAACTCTTTCAGGTATGTTGAAATGGACGGTGAGTTTATTGAGACCCCATGACAGAATTTTGAGGAGGTCCCACAAACGATTGTCGCAACTAAGACTACTACCAAGACTCTGAAGGCTACCAGACCTCCATTGAAAATGGCCTCTTTGAAGGATGCTAGAGCAGTAGTTGAGGAAGGTGGATGTACCATTTGGGGTCAACTACCGGATATTCTCTACAAATCCAACAAATTTGGTTTGGGTTTTACTTCGGAGGCCCAAAGAGATGTTCGACAAACTCGCGCTGGCGGACCACCTTTACGTATTAGTAATCAGGGAGTCAATGCATTGGAAGACAGTGATGGCAGATGTGACATAGACAACTGGATTTTCCAACCATCAGCAGAGGACTAAACAATTGGGAGGCCAAAGAATTTGTCCCTATTACTTTTATTCAAGAGTAATTGTCTTTTAAATTTTTTTGGACTTGTAATATTTGAACAATTTAGACTTTAAAACCTCGTGTCTTACCCGAGACACAATGATCCATTTGTGAGGGTTATTATTTCATCTTCATATGTCATCAATAAATCATGGACGTTTTTGCATGAAAATTTTGTGCTCTTTGTTTTTCTTTTAATACCTTTTATTTTATCAAATATAGTTATGCTCTTACACACACTCACATATCGAAATGCAGATCCACATCCACTCAGGATCCCATGGGTAACGATTCTGCTATTGCCTATTGTGACTTTGAAAATCCGATCTACCAAGCCAAAGACGAAGGTGAGGAAGATTGTGAGGTACCAGGGGAACTAGCAAGGTTATTGCAACAGGAAGAAAGGACCATACAACCCCACGAAGAGCCGGTTGAAACAATACTGAAGCAGATAAGAAAGAAGTCAAGGTAGGTGCCAACCTGGAGCCTAGTGTCAAGAAGCGCTTAACTCAGTTATTACATGACTATGTTGAGGTCTTTTCCTGGTTATATGAAGACATGCTAGGACTCGACACTGATATCGTGGTCCATCGTCTGCCGACAAAAGAAGAATTCCCTCCGGTAAAACAGAAGGTTTGTCGCATGCGGCTAGAAATGTAAGAGAAAATAAAGACTGAAGTCATAAAGCAGTTCAACATCGGATTCTTAGCTATCATCTCCTACCCACAATGGGCCGCCAATGTTGTTCCAGTGCCTAAAAAGGACGGTAAGGTACATATGTGTGTGTATTAGAGACTTGAATAGGGCAAGCCCCAAGGATGACTTCCCGCTTCCCCACATCGATATTCTGGTTGACAACACCGCACAGCATAAAGTATTTTCCTTCATGGATGGTTTCTCTGGATACAACCAAATCAAAATGGCATCTGAGGACATGGAGAAAACGACCTTTGTCACACAGTGGGGCACGTTCTGTTACAAAGTTTCTCTCGATACAACCTATCAACGTGCCATGGTAGCTTTGTTTCACGATATGATCCACCAAGAAATAGAGGTATAAGTGGATGACATGATATCCAGATCTCATATTGAAGAGGAACACCTTGACCATCTGCAGAAACTATTTGAAAGATTGAAGAAATACAAACTAAGGCTGAACCCGAATAAATGCACTTTTGGAGTGAGGTCCGACATTCTCTTAGGCTTCATTGTCAGCGGCAAAGGTATCGAAGTGGACCCTATAAAGGTAAAAGCAATAAAATAAATTCCTGCTCCTCGCACTGAGAAGGAAGTTAAGGGATTCTTAGGACAACTAAACTACATCGCCAATTTCATTTCCCATCTAACCGCTACTTGTGAACCAATCTTCAAATTACTGAAGAAAGATCAAGTGGTGGAATGGTACAACGACTTCTAGGCTTCCTTGGATAGTGTGATACGGTGGCAGAACCAACTGTTTTTACTGGTTTTCATTTTGCGTTTTTTGTTCGCAAAATGTCGTGGTAAGCAAGAGTCGCCACCGACTTTTATTTTATCCAATCATGGAAAAGAGAAAAGAACAGAAAAAACCTTTTTTCGAGATATTCTGAGTACGGGGGGTAGATTATAAAAAGGGAAGGTGTTAGCATCCTTTCTATCCGTGGTTTTCCACAAGCTCTTAGGTACTTTGCTCATTTTGAAATTGCTTGTGTGTGCTTGTTTTGAAAATATTTTACTTTGTGATAACCCTTGTATCAGTCCTCAAGAGTGTGACAAAGTTTGTTTTGAAAATTTGTTTTGAAAGGTGTTTATGTAAAAAAATTTGTTTGAGCAAGTACTTAAAAGTTATTCCACATACTCGAAAAAAGATTGTTTGTTCTCGTTTCCTTTAAACAACGCTATACTACTATTAAGGAGTAGGTAGCCCCGTTGTTGGAGTTTGAGGGACATTCGAAAGGGACAAGTACAATCACCAAAGCAACAGTTAGGAAGCCTTGGTAGTAACCCTAAAGTCTTAAGATCTTTCTGAGGCAACATTTCTGAGGTAACATTCGGATGGGTCATTTTGATCTTTTAGACTGGAGGGCAACCACTAAAATCACCTATGCTTAATGACTGTTTACCGAAGGCAACCGAAGTGAGGCAAACCCTAGGAGTGAATATGTGCATGTGAATTTTTTAGTTAATTTAGTCTTTGCACGTTAGGTGATCTACCGTTTTAATTTTTAGATATTCTTGCCATACAATCCTATTAGCATACATCTAGACAGTTAAAGATTTGCATGAATTTAAAGTGCGGAAAAATAAACCTAGCTATTACAAATCTTTGGCAATTACATAATTATCTCGACTGAAAATAAAAATGCGGAATTTAAAACTCTAATTACTATTACAAACTCAGAGAATTTACAATTATAATAAAAGAATTAAAATACGCGCGGCGAACTTAATGCGAGAATGGTTAAAAATAACCTAAAACCCTAATTAAGAGAAAAGTATTTTTGTGCATTTTTAATTGAGAAAAACAATTAAATTGTAAATTAGTTAAACCCTGATTTCTATTTTTTATTTACAAAAAGAATTAAATGAACCTAGTTTCTAATTATTTTTAATTATGAAAAAAAAATTAAATTGACCTAATTTACTAATTAAATTAAAATAAATATTTTATATAAAAATGATCTTTTTGTGTTTTTGTGACTTATTGATTTTATGATTAATTAAAAAAGGCAATTAATTATTGGTGAAAATTAATTAAACAAATTAATTAAAATAAAAGAATTAAATAAAAAAAGAATTAAAAATGGGCCTGTGTTGAATTGTTGAAGGAGGGTGTATTTCTGAATTTTCCAGGCCCAATAGCCATCCAAGCCCAGTCAGCGCTTGATTCCCTGTGGCGTTGACCTGAGGGTATACCATGGTATCTCAATGCTAGGCGTCAGATCTGGTTGACTATGCATCTGCTGGCTAGATATTGGTGGCCCATGGTAGTCATCTGGGCAGGTGATGCACAAGAACTGCAAATGGAAAAGAAAATAAAGTTTTGCTGGGACCTGGGATCGAACTCAGGTCCTTATACTCTCCACCAACGCGCTCATCCACTGGGCCAACTTTCTTAGTTGTTACTATACTGAAAAATAAACATAATATGGAAAAAACAAATGGTTAGTGGACAAAAACGCGTGAGATTTAAATGGACAAATAGATGGTTTCCACGTTATCTTCTTCTTCATTCTCCGTCGTCTTAGGTTCCTTAACCTTTACCTACAGAAAAAAGTCTGTAGCTATAAACCTTCACAACTCAAAAACTTACAAAACGCAATATAAATGAAATTGAAGACCAGGGTTCAACTGGTTATGATGTCACGGTCATCATGGTACCTTATTCATGGCCTAATTTTACCTGTAGCCAAAAACCCTAAAACGCATCTGGAAACCCTAACAATGGCAAGTACTGATATAGGCTTCAAAAATGCAATTAAACTATTCAGTCAGCTTGCAAACATGTCAAAGATTACAAATATATCAATTAAACATGCTAATGATGCGGGAATTATGGTAATCAGTCTTGAAAAAATTGCAAATCGTGTGACTGCTACGTGTTGATTCTGGACTTGGGGCGGCTTGCAATTGATTGGGATACGATCCTGAGATGTCCAACAATCTATTGGTAATGTTAGGATGGCTTGAATTGATCTCTAGAATGGAAATTGAACCACCACTTTTCTTTGAAATTTTGAAGTTTGTTCTGGCCTCTTCACGACTGCTAACTCCTTTTTTATGCCTTGTACATGTTCATTATATATCCTAGAACGAATTAGGGTTATAAAACTGGCTTGTATCTTTGCAATTATGGAAGATTTGATTTGATTTCCATTCCATATGTAAACTTGCTATATTGAGCCAAATAATCCCTTTCTTGTACCAATCATGCTTGATTCGATTTGGCCTTGATATTTCAGCATATTTTGATTGCAAGCCTGTCAAAAAATCATATCAAAATAGATCTTTGATATTATTTACCAATTATTTGATTTAATTCAATTTTTAATTAATAAAAAATCAAAATAAAATGAAAAATGAAGCAAACAATGTGTGGGTGAATATTTGGGTCGTGGACCATATTATAAGTGAGGTGCAAGCATAAAAAGTTAGGCCCATTTGGCAAAAAAAAATATAATTTTGAGCCCATTTGACTTTTGGCAAATTTTGCAAAAAAGGTCAACTTTGACAAGGCAAATCTCTTCCAATTTTAACCCTAGGGATGTGTTCTTGGACTTTTTAGAAAGCTTAGGATGTCCCCTAAGAAACCCTTTTGGTATCATCTCAATTGAGTCTTCCATGTTCATGTAAGAAGCTTTGACCCAAAAGGTGTTTTTGTTGACTTTTCAAAAGGACCCATAATGTATAAATTCATATCTTTTTATGAGTGCATATTTTGAGCTTGGGGTCTGAAGATGAGTTGTAGGGAATTTCATTCTATTTAAAATGAGCCTTGGCTGGAAAATTTCTGATAAAGTATGTGGAAGTTATGCTTGGACAAAGTTTGATTGACTTTTCCTAAGAAACCCTAATTTAGCAACTTTTGGAATTTTATGAATTTGGAGAATTCCTTGAAGAATAATGATCAACCCTTGATCAAATGATGAAATTCAATTTAATATGTTGATGTTGACCAAAAATATTGAAGTTTGACTGTAAGTGGGCCACAATTGACTTTTGACCTAATACAGTCGATTCTCAAGCATCTGAGCAGTTGACTGAGCAAACTTCTTGTGCAAGGCATGAAACTTGACATGGAGGGTATTGAGAACATATTAGGACCGTGGAGATTATATGAGGTCTTTGTAGTCCACCTATCTTGATGAAAATGGAAACCCTAATGTGAGACATACTGCCTTAGGAGAGAGATTGTCTGGTCAACTCTTGGGAAAACTTGAGCAAATTGAGGAGCTCTAGGAGTATGTATTGAGTAAAATGAGAGGGAAAATTTTGGGGTACAACAACTGCCCCTGTTCAATCTTCTTAAACCTGAGGATGTAGATTGGCTCATCTGCCTTTCTTGATTTGAATGAGGAAGATGATCGAACACTAGAGTGCCCAGAAATTTGCACTCGCATGAAGTGATACTTGATTTGTAATATCAGGAATGGGCTTATAGATGCCATTTAGAAGTTGCTAGAGAATTGTCAAAGATGGTCTTAAAGATGCCATCCAAGATGTGACGGAATACCTTCGGAGATGGGCTTAAAGATGTCATCTAGAGGATGTTGATTTCCTGAGACATTCCTTCGATGAGAGTTCATGTTCTTGTCGTTGATGAGGAATCTGCTGAGGAATGTTGGTATCTGTCTTAGGAGAAATAGAATTTTAGAAGTTTCAGTTGTTCGTTACTCTAATGGGGAAATAACTCCTTCTTGAGGAAGCGGAAGTGAACTTCATATCTAGTCAAGGTACAAGTTGCACCGCGACTTACTAGGGAAATGTAAAACCAATCATGTTTGATCAGGTCCATGGTCTTAAAGTGTTGTGAACGGTTGTCTGGAGATCGGGAAGGTAAGTTTATGAGAAGGAACCTGGATAGTAGGGTTACTTCGAAATAAAAGCCTGGATAGTGGGGCTGTGACAAGGAACCTAGATAGTAGGGTTACTTTGAAATGAAAGCCTCGATATCAGGGCTGTGAGAAGGAACCTGGATAATAGGGTTACTTCGAAAAGAGAGCCTGGATAGTAGGGTTATGAGAAGGAACCTGGATAGTAGGGTTACTACGATATGAAAGCCTGGATAGCAGGGTTACTTCGAAATGAGAGCCTGGATAGTAGGGCTATGAGAAGGAACCTGGATAGTAGGGTTACTTCGATATGAAAGCCTGGATAGTAGGTGTGATACATTGGGAGAGAAATGGATGTTTTTTGAATGCTGGTTTGTGTTTTGTGCTTGTTTTCGCAAAATGTTGCGGTAAGCAAGAGTCGCCATCGTCTTTTATTTTATCCAACAAGGAAAGGAAAAAAGCACAGAAAAATTCCTTTTTTCGAGATGTTTCTCGGGTCCGGGGGGTAGATTATAGAAAGGGAAGGTGTTAGCACCCTTTCTATCTGTGGTTATCCACGGGCTCTTAGGTACTTGCTCAAAGTGTTTTCAAAATTTTCTTTTTTTTGTGTTTGTGGGTTTGAAGAAGTTTTTGTTTGAAAAGTGTAAGTGTGAAAAGTTTTGTTTTGTTTTGGAAAGAGCAAGTACTTAAGGACCATCTAACTATTCGAAAAAGGAATCAATCTGTGCTAATGTCCTTTAGACAATGCTATCCCACTATGAATGAGTAGGTAGCACCGTCGTTGGAGTTTAAGGGTCAATTCGATGAAGGGACGTGCGGTCACCAAAGCAATGTTAGGACGCCTTAGCGGTAACCCTAGTGTCTTAGATCATTTTTCCGAGGCAACCGTTTCGAGGCAACTATGATCTTTGGACAAGAGGGCGACCTCTAAAACTTCCTATACTCAATGATCGCGTTCAAAGGCAACCAAGTGAAGTGTACCCTAAGAGTGCGCATGTGCGAGTGTGTTATTTTCAGTTTATTTTATCTTTGTACATGTTAGTGGTTATCTATGTTGTTTTTAGGATTAACATTCGATCTTGTCATGCATTCCCTATTATCAAACATCTAGCAGTTGTAAGTTGTGGAAATTAAATTGCGGAAATTAAACTAACTATTACAAGGCGTCGGGTATTTACATCGCCAAAAGAAACCCTTGAAATTAAAATGCGGAAAATAAATAAAGCGGTAAAAATAGTAAAGGTCCTATCAAACTATTACATTCCGGGAAACAGATACAACATTGAAATAAAATGGATCGCGTGCGAGAAATTAAATCGGGCGAGTTCTAGGGTTTTAACCCTTTATTTATTAAAGAAAAGATTTTTTTTGTTATTTTGAATTTATGGAAGAAATTAAATTAAGTTAAGCATTAAATTAACAAATTAATTAATTAATTAATAAAAATGATATTTTTGGATTTTTGATATTTAAAGAAATAAAAATAATTTGATCAATGTTAAGAAAAGCTTATTATCTAAATTAATTTTAATTATTGCAAAAAATATTAAAGTTATTTCTAATTAAACTAAATTAATTCAATTAATATTTATTAACAAAATTAAATTACTGAAAATTAATTTAATAAACAAAATATTTTTTGGTTTTAATTTTATTAAGAAAAGGTTTTAATTGGTTAGTGGTTAAATAATAATAATAATTAATTAAAAGAAATAAATATGAAATTAGAAAGAGTTTAGGAGTATATGGGCCTGATTTTGGTGGTTTTGATAGCAATTTGATGGCCCAATATCATGCAGGCCTGGATGACTTTCTGGAATTCCATGTGGCACGTTGACTAGAGAATACGGTGGATATCACATCTAGACCACCAGATCTGGCCTGGGGCCATCTGGCAAGCATCTGAGTGAGGGAGTATGATGAACCACGCGCTTGGTTTTGTACTGAATAACCTGAAGAAAAATATTAACAAATGTATGGGGGACCTGGGATTCGAACCCAGGTCCTGTGAATCATTGTACACGCGACTCTACCACTGCACCACTATGCTTTAGTTGTTATGATATTGGATAATAATAATAATATGGAAAAACAAATAAAATGCCAGAAAATATTAAAAAAAACACGCGCCAAGTTTGAATCCACCATTGGGAGAGGGCCACATCTTCATCTTCTTCGTTTGACCCTGGATATTTACCTGCGGATTTATATCCGCAGCTAAATTCGCATGTGCATCCTAAAATATATTCCAGGCCATAGAAATTGATTCCAAGACCATAGTCATGCTCGTCTCTCTTCCCTGGTTACGTCCATGTCCATCAATTGCACTGATTTTGCCTGAAAACGAAATGCCCAAAATATAAGCTACAAAACCCTAGGTTCGGCTATGGGGTTACAGGCCATATAAACGCAATCAAATAATGCCAAAAGTCCAGAAATTGCACAAGCATCATGAATATGTCAACGATTTTACAAAAATATGCAAGAACATGATGTTACGATTTCGAATACAAGGCGATTTTTTGAGAGACTTACAGCGCGATTGGGAGGGTGTGAGGGTTTTCTTTTGATTGCAGGAGGTTCAGTGGACACCCAACAAAGGATTGGTGTTGAGATTTGCGTTTGAATTTGCCTCTATGCACGATTTCAGTTTCACACTTTTTGCCAATTTTTCAAGTTTTGTTATTGATGATTCTGTAGCCTCTAACCCTTGAATTCGTGCCCTTTGTCTTGTATATGTAATAAGCAATGCATTAGGTTAACATTTGTGGACTGAATCCTTGTACATCAATGCTTGGAGATTTGATTTGATCCTCCATTGAAAGCTTTCCAATTTTGCCAAAAATCTAATCTTTTTGCACATGGAATATATGATACGAATTTGATTCACTTGATGATGATGATTAGGTCCTGAAAATAGAAAAATATCTCATGTAATCAAGTTTCCTGATTTTATTTGATTTAAATTAATTAAAAATGGAATAATTCAATAAAAATCCAATAAAATAGAAAGATTGATAAATGGACACAAGGTTGAAGCTAGGACACGTGTGTAGTGTGACAAGACCAAATCAATTGGAAAAGAATAGGCCCATTTGACAAAATTTGAAGTTTTGGGGATAGTTGACTTTTGCCAATTTTACAAAAATGCCCAACTTCAACAATGCATAACTTCTTCAATTTTTAACTTTTGGAAGTGTTTTTGGACTTTTTTGAAATCTTGAGATGTCCTATAACCAAACCGTTTGGTATCATCGCATTTTAATATTCCATTCTCAAGTTATAATCTTTGGCAAAAAAGGTGTTTTTGTTGACTTTCAAAAATGACCTATAATGTCCAAATTCATAACTTCTTGTGAGTGCATTTATTGATCTTTGGGTATGAAGATGGATTGTAGGAAATTTCATCCTCTTCAAAATGAGAATTGGATGGGTCATTTCTCATAAAGTATGAGAAAGTTATTCTTGGTTAAAGTTGAGTTGACTTTTCCTACAAAACCCTAATTTAGCAACTTTTGAATCTTGTTGAATTTTGAGCCATCCTTGATGAATCATGATCAACCCTTGATCAAATGATGAAATATCCTTAAAAGTGAGAATGTTGACAAAAAATCTAGAAGTTTGACTGTATTTGGGTCACAGTTGACTTTTGCCCTAGCACAGTCGATTTTGGGACCTTTTGAGCATTTGACTGAGCAAACTTCCTCTGCAAGGCTTGAAATTTGACATGGATGAACTTGAGAACATATTAGGAAATTGGGGAGCACTTGAGGTCATTTGGATTCAAGAACCTTGATGCAACACAAAACCCTAATTTGAGGTTGACTGCCTTAGGAGATAGCTTGACTGTCCAACTCTTGAGCAATCTTGAGCCACTTGAGGATTTTTCTTGCAATGTTTTGATAAATATGAGAGGGAAAATTTTGGGATGCAACAGCTGCCCCTGTTCAATTTTCTTAAACCTGAGGATATAGATTGGCTTTCGGGCCTTTCGTGATCCGAAGGTGGAAGATGATTGAACACTAGAGTGCCCAGAAATTTGCACTCGTATGAAGTGGTATCAGCCTTGTGATGTCGGGAATGGGCTTACAGATGCCATTTGGAGACTGTTGATAGGCGGTCTGAACTTCAACTGGAATAGGAATCAAGGAGATCTTAGGGTCGATCTAACTGAACCAGAGAAGGTTTTGGATTAACTTTGACTAGATCGACATCATAAAAATCTTAGGATCGATTTAACTGGACCAGACAAAAGTCTTGGAATATCTTCACCTAGAATACGAATCGGGGAGATCTTAGGGTCGATCTGACTGAACCAGAGAAGTTCTTGGATTAACTTTGACTGGATCGGCATCAGAAAAATCTTAGGGTCGATTTAACTGGACCAGACAAAAGTCTTGGAATGTCTTCAACTGGAATACGAATCAGGGAGATCTTAGGGTCGATCTAACTGAACCAGAGAAGACTTTGACTGAATCGGCATCATAAAAATCTTAGGGTCGATTTAACTGGACCAGACAAAAGTCTTGGAATATCTTCAACTGGAATATGAATCAGGGAGATCTTAGGGTCGATCTGACTGAACCCGAGAAGGCTTTGACTGGATCGGCATCAGAAAAATCTTAGGGTCGATTTAGCTGGACCAGACAAAAGTCTTGGAATATCTTCAACTGGAATACGAATCAGGGAGATCTTAGGGTCGATCTGACTGAACTAGAGAAGGCTTTGACTGGATCGGCATCAGAAAAATCTTAGGGTCGATTTAACTGGACCAGACAAAAGTCTTGGAATATCTTCAACTGGAATACGAATCACGGAGATGTTAGGGTCGATCTGACTGAACCAGAGAAGGCTTTGACTGGATCGGCATTAGAAAAATCTTAGGGTCGAATTGAATGGACCAGACAAAAGTCTTGGAATATCTTCAATTGGAATACGAATCAGGGAAATCTTAGGGTCAATCTGACTGAACCATAGAAGGCTTTGACTGGATCGGCATCAGAAAAATCTTAAGGTCGATTTAACTGGACCAGACAAAAGTCTTGGAATATCTTCAACTGGAATACGAATCAGGGAGATCTTAGGGTCGATCTGACTGAACTAGAGAAGGCTTTGACTAGATCGGCATCAGAAAAATCTTAGGGTCGATTTAACTGGACCAGACAAAAGTCTTGGAATATCTTCAACTGGAATACGAATCAGGGAGATCTTAGGGTCGATCTGACTGAACCAGAGAAGGCTTTGACTGGATCGGCATTCGAAAAATCTTAGGGTCGATTTAACTAGACCAGACAAAAGTCTTGGAATATCTTCAACTGGAATACGAATCAGGGAGATCTTAGGGTCGATCTGACTGAACCAGAGAAGGCTTTGACTGGATAGGCATCAGAAAAATCTTAAGGTCGATTTAACTGAACCAGACAAAAGTCTTGGAATATCTTCAACTAGAATACGAATCAGGGAGATCTTAGGGTCGATCTGACTGAACCAGAGAAGGTTTTTGAAATAGCTGAGAACTTAATTGCATCTTTCCTGCAAGGTAAAGGTCAGTCATATGCAATGCATGATGTGGATCAAGCAATGATGTTCTCAAAATAAATGAGATTTCGTGGTATGATGTGTATATACATGTATCATGATGTATGGAAATGTAATGTTTTAGTTGGGGAAAATAAATCCCGGATAGCTGCTGGAGACAAGAGTTGAATTCTTCATTTCCGCTGGGGATGGTGAACGAAGGTGATTGTGAGAATAGACCTGCAGGAGAAGATAACTTTGTTGGGGAATATACTGATTAGGAGATTATTCTGTGGGGAAGAGATGCTCTGCTGAGGGTTCCACTGATAAACTCCACTGGGGATGGATTACTGTTGCTGGTGATATTGAATCTGTTTGAGGATTGAATTCTTGTTTGTGAAAGGAAAGGACTCCGCTGGGGATGATCTTTCAGTTGCAACTTGCTGGGCATAACTCGTTAAATTCTCATGGGGATAATCCTCTGAGTTCTGCTGGGAATGATCCTTTGAGCTCAGCTGGGGAGATTTATTTTGTACCCCGCTGGGGATAAACTTCCAGATTCTACTGGGGATGATGCTTCAACTCCGTTGGGGGAAGCTTTTTTCAGACTGCGCTGGGTGAATTTTAACTCCACTTGGGGTATCTTGTATTATGCTGGGGAACATTCTTATACTTTGCTGGGGAATATTCTTATACTCCGCTGGGGAATATTAAGATTGTCGGGGGTATCAAGCCTGTTTAGTGCTGATGGTAGATCACCTCTGCTTGGGGAGTACATTACTGATTCGTTCATAGCTGCAAGTCCCAGCTGGGGGAGAGCTACCATTACTGTCTTACTCTGCGGGGAGTGAAAGTACCTTAGCCATATTCTTCAACTGAATCTATCTTTGTACCTGGTGGACAAAGCAACTATACAGTTCAGACAATTCTTATTTGCCCATGTTCCTTCTATTACCAGTAATTCGTCTTTCGTTTCGTATGCAAATATTTATGAGCAACAATTAATGTCAAGTGCATATATCAAAAATGAACATTGGACGTTCTTTGCAAAACAAAACGGATAATGGAAAAACAGTTTGAAGTTTCTTTGAAAAAGAATTGTATTGATTTTGAAGTTTGGCCTGTAAATAGGCATTTTTGTATAAGAGGCTGTCGTCCTAGTAAGAGAACATCGCCGAATAATAGAATTTACACAATTTGTGAAAAGGAAACAAAACAGCTATGTGAATAATCCCACTGGGTTCCAACTCTGCTATTGCCTTTATGTCCTCGAGCATCTCATCACTTTGCTACTGGTTGAAGGTACATCAGATTGATTAGTGCCATTTGAGCTTGATAGTCGATGCCGAAGTCTGGATGCAAGGTGATCTAATGAGACATAGTGTTACGCTTTGATCCCTAATTTTTTCCTGGACTTCCCTTTCGGGTTTTCAGTCCACCGGGATACCCTTTTTTGCCGAAGCTGCCTTTTCAGGTTTTCGACTTGCCGGGTGTACAGTTTTTTTCATTTTCATCCCTTATTTTTGCCCGAACCCTTTTGGTTCGCCGGGAAGCCCTTATTTTTTCCTAGGCCAGTCAACCTAGCGGGTCTTTGATTATGCGTAGTATCTTTTCACTATGTCTGCATTGACGGGGTGAGGAAGGTCGTCACCATCCATGGTGGTTAGAATCATAGCTCCTCCTGAGAAAATGTTCTTAACCATAAATGGCCCTTCGTAAGTAGGGGTCCATTTTCCCCTGGGATCACCTTGAGGTAGGATAATGCGCTTGATAACTAGATCCCCAACTTGATACTCTTGTCGTCTGACTCTATTGTTAAATGCCTTGATCGTCCGTTTTTGGTACGCCTGACCATGACAAATAGCAGTAAGTCTCTTTTCGTCGATTAAATTCAGTTGATCAAGTCGGGTCTGAATCCAGTCATCTTCTCTCAAACCTGCATCCTTCATGATGCGAAGAGAGGGTATCTGAACTTCAATGGGCAAGACTGCCTCCATACTATATACCAAGGAGTAGGGTGTTTCCCCTATTGACATCCGCGCTGAGGTACGGTACCCATGAAGAGAAAATGGTAACATCTCGTGCCAGTCTTTGTAGGTCACCGTCATCTTCTGCACAATCTTCTTAATGTTCTTATTAGCCGCTTCTACAGCCCCATTCATCTTCGGCCGGTAAGGAGAAGAGTTGTGATGTTGTATCTTGAACTGCTTGCAAAGCTCAGTGATCATCTTGTTGTTGAGATTGGTACCATTGTCCGTAATGATCCTCTCGGGTACACCGTATCGATAGATCAGATTGTGCCGAATGAAACGTGCCACGACGTTCTTGGTTACGGTAGCAAATGAAGCTGCTTCAACCCACTTTGTAAAGTAATCAATAGCTACCAGGATGAAACGATGCCCGTTGGATGTCGTGGGTCTGATCTCGTCGATCATATCAATGCCCCACATTGCAAAAGGCCAAGGTGCCGTCAAGACGTTTAGAGGGACTGGAGGTGTGTGCACCTTATTAGCATAGACTTGGCACTTGTGACATGTCCGAGAATGCTGATAACAGTCAGCTTCCATTGTGGACCAATAATATCCTGCCCGAAGGATTTTCTTTGCCATGGTGTGTCCACTGGAATGAGTTCCAAAAGTACCTTCATGTAACTCTGCCATGATCCTTTCTGCTTGATTCTTATCCACACATCGCAGTAAGGTTGAATCATGGTTACCCTTGTAAAGGATACCATTGCTGATGAAGAACTTCGTTGCGAACCTCCTCAGAAACTTCTTGTCATTAACAGATGCACCCTCGGGGTACTCCTGAGCTTCAAGATACCTCTTCACCTCATGAAACTAGGGCTTTTCTGTTACCTCTTCAGTCTCAAGATCACAGCAATGTGCAGGTTCGTCCAATCTTTCAATGATGATCCGGGGAGCTTCGTTGTCCCAACTGACTTTGAACATAGAAGACATCGTAGCTAGCGCGTCCACCAACTGATTCTCCTCTCTAGGGAAGTGTTCAAAGGTTATCTCCTCAAAATGGGGAAGCAACATCAACACATACTCCTTGTAAGGAATAAGATTTGGGTGTTTCGTATCCCACTCGCCTTTGATCTGACTGATCACGAGAGCGGAATCTCCGAAGACACTCAGAAACTTAATCCTTAGGTCAATTGCTGCTCGAAGGCCCATAATGCACGCCTCGTACTCCGCCATGTTGTTGGTGCAGTTGAAACATAGTCGGGCGGTGAACGGAGTATGAGAGCCTTTAGGAGATATGATCACGACACTAATGCCGTTACCCAAAGCGTTTGAAGCTCCATCAAAGTACATAGACCATCGGAATCCTTCCTCAGGTCCTTCATCCGGTCCAGGTGTCTCACAGTCAGTCACGATCATGATATTCTCATCCCGAAATTCAAAGTTCATAGACTGGTAATCATCCACTGCCTGATGTGCCAAGTGATCTGCCAACACACTTCCCTTGATTTCCTTTTGGGTCATGTACTGGATGTCATACTCAGTCAAGATCATCTACCATCTCGCTATTCTTCCGGACAAGGTGGGCTTTTCGAAGATATACTTGATTGGATCAATCTTTGATATCAATAGGGTAGTGTGAGTCAGCATATACTGTCTCAGCTAGCGAGTAGCCCATGCCAAAGCGCAGCAAGTTTTCTCGAGAAGTGAGTATCGGGTCTCACATTCGGTAATCTTTTTTCTAAGGTAATAAATAGCATGCTCTTTTCGTCCAGACTCGTCATGCTGACCCATCACACACTCCATTGAGTTGTCGAGTACTGTCAAGTATAAGATCAGAGGTCTCCCTTCAACTGGAGGCATCAGAATAGGTGGCTCTTGGAGATACTCTTTGATCCTTTCGAAAGCGGCCTGGCATTCATCGTTCCAACGTACTACTTGATCTTTCTTCAGTAGCTTGAAGATTGGCTCACAAGTAGCAGTCAGGTGCGAGATGAATCAGGCAATGTAATTCAGTCGTCCCAGGAAGCCTCTGACTTATTTCTCTGTTTTGGGAGATGGCATCTCCTGTATGGCCTTCACTTTTTCCGGATCCACTTGAATACCTTTGTCCCTTACAACGAAACCCAGCAGTTTACTAGATCTCATCCCGAAGGTGCACTTGTTCGGGTTTAACCTCAGCTTGTACAACTTCAACCTGTCAAACAGCTTTTGTAGATGGTCAAGGTGTTCCTCCTCAGTTTGGGACCTTGCAATCATATCGTCAACGTATACCTCAATCTCATGATGGATCATGTCATGAAACAAAGCGACCATGGCACGCTGATACGTTGCCCCAGCATTTTTCAATCCAAAAGGCATGACCTTGTAGCAAAAGGTACCCCACTGAGTAACAAAGGTCGTCTACTCCATGTCTTCGGGAGCCATTTTGATCTGATTATAACCAGAGAAGCCATCCATAAAGGAGAATACCTTGTGCTGAGCGGTGTTGTCAACCAGAACGTCGATATGAGGCAGAGGGAAATCATCCTTGGGGCTTGCCCTGTTCAGATCCCTATAGTCAACACACATTCGAACCTTACCATCCTTCTTCGGCACAGAAACCACATTGGCCACCCACTGAGGGTAAGAAGTAACTGCTAGAAAACCGGCGTCAAAATGTTTCATCACTTCAGCTATGATTTTCTCATAGATCTATGGGTGCATTCGGCGGACCTTCTGTTTTACCGGAGGACAATCTTCCTTGGTAGGCAGGCGATGAATCACAATATCAGTATCCAAACCAGGCATATCTTCAAAAGACCAGGCAAAGATCTCAACGTAGTCACGCAGCATCTGAATCAATCGTTGCTTAACACTAAGCTCCAGATTGGCACCGATCTTGACCTCTTTCTTGTCTGTCTCTGTACCCAGGTTCACTGTTTCCACTGGCTCTTCATGCGGCTGTATAGCCCTTTCTTCCTGAAGTAACAGTCTTGCAAGTTCACCAGGCACTTCGCAATCATCTTCACCTTCGTCTTTGGCTAAGTTAATCGTATTTTCGAAGTCATAACTGGCAGTAGCAGAGTCGTTACCAGTAGGATCCAGAGTGGATGTAGACCTGTATATGTGAGTGTGTGTAAAATAGCTGTTTTGCAATATATAAAGAAAAACAAGAAGCGCAAAATTTGAAATGCAGGAAATGTCCAATGCTTTTATTAATGATATATGAAAATGACACATAAAAGCCCTCACAAATGAAGCCACGGTGCCCCGGGTAAGACACCGGGCCATAAAGTTTAAAACATTGTCTGTTACAAATTTAAAACAAAAAGTTTCATTACTGAGTAACAAAATAAATAGGGATGAAATTCTTTGCTGTCCAGTTGCTTGGTCCACCGTCGGTCGTAGGATAGATCCAGCTGTCGAACTCAGACTCCTCAACATCGTCTTCAATGGCATTCACTCCCGAGTTGCTGATGAACACGGGAGGTCTTCCGATCCGTGCATTTCGAACAACCTTTTGAGCTTCTGCAGTGAAACCCAAACCAAACTTGTTAGTCTTCTGTGTAAAATCAGGGAGTCGGCCCCAATTTGCACACCCACCTTTCTCAACAACAACCTGGGAATCCCTAAAGGAAGCCATCTTCATAGGAGAATCTTCAACAACAGTCTCAGTTGATGCCAATGTATGGGGAACCTCTTCAAAATGCTGGAATGGGGTCTCAATGAACTCCCCATCCATCTCTACATATCAGAAAGAGTTGAGGTGGCTCACCATGTACTCCTCTTCTCCTTGTACTGTCACAATCTTCCCTTTCACTGGGTACTTCAGCTTCTGGTGGAGCGTTGAGATTACAGCCCCAGCTTTGTGGATCCATGGGCGACCCAGCAAGCAAGAATAAGATGGCCGAATGTCCATCACATAGAATGTAGAGTCGAAAACCTGAGAACCAACCTTAATCGGAATATCAACTTCTCCGTGCACCATCCTCTTAGACCCATCAAAGGCCCTGACGACAATGTTGCTTGGTTTTAACTCCAACCCTTCACAGTCCAACCGGTCTAGGGATTTTTTAGGCAAGACGTTTAATGAGAAACCAGTATCCACTAATACATGAGCAAGAGTAGTGCCCCTGCATTCAATGGAGACATGCAGGGCATCGTTGTGATTCTTCCCTTTAGCAATCAAGTCGGCGTCAGAGAAACCTAACCCATTATCAGCAGTCAGATTGGCCATGCAATCTTTAAACTGATTAGCTGATGTCTCTTGTGGTACGTGTGCAGTCTTCAGAAATGTAATCAGAGCCTTGGCATGGGCCTCTGAGCATAGCAACAGTTATAGCATAGAGATTTTGGATGGGGTTTGCCCTAGCTGCTCGACTACATTGTAGTCGCTCTTTTTGATGATTTTCAGAATCTCTTCCATCTCTTGTTTAGAAGCTTCAACAGTAATCGTCTTTGGAGCCTCCGTCTGGGCAGGCTCATCAGTGGTCCCTTTGCCCCGAGTGTCAGAGGACTCGGCGACAAGGGTAAGAATAGGAACTTGAACATGAATAGTAGCAGGTACACTGGCAGGTGTAATAACAACAGGTTTTCGGGCAGTTGGTGGAGATATATCAGGTGAGAAAAGTCTTCCGCTGCGGGTGACTTTAGCAGGTCCAACAATATTGTTGACGTCAGTATCAGCATCCAACTCTTGTTTAACTCCATGAAAATAAACATCGGCCCCGTAGTGCCAAGGGACAGCTTTATCAGAGGTGTAGGGGATAGGCCCAAGAACAGTGATGATCAATGGTGCGATTCTTGGAACAAATGTAATTCTAACAGGCTTTCTCGAAGAAGCCTTGGAAGAATTGTCGAAAATGGTGATAATGGCAACTTCTTCAGTACGAACTAAGGGAACAACAGTCTTCTCAAACAAAATTTCTTTACTATTCATCAGGCGTTGGACACCTGACTTCAAAAGATGGCAACCGGTAGGCAGGACAGAACACATACGGCAACCTTCGCCACAACCCAGAAATAAACCGGCTAGCAAAAGGTTCTTCTTCACAGTCATCAAAGGGGTAACAATGTCGTTCACAGAAACCACAAACGAGTCTTCATCTATAGCATTCACTCCATGCTTGGGCATAGGAACAGTCACAACATTAGGTCTTTCGGGCGCCTCGAAGTCAATCTCCTTCGCATCAATTAAGTCCTGTACTTTGTTCTTTAAAGCCCAACAATCATATGTGTTATGCCTCGGGCTATCAGAGTGAAAAGCACAGCGGGCATTAGGGTTGTACTTTGGTGACGTTATATTTGGATTCTTCGGGGCCTCCCTTGGAATCACCAAATTGGTTTTCAATAACTGTGGCAGAATCTGAGACAAAGTCATGCTGAGAAGAGTGAATTACCTTCGAGGTCTCTCGTCCTTTTGTTGATTGTTGTGCTGAGGAGCACCAGCAGGTCTTGAAATAACAACCTCATTGACAGCTTGGCGGCGTTCAGGTCTATTCTGGATTTTCGAACCGTAGACATCACTGGACTCTTTCTTAAAAGGCTTTTTCTCGATGCTTGATGAAGCACCCTTTTGTATCTTACCCGCCTTAATACCAGCCTCAATCCTTTCACCGGTCATAATTAGCTCTGTAGACCCAGACGAAGAGCTTCCAATTAGATGGTTGAAAAATGGACCAGACAAGGTCCCCAGAAACATATCCATAAGCTCCCGATCCGCCATGGGTGGTTGCACTCTTCCGACGAGGTCCCTCCACTTCTGAGCATAATCTTTGAAACCTTCGCCCGTTCCTATTGACATACCCTGGAGTTGGGTACGCGTGGGACCAAGGTCGGAATTGTATTGGTACTTCCTGTAGAAAGCAGTAGCCAAATCCTCCCAACTGCGGATACTGGCTCCGTCTAACTGGTAAAACCATTCAAGCTGAGTCCCTGAGAGACTGCCTTGAAATAAGTGGATCCATAGGTTCTTATCAGCGGTGTACGGCTGAATCTTCCTCAAATATGACCGGAGGTGCAGCTTCGGACAAGAAACTCCGTCATAATTAGCAAAGGCTGGTGCTTTGAATTTGTGGGTAATCACCACCCCAGATGACAGACCCAGATCACCAAAGTCCAGATCAGGTACTTTCTGAACTTCCATCGCACTCAAACGGTCCTCCAGTTATTTGTATCTATCCTCGGCCGGAGGATACTGGTCTTCATCGAAGTCTGTCTCATTGTCGGAGACCACAGGGCTAGGAGCCCTCCTTTCTTCTTTACTATCTTTCCCTCTAGATGAGGTGGTCAAATCAACTTCATCCTGTAGCCTATTTCCAATCCTGTGACCTGTGTTAAACAGGACTGTCCTCTTCTTCTTCTTCTTCTTCTTCTCTTTCAGAATCAGGGTCTTCAGATCTTGCTGACCCTTAGCTAGATTCATGAACAACTCTTGGAATTGGGCATTCTGGGCCCGTAGGGCCTTGATTGCTTGCTCAGTTGAAGGTTCGGCAGACATGATGAGTGCTGAAATAAACAGCGAAGAAGATAAGAGACCTGTAATGGGTACCTGTTATGAAGTGCATGGGATGAAATTTGTATGATATGATTTCAAATACAATCGAGAGATTCAAATTCGTGAACAAGAAATGAAACACACTTTTATTAGATAAACTTTGAAATTCAAATTGTTCAACAAATGCCCCTAAGGCGTTACAAGAAAGGAAATATTGAAAAGTAAATAAAAAATTGGAAAGGAAATAATCAAAGGACAATCAGTGCTCCCATGGTCGCTTCTTGTCGGTGCGGACATAGTCGTTGAGAATCTGCTCGTTCTCCAGCTGCCTAGTCAACTTCTGGATCTTCTGCTCTTGTTCGTTAAACTTTTCTCGGTAAGCATCCCGTTCTTCTCTCAGCTGCATCCAAGACCTCTTCAATGCCCCAATGTCAGTGGGCATGTGAGGATGGAGGATGGTCGGAAGAACCCCTTCTTCATTAGCAACTTCAACAATGATAAGCAAGACGGCTTCATATGGCATACCCAGCATTTGGGCATGGATACGAACCCATCTGAGATATGGCTCCATCGGAAGTGATGTCTTTGGACCCAGCTCATGTGGATCAGATCTGTGGACTCTATCCCAAGCCCTTATGAATTTGCGGCGTTGCTCGTCGCTATCCCCTTGAAAATCAAAGATGATACTAGGCATTAGAAATTCATGAGGTCCTTCTCTTCTGGCTCTCCCAAACTGACGTAAGGCCAAGCACAAATTGTAAGAAATTCCTCCATTGGTCCCTATCAGTGGAACATTGGGGTACTCCCCACATCGATCAATAATTGCCACCTCATCCATACCCTTGATAGTCTAGATGATGTCATTGTGGGAGAGAGACATAACCCTATAAGCCCATCCCATGCCTTCTTTGTTCTTCAGCACTGATTTGGGGAGGTGCGAAATAAACCACCTCGCCAATAATGGAGCACAACACATCAAGGTTCCCCGCTTTCGGGCAGTACGGGCATAAAGCTGATGAAGAATGTCACCCAAGAGAGTGGGTACTGGATTACGACAGATGAAGATTTTCACCGCATTCACATCAACAAAGGAGTCAGGGTTCAGAAACAATACCAAGCCGTATATCAGAAGGGCTAGAATATCTTCGAATGCCTTGAAGTCTAGACTATCCCAGAAATAATTAGCCTTACCAACCAAGAACTTAGTCAGAAAGCCCTTTGCTCCACTTCTAGTCTCCCAATTAGCCATTACCTCATCCTTTGTCATATGAAGGGCTGAAGCAATCTCTTCTGGCCTAAGGATATTCTCCCAACCAGTAAATGGAGTCTGCTCCCGGATAGGGATACCCAGCAGATCAAAGAACTCTTCTAAAGTGGGGACCAACTGGTAGTCCTGAAAAGTAAAGCAATGGTACTGTGGATCATAGAACTGGACTATGCCACTCATCATTTAATCGTCCAATTTGGAGGTGACCAAACTAAGAAGATACCCATGTCTTCCGATGAAGGAGGTAGTATCAGGCATCTTTGCAACCAATTCTTTAAGAATGGTTGGAACCTGGACAAAGTTGATCCTGATGGTATTCCTACGCATGAGCATCATGGCCTACAAAACAGAACAAAGATGAATCCCTCCTGTTTTTGAAATAGGTTAGTCCAATGCAAGATGTATGTAATATTATGATGTCATGATGTCATGATAGAAAGCACATCACAAGTATCCACAAATAGCAAACATGGTAAAGGCACACAAGTCACACAGAGAGCCCTTAGATTTCAGGCTGGCAAGGGGCTTAGGTACTACCCTCTTTCAGTTCAGTTGGTTCAAACCTATCCTAAAAATAGTAACCGGGTTCTAGAGGATCTCAATATCACTGACTATCCTCGATCGATCATAATTCCAATTTAGCAACCTTTTCTTGCGGCCGGAATCATCGCGAGAGTTTAGTCTCAATGAGTGTAGCATACTGCTACTGTTCTATGGCCAAGTTGGTCAATTTAAAGGTTCTAAGGTCAGTTGGTGCTTAATGACCCCTTAGAAGATCCATATTCTCCTCGTTCCAACACAAGGGATATCAGTACAGACTAAAGTGCCACACCAACGTAGCTACTACTTCAATCGTATTGGTCTACGCCGTACAATTCCCTCACAGTTTATTGCTACTTACCTAAAGGGTACCCCCAGATCCGGGTTAGGATCCATAGTAACTCCGATACAAGCCCACAAATATAAAGCATACAAAGCAAACAATTGAAAACACAATGATATAATCCTAAGGTACACCCCACTTATTAAATCTCCCCAGCAGAGTCGCCAATTCTGTGATACGGTGGGAGAGAACTGACTGTTTTTTGGAATGCTGGTTTGCGTTTTGCGTTTGTTTTCACAAAATGTCGCGGTAAGAAAGAGTCGCCACCGTCTTTTATTTTATCCAACAAGGAAAGGAAAAAAGCACAGAAAAATTCCTTTTTTTGGGATGTTTCTCAGGTCCAGGGGGTAGATTATAGAAAGGGAAGTTGTTAGCACCCTTTCTATCAGTGGTTATCCACGGGCTCTTAGGTACTGGCTCAAAGTGTTTTCAAAATTTGCTTTTCTTTGTGTTTGTGGGTTTGAAGAAGTTTTTGTTTGAAAAGTGTAAGTGTGAAAAGTTTTGTTTTGTTTTGGAAAGAGCAAGTACTTAAGGACCATCTACCAATTCGAAAAAGGAACCAATCTGTGCTAATGTCCTTTAGAAAACGCTATCCCACTATGTATGAGTAGGTAGCACCGTCGTTGGAGTTTAAGGGTCAATTCGATGAAGGGACGTGCGGTCACCAAAGCAATGTTAGGACGCCTTAGCGGTAACCCTAGTGTCTTAGATCATTTTTCCGAGGCAACCGTTTCGAGGAAACTATGATCTTTGGACAAGAGGGCGACCTCTAAAACTTCCTATACTCAATGACCGTGTTCGAAGGCAACCAAGTGAAGTGTACCCTAAGAGTGCGCATGTGCGAGTGTGTTATTTTCAGTTTATTTTATCTTTGTACATGTTAGTGGTTATCTATGTTGATTTTAGGTTTAACATTCGATCTTGTCATGCATTCCCTATTATCAAACATCTAGCAGTTGTAAGTTGCGGAAATTAAATTGCGGAAATTAAACTAACTATTACAAGGCGTCGGGTATTTACATCGCCAAAAGCAACCCTTGAAATTAAAATGCGGAAAATAAATAAAGCGGTAAAAATAGTAAAGGTCCTATCAAACTATTACATTCCGGGAAACAAATACAACATTGAAATAAAATGGATCGCGTGCGAGAAATTAAATCGGGCGAGTTCTAGGGTTTTAACCCTTTATTTATTAAAGAAAATATTTTTTTGTTATTTTGAATTTATGGAAGAAATTAAATTAAGTTAAGCATTAAATTAACAAAATAATTAATTAATTAATAAAAATGATATTTTTGGATTTTTGATATTTAAAGAAAATAAAAATAATTTGATCAATGTTAAGAAAACCTTATTATCTAAATTAATTTTAATTATTGCAAAAAATATTAAAGTTATTCCTAATTAAACTAAATTAATTCAATTAATATTTATTAACAAAATAAATTACTGAAAATTAATTTAATAAACAAAATATTTTTTGGTTTTAATTTTATTAATAAAATTTTTTAATTGGTTAGTGGTTAAATAATAATAAAATTAATTAAAAGAAATAAATATGAAATTAGAAAGAGTTTAGGAGTATATGGGCCTGATTTTGGAGGTTTTGATAGCAATTTGATGGCCCAATATCATGCAGGCCTGGCTGACTTTCTGGAATTCCATGTGGCACGTTGACTAGAGCATATGGTGGACATCACATCTAGACCACCAGATCTGGCCCGGGGCCATCTGGCAAGCATCTGAGTGAGGGAGTATGATGAACCACGCACTTGGTTTTGTACTGAATAACCTGAAGAAAAATATTAACAAATGTATGGAGGACCTGGGATTTGAACCCAGGTCCTGTGAATCATTGTACACGCGCCTCTACCACTGCACCACTATGCTTTAGTTGTTGTGATATTGGATAATAATAATAATATGGAAAAACAAATAAAATGCCAGAAAATATTAAAAAAAACACGCGCCAAGTTTAAATCCACCATTGGGAGAGGGCCATGTCTTCATCTTCTTCGTTTGACCCTGGATATTTACCTGCGGATTTATATCCACAGCTAAATTCGCATGTGCATCCTAAAATCTATTCTAGGCCATAGAAATTGATTCCAAGACCATAGTCATGCTCGTCTCTCTTCCCTGGTTACGTCCATGTCCATCAATTGCACTGATTTTGCCTGAAAACGAAATGCCCAAAATACAAGCTACAAAACCCTAGGTTCGCTATGGGGTTATAGACCATATAAACACAATCAAATAATGCCAAAAGTCCAGAAATTGCACAAGCATCATGAATATGTCAACGATTTGTCAAAAATATGCAAGAACATGAGGTTACGATTTCGAATACAGGGCGCTTTTTTGAGAGACTTACAGCGCGATTGGGAGGGTGTGATGGTTTGCTTTTGATTGCAGGAGGTTCATTGGACACCCAGAAATGGATTGGTGTTGAGATTTGCCTTTGAATTTGCCTCTATGCACGATTTCAGTTTCACACTTTTTGCCAATTTTTCAAGTTTTGTTCTTGATGATTCTGCAGCCTCTAACCCTTGAATTCGTGCCCTTTGCCTTGTATATGTAATAAGCAAAGCATTAGGTTAACATTTGTGGATTGAATCCTTGTACATCAATGCTTGGAGATTTGATTTGATCCTCCATTGAAAGCTTTCCAATTTTGCCAAAAATCCAATATTTTTGCACATGGAATGTATGATACGAATTTGATTCACTTGATGATGATGACTAGGTCCTGAAAATAGAAAAAGATCTCATGTAATCAAGTTTTGTGATTTTATTTGATTTAAATTGATTAAAAATGGAATAATTCAATAAAAAATCCAATAAAATAGAAAAATTGATAAATCGACACAAGAATGAAGCTAGGACACGTGTGGAGTGTGACAAGACCAAATCAATTGGAAAAGAATGGGCCCATTTGACAAAATTTGAAGTTTTGGGGATAGTTGACTTTTGGCAATTTTGCAAAAATGTCCAACTTCAACAATGCATAACTTCTTCAATTTTGAACTTTTGGAAGTGTTCTTGGACTTTTTAGAAAGTTTGAGATGTCCCATAACCAACCCTTTTTGTATCATCTAATTTTGATATTCCATGCTCGAGTTATAAGCTTTGGCAAAAAAGGTGTTTTTGTTGACTTTCAAAAATGATCTATAATGTCCAAATTCATAACTTCTTGTGAGTGAATTTATTGATCTTTGGGTATGAAGATGGATTGTAGGAAATTTCATCCTCTTCAAAATGAGATTTGGATGGGTCATTTCTCATAAAGTATGAGAAAGTTATGCTTGGTCAAAGTTGAGTTGACTTTTCCTGCAAAACCCTAATTTAGCAACTTTTGAATCTTGTTGAATTTTGAGCCATCCTTGATGAATCATGATCAACCCTTGATCAAATGATGAAATATCCTTCAAAATGAGATTGTTGACAAAAAATCTTGAAGTTTGACTGTATTTGGGTCACTGTTGACTTTTGCCCTAGCACAGTCGATTTTGGGACCTTTTGAGCATTTGACTGAGCAAACTTCCTCTGCAAGGCTTGAAATTTGACATGGATGAACTTGAGAACATATTAGGACATTGCGGAGAACTTGAGGTCATTTGGATTCAAGATCCTTGATGCAACACAAAACCCTAACTTGAGGTTGACTGCCTTAGGAGATAGCTTGATTGTCCAACTCTTCAGCAATCTTGAGCCACTTGAGGATTTTTCTTGCAATGTTTTGATTAATATGAGAGGGAAAATTTTGGGGTGCAACAGTAGGGCTGTGAGAAGGAACCTGGATAGTAGGGTTACTTCGATATGAAAGCTTAGGTAGTAGGGCTTGTGGGAAGGAACCTAGATAGTAGGTTTACTTTGATATGAAAGCTTGGATAGCAGGGTTACTTCGAAATGAGATCTTGGATAGTAGGGATGTGAGAAGGAACCTGGATAGTGGGGTTACTTCAATATAAAAGCCTGGATAGTAGGGTTGTGAGAAGGAACCTGGATAGTAGGGTTACTTCGATATGAAAGCCTGGATAATATGGTTTTTGGGAAGGAACCTGGATAGTAGGGTTACTTCGAAATGAAAGCCTGGATAGCAGGGTTACTTTAAAATGAGATCCTGGATAGTAGGGCTGTGAAAAGGAACCTGGATAGTAGAGTTACTTCGATATGAAAGCCTGTATAGTAGGGCTATAAGAAGGAACCTGGATAGTAGGGTTACTTTGATATGAAAGCCTAGATAATAGGGCATATGGGAAGGAACCTGAATAGTAGGGTTACTTAGATATGAAAGCCAGGATAATATGGTTGTGAGAAGGAACCTGGATAGTAGGGTTAATTAGATATGAAAGCCTGGATAGTAGGGATGTGAGAAGGAACCTGGATAGTAGGGTTACTTTGATATGAAAGTTTGGATAGTAGGGCTTGTGGGAAAGACCCTGGGTCTTAGGGTTACTTCGATATGAAATCCTAGATAATAGGACTGTGAGAAGGAACTTGGGTAGTAGGGTTACTTCGATATGAAATCCTGGATAGTAGGGCTGTGACAAGGAACCTGGATAGTAGGGTTACTTCGATATGAAAGCTTGGATAATAGGGCTTGTGGGAAGGAACCTGGGTCGTAGGGTTACTTCGATATGAAAACTTGGATAGTAGGGATGTGAGAAGGAACCTGGATAGTAGGGTTACTTCGATATGAAATCCTGGATAGTAGGGCTGTGAGTAGGAACCTGGATAGTTGGTGTGATACGGTGGGAGCACTGACTTGGGGGTTTTACGTTTGTGTTTGCAAAATGTTGCAGTTTAGCAAGAGTCGCCACTGACTTTTCTTTTATCCAATAAGGAAAGGTGAAAAAGCACAGGAAAGACCTTTCGAGATGTTTTCATGAGTTCGGGGGTAGATTATGAAAAGGGAAGGTATTAGCACCATTTCCATCCATGGTTTTCCATGGGCTCTTAGTTACTTGTTAGATCACTTGCTTTTGTTTGAAAATCATGCTTTTGTGTGGTTCTGAAAGTATTTTGAAAAGGTGCCATCGTTTAGGAAAACTTTGCAATGATTCCCGTTCGTAAGAATGTATGCAAAGTGTTGAGCTTTTGAAAATATTTCATGTTTGGAAAGTGTTTTGGAAGTGTATGTGATTGTTTTGAAAATAACAAGGATGTTTGTTTTGAAATTGAGCAAGTAACTAAAAGTAATCTACCTACTCAAAAGGTTTTAGATGTGTTTTTCATCCTCCTTTAGATGTTGCTACCTTACCATTGATTTGATAAGAAACCCCATCGTTGGATATGAAGGGACAAGCGTTGGGTCATCGTATGACCATGATAGCAATGTTGTGAAATGACTTAGAACTTTTATGTAGGGACTAAGATCATTTTGAAAGGCAACTTTGATAGAGTCATCGAGGGACTATGATCTTTTTTGATTTGTTTGTGCTAAGACATCCCACATGCACAACATGGCCATTTTTTTAAGGCAACTGGTGGAATTTCCTTAAGGGTGCATGTGTGCAAGTGTGTTTGATTGCATGCATTTTGTCTTTGATTCTTGGGTTGTCTACTTGTTGATTTTTATATCTTGTCATATACCTTAATTACTAGCATATATTGAAAGCAATAACAGTGCGGAAATGTAAAGTCCTATGCTATTACAACATTTAAGGGGATGGTGGTACATATTTATGAGTAGGGGTTGTAAGTTAAAATTCTAGGTTACTTATTGCAACCATATTGAAATAGACAAAAATGTACAGGAAATGTAAAATGTTTGTCTGTTCAAAAAAGAAAATAACTTTTGTTTAAGAAAATATTTTTTGTCTTTTTTATATTAAAAGAAAATATATCATGCAAATGTAAAATATTTTTGGTGTTTTTGTTTTTGATAAGAAATAAAATATAATATAATGGCAAAGATAAAAGAGAAGAAAACATAACCAACGCAAAGTAGAAGAGGTCTGAAGATCTGACGTTAACTTGCTGCAAGAACAGAAACATGTTAACAAAATATGGAAGTTCAGAAGTTTTGAACCTTCGCAACTGTCAGAACTTTGCCTCTCTCCTGGCCAGTCAGAACATCTGCAGCTTAGTCATTTACAGAACCGAAGTTGCAAACATAATAGTTATGACAATATTTCATGAAATATCAGAAGCAAGAATCAGAGGCAACATGTATTTGCTAGTTCTAATTTTGAGTCCTATTTTCTTTATGAAACTCTGAACTGGGATTTCTTTTACTCAGGCAAGCAAATGCATGAACTTTCAGAATATGTACATCCTCATGATCAGAGTATCTACATTGTGCTGAATATGCAAAAATCTGACAATGCTTAATCAGTTATGTAGAGAGTCAGCAAAACTTACCTTGCAGCTTGAAAGGATTCTGTAAACTGGAGGTTGTTCTTGAATTCTGGTGATGTTCTGAGTAGCTACTTCATGTACTCAGCAGGATGGAAGTTTGCAACTTCTGAAGCAAGCAAAGGGGTGATATTCTGAATCCTTTGTGGTGAAAGTGAATGGAGAATGTGTTACTTTTTTATTACAGAATCTGGGATGGCTTAAATCAAGAATTCTTGAGGAAAAATGGAGTTTGAATGTAATGAATCAATGCTTAGATTTTGGTATTTTGTTCTTATAGTTTCCTGGGTTCTTGGAAATTTTGCAGTGGTTTAAAGCTTTCTTTCTCAATTCGTCTCTTTTACAAATTTTCTGGTAAAAGGGGAGAGAGAGGCCTGGTCAAGAGAAAGGTGGGGGGGGGCTTTTCAGTGTGCAAATGATGTTCTATTTATAGGGAAATTTTTGCAGTTGGGGCGGTCCAGTGGCACCAACATCACCTGCTTGATGTTGACTTACTCTTGAAGTAAGCTTAAACAAGTGGTGGTTCATTGCATTCAAGTTGGATGGTTAACAACAGCTCAGTTGGATTTAGCAGCGTGAATTAAGGAAAAGTATAGACAGCGCATTGGCCTAGTATACTTTTGCACAGAAATTTGTCTTCCCAAGACAATAGGGGTACACGTGGAAAGACTCCCTTGGATAAAGACTCAGAGGCGGTTTGTGAGTATTAAATGAGTTCCCATGTGATATTCTGGATCCTTGCTTGACTCTGGATTAGAAGATCTGCTTCAGCGTGGTATCTCATCTTCTGATCCTCTTATCTTCTGACTTTAGCATGTTCTAAGGGATCCTTCAGAACTTCCAGTATACTTACAGCATGCTTTGTTACCTTCTTTGACTAAAACTCTACAAACTCTGACTGGGCCGTTATGAACACTGGCTCAGAAGTTCTGACTATACTCTGTCTTGAGAACATCTAGAATTTGCTGACTGTGAACAATGGCTCAGAAGTTATGAAATTGTTATGTTTCTTAAATACTTAGAAAAATTTCTAAGTCTTTAAAATTTGATTCTTCCAAAGTAAGATTTGAGTTTTGAAACTCTTGATGAAGAAAACTTCATATTCCAACATGTCTTGATGAAATATGATTTTTCTGATTTGATTTTGATCCAAAAGTCAAAGTCATACTTTTTCAGCGTGCAAATGGCCATTTTGCCCTTGTGAATGGTTTGCTTAGAAAAATTGGTAATTCAAGGCCTAGAGACTTGATGAAGGAACACTTGAGGATCCAGGGTGATCCCTTGAGAAACGAGAGGGCAAATTTTGGGGTGCAACAGCTGCCCCTGTTCAAACTTCTTGAGCATGAAGAGTTAGATTGATGGATCCGACATTCGTGACTTGATGGTGAAAGAAGTTTGAACACTAGAGTGCCCATAAATTTACACTTGAAGATGGATGGTGAATGGGCTTATAGATGCCATTTGGAAGAATGTTGGTAAATTCTGGAAGAAGTATAAACACAAATCTCTTGTTGATCCATACTAAACTTGTTGTTTTACCTGTGAGAAATGGGTTAGGAAAATGCAGATGCCCGCATGATGCTTACCAGATATGGTATCATTCTAAATGCATTGTTATGTATATGCTATGATGTATGAATGCGAAATGCGTTTTTTCATCCGGGAAAATAAATCCCTGACTACTGCTGAGGAAATCTTCGGAGGTTGAATCCTTGATTTCCTGTTGGAAATGAAGAATATGCATATCTTCAAATTCTATTGAAGAGATGCTTTTGCTGGGGAGCATCACTCAAAGATCAACTGTTATCTAGTCGGATCCAGGCTTCACAGTTGTTGAGGATGAAGTAGTCAGTTGCTATCTGGTCGGGTTCAGGTTTCACGACGACTTACTGGGAGAAGAGATGAATTAACTGTTATCTGGTCAGGTCCAGGCTTTGCAGAAAATTCCTTGAAATTGAATAGTCATCTGGTCAGGTCCAGGTTTCATAACAACTTGTTGGGGGTGTGAAGGTTAATTGTTATCTGGTCGGATCCAGGCTTCACAATAATTTCTTGAATACTTGTTATCTGGTCGGGTCCAGGCTTCATGGTCTTTTGGAAAGTTGTACTATTATCTGGTCGAATCCAGGTTTCATAGTGTCTTTCTGGGGATCAGGGTTAATTGTTATCTGGTCGGGTCCAGGCTTCACAATATATCGTTCGAAAACTATTATCTGGTCGGGTCCAGGCTTTGCAGATTTCTAAGGTTTTATAAAGTCGATTGTTATCTGGTCGGGTCCAGGCTTTCACAATAAACTGCTTGAAAACTTTTATCTGGTCGGGTCCAGGCTTTGCAGATTTCCGGTGAAGTTAATTATTATCTGGTCGGGTCCAGGCTTCACAATGAACTGCTTAGGAATTTAGTTGTTATCTGGTCGGGTCCAGGCTTCACAATGAATCTCTGAGGATGACTGCTATCTGGTCGGATCCAGGCTTCGCAATGACTTTCTTGAAAAGATGGAAATGAGGAATGATATCTGGTTGGATCCAAGTTTCTCCATCCTTTCTCGGGGAATAAAGAGGCATCTCTATTGGGAACAAGTAGTTAAAACCTTGGTAGGATTAAGTTTAGGTTCTTCTATATTTTTGAAGATTTGGGCTGGCCGTGTCCAGGTTTCATAGCTTTTTGAGAAATGAGATCAACTGTTATCTGGTAGGATCCAGGCTTAAGTAACTCAGGAAGTCAAACTATTTTCTGGTCGGGTCCAGGCTTTAGTATAACTTGAAAATTGTGTTAATATCTGGTCGAATCCAGGCTTCATAGCATTTCTTGGTAATAATAAAGGCTTTGTTGAAGACTTTACTAGGGATTAGGGGTTATGGCCCTGTGATTTGCAGTTATTGGAAGGGAAAATTCTAATTGGAGAGTATAGACTCAGTTTGGTGAGGCCGGCTTATCTTGGGGAGGATATACTCAGCTGGGGGTGATGGACTCATCTGGGGAGGATAGATTCTGTTTTGGAGAAAATAACCTTGGTAGGAAAATATCTACTCAGCTGGGCGATTAGGACTCAAATGGGGAATTTGGGTTCTGTTGAGGGATTTGCACTCCGCTGGGGGAATAGAATCTTGGTTGGAAGATATACTCTGCTGGGGAAGATGGACTCAATGGGGAGTGTTTATTCAGCTGGACTCAGCTTGGAGAATAAAATCTCGGTTGGAAGATACACTTTACTGGGGATAAAGACTCCTGGTTGGGAGATATACTCCATTGGGGATAGAAAACCCTGGTTGGGAGATATACTCCATTGGGGATAAAGACTCCTGGTTGGGAGATATAGTCCACTGGGGATGATAGGATTATCTGGGTAATTTTGGACTCAACGGGGAGTGCTTACTCGATTGGGGAAATCGGGGTGTCTTGTATGTTGAGGAATTTGCACTTGGCCTGGGGAAACAACTCTGTTGGGGAAATAAACCCTGCTGAGGAGATGAATTTCTTTTAGACAGAGGCCTCTAAGCTTCAAATTTGTAGAAGTTGTCGAGAGATTTAGGCTCTGGCAGGGGGTTTATCCTTTGTGAAGAAATTTTTGTAGGCAATTCCGCTGGGGAAAGGTTGCATTAGGGTCGTTTCGATGACGAGATAACTTTGTGGGGAATAAAATCTGCTGAGGAGATGGATTCCCTTTAAGAAGAGATCTCCTAGGCTTTAGCTAGAAAAAGGTTGTCAAGAGATTGAGACTCTGGCCAAGGATCGTCCCGTGAAAGGATACTTTGCGGGCAACTCCGTTGGGGACCAGTTTATTTCCAATGCCCCGGTGGGGATAATGATAGTGAGATAACTCTGTGGGGCTACTTCACATTCATTAAAGGGATGCTTATTGCAGTTGTACATTGATGCCTTGTTGAGGCTGCTGCTTGGCAGGACACATGTGCCAAATAGCTTTAATTATGTTCATATGCATATATTAATTCAATTTTAGTCATTGGACAAATTTGCATTCAACACAGAGACAAACAATTTTGCACTTCAAAGCGTATTTGTATTGATATTTTGCCCATGAATAGGCGTTTTTGTACATAGAGACGGAAATCCTAGTAAGAGGAAATCGTTGAAAAGAAAATTGAGAATGAAAAACAAATAGCCATGTGAAATGATCTTATTTCCTTTCAGCTCTACTATTGCCCCAGTGTCTTTGAACCTCCCTTGCCGTTGATCGAAGTTGATTGGATTGATCCTGGACCATTCAAACTTGGACCTTGGGGATAGTATTGACCGTGTTGATTTCACGGGACATAGTCGTACGCTTTTAATCCTTAATTTTTGCCTGAGCCGCCCTTTCGGGTTTTCGGTCCACCAGGATACCCTTTCTTGCCCAAGTCACCCTTTCGTGTTTTCAACTTGACGGGTGTACAATCTTTTTTATATATCCCTAATTTTTGCCCAAACCTTTTGGTTTGTCGGGATGCCCTGATTTTGCTTAGGTGTGTCAACCTAACGGGTCTCTTATGCGTAGTATTTTTTAACTATGTTCGCGTTTATAGGATGTGGGAAGTCTTCGCCATCCATGGTGGTCAGTATCATGGCACCGCCAGAGAAAACTCTTTTGACGACAAACGGCCCTTCATAGGTGGGGGTCCATTTTCCTCCGGGGTCACCTTGTGGTAAAATGATGCATTTTATCACCAGGTCACCAACTTGATACACTCGAGGCTTGACCTTTTTGTTGAAATCTTTGATCATCCGTTTTTGATACGTCTGACCATGGCAGATAGCAGCTAATCATTTTTCATCGATCAAGTTCAGTTGATCCAATCTCGTTTGAATCCATTCGTCTTTACTTAGGCCTGCCTCAATCATAATCCTCAGCGAGGGAATTTGAACTTCCACTGGCAAAACGGCTTCCATGCCATAGACTAGAGAAAAGGGAGTTGCCCTAGTTGATGTTCTAGCTGAAGTACGGTAACCATGTAGAGAAAATGGTAGCATCTCATGCTAATCTTTATCGGTTACTACCATTTTCTGCACAATCTTCTTGATATTTTTATTGGCTGCTTCGACTGCACCATTTATTTTCGGTCTATACAGAGAAGAATTGTGATGCCTGATCTTAAATTGAGTGCACAATTCCATGATCATGCCATTGTTGAGGTTAGTCCCATTATCAGTGATAATCCTTTCTAGGATACCATAACGACAAATGAGATTGTGTCTGATGAATCTGGCTACCACGTTCTTGGTAACTGAGGCAAATGAGGCAGCTTCGACCCATTTGGTGAAATAGTCGATAGAAACAAGAATGAAGCGGTGTCCGTTAGAAGTTATGGGCTTGATCTCTTTGATCATGTCAATACCCCACATTGTGAATAGCCACAAAGTGGATATGACATTCAGAGGGGTCAGAGGTACATGGACCTTGTCAGTGTAAATTTGGCATTTGTGGCAAGTTTTTGAATGTTGATGGCAATCTGTTTCCATTGTTGACCAATAGTAGCCAGCTCTTAATATTTTCTTAGCCATTGTATGCCCACTTGAGTGAGTACCTAAAATGCCATCGTGCATGTCTTCCATGATTTTCTCTACCTCCCTCTTATCCACACATCGGAGTAGAGTTGAATTATGGTTGCGCTTGTACAATATCCCATTACTTAGGAAGAATTTAGCTGCAAATATTCGTAAGAACTTTCTGTCATTGATAGATGCTCCCTCTGGATACTCTTGCGCTTCAAGGTATCTCATTACCTCATGGTACCACGGCTTTTCCGTATCGGTGTCAAGCTCATAGCAATGTGCAGGTTCATCAAATCTTTCAATTGTAATCACAGGGGCGTCGTTGTCCCATCTGACTTTGAACATTGAGGACATGGTTGCCAGAGCGTCAGCCAACTGGTTTTCTTCCCTAGGAAAATGTTCAAAAGTGATCTCTTCGAAGTGAGGAATTAGGGATAGCACAAGTTCCTTGTAAGGGATAAGATTAGGGTGTTTAGTGTCCCAATCTCCTTTTACTTGGCTGATCCACAAAGCGGAATCTCCAAACACATCCAAATGCTTGATCCTTAAGTCAATAGCAGCTCTTAGACCTAAGATGCATGCTTCATACTCGGCCATATTATTTGTACAATCGAAGCATAGTTTGGCGATAAAAGGAGCGTGGAATCCTTCAGGAGAGATGATCACAACACCAATTATATTACCTAAGGTGTTGGAAGCCCCATCGAATACCATAGTTCATCAGGATCCTTGTTCAGGTCCGTCATACGGTCTAGGTTTTGCATACTCGGTTACTAGCATAATATTCTCGTCAAGGAAGTCGAAGTTCATTGACTGATAATCATCCACAGCTTGGTGGGCCAAATGATCTGCTAGTACACTTCCTTTGATGGCTTTTTGATTTGTGTATTAAATGCCGTACTTAGTCAAGATCATTTTCCATCTGGCTATTCATCCGGAAAGGGCAGGTTTTTCGAAGATGTACTTAATTGGATCCATCTTAGAAATCAACAAAGTGGTATGAGTCAACATGTATTGCCTTAGCCGGCGAGCAGCCCACGCTAAAGCACAACAAGTTTTCTCGAGCAGTGAATATCTGGTTTCACAGTCAGTAAACTTTTTGCTTAGGTAGTAAATTGCATGCTCTTTTCGGCCAGACTCGTCATGTTGGGCCAAAACACACCCCATAGAATTCTCTAGTACTGTTAAGTACATGATCAACGGTCTTCCTTGAACTGGAGGCATGAGAATAGGAGGTTCTTACAGGCATTCCTTGATTTTGTCAAAGTAAATCTGGCATTCATCGTTCCATTTGACTACCTGATCTTTCTTCAAGAGTTTGAAAAGTGGATCACAGGTAGCAGTTAAGTGTGATATAAAACGGGCAATGTAATTGAGACGACCCAAGAATCCTCTGATTTATTTTTCAGAACGAGAGACTGGCATTTCTTGGATGGCCTTTATCTTGGCGGGATCTACTTCAATGCCTTTATTGCTGACAACAAATCCTATAAGCTTTCCAGAGCGTACTCCGAATGTGCACTTGTTAGGGTTTAACCTCAGTTTATATTTCTTCAGTCTCTCAAATAGTTTGTGCAGGTGACCGAGATGTTCTTCTTCGGTTTGTGATCTGGTGATCATATCATCCACATATACCTCCATTTCATGATGAATCATGTCATGAAATAAAGCCACCATAGCCCTTTGATATGTTTCCCCTGCATTCTTTAATCCGAACGACATGACTTTGTAGCATAAAGTGCCCCATTGTGTAACAAAAGTAGTTTTTTTCCATATCTTCAGGAGCCATCTTTATTTGATTATAGCCCGAGAAGCCGTCCATGAATGAGAAGACTTTATGCTGAGTGGTATTGTCGACTAAGACGTCAATGTGTGGTAGAGGGAAATCATCCTTGGGGCTTGCCCTATTTAGATCCCTATAGTCTACGCACATGCGAACTTTCCCATCTTTCTTTGGCACTGGCACTATATTAGCCACCCATTGAGGATAGGATGTTACAGCTAGGAATTCTGCATCAAACTGTTTCATTACTTCGGCTTTGATCTTTTCAGACATGTCAGGTCGCATGCGAAGAACTTTTTGTTTAACAAGAGGGCAATCTTTTTTAGTAGGAAGACGATGAACCACAATGTCGGTATCCAACCCAGGCATATCTTCATACGACCAAGAAAATACGTCCATATAATCGTGCAACATCTGAACCAAACGACTTTTGACACTGCTTTCCAAATTAGCACTGATCCTGGTTTCCTTCTTATCTGACTCAGTACCCAGGTTGATAACCTCAATAGACTCTTAATGTGGTTGAATAGCCTTTTCCTCTTGTAACAGAAGTCTGGCTAGTTCTCCTGGTATGTCACAATCTTCCTCGCTTTCGTCTTCGGCTTGGTTGATGGGACATTCAAAGTCATAGTTGGCAAGAATATAGTTGTTGGCAATAGGATCCAGAGTGGATGTAGACCTGCAAGAGTGTGTGTGTGTGTGCATGTAAGATACATGGCTATCTTTTGGAAATGTATTTAAAAGAAAATAAAGACAATGAACACAAATATTTGAATGTAAAAGAGTCCAATATACTGAATGATCATATGATTAGATGAACAATATATAAAACCATTGACAAAAGAAACAAAGTTCCCCATGCTAGGAACATGGCTTAAAAGTCAATATCAAAATATTACAGACAACGAGTTCTTGAATTAATTAAAAGCAAAAAACAAGTAGATTACTCCTCAATGAAGGAGACAGGCACAAAGTCCTTCGCATGCCAATTGTTGGGCTTCCCTTTGGTTGTTGGGTAGATCCAGCCTTCAAAAGCACACTCATTATCGGAATCCTCTGCGGCGTTTACCTCATGACTCTTGAGGTGGAGAGATGGCTTTCCAGTACGAGCGTCTCTAATTTCTTTCTGAGCTTTGGAGGTGAAACCTATCCCAAAATTATCTGCCTTGAACGGGATGTCGGGGAGCTGACCCCATATCTCATTGTTTCCTTCTTCTACCACCGCACGGGCATCCTTAAGAGAAACCATCTTGGGAATAACTTTATCAGTTTTTGGAGTGTCGAAGGAGATTTTGGTGGTGGACACAACTTCAAATGTCTGGCAAGGATTCTCTATGAATTTGCAATCCATTTCTACGTACTTGAAAGAATTGAGATGGCTTACCATAAATTCTTCTTCACCGCAAATAGTGACAACCTTCCCTTGAACTAGGTATTTTAAGTTCTAGTGGAGAGTAGAAGTGACCGCACCTGCCCCATGGATCCATGGGCGCCCAAGCAAACAAGAATACGCAGGCCGTATGTCCATTATGTAGAATATGGAGTTGAAAATCTATGAACTAACCTTAATTGGGAGATCAACCTCTCCATGAACCATCCTTTTCGACCCATCGAATACCCTTAAACAATGTCACTTGGCTTCAAAACCAAACCTTCACAGTCTAGCCGATCTAAAGCGCCTTTAGGTAACACGTTTAAAGATGAGCCTGTGTCTACCAAAACATGTTCCAGAGTGGTCCCCTTACATTCAATAGAAACATGCAAGGCTTTATTGTGATTCTTTCCCATATGAGTTAAATCTGCATCGGAGAACCTCAGACCATTGTCAGCTGTCAAACTTGTTGCGCAGTTCTCAAACTGGTCAGCTGTGGTTTCCTGAGGCACGTGAACTTTTTTCAAGAACTTAATCAAAGCTTATGCATGGGCGTCAGAACATAGCAATAGGGACAACATTGATATTTTAGAAGGGGTTTGTCCCAATTGCTCTACAATTTTGAAGTCGCTTTTCTTGATGATTTTCAGAATCTCCTCCATCTTTTGAGTGGATGGTTCTTCCATAACAGTCTTTTTAGCAAGTTCCTCTTTCCTGGCATGCTCACTTTCTTTCTCTTTCCCCTTAGTACTGGCACCGGCATTTCCATTGGTTATGCAGATTGGAACTGCCGGTAGTGGTTGGTGGTGAGATATCAGGGGAAAAGACTCTTCTTGTTCTTGTGACTTTACTAGACCCAGTGATATTAGTAACACCTGCTTCGTTATCATCAATCTAAGAATCTTGTTTTACCCCATGGTAATAAACATCGATACCATAATTCCATGGAACCGCTTTATCAGAGGTGTATGGAACGGGTTTGGCCGCACTGATTATGAGAGGAGAAATGATTGGTTCGTTTGAAATCCTGATAGGACCTTTGGATGGGATCCTAAGTGGTTTGTTTGAAATCATTATGATGGCCAAGTCTTCAGCTTTGTCAACTGAATTTTGGATGGCAAGATTCTTTTCGAATAGAATTTCGCGGCTATCCATTAGGCATTGTATACCTTTCCTCAGTTTTTTACATCCATCGGATTGTCTTATACATCCTACACAGTCTTTTTCACAGCTGGGGAAAGTCCCAGCTTTCAACAGATTGCTCTTGATTACGTTAAATGGAGTAGTTAACCCTTTGACAGAGGTAATGAAAGTTGTATCTTCGACGGTATTAACAGCTTTGTCGTGCTTCGGCATGGGAGCGGTAATTACATTTGGCGTTGGAGGAGGATCAAATTCAATAGTTTTGTTGTCGATTAAATCCTGGATTTTGTTCTTCAAAGCTCAACACTGATCAGTCTCATGCCCTGGGCTATTTGAATGATAAGCACATTTTGCATTTGGATTATATCTCGGTGACAAGGTGTCAGGATTGGCGGGAGGATCCCGCAATGTCACTAAATCGATCCTGAGCAGATGCTGAAGGGCTTGAGATAATGACATGCCTAACCTCATGAACTATCTTCTTGGAGCTTTAACCCGTTGATGATTGGTAGATGGTCTTTGAGTAGCAGTCGGATTGGAGATTCGGACAACATTGATAGACGGATGATTATTCATTTTGATACGGGCCTTTTCTCTATACACAACATTAACTTCTTTCTTTGCAGTGAAAGGTTTCTTGACAGGATTGGGAGTGGAAGTAGATGCCACAGAGATATTTCCACTCTTAATGCCACTTTCCACTCTCTCACCGGTTAGGATTAATTCGGTGAAACCAGAAGAAGAGCAGTCAACCGACAGATTAAAGAAAGGACCAGATAATGTGCTCATGAACATGTTGATGTGTTCCCTATCAGTCAAGGGAGGTTGGACCCTACTTGCAAGGTCTCTCCACTTCTGCGCATACTCCTTAAATCCTTCATCCTTCCCTATGGTCATACCTTGCAATTGAACCCTCGTCGGTGCCAAGTCGGCGTTGTACTGATATTGATGGTAGAAGGAAGTAGCTAGTCCCTCCTAAGTATTGATGCGAGAGCCATCGAACTGGTAAAACCATTCAAGTTGTGTTCCGGCCAGACTCTCTTGGAAAAAGGGAATCCATAGTTTTTTATCAGTAGTGTGCAGTTGTATCTTGCGCACATAGGACTTCAAATGGAGCTTTGGGCACCAAACCCCATCGTATTTTGCAAAGGTTTGTATTTTGAACTTGTGGGGAATGACTACCCCAGAGATTAAGCCCAAATCGTCAAAATTCAAACCGGGAATAGCTTGGATTTCAACTGCTTTCAATATGTCTTCTAGCTTGCTGTATTTAATGTCTGCGGGTGGATATTGTTCATTAAAATAATCATCATCAAATTCTTGGTCATTGATACAGTCGGCCTGAGTACTCTTGACTTCACCAATTTGGTTCTCGTCCTCTTTGGATGAATCTTCCTCTATAGGAATTTGACGGATTGTCTCCTTGAACCTTTTACCCATGTTGAGTAGAGCTTTATTCCTTGGTTTCTTTTTAGCAGCCAACAAGGCCAGCATATCCTGCTTCCCTTTGGCCAGGCGAGTAAAGCTTCCTGAAATTGAGAGTTCTGAGTCTAGAGTTCCATCACAGTTTTCTCTGGATCCATCTTGCTGAAATAAACAATGGAGCGATAAGGAAACCTGTTATACGGACGCCTGTCATGTCATGATGCATGAATATGAAGTATGCAAATGATTTAAAGGATTTAAATAATTTAAATTTGTATAGACAAAGAGTGAACAAACGTTACCTTGCATTAAAGAATCTTGATTTGAATACAAACATGCCTCTTGGGCTTACAACAACATAAATAAGCATAAAGTAAACTCGTAAGACAGAAAAGTTATGCGCATCTTCTTTGGCGCAATGTAGGTGTTTAAGCTCCTTTCTTCATGAATTTCCATTGTAAGCTCCAATATCTTCTTCTCGCTTTCATAGAACTTAGCTTTGAAGGTGTCTCGCTCTCCTTTTAATTGAATCCAAGCATTTTGTAAATCTTCAAGAGAAGTAGGCATATCAGGATAGAGGATCGTATGTGGAATGTCTCCCTCGACTACTGGCTCCATGATAACAGGTAAGACAGATTCATAAGGCATCTTGAGACTTTGAGCACGAGCCCTTAACCATTTAAGATAAGGTTCCAAATGAATGGAATTCTTACGCCCCAATGTCTTTCTATCAACTTTGTTAACTATACCCCAAGCTCGTATAAATCTTTGACGGTAACCTTGAGTATCTCTTTCGTAGTCAAATGTAATTCCTTGGATGAGTACCTCATGAGGGTCATCTCTTCTAGCATACCCAAATTGTCGCAAAGCTAAACACGGTTTATAAGTAATGCCTCCCGTAATGCCAAGTAGAGGGACATTAGGGAATTCCCCATAACGGTCAATGATGGTAATGTCTTCTAAAGAGTGATAATACCAATGGATATCAGCATGTGAAAGTGACATCAATCTTTTAGACCATCTCATACCTTGTTCATTCTTCACCACTGATCGAGGTAGGTGCGAAATAAACCACCTAGCCAACAGAGGAGTGCAACACATCAAAGCCCCCCTTTTCTTCAAAGTGCGAGAGTGAAGAGAATGCAATATGTCTCCAAGCAACGTAGGCACCGGATTACGAGATACGAAAACCTTAATCGCATTCACATCTATAAATTGGTCAGGATTTTGAAATAGTACCAATCCATACATGAGAAGAGCTAGAACTTCCTAAAAGGCTTGTAGATCCAAAATATTCCAACACTCTTGAGCCTTCTCGAACAAAAACTTTGCTAGTAACCTTTTAACACCACTCCTTGTTACCCAATTTGCTACTATGTCAGATGGTTGCAAATGTAGAGCTCGAGCAATTTCCTCAGTTTTGGGGTCTCTTTCGATACCGTTAAAAGGTAACTGATTGAGAATAGGGATCCCTATGAGTTGAGAAAATTCCTCCAAAGTGGGCACAAGTTGGTAATCAGGAAAGTGAAGCAATGATGCAAAGGGTCGAAGAATTGGACAAGCACCTTTATCATCTCTTCTTCAATACTTGAGGTAACCAAACTAAGGAGTCGTCCATGTCTTTTGGTGAACAGGGAATCTTCAGGGACCCTTGATACTAAATCCCTGAGTTGTGGAGGTACCCTCACAAGACTGACTTGATTAGTGTTCCTACGAGCGGAGGCCATGTCCTACAAAACAGAACAAAGATAAATCCAAAAAATCCTTGAAATGGTTAGTGATGTTTATGATGTTTATGATGTTATGATGTTTATGTACAAGTGCACATACAAATCAAACAAGTCCTCGGTTTAGGCTTGCATGGGGTTTCAGGTAAGTACCCTCTTGAAGTTTTAGTTGGCTCAATATGTCCTAGTTAAAAGTAACCGGGTTCTAAGGGATCTCAATATCACTGATCTTTCCCCTAAGTTTTGTTCGATAAGCGATTGACTCGCAACCAAACAAAACTCAAGAGTCCAACCTCAATGAGTGTAGTATTGAGTATCAACCAACTTCGGACTGCACCAAAGCTTGTCATCTCGCTACGTCCTAATGTCCAAGTTGGTCAAGTAAGGTTCTAAGGTCAGTTGATGCTTTATGACACCACGTGGCGGCCCCGTACTCTCCTTGATTGACTTAAGCGTTACTGGTACCAACCAAAGTTCCAAATCAACGTAGCTATTACTTCAACCGTGTCGGTATACCCCGCACAGTTCCCTCACAGTTTATTGCTACTTACCTAAAAGGCGTCCCCAAATCCGGGTGTAGGATTTTTAACAGTAACCCAAACAAGGAACCAAAATATAAAGCAAGCAAATCAAACAATATAAGCAAGTAACTATGATCTAAACCTAATGTAACCCCACTTTAGATTCATTCTCCCCAGCAGAGTCGCCAGTTCTGTGATACGGTGGGAGAATTGACTTGGGGGTTTTGCGTTTGTGTTCGCAAAATGTTGTGGTTTAGCAAGAGTCGCCACCGGCTTTTCTTTTATCCAATAAGGAAAGGTGAAAAAGCACAGGAAAGACCTTTCGAGATGTTTTCATGAGTTCAGGGGGTAGATTATGAAAACGGAAGGTATTAGCACCCTTTCCATCCATGGTTTTCCATGGGCTCTTAGTTACTTGTTAGATCACTTGCTTTTGTTTGAAAGTCGTGCTTTTGTGTGGTTTTGAAATTATTTTGAAAAGGTGCCATCGTTTAGGCAAACTTTGCAATGATTCCCGTTCGTAAGAATGTATGCAAAGTGTTGAGCTTTTGAAAATATTTCATGTTTGGAAAGTGTTTTGAAAGTGTATGTGGTTGTTTTGAAAATAGCAAGGATGTTTGTTTTGAAATTGAGCAAGTAACTAAAAGTAATCTACCTACTCAAAATGTTTTAGATGTGTTTTTCCTCCTCCTTTAGATGTTGCTACCTTACCACTGATTTGATAAGAAACCCCATCGTTGGATATGAAGGTACAAGTGTTGGGTCATCGTATGACCATGATAGCAATGTTGTGAAATGACTTAGCACTTTTCTGTAGGGACTAAGATCATTTTGAAAGGAAACTTTGATAGCGTCATCGAGGGACTATGATCTTTTTCAATTTGTTTGTGCTAAGACATCCCACATGCATAACATGGCCATTTTTTTAAGGAAACAAGTGGAATTTCCTTAAGGGTGCATGTGTGCAAGTGTGTTTGATTGCATGCATTTTGTCTTTGATTCTTGGGTTGTCTACTTGTTGATTTTTATATCTTGTCATATACCCTAATTACTAGCATATATTGAAAGCAATAACAGTGCGGAAATGTAAAGTCCTATGCTATTACAACATTTAAGGGGATGGGGGTACATATTTATGAGTGGGGGTTGCAAGTTAAAATTCTAGGTTACTTATTACAACCATATTGAAATAGACAAGAATGTACAAGAAATGTAAAATGTTTATCTGTTCAAAAAAGAAAATAACCTTTGTTTAAGAAAATATTTTTTGTCTTTTTTATATTAAAAGAAAATATATCATGCAAATGTAAAATATTTTTGGTGTTTTTGTATTTGATTAGAAATATAATATAATATAATGGCAAAGATAAAAGAGAAGAAAACATAACCAACGCATAGTAGAAGAGGTCGGAAGTTCTGACGTTAACTTGCTGCACAAACAGAAACATGTTAGCAAAATATGGAAGTTCAGAAGTTCTAAACCTTCGCAACTATCAGAACTTTGCCTCTCTCCTGGCCAGTCAAAACATCTGCAACTTAGTCATTTACAGAACAGAAGTTGTAAACATAATAGTTATGACAATATTTCATGAAATATCAGAAGCAAGAATCATAGGCAACATGTATTTGCTAGTTCTAATTCTGAGTCCTATTTTCTTTATGAAACTCTAAACTGGGATTTCTTTTACTCAGGCAAGCAAATGCAAGAACTTTCAGAATATGTACATCCTCAGGATCAGAATATCTACATTGTGCTGAATATGCAAAAATCTGACAATGCTTAATCAGTTATGTAGAGAGTCAGCAAAACTTACCTTGCAGCTTGAAAGGATTCTGTAAACTGGAGGTTGTTCTTGAATTCTGGTGATGTTCTGAGTAGCTTCTTCACGTACTCAGCAGGATGGAAGTTTGCAACTTCTGAAGCAAGCAAAGGGGTGATATTCTGACTCCTTTGTGGTGAAAGTGAATAGAGAATGTGTTACTGTTTGATTACAGAATCTGGGATGGCTTAAATCAAGAACACTTGAGGAAAAATGGAGTTTGAATGTAATGAATCAGTGCTAAGATTTTGGTATTTTGTGCTTATAGTTTCCTGGGTTCTTGGCAATTTTGCAGTGGTTTAAAGCTTTCTTTCTCAATTCTTTCGTCTCTTTTACAAATTTTCTGCTAAAAGGGGAGAGAGAGGTCTGGTCAAGAGAGAGATGGGGGGTGGGGGGGATTTTCAGTGTGCAAATGATGTTCTATTTATAGGGAAATTTTTGCAGTTGGGGCGGTCAAGTGGCACCAACACACCTGCTTGATGCTGACTTACTCTTGAAGTAAGCTTAAACAAGTGGTGGTTCATTGCATTCAAGTTGGATGGTTAACATCACCTCAGCTGGATTTAGCAGTGTGAATTAAGGAAAAGTATAGACAGCGCATTGGCCTAGTATACGTTTGCACAGAAATTTGTCTTCCCAAGACAGTAGGGGTACACGTGGAAAGACTCCCTTGGATAAAGACTCAGAGGCAGTTTGTGAGTATTAAATGAGTTCCCATGTGATATTTTGGATCCTTGCTTGACTCCAGATTAGAAGTTCTGCTTCAGCGTGGCATCTCATCTTCTGATCCTCTTATCTTCTGACTTTATCATTTTCTAAGGGATCCTTCAGAACTTCCAGTATACTTAAAGCACACTTTGTTACCTTCTTTGGCTTAAACTCTACAAACTCTGACTGTGCCATTATGAACACTAGCTCAGAAGTTCTGACTAAACTCTGTCTTGAGAACATCCAGAATTTGCTGACTGTGAACAATGGCTCAGAAGTTCTGAAATTGTTATGTTTCTTAAATACATAGAAAATTTCTAAGTCTTTAGAATTTGATTCTTCCAAAGTAAGATTTGACTTTTGAAACTCTTGATGAAGAAAACTTCATATTCCAACATGTCTTGATGAAATATGATTTTTCTGATTTGATTTTGATCCAAAAGTCAAAGTCAGACTTCTTCAGCGTGCAAATGACCATTTTGCCCTTGTGAATGGTTTGCTTGGAAAAATTGGTAATTGAAGGCTTGGAGACTCGATGAAGGAACACTTGAGGATCCAGGGTGATCCCTTGAGAAATGAGAGGGAAAATTTTAGGGTGCAACAGTAGGGTTACTTCGATATGAAAGCCTGGGTAGTAGGGCTGTGAGAAGGAACCTGGGTACTAGGGTTACTTCAAAGCGATAATGTAGATTGGTTGACCCGTTTGGTTTCGAGAACTGAGTTTCCGTTAGTCGTCTGCAGATATGACTTACATAACTACTGAACTTGTTGAAGCTAATCCTCTTTTCCTGGAAAGATATCGGGTTTAGTTATAAGCGATACATGAAATGCAGGGTGAGATAATGTTCTCAAAATAAATGAGATTATGATGTATATGATATGTATGCATATGTCATGATGTATGTTCATCAAATGCTATCGGGGTATGCTTCTGTCTGGGAAAATAAATCCCTGACTGTTGCTGGAGATTTGTAAACATTCTGTCGGGAGGAGATGCTGCTTGAGAATAAAATCTGCGGGGAATGAACTTAGAAAATGCATTTTCGTAGCTGAAGTGCTGAACTCTGTCGGGGATTGAGCCTCTGTATCTGGAGAAATAAACTCTGCTTGGGGGATGAAATTTACTGACTCGCCCGCGATTATGAACCTCAGTTGGGGTGGTTGCGTCCTTTTTCAAGAAAGCTGACATCAATGCCTTTGGATACTTTTACTCTGTGGGGAGTGTATATACCAATAATTATGTTTCCAAGCTGGCTCTATCCCGGTACCTGCTGGGCAGAGTAATTGTAGGGTTTGGCACTTCTTATATTTGCCCCTGTTTCTAGAATTACTAGTAATTGTCTTTTGTTTCTTAAGTAAGTATTTATGAGCAGTAATAATTTTCAAATGCATATATCAAAAATAAGTCATTGGACGTTCTTGCAAAAACGAACAGAAAAACAAAAACAAACTCGAAGGGAAAATTTTGTATTGATTTTTGAAGTCGGCCTGTAATAAGCGTTTTTTGTACAAGGAGGCTGACGCTCTAGTAAGAGAACGCCGCCAAAAAATAGAAACTATACAATTTGTGTAAAAGAAAGAAAAACAACTATGTGAAACAACCCCATTGGGTTCCAACTCTGCTATTTCCTTTATATCTCCAAGCGTCTCATCACTTTGCTATCTTGGTCGAAGGTTGATCAGATTGATTGGTGTCGTTCGAGCTTGATAGTCGATACCAAAGTATGGTTGCAAGATGATCAAATGAGACATAGTGGTACACTTTATATCCCTAACTTTTTCCTGGACTGTCCTTTCGGGTTTTCAGTCCACCGGGATACCCTTTTTTGCCCAAGCCGCCTTTTCAGGTTTTCGACTTGCCGGGTGTACAGTTTATTTTCATATGCATACCCTTAACTTTTTCCCGAACCTTTTTTGGTTTGCAGGGAAGCCCTTATTTTTTCCTAGGCCAGTCAACCTAGCGAGTCTTTTGATTAGGCATAATATTTTTTTCACTATGTCTGGATTGAGAGGGTGAGGAAGGTCGTCACCGTCCATGGTGGTTAGAATCATAGCTCCACCCGAAAAAATATTCTTAACCACAAATGACCCTTCGTACGTGGGGGTCCATTTGCCCATGGGATCACCTTGCGGCAGTATGATGTGTTTGATCACTAGATCCCCGACTTGATATTCTTGGCGTCTGACTTTCTTGTTAAAAGCCTTGATCATTCACTTTTGATACGTCTGACCATGACAGATAGCAGTAAGTATCTTTTCATCGATTAAATTTAACTGATCAAGTCGGGTTTGGATCCAGTCGTCTTCGTTCAAACCCGAATCCTTCATAATCTTGAGAGAAGGTATCTGGACTTCGATGGGTAGGACCGCCTCCATGCCATATACCAGAGAGTAGGGTGTTGCCCCTGTCGACGTCCGTGCTGAGGTACGGTACCCATGAAGAGCAAATGGTAACATCTCATGCCAGTTTTTGTATGTCACCGTCATCTTCTGTACAATCTTCTTGATGTTCTTGTTAGCTGCTTCAACAACGCCATTCATCTTCGGCCAGTAGGGAGAAGAATTATAAAGTTGTATCTTGAACTGTTTATAGAGCTCGGTGATCATTGTGTTGTTAAGATTCGTACCATTGTCAGTAATAATTCTCTCTGGCACACCATATCGACATATCAGATTGTGTCGGATAAATCGCGCCATGACGTTCTTGGTTACTGTAGCAAAGGAAGCTGCCTCAACCCACTTCGTGAAGTAATCAATGGCTACTAAGATGAAGCGATGTCCATTGGAAGCGATGGGCCTGGTTTCTCCGATCATGTCGATGCCCCATATTTCAAAGGGCCACGGAGCTGTCAAGACGTTCAGGGGGACCGGAGGCACATGCACCTTATCAGCATAGATTTGGTATTTATGACAAGTTCGAGAGTGTTAATAACAATCAGCTTCCATAGTGGACCAGTAGTATCCTTCCCGTAGGATCTTCTTAGCCATGGTATGTCCACTAGAATTGGTTCTGAAGGTGCCTTCATGTAGATCTGTCATGATCCTCTCTGCTTCACTCTTGTCTACACACCGTAATAGTGTGGAGTCATGGTTGCATTTATAGAGGATTTCATTACCTAGGAAGAACTTTGTAGCGAACCTTCTCAGAAATTTCTTATCGTTGACAGATCCCCCTTCGGGTTACTCTTGAGCCTCAAGATACCTTTTGACTTCGTGAAACCAGGGTTTGTCTGCCACTTCTTCGATGTCGATTTCACAGCAGTTTGCTGGTTCATCCAACCTCTCAATGGTAATTTGGGGAGCTTCATTGTCCCACCTAACCTTGAACATAGAAGACATGGTAGCTAGCGCGTCCGCTAACTGATTCTCCTCTCGTGGGAAATGCTCGAAGGTTACCTCCTTAAAGTGTGGGAGTAATGTCAGTACATATTCTTTGTAAGGAATAAGGTTTGGGTGCTTCATATCCCACTCGCCTTTGATCTGACTTATCACCAAAGCAGAATCCCCGAATACACTCAAGAACTTGATCCTTAAGTCGATAGCAGCTCTAAGACCCATAATACATGCTTCATACTCCGCCATGTTGTTGGTGCAGTTGAAACATAATCAGGCAGTGAACAGAGTATGACAGCCCTCAGGAGATATGATTACAGCGCCAATGTTGTTACCTAGTGCGTTTGAGGCTCCATCAAAATACATAGACCATCGGGATCCCTCCTCAGGTCCTTCATCTGGTCCAGGTTCTTCGTAGTCAGTCACTAACATGATATTCTCATCTGGGAACTCAAAATTCATGGACTGGTAGTCATCCACAGCCTGATGAGCCAAATGATCAGCCAATACATTCCCCTTTATTGCATTTTGGGTTGTATATTGTATGTCGTACTCAGTTAATATCATTTGCCATCTTGCTATCCTTCCGGAGAGAGCGAGCTTCTCGAAAATGTATTGTGAGTCAGCATATACTGTCTCAGTCGGCGAGCATCCCATGCCAAAGTGCAGCAAGTTTTCTTGAGAAGTGAGTATCGTGTCTCGCAGTCGGTAAACATTTTGCTAAGGTAGTATATTGCATTCTCTTTTCGACCAGACTCGTCATGCTGCCCCAACACACACCCCATTAAATTATCTAGCACTGTCAAGTATAATATCAAAGGTCCTCCTTCAACTGGAGGCATCATAATTGGTGGTTCTTGAAGGTATTCCTTGATTCTTTCGAAAGCAATATGGCATTCATCATTCCACTTTACCGCTTGATCTTTCTTCAGAAGCTTGAAGATTGGCTCACAAGTAGAATTCATATGTGAAATGAATCTGGCGATATAATTCAGGCGTCCCAAGAAGCCTCTAACTTCCTTCTCCATATGGGGAGCTAGAATTTCTTATATAGCCTTTACCTTTGCAGGATCTACATGGATGCCTTCGTTGCTGACAATGAAACCTAGAAGTTTACCAAACCTTACCCCGAAGGTGCACTTGTTCGGATTCAACCTTAACTTATATATCTTCAACCCGTCGAACAACTTTTGGAGATGATCAAGGTGCTCTTCCTCCGTCTGAGACCTGGATATCATGTCATCAACTTAAACCTCTATCTCATGGTGAATCATATCATAAAACAAAGCGACCATTTTGCGGTGATAAGTTTCCCCAGCATTCTTCAACCCAAAAGGCATCACCTTGTAGCAGAAGGTGCCCCACTGTGTAACGAAGTTTTTCTTCTCCATGTCTTCAGGAGCCATCTTGATCTGGTTGTAGCCAGAGAAACCATCCATGAAGGAGAATATTTTTTGTTGCGCATTGTTGTCGACCAAAACGTCAATGTGAGGAAGAGGGAAGTCATCCTTGGGGCTTACCCTGTTCAGATCTCTGTAATCCATACACATCCGTACCTTACCGTCCTTCTTAGGTACTGGAACGATGTTAGAAACCCACTGTGGATATGAAGTGACAGCTAAGAATCCTGCGTCGAACTGTTTCATGACCTATGCCTTGATCTTCTCTGATATTTCAGGGAACATACGACGGACCTTCTATTTAACCGGAGGACAATCTTCTTTAGTTGGCAGACGGTGTACCACAATATCAGTGTCCAAACCAGGCATGTCATCTTAGGACCAAGCGAAGATCTCAACATAGTCGTGCAACATCTGTATCAACCTCTATTTGACGCTAAGCTCCATATTTGCACCTATTTTAACCTCCTTTTTGTCTTCCTCAGTACCCAAGTTCACTATCTCAACCGGCTCTTCATGAGGCTGTATGGTCCTTTCCTCCTGTTGTAATAGTCTAGCATGTTCTCCCGGCACCTCACAATCATCCTTACTTTCATCCTCGGCTTGGTTAATCTGATTTTTGAAGTCATAAATGGAAATAGCATAACTGTTTTCAATGGGATCCATAGTGGATATGGATCTTCAGTAGGATACGTGAGTGTGTGTAAGAGAATAACTGTTTTGATAAAGTGAAAACTGAAAAGAAAAACAGAGAGCGCAAAATTTGTATGCAAGAAACGTACCATGCTTTATTAATGATGTATGAAATGAAAAATAATAGCCCTCAAAAACAAAACCAATGTGCGTCGGGCAAGGCACAAGGCCCTAAAGTTTTAAATTGTTTATTACAAATCTCAAAACAAGTAAGTCAATTACTGCGGAATAAAAGAAACAGGTATAAAGTCCCTAGCTGTCCAGTTAACCGGTCCACCGTTGGTAGTTGGATAGATCTAGCTGTCGATGATTGAGTCTTCCTAGCTGTCTTCAATAGAATTAACCCCGTGATTGCTGATGTGTAGGGGAGGTCTTCCAGCCCGAGCGCGTCTAACAGCCCTTTGAGCCCCTGTAGTAAAGCCAAACAAAATTTGTCAGTTTTGTGAGTGAAATCAGGGAGCTGACCACAATTGGTACACCCACCTTTTTCAACCACAGCCCTGGCGTCCTTGAGGGAAGCCATCTTCAAAAGAGTTTTGCTGCTATTAGTAGTTTTAGTCGATGCCAAGATCTGAGGGACTTCTTCGAAGTTCTGACAAGGAGTTTCTATGAATTCCCCGTCCATCTCTATGTACCAGAAGGAATTGAGGTGGCTCACCATATACTCATATTCACCCCGCACTGTGACAATCTTCCCTTTTATCGGATACTTCAGCATTTGGTGGAGTGTGGAAGTAACTGCCCCAGCCTCGTAGATCCAAGGACGACCCAACAAACAAGAATACGACGGTCTGATGTCCATCACATAGAAGGTGGACCCAAAAGTCTGAGAACCCACTTTGATAGGGATGTCCACCTCCCCGTGCACCATTCTCTTTGATCCGTCAAAAGCCCTTACTACAATGTTACTTGGCTTTAGAGTCAAACTCCTGCAATCCAACCGGTCCAACGCCTTCTTAGGCAAGACATACAGCGAAGACCCAGTATCGACCATCACATGAGCCATAGTGGTGCCCCTGCATTCAATCGAGACATGCAGAGCATCATTATGCTTCCTTCCCTTTGGTGTCAAGTCTGCATCTGAAAAACCCAGCCCATTATCAGCGGTCACGCTGGCCACACAATCTTTGAACTGATCAGCTAAAGTTTCCTGCGGCACATATGCAGTCTTGAGGATTGCAATCAAAGCCTTTGCATGGGCTTCAGAACACAACAGAAAAGATAACATGGATATCTTTGATGGGGTCTGCCCCAGCTGCTCGACCATATTGTTGTCGCTCTTCTTAATTATTTTCAATATTTCCTCTATCTCTTGCTTAGAGGCTTCTACAACAATTTTCCTAGGCGCATCCGTCTGGGCAGGCTCACCTATAATTTCTTTGTCGCGGGTATCAGACAATTCGCCGACAGGGATAATAACTGGAGTAAGAACAGGAGCAGTAGTTGATGTACTAGCAGGAACAGCAGATGGAATAACAATAGGCTTGTTAACAGTTTTAGGGGAAATCTCGAGAGAGAAGACCCTTCCACTTCGGGTAACTTTGTTGGTTCCGACAATATTACCAATATCAGGATCAACCTCTTCATCTTTCAAATCTTGTTTGATGCCATGATAGTACACATCAGCACCATAATGCCAGGGGACAACTTTGTCCGAGACATATGGGACAGGACAAGGAACAATGATTTTCAGCGGAACAATTCTTGGAGCAGATGTAATCCTAACAGGTCTTCTCGAGGAGACCTTGGAAGGATTGGCGGAAATGGTTATAATGGCAATGTCTTCAGATGGAACAACGGGAACCAAAGTTTTCTCGAACAAAATTTATTTGTTGTCTATCAGGCGTTGAACACCTAATTTCAGCAAACGGCAACCAGAAGGTAGAAACGAACACATGTGGCAACCTTCACCATAACCCGGAAATAAACCGGCCGACAGCAAGTTCTTCCTGACCGTCATGAGAGGAGTAGAAACTTCATCAACAGAGGTAACGAACAAATCAGTGTCAACAACATTAATTCCACGACCGTGTTTAGGCATGGGAGCAGTTATGACATTTGGCTTCTCCGGAGCATCAAACTCTCTTTCCTTGGCTTCAATCAAGTCTTGTACTTTGTTCCTCAGAGCTCAACAGTCATTTGTATCGTGGCCAGGACTCTCAGAATGATAGGCACACTGAGCATTTGGATTATATTGGGGAGATGTAGTATTTGATTTCTTGGGAGCCTCTTTCAAGGTTACCAAGTTGGATCTTAGTAGATGAGGAAGAACTTCAGCTAATGTCATATTAATTCGGGTAAACTGTCGTTGTGGTCTTTCCACCCTTTGTTTATTGTTGCGTTGTGGAGCGACTGCAGGCCTAGGTATTATTACGGCATTTACTATCTGACGATGTTCGGCCCTGTTTTGGCCCCTCGGGCTATAGATGGCGCTGGCTTCCTTCTTACCAGAAAAAGGCTTATTTACCGAACTCGAAGAGGCATCCTTCTATATCTTGCTGCTCCGAGTCCCATCTTCTACTCTTTCTCTAGTTAGAATCAGCTCGGTGAAACCAGCTGACGAGTTGCCGATCAAATGATTGAAAAATGGACCAGATAGCGTCCATAGAAACATATCAACCAATTCCCTATCAGACAACGAGGGTTAAACTCTCCCAGCCAAGTCTCTCCATTTATGTGCATAGTCTTTAAAGCCTTCACTTGCACCCATGGACATACTCTGGAGTTGAGTACGAGTAGGAGTAAGGTCGGTGTTATATTGATATTGCTTGTAGAAAGCAGCAGCCAGATCTTTCCAATTTCGGACATTGGCTCCCTCCAGCTGGTAGAACCATTCAAGCTGAGTCCCTGACAGACTATCTTGAAATAAATGAACCTACAGATTTCTATCAGCAGTGTGGGGCTGGATCTTTCTGACGTAGGAACGGATATGGAGTTTTGGACAGGACACCCCATTGTACTTAGCAAAAACTAGAGCTTTGAACTTCTGCGTGATGACCACTCCCGACACCTATCCCAATTCTTTGAAATCCAGCCCAGGTATCCTCTGGACTTCCATGGCACTCAAACGATCTTCCAACTGCTTGTATCTATCCTCAGCAGGAGGGTACTGCTCATCATTGTAGTCGGTATCATTGTTAGAAACTATAGGACTGGGATCCTTCTCTTCTTCTTGATTCTCCCCTTCCTTGGATGAAGAGGTCAGATCGACTTGTCGCTTCAACTGCTCTCTAAACCTTCTGCTATATTCAGAATACCAGCAACCTTCTTCTTTTTCTTTTTCTCTTTCAGGATGAGGGCTTTCAGATCCTCCTGCCCTTTTTCCAGACTTATGAACATTTGTTGGAATTGGGTGTTCTGTGCCTGAAGGTCCTTGATGCTCTATTCGGAAGACATTTCTGCTGAAATAAACAGCGAAGAAGATGAGAAACCTGTAATGGTACATGTACATGCAATGTTATGAATGGGATGCGCATGCAATGATTTCAAAGACTTTGGGAAATTTAAATTTGTAAACCAAAATAAACAGATATTTTATTAGTTGAAATTGAAGTTCAAATGCCTTTTAGGCGTTACAATTAAAAATAAATCTAAAACTAGAAAAGAAATCAAAATTCCCATGGATGCTTCCTCTTTGTGCCAAGATAAGCATTGAGTCCTTTTTCCTCATGGAGCTGCTTTGTGAGCTCTAAAACCTTCCTCTCCTGAGCATGGAACTTATCCCTATAAGTATCCCGCTCCTTCATCAACTGAATCCAAGACCTCTGTAATTCCCCAAGATCAGTGGGCATATAAGGATAGAGAACCGTATAAGGAATACCCCCTTCAGTAGTGGGTTCCATAATCACTGGTAAAACGGCCACATAGGGCATCATGAGCTTCTGGGCGCGAGCTCGTACCCATTGGAGGTAAGGTTCCATAGGAATGGAAGCCTTTGGCCCCAAAGCCTTGGCGCCAGATCTGTTTACCATGCCCCAAGCTCGTATGAACCTACGACGATACTCGTGAACATCATCCTCATAGTTGAATACAATGTCCTTAATAAGTAACTCGTGGGGACCATCTCTTCGGGCGTAACCAAATTGTCGCAGAGCTAAAAAAGGATTGTAGGTTATACCCCCTCTGATACCAAGTAATGAGACATTAGGGTACTCCCCGCAATGGTCAATAATAGTAGTGTTTTCCATATCTCGGGAACACCAGAGAATATCCATGTGAGCGAGTGACATTATCCTTTACGACCAACCCAAACCTTCTTCATTCTTCAGTACGGACTTGGGGAGGTGAGAAAAAACCACCTCGGCAGCAATGGCATACAACACATAAGAACCCCTCTTCTTTTCATGGTACGAGTATGAAGAGCATGCAAAATATCTCCGAGCAAGGTAGGCACAGGGTTGCGGGAGAGGACTAACCCATAGATTAGAAGGGCCAAAACCTCCTCAAAAGCCTGAAAATCCATATCATCCCAAAACAACAGGGCCTTTTCTATCAGAAACTTAGCTAGAAAACCCTTGACTCCACTTCTTGTTTCCCAATTGGATACCATGTCGGCCCATTTCAGATGCAAAGCTGAGGCAATGACTTCTGGCTTAGGAACTTCTTCTAGACATGTGAAGGGTAACTGTTCAAGAATGGGTATATCCAACAGCTGAGAGAATTCTTCCAAGGTAGGCACCAACTAATAGTCTAGAAAGGTGAAGCAGTGGTGCTTGGGATCGAAGAACTGAAAGAGTACACTCATCATCTTTTCACCAAAGTTTAAAGTAACCAAGTTGAGAAGTTGACCATGTCTCTTAGTGAATGCTGAAGTTTTAGAAACCCTTTATACTAGCTCTTTGAGTTGGGAAGGTATCTTCACAAAGCTGATTCGGATAGTGTTCCTATGAACGAAAGCCATGATCTGCAAAACAGGACAAAGATAAATTCACTTGGTCTTTGAAATGGTTAGTGCAATAAGAATGGATGTTATGTTATGATGCACGATGTCATGAGAAACCACATGTATAGCAAACACAATCAAATTACACCAAGTCCTCAGGTTTAAGGCCTGTATAAGGTTAAAGGTTGTACCCTCTTGAAGTTTAGTTGGTTTCAAACCTGTCTTAAAAAGTAACCGGGTTCTAAGGGATCTCAATATCACTGACCATCCTTTATCGGGCATTGTCTCAGCTCAAGCAATCTTTTCTTGCGGACGAGATATCCCGAAAGTCTGATCTCAATAAGTGTAGCATCGAGTATCAACCAATCCTCAGCTCTACACCGAGGCCGGCTATCTCACTACTTTCTAATGGCCAAGTATGTTCAACTAAGGTTCTAAGGTCCGTTAGTGCTTCACGACACCATACAACGGCCTCGTATTCGCCTCGTTTCCCCACGAAGGATACTGGTATAACCCAAAGTGCCACACCAACACATCCATCGCTTAAACCATATCGGTTTATGCCGTACAATCTCCACGATCTATTGTTGTTTACCTAATAAGTGCCCCCAGATCCGGGTGTAGGATCTATAGTAACCCAGGCAAAAACCCTTTAAGAATAAAGAAAACAAACAAGAAAGAAATTTTGTAACATGACCTAGATCCTAAGGTATACCCCGCTTTACTATCCCCAGCAGAGTCGCCAGTTATGTGATACGGTGGCATAATCGATTGTTTTTACTGGTTTGCGTTTTACGTTTTTTGTTTGCAAAATGTCGCGGTAAGCATGATTTTCCACCGACTTTTATTTTATCGAATCATGGAAAAGGGAAAAGAATAGAAAAAACTTTTTTTCGAGATATTCTGAGTAAGGGGGGTAGATTATAGAAAGGGAAGGTGTTAGCACCCTTTCTATCCGTGGTTTTCCACGGGCTCTTACGTACTTTGCTCATTTTGAAATTTCTTATGTGTGCTTGTTTTGAAAATATTTTACTTCGTGATAACCCTTGTATCAGTCTTCAAGAGTGTGACGAAGTTTGTTTTGAAAATTTGTTTTGAAAGGTGTTTGTGTAAAAAGTTTTGTTTGAGCAAGTAATTAAAAGTTAATCCACCTACTCGAAAAAAGATTGTTCATTCTCGTTTCCTTTAGACAGCACTATCCTACTATTAAGGAGTAGGTAGCCCCGTCGTTGGATTTTGAGGGACATTCGAAAGGGACAAGTACAGTCACCAAAGCAACAGTTAGAAAGCCTTAGTAGTAACCCTAAAGTCTTAAGATCTTTCCGAGGAAACATTTCCGAGGCAACATTTCTGAGGCAACATTTCCGAGGTAACATTCGAATGGGTCATTTTGATCTTTTAGACTGGAGGGCAACCACTAAAATCTCCTATTCTTAATGATTATTTACCGAAGGCAACCGAAGTGAGGCAAACCATAGGAGTGAATATGTGCATGTGAATTTTTTAGTTAATTTAGTCTTTGCACGTTAGGTGATCTACCGTTTTAATTTTTAGATATTCTTTCCATACAATCCTATTAGCATACATCTAGACAGTTAAAGATTTGCAGGAATTTAAAGTGAGAAAAAATAAACCTAGCTATTACAAAGGTTTGGCAATTACATAATTATCTCGACTGAAAATAAAAATGCGGAATTTTAAACCCTAATTACTATTACAAACTCGAAGCATTTACAATTATAATAAAAGAATTAAAATACGCGCGGAGAATTAAATGCGAGAATGGTTAAAAAAACCTAAAACCCTAATTGATAGAAACGTATTTTTGTGCATTTTTATTTGAGAAAAACAATTAAATTACAAATCAGTTAAACCCTAATTTCTAATTTTTATTTACAAAAAGAATTAAATGAACCTAGTTTCTAATTATTTTTAATTATGAAAAAAGAAATTAAATTGACCTAATTTACTAATTAAATTAAAATAAATATTTTATAAAAAAAATGATCTTTTTTTTGTTTTTGTGACTTATTGATTTTATGATTAATTAAAAAAGGCAATTAATTTTTGGTGAAAAATAATTAAACAAATTAATTAAAATAAAAGAAATAAATAAAAAAAGAATTAAAAATGGGCCTGTGTTGAATTGCTGAAGGAGGGTATATTTCTGAATTTTCCAGGCCCAATAGCCATCCAAGCCCAGTCAGCGCTTGATTCCATGTGGCGTTGACCTGAGGGTATACCATGGTATCTCAATGCTAGGCGTCATATCTGGTTGACTATGCATCTGCTGGCTAGATATTGGTGGCACATGGTAGTCTTATGGGAAGGTGATTCACATGATCTGCAAATGGAAAAGAAAATAAAGTTTTGTTGGGACCTGGGATCGAACCCAGGTCCTTATACTCTCCACCAACGCGCTCTTCCACTGGGCCAACTTGCTTAGTTGTTACTATACTGAAAACAAAATATAATATGGAAAAAAAACAAATGGTTAGTGGACAAAAATGCGCGAGATTTAAACGGACAAATAGATGGTTGCCACGTTATCTTCTTATTTATTCTCCGCCGTCTTAGGTTCCTCCACCTTTACCTACAAACAAAAGTGTATAGCTACAAACCTGCACAACTCAAAAACTCACAAAACGCAATATAAATGAAATTGAAGACCAGGTTTCAACTGATCATGATGTCACGATCATCATGGTACCTTATTCATGGCCTAATTTCACCTGTAGCCAAAAACCCTAAAACGCATGTGGAAACCCTAACAATGGCAAGTATAGATATAAGCATCAAAAATGCAATTAAACTATTCAGTCAGCTTGCAAACATGTTAAAGATTACAAATATATCAATTAAACGTGCTAATGATGCATTAATTATGATAATCGATCCTGAAAAAAATTGCAAACCGTGTGACTGCTACGTGATGATTCTGGACTTGGGGCGGCTTGCAATTTATTGGGATACGTTCCTGAGATGTCCAGCAATCTATTTGTAATGTTAGGATCGCTTGAATTGACCTCTAGAATGGAAATCGAACCACCACTTTTCTTTGAAATTTTGAAGTTTGTTCTGGCCTCTTCACAACTGCTAGCTCCTTTTTTATGCCTTGTACATGTTCATTATATATCCTAGAATGAATTAGGGTTATAAAACTGACTTGTATCTTTGCAATTATGGAATATTTGATTTGATTTCCATGCCATATGTAAACTTGCTATATTGAGCCAAATCATCCCTTTCTTGTACCAATCATGCTTGATTCGATTTGGCCTTGATATTTCAACATATTTTGATTGCAAACCTGTCAAAAAATCATATCAAAACAGATCTTTGATATTATTTACCAATTATTTGATTTAATTCAATTTTTAATTAATAAAAAATCAAAATAAAATGAAAAATGAAGCAAACAATGTGTGGGTGAATATTTGGGTCGTGCACCATATTATAAGTGACGTGCAAGCATAAAAAGTTAGGCCCATTTGGAAAAAAATGTAATTTTGAGCCCATTTGACTTTTGGCAATTTTACAAAAAAGGTCAACTTTGACAAGGCATATCTATTCCAATTTTAACCCTAGGGAGGTGTTCTTTGACTTTTTAGAAATCTTAGGATGTCCCCTAAGCAAACCTTTTGGTCTCATCTCAATTGAGTCTTCCATGTTCATGTAAGAAGCTTTGACCCAAAAGGTGTTTTTGTTGACTTTTCAAAAGGACTCATAATGTAGAAATTCATATATTTTTATGAGTGCATATTTTGAACTTGTGGGATGAAGATGCGTTGTATGGAATTGCATCCTATTCAAAATGAGCCTTGGATGGAAAATTTCTGATAAAGTATGTGGAAGTTATGTTTGGTCAAAGTTTATTTGACTTTTCCTAAGAAACCCTAATTTAGCTACTTTTGGGTTTTGATGAATTTGGATCATTCCTTGAAGAATCATGATCAACCCTTGATCAAATGATGAAAGTCACTTCAAAATGTTGATGTTGACCAAAAATCTTGAAGTTTTACTGTATGTGGGCCACAGTTGACTTTTGACCTAATATAGTCGATTCTCAAGCATCTGAGCAGTTGACTGAGCAAACTTCTTGTGCAAGGCATGAAACTTGACATGGAGGGTCTTGAGAACATATTAGGACCATGGATAGTATATGAGGTCTTTAGATTCCACCTATCTTGATGAAAATGGAAACCCTAATTTGAGACATATTGCCTTAAGAGAGAGTTTGTCTGGTCAACTCTTGGGCAAACTTGAGCAAATTGAGGATCTCTAGGAGTATGTATTGAGTAAAATGAGAGGGTAAATTTTGGGGTACAACAGATAGGATCAAAGATTACCTTCAAGAGCCTCCCATTTTGATGTCGCAAGTTGAGGGAAGACCTCTGATTATGTATCTAACAGTCTTGGAAAATTCAATGGGGTGTGTGTTAGGGCACCATGACGAGCCTGGCCGAAAAGAGCATGCAATATACTACCTGAGCAAAAAGTTTACCGACTATGAAACCAGATATTCAATGTTCGAGAAAACTTGGTACACTCTGACATGGGCTGCTCGCCGGCTAAGATAGTATATGTTGACTCACACTACCTTATTGATATCCAAGTTGGATCCAATTAAGTACATATTCGAGAAGCCCACCCTCTCTGGAAGAATAGCAAGATGGAAGATGGTCCTGACCGAATACGACATTCAATACACTACCCATAAAGTAATAAAGGGAAGTGTACTAGCCGATCACCTGGATCATCAGGTTGTGGATGACTATCAATCCATGAATTTCAAATTCCCGAATGAAGACATCATGGTGATCAACAATTGTGAAGAACTCAGACCATATGAAGGACCTGAACAAGGATCCCGATGGACCATGGTTTTTGACAGAGCTTCCAAAGCACTTGGCAACAACATCTGTGTTGTAATCATATCCCTTGAAGGTTGTCATACTCCCTTCATTGCTAGACTGTGTTTCAACTGTACTAATAATATGGCAGAATATGAAGCGTGTATTATGGGTCTCAAAGCTTCCATAGATTTGGGAATCAAGTCCTTAAGTGTATTTGGAGATTCATCTTTAGTCATCAGTCATATCAAATGAGAATGGGACACGAAGCATACTAATCTCATCCCTTACAAAGAACATGTGTTGACATTAATCCCACATTTTGAGGAAATTATCTTTGAGCATTTTCCATGAGAGGAAAATCAACTAGCGGACGCGCTAGCCACTATGTCATCCATGTTCAAAATCAGGTGGGATAATGAGGCTCCTCAGATCACTATTGAGCGGATGGACAAACCAGCTTACTGTCACGAGATTGATACTGAAAAAGTAGTGGACAAGCCTTGGTTCCATGAAATTAAGAGATATCTCGAGGCCCAAGAGTATCCGGAGGAAGCTTCATTCAACGACAAGAAATTCATGAGAAAATTCTCTGCTAAGTTCATCCTCAGTAATAGAGTTCTCTATAAGCGCAACCACGACTGTACTTTGCTTCGGTGCATAGACAAGAGTGAGGCAGATTAGATCATGGATGATTTACATGAAGGTACCATTGGCACCCATTCTGGTGGGCATACGATGGCTAAAAATATCCAACGGGTAGGATATTATTGGTCCACCATGGAAACAGATTGTCATTAGCATTCACGAACCTATCACAAGTGTCAGATCTATGCTGATAAGGTACATGTGCCTCTAGTTTCTCTAAACATCATGACTTCTCCTTGGCCATTCGCAATGTGGGGCATTGACATGATTGGAGAGATCAAACCTACAACTTCTAATGGACACTGCTTCATCTTGGTTGCCATTGATTACTTCACGAAGTGGGTCGAGGTAGCTTCATTCGCTTCTGTTACCAAGAACTTTGGGGCCCGATTCATCAAACAGAATCTTATCTGTCGGTATGGTATTTCAGAGAGAATCATTACAGATAATGGTACCAATCTCAACAATACTATGATCACTTGACTATGGGTGTAATTCAAGATCCATCATCATAACTCTTCTCCTTACCGGCCGAAGATGAATGGCGTTGTAGAAGCCGCTAATAAAAATATCAAGAAGATCATACAAAAAATGACAGTGACCTACAAGGACTGGCATGAGATGTTACCATTTGCTCTCCACGGCTATTGTACCACGGCGCACACATCAACAGGGGAAACTCCTTTCTCTATGGTATACGGCATGGAAGTTGTCCTACCAATTGAAGTCCAAATACCTTCTCTGAGAATCATAAAGGATGCATGGTTGAATGGAGATGAATGGATTCAACTCGACTTGACCAGTTGAACTTGATTGGTGAGAAGAGGCTTACAACTGTCTGCCATGGCCAGATGTACCAAAAACGCATGATTAAAGCTTTTAACAAGAAGGTCAGACGTCAGGTATATCAGGTTGGTGACTTGGTAATCAAGCATATCATACTGCCACAAGGTGATCCCAGGGGCAAATGGACTTCTACATACGAAGGACCATTTGTGATTAAAAACATATTTTCTGGTGGAGCAATGATCTTAACCACTATGGATGACGACGACCTTCCGCACCCTGTAAATGCGGACATAGTTAAAATATACTACGCATGAAAAGACCCTCTACATCGACTGGCCTAGCCAAAAATTAGGGATAAAACACAAAACATTATACACCCGACAAGCTAAAAACCTGAAAAGGAGGCTTGGGCAAAAAAGGGTATCCTGGTGGACTGAAAACCCGAAAGGTCGGTCCAGGAAAAGTTATGGATTTAAAGCGTATGACTATGTCCAATTGGATCACCTTACAACCAATCTTCAGTACCAATTGTCAGACTCAAACAATTTTAATCAATCCAATCAGCTTCGGACAAAGCAGAAAGTGGATAAAACGCTTAGAGACATGAAGGCTATAGCATAATGGTAACCCCATGGGATTAATTCACATAGTTGTCTTTCTTTGTATTATTTTTCATTTCCCCGAAGACATTCTCTTACTAGGATGTTCGTCTCTTTGTACAAAAATACTTACTCAAGTTAATACAAAGCTATTCCTTTAAAAGTGCAAAACTACCTGTTTTTTATTTTACTTTCCTGTTTATTTGAAAAACGTCCAGTGATTATCTTTGAAAATATCCATTTGAACGTAATTACTGTTTACAAATGAACGTGTAAAAAAGGAAAACTGAACAGAAAGACAATTACTAATGCCTTTAAGAAACGGGATAATATCTATAGGTCATTCCATAAAATCCCCGTAGATACATCCCCTAACGGAGAAGGAGCAAGGATATCCTGCTACAAGATCATTGCTATATCGTCAGTACGTAGCCCAATGATATATGTTGCTTTCATATCCCGGACGGAGAAAAACTTCCAGTTACTGCTCCAAATATTCCCCAATGAAAGTCGCCCAGCTGCTCAGGAGTTCCCGAGTAGGATTTCACCAAGTCCACAAGCAATACACGGTGCTTCCCTTCCCCAACAGAGTTTACTTGTCTAATGACGGAAACCCATCTATCAATACTTCAATTTCAACAAAATATGAAGGCATACAGTCAGGGATTTATTTTTCCCACAGTCAGGGACTTATTTTCCCCAATCTAAACAGCACTGCAGCAGAACAACTAATATATGCATACATTGCATTCATACATCATAAAAATTAAAAACACAAATGTATATATCGCAATCTCATTTATTTTTAGAAACATAATTACACCATGCATTTCATACATCATGGCATTACATACAACTAACTCTTTACCTTTTCAAGAAAGATCAATCAATAAAAAAGTATCATCAAATTTTCAACAAGACAAGGCAATTATCTATGAACAAATCAATGGTAGATCAACTCCCGAAACAGGACAGGGTGACTATCTACATGAAAAATACTTCCTTCAGACTTCTGCTAGTTCAGTTTAAATCGGTCAATGGTTTATCCTAATTCCTTTCCGGTAGACTCCTACTCTGGTTCAGATAAATTGCTCCAAAGATTTATTATGATTCTTTACAGTTAAAGAATATTCAAGACCTCTGCTGGTTCAGTTTAAATCTCTCAACGGTTTATCCTGATTCTTTCCTGTAGACATTTTCTCTGGTTTAGTTAAGTCGCTCCAAGATTTATTCTAATTCTTTCCAGTTAAAGAGTATTTAAGACCTCTGATGTTTCAATTTAAATCTCTCAACGGTTTATCCTGATTCTTTCCCGTAGACATTTTCTCTAGTTCAGATAAATCGCTCCAAGATTTATTCTGATTCTTTCCAGTTAAAGAACGTTCAAGACCTCTGCTGGTTCAGTTTAAATCTCTCAACGGTTTATCCTGATTATTTCCCGTAGACATTTTCTCAGGTTTAGATAAATCACTCCAAGATTTATTCTGATTCTTTCTAGTTAAAGAACATTCAAGACCTCTTTTGGTTCAGCTTAAATCTCTCAACGGTTTATCCTGATTCTTTCCTGTAGACATCTTCTTTGGTTCAGATAAACCGCTCCAAGATTTATTCTGATTCTTTCCAGTTAAATAATATATAAGACCTCTGCTGGTTCAGTTTAAATCTCTCAACAGTTTATCCTGATTCTTTCCCGTAGACATTTCTCTGGTTCATTTTAAATATCTCAATGATTTATCCTAATGCTTTCCCAGTAGACACTTTCCCTGGTTCAGATAAATCACTCCAAAGACTTATCTTGATTCTTTCCAGTTAAATATTATTCAAGACTTCTACTAGGTTCAGTTTTAAATCGACCAAAGGTTTATTCTGATTCTTATCCCAATTGAAGTCAGGCTTAGACTTAGTCTAATTTTTGTCAACAATCACCTTTGGATGGCATCGATAAGCCCATCTCCTCCAACTCTCCATCATTTCTCCAAATGGAAACATTAATCCCATTCCTTACACCTCAACCACAATATCATCGAGTGCAAATTTCTGGGCACTTTAGTGTTCAATCATCTTCCACCTTTAAGTCACGAATGGCGGACCCGTCAATCTAATTCTTCAGGTTTAAGAAGATTGAACATGGGCGGTTGTTGTACCCCAAAATTTTCCCTCTCATTTCTCAAGGGATCATCCTGGACCCTCAGGATTGCTTCTGTCAAGTTTCAAGTCTCGGATTTAAATTTTCCAAGAAAGTCATTCAAAAGGGAAAAATGGTCAAATGCACACTAAAAAGTCACACTTTGACTTTTTGATCAAAATCAAGTTTCAAATATCATATTTCATCAAGACATGAAGTTGGTTCATCAAGAAATCAAAAGTCAAAGATTACTTTGAAAAGTCAAATTTCTAAACACTTAGAAAATCTTCTAAGTGTTAAGAAAATATGATAATTTCATAACTTTGGGCCAGATTTTCATCATGATGCAAGATGATTCAATTAGAACTTCTGACATTAAAGTTATAGATCTCAATGAGATCTAAAACATTGTAGAATAGAACTTCTTCTAGAAAGGCCGAGATTTCAAGTTATAAATCCATGAAGACATCCTTGAAGCTAAAACAGTTAATAAATTCTGAGCATTTTTAAGTCAGAATTTGGACAGAACTTCTCGGCCAGTTTTCACACAAGTATAATCAGAATTTGCAAAAGTGATTCAAAAATGGATGGCAGAACATGTTACAAGCTTTCTAGAGAACTCCTTCAGATCATGCTAGAGCAGAAAGAATCAAAGGTCAGAAGTTTTCTTCGTCCCACTCTTCAATTATAACATAACCCTTCAAATCTCACTCTTTAACATATAGAAGCTCTAGTCTTCGATCAGAATATGACCCTTCAAATTTCATTCTTCAACGTATGGAATTTGTGTTCTTCGATCAGAACATGACCCTTCAAATCTAATTCTTTAGCATATGGAGACTATGTTCTACTCTTCGATCATAACATCACCCTTCGAATCTCACTATGGCCTTTTCACTCTTCGATCAGAACATCACTAAGCCCTAAAACCTCGTTTTGAACAGTTTTGTTGTACTGCTATGACACAGTCCTGCATCCAGCTGCCACAACACTACAAAAATGTTGCTGACCTAGTCCACACCTGCATTTTCTCAAACCCCATATTTGCACAAAATTAACACATAAAAGATGTATTTAAAAAGAAATGAAACAATATTCCAAAACGGTTCAAATCCCATTTGTTTTCCCCCCAAAATCACATCAAACTCATCTATAAATAAATTGTTCCACCACACATATAAGGGGATGGATTTTGGGGGGAGAGAGTTATTGAATACAAAAAGAGAGAGAAGAAAACACTCACAAACTCTTAAACCCGGAATTCTCAAAACAATACACTTGTTCTTCCCTTCGAATCAAAGAACATAACATTTTTATTCCGTTTCTTGCTAACCCCAGAACATTTGTAGGCAGCTGCTCAAGTCCCAAACATACGCTTCAGATTCAAGGTAAGTCATCATGACTTTGAACTTTTCATTCAGAACATCATTAAAAATGTAGATATCGTAGTGTTGCAATTGTACATATCATTGCCTAAGTAGAAAAACTGTGGATCAGAACTTCTTGAAGAAAACTAGGCTCAGAATTAGGACTAGAACTTCTATAAATTGTCTTGCTTCTATTTTTTTTGTTGAGAAATGAACAAGTTGCAGATGCTATGGCTAATGCAAAGAAGGAGGTGAAGTGTAACACTAGAACTTCTAGGTCTTTCTCACTGTTGAAACACAACACACATAACTTCTAGGTTTTTTCTTACTATTGTAACACAACACACATAACTTCTAGGTCTTTCTCACTGTTGTAACACAAAACTTCTAGGTTTTTCTCACTATTGTAACACAACACACAAAACTTCTAGGTTTTTCTCATTGTTGTAACACAACACACAGAACTTCTAGGTCTTTCTCACTTTTGTAACACAACACACATAACTTCTAGGTTTTTCTCACTGTTGTAACACAACACACAGAACTTCTAGGTCTTTCTCACTGTTGTAACACAACGCACATAACTTCTAGGTTTTTTCTCACTGTTGTAACACAACACACAAAACTTCTAGGTTTTTCTCACTGTTGTACCACAACACATAAAACTTCTAGGTCTTTCTCACTGTTGTAACATAATACACAGAACTTCTAGGTTTTTTCTCACTGTTGTGACACAACACATAAAACTTCTAGGTTTTTCTCACTGTTGTAACACATGATACATAACTTCTTGGTATTTCTCATTGTTGTAACACAGCATACATAACTTCTTGGTTTTCCTCACTGTTTTAACACTTAGAACTTCAGCGCCCAGTAACCCATAATTTCTAGTTTCCTCTAATGTTTCTTTCTAAACTACAGCATGCCTAGCATCAGAACTTCTGGTCCCTCTCATTTTTGTTTTCAGCAACATGCTGATCCTGTTTTCATTATTTTTCATTTTCTTTCTTATTTTTATTATTTTTAGCATTAATACTATTTTTATTAATATAAGAAAGACATAAAAATACTTTCTTTTTATTAACTAATTATTTTTATTTATTAAGACAAAAAACCCTTTTCAAAACAAATCCTTTCCTTTTCCTGTATTGTACAATTCAATATGGTTGTAATAGATAATTATGATTTAAATTCTTGCAATCCCCATTTGTAAATAGATATCCCCATCCATGAAATGATGTAGTAGTTTAGGATTTATTTTCCGCATTTTTATTTCTTTTATACATCGTTAGTAATTAGAGTGTATGGAAAGATAAAATCAATAAGTAGATAACCTGAAATGCAAGACAAAATGCATGCAATCAAACACATTTGCACACTAGCACCTCTAGGATAATCTCTCTTTGTTGACTTTCGGAAAATAGTCATGTCCCTCGAATATGGGAGTTTTTACAAAGACCCTCGATAAAAGATCGTAGTCCCTCGATGTTCCTAAATGTTGCCTTCGGTAAATGATCTAGTCCCTAAACGACATTGCTAAAACGTCCCATAGGTTTGCTTCTATGACTATACAAACGTCCAACGCCCGTTCCTTCACATCCAATGATGGGGCTTCTTATCAAATAAATGGTAGATAGCAACATCTAAAGGAGGAGGAAAAGAACATTTAAGACCTTTTGAGTAGTTAGGTTGCTCCTAGTTGCTCACTTGCTCCCAACAAAAACACTTCATACACCTACAATTTCACTTTGAAACATTTTTCAAAAGACGAAACACTTTGTACGCGTTCTTATGGAGACGAGACCCATTACAAAGACATTCCTTTTCAAAATACTTTCAAAACCCACACCACAAGCACATTTTCAAACAAAAGCAAGTGATCTAGCAAGAAACTAAGAGCCCACAGATAACTACGGATGAAAAGGGTGCTAACGCCTTCCCTTTTCATAACCTACCCCTCGAACTCAAGAAAACATCTCAAAGGTCTTTCATGTTCTTTTCACCCTTTCCTTATTGGATAAAAGAAAAGTCGGTTGCGACTCTTGCTATCCGCAACAATTGCGATCAAACGCAAAAACACCCAAGTCAGTTCTCCCACCGTGTTACATAGAGAAATTGGGGAAAACCCCCTCTAAAATATCTATGTTGTCTTTGTTGCTTTTTTCCGATGCTCATTCCCAAGATTTAATCAAAATTTTAAATAAAGCGTATGTTCCTCAAGAGACCAGAACCGATCAATTTGAAAACTGTGTGGCGAGCCTGACTGCCGATAATGGATTGGGTTTCTCTGATACTGAGTTGACACCAGTTGGAAGGAATCATAACAAGGCTTTGCATGTATCTATTGAATACAAAGGAACTACCCTGGCCCATGTCTTGGTTGATACGGGTTCCTCTCTAAATGTTCTACCCAAAGGTGCCTTGGACCGGTTAGATTTTGAACTTCTGGTGTTAAAACCAAGTGACATAGTTGTGAGGGCTTTTGATGCATTCAAGAGGATGGTACTTGGAGAAGTTGATCTCCCCATTAAATTTGGTTCACAAGTTTTCAATTCTACTTTCTACGTGATAGATATATGTCTCGCCTATTCTTGTTTACTTGGACGCCCTTGGATACATGAGGCAGGAGCGGTGACGTCCACCCTTCACCAAAAGTTGAAATATCCATTCAAGGGAAAGATTGTTACTGTTTGCGGTGAAGAAGAATTCATGGTTAGCCACCTAAATCCGTTCAAGTACATGGAGATGGATGGTGAGTTTATAGAGACTCCTTGCCAAGCCTTCGAAGTAGTCACTCTTATGGTTTTTGTCACCAAAATGTCTTATGACATTTTAAAAGCTGATGAAGTTGTGCCAATAATGGTTTCCCTTAAAGAAGCTCGTGTCGTGATTGAAGATAGAAGTAGTACAAATTGGGGACAACTCCCTGACATTCCTTTCAAAGCAGAAAAGTTTGGGTTGGGTTTCACTTCCAAAGCTCAAAAGGAAGTCAGACATGTTCGCATAGGAAAACCACTTCTTCACATAGGTAATCATGGATTGAATGCTATTAAAGACTCTAAGGATGACCGCGACTTTGATGAATGGATCTACCCGACTTCCAGAGAAGGACTCGACAACTGGCGTGCCAAGGATTTCATTCCCATCTCCTTCAACGAGGAGTAATTACCATTTACTATTTTGTCAATTCAAGAACTTTTGTCTGTAATTTTAACTCCAAACAATGACTTTAAGCCATGTGCCTTGCCCGTGGCACCATGGTCCATTTGTTAAGGGTTTGTTCATTTCCATATGCCATATGAAAAATATTGGACCTTTTGTATTCAAATTTTGCGCTCATTGTCTTTCTTTTTCTTATTTGCATTTTCAAAATAGCCATGTACCTCACATGCGCACACACACACACACACACACACACACACACTTAAAGATCCTCATCCACTCTAGATCTCACTGCCAATGACTCTGCTATTGCAAACTATGACTTTGAACATCCAATGAGCCAAGCAGAAGACGAAGGTGAAGAAAATTGTGAAATACCAGGGGAACTAGCCAGACTTCTGATGCAAGAGGAGAAATCCATTCAACCTCACGAAGAGCCAGTTGAAGTGATCAACCTAGGTACTGAGGAAGACAAGAAATAGGTCAAGATCGGTACTAACTTAGAAGACAGTGTCAAAGGAAGATTGGTACAAATGTTACATGACTATGTTGAAGTGTTTTCTTGGTCGTATAAAGATATGCCAGGGTTGGATATTGACATTGTGGTTCATCGTCTACCAACAAAGGAGGATTTCCCTCTAGTCAAGAAAAAAGTGCTTCGTATGCGGCCAGACATGTTTGAAAAGATAAAAGCTAAGTGTGATACGGTGGGAGAACTGACTTGAGGTTTTGCGTTTGTGTTCGCAAATGTTTTAGTTTAGCAAGAGTCGCCACCGACTTTTTTATTTTATCCTAAGGAAAGGTCAAAAAGCACAGGAAATACCTTTGAGAAGTTTTCTTGGGTTCATGGAGTAGATTATAGAAAGGGAAGGTATTAGCATCCTTTATATCCATGGTTATCCATGGGCTCTTAGTTACTTGTTTAGATCACTTGCTTTGTATTTCTATTGTTTGAAATGGTGCTCTTCAATTGTTTGAAATGGTGCTTTGTGTGTGATTTTGAAAGATGTTTTGAAAAGGGGCCATCGTTGTGGCAACCTTTGTAATGATTCTTTGTTTGAATGTATACAAAGGTGTTTTTGGTCTTTTGAAAAGTTTTCAATGTTTGAAAGTAAGGTTTTGAAGTTGTGTTGTGAAGTGTGTTTTGAAAAGTAACAAGGATGTTTTTTGCAAGCTTGATCAAGTAACTAAGAGCTATCTACCCTATTTTACTCAAAGATCTTTCTTATGTTTTTAACCCTTTTAACAGTGTTGTTTCACCATTGCATTTGGTGAACAACCTTGTGTTAGGATGTTAACGGGACAGACGCGGGTCATCGTATAGACCATGATAGCAATAGTGTCAAGTATTTTTGGCAATTTTCTCGGGGGGACTTGATCATTTTGTTTAGGCAACTCAGATAGCGTCATCGAGGGACTATGATCTTTTGTTTTGTTTTTGTTTTGCCCAAGTACTTGACATGCAACCATGGCCCATTTTTGAAGGCAACAAATGGATGAAACCCTAAGGGTGCAAGTGTGCATTGTGTTTGCTTTTTCATACATGTTTATCTTGGATTAGGTCAAGCTAGTTGTTGGTTTTATTTTGCATACAAACCCTAGGTCTAAGCATGGCATAATTGGAAGCTTTTAAATGTGCGGAAATTTAAATGCTACGCTATTACAACATGATATAGGGAGGGGGTACAAATTTGAATTGGGGGTATTTGAAAAGAAATTAAATTCTAAGTTATTACAACCATATCGAATGTATAAGCAATATTTAAATGTATAATAATTGAATAAATATAATAAATAAAATGTATTATGCAAAAAATGTTTTCTATGTATGTGAAAAGTATTTTTCAATATGAAATGTAAATAAATAAAAGAAAGTCAATTTTAATTATTTTTGGTTATTTAGGGCAAAACCCTAATTCTTAAATAAATAGTATTACTTATTAATTATATACAATAATGTATTAATGTATACAAAAATAAAAGTATATTGTAAAAAAAATGTGTTTTAGTGTAAAATATTAATTAAAATGAAAATGTGGTATTTTTGTATTTTTTACCTAATTAGCTAATAAAATGAAATATATATATATATATATATATATATATATATATATATATATATATATATATATATATATATATATATATATATATATATATATATATATATATATATATATATATATATATATATATATATATATATATATATATATATATATATATATATATATATATATATATATATATATATATATATATATATATATATATATATATATATATATATATATATATATATATATATATATATATATATATATATATATATATATAACAAATATAAAAATAGAAATTCATTATTGACAAAAAAATGAGTATTTTCAAGAAAATGTTTTCAAATATAAATGAAAATAAATATATATTTTTGTATTATTTTTGAGTTTTATTAACAAAGAAAATAGTTTATTTACATATTTATACTTAGTACAATAAAAATAAATATCAAATAAATATGAAAAATATTAAAAATAATTTTTTGGCACTTTTTATATTTGGACAAAAAATAAAAAAATCAAAATAAAAAATAAAAATGTCAAAATGATAAATATTCAAATAAATGGGCCAGGGGGTGTAAACAGAATGAAGGGGTGTCAAAAGCAAAAGAAACCAAGCCCAACCCAGAATCCACTTCTTCTTCTTCCTTTGAACAACCTGCGCGCGTGCTATGTACAAAACTTTAACTCCTGATTCCTTGATTTTTTGATAAAACTCATAACATGAACATTGTAGAGAATTAAACAACGAATCCAACCATATAAATAACTTGGATTAACTCTCAAAGACCAGAGAGAATTTCTCTGGCCCTAATTTCTAACCTAGTTTTTTCAGAAAGTTTATGAGTGAAATTCTCTTAGCACGATTAATGTAAATGAAAACTAAGCATATGTATGGCTTCATGGCTATGAGTACAACATATTTCATTCACAAACCTAAGCCTAACCATTCCTAAATAGAGAGATAGAAATCCATGAAATACCTGTTTCAGTTGACTTCGAGCTGGACAATGTAGCAACCTTCAATGGTGTTTGAGCTTCTGTTGAGCTTGCCTGAAGTCCAAGGAAGCTTTTCCAATGCTTGGCTTGTTTTGAAACAGCTTGAATCGTGTTGTAGAACTCAACCTGCAGAGCTTTGAAACAAAAATGGCAAAGTGTGTTAGAGGTGTTACAGCTTGCAATGGTGGCCTGGGATAGTTCAGGTGGGTTGATTAGAAGGTGTTTGAAGTATCTTTGGGAAAAACACACGATGAAATTTGGCTATGGCTTGAAGTTTGCAGAATTGACTCTGTTTTGCAGAAAAATGAAGGTTTTGAGTATGAGGAGGTTTGAGTGATGAAGGGGTCGTGTTTCTGGCTTGTTGGGAGGTATGAAACTTGTCTACAATGTTTGTCTTGATCCGTTTTTAACAGATGTATGAGATAGCCTCTATTTTGCAAGTTTTCTTCTACTTGAAGTAAGAGAATGGAAGTGATGTTATAGCCTAATATAGGCCTTCCTATCATGCTACATATTTTGCTCTTGGTTCCTGGAATTGGTAGAATTGTTCTTGCCTCAAAGATCTGGCCCCATGCCTCAAGGATTTTGGTTTGACATAAAGTGCAACTTTACAAAAATGGCATTTTACCTTTTTCCAAATAAGGATTAATCTTGCATGTAATGTCCAAATGAAAAAGATAACACCTTAACTCAATGATTATGCATTAAATTATGGAGTGCAAGTTGGTTTTGAGGCCTGCAAGCTAGTACCAAACATGTTGATTTGAAAATGCAAGTTTGTATGAACATGTATTGGTCATGGACAAAAGTGAATTTTTGCCAACTTCAAGCATTCAATTCTCTCTAACTACAAGGGTGTTTGAGGAGTTCTCTAACAATTTGGAAAGCTTGGAACATGTACTATAACCCATCTTTGAAATGTAACTTGAAACTCCAAGTGGAACTAGGTGAAAAATGGACAAGAATATGGGTCAAAATCCTGCCTAAATTAGGGCAAATTTTCTCTAAGTTAAAAGTTTTAGGTACCCTTGTTCCAAAAATCATAACTTGAGATAAAAGCTTCTTTTGAGAAAACTTTGTGAATAAAAGTTGTAGACTTTTTAATGGACTACAACTTTCATGTTGTAAGTTTTCTTTGAATCCATTTGCATCTTGGTGAAAAAATGGGACAAAGTTAGGAAAAAATAAGAAAATTTCATAACTTAGAAAATTTCTAAGTTATGAAATTTTTCCATTTTAAACCCTAATTTGTATTTTTGGGTTTCTTGATGAACAAGTTTCATGATTTGACATGTCTTGATGAAAAATAACTCTCGGCACTTGATTTTGACCAAAAAGTCAAAGTTTTGACCTTTTTAGTGTACAGTCAAATTTTGATCAGTTGACTGAAAAATTCATCTGTCAACCCTATGCATTTGAGATATTTTGAACTTGTTGAATGGGTCAAGGCAATTTAATTGAGTCCTTGAGTCCATGTGTGAGCTTGATTTGCCATTGTCTAGGTCAAACAGTCAAAAATTGCCTTGGTACAGTCAAAACCCTAAAAATGACCATTTTGCCCTTTTGATGATCTGATCAAATTTCTTGTGGAATTATGATCCAAATTTGATCAAATGGTTCATATGAGTTCATAATGTTGATGTGGGTAAAATTTCATGAGGTTTGACTGTCAATTGGTCACAGTTGACTTTTTCCCCAATACAGCTGATTTCTAGGTCAACTGTCCAATTGACTGGGCAGAAATTTGAATCAAGGCTTGAAACTTGGTATGGACAAACTTGTGAGTCCAACATGAAGTATGAAGTTCAATTTGGTCATTTTAGGTCAAAACATCCCTGTGCAAACTCAAACCCTAATTTGGGTCAACAGTGCAAGGAGGTGTCTTGAGCAGAGCAAACCCAAGCTTAATATTGAATTCCAAGAATCTTGTAATGAGAAATATTGGTGAAATGAGAGGGCGAATTTTGGGGTACAACATTTGCCCCTGTTCAATCTTCTTGAACCTGAAGAGTTAGATTGGCAAGTTTGCCTTTCGCGACTCGAAGATAAAAGAGGATTGGACACTAGAGTGCCCATAAATTTGCACTCGTCAAAATATGGCTGAGGAAATGGGCTTAAAGATGCCATTTAGAGATGGTAGAATCTTGCTGGATATGGGCTTAAAGATTCCATCCAAGAACGTTTGTTGAATTGCAATGTTGTAGATCAGAAGAATGAGCATCAAAATGGTATCCGTGTCTGGAATGCATTTGAACTGTATCTGGAGACTGAGTTTGTATGAGCAAGAGAATGGCGTCCGTGTCTGGAGCGTATCTGAGTTGTAACTGTTTTTGAGTTTTGAATGAATATCAGAATGACTGCCGCGTCTGGAGTGTATTTTTATTGTATTTGAATTGTAACTGGGCGAGAGAGATATATCTGTGTATGGAGCATCTCTGGGCTGGGGATAAATTTCGAATGAGTGACAGAATGGAAACCGTGTCTGGAGCGTATCTGGACTGTATCTGAAGTTGAGATCTGTATGAGTAGCAGAATTACTTTCGTGTTTGAAGTGTATCTGAACTTGTAACTGGGATCTGAATAAGCGACAGAATAACTTCCGTGACGATTGCACTGGGGAGGATCAAACTGCTGGTGTAAAGGTCAGAATGGCATCCGTGTATGGAGCATATCTGAACTTGTGGTTGATAGTTGAATCTGAATGAGAGATAGAATGGTTGCCGTGTCTGGAGCGTATCTAGTCTGTATCGGACTGCTGAAGTCTAAATGAGTAGTAGAATGACCGCCGCGTATGGGGTGTATCTGTACTGTATTTTGACTTGAAATTGTGAATTAGTAATAGAATGACCGCCGTGTATGGGGTGTATTTGTACTGTATTTTGACTAATTGTTAACAATAGCCTTTTAATCCTATCCTGAAAAGGGTAAAATGTTAGCTAAAAACATAAAGTTATGTTGCATGATATGTTTGATGCAATGAACTGTATTTCATCAATGTTTATGATATATGAATGTAATGGATGTGCATGTAATCTGATTAGATGTCTTGCTGAGGAAAATAAATCCTTGGTAACTAGAGGTAATGAAATCTTTGATTGCCGTCGGGGGAATTAAATCCTTGATCGATGCTGGGGATTAACAAGGCCTCTGACAACTTTTGTGGGGAATGAGAATCCTTCATGACTTTCCTGGGATATAGGGGAAACTCTGAAAATCTCTTCTGGGGAATTGAAGCCTTGGAGAAATGGGACCGAGAATCTTCGATCTTGCTGGGAGATAAATCTGTGGGGGGAAATACTCACCATTCTAGTTCCACTAGGGGAATAAGGTTTAGGCTAATCTGGCTCCACCGGGGATCTTGAAGTTTAACTCCGCTAGGGAAATATACTCCGAATGTTAGCTTTGTTGAGGATCTGAATGAAGCATCGTAGGGGATTCCTTTTGGAATAGCATAAAGATTTCTTCCTAATCCTATCGGTAAATATCCTTTTTCAATTTCGTCTTGTCTGTAAGCAGTGATTATATTCCAATGCATATGTCTATTTAACAAAACATTGGACGTTTTCAAATAAAACATAAGTGTAAAAAGAAAAGAGAGGCAAGCAGATTTCCGCATTTTGAAGTATATTTGTATTAACTTTTGTGAGTATTTTTGTACAAAGGAGATAGACATCCTAGTAAGATAATGTTGTCGTAAAAATTGAAAAATTCTATACAAAAGAAAGATGACTATGTGTAACAATTCCATGGGATTCCCATTCTGCTATAGCCTTCACAACTCTGAATATCTTGTCCATTCGTTGCTTCGTCCGCCGATGGCTAGATTGATCAGAAGCTTGGAGCTTGTTGGTGAAGAGATTGTTCTTAAAGTGATCCGACGAGACATAGTCATACGCTTTAAATTCCCTAACTTTTGCCTGGACCGCCCTTTCGGGTTTTCGATCCACCAGGAAACCCTTTTTTGCCCAAGTCGCCCTTTCGACTTTTCAACTTGCCGGGTGTACATATTTTTTTGTTTTATCCTTAATTTTTGCCTGAATCGCCCTTTCGGGTTTTCAATTCACCGAGATGCCCATTTTTGCCCAAGTCGCCCTTTCGGGTTTTCAACTTGTCGGGTTGTTTTATACGTAGTATCTTTTGACTATGTGTGTGTTTGCAGGGTGCGGCAAATCATCGCCGTCCATGGTGGTCAGAATCATTGCCCCACCAGAAAAGATGCTCTTGATTACAAATGGTCCTTCATAAGTAGGAGTCCACTTGCCCCTGGGATCACTTTGCGGTAAGATGATCCGCTTGATTACAAGATCTCCGACTTGATATACTTGATGTCTAACTTTCTTGTTGAAAGCCTTGATCATTCATTTTTGATACGTCTGACCATGACAAATAGAAGTAAGTCGCTTCTCGTCGATCAAATTAAGTTGATCAAGCTGGGTCTGAATCTAATCGTCTTCACTCAAGCCAGCGTCCTTCATAATCCTTAAGGAAGGAATCTGAACTTCCATGGGTAGCACAGCTTCCATACCATATACCAAAGAAAATGGGGTTGCCCCTGTTGAAGTACGTGTCGTGGTACGATATCCATGCAGAGCAAACGGTAACATCTCATGCCAGTCTTTGTAGGTGACTGTCATCTTTTGAATGATCTTCTTGATATTTTTGTTCGCGGCTTCAACAGCACCGTTCATCTTCGGCCGATAGGGAGATAAATTATGATGATAAATCTTGAATTGTTCGCATAGAGCAGTGATCATAGTATTGTTCAAATATGTACCGTTGTCTGTGATGATCCTGTCGGGGACACCATATCAGCATATGAGGTTCTGCTTGATGAAGCGGGCAACCACATTCTTTGTAACAGAGGCAAAGGAAGCTGCTTCGACCCACTTGGTAAAATAATCAATAGCGACCAAGATGAAGCGATGTCCATTGGACGCCGTGGGCTTGATCTCTCCAATCATGTCAATGCCCCACATTGCGAATGGCCAAGGAGCTGTCAGAACGTTGAGAGGAACAAGAGGAATATGTACCTTGTCGGTATAGACTTGGCATTTGTGGCAAGTACGGGAATGTTGGTGACAATCAGCTTCCATGGTAGACCAGTAGTAGCCAGCCCTTAGAATCTTCTTAGCCATCGTATGTCCGCTCAAATGGGTTCCAAATGTACCACTGTGTATTTCAGTCATGATCAACTCTGCTTCAACTTTCTCCACACAACGAAGTAAAACACAATCATGGCTGCGTTTATAAAGGATGCCATTGCTTAGGAAGAACTTGGCAGCAAATCTCCTTAAGAACTTTTTGTCATTGACAGAAGCTCCTTCGAGGTATTCTCTAGTCTGGAGATACCTTTTGATTTCATGAAACCAGGGTTATTCCATTACTTCTTCGGTATTAATCTCATGACAGTGCGCAGGTTCGTCCATTCGCTCAATGGTGATTTGGGGAGCCTCGTTATCCCAGTTGAGTTTAAACTTGGAAGACATTGTAGCCAGAGCATCTGCTAGCTGATTCTCTTCTCGCGGGAAATGCTCGAAAGTAATGTGCTCGAAATGAGGCAACAACGTCAGGACATGTTCTTTGTATGGGATAAGATTAGGATGTTTGGTGTCCCACTCTCCTTTGACTTGACTGATAACCAAAGCCGAGTCCCTAAATACGACCAAAGATTTGATCCCCAAGTCTATAGCAGCCTTTAGACCAAATATGCAAGCTTCATATTCGGCCATGTTGTTGGTACAGCTGAAACAAAGTCGGGCAGTGAAGGGTGTATGGCAACCTTCCGGAGAGATGAGTATCGCACAGATACCGTTGCCAAGTGCATTTGAAGCACCATCAAAGTACAGGGTCCATCTGGATCCTTGTTCGGGTTCGTCATATGGTCCATTACCTTCGATGTTGTCCAAAGTCATGATGTCCTCGTCAGGGAAGTCGAATCTCATAGACTGGTAATCTTCGACGGCTTGATAAGCTAGATGGTCAGCTATCACACTCCCCTTTATAACTTTTTGGGTAGTATACTGGATATCATACTCAGCCAGGATCATTTTCCATCTAGCGATTCTTCCAGATAAAGCATGCTTCTCGAAGATATACTTGATCGGGTCCATTTTGGAAATCATCAAAGTGGTATGAGTCAACATATACTGCCTTAGCCGGCGAGCATCCCATACCAAAGTGCAGCAAGTTTTCTCGAGCAGTGATTAGAGAGTCTCACAGTCGGTAAACTTTTTTCTAAGGTAATAAATGGCATGCTCTTTTCGACCAGACTCGTCATGTTGGCCCAGCACACACCCCATTGAGTTATCCAAAACAGTCAGATACATGATTAACGGCCTTCCTTCGACGGGTGGCATCAGAATAGGAGGTTCTAGCAAATACTCCTTGATCTTATCAAAAGCAACTTGACAATCATTGTTCCATTCAACTACCTGATCTTTCTTTAACAGTTTGAAAATTTGCTCACAGGTAGACGTCAGGTGAGAGATGAACCTGGCGATATAGTTCAAGCGTCCCAAGAATCCTCTAACCTCCTTTTCAGTACGGGGAGCATGCATTTCTTGTATAGCCTTTACTTTAGATGGATCAACTTCAATGCCTTTGTTACTGACAATAAATCCCAAAAGTTTTCCAGACCTGACTCCAAAAGTGCACTTGCTTGGGTTCAGTCTGAGCTTATACTCCTTCAACCTGGCAAATAGCTTTTGAAAATGATCAAGGTGTTCTTCTTCTGTTTGTGATCGAGCTATCATGTCGTCTACGTAAACTTCGCTCTCATGATGTATCATATCATGAAACAAAGCTACCATGGTGCGTTGATAGGTTGCCCCTGCGTTCTTCAGTTTGAATGGCATCACTTTGTAGCAGAAGGTACTCCATTACGTGACAAAGGTAGTTTTCTCCATGTCCTCGGGGGCCATTTTGATCTGGTTATATCCCGAGAATCCATCCATGAAGGAAAATACCTTGTGCTGAGCTGTGTTGTCAACCAAGATGTCGATATGTGGCAGCAGAAAATCGTCTTTAGGGCTAGCCCTATTCAAATCCCGATAGTCCACGCACATTCTGACTTTGCCGTCCTTTTTAGGCACGGGAACAATGTTAGCAACCCATTATGGATAGGTAGTAACAGCCAGAAATCCAGCTTTGAATTGCTTCATTACTTCAGCCATAATCTTTTCAGACATGTCAGGCCTCATTCGTTAGACCTTTTTCTTGATCGATGGACAATCTTCTCTTGTAGGAAGACGGTGAACCACGATATCTGGGTCTAACCCCGGCATGTCTTCATAAGACCAAGCGAAGATTTCAACATATTCGTTCAACAACTACACTAAGCGTTCCTTGACACTCGGTTCCAGGTTGGCACCCACTTTTACTTCCTTCCTGTCTTCCTCTGTCCCTAAGTTGATGGTTTCTAGCAACTCTTCATGAGGCAGAATGGCCCTCTCTTATTGTTGTAGAAGTCTGGCTAACTCTCTCGGCACTTCACAATCTTCGTCAACTTCGTACTCAGCATGATTGACCAAATCTTCAGAGTTATCGAAAGCTAAAGCAGAATAGTCACCCATGGAATCCAGAATGGATGGGTACCTGCATTTGCGAGTGTGGGTGTGTGTAAGGGATAGCCATCCTTAAACAAATAAAAATGCAAAAGGAAATAAAATGAACACAGCATTTTATAGATGAAAAACGTCGAATGATTCATTAAAACATGGCATATGATTATGAAGAAAATCAAACCCTTACAAATGGACCTACATGCCCCGGGCAAGGCATGAGGTGAAAATAATGTGCGAATTGTTCAAAGATAAAAATGGGAAATTGTTCAAAGATAAAATTACTGGTTGATAAAGGTGATAGGAACAAAATCCTTTGCTTCTCAATTGCTCAAACCCCCTTCGACAGTCGGAAAGATCCAACCTTCAAAGTGGCTCTCTTCATCTTCATCTTCTACAGCATTGATTCCATGGTGAGAGATCTTGACAGGTGGCCCTCCAGCCTTGGAGCGACGCATAGCCCTTTGTCCTACAGCAGTAAACCCTAACACAAACTTGTCCGTCTTATGGAGAAAATCGGGCAATTGCCCCCACACTGTGCTCTTCCCTTCTTTAATTACAGCCTCTGCGTCCTTGAGAGATGCCATTCTAGATACATGCTTGGGAACGACAGGCACCTCAACCATTGTCTTCGCAACTGCTACCTCAGGGGAAACTTCCTCAAAATGTTGGAAAGGCGTCTCGATGAACTCGCCATCCAACTCCACATAGCGGAAGGAATTGAGATGACTTATCATGTACTCTTCCTCGCCGTGCACTGTTATAATCTTACCCTTAATAGGATAATTCATCATTTGGTGCAAAGAGGAGGTAACTGCCCCAGCATAATGGATCCACGGTCTTCCCAAAAAACATGAATATGACAGACGGATGTCCATCACGTAAAAGGTGGAGTTGAAAATTTTTGTGCCAACTTTGATAGGAATATCAACCTCTCCGTGAACCATTCTCTTGGAACCATCAAAAGCCCTAACGACGATGTTACTAGGTTTGAGGGTCAAACCTTCGCAATCCAAACGGTCTAAGGCCTTCTTTGGCAGCACATTCAGGGAAGAACCAGTATCAACCAAGACATGGGCGAGGGTAGTTCCCCTGCATTCAACTGAGACGTGTAGCGCGTCATTGTGCTTCCTTCCTTTGGGAGTTAAGTCAGCATCGAAAAAGCCCAGGCCATTGTCAGCAGTAAGACTGGCCATACAATCCTGAAACTGGTCAGCCGAAGTCTCTTGGGGTACATGTGTCGCTTTCAAGAATTTGATTAGGGCCTTAGCATGGGCCTTTGAACAGAGCAGAAGAGCCAACATTGAAATTTTAGAAGGGGTCTTCCCCAACTTTTCTACAACGTCGTAATCAATTTTTCTGATTATTTTCAAGATTTCGTCCATTTCTTTCTGAGTGGTTTCGGGGATAACCATAGCATGAGCCTTCATCCTGACAGGCATTTCCAGCACCCCCTTACCCTTGTCGGTATTATCAGCAGATGGTCTTACTTCAGGAGTATCCAATTCTTCAATCACTGGGCTTTGCACAGAGGGTCCAACAGGTGTAGAAGCTTTTAAGGGTCCGAAAACTTCTCAAGGGGGAGCAATCTCCAGAGAAAATATTCGACCACTGCAGGTTATCTTGCTTGTACCCGCGATGTTCTCTATATCAGGGTCTTCTTCAGAAATCTCTAGGACTGTTTCGATTTGTTTGATGCCGTGGTAGAAGATTTCTCCCCCATAGTTCCACGGTATCATTTTGCTTGATTGGTACGGGACAGGTCCCGGCATGGTGATCTTTAAAGGTACACATTCAGAGTTGGGTGTAATCCTGACAGGCCTTTTGTAAGCCTTGGGAGGATTGTCGGAAATAGTTATGATAGCAATATCATTGGTTGAAGTATCACAAGTATCAGGAGTAATCAGATTGAAAGTGTTAACAAGGGTTTTCTGGAAAAGTATCTCTTGAGTATCTATCAGGCGTTGGACACCCGACTTCAACATTGGACAATCACCTTGAATGTTCAAACAAAAATAACAGTCTTTACCACAACCAAGAAAGATCCTGACTCTCAACAAATTTTCTTTAATCACAAGAAATGGAGTCAACAGATTGGCAACATCAGTAACAAGGAGGTTTTCCAAAATGGCATGCACATTGTGGCCGTGCTTGGGCATCGGAGCAGATATAACATTGGGCTTCTAAGGAGCGTCAAATTCAATCTCTTTGGCATCAATTAAGTCTTGAATTTTGTTCTTAAGTGCCCAATAATTATTGGTATCGTGCCCAGCACTGTCGGAATGGTAAGCACACTTGGCCTTGGAGTGATAGTATGGAGAAGAGGTGTTAGTGTTTTTTGGCGCCTCTTTCAAACTGGTCATATTCAGCTTCAACAAATGGGGAAGGACCTGAGTGGGCGTCATGTTGATGTGGGTGAACTTCCGTTGTGGCCGTTCTACCCGTTGTTGATTAGGTCTCGACTGATTGTTACGAGGTTGATCATTTGACGAATTTTGAATCATCACGGCCCCTACAGTCGGCCGACGCTCAGTTCTTCCCAATCCCTTCTGAGAATACACAACAGATGCTTCCTTCTTGGCTGGGAAAGGTTTCTTAACAGTTGTGGATGCGGAATCATCCTTTTGAATCTTTCCACTTTTAATACTGGCCTCCACCCTTTTGCCGGTCAAAATCAGTTCAGTAAATCCCGCCGAAGAGCTCCTGATTAGATGGTTGAAGAAGGGGCCAGACAGGGTCCCCAGAAACATGTCAACTAACTCCCTATCTGATAACGGTGGCTGCACCCTTCCAGCCAGATCACGCCACTTCTGTGCGTACTCCTTAAACCCTTCAATGGAAGCCATCCCCATACTTTGTAACTGAGTACGAGTGGTCGCCAAATCAGCATTGTACTGATACTGACGATAAAAAGAAGCTGCCAAGTCTTCCCAATTGTGAACCTCTGATCTCTCGAGCTGATAAAACCAATCTAACTGAGTGCCAGACAAGCTATCTTGGAAAAAGTGTACCCAGAGGTCTTTATCGAATGAATGAGGTTGGATATTTCTAACATACGACCTCAGGTGCATCTTAGGGCAAGACAGACCGTCGTACTTGGCAAATGTTGGCACCTTGAACTTGGGAGGGATAACAATCCCAGCTACCAACCCTAGTTCCTCAAAATCCAATCCGGGCACCCTCTGCAACTCCATAGCTGCCAATCTGTCTTCAAGGTTCTTATATTTGTCATTCGCTGGTGGATACTATTGTTTGGAGTAGTCTTCGTCTTCTTCCTCTTCCTCCTCTTCTACCTCAGACTCAGAAGGTATAGTAACTCCTTTCCCCTTGCCAGCCCCTTCGTCAAACGTCGAAGGGAACTCAAGAGTCCTTCTAGCATCGCTCTCAAACCTTCTTCTGAAAGTGGGTACCCCCGATCTCTTTTTCTTTTTCTTCTCTTTATTCTTCTCCAACAGAACTTTGAGATCCTCTTGACCCTTTGCCAAGGTCATGAGGAGTTGCTGAAATTGTGAATTTTATGCCAGTAGATCCTTTACCGCTTGCTCCAAATCCATCTTGCTGAAATAAACAGCAAAGAGATAAGGAAACCTGGCTTGAAGACCTGTTTATGCATATGATGAATGGTATGTTATTCATGTAATGCATTCAAGGGTTCAAAATTTCAAATTTGTTGCAAACAAAAAGAACGCACGTCATATTAAGAAGAAATTTGTTAGTACATAAATGCCCCATGGGCAAAATATTACAAAATTCTTAATGTAAAAAGACATTGCGCATCCTCTTTGGTGCGATGTGGGTGTTGAGAGTTTCCTCCTCGTGAAGTCGGCGGGTGAGCTCCAAAACCTTCTTCTCACTGGAATAGAAGCTGGCTTCAAAATTATCCCGTTCTTCTTTGAGTTGGATCCAACTCTTTTGCATTTCCTCCCATGATGTTGGCATGTCAGGATGTAGGATGGTGTATGGAACCTCTCCTTCAATAACAGGCTCTTTGATCAAGGGGAGAATGTGAGGATATGGCATCATAAGATTCTAGGAGCGGGTTCGTACCCACTTGAGGTAAGGCTCAAGGGGTATGGATTTATTGTGCCCTAGTGTCTTACTATCCACCTTGTTAGGCATCCTCCAAGCTCTGATGAACCGTTGTCGAAGTCCTTGCGCATCGTTGTCGAAGTCAAAAACTAGGTCTAGAATCAACATGTCATGAGGACCATCCCTCTGAGCATATCCAAATTGTCTCAAAGCTAGACAAGTGTTGTAGGTGATTCCTCCCCTAATTCCAAGTAGTGGGACATTAGGAAATTCCCCACAACGATCAATGGTGATGACATTTTCTCTGGACCGAGAACACCAATGTACATCAGAATGTGTGAGGGTCATCAATCGTTATGACCACCTTAAACCCTGCTCATTCTTCAAAACTGATTGTGGAAGGTGAGAAATAAACCACCTTGCAAGGAGAGGAGTACAACACATGAGAACACCTCTTTTCCTCATTGTTCGTGTGTAAAACGAGTGTAGGATGTCCCAAGCAATGTAGGTATGGGATTCTTGGACATGAAAATCTTGACAGCATTCACATCTATAAGTTGATCAGGATTTGGGAACAAAACCAACCCATAGATAAGGAGTGCCACAATCTCTTCAAAGGCTTGTAGATCAAGAGAATTCCAACAGTCTTGTGCCTTCTCAAACAGAAACTTTGCCAAGAAGCCCTTAACACCACTTATGGTTTCCCAATTCCCCTTGATGTCAGATGGTTGCAAGTGTAATGGTTGAGAAACATCTTCAGGTTTTGGTTCTTTTTCCATACCGTTGTAGGGTAGTTGATGAAGAATGGGAATTCTCAAGAGTTGAGAAAATTCCTCCAAAGTAGGCACCAACTGATAATCAGGGAATGTGAAACAGTGGTGTAGGGGGTCAAAGAACTGGAAAAGTACTTTCACGATGTCTTCTTCAATGCTGGTGTTGACAAGGTTGAGGAGTCTACCATGTCTTTCACTAAAGAGAGAATTCTCTGGAATCCTGAAAGTAAGCTCCTTGAGTTGAGGAGGGATCCTCACAAGGTTGACTTGAATTGTTTTCCTGCGAAGAGATTCCATGACCTACAAAACAAGAACAAAGATGAAGATCCAAACCCTTGAAATGGTTAGTGGATGCATATGATGCTTTATGATGCTCATGATGTATGCACAAACACATGTACAGGCAAGTCACACAAAACCCTAGTTTCAGGCTTGCATGAGGTTTCATAGGTAAGTACCCTCTTGAGTTTAGTTGGCTCAAAACCTGTCCTATAAATAGTAACCGGGTTCTAAGGAGCTCAATATCATTGGATTGTTTTCTATGTTCCTTGTTTTGGTTTAGCCACTTAACTAGCGACCAAAATATTCCAAGAAAACAACCCTCAATGAGTGTAGTATCGAGTATCTACCAACTTCGGACTGCACCAAAGCCGATCATCTCACTACCCCTAATAAAAGGCCAAGATGGTCAAGTAAGGTTCTAGTTCATTAGTGCTTCATGACATCACTCAACGGCCCCGTATTCTCTTTGATCGACTCAAAGGCTACCGGTACTCACAAATATGTCGCACTAATATAGCTATTGCTTCAACCGTGTTGATATACCCTGCACAGTTTCCAAAACGTATTGCTATTTACCTATGAATGTTTCCCAAATCCGGGTGGAGGATTTCAAGCCCAAACAAGAGAACCAAAATGTAAAGCAATCAAAGCAAACAATAATCATGCAAAGGGTGATCTAAGCCCTAAGGTTACTACACTTTTAAATTTCCCCAGCAGAGTCGCCAGTTCTGTGATACGGTGGGAGAACTGACTTGAGGTTTTGCATTTGTGTTCGCAAATGTTTCGGTTTAGCAAAAGTCGCCACTAACTTTTTTATTTTATCCTAAGGAAAGGACAAAAAGCACAGGAAAGACCTTTGATAAGTTTTCTGGGGTTCAGGGAGTAGATTATAGAAAGGGAAGGTATTAGCACCCTTTCTATCCATGGTTATCCATGGGCTCTTAGTTACTTGTTTAGATCACTTGCTTTGCATTTCTATTGTTTGAAATGGTGCTCTTCAATTGTTTGAAATGGTGCTTTGTGTGTGATTTTGAAAGATGTTTTGAAAAGGGGCCATCGTTGTGGCAACCTTTGTAATGATTCTTTGTTTGAATATATACAAAGGTGTTTTTGGTCTTTTGAAAAGTTTTCAATGTTTGAAAGTAAGGTTTTGAAGTTGTGTTGTGAAGTGTGTTTTGAAAAGTAACAAGGATTTTTTTGCAAGCTTGATCAAGTAACTAAGAGCTATCTACCCTATTTTACTCAAAGATCTTTCTTATGTTTTTAACCCTTTTAACAGTGTTGTTTTACCATTGCATTTGGTGAACAACCTTTGTGTTAGGATGTTAACGGGACAGACGCGGGTCATCGTATAAACCATGATAGCAATAATGTCAAGTATTTTTGGCAATTTTCTCGGGGGGACTTGATCATTTTGTTTAGGCAACTCAGATAGCGTCATCGAGGGACTATGATCTTTTGTTTTGTTTTTGTTTTTCCCAAGTACTTGACATGCAACCATGGTCCATTTTTGAAGGCAACAAGTGGATGAAACCCTAAGGGTGCAAGTGTGCATTGTGTTTTCTTTTTCATACATGTTTATCTTGGATTAGGTCAAGCTAGTTGTTGGTTTTATTTTGCATACAAACCCTAGGTCTAAGCATGGCATAATTGGAAGCTTTTAAATGTGCGGAAATTTAAATGCTACGATATTACAACATGATATAGAGAGGGGGGTACAAATATAAAAATAGAAATTCATTATTGACAAAAAATGAGTATTTTCAAGAAAATGTTTTGAAATATAAATAAAAATAATAAATGAAAATAAATATATTTTTTTGTATTATTTTTGAGTTTTATAAACAAAGAAAATAGTTTATTTACATATTTATACTTAGTAAAATAAAAATAAATATCAAATAAATATGAAAAATATAGAAAATAATTTTTTGGCACTTTTTATATTTGGACAAAAAATAATAAAGTCAGAATAAAAAATAAAAATGTCAAAATGATAAATATTCAAATAAATGGGCCAGGGGGTGTAAACAGAATGAAGGGGTGTCAAAAGCAAAAGAAACCAAGCCCAGCCCAGAATCCACTTCTTCTTCTTCCTTTGAACAACCTGCGCGTGTGCTATGTACAAAACTGTAACTCCTGATTCCTTGATTTTTTGACAAAACTCATAACATGAACATTGTAGAGAATTAAACAACGAATCCAACCATATAAAAAACTTGGATTAACTCTCAAAGACCAGAGAGAATTTCTCTGACCCTAATTTCTAACTTAGTTTTTTCAGAAAGTTCATGAGTGAAATTCTCTTAGCACGATTAATGCAAATGAAAACTAAGCATATGTATGGCTTTAGGGCTATGAGTACAACATATTTCATTCACAAAACTAAGCCTAACCATTCCTAAATAGAGAGATAGAAATACATGAAATACCTGTTTCAGTTGACTTCGAGCTTGACAATGTAGCAACCTTCAATGGTGTTTGGCTTCTGTTGAGCTTGCCTGAAGTACAAGGAAGCTTTTCCAATGCTTGGCTTGTTTTGAAACAGCTTGAATCGTGCTGTAGAACTCAACCTGCAGAGCTTTGAAACAAAAATGGCAAAGTGTGTTAGAGGTGTTACAGCTTGCAATGGGGGCCTGGGATAGTTCAGGTGGGTTGATTGGAAGGTGTTTGAAGTATCTTTGGGCAAAACGCACGATGCAATTTGGCTATGGCTTGAAGTTTGCAGAACTGACTCTGTTGTGCAGAAAAATGAAGCTTTTGAGTATGAGGAGGTTTGAGTGATGAAGGGGTCGTGTTTCTGGCTTGTTGGGAGGTATGAAACTTGTCTACAATGTTTGTCTTGATCCATTTTTAACAGATGTGTGAGATAGCCTCTATTTTGCAAGTTTTCTTCTACTTGAAGTAAGAGAATGGAAGTGATGTTATAGCTTAGTACAGGCCTTCCTATCATGCTGCATCTTTTGCTCTTGGTTCCTGGAATTGGTATAATTGTTCTTGCCTCAAAGATCTGGCCCCATGCCTCAAGGATTTTGGTTTGACATAAAGTGCAACTTTACAAAAATGGCATTTTACCTTTTTCTAAATAAGGATTAATCTTGCATGTAATGTCCAAATGAACAAGATAACACCTTAACTCAATGGTTATGCATTAAATTATGGAGTGCAAGTTGGTTTTGAGGCCTGCAAGCTATTACCAAACATGCTGATTTGAAAATGAAAGTTTGTATGAACATGTATTGGTCATGGACAAAAGTGAATTTTTGCCAACTTCAAGCAATCGATTCTCTCTAACAACAAGGGTATTTGAGGAGTTCTTTGACAATTTGGAAAGCTTGGAACATGTACTATAATTCATATTTGAAATGCAACTTGAAACTCTAAGTGGAACTAGGTGAAAAATGGCCAATAAGATGGGTCAAAATCCTGCCTAAATTAGGGCAAATTTTCTCTAAGTTAAAAGTTTTATGTACCCTTGTTCCAAAAATCATAACTTGAGATACAAGCTTCTTTTGAGAAAACTTTGTGAATCAAAGTTGTATACTTTGTGATGTACTACAACATTCATGTTGTAAGTTTTCTTTTAATCCATTTTCATCTTGGTGAAAAAATGGGACAAAGTTAGGAAAAAATAAGAAAATTTCATAACTTAGAAAATTTCTAAGTTATGAAAATTTTCCATTTTAAACCCTAATTTGTATTTTTGGGTTTCTTGATGAACAAGTTTCATGATTTGACATGTCTTGATAAAAAAAAACTCTTGGCACTTGATTTTGACCAAAAAGTCAAAGTTTTGACTTTTCAGTGTACAGTCAAATTTTGATCAGTTGACTGAAAAATTCATCTGTCAACCCTATGCATTTGAGATCTTTTGAACTTGTTGAATGGGTCAAGATAATTTCATTGAGTCCTTGAGTCCATGTGTGAGCTTGATTTTCCATTGTCTAGGTCAAACAGTCAAAAATTGCCTTTGTACAGTTAAAACCCTAAAAATGACCATTTTGCCCTTTTGATGATCTGATCAAATTTCTTGTGGAATTTTGATCCAAACTTGATCAAATGGTTCATATGAGTTCATAATATTGACGTGGGTCAAATTTCATGAGGTTTGACTGTCAATTGGTCACAGTTGACTTTTTCCCCAATACAGCTGATTTCTAGGTCAACTGTCCAATTGACTGGGCAGAAATTTGAATCAAGGCTTGAAACTTGGTATGGACAAACTTGTGAGTCCAATATGAAGTATGAAGGTAAATTTGGGCATTGTAGGTCAAAACATCCCTGTGCGAACTCAAACCCTAATTTGGGTCAATAGTGCAAGGAGGTGTCTTGAGCAGAGTAAACCCTAGCTTGATATTAAATTCCAAAAGTCTTGTAATGAGAAATATTGGTGAAATGAGAGGGAGAATTTTGGGGTACAACACTGAGGTAATGAAGCAATTCAATGCAGGTCTCCTGGTTGTGACATCATATCCTCAATGGGTTACGAATGTGGTCCATGTGGCAAAAAAATATGGGAAGGTCCGTATGTGCGTAGACTACAGGGATTTGAATAGAGCAAGCCCCAAAGATGATTTCCCTCTACCTCATATTGACGTCCTTGTCGATAACACAACTCAACACAAAGTCTTCTCCTTTATGGATGGTTTCTCTGGCTACAATCAAATCAAGATGGCTTTTGAGGACATGGAGAAGACCACCTTTGTCACACAATGGGATACCTTTTGTTACAAGGTCATGCCGTTCGGTTTAGAGAATGTAGGGGCCACTTATGAACGAGCTATGGTAGCCTTATTTCATGATATGATCCATCATGAAATAGAGTTCTATATGGATGATATGATTGCAAGATTGCAGACTAAAGAAGAACACAGTGATCACTTACACAAGCTATTTGAAAGACTGAAAGAATACAAACTGAGGATGAATCCCAACAAGTGAACCTTCGGGGTAAGATCTAGAAAACTCTTGGGCTTTGTCTTCAGTGGAAAATGTATTGAAGTCGATCCCGTGAAAGTCAAAGATATCCAGGAGATTTCGTCTCCCCGTACTGAGAAGGAGGTCAGAGGTTTCTTAGGTCGACTCAACTATATCTCCTGATTCATATCACACTTAACTTCTACTTTTGAGCCACTCTTCAAGCTGCTAAATAAAGATCAAATAATCAGATGGAATGACGACTTCCAAGTAGCCTTTGACAAGATCAAGGAATATTTACAAGAACATCCTATTCTGATGCCTCTAGTTGAAGGCATACCTCTGATTATGTACTTGACTATATTAGAGAATTCAATGGGTGTGTGTGTTGGGACAACATGAAGAGTATGGATGAAAAGAGCATGCAATATACTATCTTAGCAAAAATTTTATCGAATTTGAAACCAGATATTCACTACTCGATAAAACTTGTTGTGCTTTGGCATGGGCTGCTCGCTGGCTAAGACAATATATGTTGACTCACCCCACTTTGTTGATTTCTAAGATGGACCCTATCAAGTATATCTTCGAGAAGCCAGCTGTTGTACCCCAAAATTTTCCCTCTCATTTATCAAGACTGTTCTCACAAGATCTCTTTAACTCAAGGCTGGATTAGGGTTTGATCAGCTCAAAACATCTCATCATGCACTGATGACCCAAAATTAGGGTTTGATATTGTACAAGGATTTTTGTACTATCAATGCTTCATATGACTTTCAAACATCATTATGGACCCCTAAGATTACTCATGACAAGTTTCAAGCCTTGAATCACATTTTTGATCAGTCAATGGGACAGTTGACCTAAAAATCAGTCGTATTGGGGAAAAAGTCAACCATGACCAATTTATAGTCAAACTTCATAATTTTTTATCCACATCAACATTTTGGACTCATATGTATCATTTGATCAAGTTTGGACCATAATTCCTCAAGAAATTTGATCAAATCATCAAAAGGGAAAAATGGTCAAAATTAGGGTTTTGACTGAGAAAGGGTAATTTCTGATTTTTGACCTAGAAAATGACCAATTGATTTGAAGCATGATTTAAATGGTTCAATTGTATCATCTTGAACTAATAACATGGTTCAAAACATTGCAATTTCATTAGATTGACAGATGAAATTTACAGTCAACTGATCAAAAGTCAATTGTATACTGAAAAGTCAAACTTTGACTTTTTGGTCAAAATCAAGTGCCAAGGATCACAATTCATCAAAACATGTCAAAATGTGAAATTTTTCATCAAGAAATCAAAGATTGAAGATTTGGTTTTGAAATTTGAATTTTTCTTAACTTAGAAATTTTTCTAAGTATAGAAAATTTCTTATTTTTTCTCAACTTTAAGCCATTTTTTCACCATGATACAAGATGATTCAAAGGAAATTCCCAACATGAAAGTTGTAGGTCTCCATGAAATATACAACTTTTCATCACACATTTTTCCTTAAAGATGCTTGGATCTCAAGATATTATTTTGTGAATAGATGCCCATGAACTAAAATAATTTAGTGAAATTTTGCCCTAATTTAGGCAGGTTTTTGACCCAACTTCATGGCAATTTTTCACCTACTTCCAAGAGGAATCATGAAATGCATTTCAAATATGAGTTATAGATAATATTGTAAGATTTCCAAAATGTTCAAGAACTCCTTTAGATCATTTTTGAGTAGGGAGAATCGAAGAGATGAAATTGGAAATTTCTCACTTTGAATTCAAGCCATTTCATGAAGAAAAAAATTCAAATTTTAACCTATGCTACCTATTCTTGCTTTACAGGTCTCAAACTTGTTTCTCACTTCATAATTTAATTCTTACTCAGTTGAAAAAGCCTTAATCCAAGCCCAAAGGTCTTTGTCCAAGCTTTAATTCCATAAATGGCACAAAGTTGCCATTTCCATTTTGGAAAAGCTTAACTTTTGCAAATTTTCAATTCTTGACCATTGGACTTGTCTTCTCTACACACATAAGTCATACAGACCTAAAGAAACTTGTATAGAGCTTATACTAACTCCAAGCAGGCCAGTACAATCATGTGGAGACTTGTCTCTTCACTTTGCTTCAAAAGCAAGAAAGTGTGCAAAAAACCTACAAGTGAAAAATATGTTGTGGAGTTGACTTGAAACTTTCTCTATACTAATACATAAACACATTACAACTTAGAACATGATTGCTAAAGGCCTAAAATACTCCAAAACTCCCTCTCACCAAAAACCTGTCAAAAACTTGCAGTTTGAGCATAAGCATAGCAATCCACAAATTGTCTCGTGCGTTTCAAGTTTTAATCATTCAAACATTTTACCTACCTCATATCTAAGTGATCCAGACCATCATCCCTGCACTGTAACTCCTCCTTCTTCATCTGCCATTTTTGTTTTCCAAGCTTGCAGGTTAACTTGGATAGAGAGTTTCAAACACTTTCAAAGCAAGGTAAGGATTGGAACACACTCAGGGAGGTTCAAGCAAGCTAAAGGAACCTTCAGGCCTTCCTAAATTTCACTCAAACTACATTCACGATCTCAGTTGAAAGAGGTAAGAATTCCAACTTTTATCTCTTCATACAGGCATCCATTGGCCACGATTTGTGAAAGAAAAATGTAGATATTATAGTGTTGAAGCCAACCATGTGCATAGATTCAATTTCTGTTCATTATGTGTAGAGAATTTTGAAGTTCATATTTCTGTAAAAATTAGGTTTAAAATTAGGGCTTTCAAAATTCGTTTTAATCTTTGATTGTTAGTTTCCATAAATTACATGGTTGAAATCGTGGGAATGAGTACTATCATTTTCATGTTGGAAGTTTCCATTTTCATGGAGAAATGAGAATGATACAGGAGTTCTGGCCAGCTTGAGGAAGAAGACGAAGTACAAGGCAAAGGAAGTTGCTAGTGTTATGTTTTATTGTTTCATATAAACTAACGGATGTACAGCCACCCCAGTGGCAAGGTAGCGCGCTGGCAATGCCCAGGTCATAGGTTCGAACCTTGGCGCTACCTTTTACATTTTTCTCATTTTTTTCAGTTTCAGTTTTGACATTTTTGGCAGTATGGGCTTCGTTCTTGGGCTTTCTTTTTTTTATTTCTAACACACTACTCCCTGTTTTCTTGCAGCACCCCTGGCCCAATCTTTTTATTTTTTATTTTATTTTCATATTTGTTTTATAAAAATATTTTCTCTAACACTTAAAAATCATAAAAAATATAAACATGATAAATCTTGGATTTTGTTTATTTTATTTTATTTTCACATTAAAAAATATTTTTATTAAACTATATATTAATTATTTCTTTCTTAAATAAACTTGTAAATATAATAGAATTAGGTTAACTATTTTATTCCTTTTTTAGTCATACTTGTAAATATATATTTTTGATATGTAAAAAGACTAAACATTTTTTCATAAAATATTATTTATTATTTTCAATACAAAAAAATACACAAAAATAATACTTAAAGAACTTTATTTTCCCTTTAATTAGAAATTAGTGTTAACCATTTTTCTCAAGAAATAATTTCCTTTTTTAATATTTTTGGGATTAGGTTAAAACTCCTTTTCACATAAAAACAAGACAAAAATCTTTTTTATTCTTGCATATACACACATTGCATATTTAAATTATATTGTATATTGTTTATTCAAATATTTGTACAAATTCGATTTGGTTCTAATAGCTTAATTAGATTTACATTATTGCAAATCCCCATTCATAATTTGTATTCCCCCCTGTTGTACCCCAAAATTTTGCCTCTCATTTTATCAACATTTCTCTTCACAAGACTCTTTAAACTCAAGATCAAGCTAGGGTTTGCTCTGCCCAAGACATCTCCTTGCACTGATGACCTAAATTAGGGTTTGAGTTTGCACGGAGATTTTTGGAATTTTAAAGCTCAAATTTACTTTCATACTTCATGTTGGACTTACAAGATTACCTCTACCAAGTTTCAAGTCTTGAATCAAATTTTTGCCCAGTCAATTGGACATTTGACCTAGAAATCAGCTGTATTGGGGAAAAAGTCAACAGTGGCCAATTTATAGTCAAACCTCATAAATTTTGATCCATATCAACATTATAAACTCATATGAACCATTTGATCAAGTTTGGACCACAACTCCACAAGAAATTTGATCAGATCACCAAAAGGGCAAAATGGTCATTTTTAGGGTTTTGACTGCACAAGGGCAATTTCTGATTTTTGACCTAGCCAATGTCAAATTGGGTTCAAGCATGGATTCAAGGACTCAATGTCATCATCTTAACCTATTCACAAGGTTCAAAAGATCTCAATTGCATTGGATTGACAAATGAATTTTTCAGTCAACTGATCAAATTTTGACTGTACACTGAAAAGTCAAACTTTGATTTTTTGGTCAAAATCAAGTGCCAAGGGTCATTTTTCATCAAGATGTGTAAAAACATGAAACTTATTCATCAAGAAACCCAATTTTGCAAATTAGGTTTAAAGTTGAAAAATTTCATAACTTAGAATTTTTCTAAGTTATGAAATTTTCTTAATTTTTCCTAACTTTGCCCAACATTTTCACCATGATGAAATTGGATTCAAACAAAACTTCCAACATGAAAGTTGTATTCCTCCACAAAGTCTACAACTTTTATTCACAAAGTTTTCCCAAAATAAGCTTGGATCGCAAGTTATGATTTTTGGAACAAGGGTCCATGAAACTTTTAACTTAGTGAAATTTTGCCCTAATTTAGGCAGGATTTTGACCTATCTTCATGGCCATTTTTCACATAGTTCCACTTGGAATATCAAATTGCATTTCAAATATGGAATGTAGAGCATGTTGCAAGATTTCCAAAATGTCCAAGAACTCTCCAAACTCATTTTTGGTTAGGAAGAATCGAAGGCTTGAAGTTGGCAAAAACTCACTTTTAATCCATGGTATGTTCATAGTGATACAAGTTGCAATCTCTAATCAGCTTGCTTTGCACTAGATTACAGGACTCAAAACCATTCCACACTCAATAATTAAATGCAAATCTATTGGTCTAAGGCTTTGTTTTGGTTATTAGAGCATTGCACACAAGATTAATCCCTAAGTAGAAAAAGCAATATTACCATTTTTGCTTAAATCTTGCTTTATGTCAAAACTAAATCCTTGAGCATTGAGCCATATCTTGTGCAGAAAATCAGATCCACAAACTTGAAGGGCCAAGGGTAAAGTGTGCAAGCTGATGGATAGCCTGTACAGGCGTGCTTCACACCACTTCTCATACTTTGCTTCATAACCAAGAAATTTGTCCAATACACTAGAACTTGAACCTCAGCAAAAACCAACTTGTGCAAGCTTTTGAGACAACTTTCTCACATCCCCTTGAGGCAGAAACACGACCCTTTGAGCCTTCAAACCTCCCATAGCACAAAATCACTTTCCATTGGCAAAACAGGGCAGCTTCTGCATCTTGAGTTCTATCTCACAATTGGCTCGTGCGTTTTGTCCCAAACCTGTCCAAACACCTTCCATACAACCTATCCAAACCATCCCAACCCTTAAACACTAACTGTAATTCCATTTACAAGGTTTGCCATTTTTGATTTCAGCTTGTGCAGGTTAAGTTATGTAGGCTTGTTCAAGCACATTCAAGGAAAGCTAGACATTGGAGAAGGTCAGGGGAAGTTCAAGCAAGCTCCCAAACATCCCAGACCTTGTTGAAAAGCTCCACATTGCCATACACGAAGTCATCTGAAACAGGTTTTTATCAACTTCTTATCTCTCTATTTAGGAACATTTAGACTTAGGTTTGTGAATAAGAAATGTAGTATTCATAGCCATGAAGCTGTACATAAGCTCAGTTTTCATTTTAGTTAAGCATGCTAAGAGAATTTGGTCCATGAACATCCTGAAAAAAATAGGTTAAGATTTAGGGCCAGAGAAATTCTCTCTGGTCTTTGAGAGTTAGAACAAGTTTTTTATATGGTTGAATTTGTAGTTGTTTAGTTATTGGCTTGCATTTTTGGTAAATCCCAAGTGTATGTGTGAATGTCATGACTGATGTCATAACATTCTAGTTTAGTTTGTACTGATTCATTAGGTACCTTTGCAGAAAAATATTGTCATACAGGTACTGATGTTTATGAGTGTGTATCTGAGGATTTTGCAAAATGATCACATTTACCAAAATCAGTAAACAGGAATTCAGATGTCATAACAAATGTTAAGACATCCTGTTCTGAACTAACAGGTTTGCAGTTTGGTTAATTCTGAGTTTTTTTCAGGAAAATTACTCAGTCTTTCCAGAATAGAAACCTGCGTTTTCTTTGGGTTAACCTAGCTCAACCCTAACCTGGTTGATAAAGTCCTGTGACCTAGTCTTAAGGTAAAATGGAATTAACCCTAGCTTTTTGTGGAAACCCTGACTGAAGATGCAGCTGCTATATATTCAACAGAGCTGTTGTTTTGAAAGTAATCCCTTTTTTGGACAGAAGATCTTTTGTAAGCTGTATAGTTTTAACTATTGTAATCCAAGCAATTATCATTGTGATAAGTGACTTGGAATAGGTTTTTAATTGTAAGGGTTGTGTAGCACTCAAAGCTTTGAAGCAAGAGTGTTTGTATGTCTCTTGACTAAAGCTGTGAAGCAGAGTCAAGTTAGGTGTGTGTATCACTCAAAGCTGTGAAGCAAGAGTGGTTGTGTTGCTTGATTAAAAAAGCTGTGAAGCTTAATCAAGTGTATGTTTTTGAAGAGTGTCTTCATCAATTCATTAGTCAAATTGTTTTATGTATCACTGCTGTGATTGAGGGGGAGTGAGTAGGAACTCAGGTTTAAGTTGTACTTAGATTGAAGTTGCATTGGGTAGGTCTTAAGTGAAGGAGATAAACTGGTTTGTTTATTCCTGAATTAACATCTCTTATAGTGGATTTCCTCCCTGGATTGGTAGCCCCCAGAGTAGGTGTTGTTGCACACTGAACTGGGTAAACAATTGACTGTGTTCTTTACTGTTTTTATATTTACTGTCTTATAGAAAGTCAGATACGGTGTCATAACATTGAACGTGACATTGAGTATCTGTAGCCAGAATTTCAATTAGCATCAGAGCAAGCACCCTGCCTGTATTACTGGGTGAGATATAGGGATATCACTTTCTGGCACTATGGACAAAGAAGGAGTTTTTGGAAATAGACCACCCATTCTGGATGGAACTAATTATGACTACTAGAAACCTCGTATGATTGCCTTCTTAAAATCTATGGACAAAAAGGCTTGGAGAGCTGCTGACAAAGGATGGAACCATCCCACCATAACTGAGAAAGATGGAACAATCAGTCTGAAGCCTGAGGAAGATTGGAGTAAAGAAGAAGATGAGTTAGCCCTGGGAAATTCCAAAGCTTTAAATGCCTTGTTCAATGGAATTGATAGAAACATTTTCAGACTAGTACATCAATATGAACTGGCCAAGGAAGTTTGGGACACTCTCAAAACTACTCATGAGGGCACTTCCAAAGTAAAAATGTCAAGGCTTCAGATGTTAACTACCAAGTTTGAAAATCTAAAAATGATGGAAGATGAAACCATTCATGAGTTTCACATGAACATCTTGGAGATTGCCAACACCTCAGGAGCACTGGGAGAAAAAATGGCAGAAGAAAAATTGGTGAGAAAGATTCTCAGATCCTTGCCCAAAAGATTTGCAATGAAGGTAACTGCCATAGAAGAAGCCCAGGACATCAGCAAGTTGAAAGTGGATGAACTTATTGGGTCTCTTCAGACTTATGAGATGGGGATCACTGAAAATGGTGACAAGAAGAACAAGAGCATAGAACTTGTATCCAACACTGATGTTGACAACAAGGAGGATGAAGAAGAAAATATTTCAGAAGCTATAGCCATGCTTGGAAGACAGTTCAACAAACTCATCAAAAGAATAGATCCAAAGTCAAGGTCTAATGTTCATAACATTCCCTCTGACATTGACAGTTCCAGCAGAAGACCAAGGTCAGAAGAGAAGGGAAACCAAGGCAGAGGAATTCAATGCCATGGTTGTGAAGGATATGGGCATATTCGAGTTGAATGTCCAACCTTTCTTAAGAAACAAAAGAAAGGAATGACTGTTACTTGGTCTGACTATGATTCAGAAAGTAATTCTGAAGAAGAATCTGCCAAACTAGTTACAGCTCTAACTGGTGTTTGTACCTCTGAAAGTGACACTAGTGATGAAGAGGTGACATTTGAAGAACTGGCTGATACTTACAAGAAATTATGTATCAAAAGTACTGAAGTCTGTGTGCAGAATGAGAAACAATCAAAACTCATCACAAAGCTGGAGGCTGAGAAAAGGGCAAACCTTGAAACTATAAGTCATCTAGAAGGGGAAGTTAAATTACTGAACTCACAACTGAATCAAATGACAAAATCTGTCAAGATGCTGACAAATGGAACAGACAAATTGGAAGAGATCCTTCAGGTTGGAAAAAATGTGGGAAATAAATCTGGACTAGGATTTGTGGAAGCTAAGAAATCTGGTGCAGACAAGAAGATCAGGCCTGTTAAACAATTGTCAAAGCTGATGTCTCAACACAACTCTCAACATCAGGAACAGAGACATATGAAAAAAAGGTACCAAAGATGGAGATGTCATCATTGTGGGAGATATGGCCACATAAAACCTTTCTGCTTCAGATTGCATGGATACCCTAATCAGAACTCAGGTGTCAAACCTAAGTCTAAAAAGGTACCACATGCTCCTAAATGGAAGAAAAAGGCTACTTCCCTGATAGCCCACACTTCCCTGAGGGTCTCTGCAAAGGAAGACTGGTACTTTGACAGTGGGTGTTCCAGACACATGACTGGAATCAAGAACCTCCTCAATAATGTTAAACCTCACACCACCAGTTTTATGACCTTTGGAGATGGTGCTAAAGGTGAAATCAAAGGAGTTGGTAATCTGGACTGCCCTGGAGTTCCAAGTCTGAATGAAGTACTGCTGGTAAAAGGACTGACTGCTAATCTCATTAGCATCAGTCAATTGTGTGATCTAGGATTCAAGATAAATTTCTCAAAATCTGAATGCCTTGTAATCAATGACAAACAAGAAATTGTAATGAAAGGAGTCAGATCTAAAGACAACTGTTACTTGTGGGAGCCTGAGAACACTAATTTCTCCTCTGTGTGTTCCATTGCAAAAGAAGAAAAAGAGGTGAAACTGTGGCACCAAAAACTTGGCCATCTTCATCTAAGAGGAATGAAAAGGATTATCTCCATGGAGGCAGTCAGAGGGATTCCAAGACTGCAAATTGATGAAGAAAGAGTTTGTGGTGAATGTCAGGTTGGTAAGCAGACTAGGATGTCTCATCCAAAGTCAAGACATCTGACCACCTCTAAGGTTCTAGAACTTCTTCATATGGATCTGATGGGACCAATGCAAGTGGAGAGTCTTGGTGGAAAAAGATATGCCTATGTGGTTGTGGATGATTTTTCCAGATTCACCTGGATTAATTTCATTAGGGAAAAATCTGATGTGTTTGAAGTTTTTAAAGAATTGTGCAAAAGAATTCAAAGAGAAAAGGAAGGGTGTATTGTCAGAATCAGAAGTGATCATGGCAAGGAATTTGAAAACAGCAAGTTTGATCATTTCTGTTCCTCAGAAGGAATTAGTCATGAATTTTCTTCTCCTATAACTCCTCAGCAAAATGGAGTTGTGGAAAGAAAAAACAGGACCATACAGGAATCTGCCAGAGCAATGTTACATGCCAAAAGACTTCCTATGTATTTTTGGGCTGAAGCTATGAATACAGCCTGCTATGTTCATAACAGGGTCACCTTGAGAAAGGGAACCTCATCCACCATATATGAACTCTGGAAAGGAAGAAAACCAACTGTGAAGTACTTCCATGTGTTTGGCAGCAAATGCTATATTCTGGCAGATCGTGAACAAAGAAGAAAACTGGACCCTAAAAGTGATGAAGGCATATTTCTAGGATACTCCTCAAACAACAGAGCTTATAGAGTATTCAATTCCAGAACCAAAGCCATGATGGAATCAATAAATGTTATAATTGATGATTATCATGAAGAAATAGATGTTCCTTGTACTGTTGAGACATTCTTTGAGACTTCAACCCAACAGAATGATCTACCCAACTCCACCATAACAGAATCTGAATCAAAGGAAGCTAGCAAGATCCCTTCCATCAGAATTCAGAAGGATCATCCAAAAGAGCTCATCATAGGAGATCCCAATAGTGGAGTCATTACAAGATCTAGAGAAATCATCTCAAACTCTTGTTTTGTGTCCAAAATGGAACCAAGAAATGTCAAGGAAGCTTTAACTGATGAATACTGGATTGGTGCAATGTAAGATGAACTGAACCAATTCAAGCAACATGAAGTTTGGGAACTGGTTCCTAGACCTGAAGGAACTAACATCATTGGGACAAAATGGATTTTCAAGAACAAGTCAGATGCTGAAGGAGTTGTCACCAGAAATAAGGCAAGACTTGTTGCTCAAGGATACACCCAGGTTGAAGGGGTTGATTTTGATGAAACCTTTGCACCTGTAGCCAGGATGGAATCAATCAGACTCCTATTGTCAATTGCTTGTCCTCTGAAGTTCAAGTTATTTCAAATGGATGTGAAAAGTGCCTTTCTAAATGGGTACTTAAATGAGGAAGCTTATGTGGAACAACCTAAAGGCTTTGTGGATCCAACCCACCCTGATCATGTCTACAAATTGAGAAAATCTCTATATGGCCTGAAACAAGCTACTAGAGCATGGTATGACAGGTTAACAAAGTTTCTCTCAGACAAAGGATACAAAAAAGGAGGCTTGGACAAAACTCTCTTTGTCAAAACTGAAGGAGGGAAGTTGATGGTTGCCCAAATATATGTTGATGACATAGTGTTTGGAGGAATGTCAGAACCTATGGTTAAACATTTTGCTGACCAGATGCAGGCTGAATTTGAAATGAGTCTCATGGGAGAACTAACTTATTTTCTTGGACTACAAGTCTCATAGATGGAGGACTCAATCTTCCTATCTCAAAGCAAGTATGCTAAGAACATTGTAAAGAAGTTTGGTATGGAGAATGCCAGTCACAAAAGGACTCCTGCTCCTACTGATTTAAAGCTTTCCAAAGACTCAAGTGGGGTTAAGGTGGATCAAATTCTGTACAGAAGCATGATAGGAAGCTTGTTGTACTTAACAGCCAGCAGACCTGATATTGCTTTTGCAGTTGGAGTCTGTGCAAGATACCAAGCTAATCCTAAAGTCAGTCATATCAATCAAGTGAAGAGAATTTTGAAGTATGTGAGTGGAACTTACAACTATGGGTTGATGTATTCTCATGGCTGTGAACCAGCTCTGACTGGCTACTGTGATGCTGATTGGGCTGGTAGTGCTGATGATAGAAAAAGCACCTCTGGAGGATGTTTCTTCTTGGGAAATGATCTGGTTTCCTGGTTCAGCAAGAAACAGAATTGTGTGTCTCTTTCTACTGCTGAAGCTGAATACATTGCAGCTGGTAGTAGCTCCTCTCAAATGATCTGGATGAAACAGATGCTTACTGAGTATAATGTCACACAAGATGTTATGACATTGTACTGTGACAATCTGAGTACAATCAACATTTCCAAGAATCCCATTCAGCATAGTAGGACCAAACATATTGACATACGACATCACTTTATCAGAGACCTTGTAGAAGAGAAGACAATCAAATTGGAACATGTTGCCACTGAGCTACAGCTGGCTGACATTTTTACCAAGGCTCTTGATGCAAATCAATTTGAAAACTTGAGGGGTAAGTTGGGTATTTGCCAACATGAGGAATTGTAGCAATTAATTTTGCTTAAAACAAGGGTTAAAGGAGTTATGCTTGCTCTGATTGGGTTAAAATTATATTTTCCCATTTCTTTCAATTCTTTTAAGAAGTTGAATAGACACTCCTTTCCTTCCTTCCCCTCTCGTCTCCTCATCAAAACCCAGTCTCTCAATCAGAATATTCTCTTCAGTTGCTGTTGGTCCTCTAAGACTGTCAAAATGCCTCAAACACCATCATCATCCAATACGACCATTTCAACCTCTTCCTCTGATCAAGATTCTAGGACAATCTCTTCGTGTCAGGACTCTGAAGTCTTGGAGATCTCTTCTCTTAGAAAAGTGGAATCTAACCCCACCAAGGTCAAAGAGCTGAGAACAAGACATGCAGGAAGGTCCCAAGCTTCTGCCTCTGGTAATTCATCTCATCCTTCTTCTTCAGTTCCCCCTGAAATTGAAAATAGGGAAGGGTCAGCCTATGTTCGTCAAGCAATAGCAAAAATTGTTTCAGGAATTCTGAACGAGAACCACTTAGTTCCTGGCATTTTTGTTCCTTTAAATCAAGAAAGTTCAAATGCTGAAACAAGTCCAGATGTCTCTAAGGATGTTGAGACATCAGACAAAGAGAAGAATGCTGACATTGCTCTCAAGAAAAGGAAGAAGCCCGAATCCTGAGTCTGATGACAGTGCTTAAAGGTTTGTGGAGTTGCTGTTTGGAGTTGATGCTGGTCCCTGGTGGAGTTTGGAAGTGTGTTCAGTTTTTAGCTGCTGCTCTTATTACTTTTTTCTGGATGACTGTATAATTTTTATGAACATGTATCTTTGCTTTGTACTGATTCATTAGGTACCTTTGTAGAAAAATATTGTCATACAGGTACTGATGTTTATGAGTGTGTATCTGAGCATTTTGCAAAATGATCACATTTACCAAAATCAGTAAACAGGAATTCAGATGTCATAACAAATGTTAAGACATCCTGTTCTGAACTAACAGGTTTGCAGTTTGGTTAATTCTGAGTTTTTTTCAGGAAAATTACTCAGTCTTTCCAGAACAGAATCCTGCGTTTTCTTTGGGTTAACCTAGCTCAACCCTAACCTAGTTGATAAAGTCATGTGACCTAGTCTTAAGGTCAAATGGAATTAACCCTAGCTTTTTGTGGAAACCCTAACTGAAGATGTAGCTGCTATATATTCAACAGAGCTGTTGTTTTGAAAGTAATCCCTTTTTTGGACAGAAGATCTTTTGTAAGCTGTATAGTTTTAACTATTGTAATCCAAGCAATTATCATTGTGATAAGTGACTTGGAATAGGCTTTTAATTGTAAGGGTTGTGTAGCACTCAAAGCTTTGAAGCAAGAGTGTTTGTATGTCTCTTGAATAAAGCTGTGAAGCAGAGTCAAGTTAGGTGTGTGTATCACTCAAAGCTGTGAAGCAAGAGTGGTTGTGTTGCTTGATTAAAAAAGCTGTGAAGCTTAATCAAGTGTATGTTTTTGAAGAGTGTCTTCATCAATTCATTAGTCAAATTGTTTTATGTATCACTGCTGTGATTGAGGGGGAGTGAGTAGGAACTCAGGTTTAAGTTGTACTTAGATTGAAGTTGCATTGGGTAGGTCTTAAGTGAAGGAGATAAACTGGTTGGTTTATTCCTGAATTAACATCTCTTATAGTGGATTTCCTCCCTGAATTGGTAGCCCCCAGAGTAGGTGTTGTTGCACACTGAACTGGGTAAACAATTGATTGTGTTCTTTACTGTTTTTATATTTACTGTCTTATAGAAAGTCAGATACGGTGTCATAACATTGAACGTGACATTGAGTATCTGCAGCCAGAATTTCAGAATTCGTCTTGGAAAGCTCTATAACTTTGATGTTATATGTTTTTGCATTAGAGCACGTATGCAGGATCTGGCTTGATGTACAGGGCGCGCCGTTTTTGAGAACAGAGGTTGAAGATGAAGTGTGATGGGCTTGGCTTGGTCCTGGCTCACTATTGACACCCCCCTTTTGCTGAATACACCCCCCCGGCCCATTTCTTCATATTTTTATGTTTTGTTATTTTATTTTCATTTTTGATTTTATTTTTTTATTTCCAAACATAAAAAAATACCAAAAAATATTTTTATAAATTTTCACATTTATTTTGTATTTTATTTTTATTTTTCTAACATAAAAACAATTTAATTAGTATATATTTTATTTATTGAAAACTTGAAAATAATATATAAATAACATTATACTTTTATTTTATTCTTTATTTTATTTACACTAAAAAATATTGTTCAAAATATATTTTTATTTTTGTATATATTTTATTTTATTTTTATTACATAATTAATACAATTAATATATACATACACACTTTCATTTAATGAACACTTGAGAATAAAAACATAAAAATATCATACTTTTATTTTATTTATTTATTTATACTTAAATAATACTTTTTCTTAATATATTTTATTTTTGTATATAGATTATTTTATTTTATTGTATATAAATAGTATATTTAATATATTTATATTCTTAAAAGAAAATTAGGGTTTACCCTTAATAAAAAAATAATAATATTTCTTTTATTTATTTCTTTCTTTTCACATTAAACATTTTTATAACATAAAAATAAACATAAACATTTTGGCATAATTCATAATATTTTGTATATTTATTTAATTTGTTTATTTAAATATTGTTCATTTATTATTTATGCCATTGATTCAATTTGGATGTAATAGTAAAATTAGGGTTTTAATTTCTTGCCAAATAATCCCCATTCAAAAATTGTATCCCCTCCCCATAATCATGTTGTAATAGTGGTAGATTTATTTTTACGCATTTACGCTTTCAATTATGCCATGATTAGAGATTAGGGTTTGCATGCCAACAACCCAAAATCAACAAGTAGCTTGACTAAAACAAAGATAAAAATGCATGAAAATCAATACACAATGCACACTTGCACCCCTAGGGTTTCATCCACTTGTTGCCTTTAAAATGGGCCATGCTATGCATGTTGGGTACTTTGGCAAAACAAAAACAAAACAAAATATCATAGTCCCTCGATGACGCTATCTTGGTTGCCTATACAAAAATGATCTAGTCCCTCGGAAAATTGCTAAAGATACTTGGCAATATTGCTATCATGGTCTATACGATGACCCGCGCCTGTCCCGTTTAACATCCTAATACAAGGTTGTTTACCAAATGCAATGGTAAAACAACACTGTCAAAAGGGTTAAAAAACATATAGGAAAGATCTTTGAGTAAAATAGGGTAGACAACTCTTAGTTACTTGATCAAAAACTTGCAAAACAACCTTGATATTTTCAAACACACTTCACAACATAATTTCAAAACATTTTCCCAAAATCAAACTTTCAAACATTGAAATCTTTTCAAAAGACAATACACCTTTGTATATATTCAAACAAGAATCATTACAAAGGTTTCCACAACGATGGCCTCTTTTAAAAACCTTTTCAAAACCACACACAAAGCACCATTTCAAACAATTGAAAAGCAAGTGATCTAAACAAGTAACTAAGAGCCCATGGATAACCATGGACGAAAAGGGTGCTTGCACCTTCCCTTTTCATAGTCTACTCCCCGAACCCAAGAAAACATCTCAAAGGTCTTTCCTATTCTTTTTGACCTTTCCTTAGGATAAAATAAAAAGTCGGTGGCGACTCTTGCTAAACCGAAACATTTGCAAACACAAATGCAAAACCTCAAGTCAGTTCTCCCACCGTATCACACCCCCTCCCATAAAAATGTTGTAATAGCGTAGTAATCTTTAAATTACGAAATTTACCGATTTTACATACCATGATAGTAATTAGGGTTTGAATGGCAAGATAAAAACAAATCAAACAGAAAAACCTAAATCCAAGACAAAATCAAAGCATGAAAATGACCATATTAGGCATGCAAAGTATCTTGGAAAAACAAACAAGTATAAGATCATAGTCCCATGATGACGCTATTCAAAGTTGCCTTACAAAATGATCTTGGTCCCTCAAAAATGCTAAGATACTTTGCAATATTGCTAATCATGGTTATACGATGACCCACGCCCATCCCGTTTACATCCAAAGATAGGGTTGCTTACCAAATCAATGGTAAGACAACAATGTCAAAGGAATAGAAAATGAACAAGAAAGACATTTGAGTAGGTAGATTACTTCTAGTTACTAGCTATATTTCTAAACAACTATCCTTGCTATTTTCAAAACAAACACACACATTTCCAAACATTTTACAAACATTGAAAACATTTTCAAAAAGACAAACATCTTTGTATACATTCTTACGAGCGAGAATAATTACAAAGATTGCCTAAACAAATGGCCTATTTTATAAAATACTTTCAAAACCACACCAAACATAATTTCAAAACAAAAAGCAAGTGATCTAGCAAGTAACTAAGAGCCCATGGAAAACCATGGATAAAAAGGGTGCTAATACCTTCCCTTTTCATAATCTACCCCCCGAACTCAAGAAACAATCTCAAAGGTATTTCCTATGTTTTTTCACCTTTCCTTTTGGATAAAAGAAAAGTCGGTGGCGACTCTTGCTAAACCGCAACATTTGCGATAAAACGCAAAACCCTCAAGTCAGTTCTCCCACCGTTTCACAGAACTGGCGACTCTGCTGGGGAGTTTATAAAAGTGGGGTTACCTTAGGGATAAATCAGATTTATTTTCTTACATTGTTTGACTTGTTTGCTTTACATTATGGTTCTTTGTTTGGGTTTGAATCCTCCACCCAGATTTTGGATACATTATAGGTAAATAGAAATACATTATGGAAACTGTGTGGGGTATACCGACATGGTCTAAGCAATAGCTATGTTAGTGCGACATATTTGTGGGTACCGGTAGCCTTTGAGTCAATCAAAGAGAATACGGGGCCGCTGAGTAATGTCATGAAGCACTAATGAACTTCTAGAACCCTTTAGTTGACCAAGTTGGCCTTTAGGATGTAGTGAGATGACCAGCTTTGGTGCAGTCTGAAGTTGGTAGATACTCGATACTACACTCATTGAGGTTTGGTTTCTTGGGATATTTTAGTCGCCATTAAAGAGGCTTGAGCTGAAACAATGACCAAGGAAACAATCTGGTGATATTGAGCTCCTTAGAATCTGGTTCTATTACTAGGACAGGTTTAAGCCAACTAAAACTTCAAGAGGGTACTTACCTATAAAACCCCATGCAAGCCTAAACTAAGAACTTGTTTGTTTTTCTTGTATATGCATATTTGTACATAACATCATGGACATCATGTGCATCATATGCATTCACTAACCATTTTAAGGATTTTGGAGATTCATCTTTGTTCTTGTTTTGTTGGATACGAATTCACTTCGCAGGAAAACTATCCAAGTCAACCTTGTAAGAATTCCCTCACAACTTAAGGAGCTAGCTTCAAGGATCCCTGAGAACTCTCTATTCACCGAGAGGCATGGCCGTCTACTCAACTTGGCCACCTCCAACACAGATGAGGATATGATAAAGGTGCTCTTCCAGTTCTTTGATCCTGTGCACCATTGCTTCACATTTCCCGACTATCAGCTTGTGCCCACTTTGGAAGAATTCTCTCAACTCTTGAGGATTCCCATTCTCAATCAACTACCTTTCAACAATACGGAAAGAGATCCAAAGCCAGAATAGATTTCTCAAGCTCCACACTTGCACTCATATGATGTCACAACTTATTGGGAAACTAGAAGCGGTGTCAAAGGCTTCTTAGCAAAGTTCCTGTTTGAGAAAGCCCAAAGCTGTTGGAATTCCTTAAACTTGCAAGCTTTTGAGAAAATTGTGGTTCTCCTCATCTATGGGATGGTTTTGTTTCCCAATCCTGACCAACTCATAGATGTGAGTGCCGTCAAAATCTTCATGTCACGCAATCTGGTGCCTACATTGCTAGGGGATGTCCTACACTCTTTTCACACTCGCACAATGAGGAAAAGAGGTGTCCTTATGTGTTGCACTCCTCTCTTGGAAAGATGTTTTATTTCTCATCTTCCCCAATCGGTCTTAAAGAATGAGCAAGGTTCAAGGTGATCACAAAGGTTAATGACGCTCAAACATTCAGATATTCATTGGTGCTCTCGATCCAAAGAGAATGTTATCATTGTTGACCGTTGTGGGGAATTCCCTAATGTCCCTCTACTTGGCATTAAGGGAGGCATCACCTAAAACCCATGAGATGTTGATTCAAGGCTTGATATTCGACTACGACCACGACGATCAAGGTCTTCGTCGGAGATTCATCCGAGCATGGAGGATGCTAAACAAGGTGGATAGCAAGACTTTGGGACACAAGAATTCAATCCCTCTTGAGCCTTACCTCAAGTGGGTATGAACCTGCGCTAAAAGTCTTATGATACCTTATCCTTCATTCTCCCGTTGATCATTGAGCCTGTTAAGGAAGGAGAAGTTCCATACACTATCCTACATCCTGACATGCCTACATCTCTTGAAGACCTACAAAGGGATTGGATACAACTCAAAGGAGAGTGAGATACTTTCGAAGCCCAATTCTACACAAGCGAGAAGAAGGTTTTGGAACTCACTAGGCTACTTCATGAGGAGCAGACTCTAAATGCCTACATTGCACCAAAGAGGATGCACACTACTTTTTTATCTTAGAATGTTGTATTATTTTGCCCAAGGGCATTGATGTTCTCAAACTCTATCTTATTAATATAAAGTGTGTTTCTTTTTGTCTAAAACGAACTTGAATCTTTAAAAATCCTTGAAAACATTACATATGCACATATCATTCATCATAACATAAACATGTCTTTTGCAACGAGTTTCCTCATCTCTCTACTGTTTATTTCAGTAAGATGGATCTCGAACAGACAACCAAAGATCTTCAAGTTCAAAACACGCAGTTTGAACAGTTACTCATGACCCTAGCCAAGGGGAAAGAAGAGTTAAAGACTCTGTTAGCTGAAGAAAGAAAGAAGAAAATGAAGAAGGTCACTGGGGTTTTGAACATAGGGAGAAGGTTTCAAGGATATACTAGAAGAACCTTGAATTTTGCAACAACATCTGGTGAAGGAGAAGGAAAAGGAAAGGAAACAGTGGTTCCGTCAAAATCTGAAGAGGAAGACTACTCCGAGGAATAATATCCTCCAGCAGATGATAAGCACAAACATCTTGAAGAGCGTTTGAGAGCTATGGAAATACAAAAGGTGCCAGGTCTAGACTTTGAAGAATTGGGACTAGTGTCTGGAATTGTGATCCAACCGAAGTTCAAAGTGTCGTTGTTTGCAAAATATGATGGGGTGTCATGTCCTAAAATGCACCTCCGATCATATGTGAGAAAGATCCAGCCGCACTCCGCCGATAAAGACCTGTGGGTGCATTTTTTCCAAGATAGCCTATCTGGAACACAACTCAATTGGTTTTACCAATTGGAAAGGGCCAACGTCCATAACTAGAAAGATCTTTCCGCAACTTTCTATAAGCAATACCAATATAATGCAGATTTGGCTCCTACCCATACTCAACTTCAGAGTATGGCCATGTCTTCCAATGAGGGTTTCAAGGATTACACGCAAAAGTGGAGAGATCTAGCGGGGAGAGTTCAACCCCCTCTATGTGAAAGAGAGTTGGTGGATATGTTCTTAGGCACTCTATCGGGTCCTTTCTTCAACCATCTGATTAGAAGCTCATCTACAGGATTTACTGAGTTAATACTGACCAAAGAAAGGGTGGAAGCTGGCATAAAAAGTGGAAAGATTCAGAAGGATTCATCTTCCTCTACAGCTTTGAGGAAACCTTTCATTATGAATAAGGAGGTATCTGCTGTTTATCTATAAAGGAACCAAGGGAGAGTCGAGCGCCGATCAATGGTAGGGGCTGTAATGATCCTAAAGCCTACATCTGATCAACCAAGAAGTAATCAACCGAGGGTGGAGAGGCCAGTCCGACAATTCACCATAATCAATATGCCTCTAGCCCAGGTTTTACCGCACCTTCTGAAATCCAATTTGGCAACTTTAAAAGAAGCTCCAAAGAACCCCAACACTACGTCCCCTCATTATCACCCAAATGCCAGATGCACATATCATTCTGAAAGTCCGGGTCATGACACTAACAACTGTTGGGCCTTGAAAAACAAGATTCAAGACCTTATAGAGGCAAAAGAGATTAAGTTTGATTCGCCCGAGAAGTCGAACGTCATTTATGCTCCTATGCCCAGGCATCGTCACAACACCAATGCAATTGAAGAAGATTTGTTTGTTACCACAATTGATGAACTCTTGACTCCACTCCCAATCATTAAGATAAACTTGTTGAAAGCCGGTGTATTTCCAGGTTGTAATGAAGACTGCCATCTCTGCTTATCCTCACCAACTATTTGCCCTTTCTTAAAAATAGGAATTCAACGCTTGATAGACAACAAAGAGATTCTGTTTGAAAGTACTCCTCTTTTACCTGTTCCTGTTGAAGACATTTCAATCATCACCATCTCCGCCAATTCTTCCAGGGTCCCCAATAGACCCGTTAGGATTACATCGGTTCCAAAAACTACTCTTCTTATAATCACAATGCCTGGGCCAATCCCGTATGAATCAGAGAAAATTGTGTCGTGGAATTACGGTGGGGACATTTATTACCATGGCATCAAACAAGATGTGCTGGCCGCCAAAGAAATAAAATTCGAAGAAGAAGACTCCGACATTAGCAATATTGTCGGAACCAGTAAGATTACCCAAAGCGGTAGAATCTTCTCTCCAGAAATTGCCCCCCAAAGGCAGTTTTTGGACCCGTGGCTGCTCCATAGGTTACTTCCGTACCAATAATTATACCTACAAGTACTCCTATTGACGAAGACGACACAACCCCTGCTGTTATCCCTACCAACACTTCTACTACTGAAAGTCGAGGAAAAAGTAATCAAGAAGAGCTTGTCCAGACGAAGGCTCAACCGCTGACTATCCCCGAAACCTCCAAGAAGGAAATGGAGGAGATCCTGAGAATAATAAAGAAGAGCGACTACGACGTAGTCGAACAGTTGGGGAAAACTCCCACCAAAATCTCCATGCTGGCATTGTTGTTGTGTTCCGAGGCACATGCGAAAGCTCTAGTAAAGTTCTTAAAGACAACCCATGTGCCTCAAGAGACATCAGCTGACCAATTTCAAGATTGTGTGGCCAGCTTGACGGCGGATGACGACCTGGGCTTCTCGGATGCTGATCTGACTCCAAGGGGAAGAAAGCACAACGAGGCATTGCATGTCTCTGTGGAATGTAAAGGAACAACTCTGGCCCATATCTTGGTAGACACTGGTTCATCTTTGAATTTTTTACCGAAGAAAGCTCTCGACAGACTAGACTATGAAGGACTAACGTTGAAACCCAGTAACATAGTTGTAAGGGCATTTGATGGCTCAAAGAGGATGGTGCACGGGGAGGTGGATATCCCCATAAAGGTTAGGACTCAAACTTTCAACTCAACCTTTTATGTAATGGACATCCGCCCCTCTTACTCCTGTCTGCTAGGATGGCCATAGATCTATAATACCAGCGTTGTCACCTCTACACTACACCAGATGTTTAAATATCCGGTCCAGGGGAATATTATCACTGTCCACGGAGAGGAAGAATATATGATTAGCCACTTCAATTCCTTCTGGTATGTGGAATTGGACGGCGAGTTCATTGAAACTCCTTTTCAACATTTTGAAGAGGTTCCCCAAGAGGTAGAAGTAACCAGGACTGTATCATAGATTCCCAATATTACGAGACCTCTGCTCTGGATGTCATATCTAAAAGACGCCGAGGTAGTAGTAGAGGAGGGTGGATGCACCATCTGGGGGCAACTTCCAGATATTCCGTATAAATCTGACAAGTTTGGCTTAGGGTTCACTTCAAGTGCTCAGAAGGTTGTGCGACGTGCCTGTGCTGGAGGGCCACCCTTGAAAATTAGCAACCGAGAGGTCAATGCGGTGGAAGATGGTGAAGAGGATTGCATCTTGGAGGATTGGATCTTTCCTACTATCAATGGAGGACTTCGCAATTGGGAAGCCAGAGAATTTGTCCCAATAACTTTCATCCCTCAGTAATTTATCTTTACATTTCTGTTGGACTTTTAATATTCACAAACAATTCACACATTTAAAACCTTGTGTCTTGCCCAAGGAACAATGGTCCATTTATAAGGGTTATTATTTCATATTCATATGACATTCAATGAATCATGGACGTTTTTCACATGCAAACTTTTGTGCTCATTATTTTTCTTTTACATTTTATTTTTTAAAAAGATGGCTATACCCTTACACACACCCACACTCACAAATGCAGGTACCCATCCATTTCGGGACTCTAAAGATCTAATATACCAAGCCGAAGATGAAGGTGAGGAATATTGTGAAGTACCAGGGGAACTGGACAGACTACTACAACAAGAGGAAAAAACCATCCAGCCTCACGAGGAACCTATGGATACAATCAATCTGGGTACCGAGGAGGATAGAAAAGAGGTCAAGGTGGGTGCCAATCTGGAGCCCAGTGTCAAGGAGCGTCTGATTCGGCTGTTGCATGATTATGTTGAGATCTTTTCCTGGTCATATGAAGACATGCCAGGACTTGATACAGACATCGTGGTACATCATCTGCCAACAAGAGAAGACTGTCCACCAATAATAAAAAAAATTTTGCCGCATGAGACCTGACATGTCAGAGAAGATCAAAGCGGAATTCATGAAACAATTCAATGCTAGATTCTTGGCTGTCACTTCCTATCCCTAATGGGTTGCCAACATTGTTCCCGGGCCTAAAAAGGACGGAAAAGTACGAATGTGCATGGACTATAGAGATTTGAATAGGGCCAGCCCTAAAGATGATTTTCCACTCCCCCACATCGATATCCTGGTTGACAATACGGCCCAAAACAAAGTGTTTTCCTTCATGGACAGATTCTCAGGTTATAACCAAATCAAAATGGCACCTGAGGACATGGAGAAAACTACATTTGTCACACAGTGGGGCATATTCTGCTACAAAGTGATGCCCTTCAGACTGAAGAATGCTGGGGCCACCTATCAGCGCGCCATGGTAGCTTTGTTTCATGATATGATACATCATGAAATAGAGGTCTACATAGACGATATGATATCCCGATCACAAACGGAAGAAGAGCACCTTCATCACTTGCAAAAGTTGTTTGAGAGATTGAAGGAGTACAAGTTAAGGTTGAATCCAAACAAGTGCACATTCGGAGTACGGTCCAGTAAACTTTTAGGTTTTGTCGTTAGTAACAAAGGCATTGAGGTCGATCCTTCCAAGGTTAAAGCAATACAAGAAATCCCTGCTCCTCGTACTGAGAAGGAAGTCATAGGATTTTTGGGGCGCCTGAACTATATTGCCAGATTCATTTCTCACCTAACGGCTACTTGTGAGCCAATCTTCTAACTATTGAATAAAGACCAGGTAGTCAGATGGAATGATGAATGCCAGGTTGCTTTTGACAAGATCAAAGAGTACTTACAAGAGCCTCTTGTTTTGATGCCACCAGTCGAGGGAAGACCACTGATCATGTATCTGACTATTTTAGAGAACTCAATGGGGTGTGTATTGGGGAAGCATGACGAGTCTAGTCGAAAAGAGCACGAAATTTACTACCTGAGCAAAAAGTTTACCGACTGTGAAACCAGATATTCACTGCTCGAGAAAACTTGTTGCACTCTATCATAAGCGGCTCGCCGGCTAAGACAATATATGTTGACTCATACTACCTTATTGATATCTAAGACGGATCCAATAAAATACATCTTCAAAAAGCCTGCTCTGTCTGGGAGAATAGCTAGATGGAAAATGATCCTAACAGAATATGACATACAGTATATTACCCAGAAAGCTATAAAGCGCAGTGTATTGGCTGATCACCTTGCTCACCAAGCTGTAGAAGACTATCAGTCTATGAAGTTTGAATTCCTGGATGAAGACATCATGGCATTAGACAACTGTAAAGAATTCAGGCCATATGACGGACCTAAACAAGGATCCCGATGGACCCTGTTCTTTGATGGGGCATCCAATGCACTTGGTAATGGTATCGGCGTTGTACTCATATCTCCAGAAGGGTGTCATACTCCTTTTATTGCCAGACTTTGCTTCAACTGTATGAACAACATGGCGGAATACGAAGCATGCATCCTTGGTCTCAGAGCTGCCATAGACTTGGGAATCAAATATTTAGATGTATTTGGAGATTCAGCTTTGGTCATCAGTCAGATCAAAGGGGAATGGGACACTAAGCACCCAAATCTTATCCCTTACAAAGAACATGTTTTGACATTGCTACCACATTTTGAGAAGATTACCTTCGAGCATTTCCCGCGAGAATAAAATCAGCTAGCAGACGCTCTAGCTATAGTGTCATCTATGTTTAAACTTAATTGGGATGACGAGGCTCCCCAGATCACCATCGAACGAATGGATGAACCAGCACATTGTCACGAGATTAATATTGAAGAAATACTGGACCAGCCTTGGTTTCATGAAGTCAAGAGGTATCTCGAGGTTCAAGAGTATCCAAAAGGAGCTTCAATCAACGATAAGAAGTTCTTAAGGAGATTCTCTGCTAAGTTTTTCCTTAGTAATGGCATCCTATACAAACGCAATCATGACTCCGTTTTGCTTTGGTGCTTAGATAAGGTTGAAGCTGAGAAGATCATGGCTGAATTACATGAAGGTACTTTTGGCACTCACTCCAGTGGGCATACGATGGCGAAGAAAATCCTACGGGCAGGCTATTATTGGTCCACCATGGAAACAGATTTCTATCATCACTCTCGGACTTGTCATAAATGTCAAATTTATGCTGACAAGATGCACGTACCTCCGGTTCCTTTGAATATCTTGATGGTTCCCTGGCCCTTTGCTATGCGGGGAATTGATATGATTGGAGAGATCAAGCCTACAACCTCCAATGGACACCGTTTCGTCCTAGTGGGCATTGATTACTTTACAAAGTGGGTCGAAGCAGCTTCCTTCGCTTCCGTTACTAAGAATGTGGTTTCCCGCTTCATCAAGCAAAATCTCATTTTCCGGTACGGTATCCCAGAAAGGATCATGACTGACAATGGTACAAATCTTAACAACACTACGATCACCGCCTTATGCGAGCAATTTAAGATTCAGCATCACATTTCTTCTCCCTATCAGCCAAAGATGAATGGTGATGTCGAGGCTGCAAATAAAAACATTAAGAAGATCATACAGAAGATGACAGTCACCTACAAGGACTGGCATGAGATGCTACCATTCGCTCACCATGGGTATCATACCACGGCTCGCACATCAACTGGGGCAACACCCTATTCTTTGGTATATGGCATGCAGGCTGTTTTGCCTATTGAGGTTCATATCCCATCTCCGAGGATTATGAAAGATGCAGGTTTGAATGAAGACGATTGGATCCAGACTCAACTTGATCAACTGAACTTAATCGATGAAAAGAGACTTACTGCTGTTTGCCATTGTCAGATGTATCAAAAATGGATGATCAAGGCTTTCAACAAGAAAGTCAAACGCCAAGTATATCAAGTTGGGGATCTAGTGATCAAACGTATCATCTTTCCACAAAGTGATCCTAGGGGAAAATGGACTCCTATCTATGAAGGAACATTTGTAATCAAAAGCATATTCTCCGGTGGGGCAATGATCTTGACCACCATGGATGGTGACGACCTGCCACACCCTGCGAACACAGACATAGTCAAAAGATACTACGCATAAGAGACCCGCTAGGTTGACACACCTAGGAAAAACAAGGGCATCCCGACGAACCAAAAAGGTTCGGGAAAAATTTAGGGATAAAATAAAAAAATCTGTACACCCGACAAATTGAAAACCCGAAAGGGCGACTTGGGCAAAAAAGGGTTTCCCGGTGGAATGAAAACCCGAAAGGGTGGTCCAAGAAAAAGTTAGGGAATCAAAGCGTATGACTATATCCCGTTGGATCACTTTAAGGACAACCTTTGACTTCTAACTGACAAACTCGGAGTTTATGATCAATTCAATCATCTTCAGACAAGGAAAATAGACAAGATATTCGGAGATATGAAGGCTATAGCAGAATGGGAACCCCATGGGATTATTACACATAGCTATCTTTCTTTGTAAAAAAGTTTCTTGTTTTATGACACCATTCTCTTACTAGAATGTTTGTCCCCTTTATACAAAAAAAAATACTTATTCAAAATCAATACAAAGATACCCCTTTGAAAGTGAAAAAACTATTTGTCTTTTCTTTATCATTGTGTTTTGTTTGCAAAAACGTCCAATGATTCATTGATGAACATATGCATTTGAACATAATTACTATTTACAAATAAACAAAATGAGAAAGATAATTACTGATAGGTTGAAAGAACAGGAAAACGTCTCTAGGCTATTCCATAAGTAATCTCCACAGTACGTCATTTGAATCCCCAGCAAAACTAAACTTCAAATTATTAATCCCTAGTAGAAAATCGTCAAATTTCCCAAGATTCCCCAAGCAGATCTTACAAGCAGTACATGGCATTTCCCTCACAATAAAATTTACTTCTCTCAACAAGAGTTTGTCAGTACTTCAACTCCAAGACATGAAAGTTCAACATATCCTCAGCGGCTTTCAAGGATTTATTTTCCTCAACCAAACAGCAATACAGCAGATCAGCTTACATACACGTACATTGCATCCATATATCATAAACATTGTTAAAGAAAATATATTGCATCATACATTTCATGCAACATAACTTTGTGTTTCAGCTTACATTTTACCCTTTTCAGGATAAGATTAACAGCTACCATTAACAATATGCAATCATGATACACTGCAAATACGCTCCAGACACGGATGCCATTTTGATACTCATTCAAATTCAAATTTCAGATATAGTTCAGATACGCTCCAGACACGAATTCCATTCTGATACTTATTCAGATTCAACTTCCAGATACAGTACAGATACGCTCCAGACACGGATGCCATTCTGATACTCATTCAAATTCAACTTTCAGATATAGTACGGATACGCTCCATATACGGATGCCATTCTGTTACTCAACCTTCATATACAATACGGATACGCTCCAGACACGGATGCCATTCTGTTACTCAACCTTCAGATACAGTACGGAGACGCTCCAGAAACGGATGCCATTCTGATACTCATTCAGATTCAACTTTTAGATACAGTCCGGATACGCTCCAGACACGGATGCCATTATATTACTCATTCAGATTCAACCTTCAGATATAGTACGGATATGCTCCAACCATGGATGCCATCCTGATACTCATTCAGATTCAAGTTTCAGATACAATTCAGACACGCTCCAGACACGGACGCAATTATGATACTCATTCTTTCAGCTTACAACTTACAATTCAACAAACATTCTTGGATGGCATCTACAAGCCCATCTCCAACAAGATTCTATCACCTCTCCAAATGTCATCTGTAAGCCCATTCCTTCTATCATCACATCATCAAGTGCAAATTTATGGGCACTCTAGTGTCCAATCATCTTTCACCTTCGAGTCACAAACAACAAAACTCGCCAATCTAACTCTTCAGGTTTAAGAAGATTAAACAGGGGCAGCTGTTGTACCCCAAAATTTTCCCTCTTATTTATCAAGACTGTTCCCACAGGATCTCTTTAACTCAAGGCTGGATTAGGGTTTGATCAGCTCAACACATCCCATCATGCACTGATGACCCAAAATTAGGGTTTGAGATTGTACAAGGATTTTTGGACTATCAATGCTTCATATTACTTTCAAACATCATTATGGACCCCTAAGATTACTCATGACAAGTTTCAAGCCTTGAATCACATTTTTGATCAGTCAATGGGACAATTTACCTAAAAATCAACTGTATTGGGGAAAAAGTCAACCATGACCAATTTACAGTCAAACTTAATAATTTTTTATCCAAATCAACATTTTGGACTCATATGTATCATTTGATCAAGTTTGGACCATAATTCCTCAAGAAATTTGATCAAATCATCAAAAGGGCAAAATGGTCAAAATTAGGGTTTTGATTGAGAAAGGGTAATTTCTGATTTCTGACATAGAAAATGACCAATTGATTTGAAGTATGATTTCAAGGGTACAATTGTATCATCTTGACCTAATAACATGGTTCAAAACATTGCAATTTCATTAGATTGACAGATGAAATTCACAGTCAACTGATCAAAAGTCAATTGTATACTGAAAAGTCAAACTTTGACTTTTTGGTCAAAATCAAGTGCCAAGGATCACAATTCATCAAAACATGTCAAAATGTGAAACTTGTTCATCAAGAAATCAAAGATTGAAGATTTGATTTTGAAATTTGAATTTTTCTTAAGATTGATATTTTTCTAAGTATAGAAAATTTCTTATTTTTTCTCAACTTTAAGTCATATTTTCACCATGATACAAGATGATTCAAAGGAAATTCCCAACATGAAAGTTGTAGGTCTCCATGAAATATATAACTTTTCTTCACACATTTTTCCTTAAAGATGCTTGAATCTCAATATATAAGTTTGTGAATACATGCCCATGAACTAAAATAACTTAGTGAAATTTTGCCCTAATTTAGGCAGGTTTTTGACCCAACTTCATGGCAATTTTTCACCTAGTTCCAAGAGGAATATTGAAATGAATTTCAAAGATGAGTTATATAGAACATTTCATGATTTCCAAAATATCCAAGAACTCCATGAGATCATTTTTGAGTAGGGAGAATCGAAGAGATGAAATTGGCAATTTCTCACTTTGAATTCAAGCAATTTCATGAAGAACAGAATTCAAATTTGAACCTATGATGCCTAATTCTTGCTTTAAAGGTCTCAAACTTGTTTATCACTTCATAATTTAATGCTTACTCATTTGACAAAGCCTTAATCCAAGCCCAAAGGTCTTTGTCTAAGCTTTAATTCCATAAATGGAACAAAGTTATCATTGCCATTTTGGAAAAGCTTAACTTTTGCAAATTTTCAATTCTTGAGCATTGGACCTGTCTTCTCTGCACACACTAGTCCTACAGACCTAAAGCAACTTGTATAGAGCTTATACCAACTCCAAGCAGGCCAGTACAAGCATGTGGAGACTTGTCTCTTCACTTTTCTTCAAAAGCAAGAAAGTGTGCAAAAAACCTACAACTAAAAAATTTGTTGTGGAGTTGACTTGAAACTTTCTCTATACTAATACACAAACACATTACAGCTTAGAACACGATTGATAAAGGCCTAAAACACTCCAAAACTCTCTCTCACCAAAAACCTGTAAAAAACTTGCAATTTGAGCATAAGCATAGCAATCCACAAATTGGCTCGTGCGTTTCAAGTTTTAATCATTCAAACATTTTACCTACCTTATATCTAAGTGATCCAGACCATCATCCTTGCACTGTAACTCCTCCTTCTTCATCTGCCATTTTTGTTTTCCAAGCTTGCAGGTTGACTTGGATAGAGAGTTTCAGACACTTTCAAAGCAAGGTAAGGATTGGAACAGACTCAGGGAGGTTCAAGCAAGCTAAAGGAACCTTCAGCCTTCCTAAATCTCACTCAAACTCCATTCACGATCTCAGCTGAAAGAGGTAAGAATTCCAACTTTTATCTCTTCATACAGGCATCCATTGGCCATGATTTGTAAAAGAAAAATGTAGATATTATAGTGCTGAAGCCAACCATGTGCATAGATTCCATTTCTGTTAATTATGTGTAGAGAATTTTGAAGTTCAAATTTCTGTAAAAATTAGGTTTAAAATTAGGGCTTTCAAAATTCGTTTTAATCTTTGATTGTTAGTTTCCATAAATTACATGGTTGAAATCGTGGGAATGAGTACTATCATTTTCATGTTGGAAGTTTTCATTTTCATGGAGAAATGAGAATGATACAGGAGTTCTGGTCAGCTTGAGGAAGAAGACGAAGTACATGGCAAAGGAAGCTGTTAGTGTTATGTTTTTATTGTTTTATATAAACTAACGGATGTACAGCCACCCCAGTGGCAAGGTAGCGCGCTGGCAATGCCCAGGTCATAGGTTCGAACCTTGGCGCTACCTTTTACATTTTTCTCTATTTTTTCAGTTTCAGTTTTGACATTTTTGGCAGTATGGGCTTGGTTCTTGGGCTTTCTTTTTTTTCCTAACACACTACTCCATGTTTGCTTGCAGCACCCCTGGCCCAATCTTTTTATTATTTATTTTATTTTCATATTTGTTTTATTAAAATAATTTCTCTAACACTTAAAAATCATAAAAAATATAAACATGATAAATCTTGCATTTTGTTTATTTTATTTTATTTTCACATGAAAAAATATTTTTATTAAACTATATATTAATTATTTCTTTCTTAAATAAACTTGTAAATATAATAGAATTAGGTTAACTATTTTATTCCTTTTTTAGTCATACTTGTAAATATTTATTTTTGATATGTAAAAAGACTAAACATTTTTTCATAAAATATTATTTATTATTTTCAATACAAAAAAATACACAAAAATAATACTTAAAGAACTTTATTTTCCCTTTAATTAGAAATTAGGGTTAATCATTTTTCTCAAGAAATAATTTCCTTTTTAAATATTTTTAGGATTAGGTTAAAACTCCTTTACACATAAAAACAAGACAAAAATCTTTTTTTTTTCTTGCATATACACACATTGCATATTTAAATTATATTATATATTGTTTATTCAAATATTTGTACAAATTCGATTTGGTTGTAATAGCTTAATTAGATTTACATTATTGAAAATCCCCATTCATAAGTTGTATTCCCCCTCCCATAAAAATGTTGTAATAGCGTAGTAATCTTTAAATTACACAATTTACAGCTTTTACATACCATGCTAGTAATTAGGGTTTGAATGACAAGATAAAAACAAATCAAATAGAAAATCCTAAATCCAAGACAAAATCAAAGCATGAAAATAACACACTTGCACACAAGCACCCTTAGGGTTTCTCCACTTGGTTGCCTTATATAAAAATGACCATATTATGCATGCGAAGTATCTTGGCAAAACAAACAAGTATAAGATCATAGTACCATGATGACACTATTCAAAGTTTCCTTACAAAATGATCTTGGTCCCTCAAAAATGCTAAGATACTTTGCAATATTGCTAATCATGGTTATACGATGACCCACGCCCGTCCCGTTTACATCTAAAGATAGGGTTGCTTACCAAATCAATGGTAAGACAACAATGTCAAAGGAATAGAAAATGAACAAGAAAGACATTTGAGTAGGTAGATTACTTCTAGTTACTTGCTCTATTTACAAACAACTATCCTTGCTATTTTAAAAACAAACACACACATTTCCAAACATTTTACAAACATTGAAAACATTTTCAAAAAGAAAAACATCTTTGTATACATTCTTACGAACGAGAATCATTACAAATATTGCCTAAAAAAATGGCCTCTTTTACAAAATTACTTTCAAAACCACACCAAACACAATTTCAAAACAAAAAGCAAGTGATCTAGCAAGTAACTCAGAGCCGATGGAAAACCATGGATGAAAAGGGTGCTAATACCTTCCCTTTTCATAATCTACCCCCCGCACTCAAGAAACAATCTCAAAGGTCTTTCCTGTGATTTTTCACCTTTCCTTTTGGATAAAAGAAAAGTTGGTGGCGACTCTTGATAAAGTGCAACATTTGCGATAAAACACAAAACCCTCAAGTCAGTTCTCCCACCGTATCACACCAGCTCTGTCCGGACGAATAGCTAGATGGAAAATGATTCTGACTGAATACGACATCCAGTACACTCCACAAAAGGCCATCATTGGAAGTGTGTTGGCAGATCATTTGGCGCACCAAGCTGTTGACGACTACCAATCTATGAACTTTGAATTCCCGGATGAGAATATCATACTAGTAACTGACTACGAAAATCCTGGACTGTATGAAGGACCTAAACAAGGATCCTAATGGACTATGGTTTTTCATGGGGATTCCAATGCTTTAGGTAACAGAATTGGCGCTGTAATTGTTTCTCCTGAAGGTTGTCATACACCTTTCACTGCTAGACTTTGCTTCGACTATACAAATAACACGGCTGAGTATGAGGCATGCATCTTGGGTCTACAGGCTACCATCAACTTAAGGATCAAGTTCTTAAACGTGTATGGAGATTCTACTCTAGTAATCAGTCAAGTCAAAGGAGAATGGGATACCAAGCATCCTAACCTAATTCCTTACAAAGAGCTTGTGTTAACCCTGATCCCACACTTTGAGGAGGTTACCTTTAAACACTTCCCAAGAGAATAAAATCAGTTGGAAGATGGCCTAGAAATAATGTCATTTATGTTCAAGGTCAATTGGGACAATGAGGATCCCAAAATCACAATCGAAAGATTTGACGAACCTGCACACTTCTATGAGCTTGATACAGATGAAGAGAAGCCATGGTACCATGAGGTGAAGAGATATATTAAAGCACAAGAGTATCATGAAGTAGCTTTCATCAATGATAAGAAATTTTTGCAAAGATTTTCAGCCAAATTGTTTATGACCAATGGAGTCATGTACAAGCGCAACCATGATTCTACTCTACTCTGGTGTATGGACAAGAAGGAGGCAAAGAAGATCATGGAAGACATGCATGATGGTATATTTGGGACTCACTATATAGGACACACTATGGCTATGAAGATTTTAAGGGCTGGTTACTATTGGTTAACAATGGAGACTGATTGTCACCATCACTCGAGGACTTGGCATAAGTGTAAGATCTATGCTGACAAGGTCCATATGCCTTCAATTCCCTTGAACGTTATGACTACTCCGTGGCCATTTGCAATGTGGGGCATTAACATGATTGGAGAGATCAAACCCACTGCTTCCAATAGACATTGTTTCATCCTTGTTGCTATTGAATACTTCACCAAATGGGTCAAAGCTGCTTCATTTTCCTGAGTCACTAAGAATGTTGTAGCCAAATTTATCAAGTATAACCTCATCTTCTGTTACGGTATTCCCGAAAGGATCATCACTAACAACGGAACCAATCTCAATAATGTTATGATTACTGAACTTTGCACGTAGTTCAAAATCAAACATCACAATTCTTCTCCATATAGACTTAAGATGAATGGTGCAGTGGAAACTACCAACAAAAACATAAAGAAGATTGTGCAAAAGATGGTAGTAACCTACAAATACTGGTACGAGATGCTACCATTTTCTCTTCATGGATACCGTACTTCAGCTCGAATGTCAACTGGGGTAACTCCTTTCTCTTTGGTGTATGGCATGGAAGTTGTCCTGCCTGTCAAAGTTCAGATTCCTTCCTTAAGGATTATGAAAGAGGCAGATCTAGGCGAGGATGAATGGATTTGGACTAGGTTGGATCAGTTGAACTTGGTTGATGAGAAGAGATTGGCTGCTATTTGTCATGGAAAATGTATCAAAAGCATATGATCAAGGCATTCAACAAGAAAATCAAGCCTCGAGTATAGTAGACTGGTGACTTGGTAATAAAGCGCATCATTTTACCACAAGGCGATCCCATAGGAAAATGGACTCTCACTTACGAAGGGCCATTTGTTGTCAAGTATTCTCTGGCGGTGCCATGATTCTAACTACTATGGACAACGAAGACTTCCCACATCCCATAAACATGGACATAGTCAAAAAATACTATGCATAAAAATGACCTGCTAGGTTGACATACCTAGGAAAAAATAAGGGCATCCCTGCGAACCAAATAGGTTCGCAAAAAAGTTAGGAATATATACAAAATATTGTACACCCATCAAGTTGAAAACCCGAAAGGACGGCTTGGGAAAAAATGGGTATCCTGGTGGACTGAAAACCCGAAAGGACAATCCAGGTAAAATTTAGTGATTAAAGCGTACAACTATATCCCATTGGATCTCTGCAGCCATCTTTATTGGCAAGGTCCAAGTTTAATGGTCCAAGATCAATTTAATCGACCCCTTTCAATGGTAAGAGATAATGTTCGAAGACATAGGGGCAATAGCGGATTTGGAACCCAATAAGATCACTTCCACATGGCTATTATTTGTGTTTTAACTTTGTATTCCTTACATTCTTTTGACGATTTCCTCTTACTAGGATCTCTGTCTCCTTGTACAAAAATGCATGTTTATAGGCAAACATCAATACAAATATACTTTGAACTGAAAACTTTTTGTTTTTGTTTTTAGTGCAAAAGTGTCAAATGACTAAAATTGGATGAACATATGCATATGAACGTGATTAAACTGTTAACAAATGTATACATAAAAACAGTAACAAGCAACTCCTTAAGGATTTGAGATATCCCCACAAAGATACTTCAATAAGATTATCCCCACAGAGACGGATTCATGCAATCCCCAACCAGAGTTTCCAATCTCTCAAAAACCCTCTCCCCAATTGATTTGGTCTTAGAAAGAAGACTTGTGGAGTCCTACCTAAAGAAGTCACTTCCCCAGAAGGTCATCAAAAATATTCTCTTTAACCGGGTCAATTTCCCTAAAAAACTACAAATTCTTCAACTTGAGTTGGCCTCTCAGACTATTACAAATCAATGTACAAAACCCCTTAATCCCCGGTAGAGTCATTACAATCCCCAACGGAGTTTTTACTATTCAAGCAAGATACTGTGAAGCCTGGAATTCAACCAGATAACAATTAACTTCATCTTTTCATCAGTTATTATGAAGCCTGGAATTCAACCAGATAACAGTTTAACTTCATAAGTTACTGCGAAGCCTGGAATCCGACCAGATAACACTCAACTTCATCCTTTCAAACAAGTTACTGTAAAACCTGGAATCGGACCAGATAATAATCAACTTCATCCTTTAAAGAAAATTACTATGAATCCTAGAACTTGAATAAATAACAGTTAATTTCATCTATGTTTCTACGAAGCCTGGAATCTAACAAGATAACAGTTTAACTTTAAATTACTATGAAGCCTGGAACCCGAACACATAACAGTTAATTTCATCCAAGTTGTTGCGAAGCCTGGAATCCAACCAGATAATAGTTTAACTTCAAATTACTGCAAATCCTAGAGCCCGACCAAATAACAGTTAGTTTCACCTAAGTTGCTGCGAAGCCTGGAATCCGACCAGATAACAGTTTAACTTTAATTTACTGCGAAGCCTGGAACCTGACCAAATAACAATTAATTTCATCTAATTTTCTGCGAAACCTAGAATCCGACCAGATAACAGTCAACTTCATCCTTTCGAGCAAATTACTGTGAATCCTGGAACCGAACCAGATAACAATTAATTTCATCTAAGTTGTTGTGAAGCCTGGAATCTGACCAGATAATAGTTTAACTTCAAATTACTGAGAAGCCTGGAACCCGACCAGATAACAGTTAATTTCATCTAAATTTTTACGAAGCCTGGAGTCCGACCAGATAACAGTTTAACTTTAATTTACTGCGAAGCCTGGAACCCGACCAGATAACAGTTAATTTCATCCAAGTTGCTGCGAAGCTTGGAATCCACCAGATAACAGTTTAACTTCAATTTATTACGAAGCCTGGAACCCGACCAGATAATAGTTAATTTTATTAATTTGTTGTGAAACCTGGAATACGACCAGATAACAGTTGGTTTCATATAAGTCGTTACGAAGCCTGGAATTCGACCAGATAACAGTTAAACTTCTTTCTTCCAAGTAATTTTCTACAAAGCCTGGAACCCGACCAGATAACAGTTAATTTCACCTTCCCAGTAAGTTGCTGAGAAGCCTGGAATACGACCAGATAACAATTAACTTTATTACCCCTAGCATGTCGAAAGTTACTATGAAGCCTGGATTTCGACCAGATAACAACTAGCTTTCACTCTCCCCGGTCAAATATAATTCCCAAGTAGAGTAATGGACAACTCCTAAACTATATTCCCTAAGAAGAGATCAACACTCCTCACAGAGTTTCCTTAAGCAAAGAGCAAAAATCAATGTTCCCCAGCAGATTTCTCCTCAAGCAACAAAACAAGAATTCCCAGCAGAAGCATTCTAAATTAGGTTTGAAGATGTGCATACTCTTCGTACTCTTCATCCCCAACAGCAGTCAGGGATTTAGCTTCTCAAAGCACCCCAACATTGATCAAGGACTTATTTTCCAAGACAAAGATATAATTCAACAATATTTCACATTCATATATCATATTACATACATGGCAAATGCATACAACAAAATCTCATTTATTTTGAGAACATCATTGTGCCATGCATACATCTGCATGCAACTAACCCTCTTTCTTATAGGAAAAATACACCAATCAAACAATAGACCTCTTTTGGTTAGAATTCACTTCTACCAGTTAATTACAGGCAATCTACAATCCTCTTCTTGGTAGATTTACTTCTTCTAGTTAATGACAGGCAATCAAAAGACCTCTTCTGGTTAAGATTATTTCCCCAGTGAAGTCGCCAAACAACATACCTCTTCTGACACTCTGGATGGCATCTTTAAGCCCATCTCTGATGAATTATTTATCACCTCTCTAAATGGCATATTTAAGCCCATTCCCAACAAAATCAACCAACACATCATCAAGTGAAAATTTCTCGGCACTCTAGTGTTCAATCATCTTCCACCTTCAAGTCACGATTGGCGGACCCGCCAATCTAACTCTTCAGGTTTAAGAAGATTGAACAGAGACAGATGTTATACCCCAAAATTTTCCCTCTCTTTTCTCAAGATATTTCTCACAAAGATCTTCAATAATTCAAGCTTGCACAAGTATTGACTAGGTTAAGCCATCTCCTCAACACGGATGCCTCAAATTAGGATTTGAGTTTTCACAAGGAGAATTGGACTTCTAATGTCCCAAATGAATTTCATTGATCATTATGGACCCTCAAGATTTCCCCTGTAAAGTTTCAAGTCTTGGATCATAAAATTGCTCAGTCAATTGGTTAAGTGGTATAAAATCAGTTATATTGGTTAAATAGTAAACCATGGTCAACCTATAGTCAAACTTCAAGATTTTGGACCAGTATTAACATTTTGAGGTCATATGTATCATTTGATCAAGATTGGATCATAATTCTCCAAGAAAATTGTTCAAATCGTCAAAAGGGCAAAATGATCAAAATTAGGGTTTTGACTTAGAATGACCAATCTTTGATTTTTGACCTAGTACATGACTTATTGGTTTGAAACATGATCTCAAGGATGCAAGTACATCATTTTGACCTAATCTCATATTTCAATTCATCTCTCGAGATCAGTGGATTGATAGACGAAACTTGGTGAACTGATGAAAAGGTTAACTATACACTAAAAAGTCAAACTTTGACTTTTTGATCAAATTTGAGTTTCAAAAATTACATTTTGCCAAGACTTTTAAAATATGAAATTTGATCATCAAAAATCAATAAAAATAAAGAAAAATCAAACTTTGCAAGACTTGGAAATTTTTCTAAGTTGTTTTTATACATGTTAATTTCATAACATCTTTTCACCACAATTCTAGATAATTCAAGTTGTTACAAGCTTTCAAGTAAATAACAAGGATGCATTTTTAAGCTATAAATTGCAAGTTACAAATCCTAAACTTTGTCTTGTTTGAACTTTTCCCTTTGACTCAATCTTCAAACTTTGCCACTATGCTATCCACATATATGCCTTGTCTTTGTTACAAGATGCGTAAATCTATCCATAAAACCAGACTTGTATCATGCTACAAATATTGTTGTCCAGAAAAGCCCTAAAAACAGATATGCTGCCAAGTCCAAGCCTGTTGCTACTAGTCCAAAACCATGTCAAAAAACAGTCTGCTTCCCTGTACAAAGCCAGCTTTGCACTAACGTGCCACTCCATAAAACAGTCCTATTATGCTGCCTCTAACCCAATCCAAGCCTGTACTATATCAGTCCCATATTTGCACAAAATTAGCACATAAGAGCTGCATCTAAAAAGCAATGAAACAGTATACCCAAACAATTCAAAAAACTTATTTATTTCCCTCCCAAATTTCTGTTTATTTCATCTATAAATAAGTTGTTTCACAACACACAAAGAGTGGATTTTGGAGAGAGGTTTTTTTAGAGAGGATTTTGTTGAAAGAGAAAGAGAAAGAAATCTAAAAAAACCCAACAAAACATTTTGTAACCTTTGCTCATCTTAAGTTCTATCTTCATTCACAAAAACAAAACCTCAACCCATTGTACCACCTTGCAAGCCTTCCCATAAACCAACTATTCAAACACTTCACATAATATAGGGATTGTTCAAACACAAGAATAGTTTATGTAGTGCCATTATCATCACCTTCCAAATACAAACAAAAGAAAATATTGTAAAACTTGATTGGATTAGAGTGATTCAGCAGCTTTCAAAGACAGAGTGAGGGTTGGAGAAACTTCCTGGAGGTTCACTAAAGCTATTCTGATCATCACATCATTTGTAAAGGTGTTCAAACTGAAAACACAAGTTTCAGTTTCAAGGTAAGTCTTCTTAAATTTGAGGCCTTCATTTCAAGCATCATTAGTGATTTATTTTTGAAGATAAATGTAGATATCATATCCTTGAAACAAACCACATATTTTATTTTCTTTTTTATTAATTATATGTTGAGAACTAACATGTACACACAATAAAACAATGTTAAAGGCAAAAATCTACAGCATGAGTCGATGTATACTCACATGATTGACTCATTTTAGTTACATAACAAGTTATGGGTCGACACAAAACACGCATGAGTCGACTCATATTAGTTGTAGAACAGGGCACAAGTCGATACAAAGCCTTATGCATCGATGGATAATGTTATCTAGGCATAATACAGAGAGATAAAAGGTGTATGAGTCGACACAAAACACAAATGTGTCAACACAAACAAGAAATGAGTCGACACATACCATTATGTATCGACTCATACTAAGTTGTTTTTGTTTTTTCAGAAACAAGCAGTGGCATGTATCGATGCATGAAGATATGTGTCAATACATAAAGTTTGTTTTGCTTTCTTTGTACACTATTTTCTTTTTTATATTTTTATTGCTACTCATTTATTCGATATGGTTGTAATAATTTAATTAGCCTTGTATTTCATTCCTATTTGTAAATTGTACCCTCATCTCCCAAGTGATGTAATAGCGTAGGATTTTAATTTCCGAAATTTATCATTTTAATATAATTGTTAGTAATTAGGGTGTGTATGGCAAGATAAAATCAACCATTAGAAAACCCTAATCTCAAAGACAAAAATGCATGCAATCAAACACTTTTCACACACGCACCTCTAGGGTAATCTCGCTTTTTGCCTACAAATAAATAGTCATGTCCCTCGAATGTAGGACGCTTTAGCAAAGACCCTCAATGAAAAAAGATCGTAGTCCCTCGATGACCCTTCGATGTTACCTTCGGTAAAACGATCTCAGTCCCTCACGAAAATTGCTAAAGCGTCTCACAAGTTTCCTTCTATGACTATACCACAACCCACGCCCGTCCCGTCACATCCAATGATAAGGCTTCTTATCAATCAATGGTAAGATAGCAACATCTAAAGGAGGAGGAAAATAACTAATACTTATTTAGTAGGTAGGACATTCATAGTTGCTTGCTCACAAATATTTCAAAACAACTTTCAAAATACACCAACACTTTCAACGAAATATTTTCAAAAGTTAACACTTTGTATAGATTCTTATAGAGACGAGAATCATTACAAAGATTGCCTAAACAATGACACCTTACAAAAATAATTTCAAACTATCACAAACACATTTCAAACAAAGCATTTTAAAAGTGAGCTAGCAAATAAAGAGCCCGTAGGTAACTACAGATTAAAAGGGTGCTAACACCTTCCCTTTTCATAACCTACCCCCCGAACTCAAGAAAATATCTCAAAAGGTATTTCCTGTTCTTTTCACCCTTTCCTTTATTGGATAAAAGAAAAGTTGGTGGAGACTCTTGCTATCCACATCAATTGCGATAAAATGCAAAACACCCAAGTCAGTTCTCCCACCGTATTACAGGTACCGATGGGGCTCGAACCAAGGTCCCTAAGGTCAAAGTGACATGAAACACGCGCTGCTTGCCACTGGGGTGGACGTTACATCCGGTGATAAAACATGTTGCAATAAATATAAAGTAAACTCATTTTCAAAATTGGACTTCATCTTCTTCCTCGCGCGCGTTTACAACAACAACAACCACATTTTCAAATTTTGTAAAAGCTTCATTTCTCAACCAAATTGAAAGATGTAAATATCAAACTTAATTGATTTTTTACCACGAATTCAACCATGTAACTTTTGGAAATTATAGGTTAAAGGATGAAATGAATTTTTCTTGGTACAAAACTGAAACCTAATATTTCAGAAACTTTAACTCCAAAATTCTCATCACATAGTCAACATAAATGAAAACTAAGGATATGGTTAGTTTAAGGGAAATCATGTCTACATTTTATCTTTTGAAATTGAAAGCAAATGATGCGTGTATAATGATTTCAAAGTTGGAGAAACTTACCTCTTAAGTGAGAATCGAGTTTGAAGTTAGAGAACTTTTGTAGGTGTTAGAATGATCTGGATAGGTTCATTGAACTCCCGGGAAGTTTTTGCAACGCCTACCTTGGATTGAGAGTTACTCAATTCTTCTGGACAAGTCAAGTTGCAGAGGTGTCTAGTGAAATTTGGACAATGATGGTAGAGGTGTTACAGTCATTCCAAGAGTGTTTGGATAACTTCTATTTGATGGATAAAATGTATTTGAATAATAAAAGAGGAAAACACACGAGTGGATTTGAAGTTGGATGTTGGAAACTTCAAATGTGCAACAATGAAGTTTTTAAGTGATTATGAGTTTGAGAGTGTTTATGGGCTTGTTCCATCGTGTCTTGTCTTGTAATTGGCCTCTCTATTTATATGTAAGATGTTTTGGAGGTTAAAACAATTAGAATCTTGAGATGACAAGTTATGGCTTGGTTGAGATGGAACTTTGAAGTTTCTTGCAATGTCATGGTTCCAATGCATAGTACCAAAGGATCTGAAGTGGTTTAGAGGATCTAGACATGTTGCTTTTGGCTTTGACATTGTGTGTGTGTAGAAGTAACAATTGAGAGGCTCAACGAGTTGACATTGTGATTAAAGCTTGCTTTACAAGAATGGAAGTGTTATCTTTTTCCCCTAAATGGAAAAATGGATTGGATAATGCTTGAATCACTTGTATAATGGATCAAAAGTTTGTGTAATCTTCTGATTATGGATTGATTTGGAGGTTAGAGGCCTGCAAAGTGAGATTATGCAACATGGCTTGAAGATTTAGTTATGAACTTGTCATAAAAATGACCTATAATGTAACTTTAGGTACCCAACTTCATCTCTTCGAAACATCTAGCTCAAGCATGGTCTTTTTATGATCTTGGACATTTTGGAAAGCTTGAAACATGATCTTCAACTTTCATGTTGACCATTTTGGCTAAATTAATTTAGATCTTAATGAAAAATGGCCATGAAGTTGGGACAAAAAAACTGATCAAAACTTGTTGAAAATTTTTCTAAGTGTTAGATAAAAACATCATAACTTCATGGGCTTATATGTCTTAAATTAAGAACTTTTTGAGGATCATACCATATTAACAAAGTTGTAGAATTAATTAATCCCTACAAATTTCATGTTGAAAGTTTTTCTTGAATCAACTTGTATCTTGAGGAAACATGCTTGTGAAGTTAGGGTTTTTTAGGTACAAAACACTTGAATTTTTTCTAAGTGTTTGAAAATCTTGACTTTTGACTTGATTCTTGATGATCAAGTTTGATAGTTTTGAATTCTTTGATGATTCTTGATTTTTAAATTCCAATGTTGACCAAAAAGTCAAAGTTTGACTTTTGTGTGATTATTGACTTTTCATCAATTGATTCAATTCCTCAAATATCAATCACTTTTATTTTTGGAAATGTCTTGAGCCATGTCATTAGGTCAAGATGTTATATTTGAGCTCTTGAGATCATGCTTCAAAGCCATTAGGTCATACTAGGCCAAAAGTCAATGATCAGTCATCCTCAGTCAAAACCCTAATTTTGGCAATTTTTGAACTTTGATGATTTGAGGGATTTCCTGAGGAATCACGGTCAAACCTTGATCAAATTATGAATATCACATCAAAATATTGATGTTGACAAAAAACTTGAAGTTTGACTGTATGTTGACCATAGTTGAATTTTCACCCAATACAGTTGATTTTCAATCATCTGAGCCATTGACTAAGCAAACATGTGATGCAAGACTTGAAACTTGAAATAATAATTATTGAGGACTTATGATGAACCATGAAAGTCATTTGATACCCTTGGAAACCAATCTTCCTTGAAAAGCACCAACCCTAATTGTGGGCCCATTGCTTAGGAGGTGAGTTTGTCTGATAAACTCTTGAGAATCCTTGAGTATTTGAGAATCTTAGAAGAATGCCTTGAAGAAAATGGGAGGGAAAATTTTGGAGTACAATAGCTACTACTGTTCAATCTTCTTAAACCTGAAGAGTTAGATTGGCATGTCCGTCGTTCGTAACTTGAAGGTAGAAGATGATTGAACACTTAAGTGCGAAGAAATTTGCACTCGCATGTGCCCCAAGTAATTATGTTGGTTGATGTAATACTGTGAATGGGCTTAAAGATTCCATTTGGAGAGGTGATTGAGAATTGTTAAAGATGGTCTTATATATTCCATCCAAAGTAACTATTGATAAAACTTAGACTATGTCTATGCTCGACTTCGAATGAAAGAAGTATCAGAATAAATCTACGCTTGATTTAATCTGAGCCAAAAGAATGTCTATTGAAATAAGTATCAGAATAAATCTATGGTCGATTTAATATGAGCCAGGAGATGTTTTTTTTCCTATCTTTAACTGGAAGAAGTATCAGAATAAATCTATGGTCGATTTAATCTGTGCCAGAAAAGGTCTACTGGAAGAAGTATTAGAATAAATCTATGTTTGATTTAATCTGATCTCAAAGATGTCTTTGTCGGTCTTTAATTGGTAGAAGTATCAAAATAAATTTATGGTCGATTTAATCTGAGCCAGAAAGATTCTATGAAGGAAGTGTTTGTCATGTAGATATTCGTCCTGTCCTATTTCGTGAATTGATCTACAATCTGTTTTTGTTGGTAAACCCGTCCTGTTTTGGAAGTTCACACCATTTGGTGATAAAGATAGTCACCTCGTCCTGTTTCAGGAATTGATCTTCATCTGACCATAAAGAAAGAAAGATAGTTTCCCCGTCCTATTTCGGGAGTTAATCTTTGCTCGGTTGTATAGATAGTCTCCCCGTCTTGTTTCATGAATTAATCTGGAACCTGTTTTTTGTTGGCCATAAAGATAGTTTCCCCATCTTATTTCGGGAATTAATCTTTGACCAGGTCACATAGATAGTTGCCCCGTCTTGTTTCGGGAATTAATCTTGGACCCATTTGAGAATTTTTGATGATATTCGTCTGTTTGTGAACTTTACCTGAAAATATAAAGAGTTAGCTGTATGCAATGGCATGATGTTTGGAATGCATTGCGTAATGATGTTTCTCAAAATAAATGAGACTGTGCTATATGTGTTTCATATGCATATGCTATGATATTGGTAAATAATGTAGGAATGTGAAACATTGTTCAAAGTGTATCAATAGTTCCATATGACATCTTGCCAGGGAAAATGAATCCCTAACTGGTGTTGGGGGTGAAGAACATATGTAATCTTCAATCTTGTCTAGAATGCTTCCGTTAGGGATTCCTGCTCGCTGTTTGAGGAAAATCCGCTGGGGAATGTTATCTTCTGTTTGGGGAGAAGAGTTTAAGAACATTAGTCATTCATCACTCTACTGAGGAGTTTAATTCTTATATACCCTGACTGGGGATAAAAGAGATAGATAACCTTCTGACTCGTCTAGTGAGTTTAATTCTTAAATACCCTGACTGGGGATAAAAGAGATAGATAATCTTCTGACTCATCTAGGGAGTTTAATTCTTATATACCATGAATGGGGATAAAAGAGATGGATAACCTTCTGACTCGTCTGGGGAGGATAAGTTTACTGATATCTGGTCCGGTTCCAGGTTTCATAGAAACTCTCCGGGGATAGTGGTGATTTCACTGGGGAGAGAAATTTTGCCAGTGATTTGTAGAAATCTGAGGAATAGACTCAAGCTAGGGAGACTGTAACCTATTGGGGAAACCCTGTTGATAGAGAAATATTTTGCTGAGGAAACAAGCTCTGTTAGAGAGAAAAAAATTTGTTGGAGGTTTCACAGTTTTGGAAGAATAAACCCAGCTGAGGAAGAGAACTTCCATGAACTATACTGATTGGAAAATCCGTAGGTGGGTGATACTGTCGGGAAAAGATCATATTATTTTATTCGTTGGAGAGATCTGTCGGGAAAATTGCGGGGAATGTATCTTCATTGAATATGAATTTGTGAAGATTATTTTGTGGGGATAATCTCATGGAAGTTGCTCTATGGGGATTTGTGAACAACTCAAACGTCATTCCAAACCCTAGAGTCTTGAGTAAATGCTTATTCATGTTCTTATGCATATATTTTTTAATAGTTAATCATATTCATATGCATATGTTCATTCAATTTTAGTCATTGGACGTTTTTGCAAACAAAATAAAAATAAATAAAAAAACAAAAAGTTTGAATTTTAGGGTGTATTTGTATTGATAGTTTGCCTATAACCAGGCGACTTTGTACAAAGAGACAAAAATCCTAGTAAGAGGAAACTGTCGTGAAATGAAAAGTGTACAAAGTGAAAACAAAACATATATCTACATAGAAATCATCTTGTTGGGTTCCAACTCTGCTATTTCCCTTATGTCTTCGAACATCTCATCCCTTGTTGTTAGAAGAAGTTGATTAAATTTGTACCATTTGAACTTTTGAATTTGGTAATAAAGCTTGCAGTAAGTGATCCAATGGTACATAGTCGTACGCTTTTAATCCCTAACTTTTGCCTGGACCGCCCTTACGGGTTTTCAGTCCACCGGGATACCCTTTTTTGCCCAAGCCGCCTTTTCAGGTTTTCAACTTTCCGGGTGTACAATCTTTTATATATATCCCTAATTTTTTCCCGAACCCTTTTGGTTCACCGGGATGCCCTTATTTTTTCCTAGGTCAGTCAACCTAGCAGGTTGTTTTCATGCGTAGTATCTTTTGACTATGCTCATGTTCACAGGGTATGGGAAATCTTCTCTGTCCATGGTGGTCAATATCATAGCACCGCCTGAAAACACTTTCTTGACAACAAAAGCCCCTTCGTAGGTGGCAGTCCATTTCCCCCTGGGATCACCTTGTGGTAGAATAATGCGCTTTATTACCAAGTTACCATCCTCATATACCCGATGCTTTATTTTCTTGTTGAATGCCTTGATCATACGTTTCTGATACATCTAACCGTGACAAACATCCACAAGCCTTTTCTCGTCAATCAAATTCAACTGATCCAACCTAGTCTGAATCCACTCGTCTTCGTCTAAGTCTGCATCTTTCATAATTCTTAGAGAAGGAATTTGAACTTCGACAGGTAGGACAACTTCCATACTATAGACCAGAGAGAATGGGTTTCCCTAGTTGGTGTTCGCTCTGAAGTGCGATAACCACGAAGAGAAAATGGTAACATCCCGTTCCAGTATTTGTAAGTCAGAACCATCTTCTATATAATCTTCTTAATATTCTTGTTGGTGTCTTCCACTGCTCCATTCATCTTTGGTCGATACGAAGAAGAGTTGTGGTGCTTGATAAATTGTGTGCAGAGTTCAATGATCATAGTATTGTGGAGGTTAGTACCATTTTCTGTGATGATTCTCTCTGGGATACCATACCAATAGATGAGGTTATGCTTAATGAAATGAGCCACCACATTCTTAGTAACAGAAGCGAACGAGGTTGCTTCCACCCATTTTGTAAATTAGTCAATGGCGACGAGAATGAAGTGATGCCCGTTATAGGAAATAGGCTTGATTTATCTGATTATATCAATGCCCCATATTGTGAATGGCCAAGGAGCAGTTAAAACATTAAGAGGAACTGAAGGCACATGAACTTTATCAACATAGATCTGACACTTATGACAAGTTCTCGAGTGGTGGTGGCAATCAGTTTCCATAGTCGACCAATAGTAGCCTCCTCTCAAGATTTTCTTAGCCATAGTATGTCCAATGGAATGAGTACCAAAGATGCCTCCGTGCATATCCTCCATAATTTTCTCTGCTTCCTTCTTGTCTACACATCGATGTAGAGTCGAATCATGATTACGTTTGTACAAAATTCCATTGCTCAAGAAGAATTTGGACGAGAACCTCTATAGGAATTTCTTGTCATTGATTGATGCTCCTTCAGGGTATTCCTGAGCTTCAAGGTACCTTTTCACTTCATGAAACCAGGTTTTCTCTTCTACTCCATCAGTATCAATTTCGTAGCAATGTTTCGGTTCATCGAATGTTTAAATGGTAATTTTGGGAGCCTCATTACCCCATATGACCTTGAACATGGATGACATAGTAGCTAATACATCTGTCAACTGATTCTCTTCTCTTGGGATATGCTCAAAAGTAATCTCTTCGAAGTATGTAATCAAAGTTAGCACATGTTCTCGATAAGGGATAAGATTCATATGCTTCGTATCCCATTCTCCCTTAACCTGACTGATTACCAGAGTTGAATCCCCATATACGCTCACGAATTTGATTCTCAGGTCAATAGCAGCTTTAATACCTAGGATGCACGCTTTGTACTCAGCCATCTTGTTGGTATAATCAAAGTAAAGTCTGGTAGTGAAGGGCGTATGACAACCCTGAGGAGAGATAATTACAACACCAATTTCGTTTCTAAGTGCGTTAGAAGCTCCATCGAAAACCATAGTCCATCGGGATTCTAGTCCAGGTCCTTCATACGGTCCAGGCTCTTCACAATCCGCAACTAGCATGATGTTCTTATTCGGAAATTCAAAGTTCATAGATTGGTAGTCGTCTATAGCTTGATGTGCGAAATGATTTGCCAATACACTTCCTTTGATTGCCTTTTGAGTCGTGTACTGAATTTCGTATTCTGTCAGGACCATTTTCCATCGGGATATTCTTCCGGAGATAGCTGGCTTCTTGAATATGTACTTGATGGGATCCATTTTAGAGATCAATAAAGTAGTATGGGTCAATATGTATTGTCTTAGTTGGCGAGCAGCCCATGCCAAAGTGCATCATTTTTTCTCGAGCAGTGAATATCTTGTTTTACAGTCGGTAAATTTTTTGCTAGGGTAGTATATTGCATGCTCTTTTTGACCAGACTCGTCATGTTTCCCCAGAACACACCCCATTGGGTTCTCTAGCACTGTTAGGTACATGATTAGACGTCTTCCTTCAACTAGTTGCATCAAGATTGGAGGTTCTTGTAAGTACTCCTTGATTTTATCAAAGGCAATTTGACAGTCGTTGTTCCACTTTACTACTTGATCTTTCTTCAGCATCTTGAAGATTGGCTCACAGGTAGCAGTCAAATGAGAAATGAATCGGGAAATGTAATTCAGTCATCCTAAGAAACCTCTGACCTCTTTCTCGGTGCGGGGAGCCATCATTTCTTGAATATCTTTAAATTTTGCAGTATCAACTTCAATACCTTTACCGCTGATGACGAAACCCAGTAGTTTACTAGATCTCACCCCAAAAGTGCATTTGTTTGGGTTTAGCCTTAGTTTGTACTTCTTCAGCCTTTCAAACAAATTGTGAAGATGATCAAGATGTTCTTCTTCGGTCTGTGATCTTAATATCATGTTGTCGATGTAGACCTCTATTTTGTGATGAATCATGTTGCGAAATAAAGCCACCATGGCACGTTGATAAGTTTCCCCGACGTTCTTCAACCCAAAAGGCATGACCTTGTAACAGATAGTGCCCGACTATGTGACGAAGGTAGTTTTATCCATGTCTTCAGGCTCTATCTTGATCTGATTATAACCCGAGAAACCATCCATGAAGGAGAATACCTTATGTTGAGCGATGTTTTCGACCAGAACATCAATATGCAGAAGTAGGAAGTCATCTTTGGGGCTTGCCCTGTTCAGATCCCTATAATCTACACACATATGATCCTTGCCATCTTTCTTTGGTACTAGAACAACATTAGCAACCCATTAAGGATATTACGTCACTGCTAAGAACCCTGCATTAAATTGCTTTATAACCTCAGCTTTTATTTATCTGACATCTCTGGATGCATGCGACGAAACTTCTGCTTAATCGGGAAAAAAAACCTCTTTCATTGGCAGACAGTGAACCACAATATTAGTATCGAGACCTGGCATGTCTTCATATGACTAAGCGAATACCTCAACATAGTCGTGCAACATCTGAATCAAGCTGTTCTTGACACTACCCTCTAAGTTGGCGCCTATCTTGACTTCTTTCTTATTTGTCTTAGAACCCAAGTTTACCACTTCGATTGGCTTTTCATGCGGTTGGATAGACTTCTCTTATTATTTTAAGAGCCTGGAAAGTTCTCTAGGTATTTCACAATCTTCGTCACCTTTGTCCTCGACTTGGTATATCATATTTTCAAAGTCATAAGCGACAATAGCAGGATCGTTATCAAAGAGATCCAGAGTGGATGGGGATCTACAATGTAGTGTGTGGGTATGTGTAAGAACACATAGCTATTTGAAAATGCAATAAAGTAAAAGAAAGACAGAGAGCGCAAATTTGAATGCAAAAGTTCAATGTTTTCATTAAATAAAAATATGACATATGAAATGACAACCCTTAACAAATGGACCATTGTGCCCTGAGCAAGACACAAGGTTTAAAGTCATTATTTTAAAAGAAATTACACAACCAAACTTATTAAAGAAATAAAAATAGAAATAGCTATTACTCCTGACTGAAGGAGATAGGGTGTTAGCTCCTAAATTCGACACTCACATATATTGGCCTTATTAGCTAAAAATAGATTGAAGAAGTCTAAGCTGAACACACTTCGACAGAAGAGCCTGCGAAAGGAGTTGTGTCGAAGTCATCCTTGCTAAGAAGGAAAAAAAACTTAGAGAATTTTCTAAGTTAAAGACAGTTTCGACCGAAAAGCTCTTGTATCAGCAGCAAGTGGATTTGAATCTGAACAAAGGAGGGAAAGGCAATTCATTTGGCAGTTGGGAAAAGAGACATGGCGTGAATATAGGGGTCGAAGAGCATGTAGAGGACACTTGTCCTCATCCTGGAACGAAGCAAATTTTCAACAGTTACTTATTATTAGTATAAATATAGGAATTTTATGTAGAATTTAGTGTGTTCAACTCATTGTACAAGTCACTCAATTTTATTCGAGTACCTGCTGTGAGAGAAAGAATATTGAGAATGTTCGTTTGAATCACCATACTTTATTGCAATCAAATTCTTTACATTTCTTTACAATCCTTGCCATTTAACATTTTTTTTGCAAACTTTACCATTACAGGATTTTAAATTACTGCAAATTTACTTTATCTTGTACTTTACTTGCGTTTTTACCAAGTTTTTACCTTCATTCCGCCTTTACTCTTAGTATTATGTCGAACTTGTCCATTAACAACATTAAGACTTCTTATCAAACCCCAAAAAACACTTAGCATATGTCCTAGGATCAAACTGATCAATCCTGTAAATAACCAAAATAACCTTTTTTGGAAGATCAACAGTTGTTTACCAATTTTCACGGTTAAAAAATTGGCACGCCTAGTGGGACATTGCTAAGTTTTTGTTTTTTTTACAAACTTTGATAAAAAACAGTTTTTATCATAAGTGCTTTACGTAATTTCCTTTCTCTCAAAAGTGTTGTATATTATTGAGAAGTGGTAAATCAACCACCAAAGAGTACATACCTAGGAGAAGAAATAGGAGAGTGGCTAATCCTAATCAACCAAGTAGTGAAGAAGCGCCTCCACCAATTCCTGCGGGAATAGCGGTTATACCAACAGTTAGTGAACCTGTGCCATCAACGGTTGGTTCGACACCAGCATTGGCAGTTACACAAACAGGACCAATACTTACTTATGTAGGTCCTAGGGGTCCACCAGGAACACCCCCACCAAGGGGAAATCTGGGAGTTCGACCTTATGTCCCTCCAGGATTTTCGACAGCCTGGATGGGTCGAGACCAACCCTATGGAACGCCAACTACTGAAATAGCAAGCCTTATGAATGCCTCATCCATATTTTTGGAACCTTTGGTGAGTGCATATTCTCCACTGTAGGGATCTAGAACTGGTATGGCAAATCTGGGTAGAAACCAACTCTTAGGAGGGACATCCCATATAATGCCAAGCCTCACAAATGCTTCTACAGCAATTTTGAGGCAACAAATGGATGAGAGTAACCATGATATGGTGCAGATGTTGGCACAAACCTTGAGTACAATACTTAACCCTCTGATACAAAATACCACCCATTCGAACCAGCAAATGGCAGCACAAATGACGCACATGGCCAAATTTTTTAGGGTTCCTCAACCTATTCGACACCCCCAAAGAGAGCTGATAAGAGAAAATCGGGGTGTGGTCTTAGAGGATGACATGACCATTAACCAGAATCCACAGCCAGATGGGACGGACCATAGAGTGGAGGTCGAACAACCTAGGTTCAAAGTACCCAGAGTTTCCCCACAAATCCCAAGAGCTGTCGAACAAGGTGTAGTTGTGGTAAATAGAAACCAGAATGATGATGAGGTAATACATCAAGTTCGATACCACAACCATGCATCAGATAATAACTTGACAGCCATGGTGGAAAGAATCATGGAACAAAATGGAGTGAACATTAGCTTTCATAGGCCAAACTTTACATCTCCATTGTCAGATTATATCTTGCAATCATATTTACCCAATAGGTGGAAAGTTCCAAAGTTCACCAAGTTTTCAGGGGATACGACAAAGTTCACTGTCTAACATGTGGCAAGGTATTTGATAGAGGCTGGGGAAATCTCAAATAATGAGATTCTTAGGATTAAGTATTTCCCAAGATCCTTAACCAAAAATGCCTTCACTTGGTTTACCACACTCCTAGCCAATTCGATTTACAATTGGAATCAGTTGGATTCCATGAACAATTCTATATGGGACAGACTAAGATAAGTTTGAAAGAACTGACAAGTGTGAAGAGGAGATTCACTGAGCCAATTGACGAGTCTATGAACATATTTCGACAGCTCAAAGCCAGATGCTTTACACAAGTGCCTGAATATGAGTTGGTCGAAATGGTTGCAGGGGGTCTAGATTATTCCATTAAGAATAAATTAGATACCCAATACCTGAGAGATATGGCCCAATTGGCCGGTAGAGTTTGACAGGTAGAAAGCCTTAAGGCTGAAAAAGCTAAGGCGAATAAAAATCATCGAAGAGAAAGGGTAGCATATGTCGAAGTGGATGATGAAGATTATTGTACCCCAAAATTTTCCCTCCCATATTTCTCAACAAATTTCATGTGAGGTCCCCAAATTGCTCAAGGAAGTTCAAGAGTTGACCAGACAAACTCTCTCCTAAGGCGGTCTACCTCAAATTAGGGTTTCATTTTTCATCAGGATATATGAACGACAAAGGACTCAAATTCTCACCATTTTCCTAATATGTTCTCAAGATCGTCCATGTCAAGTTTCAAGCCTTGCAGAAGAAGTTTGCTCAGTCAATTGCTCAAAGGCTTGAAAATCAACTATGCTAGGTCAAAAGTCAACTGTGGCCCACATAAAATCAAACTTTAAGAATTTTGGTCAACATCCTCATTTTGAAGTATTATTCATCATTTGATCAAGGGTTGATCATGATTCCTCAAGGATTTCTCACAATTCATCAAAACCCAAAAGTTGTTAAATTAGGGTTTTACAGGAAAAGTCAACTCAAGATTTGACCAGGAATAACTTTCTCATACTTTATCAAAAATGAACCATCCAAATATCATTTTCAATAGGATGAAATTCCTTATAATTCATCTTCAGCTTCCAAGTTCAGAATATGCACTCACAGAAAGATATGAATTTTGACATTATAGGTCATTTTGAAAAGTCAACAAAAACACCTTTTGGGTCAAAGAATCATACATGAAAATGGAAGAATCAATTGAGATGAGACCAAAAGGGTTGCTTAGGGGACATCCTAAGCTTTCTAAAAAGTCCAAGAACACCTCTCTAGGGTCAAAATTGAGAGAGTTATGCATTGGCCAAGTTGACCTTTTTTGCAAAATTGCCAAAAGACAAATGTGCTCAAATGGGCATTTTTTGTCAAATGGGCCTTGTTTGTGATGATTGAATATTGCTTATAATGTGGTCCACGACTCAAATACTCATCCACCATTTGTTTGATTCATTTTTCAATTTATTTTTATTTTTCATTAATTAAAAGGTGAATTAAATCAAATAAATGATGAAAATTATCAAAGATTTGATTTGATTAGGATTTTTGACAGGTTAGCAACCAAGATTTGATGAGCTTGCATTATCAATTCGAATCAAGGCTGATTTGGACAAGAAAGGAATAATTTGGCTCGATATAGAAAGTTTACATATGCCATGAAAATTAAATCAAATGTTGAAAACTTCCAAAGACGTGATCAATTTTTACAACCCTAATGCATTCTATGATATATATTGAACGCAGCCAAGGAAAAAGGAGAGGTTAGAGGTCGTGCATAGTCAAGAACCAAACTGAAAAAATTCAAGAAAAAGTGTTGATCCAATTTCCATCCTAGAGGCCAATTCGAGCCATTCTCACAATACCAACAGACTCCTGGACATCTCCAAAAGGGATTTCAATCAATTGCAAGCTTTCTGACGCCTGGAATCATAAGTACATAAGCCACGGTTTATCTAAAAATTTTGATTTCGTTTTCATTGATTTACGCATCATTAGCACGGTTGATTCATATATTTTTGTTTATCGTTGAGTTTGCAAGCTTTTGGTATTGTTTAATTGCATTTTTAGTACAGGAATCAAGAGATTCCATAGTTAGGGTTTTGTGTTCTTGTTTAGGGTTTTCCAATGCAGGAAAAATTGGGCGTTGATTCTGGTACCATGATGCTCGTGAGGATGAGACGAGTTGATTGGTACCAGCCATGGTCATTTATCTTGCTTGTGGACAATTTTTGAGATGCACAGGTCTGTACCTACAGCAAGGTGTCTGTAGGTAAAAGTATCTTAGGGTAAAACAACGGTTGGGAGGAAGAAGACGATGCGTGGCACTCACTGGTTGGGTGGTTTGAATCTTAGCGCGTTTTTTTGAATGCACCACGTGATTTGATTATATTGTTTATTCTTATTACATGTACAAACAAGCCAAGCAGCTCAGTTGGCAAGCCTGTATTGGAAACATGCATAAGGACCTGGGTGCAATCCCTAGGTCCCATATTTGTTTCATATTATTTTTCAATAGGTGATTAGGTATGCTGCTTAAAAGGACGTCCACCATATAACATCAAGATCCAACCATCAAATGCATCCTCAGTCCAGATCCCAGGCCTGTCCATTGAAGGTCCACCATGTACTCTAGGTCAACGTACGCATCAAGTCCAGCGAAGTCAAAAGGGCTTGGATCTGTTTGGGCCCATAATTTCAACAACACACCCCCCCTTTCAGCATCACAACCAGGCCCATCTTCTCTTTTTCTTATTTTCTTTTATTTATTTAATTCTTATAATTTTTCTTTTAATCATTTTAGTTATCAAATTAATTATTTTTTTTTCATAAAAAATCATAAAAATCAAGGAAATCAAAAATTAGAATTAGACTTTTTTTGATCAAAATTAATTTTATTAATTTAATTTAATTTAGTCTAATTTAGGGAAATTGTAATTTATTTTCATAAATAAAATCAAATAGAAATTAGGTTAAAAATCTTGATTTAATTTTATTTTCTCTTTTTCTCAAATAAATAAAAAACCAAAAATAAGTTTGTTAGGTTGAATTAATTTATTTTTCTTAATTTAAAATTAGTTAGAATTAGGATTTTATTTTTTTAATTAGTTCATTATTTTCTCAAATAGCAAAGCATGACGAAAACATCTTTTTTTAATCAATTGTCAATAGGTTTAAGTCAAGGGTCAAAACCCTAGTTTTTTCGTATTTGATTTATCGCGCGTTTGTTATTTTTGCCAATATTGTTGTAACTGCTCACTGGTTTGTAATAGTTTAATTTAGGGCTTTACTTATCGCTTTTTCCCCAGTTTTTTTGGTTATGTAATTAATCCCCCTCCCCGAAGCCTTGTAGCGTAGATTCACTTTCTCGCATTTTTAATTCCCGCAAATATTTAACTGTTTAGATGTATGCTAATAGGATTGTATGACAAGAATGCATGACAAATTAATACGGTTAGAAAACCCTAATGTGCAAAGATAAATGACTGAAAACAAATCACTCGCACATATCACTCCTAAGGTATACTCTCAGTTCGGTTGCCTTCGGTAAATGATCATTAAGCATAGGGTGTCTTTGTGGTTGCCCTCCTGTCTGAAAAAGATCAAACGTCCCATTCAAATGTTGCCTCAAAAATGTTACCTCGAATATGATCTTAAGACTCTAGGGTTATTACTAAGGTATCCTAACATTGCTTTAGTGATCGCACGTCCCTTTCGAATTGACCCTTACAAACTCCAACGACGATGCTACCTATTTCTCAATAGTAGGATAACGCTGTCTAAAGGAAACAAGAATAGAAACAATCTTTTTTCGAGTAGGTAGATGCTAGTAGGTACTTGCTCAAATCAAAACTTTTCACACTTACACTTTTCAAACAATTTTCAAAACAACTTCGTCACACCCTTGAGGGCTGATACAAGGGTTATCACGAAGTCAAAACTTTTCAAAACAAAGCACACAAACACAAGCAATTTTAAAAGATGAGCAAGTACCTAAGAGCCCATGGAAAACCATGGATAGAAAGGGTGCTAACACCTTCCCTTTCTATAATCTACCCTCGTACTCAGAATATCTCGAAAAAGGATTTTTTTTGTACTTTTTTCCTTTTCGATTGGATGAAATAAAAGTCGGTGGTGACTCTTGCTTACCGCGACATTTTGCAAACACAAAATGAAAAATGCAAACCAACGTCAAACAGTCGGTTCTGCCACCGTATCACAGAACTGGCAACTCTGCTAGAGAAGTTAATAAGTGGGGTATACCTTAGGATCTAGTTCATCATAATTGCTTCTCTTGATTGCTTTGTTTGCTTTATTTTTTAGGGTTTTTGTTTGGGTTTACTATAGATCCTACACCCGGATCTGGGGAATACCTTTTAGGTAAGTAGCAATAGGTTGTGAGGGAACTGTACAGCGTATACCAATATGGTTAAAGCAGTAGCTATGTTGGTGTGGCACTTTGGTTGGTACCGGTATCCCTTGTGGAGAAACGAGGAGAATACAGGGCCGCTGTGTGGTGTCATTAAGCATCAACTGACCTTAGAACCTTTAATCGCCCAACTTGTCCATTAGAAAGTAGTGAGATAGCCGGCCTCGGTGTAGAGCTGAGAACTGGTTGATACTCGATGCTACACTCATTGAGACCATACTCTCAGAATAGTTTCAGCCGTAAGAAAAGATTGTGTGAGCTGAAACCATGACTGATGGAGGATGGTCAATGATATTGAGATCCTCTAGAACCGGGTTACTCTTTTCTAGGACAGTTTGAACCAACTTAACTTCAAGAGGGTATTACCTTTGACCTAATGCATGCCTTTAAGCTAAGGGTTTTGTGTGATTTGACTGTGTTTGCAATACATGTTGTTTGCTATACATGTGGTTTATAATGACATAATGCATCATAACATGGCATTCATGCTTCATTACACTAACCATTTCAAAGACCAAGGGGATTTATCTTTCTTCTATTTTGCAGATCATGGCTTCCGTGCATAGAAATACCATCCGAGTCAACTTTGTGCAAATACCGACCCAACTTAAAGAGATAGCATCAAGAGTTTCTGAAACTTCTACTTTCATTAAGAGACGCGGTCAACTTCTCAGCCTGGTTACTTCAAACCTTGATGAACAGATGATGAGCGTACTATTTCAGTTCTTCGATCCCAAGCATCATTGCTTCACCTTTCCAGATTACCAGCTGGTACCCACCTTGGAATAGTTCTCTCATCTATTGGGGATATCCATTCTTGAACAGGTACCCTTCACGGGTATGGAAGAAGTTCCTAAGCCAGAAGACATTTCCCCAGCTTTGCATTTAAAATGGGCCGATGTGGTATCCAATTGGGAAACTCGAAGCGGGACCGAAGGTTTTCTAGCCAAATTTCTGATAGACCAGGCTCAGTTGTTTTGGGATGATTTGGATTTTCAGGCTTTTGAAGATGTCTTGGCTCTTCTTATCTATGGTTTGGTTCTCTTCCCTAATCCGGATTCCTTTGTAGATGTGAATGCTGTCAAGATTTTCCTTTCTCGCAACCCTGTGCCTACCTTGTTGGGAGATATCTTGCGTGCTCTCCATACTCGTACTATGAGGAGAAGATGGACTCTTATGTGCTGCATGTCGTTGTTGTCAAGGTGGTTTATTTCTTACCTCCCTAAGTATGTGCTGAAGAACGAACAAAGTTTGGGTTGGTCATACAAAATAATGTCGCTTGCTCATACGGATGTTCTTTGGTGTTCCCGGGCTATGGAAGACACTGTTGTTATTGACTGTTGTGGAGGATACCCTAATGTACCATTACTTGGTATCAGAGGGGGTATAACTTACAATCCTTGTCTAGCTTTGTGACAATTTAGTCGTGCTCGAAGAGATGGTCCCCATGAGTTACTTCTCGAGGACATTGTATTTGATTATAAGGAGGATGTTAAGGAGCATCGCCGGAGGTTTATACGAGCTTGGGGCATGGTGAACAGATCTGACCCCGAAGAATTGGGACCGAAGACTTCCCTTCCTATGCAGCCTTATCTCCAATGGGTCCGAGCTCGTGCCTAGAAGCTTATGATACCTTATGAGGCCGTATTACCAGTGATTGTGGAGCCCATTAATGAAGAATGCATTCCTTACACGGTTCTCTATCCTTACATGCCCACTGATCCTGGGGAGTTACAGAGGTCTTGGATTCAGTTGAGGAATGAGCGGGATACTTACAGGGAGCAGTTCCATGAGCAGGAGAGGAAGGTTTTGAAGCTCACCAGGAAGCTCGAGGAAGAAAGAGTGATCAATGACTATATCAACACAAAGAGGAAGCGTCCATGGGACTTTTGATTTTGTTTTTCTAGTTTTATATTTGTTTTATTTACTTATTTGTAACGCCTTAAAGGCATGTTGAACCTTTCAAATTTAAGCTAATAAAGTTTTGTTTATTTTGGTTTGCAAATTTAAATCTCCCAAAGTCTTTGAAATCACTACATGCGCATCCCATTATCATGCACATCATTACATGTACCACTACAGGTTTCTCATCTTCTTCGATGTTTATTTCAGCATAAATGACTTCTGATCAAGCCATCAAAGATCTTCAGGCACAGAATGCCCAATTCCAACAGATGTTCATAAGTCTGGCTAAGGGGCAAGAGGATCTGAAGACCCTTATTCTGAAAGAGAAGAAGAAGAAGAAGAAGAAGAAGAAGAAGAAGAAGGTCGGTATTCAGAACATGGGTAAAAGGTTCAGAGAAAGTTTGAAGCATCAAACTGATCTAACCTCTTCATCCAAAGACGGGGAGAACCAAGAAAGTGAAAAGGACCCTATTCCTGTAGTTTCTGACAACGATACTGATTATGACGATGAGAAATATCCTCCTGCTGAGGATAGGTACAAGCAGTTAGAAGACCGTCTGAGTTCTATGGAGATTCAGAAGATACCTGGTTTGGATTTCGGAGAACTGGGACTGGTATCGGGAGTGGTCATCCCTCATAAGTTCAAAGCTCCAGTTTTTGCAAAGTATGATGGAGTGTCTTGTCCAAAACTCCATCTCCACTCGTATGTCAAAAAAATCCAACCCCACACTGCTGATAGAAATTTGTGGGTGCATTTCTTTCAAGATAGTCTGTCAGGGACTCAAATTGAATGGTTCTACCAGTTGGAAGGAGCCAGTGTCCTAAACTGGGAAGATCTTGCTGCTACTTTTTACAAGCAGTATCAGTATAACGCCGACCTTGCTCCCGCTCGTACTCAGCTCCAGGGTATGTCTATGGGTGCAGGTGAAGGTTTTGAGGACTATGCTCGAAAGTGGAGAGACTTGGCTGGAAGAGTCCAACCCCCGTTGTCTGATAGGGAGTTGGTTGACATGTTTCTAGGGATGCTATATGGTCCATTTTTAAATCAGTTGATCGGCAGCTCTTCATCTGGGTTTACTAATTTGATTTTGACTGGAGAAAGAGTAGAAGATGGCATTCGAAGTGGAAAAATATAGAAGGATGCCTCTTCGAGTTCGGTAAAGAAGCCTTTCACTTGTAAGAAGGAAGCTAGTGCAGTATATAGCCCGAGGGGCCAAAGCAGATCTGAACACCGTCAAACGGTAAATGATGTAGTGATACTAAGACCCATAGTTTCTCCACAATGCAACAATCAACAAAGGGTGGAAAGACCACAACGGCAGTTTACCCGCATCAATATGACTTTGGCTGAACTCTGCCTCATCTGTTAAAATCCAACTTGGCGACCTTGAGAGAGGCTCTCAAGAATCCAAACACTACTTCTCCCAGATACAATCCCAACACGCGGTGCGCCTACCATTTTGAGAGTCCAGGCCATGATACAAATGATTGTTGGGCCCTGAGAAACAAAGTACAATATTTTCTTGAAGCCAAGGAGATAGAGTTTGATGCTCCAGAAAAGCCGAATGTTATAACTACTCCCATGCCCAAACATGATCGTGGAGTTAATGTTGTTGACACCGATTTGTTTGTGACCTCTGTTGAAGAAATTTTTACTCCTCTGATGACTGTTAAAAAGAATATGTTGTTGGGCGGTTTATTTTCGGGTTATGGTAAAGGTTTCCACACGTGTTCGATCATACCTACTGGTTGCTGATTGTTGAAGTCAGGTGTTCAGCGCCTGATGGATAATAAAGAGATTTTGTTCGAGAAGACTATGATTCTCATTGTTCCCACTGAAGATGTTTCCATTATAACCCTTCCCGCAATCCTTCCAAGGTTTCCTCGAGAAGACCTGTTAGGATTACACCTGTTCAAAGAATTGCTCTGCTAATAATCATTGTTCCTGGTCCCATCCCGTACACTTCAGACAAGGCTGTCCCATGGCATTATGGTGCTGATGTGTATTACCATGGTGTTAAGCAAGAGCTGAAGAACAAATAAGCTGATATTGATGTCGGTAATATTGTTAGGACTAGTAAAGTTACCCGAAGTGGAAGGGTCTTCTCTCCCGAGATTTCCCCGAAGACTATCATCAATCCTACTATTATTCCAACTGTTGCTCCAACCATCACTCCTAACATTTCTCCTATTCCTACTCCAGTTAGTACACCTGCTATTATTCCTATTCTTACTCCATTTATCACCCCCACTACTGAGCCATCTGGGACTCGGGGAAAAGAAATTATAGGTGAGCCTGCCCGGACGGAGGCACCTAAGAAAATTGTTGTGGAAGCCTCTAAACAAGAAGTAGAGGAAATACTAAAGATTATCAAGAAGAGCGACTACAATGTGGTCGAGCAGTTGAGGCAGACCCTGTCAAAGATCTCCATGTTGTCTCTGCTGTTATGTTCTGAAGCCCATGAGAAGGCTTTGATTGCATTTCTTAAAATTGCACATGTGCCGCAGGAAACTTCCACAGATCAATTCAAAGATTGTGTGGCCAGCCTAAATGCTGACAACGGGATGGGTTTTTCAGATGCGGATCTGACACCGAAAGGAAGAAATCATAATGATGCTCTGCATGTCTCGATCGAGTGCAGGGGCACCACTATGGCCCATGTGCTGGTGGATACCGGGTCCTCACTGAATGTTCTGCCAAAGAAAGCGTTATACCGTCTAGATTGTGAAGGTTTGATTCTAAAGCCGAGTAACATTGTGGTAAGGGCTTTTAATGGATCAAAGAGAATGGTGCACGGGGAGGTGGACATTCCTGTCAAAGTGGGTTCTCAGAATTTTGTGTCCACCTTCTATGTGATGGATATCAGGCCATCATATTCTGGCTTGCTGGGTCGTCCTTGGATTCATAGGGCTGGGGCAGTTACTTCCACGCTCCATCAAATGCTGAAGTATCCGGTGAAGGGAAAGATTGTCACAGTGCAGGGTGAAGAAGAGTATATGGTGAGTCATCTCAATTCCTTCCGCTACATGGAGATGGACGGGGAATTCATAGAAACTCCTTGTCAGGACTTTGAATAGGTCCCTCAGACTTTGGCGTTAATTGAAGTTACTACCAACAAACCTCCACTGAAGATGGCTTCTCTCAAAGACGCCATGGCTGTATTTGAAGAAGGGGCTCAAAGGGTTGTTAGGCGCGCACAGATTGGAAGACCTCCTCTGCACATCAGCAATCGGGGAATTAATGGAATTGAGGATAATGAAGAAGATTCAGACTTCGACAGCTGGATCTACCCACCAACCAACAGTGGACTAAACAAATGGACGGCGAAGGACTTCACACCTGTTTCTTTTATTCCGCAGTAATTGACTTTTGTTTCAAGACTTATAATAAACAGTTTGAAACTTTACGGCCCGGTGCCTTGCCCAAGGCAGCTTGGCTTTGTTTGTGGGGGCTTATTATTTGTCATTTCATATATCATTAATAAAGCATTAGACGTTTCATGCATTACAAATTTTGCGCTCCTTGTTTTTCTTTTGTCTCTCACTTTATCAAAATAGCTATTCACTTACACACACTCACGTATCATACTGCACATCCATATCCACTCTGGATCCCATTGATAACATCTCTGCTACTGCCAGTTATGACTTCAAAAATATTATCAACCAAGACGAAGACGAAGGTGAAGATGATTGTGAGGTGCCTGGAGAACTTGCTAGACTATTACGGCAGGAAGAAAGGGCCATACAACCTCATGAAGAGCCGGTTGAGTAAGTGAATTTGGGTACAGAGGAAGACAGGAGAGAGGTTAAAATAGGTGCGAATCTGGAGCCTAGTGTCAAGCAACGGTTAATGAAGATGCTACACGACTATGTTGAGATCTTCGCCTGGTCCTATGAAGACATGCCTGGTTTGGACACTGATATCGTGGTACATCGCCTGCCCACTAAGGAAGACTGCCCTCCGGTAAAGCAGAAGGTCCACCGTATGCACCCTAAAATGTCATATAAAATCAAGGCAGAGGTCATGAAACAGTTCGATGCAGGATTCTTAGCTGTCACTTCTTATCTGCAGTGGGTTGCCAATGTTGTACTGGTACCTAAGAAGGACGGTAAGATACGGATGTGTGTAGACTATAAAGATCAGAATAGGGAAAGCCCCAAGGATGACTTCCCACTTCCTCACATTGATGTCCTAGTCGACAACACCGTGCAACACAAGATCTTCTCCTTCATGGATGGTTTTTCTGGCTACAACCAGATCAAGATGGCTCTTGAGGACATGGAGAAGACAACCTTCGATACAAAGTGGGGCACCTTCTGTTACAAGGTAATGCCGTTTGGGTTGAAAAATGCTGGGGCAACTTATCAGCGCGCCATGGTCGCTTTGTTCCACGATATGATTCACCACAAGATTAAGGTTTATGTTGATGACATGATCTCCAGGTCCCAAAATGAGGAAGAGCACCTTGATCATCTCCAGAAACTGTTTGACAGGTTGAAGACGTACAAGCTGAGTTTGAATCCGAACAAGTGCACCTTCGAGGTAAGGTTTGGTAAACTTCTGGGTTTTGTTATCAGTGACAAAGGTATTCAGGTGGATCATGCAAAGGTAAAAGTCATACAAGAGATGTCGGCTCTCCGCACAGAAAAAGAAGTTAGAGGTTTCTTGGGACGTCTGAATTATATCGCCAGGTTCATTTCACATCTGACTGCTACTTGTGAGCCAATCTTCAAGCTTCTGAAGAAAGATCAAGTGGTAAAGTGGAACGATGAAAGCCAGACCGCTTTCGAAAGAATCAAGGAATACCTTCAAGAACCACCAATTTTGATGCCCCCAGTTGAAGGAAGACCTTTGATCTTATACTTGACGGTGCTGGACAAATTAATGGGGTGTGTGCTGGGGCAGCATGACGAGTCTGGTCGAAAAGAGCACTCCATTTATTACCTTAGCAAAAAGTTTACCGACTGTGAGACCCGATACTCATAGCTCGAGAAAACTTGTTGAGCTTTGGCATGGGCTGCTCGCCGACTGAGACAATATATGTTGACTCACACTATCTTGTTAATATCAAAGATGGATCCGATCAAGTATATCTTCGAGAAGCCCGCTCTCTTCGGAAGGATAGCAAGATGTCAGATGATCTTAACCGAGTACGACATCCAATACACAACCCAAAAAGCAATCAAGGGGAGTGTATTGGCGGATCATTTGGCGCATCAGGCCGTGGATGACTACCAGTCCATGAATTTTGAGTTCCCGGATGAGAATATTATGTTGGTAACCGAATGCAAAGAGCCTGGACCGGATGAAGGATCCGAGGAGGGGTCCCGATGGTCTATGTATTTTGATGGAGCCTCGAACGCATTGGGTAATGGCATTGGCGCTGTAATCATATATCCTAAGGGATGTCATACTCCGTTCACCTCCCAATTATGTTTTAACTGCACCAATATGGCGGAGTATGAAGCGTGTATCATGGGTCTTCGAGCTGCTATTGACTTGAGGATTAAGTTCTTAAGTGTATTCGGAGATTCCACTCTGTTAATAAGTCATATCAAAGGCGAGTGGGATACGAAGCATCTGAATCTTATTCCTTACAAAGAGTATGTACTGACATTGCTCCCACACTTTGAGGAGGTGACCTTTGAACATTTCCCAAGAGAGGAGAATCAGTTGGCGGATGCGTTAGCTACCATGTCTTCTATGTTCAAAGTTAGGTGGGACAATGAAGCTCCCCAGATTACCATTGAGAGGTTGGATAAACCCGCACATTGCTGTGACATTGAGACTAAAGAGGTAGCAGATAAGCCCTGCTTTCACGAGGTAAAGAGGTATCTTGAGGCTCAAGAATACCCCGAGGGGGCATATGTTAATGATAAGAAGTTTCTGAGAAGGTACGCTGCAAAGTTCTTCATCAATAATGGAATCCTCTATAAGCATAACCATGATTCAACCTTACTGCGGTGCATAGACAAGAGCGAGGCAGAAAGGATCATGACAGAGTTACATGAAGGTACTTTCAGAACTCATTCCAGTGGACACACCATGGCGAAGAAAATCCTACGGGCATGATATTACTGGTCCACTATGGAAGCCGATTGTTATCGGCCTTCTCGAACCGGTCATAAGTGCCAAGTCTATGCTGATAAGGTGCATGTACCTCCAGTTCCCCTGAATGTTTTGACAGCTCAGTGGCCCTATTCGATGTGGGGCATCGACATGATCGGCTAGATCAAACCTACTGCATCCAATGGACATCGCTTCATCTTAGTATCCATTGATTATTTTACAAAGTGGGTTGAGGCAGCTTCGTTTGCTACAGTAACCAAGAACGTCGTGACGCAGTTTACCCGACATAATCTGATCTGCCGATATGGTGTCCCAGAAAGGATTATTACTGAGAATGGTACAAATCTCAATAACACGATGATCACCGAGCTCTGTAAACAGATCAAGATACAATATCATAAATCTTCTCCCTACTGGACGAAGATGAATGGGGTTGTTGAAGGAGCTAACAAGAACATCAAGAAGATTGTGCAGAAGATAACGGTGGCATACAAAGACTGGCACGAGATGTTACCATTCGCTCTTCATGGGTACCATACCTCAGCACGGACGTCGACAGGGGCAACACCTTACTCTTTGGTATATGGCATGGAGGAAGTCCTACCCATCAAAGTCCATATACCCTCTCTCAGGATTATGAAGGATGCGGGTTTGAACGAAGATGACTGGATCCAAACCTGACTTGATCAACTGAATCTAATCGAGGAAAATAGACTTACTACTATCTGTCATGGTCAGACGTATCAAAAGCGAATGATCAAGGCTTTTAACAAGAAAGTTAGACGACAAGATAATCAATTCGGGGATTTAGTGATCAAACGCATCATACTACCGCAAAGTGGTCCTAGTGGAAAATGGACCCCCACATACGAAGGGCCATTTATGGTTAAGAACATTTTCTCGGGAGGAGCTATGATTCTAACCACCATGGATGGTGACGACCTTCCTCACCCCGTCAATGCAGACATAGTGAAAAGATACTACATATAATCAAAAGACCCGCTAGCTTGACTGGCCTAGGAAAAAATAAGGGCTTCCCGAAGAACCAAAAGGGTTCGGGCAAAAGTAAGGGATGAAAATAAAAAAAAATTGTACACCCGGCAAGTCAAAAACCTGAAAAGGCGACTTGGGGAAAAAAAGGGTATCCCGGTGGACTGAAAACCCGAAAGGGCGATCGAGGAAAAAATTAGGGATCAAAGCGTAACACTATGTCTCATTGGATCATCTTGCAACCAGACTCTGATATCAACTACCAAGCTCAAACGACGCCAATCAATCTGACCCACCTTCGACCAAGTAGCAAAGTGATGAGACGCTTGAAGATGTAAAGGCAATAGCAGAGTTGGAACCCAATGGGATTGTTTCACATTTCTGTCTTTCGGTGGCGTTCTCTTACTAGGACGTCATCCTCTTTGTACAAACATGCCTATTACAGGCCAACTTCAAAAATCAATACAATTCATTTTCACAAGAAATTCCAAATTGTTGTTATTTTTTTCTGTTTTGTTTTGAAAGAATGTCCAATGATTCATTTTTGATATATGCATTTGAAAATAATGGTTGCTCATAAATATTTACATAAAAACAAAAGACAATTACTCGTAATTCCAGGAATAGGGAAAAAAGAAGAAGTGTCCAAGTCTTACAGTTACTCTGCCCATCAGGTACAGGGATATAGCCAGCTTGAGAACATGAGCAGTGGTATATACACTCCCCACGGAGTAAAAAGTACCCAAGGACAGTGATGTTAGCTTTTTTAAACAGGACATAACTCTCCCCAGTTGAGATTCACAATCGCGAGTGAGTCGGTAAGTTTTTCCCCCAAACAGAATTTATTTCTCTCACAAGCAGAAATTTAATCTCCAACAAAATTCATTATCGCCAGCAACGGAAGTTCATCCCCAGTCGAGTTATTTCTCCAAGTCAGTAGATATATCAACAGAGTATCTCCTCTCCAACAGAGTTATTCCCCGCAGAGTTATCCTCAGACAGAGTCTTGTTCGGCAGAATATTTACCAGCCAAGGGGCAAATCCCCAGCATAGTCATTGTTGTTCACCATCCCCAACAAAAGTAGAGGAACTATGGTTTTTTACAACAGTCGAGAATATCATTTCTCATACTCTCCGAACAGCAGTCATGGATTTATTTTCCCGGACTCAGATTATTACGTCCGCATTTCATGTTCATACATTATGACATGTGCATACATCACATCTAACATAGTCTCATTTATTTTGAGAACATCATCTCACAGTGCATCTCATGCATCACACATAACTAACCCTGTATTTCTTTCAGGGAAGACAATTATTATCAATAATTTCCGGTAAGTCCATGATCAACACTCTAAGCTAAACAAAGTAATCATCGGTGCGACAAGAATAACCTTACCCAGGTTCCCGCTGCAGTTTTACCTAAACTCGTATCGAAGTAACCATACTATCCAGGTTCCTTCTCACAGCCCTACTATCCAGGTTCCTTCTTACAGCCCTACTATCCAGGCTTTCACATCGAAGTAACCCTACTATCCAGGTTCCTTCTCACAACCCTACTATTCCGGCTTTCATATCAAAGTAACCCTACTATCCAGGTTCCTTCTCATATCCCTACTATCCAGGATATAGTATCGAAGTAACCCTACTATCCAGGTTCCTTCTCACAGCCCTACTATCCAGGCTTTCACATTGAAGTAACCCTACTATCCAGGTTCCTTCTTACAACCCTATTATCCTGGCTTTCATATTGAAGTAACCCTACTATCCAGGTTCCTTATCACAACCCTACTATCCAGGATTTCGTATCGAAGTAACCATACTATCTAGGTTCCTTCTCACAGCGCCACTATCACAACTTTCATATCGAAGTAAACCTACTATCCAGGTTCCTTCTCACAACCTTACTATCCAGGCTTTCGTATCGAAGTAACCCTACTATCCAGGTTCCTTCTCACAGCCCTACTATCCCGGATTTCACATCGAAGTAACCCTACTATCTAGGTTCCTTCTCACAGCCCTAATATCCCGACTTTCATATCTAAGTAACCCTACTATCCAGGTTCCTTCTCACAACCCTACTATCCCAACTTTCATATCGAAGTAACCCTACTATCCAGGTTCCTTCTCACAGCCCTACTATCCCGACTTTCATATCGAAGTAACCCTACTATCTAGGTTGCTTCTCAAAGCCCTACTATCTCGGCTTTCATATCGAAGTAACCCTACCATCCAGGTTCCTTCTCCCAGCCCTACTATCCAGGATTTCATTTCTAAGTAACCCTACTATCCAGGTTCCTTCTCATAACCTTACTATCCAGTTTCTGCCTCTCTTATCCCCAGACAACAGTCCACAACACTGCAAGACCGGAACCTGATCAAACACGATTGGTTTCGCATTTCCCCGGTAAGTCACGGTGCAACATATACCCCGGCCAAACACACATTTCACTTCTGCTTCCCAAACCGGAATTATTCCAAGAAGAGTAACGGACAACTGAAGCTCCTAGAACTCTATTTCTCTTAAGACAGAGACCAGCATTCCCCAACGAAGTCCTCCTCAACAACAAGTATACAGGATCTCGCAAAGAAATCTCTTATGCGATCGACACCTCTTCGGATGGCATCTTTAAGCCCATCTTCCATCACCGACTTCTAAATGGAATCCATAAGCCCATTCCCAATATCACAAGTCAAGTATCACTTCATGCGAGTGCAAATTTTTGGGCACTCTAGTGTTCAATCATCTTCCACCTTCAGATCACGAAAGGAAGACGAGCCAATATACATCCTCGGGTTTAAGAAGATTGAACAGGGGAAGCTGTTGTACCCCAAAATTTTCCTTCCCATATTTCTCAACAAATGTCATGTGAGGTCCCCAAATTGCTCAAGGAAGTTTAAGAGTTGACCAAACCAACTCTCTCCTTAGGCAGTCTACCTCAAATTAGGGTTTCATTTTTCATCAGGATATATGAACCACAAAGGACTCAAATGCTCACCATTGTCCTAATATGTTCTCAAGATCATCCATATCAAGTTTCAAGCCTTGCAGAAGAAGTTTGCTCAGTCAATTGCTCAAAGGCTTGAAACTCAACTATGCTAGGTCAAAAGTCAAATGTGACCCACATACAGTCAAACTTCAATATTTTTGGTCAACATCCTCAAGGATTGCTCACAATTCATCAAAACCCAAAAGTTGCTAAATCAGGGTTTTGTAGGAAAAGTCAACTCAACTTTGACCAGGCATAACTTTCTCATACTTTATCAGAAATGACCCATCTAAAGCTCATTTTAAAGAGGATGCAACACCTTACAATTAATATTCATCTCCCAAGTTCATAATATGCACTCACACAAATATATATGAATTTTGACATTATAGGTTATTTTGAAAAGTCAACAAAAACACCTTTTGGGTCAAAGCATCATACATGAACATGGAAGACTCAATTGAGATGAGACCAAAAGGGTTGCTTAGGGCACATCATAGGCTTTCTAAAAAGTCCAAGAACACCTCTCTAGGGTCAAAATTGAGAGAGTTATGCATTGGCCAAGTTGACCTTTTTTGCAAAATTGCCAAAAGACAAATGTGCTCAAATGGGCATTTTTTTGTCAAATGGGCCTAGCTTGTCATGATTGAATCTTGATTATAATGTGGTCCACGACTCAAATACTCATCCACCATTTGTTTGCTTCATTTTTCAATTTATTTTGATGTTTCATTAATTAAAAGGTGAATTAAATCAAATAAATGATGAAAATTATCAAAGGTTTGATTTGATTGGTTTTTTTGACAGGTTAGCAACCAAGATTTGATGAGTTTGCATGATCAATTCGAATCAAGGCTGATTGGGACAAGAAAGGCATAATTTGGCTCAATATAGCAAGTTTACATATGCCATGAAAATCAAATCAAATCTTGAAAACTTCCAAATATGTGCTCAATTTTTACAACCTTAATGCACTCTATGATATATAGTGAACGCAACCAAGGAAAAAGGAGAGGTTAGAGGTCGTGCATAGTCAAGAACCAAACTGAAAAAATTCAAGAAAAAGTGTTGATCCAATTTCCATCATAGAGGCCAATTAGAGCCATTCTCACAATACCAATAGACTTCTGGACATCTCCAGAAGGGATTTTAATCAATTGCAAGCTTTCTCACACCTGGAATCGTAAGTACAGATGCCACAGTTTGTCTCAAAATTTTGATTTCGTTTTCATTGATTTATGCATCATTAGCACGTTTGATTCATATATTCTTGTTTATCATTGAGTTTGTAAGCTTTTGGTATTGTTTAATTGCGTTTTTAGTACAGGAATCAAGAGATGCCATAGTTAGGGTTTCGTGTTCTTGTTTAGGGTTTTCTAATGCAGGAAAAATTGGGCGTTGATTCTGGTACCATGATGCTCGTGAGGATGATACGAATTGATTGGTACCAGCCATGGTCATTTATCTTGCTTGTGGATAATTTTTGAGATGCACAGGTCTGTACCTACATCAAGGTGTCTGTAGGTAAAAGTATCTTAGGCTAAAACGACGATTGGGAGGAAGAAGACGATACGTGGCACTCACTGGTTGGGTGGTTTGAATCTTAGCGCGTTTGTTTGAATGCACCACGTGATTTGATTATATTGTTTATTCTTATTACATGTACAAACAAGCCAAGCAGCTCAGTTGGCAAGCGTGTATTGGAAGCATGCATAAGGACCTGGGTTCGATCCCCAGGCCCCATATTCGTTTCATATTATTTTTCAATAGGTGATCAGGTACGCTGCTTAAAAGGACGTCCACCGTATACCATCAAGATCCATCCATCAAATGCATCCTCAGTCCAGATCCCAGGCATGTCCATTGAAGGTCCACCATGTACTCCAAGTCAACGTATGCATCAAGTCCAACGAAGTCAAAAGCGCTAGGATGTGTTTGGGCCCAGAATTTCAACAACCCCCCCCCCCCCCCCCCCCCCTTCAGCATCACAACCAGGCCCAACTTCTCTTTTTTGTATTTTCTTTTATTTATTTAATTCTTATTATTTTTCTTTTAATCATTTTAGTTATCAAACTAATTGTTTTTTTTTCATAAAAAATCATAAAAATCAAGGAAATCTAAAATTAGAATTAGACTTTTTTTTATCAAAATTAATTTTATTAATTTAATTTAATTTAGTCTAATTTAGGGAAACTGTAATTTATTTTCATAAATAAAATCAATAGAAATTCGGTTAAAACTCTTGATTTAATTTTATTTTCTCTTTTTCTCAAATAAATAAAAAACCAAAAATAAGTTTGTTAGATTTAATTAATTTATTTTTCTTAATTTAAAATTAGTTAGAATTAGGATTTTCTTTTTTTAATTAGTTCATTATTTTCTCAAATAACAAAACATGACGAAAACATCTTTTTTTAATCAATCGTCAATAGGTTTAAGTCAAGGATCAAAACCCTAGTTGTTTCATATTTGATTTATCGCGCGTTTGTTATTTTTGCCAATATTGTTGTAACTTCTCACTGGTTTGTAATAGTTTAATTTAGGGCTTTACTTATCGCTTTTTCCCCAGTTTTTTTGGCTATGTAATTAATCCCCCTCCCTGAAGGCTTGTAATAGCGTAGATTCCCTTTCTCGCATTATTAATTCCCGCAAATATTTAACTGTTTAGATGTATGCTAATTGGATTGTATTACAAGAATGCATGACAAATTAATACGGTTAGAAAACCCTAATATGCAAAGATAAATGACTGAAAACAAATCACTCGCACATATCACTCTTAAGGTATACTCTAACTTCGGTTGCCTTCGGTAAACGATCATTAAGAATAGGGTGTCTTAGTGGTTACCCTCCTGTCTGAAAAAGATCAAACGTCCCATTCAAATGTTGCCTCGAAAATGCTGCCTCAGAAATGTTGCCTCAGAAATGTTGCCTCGAATATGATCTTAAGACTCTAGGGTTATTACTAAGGTATCTTAACATTGCTTTAGTGATCGCACGTCCCTTTTGAATTGACCCTTACAAACTCCAACGACGGTGCTACCTATTTCTCAATAGTAGGATAGCACTGTTTAAAGGAAATAAGAATAGAAACAATCTTTTTTCGAGTAGGTAGATGCTAATAGGTACTTGCTCAAATCAAAACTTTTCACACTTATAATTTTCAAACAATTTTCAAAACAACTTCGTCACACCCTTGGAGGCTGATACAAGGGTTATCACGAAGTCAAAACTTTTCAAAACAAAGCAAACAAACACAAGCAATTTTAAAAGATGAGAAAGTACCTAAGAGCCCATGGAAAACCATGGATAGAAAGTATGCTAACACCTTCTCTTTCAATAATCTACCCCCCATACTCAGAATATCTCAAAAAGGGATTTTTTCCTGTACTTTTTTCCTTTCCGATTGGATGAAATAAAAGTTAGTGGCGACTCTTGCTTACCGCAACATTTTGCAAACACAAAACGCAAAACACAAACCAGCGTCAAACAGTCGGTTTTGCCACTATATCACAATGATCCATAGACATCTAGTGACCCTATAATTGTCGAAGAGAGCGAGGTCGATCTAGAAAAATTAAAGCAAGGGCCACCATACTCTTGTAAACTATTAACACCCTCAAATGGGAAGAATCCTACTGAATCTGAAAAGAGTAGTGATAGGTTCCCAAAGAAAACATATAGTTTCGACGTCACAAAATATGACGAAATATTTGACTTGTTAGTTAAAAATGGCCAGATGATAGTCCCCCCAGGGGCAAAAATGCCTCCTTTAGATCAAAGGAAAAAGAGAGGTTTTTGTCAATATCATAATTTTTTGGGCCATAAAACCTCCCAATGTTTTCTTTTCAGGGATCTCATTCAAGGTGCAATAAAAGACGACAAAATAAAGTTTGCTGACAAACCTCCCATGAAGAATGATGCAAACCCGTTGTAGGAAGATGCCCATTATGTTGAATCTTCTTGCATCAATATGGTCGAAGTCTCAGAAGACTTCATCAACAAACCTGTTTTTGGCAGTTTCACTGAGGACATTAGTAGAAAAGTTGTCGAAGAGGTACAAAGAAAGGCTGCTTGAAGCCTAAACAAGGGAGCCACTGAAGGCTCAAATAAAGGAACTACTGAAGGTTCCTACTTGGCTACTGTCAGAGGTTCGACAGAAAGCCTAGAGGTCAAGATGCATAAGCTAAGTGTAGCTGGTAAGAGCAACATGGAAATAAATATGGTTGAAGTGTCTGAACCTAAAGCTGCTGATTCAGAGGGCAACATCAAACAAGAGGAAATTAACAAGCTTGCATTTCCTAAGGAAAATGAAAATCTGGCAGATTTTCTACACAGATGCCAGAAAAAGAAGTTAGAAGTTATGCTGTGTCCAAGATGCAGTTTTATCTTCGACAAAAAAGTTGTTGAGCACATACAAGGTGTGCGTGTAGCAAAGAAAAAATGGGGCAACATTGCCCAGCCTTACATGGATCCTGAAGTAAGGTACAACCCTAGAAGGAGATACCAAAAGGGGCCAGTAAACCAGGTGAGTAGGCCATTAACCTTCAAGCCTCCAACAAATTTCCCTGTGGACACTTGGTTGAAGACAACGAATAGAAAAAGGGCCAACGAAGGAAAATGGCAGATGTTCGATATGCCAAGAGGATCCTCTTTAGCCTATAAAAAGGAGTTTCAGTCAACAATAACAAACAGGGTTGCTCACGTGTCGAACAATTACAAAGGAAAAAACCATATGACCCGCTCCTAATGGAGAAGGTATCAGAGACGGCAAAAGGCCAAAAGAGAGGTTGCAGGAAAGCCCCAACCAGAAAAAAGCACTAACGTGCCGCAAAGAAAAGGCTAAGCCAAGAATTCCTTTGGAGAAAAAGCCAATTGCTAGAAGGCTGGTATGGCCTGAACAAGATGATTTGGAGGAAGAATCTAATTATGGGCCTGATGCTACATTAGACATCATGGTAAATGTGGTGTTTGTGCTGCCCAGAGAATACGACCAACTGTTCAAAGTTGAAGAGATCGAGTGGGAGGTCAAACAAGAAATGGCTAAGCCTAGGATAATATGCTACTATGTTATGAAAAATGGATGTGTAGAAGAGTAAAATTCCTTCTTCGAGCGTCCCACTGAGGCAATGAGGAATCACCTCAAATTGTTGTTTATAAAGGCAAAAATAGGGGAGGCGACCATCAACAAAGTCTTGGTTGATTGTGGGGCCATAGTTAACATAATCCCTCAATGTATGTTGAGAAAGTTGGGTAAGGGAGATGAAGACATCAAGCCCCATAACATGGTTTTATCAAGCTATGAAGGTTGAATTGGGACCACCATGGGAGTAATCCAATTGGACCTCAAAGTGGGGACCATAGTTCGACCAACAATGTTTATGGTCATCTCAGCAAAACCCAACTACAATTTGCGCCTAGGCAGGGAATGGATCGATGGTATAGGAGCAGTGCCATCGTCGATGCATTAGCGCGTTACAATCTGGTGCCCAGATGCCATAGTAGAAAAGATTGAAGCTGGCCATAGTTACTATATGGTCGAAGTAAACAATGTTGACAGAACAAGCTTCGACAGAAATTTGGCCCACATAGGGCCATGTAATACTTCAGGCATTGACTTGGCGCCAGCACCCAATTCTTTCTGCTCGCTATACCTACACTCAGATAATGGATTCCAATGGGATAAGGAGGATTTGTCAAACATTGATTTTAGAGGGATTGATGATATACGACCAACAAGCTGGGGAAGTGATTTCAGTGACCATGACTGAGTCACAAGCATTACAGAGGATTTCGGCATATGTGGCCAAAAACAGAATGATAGCGGCCTTAGAGACTGAAGTGAAGTATATCGTTGTCAAAGTCAATGAGCACGTGCCACTTCTAGAAGGCCTTGAGAAAAATTTCGACCCAGAACCACCTGACTCAAGAGAGGAGGAAGTACAAGGCTAGATGGTAGACGCCATCTATGATGATGAGCCTTTGGGTTTCGAGAAGTATCCGCTAGCAAGAAATATTAAAATGCTAGCGCAAGATCCTCTTGAAGAGGTAGACTTGGGCGAAGGAATGGTGAAGAGACCAACATATATCAGTGGAAAGATAGATATAGAGCTTAGAGTCAGGGTAATCCAATTGCGGAAGGAGTTTAAAGACTGCTTTACATGGGATTATGACAAAATGTCTTGTCTCGACAGAGGATTGTGGAGCTTTAACTACCAATAAAGCCCGGGAAAAAGCCTATCAAGCAAACTCCTAGGCGTTTTACACCAGAGATCTTGTCGAAGATCAAGACGAAAGTCGAAGGACTGCTGAAATGCAAGTTTATCTGAACAACTAGGTATGTCGAATGGATTGCAAATATAGTACCTGTTATAAAGAAAAATGGTACATTAAGGGTGTGCATTGATTTTAGAGATCTAAATGCTGCAACACCCAATGATGAATATCCAATGCTTGTGGTGGAAATGCTTGTTGATTTGTCGTTGGCTTTGAGTACATGCGTATGCTTGATGTATACTTTGGGTACAATCAAATTTTCATTGTTGAAGAAGATGTGTTGAAAACAACATTCCGATGCCCTGGGGCTTTAGGAACTTATGAATGGGTAGTAATGCCTTTTAGCTTAAAAAATGCAGGGGCATCATATCAAAGAGCAATGAATTCTATCTTCCATGATTTTATTGAAACTTTCATGCAGATTTATATTGACGATATTGTTGTTAAATATGTTTCAGGAAAGAATCACATAGACCATCTTCGACAATCCTTTGAAAGGATGAGAAGCTATGGTCTGAAAATGAATCCTCTAAAGTGCGCTTTCTGCATAAAGGTAGGGTATTTCTTAGGCTTTGTGGTCCATAAAAAAGGAATCAAAATAGACCAGAACAAGACCAACGCCATTTTCGAGGCGCGAGCGCCAACAAACAAAAAGGAATTGTAATCTCTACTTGGCAAGATAAATTTCTTGAGGAGACTTATATCAAACTTAAGTGGAAAAACGCAAGCCTTCTCACCCTTAATTCAACTCAATAAAGGAGGATTCGAATGAGGTAAAGAACAACAAGAGGCCTTTGACAAAATCAAAGGATACCTCACCAAGCCACCTATTCTGGTGCCTCCTTGTAGACATAGGAGTATGAGATTGTACATAGCTGCATCTGATAGAACTTTAGGGAGCATGTTGGCTCAAGAGTATGAGAATGGTGTCGAAAGGCCCATCTACTACCTCAGTAGAGTTTTAGATGATGCAGAAACTAAATATAGCGAAGTTGAAAAACTATGTTTATGTCTTTATTTCTCATGTACGAAAATCAAGCAATATATTAAACCAGTTGGTGTTTATGTTTCGTCTCATTTCGATGTTTTCAAATATATGTTGTCGAAACCCATCTTGCATAGTCTAATTGTCAAATGGGCACTTGCATTAACTGAATATTCACTAACCTTTATGCCTCTCAAGGATGTAAAAGGACAAGTGGTAGCAGACTTTATAGTCGACCACTCAATAAATGAAGAATCCTTAAATTACTTGGAGATTGAACCCTAAAAGTTATACTTCGATGATTCCAGTCATAAAGATGGAACTAGAGTGGGAGTTCTAATTATTTCTTCAAATAAAATTCTAACAAAATTCAAGTACAAGATCAAAGGTTCTTGTTCGAACAATGAGGTTGAGTATAAAGCTTTAATTGTTGGCCTTGAAATCTTGTTAGAATTGGGGAAAACTCGAGTCGAAATAATGGGAGACTCAGAGTTAGTCATAAGGAAAGTTACAAAAGAATACAAATGTATAAGACAAAATCTGATCATGTATTTTGTAATAGCCAATCGCTTTTTGAAAAAAGTCGAAGTGATCAATATTCGACATATACGAAGATTAGAAAATAAAGTGGCTAATGACTTAGCACAGATCACATCTGGGCATAAAATTTCAAAAGAAAAATTGCAACAAGAAATCGTAGTTAGAGGAAGGGTAGTGTCAACTAAGCTGTCTCCAACAGATTTGGAAACAACAAAGCTGGGGTACGCTGACCAAGAAAACTTCGAGATTTCGTTTATAAACAGTCTAACAGAGCAAGATTGGAGAAATCCTATAGTAGATTATTTGCAAAGTCCAACAGCTTCGACACAATGAAAGACAAAGTATAGGGCATTGAGTTATATTCTAATGGGAAATGAGTTATTCAAGAAGACGCCTGAAGGAGTATTACTGAAATGCCTAAGTGAAAAAGAGGCATATATAGCCCTTTCGACTACACATGCTGGAGCATGTGGAGCACATCAAGTAGGCCATAAAATGAAATGGTTGTTGTTTCGACAAGGATGTTAGAACATAGTTTGATGCTACAACCCTTGTAAGAGTTTTGATGATAACAAACACAAAGAACAATTATGCTTCCTAAAATTGTATTTTGTTTTCCAGAGAAGTTCTGATGGAAGAAGATCAGAAGATGCGCTAAAACGCTGCTCCAACTCTAATTATAAACATCTCTGAAAGAATTTCTAACGCTGCAAACAGGACTCGGTGGTTCTGATCTACAAAGTTCTGAAGCAAGCAGCAACAATTACTTTCATCTTCTGAAGAAAGCATGTTCTGAAGCGTTACAAATCAAATATTTCCAATTCAAGAGTAACGGTTGGAAGGGAAAAAGGATATTTATTTTTGGAAAGCACCTTAATTGTCATTGATCAACATTCCAAAAGCTCCTTCATGCTTCGCCTATTTAAACAAATCTTTGAGGATAAATCGTTCACGATCTTATCACGCACAGTAACGCTTCTATCACTATCTTCCTCAAATGTACAAAATTCAAATTGTGTAAAACATTCTTGTGATACTATTTTATTAGAAAACATTCTTGTAATTTTTTATTCATACATTGTTTAGAGAAATTCCTTGAGAAAAATCGGGTTGTGGTTTATACTCAAGAAGACTTTGACGGTTGTCAAAGTAGATTTTAAATCAAGATTGATTAGTGGATTAAGACCTCGTTGAGAGAGGAGAATTCACCTTGACGGGTGGACTGGAGTTGTCTGAGTTTAAACGAACCATGATAACCAACTTGTTCTTTACTTTATGTTTTAAAATCCCAATTCAAACCTCCCCTTTCTTGTGTTTTCCATTATTCAATTGGAATCAGAGCACCTGGTTCTGAGTTCAAGCACTTAACTGTGTCAGTAAAAGATCCAAGCTAAGAAAAACACTATGGTGGGGCCAAGTCAGAACATCAACAATGACTACCATGATGAGAAAGACAGAATCAGCGGCAAACCTCCAATCTTTGATGGGGAGAACTTTAATTATTGGAAATATAGAATCGAAAGTTTCTTTCTTGATCATGACGCTGATCTCTGGGATATGGTGATTGATGGGTACATATATCCTGTTGATAAAAGTGGTCAGAAGATTGACAGAAAAAGAATGTCAGATCATAAAAAGAGAGACTTTAGAAATCATCACAAGGCCAGAACTATTCTCTTGAGTTCCATCTCATGCTCAGGGTATGAGAAGATCACAAACAGAGAGACAACAAAGCACATGTTTGATTCCTTGAGAATGATGCATGAAGGAAACACGCAAGTCAAAGAAACCAAATCCCTTGCACTCATTCAGAAGTATGAAGCCTTCAAATGGAAGAAGATGAAACCATTGAAACAATGTTCTCAAGATTTCAAATTCTAGTTGTTGAGCTAAAAGTTCTGGATAAAGGGTACTCAACTGATGATCATGTAAAGAAGATCATCAGAAGTTTACCAAAGAAATGGAGACCCATGGTCACTGCTCTCAAACTGGAAAAAGATATGAACAAAATTTCTCTAGAAGAACTTGTCAACTCTCTTAGAAGTCATGAGATAGAGTTAGAAGATGATGATCCCCAGAAGCAAGGTAAGCCTTTATCCCTTAAATCTAAAAAAATATGAATCTAAAGTTTTGCATGGAATAGAAGAAAACTCTGGTGGATCCTCATCAGAAGAAGAAAAATTATCTTTTCTCTCCAGAAGAGTCAATCAGCCGTGGAAGCACATGCAAAGGAAGTTCAAAAATTCCAGAAGAACAGGGAATCAATCTGAACCATCATCTGGATACAGAAAGTATGAACCATCTTCTGGATATAGAAAGCCTGAATCATCTTCTGAATATAGAAAGTCAAGAAACAAAGACATTGTCTACTACGAATGCAATGAACAAGGGCACTACAAAAGCGATTGTCCAAAGCTTCAGAAGGAGAAACCTACAAATAAGTTATTTAAGGAAAAGAATAAAATTCTCATGGCAATATGGGATGACTCATACTCTTCTGAAGAAGACACTGAATCAGAAGATGAGAGAGCTAACATTGCCCTTATGGCCAATGTGTCAGAAGATACTGAATCATCTGGATCAGAATCAGACTCAGGCAGAAGAGGTATTTTCTAACTTTTCTAGATCTCAATTAGAAGAGAGTCTGTCAGAAATTCTAGAAAGGTATCAGAAACTTCGAGTCATAAACAAGAACCTGAAAAAGGATCTAGTTTCCGACTCTCGATAAACTAAGGAACTGAGATTCGAAAACTCTGAGTTGAAAGAAAAATTTCAAAACTTGAAAATGAATTACAAAATACTCAGAAGGAAACTATCTCAAAAGTTCCTAGTAACCCTGATAAGATCATAAAGGAATATGATCATAGATTTCAGAAATTCCTCGCTAAAAACATAGATAGAAGCAAAATGGCTTCAATGATCTATAGAGTTAGCAGAAATTGAAGAAAAGGAATAGGATACAAAGGTAAAGTATCCCAACCTAAGAAAGTTAAGGATTTTGTTATTAAATTTACTCCTCTGAATTCTCACTTTGCCTATGGGCACACACATGACTTAAAATATACTAGTAATGCTTTTTCTGCTAAACCAAAATTCAAATAGAATTTTGATAACTCTAACAAACAAGGACCCAAAAAGATATGGGTACCTAAGGATAAAATTGTCTATGTTGTAGATATCTTTGACAAAAAGACTGAAACACCAATCCTGGTACTTGGACTCTGGATGCTCTCGACACATGACGGAAAGAAAGCATATGTTCCAAATCATGGAGCTTAAATATGGAGGCTACGTAGGTTTCAGAGGAAATCAGAAAGGGAAGATCATTGGCTCTGGAACTATTGGTAACTGTAATCTTCCCACTATAACTAATGCTCTGTTAGTAGATGGATTAATTCATAACTTGTTATCCATAAGTCAATTAAGTGATAACAGTTATGATATCATCTTCAATCAAAAGTCTTGTAAAGCAGATAGTCAGAAAGATGGATTTATCCTCTTTAATGGAAAGTGAAAGAAAAACATTTACAAAATAAAACTTTATGAACTAAAAAGTCAAAATGTAAAATGTTTATTGTCTATTAACGATGAGCAATGGGTCTGGCACAAAAGATTGGGGCATGTTAACCTGAAGTTCAACTCAGATGATCAATGTCTCAGATTAACAAACTCAATATGGTCAAAGGAATTCCTAACCTGAAGTTCAGCTCAGATTCTGTGTGAAGCATGTCAAAAAGACAAGTTTGCAAAACCCTCTTTTAAAGCCAAAAATGCTGTTTCTACCTCTAGACCATTAGAACTTATGCATATAAATATATTTGGACCAGTGAAAACTGCATCCATTAGTAGCAAGAAGTATGGATTAGTGATCATAGATGACTATAGCAGATAGACATGGGTAAAGTTCTTAAGACACAAGGATGATTCACACTCTGTGTTCTTTGCCTTCTGTAACCAATTCCAAAATGAAAACTATATTAGAATTGTTAAAGTCAGAAGTGATTATGGTGGAGAATTTGAAAACAAAAAATTTGAACTATTTTTTAATGAGAATGGCATCTCTCATGATTTCTCTTGTCTTGGAACTCCCCAACAAACAGAGTTGTAGAACGAAAGAACAGAACTTTATAAGAAATAGCCAGAACCATGATCAACGAGACTAACATTGCTAATAACTTCTGGGAAGAAGCAATTAACACAACGTGTTACATTCAGAATAGAATCTCCATAAGACATATTCTGGATAAGACTCCATATGAACTGTGGAAGAACAGAAATCCCAACATCTCGTATTTTTATCCATTTGGATGTATTTATTTTATTCTTAACACTAAAGAACATCTGAACAAGTTTGACTCTAAAGCACAAAAGTGTATTATGTTAGGATATTCTAAACGCTCAAGAGGCTACATAGTATACACCACAGAAACACGGATTGTAGAAGAGTCAATCAGTGTTGTATTTGATGATAAGCTTAGCTCTCAAAAGTCAAAGCAGGATGAATCTTTTACAGATATAGAAGTCCAATTTACTGGTACTGATGATATTGCATCAGAAGTTTCTCAGAAAGAATCATAGACAACCCCAGAAGAAGATCTCACAAATACTACAACAACATCTCAAAAACCTCTCCAGAAAGGACAATCCAGAAGTAGCTTAGCTCATCGGAAGACAAAATTCTGGGAAAGAAAGAAGACCCAATCGGAACAAGATCCACATTTAGAAACTATGAAGAATATCTCATGGGATTAGTGTCTCTGATTGAGCCAACTTCCACTTACGAAGCTCTCCTAGACAATTATTGGATACTTGCAATGCATGAGGAATTAAATCAATTCACCAGAAACGATGTGTGGGATATGGTTCCCAAACCAAAAGGGTTGAACATCATTGGAACCAAATAGGTATTCAAAAACAAGCTGAATGAACAAGGAGAAGTTATCAGAAACAAAGCACAACTGGTTGCACAAGGTTATAGTCAGCAAGAGGGGATAGACTATGCAGAAACCTTTGCTCCAGTCGCCAGGTTAGAATCTATCAGACTTTTAATTTCTTTTGTTGTAAATAATGGCATCACTCACTTTCAGATGGATGTCAAAAGTACATTCTTAAATTGATACATTAATGAAGAAGTTTATGTGCACCAACCCCCTGGTTTTGAAAATTCAAAACATCCAGAATATGTATTTAAACTAAAGAAATCACTATATAGTCTGAAACAAGCTCCCGGAGCTTGGTATGAAAGACTGAGTAGCTTTCTGTTAGAAAATGATTTTATCAGAGGGAAGGTGGACACAACTTTATTCTGTAAGCCATTTAAAAATGACATTCTAGTTTGTCAAATTTAAGTAGATGATATTATTTTTGGATCTACTAAAGCCTCTCTGGGAAGAGAATTTGCTAAGTCTATGCAAGCAAAGTTTTAAGTGAGCTTGATGGGAGAACTCAAGTTATTTCTGGACATTCAGATCAATTAAACTCCAGAAGAAGCATTGTTGTACCCCAAAATTTTCCATCTCATTTCTCAAGAATTTTCTCATAAGATATCTATTGGGTCAAGACTGCACAATGTTTGATCAGCTCAAGATACTTCCTCAACACTGATGGCTCAAATTAAGGTTTGGGTTTGGACAAGTACAATTGGATTTTTAATGCTTCATCTGATTTTCATGGATCATATTGGGCTCTCAAGTATCAGGTTGATGAAAGGAGGAAGAGGAAACTGTTGAAAGGGAAAAGCAGATCGAAAGGAGTGGTTGCATATAATCATGTCGAATTCAAAATCTGGTTCAGGATGTTCGAACCACATGACTGATCGAAAAGGAGTGGTGGACAGATTTTGACAAATCGAAGAAGAGAAAGCTTGCTTCGATCCACAAGCTTCGATTGGGAAATGGCTATCTTTGAGCAACCTGCTTCGATCTACAAGCCTCGACTTGGATATCTTCATGCCTGCTTCAATCCACAAGCTTCGACTGGGCAGTGGTTTCTTCAAGCTCGCTTCAATCCACAAGCTTCGATTGGGAAATGGTTTCCTTCAAGCAACCTGCTTTGATCCACCTCTAAACCTGCTTCGATCCATATACCAAACCCTTTGACACACATAGTTTCGATACTATGAATTACAAGTCTATCTTCATGCTTGCTTCGACCCACAAGCTTCGAATGGGCAATGGCTTCTTCAAGCAACTTTCTTCAATCCACAAGGATAGTTGGTTGTGGAATTTGAAGTTTGGACATTTAAACTTTCGACCACTTAATCAACTGATTACTCAAGATATGGTTTTTCAAGTCTTGAGATGTCTGGAAAAAAACTTTGTGAAGCTTGAAAGCAATCCAGAAGTTCTTTCATTTCAACTATGCCAATGAGATCATCTTGCATACTCAAAGAGGTACATTTAGATGAATGTAATCCATTCAAAGAACCTACAATTTGTGGAAACGAATAATGTTTTGTCTGTTGATGAGTCTGGTCGAAATTTGTGGATCCATGTGATCAAAACGAAGGGACAAAGTATTCGACATATTCAAGATGCTTGTCGAAAACCCAAGTAAAGAAAAGATCAAATCCATAGGCCATGCTACATGATCTTGCTTTGCAGGTCTCAAACTTGTGTTCCACTCCATAATTAATTATTTACACAATGAATTAAGCTCTTACCCAAGTTATTAAGCCATCGTCAAGAAAATATTTCCATAAAGTAGGCTTGTTGGTACAAAACTTGCCTTGAGCTCATACCTTACTTACTTTTGATCATGGAAAGTAGCCCCTCTATACCAACAACTTTGGTACTTCATCTTGGGATCATGGAAAACTTGGATAACTTGATATTTGCATTCCAACCAAACAATAACTTGTCATCTTACAAATCTGATTACTTCAACTTCTCAAATCTTTTCTCTATAAATAGAGAGGTCATTTGCAATCTAAGGGTCCATATTCTTGTTTGTTAAAATATCCTCAAGACCCCTTATACTCTAAAAAAACTCATAACTTGCACACAAGCACAAACTTGGCACATCCTAACTTTACACACAAAAATCTCAAATCTCTTCATGCGTTAGTTATCCTTTCGATTCACTCCCAGCTTCCATATATCAGCTTTAGAACACTCCCAAAGCCCTAAAAAAACCTCTCAAGGAAGGTAGTGATCCTTTCGATTCACTCCCAGCTTCCATATACCAGCCTTTCGATTCAGTGACTTTTAAAGCAAAGTAGTGATCCCACTAGCTCAAGGAAGGTCCCTGCAAGCTTAATCCATCATCAAGCCATTTCTGGAAGTCATATAGAGGCCTTTCGATTTTCACTTCAAGAGGTAAGATTTCTTAACTGTGATATTTTTATATAAGCGTTTTTCAGCACATACAAATAAAAGAAATGATGTAGATATCATATCAAGGAAGCTGACCTTGCTCTCAGTTTTGATTTTCATTGTTTGTGTCTTAAGAATTTCATCTCTGGCCAATTAGGTTTTGATTTTGGTACTAAACAAAATTTATGCTAACCTTCGACCCATAACTTTTGAAAATCATGTGGTTAGATTCGTATTTAAATTTTAGGCAGGTTTGATATTTACATCTTTCGATTTGGATGAGAAATGAAGCTTAACAATGGAGTTATGTATCCCTGCGCGCGAAAGAAGAAGATGAAGCCATGTTAAAATTTTCAAAAATGAGTTCATTTTATATTTAGTGCAAGTTGTATAACTAACGGATGAAACAGACCAACCGAGTGGTACAAACAGCGTGCGCTAAAGCCTTTCCAAGTTGAAGGTCCTGGGTTCGAGCCCCAGCGGGACCTTTTGTATTTATTTTGTCATTTTTTCCAAACTAACATGCAGGTTTATAACATATTGATTGTTGGTTGTTCTGAATGAAAGGTGTAAAGAACCTGGGTTCAAACCTTGGCAGGACCAAAACAATTTTCTATCACTTGTTTGTATTCATTTCTTAACAAACTTCAACAGTTTTTCCAACCATTCAAAACAACTCCTTTTGAGTTGATTTTTTTCACACTACTTATATACAATGTCTATTTTATGAATATATGAAAATATCACAAAAAATATTTTATTTTCATATTTATTTTAATTAACCAAAAGCCTTCCATAAAAAACCTTAAAAAATGATTTCTTGATTAATTTGATTTCCTTTTACCTTAGGATTAATTTTCCTATTTTTTATTAATCACATCCCTTTAGGTTAATTAGGACAAAACAAATTTCTTAACAAAAATCCAAAGCAAAATCCATTTCTTTTTATATTCCTTGTACATTATATATTTCATTTCTTGTACATTATTCAAGTTTCAATATGGTTGTAATAGAAAATTAGTATTTAATTTCTTGAAATCCCCATTTGTAAATTTGTACACCCCATCCCCAAGTGATGTAATAGCGTAGTAAATTTATTTTCCGCAAGTTATCGCTTTCATATAAATGCTAGTAATTTGGGTTTATATGGAAAGATAAAATCAATGCTTAGAAAACACTAATCCAAGATAAATCAAGCATGAAAAAAATAAATACTTGCACACTTACACATCTAGGGTTAACTCCACTTGTTGCCTTTAGAAAATAGTCATAATATGCATGTGAGACATCTTAGCAAAAATAATAAAAAAATACAAGATCATATTCCCTTGATGACTCTTCGAATATTGCCTTATAAATGATCTTATTCCCTCAAGAGAAATGCTAAGATATCTCACAACATTGCTATTCATGACTATACAATGACCCGCGTTCGTCCCTTTAAATCCAAAGATAAGGCTTCTTACCAATCAATGGTAAGATAGAAATATCAAAGGAAGGAAGAAATGAACAAAACACTTTTGAGTAGGTAGAACGTTCTTAGTTGTTTGCTCACAATCCATCTTGAAAACAAAAATATTTTCAAACACACCAAACACTTTCAAAACATGAAATATTTTCAAAAAGTCCAACACTTGGTATGTATTCTTATAGAGACGAGAATCATTACAAAGTTTTCCTAAACAAAGGCGCCTTTCAAAACTACTTTCAAAACCAACCACAAACACATTTCAAACAAAGTAATTTCAAAAGTGATCTAACAAGAAACTAAGAGCCCATAGATAACTATGGATGAAAAGGGTGCTAACACATTCCCTTTTCATAATCTACCCCCCGAACTCAAGAAAAAATCTCAATGGTCTTTCCTGTTAGTTTCACCCTTTCCTTATTGGATAAAAGAAAAGTCGGTGGCGACTCTTGCTATTCGCAATAATTGCGATCAAACGCAAAACAACCAAGTCAGTTCTCCCACCGTATAAAAGAACGCGCGACTCTGTTGGGGATGAAGAGTAAAAGTGGGGTTACCTTAGAGCTAGATCACATTTACTTGCTTTAATTGTTTGATTTGTATACTTTACATTTATGTGTCCTTGTTTGGGTTTGCATTGATCCTCTACCCGGATCGGGGAACTCCATTAGGTAAGTAGAAATAGATTATGGAAACTGTACGACGTAGACCGATATGGTTGAAGCAATGGCTACGTTAGTGTGACGCATTTGTTGGTACCTGTATCCCTTGTGTTGAATCGAGGATAATACGGAACCGCTGAGTGGTGTCATGAAGCACTAACTGACCTTAGAACCTTTAATTGAACAACTTGGCCATTAGGAAGTAGTGAGATAGCCGGTTTCGATGGAAAGCTGAAAATTGGTTGATACTCGATACTATGCTCATTGAGATCGGACTTTTGGGATATCTCGGCCGCAAGAAAATATTGATTGTGATGAGACAATTCCAAATGAAGAAAGATCAATTATATTGAGATTCCCTAGAACCTAGTTACTTTATAAGACAAGTTGAGCCAACAAAACTTCAAGAGGGTACTTACCAATAAACTCCATGCAAGCATAAACCTAAGAATTTGTTTGTTTGCATGTGATTATTTGTACATAACGACTTATTTGCTTGTACATAACATCATGACATCATACTATAGCATTTTCAATAACCATTTCAAGGGTCTAAAGGGCTTATGATGCAAGGTTATGTTAAACCATACGTCTATCTAGGGGCAAGAGGTATTATTTTCCTCTAACCAAATGTTGTCAAAGACCAAAGCACGGTAACAAAAGTCAAGGGCTATAACCCACTTGACATGGTGAGCTTGATTCTTGTGGAAGGACATCCAACGATATGGAGTTCTCCAATCAAAGTTGTAACCAAATTTCAACCTCTAACATCTTCTTGTGTTTACCCCGCGAGATCCTTGAAAACATCACATCTGCATATCATGCATGTCATCATAACAGGTTTTCCCTATACAGGTTTCTCATCCGCTTACTGTTTATTTCAGTAGAGATGGATCTAGGATATACTATCAAGGACATTCAGACTCAAAATGCTCAACTTAAAGAAATTTTCTTGAACCTATCCAAGGGGCAAGAAGAAGTGAAAGCACTCCTCATTGAGAGCATGACCAAAAAGAATCCTGAGGACAACAGGGATGACCAGTTGGAACGGTTACAAACTAAAATGGCAACCATGAAAATCCATATGAGGAACCAGATGGTGGGTCAGATGGCTCTTATAAAAAACTTAGCTCAGGGACAAGAAGAGCTAAGAGCCGTTGTTAACAAGCTTCATCAAGAAGGATGCAATCATATGGAATAAACAGCTGGAATTGGGGATATAGTCATTAATCAGCCTCTGATGAGAAAGAAGTTGGTATGGTCGAGAGAACACCCTTCAAAGTGGCTACTATACCAAGAGTCCAATGACAACCTCTCCAACCACGACAGGGTGGTAAGCGTAAGCAAGATATGCCCAAAAGACAATTTACAGAGACCAACGTGTCTTTGGATCAAGAATTGCATCATATGTTAGAAGCCAAGCTGGTTATGTTAAGGGAACCTCCTCAAAAACCTAACACTTCTGCTCCCAACTATAACCACAATGAAAAGTGCACATACCACTCTACCAGTTAGGGATACGACACTAACCACTGTTGGGAATTGAAGAACAAGATTCAAGACCTGATCAATGATTGAGTGTTTTAATTCGCATAAGATGGTCAACTAGAATTTTTCTGTCATCCCTCAAAGGCATATCATCTGAAGTGACAAATTTTGGCGGAGAAATTTTTGTTCATTCGAATTTTCAGTTGTAATTTCTTTGTTTGTTTAAACATTTATCCTTATGCCAGACTTTGGTTATTCTCATTAATGAATTGCATATGTTTGTCTTGAGTTAACCCATTCGTTTTCACTATACTGAAATTATGGTTTTACCTATTTTTGTATGATATTCAACTCTCGACTACAAGTATAAAGCCTTTAGAGGGGGGATGACGAAAATAATGCCATAATCTCATACAATATGCTTTTGGACAGACCTTGTTGACGGTGTACATGCGTTCTTTCAATCCCTAAACACTGGAGTTATAAGGAAGATGGTCCCTAGTGAACCCCTTTGAGCCAAAGAAGTAGGAGTTTTCTTTTCCATACAAATTGAAACCTTTAATCAAAACCTGGGGAAGGGTTAGTTTCTCAGTTAATTCAAATGTGTGTTCAGTCACAAGCTTTCGCTTCATAAACCACGAATGACATTAAGAACGTCATTCTGAATCAAAAGACGACGATGGTTCCCTATAAAATAGGAAGTCATTATCTCTCAAAAGAAAATCCCACTAAGTCAAAACTTACTAAGGAGACTTAACAAAAAACTGGGGCATCCCGTTGACTATAATCTCAAAACAGTCAGGCAAAAAATACGGACAATAAATCAAAAAAGGAGGTCGCTACAAATCCTCAACAACAAAAAAATGTTGCAAAATTATTGCCTTCTCCAACAAACTTAACTTGTTTGAACCATCACTAAAACATCATTCCAGACTCAATTGGAATTCAAAACACGCAATTAACTGAGTATAAGATTGCAGAACATCACGGAGAGTGGTGGGTACAAATAAACTTTGAGCCCTATCCTTTGTTTCTTAAGCCGTGAACCAAGCCACGCTACAAGCCTTTAAAAGTTCTAATTGAAGCATGGGTTAGTTCGAAAGTGTTGTACCCCAAAATTTTCCCTCCCATATTCTTCAAAGTTTTGACAAGCATCATCTCAATTTGCTCAAGTCTCCTCAAGGGCTACACAGTCAAGCACCCTCCTAAGCCAGTCAAAAACTAGGGTTTTGGTTCTTTCAAGGAAGTTGAGGTTTTCAAGGGCTCAATCAAGTCACATATGCCTATACACATTGTCAAGCACCTACATGTCAAGTTTCAGGGCTCACAAGGTCAAGTTGCACAGTCAAAAACCCTAATTGCTTCACAATCAACTGTAGGGGCAAAATGGTCATTTGGCAGTCAAAAGTCAAAAATTTTGGTCAACATCTTATTTTGAAGCCACAATCATCATTTGGTAAAATCTTGACCATGATTTCACAAGAATGGCTCAAAAATCATCAAGATGCAAAAGTTTCTATTTTTGGACAGTTGAAAAGTCAACTGTAACTTGACCAAGACATAAATTTTTCATGGTTCATCAGAAAAATCCCATCCAATGCTCATTTTTAAGGGGATGACATTTCCTACAACTCATCTTCACACTCCAAGTCCAAGAAATGCCCTCACAAAGAGTTATCAATTTCAACATTATAGGTCATTTTCAAAAGTCAACAAAAAGGCACTTTAAGTCAAAGACCAGAACTTGAGATTGGTAAATCAAAATGACATGGGACCAAAGTCATTGGTTAGAGGACTTCATGACCTTTCCAAAATGTCCAAGAACATGTTCATAGCCTCAAAATTGAGCAAGATATGCATTCGAGAAGTTGGGAAATTTTTGTGAAATGGCCAAAGTCAATTATCCTTGAAACTTCATTTTTGACAAAAGAGGCCCACTTTTTCCACTTGATTCAGCTTGGCCATGCCTCCCACGTGTCCCACAATTTATTTCAAGATTTAAAATTAATTTTTCCATTTTTATTTAATTTTATTTGATTTAATTCATTTTAAATCTTTAAAATTCAAATAAAAATCAAAGAAATTAATGGAGGGATATATTTTGTGTTGAATAGCTTTGAATCACCTTGAAATACCTTCCAAATTCGTGCAAGGCCTATTATGGGCATAGAGATTCAAATTTTGACACAAAAGGCAAGTTGTTTCAATGTTGGTTATGGCAAAATCTCAAGCATAATTGCAATGGTTGAAGGCTCATCATGTGACTGATTCTCATTCATTACTATATATACAAGCCTTCCCAACCTCATTCAAAAAAGAGTGTGTGCAGAAATGGCCAAGAGCAAAACCAAAAATTATTCAAAAAGTGAGAGTTCTAAAACATAGTTGCGAGCATCTTCAGATCAAAACAAGCACTGTAAGTATTCCCAGGTCCCCTTATAATTTCCATATTGTTTTTTTCAATTGCTTTCCTGTGCAGCATTCCAAGCGCTGAACACCATGCACCTCACCCATCCAACAAGCCAAGTGTCATTGGAGGCAGATCCAAGGGCCAAGCATAAGGAACACCATGGTCTGGAGTCAGTGCACGCGTAGGCAACCAAAAAAGTCATACAGGCCTTGTTCAAATTGGCCACAATTCTCAATTCAACACCTTCAAATTCCAGCCACACCCCCCCTTGGTTTTACTTCTTTTTTTCATTTTGTTTTGTCATTTTCTATTATCTTAATTTCTAACCTTTTTATTTTATTATTATTAACAAATTAACATAATTAACATACTTTCATAAAAAATCAAAAAAATAGAACTAACATTATTTTTATTATTATTATTTTATTTTTGTAAATAAACAATAATTGAATTAGTTTAATTAGGCCATTTTAATTCCTTTTCTTAAATAATTAAAATAGATCTAGAATTAGGTAATGTTAACTTTTAATTTTATTTCTTTTATTTCATAAAAACATCAAAACAAAAAAATATTTTCTTTTAATTAAATTAATTAATTAGTCATTAATTAGCTTTAATTTCATTTTAATTACAAAAAAGACCAAAAAAAAATCAATTTCTTTTCTTAAAAGGGTCAACACCCTTAGAACATTTCCGATTTAATTTTTTATTCGCGCTTAGTTTATTATTATGTAATTGCTTCCAAGACATGTAATAGTTAATTAGGTTTACTGTTTTATTTACTTTCCGTACTTATTTACCAAAAATGGGTCTTTGTAATTTTTGGCGATGTATAGACCCGCGCCTTGTAATAGCGTAGGATTTATGTTTCTGCAATTTACTTTCCACACCCTATAACTGTTAAATGCATGAAAGAATGTATGTAAATAAAAACAACTCGTAGCTCACTAATTACAAAGACAAACATTAACTGAATACAACACACAATGCACACACCACTTCTAGGGTACGCCTCACTCGTTGCCTTCGAAACGTGGTCGTCAAGTATAGGACGTCTTAGCGGTCCTTATGTCCATGATCCAGTTGCCTCGAAACAGTTTCCTCGAAACGGTTGCCTCGAAACAGTTGCCTCGGAACAGTTGCCTCGAAACGGTTGCCTCGAATTAAAAAAAGGATCAAGGACATAACGGTAGCTTCTAAGGTGTCTTACTGTTGCTTCGGTGACCACACTGTCCCTACAATCGAATTGACCCGAACACCTCCAACGGTGGTGCTACCTACCTCTCAATGGTGGGATGGCACTACCTAAAGGAATTTTACACAGCCTAATTCCTTAGGGTAGGTAGATGACTCATGGATACTTGCTCTTTTCAAAAACAAAACAAAATACTTTTCACACCTTACACTTTCAAAAAAAAAAACTTTCAAAACAATTTTTCAAACACTCTTGAGGACAGATACAAGAGTTATTCAGAAAACTTTCAAAGAAACTTTTTCAAACCCACTCACATTTGAAAAGCAAACAAACACTTTGAAAACATAAGAGCAATTATCTAAGAGCCCATGGATAACCATGGATAGAAAGGGTGCTAACACCTTCCCTTTCTATAAATCTACCTCCCGAACCGAGAAACATATCTCATGAGGAATTTTGCTGTGCTTTTGTCCTTTCCTTGTTGGAGAACATAAAAGACGGTGGCGACTCTTGCTTCCGCGACATTTCGCGAAACCAGCTAAAAACAGTCAGTTCTCATTTCCACCGATCACAGAAAGCATACTGTTACAAAAGGTATCCTGACTCCTGTAAGGTTTTTTGTAAATCCTAAGTTGAATTCATATTCTTATAAAAATTCTTTTATTTGCTAAAATGCATTTTCAAAACTTCAAGACAAACATAAACTTTGCATTATTTTAAATATCGTTGTTTGCATATAGCTATTTGTTTGACAATAGAGAAATTTGCACGACGAATATCCAATGAACAGAAGTTCTCTCAAGAAACAGAATCACTTCAAATTGGAAGACACTTCCAATGAAAAATATCCCATAATCAAGGGGGGCATGACAGGTTACTATCCAACTCATCTAGGACAGTCAAGTCAAAATTCCAAGAAATCTCTCATAAAGTCCTGAATAGCCAGGGGCAGGTCTGCATCTGAATCACTTGGGGAATTGAACATGAATTCCAGTAAAGGGTCACGTACGACCAAGCATACATTTTTTGGAAGCTCTATAACACTTACTACTACAGATAGCGACAAGTCCCCACAGAGCCATCTCTATAAGGTTATCCCCACAGAATAATCTTCACGGATATGGGTATAAACCCCTCAAGGCCAAATTCATGGATATCCCCATAAAATTGGATCCATGCAATCCCCTTCCAGAGTTTCAGTCTCCGGAAAACCTCTCCCCAACTGAGTTAGTCTCAAGAAGAATCCTCGAGGAGTTATGCCAAAAGAAAACACCTCCCTAGCAGTACGTCAAATATTCTGTTCAACATGGTTTATTTTCCCAACAAACTACATATTCCCCAGCTTAAGTTTTCCTCTCAGACTATTACAAATTAAGGGACCATAACCCCTAATCTTCAGTGAAGTCATCAACAAAGTCAGTGTTATCTCCGAAGTTTTTGAAAAGCCTGTACCCGACCAGATAGCAGTTTAAAAGCTCCTTTTCCCCAATAGATTTTTCCACTATCCCCAGTGAGTTGCTGTAAAGCCTGGGATCCGACCCGATAACAGTTAACTTCCTTATTCCCAACAAGTTGGTATGAAACCTGGAATCTGACCAGATAAAAACTAACTTTCAAGAGGTAATTCCTCACTAGAGCAACGAACGACTAGAACTCTTGAACTCTTTCCCTCAAGTAGAAATCAACACTCTCCATGGAGTTTCCTTTAAGCAAAGTCAATATTCCCCAGCAGATTTCTCCTCAAACAACATAATAGGAATCCCCAGCGGAAACATTATAAAACAAGGTCAGAAGAGGTGCATACTCTTCATCCCCAACAGTAGTCCGGGATTTAATTTCCCAAGGCTCACCAGCATTTGTCAAAGATTTATTTTCTAGGATAAATATGCACTTCAAACAACATTTCACATTTCATACGTCATAGCATATGCATATGAAATGCATGTAGCATAATCTCATTTATTTTGAGAACACCATTACACAATGCATTTCATACATCATGATATTGCATACAGCTAACGCTTTACCTTTTCAGGAAAAGATCAATCAACAGATAGTTATCATCAACAATTTTCAACAGGTACAAGATTAGTTTCTGAAGCAAGACAGAGCAACTACCTACGTGACCAAATGCAGCTTCACACGGGCTCATCATGAGGTAATCTTACACGGGTTCCTTCTAATTTCTAGATGCAGCTTTACATGGGCTCATCATAATGCAATCTTACACGGATTCCTTCTCAAAATTTACAGATGCAGTTTCACACGGGCTCATCATAAATCAATCTTACATGGATTCCTTCTCAAAATTTCCAGATGCAGCTTCACACGGGTTCATCATGAGGCAATCTTACACGGGTTCCTTCTAATTTCCAGATGCAATTTCACACGGACTCATCATAAAGCAATCTTACACGGATTCCTTCTCAAAATTTCCAGATGCAGCTTCACACGGGCTCATCATGAGGCAATCTTACACGGGTTCCTTCTAATTTCTAGATGCAGTTTCACACAGGCTCATCATAAAGCAATCTTACACAGATTCCTTCTCAAAATTTCCAAATACAGCTTCACACAGGCTCATCATGAGGCAATCTTACACGGGTTCCTTATAATTTCTAGATGCAATTACACACGGGCTCATCATATAGTAACCCTACCCAGGATCCTTCTCATACATTTCCAGATAAAGTTTCACACTGAATCATCCCGAAGAAGCCCTACACAGGTTCCTTCTCATGAATTTACAAATACAGTCCCACACAGATTCATCCTGAAGCAGTCGTCCAAGATTCCTTTATTACTTGTTAAAGTAGTAGTTGTCCAAGATTCCTTCATTACATGTTGAAGTAGTAGTCATCAGATTCCTTCAATACCTGTTGAAGTAGTAGTCGTCAGATTCCTTAATTACTTGTTCAAGTAGTAGTCGTCAGATTCCTTAGTCACCTGTAGAAGTAGTAGTCGTTAAATTCCTTTGTTACCTGTTGAAGTAGTAGTCGTCAAAGATTCCTTCATTATACGTTTCAGTCAAGTGTTATACTTAACAGCAGTCACTTTGGATGGAATCTATAAGCCCATCTCTGACAACTATCTCCAAATGGCATATTTAAGCATATTCCCAATACAGTCAACTAAGACATAGTTGAGTACAAATTTTTGGGCACTCTAGTGTTCAATCATCTTCCTCCTTCAAGTCACGAATGGTGAACTCACCAAACTAACTCTTCAGGTTCAAGAAAATTGAACAGGGGCAGTTGTTGTATCCCAAAATTTTCCCTCTCATTTCTCAAGAATTTTCTCACAAGATCTCTATTGGGTCAAGACTGCGTAAGGTTTGATCAGCTCAAGATACTTCCTCAACACTGATGGCTCAAATTAAGGATTGGGTTTGGACAGGTACAATTGGATTTTTAATGCTTCATATGATTTTCATGGATCATATTGGGCTCTCAAGTATCAGGTCGAAGAAAGGAGGAAGAGGAAATTTTCGAAAGGGAAAAGCAGATCGAAAGGAGTGGTTGCAGATAACCATGTTGAATTCAAAATCTGGTTCAGGCAGTTTGAACCACATGACTGATTGAAAAGGAGTGATGGGAAGATTTTTGACAAATCGAATAAGAGAAAGCTTGCTTCGATCCACAAGCTTCGATTGGGCAATGACTATCTTCAAGCAACCTGCTTTGACCCACAAGCTTTGACTGGGCTACCTTCATGCCTGCTTCAATCCATAAGGTTCGACTAGGCAGTGGTTTCCTTCAAGCTTGCTTCTATCCACAAGCTTCGATTGGACAATGGTTTCCTTTGAGAAACCTGCTTCGATCCACCTCTAAACCTCCTTCGATCCACATACTAAACCTTTCGACACACATAGTTTCGACACTATGAATTACAAGGCTATCTTCATGCTTGCTTCGATCCACAAGCTTCGATCCATAAGGATAGTTGGTTGTGGCATTTGAAGTTTGGACATTTCAACTTTCGACCACTTAAATAACTGATTACTCAAAATATGGTTTTCCAAGTCTTGAGATGCCTGGAAAAAAACTGTGAATCTTGAAAGCAATCCAGAAGTTCTTTCATTTCGACTATGCCAATGAAATCATCTTGCATACTCAAAGAGGTACACTCAGATGAATGTCGTCCATTCGAAGAACCTACAATTGGTGGAAACGAATATTGTCTTGTCTGTTGATGATTATGGTCGAAAGTTATGGCTCCATGTGATCAAATCAAAGGGAGAGAGTATTCGACATATTCAAGATGCTTGTCGAAAACCAGATTAAAGAAAAGATCAAATTCATAGGCCATGTTACATAATCTTTCTTTGCAGGCCTCAAACTTGTGTTTCACTCCATAATTAATTGTTTACACAATGGATTAAGCTCTTACCCAAGTTATTAAGCCATTGTCCAAAAGATATTTCCATAAAGGAGGCTTGTTGGTACAAAACATTCCTTGAGCCCATACCTTGCTTACTTCTGATCATGGAAATTAGCCCCTCAATGCCAACAACTTTGGTACTTTATATTGGGATCATGGATAACTTGGATAACTTGATATTTGCATTCCAACCAAACCATAAATTGTTATCTTGAAAATCTGATTACTTCAACTTCTCAAATCTTTTCTCTATAAATAGAGAGGTCATTTGCAAGATAATGGCCAGATTCTTGTTTGTTGAAAAATCCTCAAAACCCCTTATACTCTAAAAAAAACTCAGAACCTGCACACAAGCACAAAACTTGGCACATCCTAAGTTTACATATAAAAATCTCAAATCCCTTCAAGCGTTAGTGATCCTTTCGATTCACTCCTAGCTTCCATATACCAGCGTTAAAACACTCCCAAAGCCCTAAAAAAACCTCTCAAGGAAGGTAGTTATCCTTTCGATTCACTCCCAACTTCCATGTACCAGCCTTTCGATTCAGTGACTTTTAAAGCAAAATAATGATCCCACTAGCTCAAGGAAGGTCCCTGCAAGCTTAATCCATCATCAAGTCATTTCTGGAAGACATATAGAGGTCTTTCGATTTTCACTTCAAGAGGTAAGATTTCTTAACTATGACATCTTGATATAAGCGTTTTCAGCATATACAAATAAAAGAAAAGATGTAGATATCATATCTAGGAAGCTGACCATGATCTCAGTTTTGATTTTCATTATTTGTGTCTTAAGAATTTCAACTCTGACCGGTTAGGTTTTGATTTTGGTATTGAACAAAATTCATGCTAACCTTCGACCAATAACTTTTGAAAATCATGTGGTTAGATTCGTATTTAAATTTTAGGCAGGTTTGATATTTACATCTTTCGATTTGGCTGAGAAATGAAGCTTTTCAAAGCTTAACAATGGAGTTATACATCCCTTCATGCGAAAGAAGAAGATGAAGCCATGTTCAAATTTTCCGAAATGAGTTCATTTTATATTTAGTTCAAGTTGTATAACTAACGGATGAAACAGACCACCCCAATGGTACAAACAGCACGCGCTAAAGCCTTGCCATGTTGAAGGTCCTGGGTTCGAGCCCCAGCGGGACCTTTTGTATTTTTTTTGTCATTTTTTTCAAACTAACATGCAGGTTTATAACATATTGATTGTTGGTTGTTCTGAATGAAAGGTGTCAAGAACCTGGATTCAAACCTTGGCAGAACCAAAATAATTTTTTATCACTTGTTTGTTTTTATTTCTTAACAAACTTCAACATTTTTTTACAACCAATCAAAACAACTTCTTTTGAGTTAATTTTTTGCACACTACTTATTTACAATGTCTATTTTATGAAAATATGAAAATATCACAAAAAATATTTTATTTTCATATTTATTTTAATTAACCAAAAGCCTTCCATAAAAAACCCTAAAAAATGATTTCTTGATTAATTTGATTTCCTTTTAACTTAGGATTAATTTTCCTATTTTTTATTAATCACATCCCTTTTTTGTTAATTAGGCCAAAACAATTTTCCTAACAAAAATCCAAAGCAAAATCCATTTATTTTTGTATTCCTTGTAAATTATGTATTTCATTTCTTGTACATTATTCAAGTTTCAATATGGTTTTAATAGATAATTGGTATTTAATTTCTTGCAATCCCCATTTGTAAATTTGTACACCCCATCCCAAGTGATGTAATAGCGTATCAAATTTACTTTTCGCAATTTATCGCTTTCATATAAATGCTAGTAATTAGGGTTTCTATGGAAAGATAAAATTAATGCTTAGAAAACACTAATCCAATATAAATCAAGCATGAAAAAATAAATACTTGCACACTTACACCTGTAGGGTTAACTCCACTTGTTGCCTTGAGAAAATAGTCATAATATGCATGTGAGACATCTTAGCAAAAATAATAAAAAAATACAAGATCATAGTCCCTCGATGATGCTTCGAATATTGCCTTATAAATGATCTTAGTCCATCAAGAGAAATGCTAAGATATCTCACAACATTTCTATTCATGACTATACGATGACCCACACCCGTCCCTTTACATCCAAAGATAAGGTTTCTTACCAATCAATGGTAAGATAGCAATATCAAAGGAAGAAAGAAATGAACAAAAGACTTTTGAGTAGGTAGAACGTTCTTAGTTGGTTGATCACAATCCATCTTCAAAAAAAACATCTTTTCAAACACACCAAACACTTTCAAAACATGAAATATTTTCAAAAAGTCCAACACTTTGTATACATTCTTATAGAGACGAGAATCATTACAAAGTTTTCCTAAATGAAGGCGCCTTTCAAAAATACTTTCAAAACCCACCACAAACACATTTCAAACAAAGCAATTTCAAAAGTGATCTAGCAAGCAACTAAGAGCCCATAGACAACTATGGATGAAAAGGGTGCTAACATCTTCCCTTTTCATAATTTACCCCCCGAACTCAAGAAAACATCTCAAAGGTCTTTCCTGTTCTTTTCACCCTTTCCTTATTTGATAAAAGAAAAGTCGGTAGTGACTCTTTCTATCCATAATAATCGCGATCAAACGCAAAACAACCAAGTTAGTTCTCCCACCGTATTACAGAACTGGCGACTCTGCTGGGGATGAAGAGTAAAAGTGGGGTTACCTTAAAGCTAAATCATATTTACTTTCTTTGATTGTTTGATTTGATACTTTACATTTATGTGTCCTTGTTTGGGTTTGTATTGATCCTTTACTGGTATCGGGGAACACCATTAGGTAAGTAACAATAGATTGTGGAAATTGTATGGCATATACCGATATGGTTGAAGCAATGACTAGGTTAGTGTGACACATTTGTTGGTACCAGTATCCCTTGTGTTGAATCGAGGAGAATACGGGGCCGCTGAGTGGTGTCATGAAGCACTAACTGACCTTAGAACCTTTAATTGAACAACTTGGCCATTAGGAAGTAGTGAGATAGCCGGTTTCGGTGGAAAGCTGAAAATTGGTAGATACTCGATACTACGCTCATTTAGATCAGACTTTTGGGATATCTCGTCCGTAAGAAAAGATTGATTATGCTGAGACAATTCCTAATGAAGAAAGATCAATGATATTGAGATTCCCTAGAACCCGATTACTTTCTAGGACAGGTTGAGCCAACTAAACTTCAAGAGGGTACTTACCTATAAACTCCATGCAAGCCTAAACCTAAGGATTTGTTTGTTTGTATGTGATTATTTGTACATAACGACTTATTTTCTTGTACATAACATCATGACATCATACCATAGCATTTTAAATAACAATTTCAAGGGTCTCAAGGGCTTATGATGCAGGGTTATGTTAAACCAAACGTCTATCTAGGGGCAAGAGGTATTATTTTCCTATAACCAAATGCTGTCAAAGACCAAAGCATGGTAACAAATGCCAAGGTCTATAACCCACTTGACATGGTGAGCTTGATTCTCGTGGAAGGACATCCAACGATACGAAGTTCTACAATTAAAGGTGTAACCAAAGTTCAACCTCTAACATCTTCTTGTGTTTACCCCGCGAGAACCTTGAAAACATCACATTTACATATCATGCATGTCATCATAACAAGTTTTCCCCATACAGGTTTCTCATCCGCTTACTGTTTATTTCAGTAAAGATGGCTCTAGGATAGACTATCAAGGACATTCAGATTCAAAATGCTCAACTTCAAGAAATTTTCTTGAACCTATCCAAGGGGCAAGAAGAAGTGAAAGCACTCCTCAGTGAGAGCATGACTAAAAAGAATACTGAAGACAATAGGGATGACCAGTTGGAACGGTTACAAACTGAAATGGCAACCATGAAAATCCATATGATGGAACATATGGTGGGTCAGATGGCTCTTATAAAAAACTTAGCTCAGGGACAAGAAGAACTGAGATCCCTTGTCAACAAGCTTCATCAAGAAGGATGCAATAATATGGCATAAATAGCTGGAATTGGGGATATAGTCATTAATCAGCCTCCGATGAGACAAGAAGTTGGTTTGGTCGAGAGAACACCCTTCAAAATGGCTACTATACCAAGTGTCCAATGACAACCTCTCCAACCACGACAGGGTGGTCAGCGTAAGCAAGATATGCCCAAAAGACAATTTACAGAGATCAATGTGTCTTTGGCTCAAGCATTGCATCATATGTTGGAAGCCAAGCTGGTTATATTAAGGGAACCTCCTCAAAAACCTAACACTTCTGCTCCCAACTACGAACACAATGAAAAGTGCACATACCACTCTACCAATCGGGGACACGAAACTAACCACTGCTGGGAATTGAAGAACAAGATTCAAGACCTGATCAATGAAGGAGTGTTGAAATTCGCACAAGATGGTCAACTGGAATTTTTCTATCATCCCTCAAAGGCACATCATCTGAAGTGAAAAATTTAGGCAGAGAAATTTTTGTTCATTCGACTTTTCAGTTGAAATTTTTGATGTCTTCACTAAACCCCTTTCTAAAGATATGTTTAATTTCATTCTGAAACATCTCAGCATGAAATTATGTCCAGAATAAGAGTTTTATTTATATATTCTTTAACCCTTAGAATTTTATGTTTTTTTGTTGAACTTCTGATCAATAATTCTTCAGAAGTTAGAAGGACAGTTTTATCAGGATCTATCTAAGAAGATCTAAACAATTCCCAAAGGGTTCATTTCAAAGATAGAAGCATGCAGTTCACATCATCAACATTTATCATCCTCTCACAAGAGTTTCATCTAAGGCTGAACACGCGTTCAACTTCTCAAGAGACTAAAGCGTGATTGGATGCATTGAGACTCGTGTTGTATCGGTAACTGTTTTATATCTCCACACCATCTACCTATTTTTCAAGAACCACTAATGTTATATAATCATTTCGTTTCACTCTTTTCTTGCTAATTAAGTTTTCTATTTGTTTATAAATACACCGTTCACTTTCACTTTCACTTTTTAACTCTCACTTCTTCTCCCTACTATTTGCTCTCTACTTTTTGTGTGAAATTTTTCTTTCAAAAACCTTCACAAAGTTTGTGTGAACAATGGCTTCTTCTCAAAGAGCTCAAAGCTCTTAATGTGTCCCTGGCTCTTCTTCTTAAACAACAGAAAGGTATGAAGAACCTTCAAGAACTCTCCTGACTCCCATTGATTAACTAGATGTTCTTTGTGAACTCATTGTGGACTTCGGAAGCATGAAGGAAAACTGTTATGATCTTACTCCTAATGTTGAATTTCAAGGGTGGACCAAGTATTTTGATTGTCTACTGGGTCCATTTTTTCCAATATTAGTTAAAGAGTTCTGGATTTACGCTACCACTTCAAACCATCAAGTTACTTATTATGTGATGGGGAAGAAAATAGTAATTTTTGAAGACCTTATTGCACGCTTGATAGGTCATGACGGTGAAGGCATTCGTTGCAGCGACATGGCAGAAAAATGCTCTGACCTAACAACAATTTCAAAAGAGATTTTTACTTATGGCCAACCTTCTAACAAAATTAAAGATCTGAAAGACTACTTCAAAATTTGGTCAAAAATCATCTTAGGTTGCATCAACCACAGAAAGCCCACAAGCTCTCCTGATTATATCAACATTTACCAGCAATTTCTTCTGTACTTCATTGCAACCAAGGCAAAGGTAAATCTTCCTCGTCTGCTATTTAATCATCTGAAGACAAGCGTCAAAGAGACTAGAGAATAAGAAAGGAATAAGAGTTACTAGATACCTCTGGGCAGGCTCATATCAGATATTCTAACGGAAAACAAACTGGTAGAATATCTGACTGAAGCTCAACAAGTCAGCACTCTGGAAGTATGTGCAGGAAAACCTCTGAATGCAAAGAATCTAAAGAAAATCAAAATCATTGACACCATCAAGAATGACCCAAATGTTACAACAAAGGAAGTCATTACAACAAGAAGAGTTCCTCTGAAGGATTTCCCTCTTTTCTCTCAAACAGATGCTTCTCCAAAAATTATTGTCGGATATCTGGAAGCTTGCAAATTGGATGGGACTGTTCCAGAAGTGAACATTCACGATCTGCGATAACATGCTTCAAAGGTTGTTCTCAAGAAATCAAGGAAAAGGAAAGCTGCAGGAGAAATATCTTCTCAGAAGGTTCCCAAAGCTGCTAAGAAGAAACGTAATTCTTCTTTTATTTCTGTTGTGGAATCATTACTTTTATCAACATCTGAAGCCCACTCCTCTCTAAAACCCATAGAAGACCCTTCACCATAAAACATTGATGATTTTGATATTGAATTTTACCCTTCCATCACTCTAGAAAACATTCTGGACGAACCAAATTCTACTACTGCACATCTTGACCAAAATCAGCCAGAACTTGCTCAAGTTCTTTTTGATATTGATCAATTTGATCCGGTGTTCCAAGCTTCCCAATCAGAAAATCCAAACTCTCAAGCTCCCCACTCTGAAAATCCAAACTTTCACGATCCCCAACCAGAAAATCCAAATATTGACTCTGATACCACTGCACCCATTACTGGAATAACAGAACCTCTCATGGTCCAACAACCACTCACAATCCATGACATTCTAGAAATTCCATCTCCCTACCATTCCACTCCACCAAACACACCTCATTCACCCATTATCTTTTTTGATTCTCCCTCTCCATTCAACCCTCTAGAAGACCACCTCCACACAGTAATGGACTTAGATACACTGGACAACCTTTCCTCTAGCTCTCACAAAATTTCCATCCCAAAACCAATACCAAATATCACCAAGGAAGATGTTGGTAAAAATCTACTGATTTTTGAAACAAAAATTATTTAATGGGTTAACTATCTAAAGATAGTCTGCTTAGAGAATCTGAATCATGTTGCTTCTGATTCACACTGGAACCAGTTCAGAAAATGATTCAATTCTGAATCCCAAAAACTCAAGGAGTTAAGTTATGAAGTGGCTCATCAGATTTTATGTGATCAGCTGAATGTTTTCAAGGATCAAGTTCTGTGCCACTGGGAAAAGAAACCTCTTCTTCTGCTGGACAATTCCCCTTGGGAAGATCACCATCCTTTAGAAGTTGATGAACCTTGCTCTGATACCCTTCCTCTAGTTATAGTTCAAGACAAAGGCAAGGAACTTGAAGAAGCTACTGAGTCAGAATTTGTTGTAGCTTGCTCTGAAAAGGTGGCACCTTCTACCTATATACCTTCTTCATCTCTGGTTCTGCAAACTCTGGAGGAATTGAAGAAAGAAAATGTAGTGATCAAGGAGAGACTAGACAAGCAAGATGACACATGCAAGGAAATCAAAGGGATGCTGGGAAAACAAGAAGAGTCAAACACTCAGATTAAGAATTTGTTGGAAGCCCTGTTCACACGACTTCCTCCACCTCAATCTTAGTTTTGAAAATTGTTTTCTTTACTGTGTCCAATTTTTTGTGTTTGATTTTGAATGTGTTATTGAAATCATTTTTAATACAACTCTACTTTTATTGCTTAATGTGTTTATATTGCTTTTTGATTATTGACAAAAAGGAGGAGAACGTAAGATATTTCTAATAACAGTATCGAGACACAGTCTCAAATATTTTGAATATCATAACTTCTCGTTTTTTTTTTAAAGCAAAATAGGAACAAAACTCTGGTGAAGACAGAAGAAGATGCATCAAAAACTCTGATCAGAATAAACTTTAGGGAAGTATTTCATCTCTATCTGAGTATTCAACTCAGGGGAGACCCTCAAATGCTTTATGTTCTTTCTGTTTCTATTGAAATATCCTAGTTTTTGTCATCACCAAAAAGGGGGATATTGTTAGAACATAGTTTGATTCTACAACCCTTGTAAGAGTTTTGATGATAACAAACGCAAAGAACAATTATGCTTCCTAATTATATTCTATTTTGAAGAAAATTTCTGACGGAAGAAGATCAGAAGATGCACTAAAACGTTGCTACAACTCTGATTATAAACATCTCTGAAAGAAGTTCTAACGCTACAAACAGGACTCCATGGTTATGATCTACAAAGTTCTGAAGCAAGCAACAACGGTTACTTTCATCTTCTGAAGCAAGCATGTTCTGAAGCGTTACAAATCAAATATTTCCATTTCAAGAGTAATGGGTGGAAGGAAACAAGGATCTTTACTTTTGGAAAGCACCTTAATTATCATTGATCAACATACCAAAAGCTCCTTCATGCTTCACCTATTTAAACAAAGCTTTAAGGATAAATTGTTCACGATTTTCTCACACACAGTATCGCTGCTATCACTATCTTCCTCAAACGTACAAATTTCAAATTGTGTAAAACATCCTTGTGATACTGTTTTATTAGAAAACATTCTTGTACACTTTTATTCATTTATTATTTAGAGAAATTCCTTGAGAAAAATCGGGTTGTGGTTTAAACTCAAGAAGACTTTGACGGTTGTCAAAGTAGATTTGTAATCAAGATTGATTAGTGGATTAAGACCTTGTTGAGAGAGGTGGAATCAACTTGATGGGTGTACTGGATTAGTTTGAGTTCAAACGAACCAGGATAACCAACTTGTTCTTTACTTTAAGTTTTAAAAATCCCAATTCAACCCCCCCCCCCTTTCTTGTGTTTTTCCATTCTTCAAAGGATTATATTGGCCTACTATGTTAAAAGATTGTGTTGAGTTTGCAAAAGGCCAAGAATGTCAAATACATACAGGAATCCAGCATGTACCTGCAAGCAAACTTCACTCATTTGTGAAACATTGGCCTTTTAGGGGATGGGCTTTGGATCTTATTAGAGAGATTCAGCCAACATCATCTAATAGCCAAATATATATATTGGTGGGCATTGACTACTTCACTAAATGGATCGAAGCAATTCCTTTAGTCAATGTAGACCAAGAAGATGTCATTGAATTTATTCAAAAGAACATTATATATAGGTTTGGAATTCCTGAGACAATAACAATTGATCAAGGATCAATATTTATTAGGTGAAAAATGCAAGAATTTGCTACAGAAATGGGATTCAAGATGTTAACATCTACACCTTATTATGCGCAAGCCAATGGCCAAGTCGAAGCGGCAAATAAGGTAGTGATTGGCTTAATAAAAAAAGCATGTAGGAAAAAAGCCAAAAAATTGGCATAATACGTTGGACCAAATCTTATGGGCATGTCGAACTTCTCCTAAAGAAGCTACCAATACGACACCATTTTGATTAACCTACAGTCATGATGTAGTGTTGCCAGTAGAAATCTATCTACAGCCAACAAGAATTCAGAGACATCAAGATATTCCTTCTGAATCTTATTGGAATATGATGTTAGATGAACTGGTTGATTTGGACGAAGAAAGACTGAGAGCTTTCGACCTCTTAAGGATACAAAAGAAAAGAGTGGAAAAATCTTATAATAAGAGAGTAAAACCCAAGAGATTCTTGTCTGAAGATTTGGTGTGGAAGGAAAATCTCCCAATGGATCAAAAGGATAAGAGCACGGGAAAATGGTCTCCTAAATAGGAAAGACCTTTTAAGATTATCCAAGTATTTTCTGGTGGTGCCTATGAGGTCGAAGAATTAAGTGAAGATAAAAGACTCTTGAGAGTAAATGTTAAATATCTGAAAAAATATAGACCTGCACTTCAAGAAGTTAAAATAATCAGCAATTGATCTCAGTCGAAGTATATAGCCAAAATGGACGGGTGTCGAATAGAGACATCAAAGTATGACCATTTCTTCTTGTGTCGAAATTGACATTCTTGGGGGGCAATTTATTAGCTCCTAAATTCGACACTCACATATATTGGCCTTATTGGCTAAAAATAGATTGAAGAAATCTAAGCTGAAGACACTTCGACAGAAGAGCCTGTGAATGGAGTTGTGTCGAAGTCATCCTTTGTAAGAACGAAAAAAATACTTAGAGAATTTTCTAAGTTAAATAATGTTTCAATCGAAAAGCTCTTGTATCAGCAACAAGTGGATTTGAATCTGAAGAAAGGAGGGAAAGGCAATTCATTTGGCAGTTGGGAAAAGTGACGTAGTATAAAGGTAGGGGTCGAAGAGAATGCAGAGGACACTTGTCCTCATCCTAGAATGAAGAAATTGTTCAACAGTTACTTATTATTAGTATAAATATAGGAATTTTATGTAGAATTTCGTGTGTTCAACTCATTGTACAAGTCACTCAATTTTATTCGAGTACCCGCTGTGAGAGAAAGAATATTGAGAATGTACATTTGAATCAACATACTTTATTGCAATCAAAATATTTGCATTTCTTTGTAATCCTTGCCATTTAACATTTTTCTGCAAACTTTACCATTACAGCCTTTTAAATTACTGCAAATTTACTTTATTATGTACTTTACTTGTGTTTTTACTAATTTTTTACCTTCATTATTCCTTTACTCTTAGTATCCGGATGAACTTGTCCATTAACAACATTAAGACTCTTATCAAAACCCAAAAAACACTTAGCATATGTCCTAGGATCAAACTGACCGATCCTGCAAGTAACAAAAATAACCTTTTTTGGAAGATAAACGGTTTTTTACCAATTGTCACGGTAAACATATGGATAATGTCTTCTGCTTTCCAATTGTTGAGTCCATTTCCTTTGGTAGGAAACATTCAGCCATTGAAGTCACAGTCATTGTCAGCATCTTCTATTTCATTGACTTTATTGTTGCTGATACGAAACAGAGGTCTTCCAGCTCGACCGTGGCAAACAGTCATTTGACCCTTTGCAGTAAAGCATATACTAAACTTATCAGGTTTGTAGGGGATATCAGGAAGCTGACCCCAAATTTTACAACCACCTTCTTCTATAGTAGTTTTGGCAACTTTCAAGGAAGCCATCTTGTGCAGAACCCTGGTAGTCTTTGAAAAGGAAGAAACATCTTCAACAACAGTAGGGGAAATTTCTTCAAAATCTTGGCAGAGAGTCTCAATAAATTCACTATCCATCTCTATGTACCAGAATGAATTCAGATGACTGACTTTGTACTCCTCTTCTCCGCAGACAGTAACAATCTTCCTTTTCACAGGATAATTAAGTTTCTGGTGAAAAGTGGAGGTGATGGCACCTGCCCTATAGATCCAGGGGCGTCCCAATAGACAAGAATAAGCTGGTCGGATATCCATTACATAAAAGGTGGATTCAAATATTTGTGAACCTACTTTGATCGGGAGGTCCATTTCTCCATGTACCATTCTTTTTGAACCGTCAAAGGCTCGAACTATGATGTCGCTAGGTTTCAGCACAAGCTCTTCACAATCCAGTATGTCAAGAGCGCCCTTTGGAAGAACATTCAAAGAAGAGCTAGTATCAACTAACACATGAGTCAACGTAGTGCCCCTACATTCAATGGAGACATACAGAGCCCTATTATGATTTCTCCCCTCAAAAGTCAGGTCAGCATCGGAGAAACCTAATCCAGTCGTTGAGCTATCAACATAACTTCGAAATTGATCGGCAGAAATCTTTTGTGGTACATGAGAAGTCTTCAAAAATTTCATTAAAGCTTGCACATGGGCTTCAGAATATAGTTGTAAAGATAACATGGAGATTTTGGAAAGGGTTTGCCCCAGCTATTCAACAATTTTGTAATCACTTCTACGAATGATCTTCAAAACCTCTTCCATTTCTTATCCAGAGGTATCTTTGACTGTAGCTTCTTTTGGTGCCTCTGTCCGGGCAGGCTCTATCATTTTCTCTTTACCTCGAGCTTCGGAAATTGTCTTGGTAACTGTAACTTAAACAGGTGGAGAGATTTCCAAAGAGAAAATCCTTCCACTTCTAGTAATTTTACGGGTCCCTGCAATATTGTCAATGTTGGGATCAACTTTTTCATCATCTTCGTCAGACAACTCTTGTTTAACACCATGGTAATAGACGTCAGACCCATAATTCCATTGAATAGCCTTCTCCGAGAAATATGGGATGGGCCCAGGTTTTGTAATGATTAAAGAAGCAGCTTTTGGATTGGTAGTAATCCTTACAGGACCCTTGGAGGTGATCTTGAAAGGAGTACCAAATATGACAGACAAATCTCAGCATAAATTCTCAGTATACGAACTTTTTCAATCAAAATTACATGTTCATCCATCATGGGTTTAATGCCTTTATTCAGTAATCCGGAGCCATTGGGTTGAACTGCACAACAATAACATTCTTTAACACAACCCAAAAATAAACCAGCTAGTAGCAAATTATTCTTAACTGTTAAGAGAGGAGTAACCACATCATTTATGGAGGTAATATACAAAACATCTTCAATAGTACTTATGCCTTTGTTATGCTTTGGCATATGAGCAGTAATCACGTTCTGAGTCTTAGGAGGGTCAAACTCAATTTCCTTGTTATCAATCATGTCTTAGAGTTTATTTTTCAGGGTCCAACAATTGTTGGTGTCGGGCCCAGGATTGTTCGAATGATAGGCACACCTTGCATTTGGATTGTACTTTGGAGAGGATGTGTTTGGATTAGGAGGAGGATCCTGTAGTGTCATGAGGTCAGAATTTATCAAATGTTGCAATGCTTGAGCCAATGTGATATTAATCCTAGTGAACTTCCTCCTTGGAGCGTCTGACATATGTTGGTTGCCCTGTTGTTGTTATTGTTGAGCAACTTCTAGATTAGAGATCAATACCGCCCCACAGACTGATGACAGTCATTTTTACTACGTCTTTTCTGGCCATAGACAACATTGGTTTCTTTTTTACCAACAAAAGGCTTTTTCACAATATTAAAAGATGTAGCCATATGAATCTTCCCGCTCTTGATACCACTTTTAACTTGTTCGCCAGTCAGAATAAGCTTAGTAAACCCCAATGAAGAACTCTCATTCAATAAATTAAAGAATGGACCCATCAGAGTGCCCATGAACATATCCACCAATTATCGGTTAGTCAAAGGAGGTTTCACTCTTCCAGCTAGGTCCCTCCATTTTTGTGCATACTCCTTGAACCCTCCATTTGAGCCTATAGACATGTTTTGCAATTGCACACGAGTCGGTGCCAGGTCAACATTATATTAATACTGCTTGTAAAAAGAAGCATCCAAGTCTTCCCACGTATGAATGTTGGTTCCTTCCAACTGGTAGAACCATTCAAGTTGAGTACCGGACAAACTTTCTTGAAAGAAATAGACCCATAATTTCCGATCAACAGTACGAGGTTGGATTTTTCGAACATACAACCTCATATGAAGTTTGAGACAAGAGACCCCATCATATTTAGCAAAGGTAGGGACCTTTAATTTGTGAGGGATGACCACCCCAGGGGTTAGCCATAACTCTCTAAAATCTAATCCAGGCACTTTCTGGTTTTCCATAGCTTTGAGACGATCTTCTAACTTCTTGTACTTGTCATCTGCAGGAGGGTATTATTCGTCGGAGTAGTCTTCATATTTGAAACCATGGTTATTTCTATCTTCACCCCTGACACTTCTGCCATCGTCCTTTTGGTTGTTGTCTTCCTCAGAGGAAACATCATTCACTTGAACTGGTTGAGCAGGACCTTTGAATCTTCTCCATTTTGTGGATAATAACCTGCTTCTTAGTCTTCTTTTTCGTGGTGAGAAGCTCCATCATCTCTTGTTGCCCTTTTCCCAGATTCAGAAGAGTCTCTTGAAATTGTGCATGTTGAGTTTGGAGATCCTTGACAGTTTGTTCGAGAGCCATCTTATACTAAAATAAACAGTAAATAGATGAGGAAACTTGTATTGGAAAACCTGCTTAAGAAATGATGCATGATTTGTGGATGCAATGTTTTCAATGACCTCAGGAGATTTAAGTTTGCTAGCCAAAAGGAAACAAAAACAAAGATTGCGTTAATAAGTTCAAAAATTACAATTGCCTCTTAGGCTTACAATGAAAAGCAAAAGGGTCTCAAAGAGATAACAATATTAACTTTTAAACCTTAAGACTTAAGTCACCCACAGTCGCTTCCTCTTCGTGTCGATGTATGAATTAAGGCTTTACTCCTCGTGAAGTTGCTTTGTGAGCTCCAACACTTTCTTTTCACTTGCATAAAATTGAGTTTCAAACGTGTCTTGTTATACCTTGAGTTGAATTTAGGACTTCTGCAATTATTCAAGGTTAGTGGGCATGTCTAGATGGAGGGTGATGCGATAAATGTATCCTTTGACAACAAGCACTAAGATTACTGGTAGAACAGTTGAATATGTCATCATAAGGTTTTGAGCGCGAGCTCGTACCCATTTGAGATAGGGCTCCAAAGGGATAGAGTTCTTATGCCCTAAAGTCTTTCTATCAATCTTGTTTATCATGCCCAAGTGCGTATAAACCTTTGAAAATAACCTTGAGGATCATTTTCATAGTAGAACATAATACCCTGGATAAGTGCGTCATGGGGACCATATCTTCGATCATAACCAAATTATCGCAGAGCCAAAGAAGGGTTGTAAGTAATACCTCCCCTAATACCAAGGAGTGGAAATTAGGGAATTCCCCGCAGTGTTTAATGATAGTAACATCTTCCAGAGATCGGGAGCACCAAAAGATATTCGAATGACAAAGAAACATCATCCTTTGAGACCATCTCAAACCTTGTTCATTCTTCAATACTGATCGAGGAAGGTGTGAAATAAGCCATCTAGATAGCAAAGGTATGCAACACATACGAGTCCCTCGCTTCCTCATAGTACGAGTGTGAAGAGAATGCGAAATATCTTCGAGCAAAGTAGGCACAGGGTTACGAGAAAGAAATATTTTGACGGTATTCACATCTATTAGTTGGTCTGGATTAGGGAATAGCACCAAACCATAGATCAACAAAGCCAAGATTTATTCGAAAGCCCTAAAACTCATAGCATCCAGAAACAGCCGAGCCTTCTCTAACAAAAATTTAGCAAGAAAACCCTTGACTCCACTTCTTGTTTCCTAATTAGCTACAATGTCAGAAAACTTCAGATGTAAGGCTCCTACAATTTCTTCAGGTTGTGGATCTTTCTCTAAACTAGTGAAAGGTATTTGATTGAGAACAGGTACTCCCAGTAATTGAGAAAACTCCTCCATTATGGGTATCAACTGATAATCCAGAAATGTGAAGCAGTGATGTGCGGGATCAAAGAACTGGAATAGAATACTCATCATGTCTTCTTCAAAACCCGAGGTAACCAATATGAGTAGTCGACCATGCCTTTTGATGAACGCAGAACTTTCGGGAACTATTGAGACTAACTCTTTAAGTTGAGAAGGTATCCTCAAAAAATTGATCCACATAGTGTTTCTGCGAGCGGAAGCCATAACCTACAGAACAAAGATAAATCCCTAGGTCCTTGAAATGGTTAGTGAAAATGACATGGTATGATCACATGATGTTATAATGTCATGTTCGCACAATTAATCAAACATAAACAAAACACACAAGGCCTTAGGTTTAAGCTTGCATGGAGTTTATAGGTAAGTACCCTCTTGAAATTTTTGTTGGCTCAACCTATCCTAAAATAAGTAACCGGGTTCTAGGAGCCTCAATATCCCTGATTGTTCTCTCAGGCATTGTTTCAGCACAAGCATCTAAATTGTGACTGAAATATCCCGAAAGTCCAATCTCAATGAGTGTAGTATCGAGTATTAACCAACTTCAGTCTTCACCAAAGCTATCCATCTCACTACTTTCTAATAGCTAAGTTGTGTCAACTAAGGTTCTACGGTCAGTTAGCGCTTATGACACCACATGGTAGCCCAGAATTCTCCTTGACTTACTCAAGGGACACCGACACCAACCAATGTGTTGCACTAACATAGCCATCGCCTTAACCATATCGGTCTATGTCGTACAGTTTTCACGATCTATTTCTACTTACCTAAAATGCCCCTATATGGTATATGATCTGTACAACAAATAAACCCAAGCATACCATTTAAAATTAAAGTAGGCAAGTTAAATAAATAAAGCAATAAAGGTGATCTAGCACTTAAGGTAACCCCACTTTTAGTTTAGTTTCCCCAGCAGAGTCGCCAGTTCTGTAATACGGCGGGAGAACTGACTTTTGGGTTTTGCATTTTATCGCAAATGTTACAGATATCAAGAGTCACAATCGACTTTTATTTTATCCAATAAAGGAATAGATGAAAACAACAAGAAATACCTTTTTGATAATTTTCTGAGTAAGGGGATAGGTTATGAAAAGGGAAGGTATTAGCACCCTTTTCATCCTTAGTTATCTATGGGCTCTTAATCGCTAGCTCACTTTGAAAAATGCTCTGTGCTTGTGTATGTTTGAAAATATTTTGAAAATGCCTAAGTGAAGAAATTTTGTAATGATTCTCGTATCATTGAGAATGTATACAAAATGTTTGTTTTGACAATATTTATGAAAATGAGTATTTCTTTTGTGAAAAGTGTTTTGAAGATGCCAATGTAAGGCAGTTTGTTTTATAATAACCCTTGTATCAGTCCTCAAGAGAGTCTTGAAAGTAGTTGTTTTGAAATTGTGAGGTGTGAATACTTTTTAGTTTGTGAGCAAGCGATTACGAGTGATCTATCTACTCAATGGTCTTTGTTCTTTACCTCCTCCTTTAGATAGTGCTATCCTACCATTAGTTAGTAGGAAGCTCTATCATTGGATGTGAGGGACATGCGTGGCTTATTGTACAGTCATAAAAGGAAACTTGTAGGACGCTTTAGCAATTGTCGTAAGGGACTAAGATCGTTTACCGAAGGCAGCATCGAAGGGTCATCGAGGGACTGCGCTTTTTTAACTGAGGGTCTTTGCTAAAGCATCCCACGTTCGAGGGACACGACTATTTAAATCCAAGGCAACAAATGAGGGTAACCCTAGAGGTGTGTGTGTGTGTGTGTGTGCGAAGTGTTTTGATTTCAGGTATTTTTGTCTTGAAATTAGGATTTTTCTATCGGTTGATTTTAATCTTTTCATACAAACCCTAATTACTAACAGTAATAAGGAAAGCAGTAAATTGCGGAAATTAAATATTCTATGTTATTACAAGGCCTCGGGAATGGGGGTACAAATTTGTGAATGGGGATGAAAAAGCAGTAAATCATAGTTTATCTATTACAAGCTTTAAGCAATTACATAATTGTTTTAATACGGAAAATAAACAAATGCGCGAAGATAGTAAGGAGAAAGATGTAAAAAAACCTAAAAAATTCTATATATTTTAAGAAAAGATTTTGTTGTTTTTGTTTAGAAAATATTTGAAATGTAAAATAAATAAAATTAAACCTAAATCTAATTTAATTTATAATTTAATTATCTAAAATAAAATAAGGTGTGATTAAATTAATTAATTTTTATTATCAAAAATTAAATTAATTAATTAAAATTTAAAGAATTCTAAGTATTTAGAAAATATTTTTGGTGTTTTATTTAGAAAAGACATTTTATAGTATAAAACCTAATTCTAATTAAATAAAATCAAAGTGATTAATTTAAATTAATTTTTATTTGTCAAAAATTAAATTAATTAATTAAAAACCTAAATCTAATTTTTTAAATCATTTTTATGATTTTCTAATTTAAATAAAAAATGATTAAAAAGAAAACAAATAATTTAAACCAAAAAGAAATTTAAATGGGCCTGGTACTGTAAAAGAAAAATGGGGGGTGAGAAACCAAAAATCCCAGGCCCAACAACAAGAAAGTTCAAGCGTTGTGCTGGATCTAGTGAGGGAGACCCATGAAGGCTCTTGATGAGGATGCTGCTCTAGAGCGTGGGATCTGATTGTATGAACATCTGATGATGATGGCATGAGGCTCATGATAGGAGCTCTAGGCTTGCTCACACTGGATCTGTAGAGAAAATGTTAGAAAAATAAAAAGGTACCGTTGGGGCTCGAACCTAGGTCCCTAAGGCCAAAGTGACATGAAACACGTGTTGCTTGCCATTGGGGTGACTGTTACATCCGGTGATAAAACATGTTGCAATAAATATAAAGTAAATTCATTTTCAAAATTGGACTTCATCTTCTTCCTCGCGCGCGCTTACAACAATAACAACCATATTTTCAAATTTTGTAAAAGCTTCATTTCTCAACCAAATTGAAAGATGTAAACATCAAAATTGCTTGATTTTTTACCACGAATTCAACCATGTAACTTTTGGAAACTATAGGTTAAAGTCTGAAACAAATTTTTCTTGGTACCAAACTGAAACCAATATTTCAGAAACTTCAACTCCAAAATTCTCATCACATAGTCAACATAAATGAAAACTAAAAACATGGTTTGTTTCAGGGCAATCATATCTACATTTTATCTTTTGAAATTGAAATCAAATGATACGTATATAAGTATTTCAAAGTTGGAGAAACTTACCTTTGAAGTGAGAATCGAGTTTGAAGTTAGAGCACTTCTGGAGGTGTTAGAATGATCTCATAGCTTCACTGAACTCCCAGGAAGATTTTGCAACGCCTACCTTGGATTGAGAGTGCCTCAATTCTTCTGGACAAGTCAAGTTGCAGAGGTGTAAAGTGAGATTTCGACAATGATGGTAGAGGTGTTACAGTCATTCCAACAGTGTTTGGACATCTTTTATTTGATGGATAAAAGGTATTTGAATGATAAAAGAGGAAAACGCACGAGTGGATTTGAAGGTGGGTGTTGGAAGCTTCAAATGTGCAAAAATGGAGTTTTTTAAGTGATTTTGAGTTTGAGAGTGTTTGAGGGCTTGTTCCATCGTGTCTTGGCTTGCAAATGGCCTCTCTATTTATAGGCAAGAGGTTTTGGAGGTTGAAACAATCATAATCTTGAGATGACAAGTTATGGCTTGGTTGAGATGGAACTTTGAATTTTCTTGCAAAGTCATGGTTCTAATGCATAGTACCAAAGGATCTGAAGTGGTTTAGAGGCTCTAGACACGTTGCTTCTGTTTTGACATTGTGTGTGTGCAGAAGAAATAATTGAGAGGCTCAAGGAGTTGACATTGTGATTAAAGCTTTCTTTACAAGAATGGATGTATTATCTTTTTTTCCCATAAATGGCAAAAAGGATTGGATAATGCTTGAATCACTTGGATAATTGATCTAAATTTTGTGTAATCTTATGATTGTGGGTTGATTTGAAGGTTAGAGGCCTGCAAAGTGAGATTATGCAACATGGCTTTAAGGTTTGGTTATGAACTTGTCACAAAAATGACCTATAATGCAACCTTAGGTACCCAACTTCATATATTCAAAACTTCTTGCTCAAGCATGATCTTTTTAATATCTTAGACATTTTAGAAAGCTTGAAACATTATCTTCAACTTTCATGTTGACCATTTTTGCAAAATCAATTGGGATCTTAATGAAAAATGGTCATGAAGTTGGGACAAAAAAATTGATCAAAACTTGTTGAAACTTTTTCTAAGTGTTAGATAAAAAGATCATAACTTCATGGGCTTATATCTCTTAAATTAAGCACTTTTTGAGGATCATCTCACATTAACAAAGTTTTAGAATTCACCAATCCCTGCAAATTTCATGTTGAAAGTTTTTCTTGAATCAACTTGTATCTTGACGAAACTTGCTTGTGAAGTTAGGGTTTTTTAGGTACAAAACACTTGAATTTTTTCTAAGTGTTTGAAAATATTGACTTTTGACTTGATTCTTGATGATCAAGTTTAATAGTTTTTAATTCTTTGGTGATTCTTGATTTTTGAATTACAATGTTAACCAAAAAGTCAAAGTTTGACTTTTGTGTGATTGTTGACTTTTCATCAATTGATTCAATTCCTCAACTATCAATCACTTGTATCTTTGGAAATGTCTTGAGCCATGTCATTAGGTCAAGATTTTGTATTTGAGCTCTTGAGATCATGCTTCAAGCCATTAGGTCATGCACTAGGCCAAAAGTCAATGATCAGTCATCATCAGTCAAAACCCTAATTTTTGCAATTTTTGACCTTTGATGATTTGAGGGATTTCCTTGAGGAATCATGGTAAACACTTGATAAAATGATGAATATCATCTCAAAATATTTATGTTGACAAAAAATCTTGAAGTTTGACTGTATGTTGACCATAGTTGACTTTTTACCCAATACAATTGATTTTCAATCATCCGAGTCATTGACTGGGCAAACATGTGATGCAAGACTTCAAACTTAACATAAGCATTATTGAGGACCTGTGATGAACCATGAAATTAGTTTTAGACCCTTTCAAATAAACCTACCTTGAGAAGAACTAAACCCTAATTGTAGACCCATTGCTTAGGAGGTGAGTTTGTCTGATTAACTCTTGAGAATCCTTGAGTATTTGAGAATCTTAGAAGAATGCCTTGAAGAAATAGGAGGGAAAAGTTTGGGCTACAATATAAGGGATTGAAGATACTCAAACAGAATACCCTATTTTTATCCCTAAGATATCGGATGATGCTTATGTTATGATTGCAAATGGTCGGACTCCACTAGAAAAACGTTGTAGGAGACAAACTGTTAGAACAAAGTTTGAATCTATTACGCTAAGTTTAAGTTTTGATGATAACAAAATGCTAAGATACATTGATTGTATGTTTCATGTAAGACTCATATGCTATCTAAAAATAACATTCTGTTTTGCAGAAACTCTGATGGGTATCAGCAAGAGAACATCGTCATAAGCATCAGAAAATTGGATATCAACATGAGCATCAGAAGATGTTGTATCAGATACCAGAATCAGAAGATCAACTTGCGCTTATGCTGAAGCTTGATGAACAGATCTGCGTTTAACCATCTGAACTCTGATAAAGACAACAACAGTTCATCAGCACCTAAGCAGCGTCAGAATGAGCCAAAGCCAGAACACGCTTAAGTGGCAACGGTACTGTGCATTCAAGATGATTTATTACCAACGGCATCATTCCAAACAAGATCTGCTTAATAAGGAAAGAATGTTATTGGCATTGAAACAGAATTATTACTCCAACGTACACTATTTCCAATGCTATATAAACAAGTCAATGAAGATTGAATTGGCTAATGCTCTACAACAATCTACACGCCAAAAATCTATTCATCATCTTCCTTACTCTCAGTTTGCTAAAAGCTCTCAATTCCTTACTCAATTATTTTTAGCACTCTAGTCTCATAAGCTTAAATTGTGTAGTATCAAAGTTGTGATAAACTGTTTTTGTAGAAAACATTCACACACCTAGATTTCAATTCTTTGTAAGAAAGTAATTCCTTGAGAAACCGGTTTGTGGTTTGCATCAAGAAGGCTTTAGCAGTTGTTAAAGCAGATTGTAATATTCAGTTGAATATAGTGAATTAAGACCTCGTTGGAGAGAGGGGAAATCACCTTGACGGGTGGACTGGAGTAGTTTGAGATCAAACGAACCAGGATAAAAATATCGTGTTGATTGCAATTGATTTCCAGTTTTTACAATTCAACCCCCCTTCTTGTGTTTTTCACTTCTTCAATTGGCATCAGAGCGCCTGGTTCTGAGCTAAAACACTTAACTGTGTCAGTACAAGATCCAGCGTCAGAAAAACACAATGGCAGGAACTTATCAACACACCAGCAATGACAACAATGAAGACAGAGACAGATTCAGCGGCAAACCTCCAGTCTTTGATGGAGAAAATTTTGATTATTGGAAAGACAGAATTGAAATCTTCTTTCTGGCACATGATGCTGATCTGTGGGACATGGTGACAGATGGATACACGCACCCAGTGAATGCAAGCGGTCATAAGATTGATAGGAAAGCAATGTCTGACCAACAAAAGCGTGACTTCAAAAATCACCACAAGGCCAGAACTATTCTTCTCAGCGCCATCTCTTACGCTGAATATGAAAAGATCTCTAACAGAGACACAACAAAGAACATGTTTGACTCACTCAGAATGACGCATGAAGGCAACATTCAAGTCAAAGAAACTAAAGCTCTTGCGCTCATTCAGAAGTATGAGGCATTCAAAATGGAAGAAAGAGAATCCATTGAAACAATGTTCTCAATATTCCAAATTATGGTGGCTGGTCTCAAGGTTCTGGACAAAGGATACTCTACTGCTGATCACATCAAGAAGATCATCAGAAGCTTACCAAAGCAGTGGAGGCCAATGGTTACATCTCTGAAGCTAGCAAAAGATCTCAACAAAATTTCTCTGGAGGAACTTATCAGCTCCCTCAGAAGTCATGAGATAGAGCTAGAAGCTGATGAACCTCAGAAGCAAGGTAAGCCTTTAGCATTAAAATCTAACAAAAAATCTGAGTCTAAAGTTTTGCAGGCAGTTGAAGAAACATCTGATGGATCCTCATCAGAAGAAGACGAACTTTCTCTCCTCTCTAGAAGAGTGAACCAACTGTGGAAGCAGAGGCAAAGGAAGTTCAGGAATCCTAGAAGATCTGATCAGAATGAGTCTTCTTCCAGATACAGAAGGACAAATTCTTCCTCTGGATACAGAAGATCTGAAGGCTCCTCAGGAAGCAGAAAGCCAAACACCAAGGAGATCATCTGCTATGAGTGCAATGAGCAAGGACACTACAAGAGTGACTGCCCAAAGCTTTAGAGGGAAAAGCCCAAAAAGAAGTTTGGAAGAGAAAAGAAGAAAAGTCTCATGGCTACATGGGATGACTCTGACTCGTCTGAAGCTGACTCAGAATCAGATGATGAGAGAGCAAACATAGCTCTCATGGCCAACATTTCAGAAGACAGTGAAGCTTCTGAATCAGACTCAGAATCAGATACTAAAAAGGTATTTCCTGACTTTGCAATTAATTTTACTAAGGCTGAACTTGCTGAAAGCCTTAATGAAATTCTAGAAAGGTACCAGCAGATTAGAGTTAAATTCAGAAACCTGAAAAGGAATCTTGAATCTGACTCTGATAAGACTGAGAGTCTTAGATTGGAAAATTCTGAGCTGAGAAATAAAATTTCAAAATTAGAAAATGTTTTGCAAAACTCTCAGAAGGAACCAATTTCTGAAACTCCCAGCAGCGCTGATGAGATCATCAAGGAGTATGATCACAGTTTCCAGAAGTTCCTTGCTAAAAGCATAGATAGAAGCAAAATGGCTTCAATGATCTATGGAGTTAGCAGAAACGGCAGGAAGGGAATAGGATACCAAGGTAAGGTTCCTACACCAAAGAATGCCATGGATTTAACCATCAAACACACTCCTCTGAACTCACATTTTGTGTATGGTCACACACATGATATTAAATACACTAGCAATAAGTATTCTGTGAAACCAAAATTCAACCAGATTTTTGGTAAATCTAACAAATCAGGACCCAAGAAAATCTGGGTACCTAAGGATAAAATAATACATGTTGCAGATATCTTTAGCAGTAAATCCGAAACACCAGTCATGGTACCTGGACTCTAGCTGCTCGTGACACATGACGAGAAGAAGGCATATGTTCCAAAGCCTGGAACTTAAGCCTGGAGGCCACGTTGGCTTTGGAGGCAATCAGAGGGGAAAGATCATTGGCTCTGGAACTGTAGGTAATGGAAATCTTCCCTCTATAAATAATGTTCTGCTAGTAGATGGATTAATGCATAATCTGTTATCCATAAGTCAATTAAGTGATAACGGTTATGATATAATCTTTAATCAAAAATCATGTAAAGTTGTTAGTCAGAAAGATGGGACTATCATATTTAATGGAAAGAGGAAAAACAACATCTATAAAATCAAACTTTCTGAACTGAAAAGTCAGAATGTAAAGTGTCTTCTATCTGTTAACAATGAGAAGTGGATCTGGCACAGAAGATTGGGGCATGTTAGTATGAGAAGAATATCTCAGATTAACAAACTCAATCTTGTCAGAGGACTTCCTAATCTGAAGTTCAATTAAGATGCTCTGTATGAAGCATGTCAGAAAGGCAAGTTTGCAAAACCTTCTTTCAAATCTAAAAATGTTGTTTCTACCTCTAAGCCATTAGAACTTATGCACATTGACTTATTTGGACCAGTTAAAACTGCTTCAGTCAGTGACAAGAAGTATGGGTTAGTAATCGTAGATGACTATAGCAGATGGACATGGGTAAAGTTCTTAAGACACAAGGACGAGTCACACTCTGTGTTTGTTACCTTCTGTAACCAAGTTCAGAATGAAAAGGATCTTAGAATCGTTAAAGTCAGAAGTGATCATGGTGGAGAGTTTGAAAACAAAGATTTTGAGTCATTCTTAAATGACAGAGGTATTCTGCATGATTTCTCTTGTCCTAGAACTCCCCAACAAAATGGAGCTGTAGAATGAAAGAACAGAACATTGCAAGAAATGGCCAGAACCATGATCAATGAGACAAACTTTGCTAAGATCTTCTGGGCAGAGGCAATAAACACAGCGTGCTACATTCAGAATAGAATCTCAATATGACTTATTCTGGAAAAGACTCCATATGAATTGTGGAAGAACAGAAAGCCCAACATTTCATATTTTCATCCATTTGGATGTACTTGTTTTATGTTAAATACAAAGAATTATTTGAACAAGTTTGACTCTAAAGCACAGAAGTGTATTATGTTAGGATACTCTGAATGCTCAAGAGGGTACAGAGTATACAATACATAAACACAGATTGTGGAAGAATCAATCAGTGTTCATTTTGATGATAAGCTTGACTCTGAAAAGTCAAAGCAGAATGAAGTTTTTGCAGGTATGGAAATTGAATTTACAGGTTCTGAAGACAAGTCATCAGAAGCTCTCAACACAGACACTCCTTCAACATCTGAAAGGAGCACTGCTAGAAATCCTACAACAGCTGCTGATCAACCTCAGAAGAGACTACCCAGAAGCAGCTTGGATCACCTAGAAGAAACTATCTTAGGAAGAAAGGATGATCCAATCAGAACAAGAGCAAGCTTCAGAAACTCTGAAGAAACCCTCATGGGACTTGTGTCTCTGATTGAACCTTCTTCCATTGATGAAGCACTTCTGGACAACGACTGGATTCTAGCAATGTAAGAAGAGCTGAATCAATTCACCAGAAATGACGTATGGGATCTTGTTCCCAGACCAAAAGGATTCAACGTCATTGGAACAAGATGGGTGTTCAGAAACAAGCTAAATGAACAAGGTGAAGTCATCAGAAACAAAGCACGACTGGTAGCACAAGGTTATAGTCAGCAAGAGGGAATAAAATATATAGAAACCTTTGCTCCAGTCGCCAGGTTAGAATCTATCAGACTTTTAATTTCATTTGTTGTTAATAGAGGCATCACTCTGTATCAGATGGATGTCAAGAGTGCATTCTTAAATGGTTATATAGAAGAAGAGGTTTATGTGCACCAACCCCCTGGTTTTGAAAGTACAAAACATCCATAACATGTTTTCAAACTAAAGAAGTCATTATATGGTCTGAAACAAGCTCCCAGAGCTTGGTATGAAAGACTAAGTAACTTTCTGTTAGAAAATGAATTCACCAGAGGGAAGGTGGACACTACCTTATTCTGTAAGTCAGTTAAGAATGACATCTTAGTCTGTCAAATTTATGTTGATGATATTATTTTTGGATCTACTAATCCTTCTCTTGGAAGAAAATTTGCTAAGTGTATGCAGGCAGAATTTGAGATGAGCCTCATGGGGGAACTGAAATTCTTTCTAGGAATTCAGATCAATCAAACTCTAGAGGGAACTTACATTCATCAGAGAAAATATGTCAGAGATCTTCTGAAGAAATTTGACCTCTCAGAATGTAAGCCATCAAAGATTCCAATGCATCCCACGTGCATTCTGGAAAGAGAAGAGGTAAGCAAAAAGGTAGAACAGAAGGTCTACAGAGGTATGATTGGTTCTCTCCTTTATCTGACAGCTTCAAGGCCTGATATCTTATTCAGCGTATGTATTTGTGCTAGATTCCAATCAGATCCTAGAGAATCTCACTTAACAGCTGTTAAGCGAATTTTCAAGTATCTGAAAGGTACTACTAATCTGGGTTTATTTTATAGAAAATCTAGTAATTACAGATTAGTAGGCTACTGCGATGCTGACTTTGCTGGAGACAGAGTAGAGCGTAAAAGTACTTCTGGAAGCTGCCAGTTTCTGGGAGAAAATCTGATCTCTTGGTCCAGCAAAAGGCAATCCACAATTGCGCTATCAACAGCAGAAGCTGAGTACATAGCAGCAGCAGGATGTAGCACACAAGTGCTCTGGATGAAAAGTCAGCTTGAAGACTTCCAGATTTTTAAGAGTAACATCCCTATACTCTGTGACAATACTTCTGCTATTTGCTTAAGTAAGAATCCCATTTTACATTCTAGGGCTAAGCATATAGAAATAAAACATCACTTCATTAGGGAATATATTCAGAAAGGAATTTTGAACTTAAAATTTATTGATACAGACCATCAATGGGCTGATATCTTCACTAAACCCCTTTCTGAAGATAGGTTCAATTTCATTCTGAAACATCTCAGCATGAAACTCTTCCCAGAGTGAAAATGTTTTAATTTTATATATTAACCTTCAGAATGTATTTGTTTTACTGTGAACTTTTGATCAATCACCTTTCAGAAAGATAGACATGCAGATTGTATCAGATTCTATTCTTAAAGATCTGAGCGTTTCAGCTCAAGGATAGACGTGCTGCTCACTAAATCAAACAAGTGTCATCCAATCATCAGCAAATCTCTGAAGCAGAACGCGTGCACGCTTCTGAGAAGGCAAAACGCTGATTGGGTGCATTGAGACACATGTCTGGTAACCGTTTCAAGTATCTTTCTCAAATCCCCCAAAATCAGCAAGCATTAAATGCACGTAATCATGTTTTAAAATGTAATCATGAATTATTTCTCTTTCTTAAAACTGTTTACATTTTCAAAAATCTTTTTGAAATCTATTTAAGCACATTAACATCTCACATTAATCTTTTACCGTTTCTTTCAATCATCCAATGATTTTTCTGCATTTTTACTTGTGCAATCATCTTTCTCAAAAGAAACCCTTTTTCTCAAAATTCTTTCTCAGAAAACCCTAAGTGTGAACATGGCAAGCTCTAGCAATGTTTCTGCAGGTTCTCAGAAGGAGGCTTCATCTGAACAATACCAAGTTCTCTTCAGAACACTCCTTACACCAGTGAAGAATTTGGAAGTGCTGTCTGAACTAATTGTTGACTTCTCCAGTCTGAAAGAAAATGGATTCGATTTGACAGAAGAAGTTAGGGCACGGGGATGGGAGAGATATTTTGATAGGTTGGTGGGACCAACGTTCCCAGTCTTGGTCAAGGAGTTCTAGATTCATGCGTACTCGTCAACACATCAAGTTACCTCCTACATAATGGGAAAGAAGATTGTGATCACTGAGGATCACATTGCAAGATTGATTGGATACAGTGGTGGCGGTATCCGCTGTATCGACATGGCTGAAAGATGCTCTGACGTTGCTGTCATTGCAAGGCAGATTTTCACCCATGGGGTTCCCAGCAGCAAAATCAGAGACTTAAAGGATCAGGACAGAATATGGGCGAAGATTATTCTGGGGTGCTTTAATCACAGGAAGCCCACAAGCTCTCCTGATTATATAAATATAGATCAGAAGTTTATGATCTATTTTATTAATCATAAGGTAAAGATTAACTTGGCTCATCTTCTGTTTAATCACCTCAGGACCAGCGTCAAGGAGACAAGGGAAGAAGAAAGAACAAAAAGGGATTGGATACCCTTTGACAGGTTAATATCAGATATTCTGACTGAGAATAGGCTGATAGAACACCTTACAGAAGCTCAGGAATTAAGTTCTATTGAACCTACTGTTGGAAAGCCTCTGAACGCCAAGAATCTGAAGAAAATGAAACTGATAGAGAATATCAGAAAGGAGCCCAGCGTTACTCCTCTTGCTGACATCACCAGCAGAAGAGTCCCTCTGGACGACTTTCCACTATTTTCTGAGATTGAATCAAAACCAGTAGTGGTTCTCAGATACTTGGACGCTTGCAAGGCTGATGGTACAGATCCCAAACTGAATATTAAAGATCTGCACCAATAACATCCAGAAGTTACTGTGAAGAAGACGAAGAAAAGAAAGGCCACTTCAGAAGGACCTTCCCAGCAGACCCCTAAGAAAAGAGGTAATCTATCTGCTGCTAATGTTTTAAATTCTTCTGCTATTCCAACATCAATCCCAACCCCAGCTTCACATGAACTTCCAATCCCCATACCAAATATTGATGAAACCGAACCAGAGGATGACCCTTCTGAGTCACTGACTCTCAGGAGATCCCGCTCCAAAAATCCAAAACCCACAACATCAACAGAATCAGAACTTGACAAAGTTCTGTCTGAAATTGATCAATGTGTTTCCGCTCACCTCTCAGAAAATCCAAACACTCAACCAAAGATTGTCCACTCTCCTCAACCAGAACATACTCTCTCTCCCATACCAGAAGAACCACAAATTCCACAACAACCAAAAATTCCACCTCCCTCTCCACAACCAGCAATTCCTCCTCCCTCTCCTCAACAAGAACCTTATCCACCCTCACCTCAACCATCACCTCCACAGCCCGAGTTTCATCATTCTGAAACTCCATCACCTGAACCTCATTCTCCTCAATCCTCTGAGCCACAACCGTTGGCAATTCAGCTGCCATGTGGTACAACCATAAACATACCCCAGCTGCCATCCTCACCAGAAACTACCCCTCCAAATACTCCAAACAGTCCAATTATCATCTCTGATTCTCCCACTCCATCTCCCAAACAAACCACTGAAGACCACAGCAGGACCTTCATCTATTTAACAATCCTTGACCGTCTTGCTGATCTCAAAAATAAAATAGCCATTCCCAAACCAAAACAGCTAAATGTTGGCTCTGGCATTGTGAATTTTGAAACAGGCTTGCAGCAATGGATTGCTTCTCTAAAGCAAGTCTGTCCTGGAATGATTGATCCTGCTGCCTCAGACCAACTCTGGACACGATTCAGAATATGGGTACGCGCTGAAGCCCTCAAATTGCAAGACATCAATTATGAGCAGGCACAACAGAATTTCAGCAAGCTGCTGAAGGAAGTTGGAAGTCAGTTGCTGAAGGAAGAAGTGCTCCTTCTGGATAGTGAGCCATGGTCTGAGAAGCGTCCAGATTCAAAAGTTCAGCAAGCAGAAGATCAGACAATTCAAGCTGAAGAGGTCAGTCAAGCTGAAGATGTTGCAGAAAGCTCTCAGAAGCTTCCTGCTTCTGACGTTTCTCAAGCTGCCTTGGACAGGCAGACTCTGGAAGAACTGAAGCTGAATGATATTCGTCTGCAGCAAAGAATGGATGAAAATGATCAGAAGATGAAGGAAAGTATGGATGTGCAAGATAGCAAGATAGATCTAGTATTCAGCATGGTGCACAAGCAGAATGAAACTGCTGATCAGATTAAGACAATGCTGGAGACTCTGTTCACACGCTTTCCACCCCAACCTTAGTTTTTCATTCATGATATTTTCAATGTTTTCTTTGCATATCATCTGTACTGTTTTGTCTGGCTCTGAATTTAATATAACAAGTTTTTCTGCTCTGATCGTTTTAGCTTATATTACTTACATTTTTTGATTGCTGACAAAAAGGGGGAGAACAAGAATGATATTTTTCAATAACGGATTACTGAGACAAAAAGTATCAAACATTCTAACACTCTGATATACTTGAATGTTTTCTGTTTTTGCATAATTCTACAGGTACAAGAAGTTAATCACCTCTGATACACTGAAGCTCGAAGCTCTGATATTCTGATCTGAAGCTCTGATATTCTGATGTTCAAAGAAAGGCAATAAAGATCTGATCCTGAAGAACTCTTGGAATTAAAAAGGGAAGTGTGATCGGTGGATCTGGAACTGACTGTTTAACGCTGGTTCGCGAAATGTCGCGGTAAGCAAGAGTCGCCACCGTCTTTTATTTTCTCCAAATGGAAAGGACAAAAGCACAGAAAAATTCCTTAAAGAGATTGCTCTTGGTTCGGGAGGTAGGTTATAGAAAGGGAAGGTGTTAGCACCCTTTCTATCCATGGTTATCCATGGGCTCTTAGATACTTGCTCAATGTGTTTTCAAAATGTTTGCTTGCTTTTCAATGTGGGTTTCAAAATATTCTTTGAAAAGTTTCAGTTCAACTCGTACGTCAGAGTGTTTGAAAAGTTTGTTTTGAAAGTTTTTTGAAAGTGTGTTGGTGTGAAGAGTATCTTGATTTGTTTGAAATTAGAGCAAGTATCCTTGAGAACCTACCTACCCTAAGGAATTCGTCTGTGTAAAAGTCCTTGAAAGTAGTGCTATCCCACCATTGAGAGGTAGGTAGCACCACCATTGGAGGTGTTCGGGTCAATTCGAGTTTTAGGGGCATGGTGATCACCGGAGCAATGGGAAGACACCTTAGAAGCTACCCTCATGCCAGGTTCCCGGATCATGAGGACTTGCTAAGACGTCCTCTACTCGACGATCACCTTTCGAAAGGCAACAGTGAGGCGTACCCTAGGGGTGGTGTGTGCGGTCCGTGTGTCATGTTTCAGTTATTTTGTCTTGTCATGTTTGTTGTGATCTACGCTTGATTTTAGTTTTAGGGCCATTCATTCTTGCATGCATTTAACAGTTATAAAGTTTGCGAAAAAATAAATCTACGACTATTACAAACGGCGCGGGTCCACATCGCCAAAATTAAACCGGACCCGATTTAGCGGAAAATAAATAAAGCGAAGTAAGTAAAAGTGCGAAAAGTAAAGTTACATGGCTTTGGGAGATTTACATAAATATTTAAACGATTATAAAATAAATGCGCGAAATAAAGAAATTAAAACAAAACTAGGGCGTTGGACCCTTTTGCAAACAATTAAAATTAATGAGGAAATTAAAATTGGTATTTTGTGTTTTTTAGATTTAATGAGAAAAAGGAGTTAATTGAAATTAAATTAAACGGCAAACCCTAATTCTAATATTTTTATTTATTATGAAAGAATTAAAATATAATCTACATTAAACCCTAATTTATTTATGTACAATTTTTAATTTATGAAAATAATTAACTAATATTATTATTCTGAAAAAAAGGAAAAAATTAAAAAAAGAAAATAAAAAGTTATTAAACCTAAACTCTATTTTTTGGATTTTTAGTTATTAAAAATATTTTAGTAAACCTAAATTAAAACTAAATAATTACAAGCTTTTATTTATGAAAATAATTATAATATAAATATTTATTATTTTTTTAGTCTTTTCTGATTTTTGAATGTTTTTATATTTTGTAAAAATAAGTAACTAAATAAATAGCAAATAAAAGAAATAAAAAGAAAAATTAAAGAAAGAATAAAAAGAAAAAAATAATAAGGCAAACCAGGGGGGGGGTAGTCCCCAATTCAGGAGGTGTAGGCCTGGAAATTCTGGCCCAACAAGATTTGATTCGTTGACTTTTTTGGATCATGTGTCAGCGTTTTGACCTGATGTATGATGCACCTTGAATCTTGGCCATAGATCTGATGCCTTTTGGACGCGTGGAGGTTGGATGAGGATGGAACATGGTGCACCTGGACGTTAGCAAAGCATAGAATTTTACGTTGAAAAATAATATGGAATTTTGCCAGACCTGGGACTTGAACCCAGGTCATGAAGGTTATTCACATCACGTGTTACCAACTGCGCTGCTGCATTTCATTTAACATATTATGGTTAATAAACAACAAAAATCAAAACCAACGCGTAATGGCTAAAACGCGCGCAAATTTGAACTAGCGAACCAACGGCTGACAACGCATCGTCTCTTTCATTTTCCTGAAACACAAAACATATTGGCAACGGTTTTTGAAACGTAGCATTAGGCAAGCTATGGAAAAATAGCGACTAGCGCTATAGCATATATAAATTCATCGCGAGACATGCTTCTGATTCGTCCAGGCTTGCTGAACGTAACCGTCATGGTCATGAGGGCCAATTTTGCCTGATGGTGAAAGCCCTAATTTTTGCTTCTGAAAACCCTAAAGAACAAACATGGTAACTTGGCCAAAAGAGCACGAAACTTCAATTAAAAGTTATGGTCAGCTTGCAAACTTCACATTGAATAAGAATTCATGAACAAAAATGCACAAGGATGTGTAAATTATGATATGCGATTTGAAATTTTTTACGACACAGTTTGAGTTGTAGCTACCACTTCTTGGCGTTTTGATTGATGTTAGGAATTGGGATGTCTTCAGAATTTGTCCAGGATGCTATTAGAAAAAAAATTAAGGCCTAAAACTTTTCAACTTTGAAATCAGTTTTGCATTATATGGCTAATTTTTCAAATTGTCCATAAGCGTTTGAGCGCAGCCTTTGGTATATTGTGGTTAGGGTTTGACTTAGGGCTTATGCTGGAAGGGAATTGGCTTGCTAACTGACCTAGATTCATGCTCATGAGGGAATTAGTCCTAGGGTTTTCACCATTAACCATTTTTCCTTCTTTTTAGCCAAGACCTAGACTTAGTGTGCAATTTAACCCTAGCCTGAGTTTTTGAGTTGGCCCATGATATATGGAAGTTGTCCAAATTCACATGACACTATTCCATTGTTTTTTGAATTTTATTTGAATTTTCAAAGATTTAAAATGAATTAAATTATCAAAAATTAAATAAAATAGAAAAATCAATATTTGGTCTTGAAATTAATCATGGGACACGTGTGTGGCATGACAAGGATGAACCAAGTGGAAAAAATGGGGCCCTTTTGTCAAAAATTGGATTTTCAAGGATAGTTGACTTTTGCCATTTCACAAAAATTTCCCAACTTCTACAAGGCATAACTTGCTCAATTTTTAAGCTTTTCACATGTTCTTGGACATTTTGGAAAGGTCTTTGAGTCCTTTAACCAATGCCTTTGGTCCCATGTCATTTTGATTCACCAATCTCACGTTATGGTCTTTGACTTAAAGTCCCTTTTTGTTGACCTTTGAAAATGACCTATAATGTTGAAATTGATAACTTTTTGTGAGAGCATTTCTTGGACTTGAAGTATGAAGATGAGTTGTAGGAAATGTCTTTCTCTTCAAAATGAGCTTTGGATGGGATTTTTCTGATAATCCATGTGAAAGTTATGCCCTGGTCAATTTCAGTTGACTTTTTCAGCTGTCCAAATATAGCAACTTTTGCATCTTTGATGATTTCTGAGCCAAATTTTGAGAATCATGATCAAGCATTGATCAAATGATGTTTGTGGCTTCAAAATGATATATTGACCAAAAATTTGAACTTTTGACTGCCAAATGACCATTTTGCCCCTACAGTTGACTGTAGTGCAATTTAGGGTTTTGACTGTGCAATCTTGAGCTGAATGCCTTGAAACTTGATATGAGGATGTTTGACCATGTTTGTAAGCATATGAGACTTGATTGAGCCTTTGAAAACTTCCTTTTCTTGATCAGACTCAAAACCCTAATTTGACTGTATGGGAGACTGTTGCACTGCACAACCCTTGGGGAATTTTGTAGCTTGGCTTGGCAATTTCTTGAGGAATATGGGAGGGCAAATTTTGGGGTATAACAGGAAGTAATAAATTCAGGGGGAGTATCTCCGATCTAACTCGGATATCTCTTTATCCCTTATCTTTGATAACTTCCTAATTAATTCTGATACAACTTATTATTTAGTTATCTCTGATACTTTTCACGCTAATTTTCAAATAAAAAATATCCAGTTTTTGTCATCATCAAAAAGGGGGAGATTGTTAGAACAAAGTTTGAATCTACTACCCTAAGTTTAAGTTTTGATGATAACAAAATGCTAAGATACATTCATTGTATGTTTCATGTAAGACTTATATGCTATCTAAAAATTACATTCTGTTTTACAGAAACTCTGATGGGTATCAGCAAGAGAACATCATCATCAGCATCAGAAAATTGGATATCAACATCAGCATCAGAAGATGTTGTATCAGATACCAGAATCAGAAGATTAACTTGAGCTTATGCTGAAGCTTGATGAACAGATCTGCGCTTAACCATCTGAACTCTGATAAAGACAACAACAGTTCATCAGCACCTAAGCAGCGTCAGAATGAGCCAAAGCCAGAACACGCTTAAGTGGTAACGGTTCTGTGCATTCAAGATGATTTATTACCAACGACATCATTCCAGACAAGATCTGCTTAATAAGGAAAGAATGTTATTGGCATTAAAACAGAATTATTACTCCAACATACACTATTTCCAATGCTATATAAACAAGTCAATGAAGATTGAATTGGCTAATGCTCTACAACAATCTACACGCCAAAAAGCTATTCATCATCTTCCTTACTCTCAGTTTGCTAAAAGCTCTCAATTCCTTACTCAATTATTTTTAGCACTCTAGTCTCATAAGCTTAAATTGTGTAGTATAACAGTTGTGATAAACTGTTTTTGTAGAAAACATTCACACACCTAGATTCCAATTCTTTGTAAGAAAGTAATTCCTTGAGAAACCGGTTTGTGGTTTGCATCAAGAAGGCTTTAGCAGTTGTTAAAGCAGATTGTAATATTCAGTTGAATATAGTGAATTAAGACCTCGTTGGAGAGAGGCGAAATCACCTTGACGGGTGGACTGGAGTAGTTTGAGATCAAACGAACCAGGATAAAAATATCGTGTTGATTGCAATTGATTTCCAGTTTTTACAATTCAACCCCCCTTCTTGTGTTTTTCACTTCTTCACAAACTCTGTGTAAATGAACTACGACCATGATTTTGCTGGAAAAAACATGAAAGGAGTTCGACATGGAGACATAACTCACTAGGGAACAACATAATACCATGAGGGTCTATGCTAGAGAATAACCCAAAGCACAACCAGAGGTGAAGGATATAACAACCTTCAATGGAAGGCTCCACTAAGGAATATGCAGCAAGGAAAAACTTTGAACTTACTAGGGAATAAACTCTGAGTAGTCAATTAGAAAAAAATAACTGCGACCAACTCATAGTTAAAGCAGAAAATAAGATCTGGACATACTACCAACTCATAGTTGAAGGCAGTAAACATGATAATATCGACTCATAGTTGATGATAAATAAATAGGTAATATTGACTCATAAATGATAATAAAGAAACGAGTAGTACTTACTCATAGATGACAGTAAAGAAACGGGTAATATCGACTCATAAATGATGGTAAAGAAACAAGTAATATTGACTCTTAGATGACGGTAAAGAAATAGGTAATACCGACTCATAAATGACAGTAAAGAAACAGGTAATACCGACTCATAGATAACGGTAAAGAAACAAGTAATACCTGTTGCACCCAAAAATTTTCCCTTTGATTTTCAACCACGGTTAACTCAAGTCTCACACTCATTCATATCCACATACATTTTCATATACATTACAATCATTCATAGAATGTGTTCTCAAGGCATGGGGTCACATTTTTTCCTTAAGATTAGGGTTTTGAAGAGGAGAGGTTCATATCTCAAGAGTTTGTATAATCCTGATCATCATTCTCAAAGCATCATCTATTATTTGGTCTCATCATTTTGATTTGAGGAAATTAGGGATTTTGGCCTTCATCAGAGAAAATCAGGAATTAGGGTTTTGAGCCTGGGAATTCAAGGTTATTTACTTCAAAGTATCATCAACAAAACCATCTCATGGTCATCACATAATCTCAATTTCATCGTGCTCACAAGATTTCATTGGTTATAGAGGATTTGGATTCATCAGAAGAAAAGTTAACTCTCACACAAAAGTACAACTTTGATCTTTTTGGTCAACATTGAAGTTCAAAGTCAAGTGTAAGTGCATTCGTTTGGGATTGGCTCATCTCTTGTAAAACAAATAGCAACAACAATAATGTAATGTAATGTACAATAGGAACAGCCTGAAAATTCTATTGTAAATGCCTAAAACATGTTGATCAACATCTGGAACAACATGTCTCAAGCGATGTCATAACATCATACCAGATATCAAGCTACTGAACTGTCAAGACTGATGCAGTTCTGTTCCTAAAGTTATGCAGAATATTCTGCCAAATAGAATGCATAACAAGTAGCGAAAATTGAAGACATACGTGGAGCACTAGAAGATTCAATCAGAAGCTAAGGATAAGGAGAAAAGCTCGATTGAAGACCTAACTTACAGCAGAAGTTTTCTGCTTACTTTATGCAGGTCGTTAAAACTGCATTGCTGTCACATGAAGGCCCAAATCCAGTTGGGTAAAAAGGGTTATAAATAAGAAGTATTGTAACCTAATTTAAGAGGGCTGGGTATTGTCAAGATGTGATCATTAGGACTAGTTTTGTTGTGAACCACCCGGGTTGTGGGATGGTCACCATACTCCTTGAAACCTGTAGGTTAAGGGATGTATGTATTGTACTTGATTGAAGCTTTTAAGCAGGATCAAGATGTGTAATGGAAGTGTATCTTCTGAACAGTCTATGTACTATAGAAAGTTATCACTGCGGTGATTGAAGGGGAGTGAGAGGGGTCTCATATCTAGGATTGGATCTTAGGTAAAAGTGTCATTGGGTAGTGATTAAGTGAGAAGGCTGTCAACGGGTGTGTTGGCTGTAGGGTCTTTGAATTGATACTACTAATAGTGAACTTTATCCCTGGCTTGGAAGCCCCCAGATGTAGGTTGGTTGAACCGAACTGGGTGAACAATTATGTGTGTTATTTACTTTCTGTATTGGTTATCTGTTTGATGTCACAGCATTCCTCGCAACATCAATGTGTAAGATTAACCTTAACTGTTCTGAACTTCAGTAAATCAGAACCTGCGTGTTGTTGGTTCTGGTATGTTAGTCTAGTGACTGTTGTAGAACAGATATCAAAAGTACAGCCTCTTCTACCTGTACAGCACTTAATGTCAGATCAGAGGTCTTAACATTCCATTAGACATTCTGAGTCTGTGACATACCAGGAATTTCAATTGGTATCAGAGCAGGCATCCTGTCTGTCTCTGGATGAGATCCATGGGGGATACTTTCCGGTTGTGTACAAGGTAGAATATTGTTTGAACCAGTAGTGTTCATATTGTTTGGTCCCTAGGAGTGGAGGATGGACCAATTTGGGAGAAACTAGATCAGCTATGTTGAAGGAAGATGAAAGTGTTTTGCAGGAGTGAAGATTTTGGAATGCATTGTTCAACCTGTATTCAGCACAGAGAAGAATATTATCAAAATCTTCATGCGGGAGTGAAGATATTGATAAGGCATCACATGTGTTTATAAAGCCTTCTTTTAACAGGGCTGTAGAGTTGGGTTTAGAAAGTTGTTCGGTGAAGAAGCAAACAACTTGTGGGATTGATTTATTTTCAATCCTCATGTGTCATGCTTACTATATGGAGTAAGCACTGTGTAAGTTCTGGTGAAATACTGCTATTCCGCTGCATAGCTTCTGATACAACCCCTAAAAGTGAAAGAAGAACTCTAGAGCTATTATTTTTGTTAATTGATCAATGATTCTCATATGCGTCTGCAAGCCACTTGAAGACCTTGAAGATTATCAAGGATGATGTGTTCCAAGAAGATGCAACTAATGTTCTTAAGGATGTTAGAACATCATGCAACTGCCAGTTGAAGAACAGATGTTCTGGGTGCTAAACACATGTAATGTGAGTACATATGTTTGGAACCTACTCCTGATCTGGAAGAGGAGACATCTGTTTTGAAATAATTGATCAGGACACGATCAACAGGTCATCTACTCCAGTTGTGAGTTTAAGGGAGTATATGTGCTGAGCTAAATGCACTTAAAAGGACTGTAAAGCTGTGGATGATGGAAATCATTTCTGTGTCTTCAGCCAAGTAAATATGCTCAGCAAGCATGAAGAAGTAATCAGTCTAGTGTGATTAGATAATTCTAATTGAATAAATGATGGAAGCAGAATCTTTATGTGTTAAATCTAAAGCTTGTGATGATAAAGAATGCACAACATCACAACTGTTAAAGACATCAGTTGTTGAGGAAAGATGGATAAGTCCCAGATTGATAATGAAGTTTCTTCTTGTACAAGTTACAGAATGTGGCAACCTGAAACTTGTACAGCAAGCAAACCAAAGACTCTTAATTTGGAACCTGTGGCAAATTCCAAATGAAGAATATTTACTATGTGTCTAAAGTAAAGAGCTCTACACTGTATCCATAAAGAGGGAAGTTGGATAACAGTTTGTTCGGAGGAAGTAGTATGATCAAGCTGATGTGAAAGGGAGTTCATCCTACCTTGTTCTATAAGATACTTGAGTTTACTTCTCATGATCTTAGTGATTTCCAAGGAAGAGAGGAATAGAACAGGTTATGTCTACCAATCACATAAACTGCAGCATGTGAAGGAGAATTCACTTAATTCTCTACAAAGATCTGAGCTGAGTTTCAGGGGGAGTCCTTAACCTGAGGATCTTGGAAGACATGTCTTACAAAATGTCTTGACATCCTGGACCAAAGTCAAATGGTGGATATCTGCACTTTGACAAGTCATCCCCATCACCTAGGATGAACTTGTTAGTTGTATGTAGCAAGGAGGAGTTATCTTCAAAAGATCATGGGTTCCTGAGAAGATCCTCTTCTTGCTTGAAGTACATTTATGTGAACAACTTGGTTTGATCTTGTCTACAGGAGTATGGTACAATTAACTCCTTTGTACTGTTCAAGGGTCAGCAGACAAGGTGAAGGTGATCCATGCTAGTTGCTGCATGGTTATGTGGTTGTTGTGGTTCTTCATGCATGGAACAGAAGATTGTTAGAATAATGATCCTACCTTGAGAAGATGACATAATCTAACTAATAATACTTTGACGGGAGACTAAGTATTCATTAGGATCTTGCATAAAGATATATATATGCACTTCGATGGGAGACTAATTGTTTGTCTAATATGTATGCAAGGCTGTATTCTGAACCTAATTCTCAGAACTTGGTAGAGAGTTTATTTCTCTCTAAGAATATTCTGGTGAGTAATCATACCTTTCTTATGGGGAATATAAAAGGGCATCAATCCCCTGGATGTTAACTTCAGAATCCAAGCAGATAGGTTCATGCTGTAACATCATTTATTGTTAGAAGTCCGTGGCAGAGACTTGGAACTGTGAATCTTAATATTCTAGTGTGGCAGTTTTATTGTTGGTTTGGAATAAGTAGATTCTACTTGTGTTTAAAAGAAGTATGCTTAACAACGCATAACTACTGTTGTGGTCTGAAGAATTTACTAGTATTAGCAACTACTAGTAAATATATTATACAGAAGGATGACATGATCAAAGGATAATCCTTCTAGAAAGTCTAAATCTTAGTAAAGCTTGTAAGCACACTAAGAAGGTTGGAGGTTGGTTTCAGACTATGGCTACATGAGAGTCATGATAAGTGTGGAAGCGGAAGGGCATGAATCAGAGATGTCCTTACTATTCTAAGACTAGTTCAGGGTGCTTGAAGTTACCACCTCAGAGCTAGTGCTACTGGTTTCCACGCCACTGTTTTGATTGGCCTTAACAAGGGAAGTCACTGAGTGTTGCACTTTTTCAATTACAATATACATTGAAGGGAGACTCTGTAATGTTGGACTTAATCTGAAGATCAGAAGTCAGAAGAGGGCAGTGGTATGCTGATGTTTATGTGTTCTGATAATATGACATTGTGAAGTCATGGATAATGTCTCAACAACAGGAGATTGAAGAATTACTCTTATCAATAGCAAATTGGTCTAGCAAATCAGACTTCACTAGCTCCAACAACTACTAGTGAATGGAAGATCAGAAGAAGTAAATCAGATATATTCAGCATATGTTCAAGAGGTTCTTTTACTACAAGAAATAAAAGTGGCATCTAAATTTGTGTGATGTCCTGTGAAGCATGTTGGAGTCTTCTGGTGTATTGGATCTCAGCAACACAAAGCATGAGTAAGAGAAGTAAAAAGAAGAATGCAAGGTAATGTCTAAGTAAGTGTCATGACATTACCAACGACATTGCAACCTTGTGGAAATCAAGAAGAATACGGGAAAATAACTTCTCCACGTCATTGGTATTCTGTTTCCTAGAAGGAATATATCCTCAGTCCCGAAAATGGGTCAAAGGCTGATTTTATTCAGGAATTGCTTTGACCTAAACTTATGCATGTATTAGGACTGGTTCTTTTTGTGGAAGCAAACAAATACGTCTAAAATACATGCACAATCAGTCTGAAATATGCACATGCTTTAACAGGTATCCTTGACCAAGATTTTATATTACCATCTTCTTGAACCTGGTATCTCCTTATATAACCTCCTGCCACACATTCTTTTCTCTCACAACCATTATGGGGTTTATACGGATTTGGGAAAACTGTTCTTGGATCTGGTTTTGTGAGGGCTTTCTTTGGCAATTTTTGGCCAAAAAGGGGGAGAAAGGAGTACTGCTAGAAACTGTCCTCGTTGCAGCAGCTACTACTCAAAATTTTGATCACAAAGACTTGTCACAAACTCAGCAGAAATTCAAATGGCGTGAATTTCTTTGTGACTTGTGATCTGAGTTATGAACACAGTTGTGACCTGTGTTCTGAGTTACAAGGGAGATATTCTGGTCACTCCTTAAAGGTTCTCTGATGCATCTGAAAGGATAGTTTATCTCCCACGGTCCTCTTTTTCCACCATCAGTGACAAGAAATGGTTCGTGGTCTAAAAAGGAATGAGGTGCATCCTCTTCCTCCTGTGCCTCAAGAGGTCCTGAATGGTGAGTATTATTGTTGTATTTGTTTTAGCCAAAATTAGCCAAAGGGGGAGATTGTAAGTGCATTCGTTTGGGATTGGCTCATCTCTTGTAAAACAAATAGCAACAACAATAATGTAATGTAATGTACAATAGGAACAGCCTGAAAATTCTATTGTAAATGCCTAAAACATGTTGATCAACATCTGGAACAACATGTCTCAAGCGATGTCATAACATCATACCAGACATCAAGCTACTGAACTGTCAAGACTGATGCAGTTCTGTTCCTAAAGTTATGCAGAATATTCTGCCAAATAGAATGCATAACAAGTAGCGAAAATTGAAGACATACGTGGAGCACTAGAAGATTCAATCAGAAGCTAAGGATAAGGAGAAAAGCTCGATTGAAGACCTAACTTACAGCAGAAGTTTTCTGCTTACTTTATGCAGGTCGTTAAAACTGCATTGCTGTCACATGAAGGCCCAAATCCAGTTGGGTAAAAAGGGTTATAAATAAGAAGTATTGTAACCTAATTTAAGAGGGCTGGGTATTGTCAAGATGTGATCATTAGGACTAGTTTTGTTGTGAACCACCCGGGCTGTGGGATGGTCACCATACTCCTTGAAACCTGTAGGTTAAGGGATGTATGTATTGTACTTGATTGAAGCTTTTAAGCAGGATCAAGATGTGTAATGGAAGTGTATCTTCTGAACAGTCTATGTACTATAGAAAGTTATCACTGCGGTGATTGAAGGGGAGTGAGAGGGGTCTCATATCTAGGATTGGATCTTAGGTAAAAGTGTCATTGGGTAGTGATTAAGTGAGAAGGCTGTCAACGGGTGTGTTGGCTGTAGGGTCTTTGAATTGATACTACTAATAGTGAACTTTATCCCTGGCTTGGAAGCCCCCAGATGTAGGTTGGTTGAACCGAACTGGGTGAACAATTCTGTGTGTTATTTACTTTCTGTATTGGTTATCTGTTTGATGTCACAGCATTCCTCGCAACATCAATGTGTAAGATTAACCTTAACTGTTCTGAACTTCAGTAAATCAGAACCTGCGTGTTGTTGGTTCTGGTATGTTAGTCCAGTGACTGTTGTAGAACAGATATCAAAAGTACAGCCTCTTCTACCTGTACAGCACTTAATGTCAGATCAGAGGTCTTAACATTCCATTAGACATTCTGAGTCTGTGACATACCAGGAATTTCATCAAGAATCATCAAAATATTCAAAGTAATTAAAATTGATCATCAAGAATCAATAGAATCAATAAATTTAACAAAAGTCAAAGTTGGAAGATTTTCAAATACTTAGAGATATTCAAGTGTTTTGTGCCTAAAAAACCCCTAACTTCACAAGCAAGTTTTCCCAAGTTACAAGCGGATTCAAGGAAAACTTTCAACATGAAAGTTGCGGGGAATAAGGAATTATACAACTTTGTAATGAGGGTTAATATCCAAAAAGTGTTTAATTTAAGAGATATGATCCCATGAAGTTGTGATATTTTTTATCCAACACTTAGAAATTTTTTCAACAAGTTTTGATCAGTTTTTTATCTCAACTTCTTGGCCAATTTTCATCAAGTTCCCATTTGATTCAGCCAAATTAGTCAACATGAAAGTTGAAGATCTTGATTCAAGCTTTCCAAAATGTCCAATAGCACAAATTTATCATTCTTGATCTAGGAGATTCGAAGAGATGAAGTTGGATATTTTCACTTGAATTATAGGTCATTTCTTTAACAACCATAAGATCAAATATTCATGCCATGCCTAGATATATTTTCTTTGCAAGCCGCTAAACTATAAATCCTTCCATAATCAGTTGATTGCACAAACGTTTGTGCCATTATCCAAATGATTAAGGATTTACTCAAGAAAACTTGTCATTTAAGGGAAAAAGTCCATACTTCCATTTCCATAAAGCATGCTTTATGAAATTGTAAACTCTCCTTGAGCCTATCACTTGTTTCCTCTATACACACTTAATCTAAAAGCTTAGAGGAACATGTTTAACATGTTCAACAAATCTATGAAGCATGGCACTATGCATTGTGACTTTGTTTTCTCAAGAAATCAAAGTTACATCTCAATCAAGACAAAACTTGAAAACTTGTAAACCAAGTCCTCTCATCCTCTGAAACTTTTCCTATAAATAGAGCGCATAAAACACGGCATAATACATAAATTCACAAGCCCTTGAAACCTCTCAAACTCTCGCAAGTCATAATTGGCCAAAAAATCACCATTCTTGAGCTTTGAAGTCCATTTCTTTGAAACTCTTCAACCTTGCAACTTTTGTGAAAACCAACCAACCATACACTTCATATACACCATATAGAAGTGATCCAAACATCTGTTTCACTTCTGTAACTCCATTATCACCATCTTTTATTTTAACTTTGGAGAAATTGCAACTTGACTTGGACATAGTATTCCAGCCACTCTCAAAGAAAAGTAAGGATTAAAATACACTCACCAAGGTCCCAAGAATCTAACCATATCATTCATTTGCATTTGGAGCTACTAGAAGAGGCATTGGAATTTCTCCAACTTGGTAAAAAATTCAAACATTGAACTCCTTATACACGTATCATTTGTGCACACATTCTGAAGCAAAAATGTATATATGATGTCTAGAAAGCTAACCATGTCCTTAGTTTTCATTTAAATTGATTGCGTGATGAGAATTTTAATTCTGAAATGTTAGGTTTTCATTTTGGTACCAAGATAAATTTGCTTCAATCTTTGATTTATAGCTTAAATAAGTTACATGATTGGATTCCTTGTTAAAATTCAAGAAAGTTTGATGTTTACACTTTTTGAAATGATTGAGAAATGAAGGTTTTTAAAATTTTGAACAATGGTTTGTTTGGTCTGGCGCGAGGAAGAAGATGAAGTTTCATCATTAAATTTTTAGAAATGAGTTCAAAATATATTTAATGGTTTGTGTATAAACTAACGAATGTATTACCACCCCCTGTGGTTAAAGCGCGCGACTGTTACTATATAGCCTCAGTGGTACCCTTTTGTATATTTTTCCTTTTTAAACTCAATTTTCCAATTCATTTTTCACCACTTTCATTTATTTATTTTTGCAATCAAATTTAATTTTTTGAGATGATTTTTTGCACACCCCTCATTTATCACCTCTAATTTATGAATATTAAAAAATATAACAAAAATATTTTTTATTTCATAATTTTTAATTAAATCAAAGTGGGTACCTTTTTTAAAGTTTTTAAGGGGACTTTTGGAGATCTTTTGATCAGTTCCTCAACTTTTCTCATAAAGCTTGATCTTACCATGATAGATCTTGATTATAATTTTATATCTTGACTCTTGAGTGAGCACTTCATGATATATTGAGCCATTTTAGGTTTTTTTTCTCATTCAAAATTTACACTAAATTATGAAACATGTTCAAAATCAAAAGCTATGCTCCATGACTTTCTTTGTGATTGTGATGCATATATTTGTTTCAAACATTCAATTCATCCATGTTTTCTTAATCTTGTCCCATTTTTGAATATATTTCCTTCATAAACTTTTTTAAAACATAAACCATAAAACATAAAAAACATGATTTTAACTTTCAATCTTTTGTCACAAATTTTACCATATAAAATCCATGGATTCTCATCCACTTGTATGATCATTGCTTGTGTGAATAACATGTTCCCTTAAGCTAGCTTGGTTCATTTTAAATCTTTGATTAATCTTGAATCACGATAGACATTAGGATCTCAATCCAAGCATGACAACATTAGGGTAGAATTTCCCCCACAATCTCAACTATAGGATCAATCTTTGCATGACAACATTAAGATCAAGTCTCCCCATTAGAATTTTCTTTTCCTTTTTCATTGTATCATTAAGACTAAAATCTTTTCTCGTTCAAAAATCCTAAAAAACTTAAAATATTCAAAACGCTTTCAAAACTAAAGGTATGAAGCTGATGGGTGCCTCCTCGTATGAGGACCCACTTAAAACCTTCTTCCTAACAAAAACACAAACCAAATCCAAATAATTTTTGCCTTGGGGTTTTTTCACTTCAAAACCTTTTCAAAAATAATATGTTAACTCCTTTCTACATAAAACAACAATGCGTAGTCTCTAATGGTCGAGTGGTAATATTAACGGTTAAAATGTGAATTTAACATCATCCATAAAAAACACACAACAAACAAAACATTTTAAGAAGAACTACGGTGTTCTTATTCCCTTGTGGATATATAGACATGGAGTTTCAATGCTCAAGCGAACGCACTAATAAAAACTTTTTCCCAATGAATTTATGAATACATTTCCCTTTAGGAAGTAGTTTTAGATATACACGCATTGATTAGAATAACAAGATTGGATCTTGTGGAGTACCACAGATGTGAGGGGTGTTAATACCTTCCCCTTGCGTAATCGACTCCCTTACCCGAGATTTGGTTGCGAGACTGTGTTCTTTTCCCGATACCAAAGGTTTTCTCTATTTTTTACTTTCCCTATTTATTTTGGGATAAATAAAGTTAGGTGGTGACTCTGTTTGTTCCATCTGAGGTTATTTCATCTTATTTTTCTAGTAGCTTCAATACCGACTCATAGATGACGCTAAAGAAATAGGAAATACTAACTCATAGATGAAGGTAAAAAATAGGTAATTCCGACTCATAGACGACGAGGTAAAAAAATAGGTAACATCGACTCATAGATGATAATATAGAAACATGTAATATTGACTCATAAATGATGATATACTACCAACTCATAGATGAAGGAAATGACATGATTTAAATTAATAATAAGCTTCCTATAACTTCTGGTCTTCCACCTAGAACTGGTCTCAACTTCTTCTTTGACCAAGTATTCCACCCAGAAAAGGTAACAAACTTCCCATGACTTTCGGTCTTTCACCAAGAATGAATCTCAGCTTCTTCTTTAACCAAGTATTCCACCTAGAAAGGGTAACAAAAATCCCATGACTTCCGGTCTTCCACCTGGAACGGGTCTCAGCTTCTTCTTTAACCAAGTACTCCACCTGGAAAGGGTAAAAAACCTCCCATGACTGTCAGTCTTCCTCCAGGAACGGGTCTCAGCTTCTTCTTTAACCAAGTATTCCACTTGGTAAGGGTAACAAACCTCCCATGACTTTTGGTCTTCAACCTAATGTAATATTCACTTGTTGGAGATTTAAGTCTTAACTCTGATCAGGGATCACAATGGGCTTCTCAAATAAAGAGACAATCACCTGTTAGAAAAATGAACCTCTGTTAACTTTGATTTGTTGAATCATAACAAGTTATCTTCTGGGGATGGGCTAAAGAGATTGCCATTTGCTGCAGAAATAAAGATTTTAAATTATGGCAATTGCAATACAGATATCAAGACTAATGTCTCAACACCAACACATTGTCAAGACAGATGTTATGACATTATTTACTGACAGAAAATTTGCTAAAATAGGAGATTATGCAGAAAATAAATTGCAGAAAAATAAACAACACAATCAATTGTTAACCTAGTTCAGTGCAACATCATCTACTCTGGGGGCCACCAAGCCAGGAAGGAAATTCACTATGATAGTATTACTTCAAAGATAAACAAACCCTTGTTTACAACATCTCACCTAATCGCTACCTTGTGAAACTTCTACCTAGACACCTCTAGATATGAGATCCCCCTCTCACTTCTAATAAACAATACTCAACTCTTTGCTTTAAAGCTCATGAGTGAGAATAATATTTAGTTTTTCTTAAAAGTTTCAACTAAGAACAATCAGCCAACCTTAATGTATCAGAAGATACATGAGTGACATACAAAGAACAAAAACACAAAGAACTTAAAAGACTCCCAAAACCCAAAACCCTTATGTTGCACCTACGATTTTCTTGCTGTGAGTGCTTTCTATTTTAGGTTTAGCAAGTCCTTATTTATATACTCTTGCAATATGGGCTTTGACTCTTCAATAAAATCCGATATTCACTTTTTAAATCAGCTGCAAGATCTTCACATAAAAATAGGAACAAATCTTCTAAGTTTCCTAAAAAGTCTCAAAGATCCTTTTTATGAAATCAAATCAAATATGAACTTGTTCCTAAAATATCCTTGATTATCTGTGCTTGTATGAGTACTAAAATCTTCCAGAATTTCATATTTTTCAATCAAATCTTCTAGGAAATATAATAGCAGCACATGCTGTATAGTAGGCCACGATGTCAAGACATTTATCTCAACATCTGTGTGAAACACATGGAAGTATAACATGTCATGACACATGATCCAGATGTTGTGACATCTTGCTCAACATTAGATAAGAACCATGTTTTAGCAAAATTGGTGTCAATCCTAAAACCATAGTGTGGTACGGTGGGAGAACTAACTTGGGTGTTTTGCGTTTGATCGTAACTGTTGCGGATAGCAAGAGTCGCCACCGAATTTTATTTTATCCAATAAAGGAAAGGGTGAAAAGAACAGGAAAGACCTTTTGAGATATTTTCTTGAGTTCGGTGGGTAAGTTATGAAAAGGTAAGGTGTTAGAACCCTTTTCATCTGTAGTTATCTACAGGCTCTTAGTTGCTTGATCACTTTGAAATGCTTTGTTTGAAATGTGTTTGTGATTGTTTTTGAAAGTATTTTTGAAAAGTGCATTCGTTTAGGCGAACATTGTAATGATTCTCGTCTCTATAAGAATGGATACAAAGTGTTGACTTTTGAAAATATTTCATTTGAAAGTGTTGGTGTGTTTGAAATGATTTTGTTTTGAAAATGGTTGTGAGCAATCAACTACGAGCGTTCTACCTACTCAAAAAGTCTTAGTTATTTTCCTCCTATTTTAGATATTGCTATATTACCATTGATTTGATAAGAAGCCCTTTCATTGGATGTGAAGGGATAGGTGCGGGTCATCGTACAGTCATAAAAGGCAACATTGTAGGATACCTTAGCAATTTGTTGTAAGGGTCTAAGATCGTTTATCGAAGGCAACATTTGAAGGGTCATCGAAGGACTACGATCTTGTATTTGAGGGTCATTACTAAAGTATCCCACGTTCGAGGGACATGACTATTTATTCGTAGGAAACAAGTGTGGGTTACCCTAGAGGTGCGTGTGTGAATTGTGTTTTGATTGCATGCATTTTTGTCTTGAGATTAGGGTTCTATAAGATTGATTTTATCTTGCCATACAAACCCTACTTACTAGCATTTATATTCGAAAGCGATAAATTGCATAAATTTAAACTCCTACGCCATTACATCGTTTAGGGGATGGGAATACAAATTATAAATGAGGATGAAATCAATTAAAACCTAATTACTATTACAACCAAATTGAATAAAAGTCTCAAAATCAAGATTTTTTGGTGTTTATGCTGACACTGGCCGTGTCCTGTGACACAAGAACCCGTTTCAGAACCCTGTAATGATTCGTGCATGTCTTTTTTTGTCCCAGTTGAGCTAACACGGGCCGTGTCCTGTGACATGGGCACCCGTGTCAGAACCTTGTCCTGTCACTTTGCCAAGTTTTAACTCCAGTAAGAGGGACATGGGTTGTGTATTGTGACATCGGCACCCGTGTCAGAACCTTGCCTTGCCATTTTGTAAAATTTTAATCTCAGTAAGATTGACATGGGTTGTGACTTGTGACACGGGCACCCGTGTCAGAACTATGCCTTGCCATTTTGTCCTGTTTTCTTCTTGACACGGCCCGTGTCAGGTGACACGGCCCGTGTCAGACTTCCAGAAGCATTTTTCTGTAATTTTCAGTGTTTACAACTCTTCTACTCTGATTTGTCCTGTTTTATTCTTTTGAAAACGAAAGTAAAATGATGTATGAACAAGGATATCACAGTTTGAGAAAATTTACCTCTTGAAGTGAAAACTCAAAATGTGTATGGATTTTTCCAGTTGCAATGTGATGTTTGATTGAGCTTCCTTAGACCTCCCTGAAGTTGTTTCAATCTTTACTTTGTGTTGAAAGTGTTTGAATCTCTCCAACCAAGTCAACTTGCAAGGAAATGTTTTTGAGTTTGGGAAGTGGAGATAATGATGTTACAGAAGTTGTTCTTGTGTTTGTACAACTTCTGTATGATGTATGTGAAGTATTTGGATGGTTTGTTTGAGGAAAACTTGCAAGGTATGAGATTCAAAGATTTGGACTTCAAAGCTCAAAGATGGATTTTTATGAACAATTCTGGTTTTTTTGTGAGTGAAGGTATTTTGAGTGCTAGTTTCTATTTATCTTTTTCTTGGCCTCTTTCTCTTGCAAATTCTACCTCTATTTATATGCAAGAGGTTTGGGAACAAGAGTTGATTAGGTTTGCAAGACAGCATGTTATGGTTTGGTTGGGATGAAAATATCAAACTATGTCAATTCTCCATAGTCCCAAGACAAAGTACCAAAGTTGCTAGTATAGAGGGGCTACTATCCATGATTTATGGTGGTGTAAAATCAGAAGTAAGCAAAGTATGGGCTCAAGACAAATTTTGTACCTAAGCTTGCTTTTCAAGAATAACAATGGTGCCTTTATGCCATAAATGGAAAGATCTTTTAGACAATGGCTCAAACACTTGGGTAATAGCTCAAGAGTAGGTGCAAGAATTAAATTATAGAGAGATTTTCAATCAAGAAGGTCTGCAACATGATATTATGAAGCATAACATGTAGGTTAGATCATGTGTTCTTCAACAAAAAGATTTGCAAATCAAGAATGGATGCCCAACTTCATGCCTTTGAATCTCCTAGCTCAAGTATGATAAATTCATCCTCTTGGATGTTTTGGAAAGCTTGAAACATTGTCTACAACTTTCACGTTGACCATTTTGGATAACTCAAATTTTAACTTGATGAAAATTGGCCAAGAAGTTGAGATAAAAACATACCAAAACCTGTTGAAAATGTCTCTAAGTGCTAGATGAAAATGTCATGTCTTCATGGGCTTATATCTTCAAATCTAAGCATTTTTGGACATCGGCCCTCTAATACAAAGTTATAGAATTCATCAATATATACAACTTTCATGTGGAAAGTTTCCTTTGAATCATTTTGCATCATGGTGAAAAATTGGTATGAAGTTATGAAATAAACATGTGTAAAACACAAAATTTTCTAAGTCTTGAAAAGTTTGACTTTTCAAATTGACTTTTGACTTTCTTGACTTTTTGATGATCAAGCTTCATATTTTTGAATGTCTTGATGAAATATGATCTTTGAAATTAAATCTTGACCAAAAAATCAAAGTTTGACTTTTTGTCCATCAGTTGACTTTTTCATCAGTTGATCAAATTTCAATTATCAATACATTGATCTTTTGAACCATGAAATTAGGTCAACATGTTGCATTTGGATCCTTGATATCATGTTTCAAACTAATAAGTCATATATTAAGTCAAAAGTCAAGAATCAGTCATTCTCAGTCAAAACCCTAATTTTGACCATTTTGATGATTTAAACATTTTTCTTGAGGAATTATGATCCAAACTTGACCAAATGATGCATATGACTTCAACATTTTGATATTGGTCAAAAATCTTGAAGTTTGGCTGTAAGTTGACCATAATTGACTTTTTACCCAATATAGTTGATTTTTAGTCATCTGGGCAATTGGTTGAGCAAAATTGTGATTTCAAGACTTGAAACTTGACATGAGAAATCTTGAAGGTCCATAATGATCCATGAAAGTAATTTGGAGTATTAGAAGTCCAATTGTCCTTGTGCAAACTCAAACCCTAATTTGTCTTATCAGTGTTGAGGAGATGGCTTGACCTAGTCAACACTTGTGAAAGCTTGAGCTTTTGAAGATCTTGTGGGAAATGTCTTGAGAAATGAGAGGGAAAAGTTTGGGGTACAATAATCTCCCCATTTGGAAAATTTTGGCTAAAACAACCAAAGCACAATAAAACCTGGAGAGAAGGAATAAAACCACAACACGAGCTACATGATAACATTTAAACTTTGTACAAAATGCAAACATAAAAATATGTTAAAGAAATCATGCATGTACATAGAAACCCATTCTCACACATACCTTTAAAACTTCAGAAGACAGATGTCAAGACATCACATAACATAACTTCAGACAGGTCCATACTCCCCCAGTCACACATAACCAAAACTCCCCCTCAAAGGGAAAACCCAAATCACTAGAAAATCTAATATACCAAATATGAACTACCCAAGTTAACACATCGGAGGAATATGTAGTTGAAGATAACTAAGCCTCACATTAGGCAAGATGTCAGAATACCAGGTAAGACATCATGCACACAAACTCCACCAACAGTAGCAGCAGCAGAAGCACTAACAAGCATGACAGACAATCATGCTCCCCATAAATAGTTGTATACAACAAGAAACCACAATAGAATACTCTCTCATTAGTAGTAGATCAGTCCCATAAACATGCTAATACATGTCTAGACATGTGACATAACATTAGGACAAACTAAAACACCCTAACACTTTACTCCCCTTGTCTATCCAAAAATTGAAGAAATTCTGGTATCAAATATGAGATGTAGAAGGAGATGTCACGACGCAAATATCTGAGGACAATGTAAAATGAAACAAAAGTAAAAGCAGTAAAAAACACAACGGATTGTTAACCCACTTCAGTATACAACAACACCTACTCTGGGGGCTACCAAGCCAGGGATAAGTCCACTAAATAGTATCAATTCATAGACCCTCAGTAAATAACCAGTTTACGATCTAATCACTTAATCACTACCCTTGATATACTTCTACCTAAGACACATCTAGGTATGAAGCCCTCCTCAAATCTCTCCAATCACTTATAGTGAAGAACAACTGAAATAACAAGTTTTAAGGACTTCAATCATTCAATGCTTAAAAGCTTATGAATGATCCATAATTCATAACTCAAATAACAACTCAAGTATTAAATCAATACTAGAGTGTATGACAATTAAAAGACTTAGACTTCTAAAACAAAAAGAAAGTATTCTTCTTCAAAAGTTGAGGTTCAATGAATAAGGAAGCAAGTCCTTATAAAGGCGCAGCAGTGCGCTTGGGCTGAAAAACAAATATTCCAATATTTTGAGTATTTCCATGAAAATAGGCCAAGATATAATTCATAAGGATAATTCAAATAGAAAAATATTCCTCCATATTTTTTGCATCCTATGAGTCACAATTCCTGAATTATGTCACACATGAAAACAAGAAACAGAAAACTTAAACTGATGTGAGTTGCGTTCAGCTCAGGACGCATTTGTCAAGACATCTGCTTTGACATCATTCAAAATAGTTTGCTCCAAATGTCAAGAAATTTAAAAAAACATTATCAAAGCATTGTTTTACCAAAATTGCTGCCAACAAACACTTACAAAATCCCCTTTTGGAAAATTTTGGCTAAAACATTATTTGAGCACATTATAAGAACATTATCAGAGCAGTAGCATAAGCAAAGCAAGAAAATAAAACAAAAACTCAGTTAGGAGTTAGCTGTTAGAAAATGAAGATGTCAAAACATCTTCTTAGAGATGAGGCTCCCCCTTAAGTATTAAGCTCCCCCTTAATCAATGGTCAGTCAGTGATCAGTCAGTCAGTTTCTCCCCACCCCTTTTTTAGTCATAATATGCCAAATAGAAGGATGAATTCAAGAGTGTATCAGTAATATAGGTACAGACCATAGAATTTAAAAGTCAAGCACATACAAGTGCAAAAAATAAACAAAGGGGTCAAATAAACAGCAAATAGTCTAACTGTCTTCAGGACCGATAGACTTGGCAGAGCCAAAACTTCCTTCCTCACTAGAATTTTCTTCTTCAGAGCTCACTTTATCATCAAAGTTGTTGTCCTTCTGCAGCTCCTTGATAATCTTTTCAAAAGTTATCTTTCTTGTTGAGCGAACTATAATCACATCATCTAATTCTTTGCAGACTTCCCTTAATTCAGTGATCATGTCATCCTTGGTGGAGGTCTTGTTTTCAGCAGATGCAGATGTCAAAACAATGTCTGGGACATGTTTTCTTGAAACAAACTTGAAGTGAAGGGTCAAAGCAGATTGCCTCTTGCACACTACATCATTACCACTTAGATTTCCAGGATGCTGATTAAGAATAATTCCAAAGATACGGGAAGGAAAGGCAATATGCATCTTAATGGCACATGTTCCTGCATGCTTAATAGTCTGATCAAAGATGTAAGTACCATAATTAAATAGTTTCGTGTTTCCAATAGTATAAATAAACTTTCCTAAGCCAATAGTGATGGTTGAAGTATGATTAGTAGGAACCCAGTTAACAGCTCCAATTCTATGCAAAATAGCATATTTCACACTTAGTTTTGTAACAAGAAGTTTATTCTTCATGGGCCACTCACTCACTTTGTTAACAGTGATGGTCCTGCACACTTGATTATCTGTTACTTCCAGCTTACAATAGTCATCTTCAGACCTATCCAGAAATCTATTTATGATAGCAGGGGAAAATTCCACACACCTACCTCTAACATACACCTTTATATACTCCTTAATTTTATGATCAGCACAATCAACATGAATATTAACAATAAATTCCTTAACAAGAGTCTCATAACATTTGGAAAACTTGGTAACAGTTTTCATCAATCCAGCTTAAGATATCAGCTCTATGATTTCTTTGCATTCCAGAGCACCAGCTCCCAATTCTCTTTCAAGGGAAATTCTTCTTTGAAACACATATTTCCACTTTTTAGCATTCCCAACAGAATGGAAGGAAATGTTGTCAAGAGGGGAATCAGGTATCCTAACAGAAAGTTGCTTGCTTGCAGACTTATTGATTGGAGAGATATCCTGGACATCTTGCTCGACATCATACTCAGAGTCAGCTTCTTCAACTAATACAAATTTCTTCTTGCTTTTAGATCTCTTTACAGCATCATCATCATCATATGTGGAACTACCAGGTCTAGTTTTTCTTTTGCTGTAGAGGAGAATGAAGAATTTGTGAAAGTAGAAAGGTGTGATTTTGTAGCGTGTGGGAAACACTTTGAGGAAGTCTTGTAATGATTGCTTTTGAAGTTTGATTTGTTGGAAATATAAATAATATAATATCACTTTAATGATATTCCCACACGCCTTTAATTGCTATAAACACTCATATAAGCAAATCCCTAGTTTTCCTCTTAAGTTCTCAAATTGATTAGCATCCAAAGCCTTAGTGAAAATGTCAGCAAGTTGCAATTCAGTGGCTACATGTTCTAAGGCAACAATCTTTTCTTCAACAAGCTCTCTTATGAAGTGATGACAGATACCAATGTGTTTGGTCCTGCTGTGTTGAATAGGGTTTTTTGATATGTTCATGGCACTTAGATTATCACAAAATAATGTCATGACATCTTGTTTGACAATATATTCTGTTAACATTTGTTTCATCCAAACCAATTGAGAACAATTGCTTCCTGCAATAATATACTCAACCTCAGTAGTGGACAGAGACACACAATTTTACTTCTTACTGAACCAAGATATGAGATTATTTCCAAGAAAGAAGCATCCTCCTAATGTACTTTTTCTATCATTAGAACTTCTTGTCCAATCAACATCATAATCCCTAGAAGCATCCTCCTAGAGCGCCCACTGTCAAAGTACCAATATTCTCCATTTGAGTCTCTTAAGGAAGTATGAGTTGTAAAGTTAATATCCCTATTTTCAATACTTCTCTTTTTGTTCGCTTGATCAGCCTTAGAGAACTGAAGATTTTTTATCTCCAAAATATTTATAACCAAAAGGCTTTATATGACCGGCTCACCATAGTAATGACATCTCCAAGTTGAGTATTGAGATTTGGATGAAATTGCGTCATGTTTGCCAGTATATTGTAACATTTGGTTGGACATGTTAATCATTCTTTTCTTTAAAGAAGGAAAAAATTTCTATAGTTCTTTGACTTTGTTGATTATCAAACGAATGTTTAACCTATGTATATTCAATTTATTTCATCTTATCAGCTCCATTTTTCATTATTCTCAAAGAATTTGTCATGTTATTAAGCTTGGAATTCAAGAAAGTTACCTCACTTTGAAGCTGATAAATAGTACATAGAAGCTTCTTCTTTTCATTCTCCAACTCAAATATGATCTTTCTCTGGTTTTAATTTGTCTTAAAACTTTCTTCACACCTGTCACAAGTATCCTTGTGGGATAAATCCAGATCTTCATAGAGATCATTTTCATCACAAGCTTCTACTTCATCTGTCCATCTTACAGAGATAGCCATCACAAGTTTGGTAGTCTCAGTGTTAGCCTCATCTTTTGACTCATCATCATTAGACCAAGACACGGTAAATTTTTTTTCTTCTTCTTGAGAAAAATGGGACATTATAGTCTAATGTAACCAAAACCTTCACACTCATAATATTGAATGCCTTTGCTTTGATTGGACTTTTCTTCAGGTTTGGTATTCTCTTGAGAATTATCATCATTGTTAATGTCAGATGAGATGTTCCAAACATTTTATATTCCTCTTATTCCCATTATTTTTAGAATTCTATTAAATTACTTTTCAAGTAATAAAATGGTATTAGACAATCCTTCATCAGTATCCATATCAACTTGACCTTCTTCTTCTTCTTCTTCAGCATTAGATACAAAAGCTATGTTTTTGTTCTTCTTATCATATTTGTCACTAATAGCCAATTCAAAAGTTTAAAGTGACCCAATAAATTCATCAACCCTCATGTTGCTGATGTTATGATCTTTTTCCATCGTTGTCACCTTCATGTCAAATTCCCTAGGTAAGGACCTAAGAATCTTTCTAATAAACTTTTCTTCTGACATCTTTTCTCCCAAGGCACTAGATGCATTTGTTATTTCAACAACATTCATATGATATTCCTGTATGGTATCATCATCATTCATCTTTAAATTTTCAAATTCAGAAGTGAGAAGCTGAAATCTTGATACTTTTACTTTAGATGTACCTTCATGAGTTGTCCTAAAAATTTCCCAAGCATTCTTTGCTATAGTATAATTATTAATCAACCTAAAAACATTCTTTTCCACTCAATTGAAAAGAGCATTCAAAGCCTTGTAATTTCCAATAGCTAATTTATCATCTTCTTTAGACCAATCTTCCTCTGGCTTCAAAGACACATTCTCATCTATGTCCTTCTCAACAGGATGATCCCATCCTTTCAAAACATCCATCCAAGCTTTGCTATCCATGGATTTCATAAAAGTAAACATTCTAATATTCCACCAATCATAATTTGAACCATCTAACATAGGTGGTATGTTGTTGTATCCTCCTTCCTTTTCCAGAGTACCAGAAATTATTCTCCTTGGAGCTTACCCAATAAACAGAACATGATGCATGCTCTAATGTCAATTGAAATTCTGAGACTTGCAATATAGATATCAAGATTGATTTCTCAACACCAACACAATGTCAAAATAGATGTTATGACATCATTTGCTGGCATAAGATACTTTCTAAAACAAGAGATTATGCAGAAAATAAATTGAAAAAAAATAAACAACACAATCAATTATTAACCCAGTTTGGTGCAATGTCACTGTAATACAGTGGCAGAACTAACTGTTTTTTGTTACTACTGGTTTTGTGTTTTTTGTTTGCAAATGTACGGTAAGCAAGAGTCGCCACCGTCTTTTATTTTATCTAACAAAGGAAAAGGGAAAAAGAACAGAAAAAACCTTTTTCGAGATGTTTCTGATTACGGGGGGTAGATTATAGAAAGGGAATGTGTTATCACCCTTTTTATCCATGGTTTTCCATGTGCTCTTAGGTACTTGCTCATTTTGAAATTACTTTTGTGTGTGTTTTGAAAAGCTTTGAAAATGCCTTAGTGCGGAGTTTCACTTTATGGTAACCCTTGCATCAGTCCTCAAGAGTGTGATAAAGTGTTTTTGAAAACTTTGTTCGAAAAGTGTAAGTGTGAAAAAACTGGTTATTTTGAGAAAGTACTTAAGAATTTCTACCTACACGAAAAAGACTGTTCATTTTCTTATTTCCTTTAGATAGTGCTATCCTACTATTAAGGAGTAGGTAGCTACATTGTTGGAGTTTGAGGGACAATCGAAAGGGACGATTACGGTCACTTAAGGCAACAGGGCAAAATCTCTTAGTAACAGTCCTAAAGTTATAAGATCGCATTTTGTTTTACCGAGGCAACTTTTGAAAGGGACTTGCGATCTCTGAATTAGAGGACAGTCACTAAGAATTCTAATGTTCGATAATAGTGACAGTATTTCCGAAGAAACCGAAGTGGGAGATACCCTAGGGATGAGCATGTGCAAGTGTTTGATATCAGTTTATTTATGTTGCACAGTTAGGGTGTTCTATTATTTTAAACATTCAATTTATCTTTTCCCTACAATCCTATTGTCCATACATCTAAACAGTTTAAACAATTGCAGAAATTAAAAGCGGAAAAGAAAATCTACGCTATTACAGGGCTTCGGGGAAGGGTGTTACATAACCAAAAATTGGGGAATTTAAACAGTAAATAAAATAATAAAACTAAACCTAATTAAAAGTTATTAAAACCCATAATCAGATACAATAATAATAAATGATAATAATAATACGAAAGTAGCTAACGTGCGTAACTTGGAAGTGACGTCTAAAAATCTAAATGCTCTAAGTAAAAGAAAATTATTTTTGTTGTTTTGTTTATTTGGAAAAAATATTTAATTAAATTTAATTAATAAAAAGAAAACAAAATTTAAAATTAATTCTAAAACAAACCTAATGTTTTTTTGGCATTTTTTATTTGAGGAAAAAATATTTAAGAATTAAAACTAATTTCCTAATGGGTTTTAATTATACAAAAAAAAAATAAACCAATTACCCTAATTAATACTAATTATTTAATTAATAGAATTATTTTTTAGCAAAATATCTAATTCCTACCTTTTTTGTGATTTTATTGATTTTTTGTTTTAATTAAAAAAATTATTTTTAGAAATAAACAAAACAAAATAAATAAAATGAAATAAAAAAAAAACAAAAAGAATAAAAAATGGGCCTGTATGAGCTTCAGCTGGGGGTGCTGATTGAAATTTACAAGGCCCAAGTGTGATGGCCCAATTGCCTGCACGTGATCCAATGGAGACTCTGGTGGTTCACCAAGTTCTTTGCTTCCTGAAAGTTGGATCTGGATTGAAAGAAGATCCAATGTCTGGATCTGGAGGCGCTTGATGGATGTCTGGTTGTGAGATGCGCTGGATCTGAAATAAGAAACTCAGAAAATATGAAAATGTCTGGACCTGGGATCGAACCTAGGTCCTCTCCACTTTCAATTGCACGCTTGACCATCTGAGCTAACCTGTTTAATTGTTAATATAATATACAAATAAAATATAACATAAGCAAAATGCTTTCTCCAGAAAAATGGCGTGAAATTCAAACGAGCCAGTGTGTGGCTGCCACATGATCATCTTCCTCCCAGAACTGTCGTTTTAGGTATTGGACTTATACCTATGGACAAAGTCCATAGCTATAACCTGTGACATTTCCAAAATGCAGCATAGGCATGATAAATCCCAACCAAAGGCATTGGTCGATTGGAGATTACCCACTGAGCCTGAATATACCCTTGGTTTGGCCTAATTTAACCTATATCAAAAATCCCTAAAACATGCTTTGAAACCCTAAGAATGGTGTTTCATGATTCCTGCGCGTAAACCCAAATCAAATCATCCAAACATATTGCAAAAATGATAATAAGCATTAATAAATGATTAAAACATGTTGATAATAAATGCCAAAACAAATCTTATCCCATTTATTTGTTTTATTTTTGATTTAATTTGATTTAATTTGAATTTTAAATAAATAAAATCAAAATAAATTAAATAAATAAGTGAATGAGGCATGGAGTGGTTCATGGGTTGTGGACCATGTTAGGAGTGTGTTGCAAGCATAAAAAGTTAGGCCCATTTGAAAAAAAATGCATTTTGGGCATGGTTGACTTTGTGCAAATTTCCAAAAACGGCCAACTTTGACAATCTCTCTCTCTCTCTCTCTCTCTCTCTCTCTCTCTCTCTCTCTCTCTCTCTCTCTCTCTCTCTCTCTCTCTCTCTCTCTCTCTCTCTCTCTCTCTCTCTCTCTCTCTCTCTCTCCTCTCTCTCTCTCTCTCTCTCACACACACACACACACACACACACACACACACACACACACTCAATTTTGACCCTAAGAGGGTATTCTTGGACTTTTTAGAAAGCTTAGGATGTCCCCTAAGAAACCTCTTTGGTTTTATCTCAATTGGATCTTCCATGTTCATGTAAGAAGCTTTGATCCAAAAGTTGTTTTTGTCGGGTTTTGAAAAGGACCTATAATGTCTGATTTTATATCTTTTCATGAGTGCATTTATTGAACTTGAGGGCTGAAGTAGAATTGTAGGGAATTGGATTCTCTTCAAAATGTGCCTTGGATGAGAAATTTCTGATAAATTATGAGAAAGTTATGCCTGGTCAAAGTTTGGTTGACTTTTCCTATAGAAACCCGAATTTAACAACTTTTGACTTTTGATGAATTAGGAGAATTTCTTGAGGAATCATGATCAATCATTGGTCAAATGATGGATATCACTTCTAAATGTTGATGTTGACCAAAAATCTTGAAGTTTGGCTGTATTTGGGCCATAGTTGACTTTTGACCAACTATAGTTGATTTTCAGGCATTTGAGCAGTTGACTGAGCAAACTTTTTGCCAAGGAATGAAACTTGGAATGGATGATATTGGGGACATATTAGGATAATGGAGACCATTTAGGACCCTTGGAACTCAACCATCTTGATGAGGAGTGAAACCCTAGTTTAAGGCTCATTGTCTTAGGAGGAGGATTTGTCTGGTCAATCCTTAGTCAACTTGAGCAATTGAGGACCTCTAGGAGTATGTTTTGTGTGAAAATGGGAGGGAAAATTTTAGGGTACAACAGCTGCCCCTGTTTAATCTTCTTAAACTGGAGGATTTAAATTGGCATGTCCGCCTTTCGTGATCTGAGGGTGGAAGATGATTGAACACTAGAGTGCCTAGAAATTTGCACTCGCATGAAGTAATACTGATGGTTGATGACATCGGGAATGGGATTCCGGGCTTCATAGCTTCTTTAACTGGAATAGAAATCTTAGTATCGATTTGACTGATCTAGAGAAAATCTTTGGTTAACTTTGACTGGCATAGTAATCAGGAGCATCTTAGTAGCGATTCAACTGACCCAGACGAAAGTCTTGGAATCTCTTCTACCGGCATAGTGATCAGAGAGATTTTGGGATAACTTGGCCTGGCATAGTAATTAGGAGGATCTTAGTAGAGATTCAACTGACCCAGACGAAAGTCTTGGAATCTCTTCTACCGGCATAGTGAGCAGAGAGATCTTGGGATAACTTTGACTGGCATAGTAATCAGGAGAATCTTAGTAGCGATTCAAATGACCCAGACGAAAGTCTTGGAATCTCTTTGACCGGCATTGTGAGCAGAGAGATCTTGGGTTAACTTTGAATGGAATAGTAATCAGGATAATCTTAGTAGCGATTCAACTGACCCAAACGAAAGTCTTGGTATCTCTTCTACTTGCATAGTGAGCAGAGAGATCTTGGGTTAACTTTGATTGGCATAGTAATCAGAAGAATCTTAGTAGCGATTCAACTGACCCAAACGAAAGTCTTGGTATCTCTTCCATCTGCATAGTGAGTAGATATATCTTCGATTAACTTTGACTGGCATAGTAATCAGGAGAATCTTAGTAGCGATTCAACTGACCCAGACGAAAGTCTTGTGAGGACATCTTCTTGAAGAAAACACTGAAATAACTATAGTTTGTTGATTTGGTCTTTTCCTTGAAAGGTAAAGAGTTAGTTGTATGCAATGTCATAATGTATGAAATGCATTGTGATGATGTTATTAAAATAAATGATATTGTATTGTATGCAATATGTATGCGCATGCCATGACGTATGAACATGGGATGCTATTACAGTATTCCTTAGTCGAGGAAAATACATCTCGGACTGCTGCTAAAAAGTAACAGGGAACCGATTTCTTCATTCCCGTTGGGGATGGTGAATGGAGATGACTATGCTGCGGATTTACTCCTTGTTTACAAATATCCTGCCGAGGAGACACTATGCTTGAGAATAACTCTGCGGGGGAATAACTCTGTTTGTGAGAGGAGATGCTTTACTGGAATATTTTGCCGATTCGGGGAAATAAACTCCGTCGGAGGATGAATTTCTGTAGCTGGAGGAATAAACTCTGTTGGGGATTGAGCTTCTATATTCATAGAAATAAACTCTGCTCAGGAAAAAACTTTATGAACCGCTTGCGATTATAAAATTCGAACGGGTAATATAGACGTCGACTCTTTGAAGGAACTTTGCTGGGGAAAGTAACTCTGTTTGGGGAAGCCGATGTCAAAGATTTGGTTTCCTCTACTCTGTGGGGAGTGTCGATGTCATGGGGATTCATGTAACGGTGACTTTGTTTCAAAACTGTACCTGTCGGAAGGAGTAACTGTCGGGATTGACATGTTTTTTTAGTCTTTGCCCTTGTTCCTTAAGTTATAAGCAATTGTCTTTCCGTTTCTTATGCAAATATTTGTGAATAGAAATCATATTCAAATGCATATGTCAAAAATAAATCATTGTACGTTTTTGCAAAACAAAAGAGAAAAAAGAAAAACAAATGGTTTTGTAAAAATAACTTGTATTAATTTCGAAGTTGGCCTATAACAGGCGTTTTTGTACAAGGAGGCTGACGCTCTATTAAGAGAACGCCGCCATGAAAATGAAAGTTATATAATATTGTGTACAAAGATAAGAAAACATCTATGTGTAATAATCCCATTGAGTTTCAATTCTGCTATTGCCACTATGTCTTCGAGTATCTCATCACTTTACTACTTGTCCGAAGCTGACTGGATTGATCGGTTCCGTTTTGAGCTCGATAGTCGATACTGAAGTCTGGTCGCAATATGATCCAATGGGACATAGTAATACGCTTTAAATCCCTAACTTTTGCCTGGACCGCCCTTTCGGGTTTTCAGTCCACCGGGATACCCTTTTTTGCTCAAGCTGCCTTTTCAGATTTTCCACTTGCCGGGTGTACAGATTTTTTTGTTTTCATCCCTAATTTTTGCCCGAACCCTTTTGGTTCGCCGGGAAGCCCTTATTTTTGCCTAGGCCAGTCAACCTAGCGAGTCTTTAATCATGCGTAGTATCTTTTCACTATGTCCGCATTGACAGGGTGAGGAAGGACGTCACCGTCCATGGTGGTCAGAATCATGGCTCCACCAAAAAATATACTTTTGATCACAAATGGACCTTCGTATGTGGGAGTCCATTTTCCCCTGGGATCACCTTGCGGCAGTATGATGCGCTTGATCACTAGATCCCTGACTTGATATACTTGGCGTCTGACATTTTTGTTGAAAGCCTTGATCATTTGTTTTTGATACATTTGACCATGACAGACAGCAGTAAGTCTCTTTTCACCAATCATCTTCATTCGGACCTGCATCCTTCACGATTCTCAGAGAAGGGATCCGGACCTCAATAGGCAGGACAGTCTCCATGCCATATACCAGAGAATAGGGTGTTGCCCCTGTCGATGTTCATGTTGAGGTGCGATAACCATGAAGATCAAATGATAACATCTCATGCCAGTCTTTGTATGTCACCGTCATATTCTGTATGATTTTCTTGATGTTCTTGTTAGCAGCCTCCATAGCGCATTTCATCTTCGGCCGGTAAGGGGAAGAATTATGATGCTGGATCTTGAACTGTTTGCAGAGTTTGTGATCATCGTATTATTGATATTCATACCATTTTCAGTGATGATTCTCTCTGGCACACTGTACTGACATATCAGGTTATGCTTGATAAACTGCACCACAACATTCTTGGTAACAGTAGCAAAAGAGGTAGCTTCAACCCACTTCATGAAGTTATCAATGGCCACCAGGATGAAGTTATGCCCATTGGAATCAGTGGTTCTGATCTCTCTGATCATGTTAATGCCCCACATTGCAAAGGGCCAAGGAGCCGTCAAGATATTCAAAGGAACCAGAGGTACATGCACCTTATCAGCATAGATCTGGCATTTGTGACAAGTTCGGGAATACTGATAGCAGTCTGCTTCCATAGTGGACCAATAATATCCTGCCCGTAGGATATTTTTAGCCATGGTATGTCCACTTGAATGGGTTCCTAAGGTACCTTCGTGTAGATCTGTCATAATCTTCTCCGCTTCGCTCTTTTCCATGCACCGAAGTAGAGTAGAGTCATGGTTGCGCTTGTAGAGGATTCCATTACTAAGGAAGAATTTCATGGCGAACCTTTTCAGAAACTTCTTATCATTGACAGATTCCCCCTCGGGATATTCTTGAGCCTCGAGATATCTCTTCACCTTATCGAAATAAGGTTTGTCTGCTACTCCTTCCGTGTCAATCTCATAACAGTATGCTGGTTCATCCAACCTCTCAAAAGTGATCTGAGGAGCCTCGTTGTCGCACCTGACCTTGAACATAGATGACATGGTATCTAGCGCGTCTGCTAACTGATTCTCCTCTCGTAGGAAATGTTCAAAGGTTACCTCCTCAAAGTGTGGAAGAAATGTCAGCATGTGCTCTTTGTACGGGATGAGATTCAGGTGATTCGTATCCCACTCTCCTTTGATCTGACTTATCACCAAGGCTGAATCACTGAAAACGCTTAAGAACTTGATCCTTAAGTCAATAGCAGCTTTAAGATCCATGATGCATGCTTCATACTCCGCCATGTTGTTGGTACAGTTGAAGCATAGTATGGCGGTGAAAGGAGTATGACACCCCTCAGGGATATGATTACAGCACCAATTCCATTATCGAGTGCGTTCAAGGCTCCGTCAAAAACCATAGTCCATCAGGATCCTTCTTCAGGTCCTTCATCCGGTCCAGGTTCTTCATAGTCAGTTACTAGCATAATAATCTCGTCCGAGAACTCAAAATTCATGGACTGGTAGTCATCCACAGCCTGATGAGCCAAATGATCATCTAATACACTTCCCTTGATTGCTTTTTGGGTCGTGTATTGGATATTGTATTCGGTTAAGATCATTTGCCATCTTTCTATTCTTCCGGAGAGAGTGGGCTTCTTAAACATGTACTTGATCGGATCCATCTTAGATATGAGTAAAGTAGTGTGGGTCAACATATACTGTCTCAGTCGGTGAGCAGCCCAAGCCAAAATGCGACAAGTTTTCTCGAGCAATGAGTATCTTGTCTCACAGTCGGTAAACTTTTTGCTAAGTAGTATATTGCGTGCTCTTTTCGAACAGACTCATCATGCTACCCTAGCACACACCCCTATTGAATTGTCTAACACTGTTAAGTACATTATCAAAGGTCTTCCTTCAACCAGAGACATCAGAATTCGTGGTTCTTGAAGGTATTCCTTGATTCTTTCAAAAGTAGTATGGCATTCGTCATTCCATTTTACTACTTGATCTTTCTTCAGGAGCTTGAAGATTGGCTCACAAGTAGCAGTTAAATGGGAAATGAACCTGGCAATGTAGTTTAGGCATCCCAAAAAGCCTTTAACCCCCTTCTCAGTGCAAGGAGCCAGCATCTCTTGTATAGCCTTTACTTTTGCAGGGTTCACCTGAATTCCCTTGTCATTGACCATGAAACCTAGCTGTTTACCATACCTTACCCCAAAGGTGCACTTGATCGGATTCAACCTCAGCTTGTACATATTCAACCTATCAAACAACTTTTGTAAATGATCAAGATGCTCTTCCTTAGTTTGAGACTTGGCTATCATGTCATCCACATATACCTCTATCTCATGGTGAATCATGTCATGAAATAAGGCGACCATGCCTCGCTGATAGGTTGCCCCAACGTTCTTTAATCCAAACAGTATCACTTTGTAGCAGAAAGTGCCCCATTGAGTGACGAAGGTTGTTTTCTCCATATCTTCGGGTGCCATCTTGATCTGATTGTAACAAGAGAAACTATCCATGAAGGAAAGCATCTTGTGTTGTGTGGTTTTGTCAACTACGACATCAATGTGGGGGAGCGGAAAGTCATCTTTGGGGCTTTCCATGTTCAGATCTCTGTGGTCCATACACATCTGTACCTTACCGTCTTTTTTAGGCACCAGCACCACGTTGGCCACCCATTGGGGATAAGAGGTGACATCTAAGAACCCAATGTTGAACTGCTTCATAACCTCTGCTTTGATCTTCTCTGACATTTCAGGACGCATGCGATGGACCTTCTGTTTTACCGGAGGGCAATCTTCTTTAGTTGGCCGTAGGTGAACCACAATATCCGTATCCATCCCTGGCATGTCTTCATATGACCAGGAAAAGATCTTGACATAGTCATGCAACATTTGTATCAACCGCCATTTGACATTAAGCTCCAGATTTGCACCGATCTTGACTTCTTTTCTGTCTACCTCTGTGCCCAAGTTTATTGTCTCAACTGGCTCTTCATGAGGTTGTATAGCCCTCTCTTCCTACTGTAAAAGTCTAGCAAGTTCTCAAGGTACCTCACAATCTTCCTCACCTTCATCCTCGGCTTGGTTGATCAAATTTTCGAAGTTATAACTAGCAATAGCAGAACTGTTATCAATGGGATCCAGAGTGGATATGGATTTGCAGTTTGATATGAGAGTGTGTGTAAAAGCATAGTTGTATAGACAAAGTAAAAGGCAGAAAGGAAAAACAGAGAGCACAAATATTACATATGATAATGACATATAATAACCCTCACAAATAAACCATTGTGCCTCGGGTAAGACACATGGCCATAGAGTTTATATTGTTTATTACAAATCTGAAAAACAAGCAAGACAATTACTGTTGAACAAAGGTAATCGGCACAAAATATTTGGCCGTCCAGTTACTAGGTCCACCGTTGGTAGTAGGGTAGATCCAGCTGTCAATATCAGAATCCTCATCATTGTCTTTTATAGCATTGACCCCATGATTTCTAGTGTGTAGGGGAGGTCCTCCAGCCCGAGCACGTCGAACAACCATTTGAGCTCTTGAAGTAAAGCCCAAACCAAATTTGTCAGTTTTATAAAGAAAAATCAGGGAGTTGTCCCCAAATGGTACACCCACCTTCTTCAAATATTGCTCTGGTGTCCTTGAGAGAATCCATCTTCAAAGGATGTTTGGTGATCTTTGGCACACTGGTAATAGTCTCGGTTGATGCCATAGTCAGGGGAACCTCTTCAAACTTTTGACAAGGGGTCTCTATGAACTCACCGTCCATTTCCACATACCTGGAAGAGTTCAAATGGCTTACCATGTACTCCTATTCACCATGCACGGTGACAATCTTTCCTTTCACTGGGTACTTCAGCATTTGGTGCAGCGTAAAAGTAACGACTCCAGCTTCATGGATCCAAGGACGACCCAACAAACAAGAATAAGATGGCCTGTTATCCATCACGTAGAAGGTGGAATCAAAGGTCTGGGAACCCACTTTGACAGAGATGTCCACCTCCCCGTGCACCATTCTTTTTGAACCGTCAAAAGCATTCACCACAATGTTATTGGGCTTTAAGGTCACACCTTCACAATCTATCCTATCAAGATCCTTCTTAGGCAGAACATCCAGTGACGATCCAGTGTCCACCAGCACATGGGCCATAGTAGTGCCCTTGCAGTGGATTGAGACATGCAGAGCATCATTATGGTTTCTCCCATTAGGTGTCAAATTAGCATAAAAAAAACCAACCCATTATCAGCAGTCAGACTGGCCACACAGTCCTCGAATTGGTCAGCGGAGGTTTCTTGCGGTACATGTGCAGTCTTGAGAAATGTAACCAAAGCCTTTGCATCTTCCTCGGAACATAATAGCAGAGCCAACATTGATATCTTTGAAGGGGTATGTCCCAGTTGTTCGACCATATTGTAGTTGCTCTTCTTGATTATCTTTAAAATATCCTCCATTTCTTGTTTAGAGGGTTCCAAAATAACTTCTCTAGGTGCCTCTGTCCAGGCAGGCTCACCTATAACTTCTTTGCCCAGAGTCCCAGATGACTCATCGGCAAGAGTAACAACTGGAGTAAGGATGGGAGTAGTAGCAGGAGTACTAGCCGGAACAACAGATGGAATAACAACAGGCTTAGCAACAGTCTTCGGGGAGATCTTGGCAGTGAAAACCCTTCCACTTCGAGTAATTTTGTTGGTCCCGAGAATGTTACTAATATCGAGATCAGCCTCTTCAGTTTTTTCGTCTTTAATGGTTAACAAATCCTGTTTCACGCCATGGTAGTAAACGTCAGCACCATAATTCCAAGGAACAGATTTGTCCGAGGAATATGGTACAGGGCCAGGAAAAGTGATTATTAACGGAGCAATTCTTGGATCAGATGTAATCCTAACAGGTCTTTTGGAGGATACCTTGGAAGGATTGGCATAAATGGTTATGATAGCAACATCTTCATGTAGAACAGTTGAAACCGGAGTATTTTCGAACAAAATCTCTTTGTTATCCATCAGGCGTTGAACACCTGCCTTCAGCAAATAGCAACCAGAAGGTCGAGATAAACACATGTGGTAACCTTCACCATAGCCCGGAAATAAACTGGCTAGCAACAAATTCTTCTTGACGGTCATGAGAGGAGTAGAAGCTTCATCAACAGAAGTAACAAATAGATCAGTATCAACGACATTAACACCACGGTTGTGCTTGGGCCTGGGAGCAGTTATGACATTAGGCATCTCAGTAGCATCAAACTCAATCTCCTTTGCTTCGATCAAATATTGTATCTTATTCTTCAGGGCCCAACAGTCATTTGTATCGTGGCCTGGACTCTCAGAATGGTAAGCACACCGAGCGTTTGGGTTGTAACGAGGATATGTGGTGTTGGGGTTCTTGGGAGCCTCCCTTAAGGTTGCCAAATTAGATTTTAACAAATGGGGTAAAACCTCAGACAACGTCATATTGATCCGGGTGAACTGCCTTTGAGGTCTTTCTACCCTTGGCTGATTGTTTCATTGCTAAGTAGCCACAGGCCTAGGTATCATCATAGCCCCTACTGTTGGATGGTGCTCGGTTCTATTCTGACTTCTTAGATTGTAAATAGAATTGACCTCCTTCTTACCCATGAATGTCTTTTTCACTATACTTAAAGAGGTGTCTTTCTGGATCTTGCCACTTCGGATCCCAACTTCTACCCTTTCTCCAGTCAATATTAGCTCAATAAAACCAACTGAGGAGCTACCAATCAGGTGATTAAAGAACGAACCAGATAGCGTACAAGGAAACATGTCCACCAACTCCCTATCAAACAAAGGGGGTTGGACTCTCCCTTCCAAATCTCTCCACTTCTGAGCGTAGTCCTTAAAACCTTCGCTTGCACCCATAGCCATACTCTGGAGTTGAGTACGGGTAGGAGCAAGGTCAGCATTATATTGATACTGCTTATAAAAAGCAGCAGCCAGATCATCCCAGTTATGGACATTGATTCCCTCCAGTTGATAGAACTACTCAAGCTGAGTCCCAGATAAACTGTCTTGAAATAAATGGACCCACAAGTTCCTATCAGTAGTGTGAGGCTGAATCTTCCTCACATAAGAACGGAGATGAAGCTTGGGACAAGAAACCCCATCATACTTTGCAAATACTGGAACCTTGAACTTCTGTGGGATGACAACCCCAGATACCAAACCCAACTCTTTAAAATCCAGCCCTTATACTCTTTAGATCTCCATTGCATTCAGACGATCCTCTAATTATTTATATCTATTCTCAGTGGGAGGATACTGCTCTTCATTGTAATTAGTGTCATTATCAAATTCCCCTGGACTAGGGTCTTCCTCCCTTTTCTCACCCTCTTGATTCTCTCCTTCCTTGGATGAAGAGTTCAGATCAACCATATGCTTCAACGATCCCTTGAATCTTCTTCCCAAGTTTACCACACCAACGGTCTTCTTCTCCTTCTTCTTTCTATATTTCAGAATAAGGGCCTTCAAATCTTCCTACCCTTTAGCCAAAGCTATGAACATTTGCTGAAATTGGGCATTTTGTGCCTGGAGATCCTTGATACTTTGTTCAGAAGTCATTATTGCTGAAATAAACAGCGAAGAAGATGAGAATCCTACTTTGAAACCTGTTTATGCAATATCATGGATGATATGCGTATGCAATAATTTCAAGGATTCTTAAAGACTCAAATTTTCTTAAACGAAAGAAACACGCGTTAGTTGTATTTATAAGTTTGAATTGTTACAAAGATTGCCCTTTAGGCTTACAATCAAACAAAATAAAACTTAAAGCAAAATGAAAATTAGGTTTCCCATAAGCGCATCCTCTTTGGTGCAATGTAGGCATTTATATTCCTTTCTTCATGAAGTATCCTAGTGAGTTCCAGGACTTTCTTCTCGCTGGTGTAGAATTCAGCTTCAAATGTATCCCGCTCCTCCTTAAGTTGAACCCAGGATTTTTGTAACTCCTCATGATCAGTTGGGATGTCAGGATGAAGAACAAGATAAGGAGTGTCTCCTTCAACAACCGATTCCATAACCATAGGTAGGATGGAGGGGTAAGGCATCATAAGACTTTGAGCACGGGCTCGTACCCATTTGAGATAAGGCTTAAGAGGGATGGAATTCTTGTGCCCCAGTGTCTTGCTATCAACTCTATGTACCATGCCCCAAGCTCGCATGAACCTTTTACGGTAACCCTGAGTATCATTCTCATAGTCGAAGGCGATTCCTTGGATAAGTGTATCATGAGGACCATCCCTTCTTGCATATCCAAACTGTCATAGTGCCAAACAAGGATTGTAAGTGATTCCTCCCCTAATGCCTAAGAGAGGGACATTAGGGAATTCCCCACATTGATCAATGATGGTAACATTCTCCGAGGATCGAGGACACCAATGAATACCTAAATGTGTAAGAGTCATTAGCCTATGAGACCATCTCAAACCATGTTCATTCTTCAAGACGGATCGGGGTAGGTACGAAATAAACCACCTAGACAAAAGAGGAGTGCAACACATAAGGGTCCCTCTTTTATTTATAGTGCGATTATGCAGAGAATGTAGGATATCTCCAAGCAGAGTAGGTACCGAATTGCGTGACATGAAAACCATAACCACATTCACGTCTATGAGCTAGTCCGGATTAGGAAACACTACCAACCCATATATGAGAAGGGCTAACAACTCTTCAAAAGCTTGTAATTCTAGGGTATCCCAAAAATGATGAGCTTTCTCAAACAAGAACTTAGCCAAAAAAACCTTGACACCTCTCCTGGTTTCCCAATTAGCAACTACGTCAGACCGTTGTAAGGATAAAGCTTTAGCAATATCTTCAAGTTTAGGGTCTCTTTCCATACCATTGAAAGGTACCTTGTTAAGTGATAGGCACCCCCAGTAACAGGGAAAACTCCTTCATAGTAGGCGCTAACTGGTAATCTGAAAAAGTGAAGCAGTGATGTAGAGGGTCAAAGAATTGAAAGAGCACTTTCAACATTTATTTATCGAGGTTTGAGGTGGCCAAGATGAGAAGTCCACCATGTCTTTCGGTGAAGGGAGAAATTTCAGGAACCCTTGATACCAACTCCTTAAGCTGAGGAGGTACCTTTACCAGACAGACTTGGATAGTGAATCTGTGGGCGGGGGCCATTTCCTACAAAATAAGACAAAAATAAACCCTAAGAATCCTTGAAATGGTTAGTATGATATGCTATGTTATGATGTCATGATTATGATCATATATAGAAAACACAAGAAAATCACACAAAGACCTTAGGTTTAAGGCTTGCATGGGTTTTAAGGTAATACCCTCTTGAAGTTGGGTTGGTTCAACCTGTCCTAAATATAGTAACTGGGTTCTAAGGGATCTCAATATCACCGATCTTTCCCCCAAATTTCGTTCTGATAGACAATTGACTTGCCACCAAAAAAAACTCAAGAGTTAAAACTCAATGAGTGTAGCATCGAGTATCAACTGACTTTGGGTTTACACCAAAGACGGTTATCTCATTACGTCCTAAAAAGCCAAGTTGGTCAATTAAGGTGCTAAGGTCAGTTGACGCTTTATGATACCACGCAGCGGCCCCGTATTCTCCTTGATTATACAAGGGCTACTGGTACACACCAAATTATCGCATCAACATAGCTACAGTTTCAACCGCGTCGGTATACCCCGCATAGCTCCCTCACAATTTATTGCTACTTACCTAAAAGGAATTCCCCGATCCGGGTTTAGGATCCAAACAACCGAAACAGATACCCTTAAAAGTAAATCAAACAAGACAAGCTAGAGAAGAAATTAAAATGACCTAGATCCTAAGGTAAACCCCACTTTTTATTTATCCCCAACAGAGTCGCCAGCTCTGTAATACGGTGGCAAAACTGACTGTTTTTTTACTACTGGTTTTGTGATTTTTGTTTGCAAATGTACAGTAAGCAAGAGTCGCCACCCTATTTTATTTTATCCAACAAAGGAAAAGGGAAAAAGAACAGAAAAAACCTTTTTCGAGATGTTTCTGAGTACGAGGGGTAGATTATAGAAAGCAAAGGTGTTAGCACCCTTTCTATCCATGGTTTTCCATGGGCTCTTTGGTACTTGCTCATTTTGAAATTTCTTTTGTGTGTGTTTTGAAAAGCTTTGAAAATTACTTAGTGCGGCGTTTCACTTTATGGTAACCCTTGTGTCAGTCCTCAAGAGTGTGATAAAGTGTTTTTGAAAACTTTATTCAAAAAGTGTAAGTGTGAAAAAACGGGTTGTTTTGAGCAAGTACTTAAGAGTTTCTACCTACTCGAAAAGACTGTTCATTTTATTATTTCCTTTAGATAGTGTTATCCTACTATTAAGGAGTAGGTAGTTCCATCGTTGGAGTTTGAGGGACAATCGAAAGGGACGATTACGGTCACTTAAGGCAACAGGGCAAGATCTCTTAGTAACTGTCCTAAAGTTCTAAGATCGCATTTTTTTACCGAGGCAACCTTCAAAAGGGACTTGAGATCTCTGAATTAGAGGACAGTCACTAAGAATTCTCACGTTCAAGAATAGTGATCGTATTTCTGAAGCAACCGAAGTGGGAGATACCCTAGGGGGAGCATGTGCAAGTGTTTGATTTCAGTTTATTTATCTTTGCACAGTTAGGGTGTTCTACTGTTTTAAACATTCCATTTATCTTTTGCATACAATCCTATTATACATACATCTAATCAGTTTAAAAATTGCAGAAATTAAACGCGGAAAAGAAAATCTACGCTATTACATGGCTTCGGGGGAGGGAGTTACATAACCAAAAATTGGGGAATTTAAACAGTAAATAAAATAGTAAAACTAAACCTAATTAAAAGTTATTACAACCCATAATCAGATACAATAGTAATAAATGATAATAATAATACGAAGGTGGCTAACGCGCGCGACTTGGAAATGACGTCTAAAAATCTAAAATGCTCTAAGTAAAAGAAAATTATTTTTGTTGTTTTGTTTATTTGGAAAAAATATTTAATTAAATTTAATTAATAAAAAGAAAAGAAAATTTGAAATTAATTCTAAAATAAACCTAATGTTTTTTTGGAATTTTTTAATTGAGGAAAAAATATTTAAGAATTAAAACTAATTTCCTAATGGGTTTTAATTATAGAAAAAAAATAATTACCCTAATTAATACTAATTATTTAATTAACAAAATTATTTTTTTAGCAAAATATCTAATTCCTACCTTTTTTTATGATTTTTTTTTATTTTAATTAAAAAAATTATTTTTAGAAATAAACAAAACAAAATAAATAAAATGAAATAAAAAATAATAAGAATAAAAATGGGCTTGTATGAGCTTCAGCTGGGGTGCTGATTAAAATTTCCAAGGCCCAAGTGTGATGGCCCAATTGCCTACGCGTGATCTAATGGAGCCCTCATCTGGGGGTTCACCAAGTTCTTTGCTTGTTGAATGTTGTATCTGGATTGAAAGAAGATACAATGGCTGGATCTGGAGGCGCATGATGGATTCTTGGTTGTGAGATGCGTTGGATCTGAAACAAGAAAATCAGAAAATATGAAAATGTTTGGTCATCGGATCGAACCCAAGTCCTCTCCACTTTCAAACGCACGCTTGGCCTTTTGAGCTAACTTGTTTAATTGTTAATATAATATACAAATAAAATATAACATAAGCAAAGTGCTTTGTCCAGAAAAACGGCGTGAAATTCAAACGAGCCAGTGTATGGCTGCCACGTGATCATCTTCCTCCCAGAACCGTCGTTTTAGGTATTGGACTTATACTTGTCCATAGCTATAACCTGTGACATTTCCAAAATGCAGCATAGGCATGATAAATCCCAACCAAGGGCATGGGTCGATTGGAAATTACCCACTGAGCCTGAATATACCCTTGGTTTGGCCTAATTTAACTTATATCAAAAAGCCCTAAAACATGCTTTGAAACCCTAAGAATAGTGTTTCACGATTCATGCATGTAAACCCAAATCAAATCATCCAAACATATTGCAAACATGATAATAAGCATTAATAAATGATTAAAACATGTTGATAATTCCAAAATTAAGGAAAACGATTTTTTAAAACGGAGCAAACTATGACTGTTATTATGCTTGATTCTTGATGCTTTGAAGCTTGGGAATGAGTGGGATAGCTTCAGTGAATGTCCAAGACTGTTGTTGTGTCCTAGGAATTGCTTGAAACGGCCTATGGAGGGATATGTGATCAACACTTTTTTGACAAAATTTGAAACCTCATCTTCCTTTGTGGGAGGCAGGCTGCGCATGTAACGTCCTCCTTATGGTTGCAAATGCTTTGTTATATGTACTAGAATCAATCTAGGTCATTAGAATTAGAAAGAATCCAAGATATAATGGTCATGAATTTTTTATTCCAATCTTTCCACATTTGAAGATTTCCTCTTGTTTTCAGCTTGCACGATTTTGTTCTTCATTTGACAGCTCATGAGATATTCAATCAATGCCAAAATAAATCTTATCCCATTTATTTGATTTATTTTTGATTTTATTTGAATTTTAAATAAATAAAATCAAAATAAATTAAATAAATAATTGAATGAGGCATGGAGTGGTTCATGGTTCGTGGACCATGTTAGGAGTATGTTGCAAGCATAAAAAGTTAGGCCCATTTGAAGAAAAATGCATTTTTGGGCATGGTTGACTTTGTGCAAATTTCTAAAAATGGCCAACTTTGACAATGTATATCTCTCTCAATTTTGACCCTAAGAGGGTGTTCTTTGACTTTTTAGAAACCTTGTGATGTACCCTAAGCAACCTCTTTGGTTTCATCTCAATTGGATCTTCCATGTTCATGTAAGAAGCTTTGACCCAAAAGGTGTTTTTGTTAGCTTTTGAAAAGGACCTATAATGTCTGATTTTATATCTTTTCATGAGTGCATTTATTGAACTTGAGGGCTGAAGATGAATTGTAGGGAATTGGATTCTCTTAAAAATGAGCCTTGGATGAGAAATTGCTGATAAAGTATGAGAAAGTTATGCCTGGTCAATGTTTGGTTGACTTTTCCTATAGAAACCCTAATTTAGCAAGTTTTGACTTTTGATGAATTAGGAGCATTTCTTGAGGAATCATGATCAATCCTTGATCAAATGATGTATATCACTTAGAATGTTGATGTTTACCAAAAATCTTAAAGTTTCGCTGTATTTGGGCCACAATTGACTTTTGACCTAGTACAGTTGATTTTCAGGCATTTGAGCAGTTGACTGAGCAAACTTGTTGTGCAAGGCATGAAACTTGGCATGGATGTTCTTGGGGACAGATTAGGACAATGGATACCATTTGGGACCCTTAGAACTAAACCATCTTGATGATGAGTGAAAACCTAGTTTGAGGCTCATTGTCTTAGGAGGAGGATTTGTCTGGTCAATCCTTAGTCAACTTGAGCAATTGAGGACCTCTAGGAGTATGTTTTGTGTGAAAATGGGAGGGAAAATTTTGGGGTACAACAGTCACCTACTCCAGGATCTACCAAGTCAGGAAGGAAATTAACTATAATAGTATTAGTTCAAAGCTAAATCAACCCTTGTTTACAACTTCTCTCCTAATCACTACCTTTTGCAACTTCTACATAGACACCCCTAGATATGAGATCCATCTCTCACTTCTAATCACCTCAGTCATACCTATAGTCACAAACATGTGACTAGAACAAAAGAACCAAATATAAGAATTAACTTCCAATAAACAATAGTAAACTATTTACTTAAAAGCTCATGAGTTAGAACAATACTTAGTTTTTCTTAAAAGCTTAAGCTAAGAACAATCAGTCAACCTCAATGTATCAGAAGGATACATGAGTGAAATACAAAGAACAAAAACACAAATAACTTAAAAGACTCCAAAAACCCTAAACCCTTATGTTGAACACACGGTTTTCTTGATGTAAATGCTTTCTATTTTAGGTTTAGCAAGTCCTTATTTATATACTCTTGCAATATGGGCTTGGACTCTTCAATTAAATCCAATCTTAACTTTTTAAAACAGCTGCAAGATCTTCACATAAAAATAGGAACAAATCTTCAAAGTTCCCTAAAAATTCTCAAAGATAATTTTTATGAAATCAAATAAAATTTGCACTTGTTCTTAAAATATCCTTGATTAGTTGCGCCTATATGAGTGTCATACCCCAATTTTTGACCTAAGATACCATTTTTATTTTTGCAATTTTATACAAAAGTCAAGGTCACTAAATACAGTCGGTTTTAACCTCTCACCTTCGAGCATGATTATGCAGAAATTGTCAAGTGTTTTGAACATTCTTAGCCTATGTATCACTAACTTCTAATCAAGCACGAAATGTGTGTTTTTTTTGTTTCTTTGATTTCATGTGCTGACAGGTCTCCTTCGACTAAACACTCTTCGATTGGCTCTTAGTCTCCTTCGACTCAACACTCTTCGATTGGATCTTAGTCTCTTTCGAATGCAAGTTTAGGTACATCCTTCGTTTGGATTTGAAACCTCCTTCGATTCAGCCTTTCGATTGGACAAGTTTACTGCCTGCAAACATGCTTCGATTGGGTAACATTGCTTCCTTCGAACACGACCTTTCGATTGGGCAATATGTTTGTTTTGATCCACATGCTTCGATTGGGCAACATTGCTTCCTTCGAACATGGGCTTTCGATTGGGCAATATGTTTGTTTCGATCCACTTGCTTCGATTGGCCAACATTGCTTCCTTCGAACACGGGCTTTCGATTGGGTATTATATTTGTTTCGATCCAAGATTCGTTTGGGTATGTGGCTCCCTTCGTGCAAGTCTTTGTTTGAGCATTGACCTTTTTGTGTGCTTGCTTGGAGTCACAAAGTTTAGACCTCCTCCATGCAGGCTTTGACTATGTTTGTACTAGCTTCGACCGGACAACATTTCTCTTTAGTATGCTGCATTTCCATCCTTGACAAACTTCAGCACATGGTTGATGGCCCCCTCAAAAGACATATAGTGGTGGACTTGAGGGGTATACATATGAGTCCCTGTCGAAGGGTACGCCTTACTAGTCCATTCGAAGCACACATTTGGCCCCTTCAAATGATGCACAAAGATGATTCGTTCGAAGGACACTTGTTGGAGGAAAGTCAAACAACGTGTTGGAAGAAGAATCTGGTCGAAGGAGGGTCAAAATGAAAGGATAAAATATTCAAAGATGCTTGCCGCCAAGTTCAGACATGGTACACTGGCCAACACTGCTGCATAGCAGTCCTGAAACACTGCCCCATTCTTGCACCAAAACAGCATACAACCACTGTCCCTCGAAGGCTACAAAGAGCAGCTTACTCAAATTGTTCAAATTATTTTGTTTTCCCTCCAAAAACTTCAGCCAACTTTGCCTATAAATAAGAGGCTCCAACACATATTTTTGAGAGGATCTTTGGACCATAGGAACGAATCCCCCAAATTTTCTCAAACACAACAAAACTTCTCAAGTTCATCAACACTTGAGAAATCAAAACCCAGAATCCCAAACACCCACCTCTTTCGATTCTGAAGAACACACCACACATAGAAGTTTGTTCAAACTCAAAGACAACCTTCTGTGACAACTCTTCGACCCAAAAGCAAACCCCCTGTGACTACTCTTCGAATTCCAGAAACATTCAGGTAGCAGTTCAAGTTCGAATCCCACACGCATTCAAAGCCTCTATCAAGGTAAGTCACTCTTACCCTTGAACCTTTCATTTCATGCCATAACATATAAATAATCTTTTTGTTCGTTTCAAGCATGTATATACCATTGTTCCTTTCGTTTCCTCCCTGTTAACATGTTTTTAAAAGTTAACCCTTTCGTTTTGCTTTCTGTTTACCTGAACTAGCTTTAATTATAAAACTGTTTGAAAGATAAATACTAGCATGGCCTCAGGCCATGTTGTCATTTAATGCTTGAAATGAAAGAAATAGGAAACAGGAAATAGGAAATGAAGCTTCTGGCTTCTACCCTCTTTCTCCAGGTCAAACGAAAGAGACAACCAGGAGGAAAACCATGTTGACTTCTAGGCCCAAACGAAAAGTATGCCTTCACTGACTTCCAGGCTCAATCGAAAGGCATTCCCTCACTGCTTTCAACCTCCAGTCGAAGAAGGCAACAAGGCAGAACCAGAAGGCTTCGCCATACACTGACTTCCAAGCCAGTCGAATGACAAAACCTCACTGGTGCTGGCCCCAATCGAAGGAGGCCAACAGAATGCAAATCGAAGGCTGCTCCTGCCCAAATCGAAGGAGGCCAGCAGAATGCAAATCAAATGGTGCTACTGCCTGGGTCGAAAGACACTCATTTTTCTTACTTTTATCTTATTTTTTCCTTCATATTTTTATGCCTTTCGATACGGTTGTAATAGCGTAGGATTTTATCTTTCTGCATTTTATTTACTTTGTACAAATGCTAGTAATTAGGCATGTATAGCAAGATAAAATCAACAAATAAACAAACCAAAAAATCCAAAAAAAACTCTTTAATCCTTACTTGAATATATCTTAAAACCCGCGAAACACTCAACAAATCAAAACTTCCCCCAAGGGCATATTATCTCCGTTCTACCGCGATACCGGCCGTGCCTATTGCTAGAATGCGTGCGTTAATGTCGCCCACTAAAAAACACAAACAAATCAACTTTTTTTTCTAGAGGAACTACGGTGTTTTGATTCCTTCATTGGATACATAGGCAAAGGGTCGCGAAACCCTCACGAACACAATAATAAAAAACTCATTTCTTTCCCCTTAAGCAAACATAGTTGCAGATAAATACACCCTTTTATATAACAAACAATTTTAACCAAAAACAGATATTCCAAAAGGTTCCTGCAGAGTACCGCAGATGCATTGGGTGCTAATACCTTCCCATTGCATAACCAACCCCCGAACTCTTGATCTCTTTCAAAAACACATTGTATTTTCATTACTTTTAAGTACTATTTTACATTGCATGTTTTAGGGTTTTATTTCGCTCTTTTACCTTTCCCCTTGGAAATAATAAAGCGCGGTGGCGACTCTTGCTTTTGCGAGTCGAGTTAATTAATAGCTCGATCTCTGATTTTCACCGCTACAGAATTGGCGACTCTGCTGGGGAAAGATTGACCTCTTGCTGGTCCATCAATAAGTGGGTTAAGCCTAATTTGTCATATCTGTTTTTTATTTATTATTACTTGTTTGTTTGATTATATGTTTATATTGTGGTTATTTGGGTTTTTGCAAAGGACAAGTCCTATACCCGGACTAAGTTACACTTAGGAATAGGACGGGCGGTATAGTCATGTTAACTTTGAGGGAGTAATCCCGAAGAAGGAGGCATGAAATCCCCCACTCAGTGGAAGCCCCTTTGAACGTAGTATTTGTTTACCGAGTAATCGGGAAGACGTTATTGCTTTCTACCTGGAAGCCAGAGAAGCTGAAAACCGTAGAACCCTTAACCCATCTTGGCCTCTTAGGTGTAGTGCGGAGATTATAACGGAGTAATCCGGAAGTAGTTGTCACGCGATGCTGCACTCAGACGAGTTTCTCTTGAGAATATTGCTGATTACCGAGTAATTGGGACGTTGGTAATATCCGAAGGAGGAATGTAGACTCTGGGAACTTTTAGAACCATGTTTTACAGGTGTGATTAAACCTTTAGTACATACCTTGGGGCTGGTCTTTACCTTTGACTCCATGCTCGTGACGTTGAACCTTTCGACTTTGTTTGTGACCATGCTTGTGGTTGTTGCATAACCATGCCTTCATGCATCCATGAAACCCTTTTCACTTGATTTTCAAGGAATTTTGAGGTCTTTCTTTGTAAACATCACAAGTTTCATCAAGCTCAATGGATCTTGGGTGTTGATAGGGTGAAAACCCTAATCCACCAAAATGGATGATTGATCTTGATGATAACTTGATCAACGCTTTGATCCAATTTAAAATTCATCTTCTATCTTCATACTTTGATATTTACAACTTAATATCTTGAGTTCCTTGAAAGTCAAATAAAAACTCTCTTTTGCATATCATGCATCATTCTACATTTTTGGTTTAACTTTCAAAGGTCTTTTTCCAAGTCTTATTTTTCCTTTGGTCTCACAAGTACAACACTCACGCTAAGGGAACAATGGAGAATATCAAGCAATAGGTTTCCTTCAGCACAAATCCAGATGGGAAACCTTCCCAGATTATTAACTTATTTATGCTTTTTGTAATTTTTCTTGTTTATCAAAACATTGTTTGCATGTAAGAACTTGTTTACATCTGAATGATTATCTTAATACAATGAGTATGTTTGTCTTGAAAAAATTCATTCGTTTCACTCATATTTGTTTTCAAATTTTAAATTTCTTTTTGCATTATGATACCAACTTGTTGCCCATTCTCTTTCCTAGGCAGAGGTTGAATGGAGGATGATGATCTAAAAAACAAAATCTCTGGTTGTATGCTTTTGGATAAAATCTTGCTGACGATGTACATGCATTGTTTCAAATCCCTAAACACCAGAGATATAAGGAAGATAATCCCTTGCTAACCCCTTTTGAGCCTTGAAGTAGGAGTTTCTTTTCTTTACGAAAAAAGCCTCAAATTTTAACCTGGGGCAGGGTAGTTTTCAGTTAATCTGATTGAGTGTTAAAAATTCATAAGGAAGATATTTATGAAGAGAAACTACGAGGGCTATCCTTCATGTATAATGAAGCCAGAAGATGTGGAACCATAATGTTATCCCTCATTCGTCAAGAAACGAGGCAATCACAATCCTCTCAACAAGTAAAGACAAGCTAATGTCACACGCTTTGTTCAAAAATCAAAAATCAAGAAAAAAAGCCTGCTAAGTCGAAAACTTGAAAATGTGCGGCTTAAGCAAAAATTAGGCAATACCGCTGGACTATCAATTCAAAAGAATTAGTTCAGGAAAAAGTTAGGGAAAATAAAAATTGCAAGGAAAGGAATACAAAGCAAATTCCTCAGCAAAGAACAAATTGGTGACTACAAACACGAAGACATAAGGGTGGTTGCTACTCCGAAAACCTCGTCGCTTCCTTAACCGTCACAAAATCCTTTTGAGAGATGAACACTCATGTTGAATTAACTGAACATAGGGTTGGAGAACATCATGAAGAATGGGTGGGCACCTATAAATTTTGAGCCTTAAAAATCTTTTTCTAAAAAACCATGAACCAGGCCACGTTACAACCTTCAAAAGTCCTAATTGAAGAAAGGTTATTTTGAAAGCACATTTCAATGAGATAGTGTTCCTGACTCCCATGAATTTTCTAAATAGTTATGTTGGTATCATATGTTTTTCCTATACAAAAATAAATGGTGCTCTAACTCGCAAAATTTGTGCGATATCTTTTCAAAACCTTCAAGACTTACATAACTGTTGCATTAGAATTTTCATAATAAACTTTTCTAACTGCAAAACATTTGTTTGATATTAAGGAAGCTCACATATAAGCACTAGTGATGAGTTTATTCTTTTAAGGCCTGAAACTCTGTTGAGTAATTAGAGAATCATTTCAAGAAAAAAATCATATTAGGGGGCATGTCACATGAAGACCTTAAGCACGAACATGTTGCTTCTCCTAGTTAATGCTTTCCCAACTTGTTTACTCTTTTGGGGCAAAATTTGAAGACTTTGTTGTGCCAACTACAGTCAATCCGGGGCAATCACGTCGAGATTTTATGAATCTCTCTAAGAGTTTGAAGACACCAGAGCATGGTGAATGCCAGGTCTTTTGTAAAATCCTCTTGAGACGATTTCTCCTCATCAACCATATAGCTTGGGGCATTTTAGAAGTGAAGTTATTCGCAAGAATTGTCGTGCAACATGCAGCTTATCAGCAGTAAACTTGGGGCATCCAAAATTAGTCCCAGGGGAAATCCAGATTTGTCAAGATATGTTTTGCACACATTATCAGAGGGTGGTGTTCCTAGTATCTCCAGCTAAGCATGACTTTTTCCAGCTGAAACATTGTTGGTGTTGTTATCCTTTCGATGGATTGTTTGTGATAGAAGACTGGACTTTGGGTTTTCTACTGAAAATACTTTCCTCTCCAGAGATATTTAAGCCTTGTAAAAGGACTTTGCTCCAATGATGGCATGTGTTCTATCTCCAGTAATGTTCCCATCTTGTTGAGATTAGCTGAGTGTCGGGTTGTGTTGGGACGTCTTATCATCTCCTATCTATCTCCCATGTCTGTTTTGTCAGCATATACATGACATTCATTCATTCGTTCATACTTGCATCATGCATACGCATTGATACTTGTTGATGTTCTTGATTCGTATACTTTGGTTACCGTATATCCTCATCTCAAATAGAGTGTTAACTTAAGCAGAAAGTGTATCCTTTCTAATTCCCCACTGAGTTTATTCCTCCTGGAAGGGTTGTTGCTTTAGCCTTCCTTTCTGTCTCAGGATAGGATAAGTCTCGGTTGAGTTTATTCCTCATCTGATAAGGTCTTGTTTGACTGTTTCTCTCCAGTTTGTTCTTGGATTGCATATTGTCTATTACAAATGTTGCTTTGAGAATCTCTCTAAGCTGTGAAACCTAGATGGAGAGTTCATTGATCTTGCGTATGTAAATACTTGGTCTCCTCAGGAAGGATTTATTCATGGTTCCCCATTGAAGATGAACTTTATTCCCTAGTAGTGTTATCATAACCTTCTTCTGGAATATCGACGTGACAACAAGCTACTGAGTCTTTATTTGAGCATTTTGATTATTTCTGAATTTCTTTATGTTATGACAAATGGCGGTCTCTTCATGAGCAGTTTATCCATCCCCGATGAAATTATTGATTCTCACCTCCAGCAATATCTTCACGATATTTTCTTGTTACCTTTGAGAAAACAGCAAGCGGCAGTCTCTTCATGAGAAACTTGTGTGTTATTGTTCTCTTGAAAAACAGGAAGCGGCAGTCTCTTCATGAGCAACTTGTGTGTTATTGTTCTCTTGAAAAACAGCAAGCGGCGGTCTCTTCATGAGCAACTTGTGTGTTATTGTTCTCTTGAAAAACAACAAGCGGCGGTCTCTTCATGAGCAACTTGTGTGTTATTGTTACCTTTGAAAAAACAGCAAGCGGCGGTCTCTTCATGAGCAACTTGTATGTTATTGTTACCTTTGAAAAAACAGCAAGCGGCGGTCTCTTCATGAGCAACTTGTGTGTTATTGTTCTCTTGAAAAACAGCAAGCGGTGTTCTCTTCATGAGCAACTTGTATGTTATTGATACCTTTGAGAAAACAGCAAGCGGCGGTCTCTTCATGAGCAACTTGTATGTTATTGATACCTTGGAAAAAACAGCAAGCGGCGGTCTCTTCATGAGCAACTTGTGTGTTATTGTTATCTCTTGAAAAATAGCAAGCGGCGGTCTCTTCATGAGCAACTTATGTGTTATTGTTCTCTTGAAAAACAGCAAGCGGAGGTCTCTTCATGAGCAACTTGTGTGTTATTGTTTTCTTGAAAAACAGCAAGCAGCGGTCTCTTCATGAGCAACTTGTATGTTATTGTTACCTTTGAAAAACAGCAAGCGACGGTCTTTTCATGAGCAACTTATATGTTATTGTTCTCTTGAAAAACAGCAAGCGGCGGTCTCTTCATGAGCAACTTGTGTGTTATTGTTCTTTTGAAAAACAGCAAGCGGCTGTCTCTTCATGAGCAACTTATATGTTATTGACACCTTTGAAAGGAAGCAAGTGGCGGCCTCTTTATTTGAGCAGCTTGTGTATCCCCAACAATAATGTAAACGACATCTTTTCGGAAAAGTCCCGTGGGGAAGTTTGTATTTTATCCTTTTCAAGCGATATCTTGGTTAAAGAAGAATTGTGTTACCGTTCTTGGTGAAATTCAGAAGTCAGAGATGTTTATCTCCAGTCTCAGTACTGATGACAATCATTTTCCAGTCTCAGTACTGATGTCAATCATTTTGTTTTCCAGTCACAGTGCTGATGTCAATCATTTCTTTCTCCAGTATCAGTACTGATGTCAATCATTTCCTTTTCTAGTCAGAGTGCTGATGTAAATCATTTCTTTTCCAATCTCAACACTGATATAAATCATTCATTTCTTCCCTCAAAGTTATTCTCTAATAGGAGTCTCTCATTTGAAGTCTATGACTCTGTTTCCCCAGTGGAGTTATAATCTCTTCCCCTATGGGATTATTGTATAATGTACTTGGTTTCTCCAGTAATAGTTTGTCTCATGCGGCATCATTCTTTTTAAATTCAAAATATTACATTCATACCATATTATAAACATAATTGCGGTATCTTAAAGCCAAAAATTGTGTATTCTATATTTAAGTCCCTTCAATCTCGTCGAAATGAAGATCCCAATCTTCATATCTCCAGATAGAAGAAACTTAAATAGGGGCAGCTGTCATACCCCAATTTTTGACCTAAGATCCCATTTTTATTTTTGCATTTTTATACAAAAGTCAAGGTCACTAAATACAGTCGGTTTTAACCTCTCACCTTCGAGCATTGATTATGCAGAAATTGTCAAGTGTTTTGAACATTCTTAGCCTATGTATCACTAACTTCTAATCAAGCACGAAATGTGTGTTTTTTTTTGTTTCTTTGATTTCATGTGCTGACAGGTCTCCTTCGATTCAACACTCTTCGATTGGCTCTTAGTCTCCTTCGAATGCAAGTTTAGGTACATCCTTCGTTTGGATTTAAACCTCCTTCGATTCAGCCTTTCGATTGGATAAGTTTATTGCCTGCAAACATGCTTCGATTGGGCAACATTGCTTCCTTCGAACACGGGCTTTCGATTGGGCAATATGTTTGTTTCTATCCACATGCTTCGATTGGGAAACATTGCTTCCTTCGAAAACGGGCTTTCGATTGGGCAATATGTTTGTTTCGATCCACATGCTTCGATTGGGCAACATTGCTTCCTTCGAACACGGGCTTTCGATTGGGCAATATATTTGTTTCGATCCAAGATTCGTTTGGGCATGTGGCTCCCTTCGTGCAAGTCTTTGTTTGAGCATTGACCTTTTTGTGTGCTTGCTTGGAGTCACAAAGTTTAGACCTCCTTCATGCAGGCTTCGACTATGTTTGTACTAGCTTCGACCGGACAACATTTCTCTTTAGTATGCTGCATTTCCATCCTTGAAAAACTTCAGCACATGGTTGATGGCCCCCTCAAAAGACATATAGTGGTGGACTTGAGGGGCATACATATGAGTCCCTGTCGAAGGGTACGCCTTACTAGTCCATTCGAAGCACACATTTGGCCCCTTCAAATGATGCACAAAGATGATTCGTTCGAAGGACACTTGTTGGAGGAAAGTCAAACAATGTGTTGGAAGAAGAATCTGGTCGAAGGAGGGTCAAAATGAAAGGATAAAATATTCAAAGATGCTTGCTGCCCAGTTCAGACATGGTACACTGGCCAAAACTGCTGCATAGCAGTCCTGAAACACTGCCCCATTCTTGCACCAAAACAACATACAACCACTGTCCCTCGAAGGCTACAAAGAGCAGCTTACTCAAATTGTTCAAATTATTTTGTTTTCCCTCCAAAAACTTCAGCCAACTTTGCCTATAAATAAGAGGCTCCAACACATATTTTTGAGAGGATCTTTGGACCAGAGGAACGAATCCCCCAAATTTTCTCAAACACAACAAAACTTCTCAAGTTCATCAACACTTGAGAAATCAAAACCCAGAATCCCAAACACCCACCTCTTTCGATTCTGAAGAACACCCCACACATAGAAGTTTGTTCAAACTCAAAGACAACCTTCTGTGACAACTCTTCGAACCAAAATCAAACCCCCTGTGACTACTCTTCGAATTCCAGAAACGTCCAGGTAGCAGTTCAAGTTCGAATCCCACACCCATTCAAAGCCTCCATCAAGGTAAGTCACTCTTACCCTTGAACCTTTCATTTCATGCCATAACATGTAAATAATCTTTTTGTTCGTTTCAAGCATGTATATACCATTGTTCCTTTCGTTTCCTCCCTGTTAACATGTTTTTAAAAGTTAACCCTTTTGTTTTGCTTTCTGTTTACCTGAACTAGCTTTAATTATTAAATTGTTTGAAAGATAAATACTAGCATGGCCTTAGGCCATGTTGTCATTTAATGCTTGAAATGAAAGAAACAGGAAACAGGAAATAGGAAACGAAGCTTCTGGCTTCTACCCTCTTTCTCCAGGTCAAACGAAAGAGACAACCAGGAGGAAAACCATGTTGACTTCTAGGCCCAAACGAAAAGTATGCCTTCACTGACTTCCAGGCTCAATCGAAAGGCATTCCCTCACTGCTTTCAACCTCCATTCGAAGAAGGCAACAAGGCAGAACCAGAAGGCTTCGCCATACACTGACTTCCAAGTAAGTCGAAGGACAGAACCTCACTGGTGCTGGCCCCAATCGAAGGAGGCCAACATAATGCAAATCGAAGGCTGCTCCTGCCCAAATCGAAGGAGGCCAGCTGAATGAAAATCGAAGGGTGCTACTGCCTGGGTCGAAAGACACTCATTTTTCTTAATTTTATCTTATTTTTTCCTTCATATTTTTTATGCCTTTCGATACGGTTGTAATAGCGTAGGATTTTATCTTTCTGCATTTTATTTACTTTGTACAAATGCTAGTAATTATGCGTGTATGGCAAGATAAAATCAACAAATAAACAAACCAAAAAATCCAAAAAAAAACTCTTTAATCCTTACTTGAATATATCTTAAAACCCGCAAAACACTTAACAAATCAAAACTCCCCCCAAGGGCATGTTATCTCCATTCTACCGCGATACCGGCCGTGCCTATTGATAGAATGCGTGTGTTAATGTTGCCCACTAAAAAACACAAACAAATCAGCTTTTTTTTCTAGAGGAACTACGGTGTTTTGATTCCTTCATTGGATACGTAGGCAAAGGGTCGCGAAACCCTCACGAACGCAATAATAAAAAACTCATTTCTTTCCCCTTAAGCAAACATAGTTGTAGATAAATACACCCTTGTATATAACAAATAATTTTAACTAAAAATAGATATTCCAAAAGGTTCCTGCGGAGTACCGCAGATGCATTTTGTGCTAATACCTTCCCATTGCATAACCAACCCCCCGAACTCTTGATCTCTTTCAAAAACGCATTGTATTTTCATTACTTTTAAGTATTATTTTACATTGCATGTTTTAGGGTTTTATTTCGCTCTTTTCCCTTTCCCCTTGGAAATAATAAAGCGCGGTGGCGACTCTTGCTTTTGCGAGTCGAGTTAATTAATAGCTAGATCTCCGATTTTCACTGCTACAATGAGTACCAGAATATTCCAGAGTCTCATATTTTTCAATAAAATCTTCAAGGAAACATAACAGTAACACCTGTTATATAGTATTACATGATTTCAAGACATCTGGTTCAACAACTGTGTGAAACACATGACAATAGAACTTATCATGACTGATTATCAAGATGTTGTGACATCTTACTCAACATCAGATAAGAACCATGTCTTAGCAAAATTGCTGCCAATTCTAAAACCATGCATCTAACAAATTTGACATGTTATAAACATACAAGCTTCTCAAATAAAGAGACGGCCACTCGCTATTGAAATAAAGTCTCAGAGATTGCTAGAGTGATAATTGTTGGGTAATTAGATTTTTCATCCATTTACAAGTCATCTCTACTGAGGAAGAAAAGATTCAAAAATGTGAAAAACATTCCTTCTTTTCCATCTTGGTTTCCATCCTAGAGAGATCAAAAGTTGCTGCAGGGGACCAAAGTTCAATCCAAGAACAAACTGGAGAGAAACGGTCAAACATGACTTTGCCCGATGAGTAATGAACTCTTCTGGGGGTTTGTTCCATCCAGAAAATGAATTGGGAAGGAAAAATAAAACATAATTCTTCCTATGAGGCACAATCTTAGTGGGGAGCTAGAAAGTAAACTCTCTTTTGGGGAATGTATCACCAGGAAAGTGGATTTAGAGACACCAAGGTACTAACAGGTAATGCAAATGAGCATGAATCTTCCTTCGACTAATGCATGATAATGACCTTATGAATGTTTAAATGTATGCAATGTTTATTTATGCTGACAAAATAACACACTGAACAAACCAGGAAACCAAAATATCAATGAACCAGGTACTCTGCCAAATCTTAGCTAGATGAAGACCCTGTCATAAAGCTTGTCTTCTGCAATATATTTTAGGACTAAAGATCCTTCTCTTGGAGACAAAAACATATGTTGAGGAAACTCAAAACAAATATTCATAAATCAACAATCCTCTGAGAGCATAGAAATTTTTACTAACTTTGTCAGGGGAGAAACTAAGTCAACGTTGCAACAATAAACTGACTGGAAGAAACCTGTTATCCAACCAAAATACATTGGAGAAATTAGGATTATCAAATCAATGATATTCACGGGAGAATTCTCATGAACTATTGAGACTTGATCAAAATTGATCAAGTCTCAAAGTGTCTAAAAGGAATCTGTGTTCAACACTTTGAGACTTGATCAATTTGAGACTTGATCAATTTTGAGTTCAACACTTTGAGACTTGATCAATTTTGAGTTCAACACTTTGAGACTTGATCAATTTTGAACAATCACATACATTCCTTTTAGTTTATTCAAAATTCAAAGAAATTTTTTTTGTAATTTTCAAAAACATGTTTATTATTAAACCTTTATTTCTAAAATTATTATTGAAAATAAATCTCATTTTGCAAAAGAAACAAATATATAATAATTTAAGTTAATTGGAAAAAGATCATGATTTTATTGACAGAATGGTAGTCCACAAAAGGTGTAACCTCACGGATCATTACAACATTTAGAAAATGGTAAATGGAAATTCTAAATTGAAATAAACTGACCATTATTATCCCTAACAAATTTAAATTCTTGTAATCTAGCTTCCGTTGAGAGAAACTGAATTGAGACTTCCTGGTCGATGATGATGCTGCTTCAAGTGATCAAGCCCTGCCTGATGCAGTTACTTGCCATAAAATCCATAGCTTTTTTCTAGATTTCCCTTTCGGGTTTTCAATCTGTAAGTATGAAGTGCCTAAGAGGGGGGGGGGGGGTGAATTAGGACTTTAAAAACTTTATTCGATTTTCATGAATATTTGTTCTTTCTTTTTTGATTTGGTTAGGCCATGAAAGGGGTAAAGTGTGGAAAGTAAAGAACACAAGGATGTATACTAGTTCCCATCATAATCTGAGAGTACGTCTAGTCCACTTACCACATGTAAGAGATTTTATAATTGTTAGATCTTCAAAAACAAGACTCTAACCAAGTTCTCAAGAACAATCCTCTTGAAAACTTACACCACAAGAAAAGAAAACAATCCTATCTTTTCTTGCACACACACTTGTTTCCAACAATCCTGGAAAAACAAGCAATACAAAACAAACAATCTTATTTTCAACAAATCTGGAAAAAAATAAGATATGGATACAACAAGAGTTTTGAGTATAGAAGTTTGTAGTATAATTTTCAATCTAAGTGATATATCAATGTAATTGATCTTCCCTTCCAATGACAATGATTCACAAACACTAACATGTTAGAATGCTCAAGAATTTTCTGGTTTAGATGATGTGAAATTATGCAGAAAAACTCTTGAATACAAGATGAAGATTTGAAATGTGAACTTTTGAAATTCTAAGAGTTTGATTCGAAGAAGTAAAAAGTGATTTTAAATTTCATGTATTTATATGTGTATAACACATTTATGAATCATGGTAAGGTTCTGAAAAAATACCACGAATAATTTCCAATAAAAAATGAAAAGGTTCCATGAAGAGATGCATGAAAAGGTGTACAAAATGCTACTAGTTTTTCAAAATGCTACTAGTTTTGCACAGAGGAAACATTAAAAAAATTTCAAAAACTCCCAGTAAGAAATCAATTTTAATAAGGTGCAAATTGATTTACACAGTAAAAAATGTGAAATTTTACAAAGGTATTTTAGGCATGACACATGTGCAAATTGATTTTTATCAGTTAAAATTTGAAACTTTACTGTGATCAGTGGGAATGAGAACTGACTGTTTTTGGAATGCTGGTTCGCATTTTGCGTTTGTTTTCGCAAAATGTCGCGGTAAGCAAGAGTCGCCACCGTCTTTTATTTTATCCAACAAGGAAAAGACAAAAGCACAGAAAAATTCCTTTTCGAGATTGTTTCTCGGGTTCGGGAGGTAGATTATAGAAAGGGAAGGTGTTAGCACCCTTTCTATCCGTGGTTATCCACGGGCTCTTAGGTACTTGCTCACTATGTTTTCAAAAGTTTGATTTTCTTTGTGTTTGTGGGTTTTGAAAAGAGTTTTTGCTTGAAACTTCGATTTAACTCTTGCTTCTGTCCTCAAGAGTGTAATGAAGTGTTTTGAAAACTTTGTTCGAAAAGTGTAAGTGTGAAAAGTTTTGTTTTGTTTTTAAAATGAGCAAGTACTTAAGAACATCTACCTACTCAAAAAGGAATTAAACTGTGCAAATATCCTTTAGACAGTGCTATCCCACTATTGAGGAGTAGGTAGCACCATCATTGGAGTTTTCAGGTCAATTCGATTTTAGGGACGTGTGGTCACTAAAGCAACGTTAGGACGCCTTAGCGGTAACCCTAATGTCTTAAATCATTTTTCCGAGGCAACCGTTTCGAGGCAACTTATGATCTTGGGACAAAAGGACGACCTCTAAAACATCCTATACTCAATGACCACATTCGAGGCAACCAAGTGAGGTGTACCCTAGGAGTGGCATGTGCAAGTGTGTTGTTTTTTCAGTTTATATTATCTTTGTACATGTTATGGTGAGCTACTGTTGATTTTAAGTTAAGAGTTAATCTTGTCATGCATAGCCTAGTTAGCATACATCTAAACAGTTAATATATGTACAGGAATTTAAAGTGCGGGAATTGTAAATCCTACGCTATTACAAAGCTTCAGGGAGGGGGATTATTTACATGTCCAAAATTGGGGGAATAAAGCAGTAAAGTAAAAGTCTTAGTTAATGCTATTACAAACCAGTGAGCAGTTAAAATAAAATAAACGCGCGCAAATCTGAAAATAAACTCTAAAAATCCTAAGAATAAAATCTTTTTGTTGTTTTATTTTATTTTGGGAAAATGATCTAAATCTATTTAATTTTAGTTTTGAGAAAATGTTAAGATAATTAAGAGATTAATTAACAAAGTTAATTTTAATAGAAAAAACTAGCCTAATGTTTTTTGTGTTTTTTTTATTTTAATGTTAATTAAGAAGATAAAAAGATGTCAATGAAAACAAAAATAAAATACAAGGGGGATCCTTCGATCCAGGGAAAAAAAGGAGTTTCGACCCAGGGAGGGAATGGAAGCTTCGGTTGGGCCAGACAGTAAGGCGTGAGTGGCCTTCGATCCAGGGAAGAGGATTGTCTTTTGATCATGGAGGCCATGGATTTCGATCCAGGAATGAAATGCCTCCTTCGATCCAGCATGCTAATGGGTTTGATCCATAGAAGGTGTCTCCTTCGATCTGGGATGTTATACCTGCAAAAGTATGTTAGCGAAATAAAACACAGGGCCTGGGTATTGAACCCTAGGCCCTTTGATCCCGTGCTTGCTGGGTCTCTTCAGGCTATGTCTGCAGCAAATATTAGCAAACGATGGACATGGCTTGGGTGTCAAACCCAGGCCTCTTGATCCTGTCTAGGATAGAAAATCGAAGGTAACAACCAGTATGAATGTATTATGCAAATATTAGGTTGGATAGTTTACCCTTTCTTACCAGCAGATTGGACTTTTGATTTGGGCGCTTCCTGGATGTAGGCACCTTTGATCTGGGCACTTCCTGGATGTAGGCACTTTTGATTTGGGGCTTATGGGCGTTGTGATCTTTTGTTGAAGGGTTGCTTTGGCCTGGATTACTTATGAAAATGCTGATGACTTTTGGCAGCATAACTCCAATGCTTTTTTTTGTTCTCCTGTTGTGTGTTTCTTCATCCCCTCTGCACTGCATGCTTGCCTCTGTATTTATAGGAGTGTGGGGGTCTAGTAACGACAAGAGACAACCAATTAAACAGGCCATTAAAGCCAGGAGACAAGAATCAGACACATTAAATAATTTCCTTTTTTGAAACATTCGTGTCTCTTGAATGAACCTGGACATTTTTGAATTTCGAATGCCTTCAGGCCATGCTCTTCGATTGGCCTTGAGTTGCCTCCTTCGAATGGACTTCTCACGTACCTTTCGAATGATCCTTCTGAATGCTTCTTCGAATGGTCTTGAGTTGCTTCCTTCGAATGGACTTCCCATGTATCTTTCGAATGGGCCTTCTGAATGCTTCTTCGAATGGTCTTGAGTTGAACAGAAACACTCTGGTCGAATCAACTCTTTAGGAACAGAAAAGGAAAGAATCTGGCCTTTAACTCAGGAATTAAATCCACAATCAGCATTTAATTATTTCCATATTTGCAAGGGAAACATGCCATTTTCTCATGTTTAGTGTACCTGGACATGTTTTCTGAGTTCCCTTTGATGGCCTCTTCCAAATGGCCTGGGAGGTGTTCTTCGAATGGCCCTTGTACAAATATCAATCGAAGGATCCCAATCGAAAGGCTTTGTTAACAGGCCAATCAAAAGGTGTTGTTCATGCCAATCGAAGGACATGGTTAATCATGCCTGTCGAAGCTGCCTTGACATAATTCCAATCGAAGTGCTTGTCCATAATGCCAATCGAAGTGCTTGCAGAATGCCAATCGAAAGGTCTTTCAGAGTGCCAATCGAAAGGTCTTAAAGGATGCAAATCGAAGTGCTTGTCCATTCCAATCGAAAGATACTTAAAGCACCACTCAAAAATTTTCTTTTTCCTTAGGCAAGAGTTTGTGATCAACCATGCAGGGGGAAGACTATGGAAAACATGAGAGGGAAAATTTTGGGGTGCAACAGTTACCTAAAACTTTATGTTATGCACATGAATAACTTATGAAATGAGGTTTTGATTAATTAAGCATCTAAGACATTAGTGAAGGTAAGTATTATCATTATACCTTCTTGAAATGTAATTTCTTGAATCCAAAGTCTTGAACTTGATGCTTTATCTTTGAAGATCATCTTTCCCTTCTTGTTACTAAGAGATTTGTCTTCATAAAAATATAATCATCATAGAGAAGATTTACTTCACATCCCCCCCCCCCCTCTTTCTGTTGATGACAAACATTCATCTTTGATGTTTTGTAATTTCCAAAAAACTTCTCCCCCTAAGATGTATAACTCCCCCTTTATATGTGAAGCGTAGCCATATTTGGACTTGATCGTCTTGAAGGAGCATTTGCACCTTAAAATGTTAATACAAGGAAATATACAAGCATAACGCATAACACATTTCTCAACATTTGACCATATCAAAAAGAAGGGAAATATGGGTGAAAGATAATAATTTTGACAAGCATAAAAAAATGGTTTTTAAAGGGGAAAATAAAAAACACAAGAAAAATTTAAAACTAAAACTAGTATTAAACCATGTAACATAACTTGAAACAATTTCTCAAGATACAACAACTACACATGCATTCAAAATTAAAACAAAAGCAATTCAACAAAGTTATGGTACAAAGTACCTTACACATAAAACTTAACAATTCAACATAAAATGACATGCTAAAAACAACATAAAACTTCAAGTTTGAAAAACACAAACAATAGAACACACTAAACTTGGTTCATATCATTGTTGTTGTTGTAGTAGTAGTTGGGGGCTCCGAATGAAAATTGATGTTCAATTGGTGTAACCAATGGAAAAGGAGTGGAGGGGTTGTTAGGATCATACGATGGAATATGGAGATGTGAATAAAGATATGAATTTTTTTTTATTCATGTCGGTTTGGAAAAGGTTGATTTGATTGGTAGTGGCCTTATGATTTTGTGAAATTTGGTTGTGAACAGAAGTGTTGAAAGTAATCCATTGATCATTTTAGGTTGGAGAATTGTGTGGTCATGTAGTCATAGAGGGCTTGGTTGCTCAGAATGGTGTGTTCATGTAGTCATAGAGGTCATGTAATTAGAATAATATAACATGCATATCGATCAAGAGTGTCACACATAATTCAAACATCACACATACACTTGTCACGCGTAATAACACTTAATTAGATTCATGCTTCCCATACACTTTCACATAAGCATGTAACAGTGAAATCATTTTCATTCATAATGAATATAATACTTAATATCATAATAACTCATTCATTTCACCACTTAGGCATAAAAGCCAATTCACCACATAATTAAAATAAATCATAACCAAATAAAATAGAGTATATAATGTATCTCTCAAAACATGAATTCGAAATGTTCCCCAGTGTTACATAATATCATAGCATGACTAAACCCAAAATACGAACATAAAATAAACTTACTCCTCCAACTACTATCTTTATAGAAGCAACTCTAATCTTCAGTATCTTAGCAATGTCGCATAAAACATCATTCTAACAGAAGGATGAGAATTCACATAATTATCGAAAATCATATAATAATATATAATGTATAACATACATGCATAAAAATAATATTCTCACACTTCATATGCTTTATCAACATAACATCACCCAATAAAATCATATTTTTCACGAGTACACATTCACAATTTAACAATTTCACCAATACATCAATTTCACACAATGCACAAAACTTCATATTGCAAACAATATGACTCAATGCAAGACTCAATGCAATACTCATGTATGTGGTACCAATCAATATTATTTTTATTCAGTTGTTACTTTAAATCGAGTTCATTACCTAGACCAATAACACACAAAAAGCCCTTCCCCCTAAGCTTTCCAACCCAGCTCTAGGTTTGGGACAAGTCACTAGTTCCCATGGAACTAACAAGCATTGCCTCTTGACAACAATGATGCATGTGAAATTTCAACAACCATATGTAACTAAGACTGTCCCTCAATCTTAACTTCAATGCATATCTTCAACAATCCATCACAAATGAATTACCACACAAATTGTACACATATGCACATACTCATGAATTGTCCACATATATTTCATATTCATAGCACCACTGCTCCAAAACATCATAACAACACATAACAAACATCGTGTAAAGTATCATTACAATCCCACACCAACCACTTACACACAACACATAAAACAAGTTTCATGTTTGATCAAATAGGCCTTCAAAACCATATAACATTTAGTTTTAAATTCCCAAAAATCAAGTATAAATTAGTATAAAATATAAGTATACATAATCCCAAAGAAAATTAAGAAAATAAAAATATTTTGACTCCCAGGTCGCGATAAGCGCGCTACACAATGCTAAGTTCCCTTCTTCCCGAGTCGACCATGCTAAGCGCACTAAATGACGCTAAGCACGCTAAACGGCGCTAAGCGTCCTTTGCTAAAACCAAAAAATCTGTTGCGATGACATCATTATACCCATGTGATTGTTGGCCCCAAAACACATTTTTACACCCAAATTCCTGCAATTTAAGGTACTAAAACATATATCTAATATGTATTTATCAACCAATAACATCACAACACAATCAATCATTATATTCAAGGATTCCTATTTGAAACCAAACAATTTCAAAACCTAAGAAATTGGGGTTTTCATCCTAAGTATACAACTACTCATTACATATCATTATACAATTCCTATAATGATGTAAATACCCACCCTTACCTTGACTTTTGATGAAATCTTGATTTTCTCCTCAGGGTTCTTCTTCTCCTCTTTTCTCCTTTTTCCTTTGTCTCTTTTTCCTCTTTTCCCTTTACTAACCTTATGTTCTCTTTTTATCAAACCCTTAACAAAATAATGTTATCTCTAGTAACCAACTAATGGGCTTACTATCACACCCCCACTTACTATTCATATTCTCACATATTAGGCCCAATTACCATTATTTTACTATTTCTCTACAATTCTCACTAAATAAATAATTTCTTCATTAACCGACATCATTTCCTAACGATAACTCAATGGTTCAACAATCTCACCCTGACTAACCCGTCATATATAACATATATCAAATAATTTAAATTAATTCATTTACTCACAAAATCAGATAAATAATTAATTAATAAAATATATAACTAATAAATAAAAATTATTGTGTTACACGAACCACTTAGAACATGTGGAGGAGGAACATTTTCACCACCTTTATCTTCTTGATCATTGTCTTCATTTCCTACAATGTCTTCACCAATACAAGTGATCGTTTTTGTTTCTGAGTCATAACAAACACCCATCCTTTTGTCCACATTGATAATAGTGATTTTGTGACCATTTGTGTCCATAAGACCATACTCAACACCATCCAACTCTACTTTAAAGTGTTAAAAAATATGCATAATAAACCATGCATAAGGGAAGGATTTGAACTTAGCGGTATGAGACAACATGTGATGTAAGATGTGGCGAGACCAATTAACCGCAATACCTTTCTTAAATGCATACATAATTTTCCTTTCAACATTTGTAACATTGTAATGGTTTCTATTCCTAGGAAACGTAGCATACACTAAGAAATAGTAAAACATACTATCATCAATAGAGAAATTTCCAGTTGAACACAATCCTCTTGTCGGTTCTTCCCCACCGAAAGATTTTACCTGTTTCTCATGGAACTCTTATTCAATCACTCAAGTGATGCTATAATAACTCTCTCTTATTATAATCCTTCCAATCCACATCATCAGTTTGATATAAGATACTACCAGAATACGGGATACCCAAAATTTTACCAAGTTTCTTAGGAGTGAGTATAATCTTTTTGCCTCGAGCATGCGTAAGAAATTTCTTATTTTCAATTTTCATATTGCAATAAAACATCCTAACCAAGTTTGTATAATATGGTCTATAGGAAGAAATAACATATCCCAAACCTAAAGAAATCAACTCATTTTGAAAATTAAAACATTCTTTAGGAAAAGTAGAAAGATCGTCGTATTTTGGAGTTTGGACATGCTTTCTTTGGTAGAACCTATGATATCTTTCCAATTTCTCCTCGGTGAGGTCTTTGAGGATTTATGGAATTATTGTTGAAGAAGAAGCTTCTCCCTTTCTTTTTTCAGCATCTGAAGCTTTTCTCTTCACTCTTGAAGCCATGGATGGAGGATAGTAGAGGTTGAAGGGAATCTTTAATGTAATTTTTGTGGGTTTGGAGAAGATGAAATTTGTGGGTTTTGAGAGCACAGAGGGTCTGTTTTTGGATGCTAGGGTTAAGAGAGTGATTTTGAAAAAAAATTGCTTTTAAATGGATGAGAGGAGAGAGATGATTGGACCAACCAAAAAAAAAAACATGAAATTTTTTGAAAACAGCATGTTGATAAGTGAAAATTATAGCTACTTTTGTATATACTTTTTATTGCACTTATCGACTCTTTGTTGTCAATATCGGTTGAATAAACCCGACTTTTATGTAAATACATTTAGTTTGTGTTTTTTTATGTTTTGGTTTGCATAGTGTACCGTTTGATGGTTTTCTATTCATTTTGTAGGTATTTATTGAATTTTGGAGCATCGAGAAATAAGGTGTCGAAGAAACGGTTCTAAATGCGCGTTTTCAGAATAAAAGACCAGCTTTGGGAAGTTCTGTCCAGGAGAGCCAGCTTAGCATGCAGAAGGCCGTAAAGCGCGAGTGCGCTCAGTGCATTTTGTAGCGTGCTACTTGCATTTTGACATTTTGACAGAAGCATTGTTATGAAGCCCGCTTAGCACGGATATCACGCTTAGCGCGATTTAGGATGATTTGATGTGTAAAATAAAGAAGTCGCGCTTAGCGCACCAGGCCCGATTAGCACAGTCTGCTGAGATTTGTTTTATAACTTCATATTTAGTTCATTTTTAGGTTATGGTTTTGTGGAAGTTTTTGCTCCCAACTCCATCAACCTCCATTTTTGTTAGGATTAGCTTAGATGACAACTATGGAGCTTGCATACGGATGATCCGGGGTGGATTGCTCTTCGACCGACACTGATAAACTGGTAGATTCACGGTTCATTTCTCTTTTTATCTGTGTATTCTCTATTGAATGGGTTTGTACATGTATTTACTTTGATCTTATGTATATTTGTCACCTTTGGCTTTATATAAAACTTGATTTACAAATCTTTGTCGATTGTTATCCTTGATTTTTGCTCTATGCTAGGGATTTGAGTTGCTATAGACATATAATGCTTAAATTCTTATCTAGGATGATTATCTAATAATGTCTGAATTCTAGAGATAAATTTAGCACTATTATCACTTAGGGTATCTATGATTAATGCCTCTGTGTTGTTTGTGTCACTCTGAGAGATCGTTGATGCAAGCAAGCTCGATTGACCTCTGTTTTGTTCAGGTGGTTGAGAGATCGCTACTGAGGTGGTGCAGTCGGCCTCTCAATTTGGGTTAGAAATGAATTAGGTCGTGTTTCACACGTGATGACATTAATGAATATTATAGATTTAGTATAACAGGTCGATAGGTTTAAGTCTGTGAGAAGTAGTATATATGCATGCTTGATAAGTTATTCCTTTTTCCTTTTTATACTTTTTTTATGTTGCTACCTTTCCTTTCAACCCATTTATCCCCAAACTCATTAACAAGAGATTTTCCTAACGACATTTCAATTCACCAATCTCTATGGAAACGATACAATATAACCTAGATATCACCCGGTAAAATAATACTTTACTTTTTACTTGCCTGTTTACCGCTTCAAGTACATGTGCTAATAGATTTACACGTTAGTGAAATCGATTGCTGTAAGGCCATACGCAAAAAATAAAAGGAAAAGCTACAGGGAGAAATCGATTTTCATAAGGGTGCAATCAATTTATTTTAGTGAAAACAGGATAAACGCAAAAAAAACAGAGCCACTGCTTTAGACACCAATCGATTTTCATCAGGCAGCAATCAATTGGTCTAGAGAAAAAATTGAAAAAAATGTAAAACAGTATATCTCAAACATATTTTTATGCATATTAAACACAAAAAATACATATAAGAAGGGAGTAAAAGTAGAGATGCGATGAAATAAATTGTTGTAATAAAATGTATGCACCTTTGATGTTTGATGAAAACAATTAAAAATAAGACTTTGAATACTCATTATACATCGGCTCATCCAAAATTCCCAATTCTCTTTTGATTTTGTAGTAAGGATCCTTTGCCAAAGGTTTAGTGAAAATATCAGTCAGTTGGTTATGAGTGTCTAAAAAAGTCACTTCAACATCCTTTTGAAGAACATGATCACGAAGAAAATGATGATGTATGTCGATGTGTTTTATTCTTGAATGCATAACCAGATTCTTTGTCATGTTGATCGCACTTGTGTTATAACATTGTAAAGGAACACATCCAAGATTTAGTTCATAGTCACGTAGTTGTTGCTTGAGCAATAGAATTTGAGCATAATAATGTCCCGCTGCAATATATTCTTCTTCAGCCGTGCTAAGTGCGACACAGGCTTTTTTCTTGTAAGGCCATGATACTAGTGCATTCCCTAGTATGTGACATGTAGCACTTGTGCTCATGCAATCATTTTTGTAATCTGTATAATCCGACTCATAATAACCAACTAAGTTACAAATACTACCTTTTGGATACCATAGGCCAGAATTTGTGGTTCCTTTGAGATACTTCATGATCCTTATGGTGGTGAGATGAGATTCCTTTGGATTTTCTTGAAAGTGTGCACAAAGACAAACACTAAACATAATGTCAGGATGACTTGCCGTCAAATATAATAATGAACTAATCACACCTTGATATTTGGTAATATCAATCAAAACACCGAATTTATCTTGATCTAGATATGTTTCGGATCCCATTGAAGTAGTCATTGCTTGCAATTGTCCATATCAAATCTTTTCAACAATTATTTGCAATACTTAGATTGGTTGATGAAGATGTCATTATTTAGTTTCTTAATTTATAATCCAAGAAAATAGTTCATTTTAGCCATCATAGACATCTTGAATTCTCCTTGCATCATCAATGAAAATTCTTCACATAGATCTTTGTTTGTTGAACTGAAGATGATATCATCATCATAGACTTGAACCAATAAAGTGTTACCTTTGATTTTCTTAATAAACAAGGTTTTATCAACTTTATCTTTTTCAAATCCTCTTTCACAAATAAAGTTTCTAAGTCTATCATACAATTCTCTTGGTTCTTGCTTTAAGCCATAAAGAGCTTTCTTCAACTTGAAGACATGTGAAGGATTCTTGAAGTATTTAACACTGGGAGGTTGTTTGACATAGACTTCCTCATTGATGTATCCATTCAAGAAAGCGATCTTGACGTCCATTTGGAAAAGCTTAAAATTTAATGAACAAGCATAAGCAAGTAATAAACGAATAACTTTTAACCTTGCAACTGAAGTGAATGTTTCTTCAAAGTCGATTCCTTCTTCTTGATTATAACCTTGAGCCACCAATATTGCTTTGTTTCGAAAAGTTATACCATTCTTGTCAAGTTTGTTTTTAAACACCCATTTGGTACCTATGATGTGTTTATCATTTGTCTTAGGAACAAGTTCCCAAACTTTATTTCTCTCAAATTGATTTAATTCCTCTTGCATAGCAATTATCCATTGATCGTCTCCTAAGTATTCATCAATCTTGGAGGGTTCTACTTGAGAAACAAATGCGATGTTCAAGCAAGCATCCTTGAGATTTAGTCTTGTTGAAACTCCTTTTCTTATGTCACCAATTACTTAATCAATTGGATGATCGTGATGGGTTCTCCATTCTTGAGGAAGATTACTTTGCTTAGTATCTTGTTGTAAAACTTCTTGTTGGTGTTTCAGTTGACTCACACTTTGATCATTAGTAACTTCTTCTTAGGGCAATTCTATAGTATCATCATCATCATCATCACAAACAACTATGCCTTCCTTAGAGGTGTTATTTTCATCCAAAGAAACATGCATAGACTCTTCAATAGTTAAAGTTATTTAATTATAAATTATATAGGCTTTACTAGATAGTAAATAACCAAGAAATATACCTTCGTCATATTTCTCGTCAAACTTACCGAGATTGTCTTTGTCATTATTAAGGACAAAGAACTTTCATCCAAATATATGATAAAAAATGTTTTCCTTTATTCCTTTGAAGAGTTCATATGGAGTCTTTTTCAAGTTAGGTCTAATAATGACTCGATTTCCAACATAACATGTTGTACTAACCGCATCCGTCGAAAAATATTTTGGAAGGTTTGAATCACTAAGCATTGATCTTTCAAGTTCCACTAGAAATGGGTTCTTTCTTTCAACTACTCCATTTTTGTGTGGATTCCCTGGTTCTAAAAAATTAAGAGAGATACCATGTTCTTCATAAAATACTTGCTTTGCGTATTTCTTAAATGCTTGGAAAGCATCACTTTTCTGCACAGAAACAAAGTCCAAAAATATCTAGAAAAATCATCAACAATAACTAATGCATATACATTACCTCAGAAGCTTCTTGTTCTTGATGTACCAAACAAGTCCATGTGCAACAATTGAAGTGACCTTCTTGTTGATACCACATTCTTTGGTTTGAAAGTTGATTTGGTTTGCTTTCCCTTTTGACATGTATCATAAATATATCTTTGACAAAACTTATCTTTGGTAAACCAATGAAAATATCATGTTTGGCTAGTTTATTTAAATATTCCATATAAAAATGATCTTCCCTTTTATGCCAAAGCCATGAGTCATTGTTGTTTACCATGAGACATTTTACTTTCAAAGATAAATCATCTAAAGATATCATAAAAATATTATTGATTCTTTTACCTTTGAGTTTTACTTCATTGGTGATGTCATCTTCAATCAAGCATTCATCTTTGGTGAACTTGATTTGAAGCCTTTATCAAAAAGTTGGATTTTGCTTAGAAGATTATGCTTTAGTCCTTCAACATAAAGTACATCTTCAATGGATGTGAAAGATGGTGCTCCAACTTTTCCTTTTCCAATAATTTTTCTTTTTTTGTTGTCTCTATAGGTGACATGTCTCTTGTCTTTAAGCACTAGATTTGAAAATTTGCTTGTATCTCCCGTCATATGCTTAGAACAACCACTATCGAGATACCAGAGATATTTAGTGGTCTTCAAGCATGCCTACAAAATAAATTAGGTTTTGTTAGGTACCCAATGTGCCATGGGTTCTGCATAATTAGTTTCTTTCTTAACCCACACATAATCCTCACTCGCTACATTAAAGTTTCTTACATAGGAAGCATTAGGTATATGACCACTTATACTACAATAGATACATGTTGGAACAAAATTACTTCTATATCTAGGAAAATAAGATTTCTTTTTAGAAAATCTCTTCTTAGGATGATGATGAACCTTTTGTGCTTTATTCACTTTTTCCTTGTTGGGTTGGTCACTTGCCTTAACAAAGATAATTTTACTAGTATTTGGTTTATTTGATTTAGAATAACCAAGACCACTTTTATCATTTGAATACCTTTGTTTACTAAAGACATTGTCCAATCTAACTTGTCCTTTTTCATACCTTTCAAGAACTCTTTTTAATTGAACAATTTGGAAAGAAAGTGAATCACACTCTTTGCATGTAAGATTGTGTTTTTCCTTTTCAAGAAAACTTTGTTTTTCAACTTCAAAATTATTTTCCATGGTGTCAATCTTTTCTTCAAGAGACAAAATTTGTTTCTTTTGGGTGGGCATAATTTTATATAAAATCTTACATTCATTGAGAAGTTCATCAATAGCACCTTGAACATCATTATTAAAAGGAGAAAATTCATTACTAAACTCTTCATATTCATCATTGGAATTGTGTGATGCCATCGATGCAAGATTTACATGCAACATATACTCTTTTAAACTTTGACTCCTTTCTTTTCTTGAAACTATTTTTGTTTGAAAATTTTGGACATTATGGCTTTATGTGTCCTTTTTTCCACATTCATAGCAAGTCACATTTTTTTTGATGTAGAGTTTTCTTTCTTTTTAAATAATTTCTTCTTTTTCACTAATTTAACATTCTCATTATTACCAAAAAAAATTACCTAACCTTTTTACAAGAAGCATGAAGTTCTTATCATCTTCCGGATTATCTTCCTTTTCAACTTCCTTGGAGTCAACCTTTAATTCAATTCTTTTGGATTTCTTCTCTTGATTCTCATGCTTTTCTAGTCTTCCAAGTTCCGTCTCATATTCTTGAAGTTTTTCAAATAATGTTGTGGAAGTCATTATGGATAGACTTTTCTTTTAAGATATTATCGTCACTTTTGGTTTCCATTCCCTAGTTAAAGATCTAAGTACTTTAAGATTAAGTTTATCGTTAGTTAAAGTCTTATCAAGTTATTTCAAGTGATTTGTCAAATGCACGAATCTTTTCTACAAGTCGAGGATTGATTCTCCAGGCTGCATTCTAAATAGTTCGTATTCTTGACTCAAAGTGTTCAATCTAGACCTTTTAACTTCAGTGGTTCCTTCATGAGTTTCCACCAATGTATCCCATATTTCCTTTGTTGTTGTGCATTCCAAAATACAAAATAATTCATCCATGCTAAGAGCATCTTGAAGAATATTTATTGCTTTCTTATCATAAAGGACTTTTTCCTCATCATCTTTATTCCATGAACCTTTGGGCTTCAGGGTGCCAACACCATTAACAACACTTGTAGGAATGAAGGGACCATTTACAACCGCTTTCCATACTTATTTTCCTTGAGATTCTAGACGTGCCTTCATGCAAATTTTTCAAAAATCAAAGTATTTACCACAAAACAATGGAGGATTGTTATTTCTACCACCATCTTTGAAAATTGGATTTTCCATTGTAGAAGCCATTCTTGATCTTTAGGAATAGGTTACCTTTAAGCTGCTCTGATGCCAATTATAAGTATGAAGTTCCTAAGAGGGGGGTGAATTATGAATTTAAAAACTTTATTCGGTTTTTATGAATATTTATTCTTTCTTTTCTGATTTGGTTAGGCGATGAAAGCGGTAAAGTGTGGAAAGTAAAGAACATGAGGATGTATACTAGTTCCCATCATAATCTGAGAGTACGACTAGTCCCCTTACCACATGTAAGAGATTTTATTATTGTTAGATATTCCTAAACAAGACTTTAACCAAGTTATCAAGAACAATCCTCTTGAAAACTTAAACCATAAGAAAAGAAAACAACCCTCTCTTTTCTTGCACACACACTTGTTTCTAACAATCCTGAAAAACAAGCAATAGAAAACGAACAATCTTATTTTCAACAAATCTTGAAAAAATTAAGATATGGATACAACAAGAGTTTTGAGTATAAAAGTTTGTATTATAATTTTCACTCAGTGATATATCAATGTAATTGATCTTCCCTTCCAATGAAAATGATTCACAAACACTAAAGTGTTAGAATGCTCAAGAATTTTTTGGTATGGATGATGTTGTTAGACGATGTGATCGATCTAGAAGGGGGGTTGAATAGATCATTTAAAATAAATTGCGCTTTTTAAAAAAAAATTCAGAAAAATATGTGAAAGCTTCCTGGAATCTCCAATCTTCTAAACGATCCTCTATTGAAAAGATCAAATATGCATAACCGTATGGGATGTAATGACAAAATAAGAATCAATGCGTTTTACTCAATTGATCAATCACTTATACACCCTCAATGATTATTAATTACTACCAATGAGTTGAATGAGATAAGTATAATCACAACGAATAATTTGTGGATTAGTCAATTTGTCAAACACCTTGTGAGCAAAGCACCTTAGGTTTTGTTTTGCTAAATTATAGTGGTAAGTTTTCTTAGGTATCAATCAAAAGGATTGTTACCAATGTTTTGAAATGAACTCAACACACTACAATTTCAATAAATGCAGATTTGACAAATTAATTTTTGCACAGTATAGTAATCAAGTATAGAGATAAAGAAAAAGCAGAAGGACACGCGATTTGTTAAGGCAATTCCCCTTGTCGTCCTTGCGTAGGGTACGTCTACCCCCGATTCTAGAATCTATAATTGAGATGTTTTATATTAAGTTGCAAATGATACAAGAGACGAGATAGTTCACAATACAAACAAACCAATGTTGTTGATGTAACAATCTTCTTCCCTTTCCTTGGTTTGAGCAAAACCAAGTGCCAAATTCTTCAAACAAACCTCTGTTACCGCTACTTGATTAAGCAAACACACTGTTTCTTAATCCTTTCACTAGGCTGGTTTTGATTGCAAGTAATTTGACCCTAAATCAATCTTCACAATCCTCCGGTTACCGCTACTTGATTAAATAAACCCACGTTTCTTAATCATTTCACTCGGCTGAATTCAATAAAGCAAAGACTTGTGTAAAAACCCCCGCACCAATAGGAATCTTGGAGGAGAAAATCCCAATGATTTTATTCAAGAACAGCCCACTATTGCTCAACCCAAATATGAATTGAATCCTTGATTTGAACGTTATCACCACAGCAATTTTCTTGAATCAACAACCATCATTATGTGTAGATGTTATTTTTTGAGAAGAGATGATGAAGATGATGAGCACTTTGTGTATCTTTAACAAGTTCTTATTGACTTCAAATAATGATGCATAATATATATATATATATATATATATATATATATATATATATATATATATATATATATATATATATATATATATATATATATATATATATATATATATATATATATATATATATATATATATATATATATAAGTTACCTAGTAGCCAAGACCCACAAACCTAGCAGAAAAACAGATGAGGCCAGCGAGCGGTCGACTCAACCAGAAGTAGGGGTCGGCGTGACATAACCCGTGCCAGGAGAGAAAACTGTTTTGAAGAGCAATGCATCGACCGCTTCAGGACTTGCATTGACGCAAACTTTGAATATTCTGATTCACAGGTTGATTCGACCGGAAGGGTCGATGCAATACATCCAGCAGTCAGAGAGAATTCAATTTTGAAGTGTAGTGCATCGACTGCTTCAGGGTTTATGTCGATGAAAACTTTGAATGTTTTTATTTCAAGTTTGAGTCGACCGGAAGGGTCGACCTGACACATCCAGGGCTTGATTGAAGATGATGAGTCGATCGCACATATATTTGAGTCGACGCACAGATTGAATTTTCTCAAAAATACGTGTTTCTGGATATCTTCATTCCAATCATTCCATTGCAAGATTATTCATAGGACCAACACAAATAGAGAGATTAATAGTCGTTTTGACATCGTTAAAATACTTATAGAGGGACGGTTCCCTCACATACTCCCCCCTTTTAATGATGTCAAAACAATGCTCAAATATGCTCCCCTTGGGTTTGTGCGTTTTGTTTGCAAGATATGTATAGTCTTCTATGTTCACTTCTCCCCCTTTGACAACATAAAAAATAGAAAAAGCACAAGGTCAAGAATAACAAAATATATCAAATGAAACATCATTATCCATTTGCAACTAAAAACACCAACAATCATTCACATAAAATGAAATTAGTGCAGATCATAAAATGCAACAATTAGACAAATGTATATAGAATATTACAAACCAGTCAATAAGGATAAGTGCATGAGGTTATAAAATAAATAACATAAGAACTTAAACATAATTACATATATATAAACATGAATCAATTCTCTAGGTTGTCGGTATCATTGTTTTCTGGAGCATCAGATGGAAGGTTTTGAAAATGCTGAGTGAAATATAAAGTATGCGTCAACACATGTAAGCTATGAATCGACTCAAAAGTAAAAAAATTTGATTTTATGCAGCTTTTTCAATTGATTTCATGCAATTTATATAACTCTTAGAATCCTTATGTACTTTAATAATAAAGATAAAGAATAACAAGTTTTCCATTTACACATGGTTAAGAGTAGAGAATAGATGAGAACGATATTACCTTCATGAGAGTTGATAAGAGCTTTAACCAAGGCTATCCATAAGTTCATCAAGCATTAAGTGAATACGCTCAATAAAATAATATGTATGCAACTTACTTAAGTTACAGCCTATCCGAGATATCGAGAACTTATTTAACTTACTTAGTGAAGGTAAGTATTGTCATTATACCTTATTGAAATGTAATTCCTTGAATCCAAAGTCCTGAACTTGTTTCTTTATATTCGAAGATCATCTTTTCCTTCTTGTTACTATGAGATTTGTCTTCATCAAAATATAATCATCATAGAGAAGCTTGACTTGACACAATCTACCGGGACAAATTGTTTTTGTTTATGTCTCTAATTTTTTCCTCGACCGCCCTTTAGGGTTTTCAATCCACCGAGATGTTCATTTTTTCCTAAGCTTCCCTTTAGGTTTTTCAACTTAGCGAGTTGTTCTTTTGATTATTTATGCAAAGTATTTCTTGACTACATCGGTGTTCACCTGACGGGGAAGCTCCTCACCATCCATAGTTGTAAGAACCAATGCACCTCCAAAAAATGTTTTCTTTACAACATACGGGCCTTCATAATTGTAAGTCCACTTGCCCTGGGAGTCATTATTGCTGGGAAAGATCTTTTTGAGCACAAGGTCACCTTTTCTGAACTTACGAGAATATGCCTTCTTATCAAATGCTTTCTTCAAACTATTTTGGTAAAACTGACTATGACATAAGATTGTTATTCCCTTTTCTTCAATTAGATTCAACTGGTCATATCTGTTCTGACACCACTCAACTTCTATAGGGAGCACTGCTTCCATGCCATAAACTAAGGAAAAAGGGGTTACCCCTGTTGAGGTGTGGACAAACATCCAATATCAATGAAGAGAAAAAGAGAGCATCCCATGCCAGTGTTGTAGGTTACAACCATCTTCTAAAGTATTTTCTTGATATTCTTATTTGTCGCTTCAATAGCCCTATTCATCTTGGGTCTGTAAGGTGAAGAATTGTAATGTTCAATCTCAGAGTTCTTTCATCATCTTGTTGTTCAGGTTTGAACCATTGTGGTTAATGATCTTACTTGGAATACCGTATTGGTAGATGATTTGATTCTTGACAAATTAGACTACCACTTATTTGGTCACATTGTTTTATGATGCTGCTTCAACCCATTTGGTGAAGTAATCAATAGCTACCAGAATGAAATGATGTATGTTTGATGCTTTGGGATTAATAATACTAATCATGTTAATCCCCCATATAGAGAATGGCAATAGAGGCGAAATAACATTGAGTAGAGTTGGAGGCACATGCACATTGTCTGCATAAATCTGACATTTATGACACTTCTTAACAAATTGGCAGCAATCAGATTTCATTGTCAACTAATAGTAACCAGTTCTGAGCATTTTCTTAATCATAGAATGTCCATTAACATGAGTACTGAAGGACCCTTCATAAACTTCCTATATTAACATGTCTGCTTCGTGTCTATCCACGCATCTAAGTAAGACCGTGTCATAATTCCTTTTATATAACACATCTTCATTGAGAAAGAACTTGTACACCAATATTCTCAAGGTATTCTTATCATTACTGGATGCCTCAGTTGAGTATTCTTGACTCTAGAGGAAACACCTGAGATCGTGATACCATAGCTTATCGTCTACTTCTTCTTCAGCTGCAAACATATGAGCAAGTCTTCCTGACGCTTGATTGTAATTCGAGGCACCTCATTGCGAAAATTTACCCAGTACATGGGGGATAAGGTAGTTAAAGAATCTGCCATTGGATTCTCCTCTCGAGGTATATGATGGAAATTAACTTTATCAAAAAAATACAACAACCGCCTAGCATAATCTTTGTATGGGATCAAACCCAGATGAAACATTTGTCATTCACCTTTGGTATGATTGATAACTAATAATGAATAACCAAAGACATCGAGGATCTTAATCCTGAGATTAATAGCTTCTTTGAGGCCTAGGATACACGCCTCATATTTTGTCATACTATTCGTACAATCTAAACATATCCTTGTATTAAAGGTAATATGAGAACCTTGAGGAGTGATTATAATTACCCCAACTCCATGACCATATGCATTAGAGGTTCCATCAAATACCATACCCCATCGGGATCGAGGCTATGGTCCTTCCTCTGGACCTAGTTCATCATAATATTTAGCTCTAATGGCCATAACATCTTCATCAAGAAAGTCAAACTTGATAGGTTGATAATCTTTAATCGGTTGATGAGCCAAATGATCTGCTAGTATATATCCTTTAATAGCTTTCTTAGTACGATATTCAATGTCATATTCTGATAGCATCATTTGTCAACAGAAAATTCTTCCTGTCAATGCATACTTCTCAAAGATATACTTAATATGATCCATTTTGGATATCAACCAAGTAGCATGATTCAACATATACTGCTGTAGACATCGGGCAGCCCATGCCAAAGCACAACAAGTTTTCTCAAGCAAAGAATATTAGGATTCGCAATCCATAAATTTCATACTTAGGTAATAAATAACATGTTCTTTCCTACCTGTCTCATCCTATTGTCTGAGGATATGACCCATCGATCCTTATGAAGAAGTTTGAAGATTGGCTCACAAGTGGTAGTCATATGAGAGATGAAATTGGAGAAATAATTCAAACATCCGAGAAGTCCTCTGACTTGCTTTTCTATTCTAGGTGAAGGCATGTCTCGAATGGCCCTAGCCTTATCTGGATCCACTTCTATACCTTTCTAACTGACAGTGAAACCCAAAATCTTCCCGGAACAGACACCGAAAATGAATTTGTTTGGATGCAAGCGGAGTTTGTACTTCCTCAAACGCAGGAAAAATTTCAACAAGTATTCTACATGATCTTCCTTAGTCTTAGACTTGGAAATCATATCATCAACATATACCTCGATTTCCTTATGCATCATGTCATGGAATAAGGTAGTCATAGCCCTCTTGTACGTATCACTAGCATTCTTCAAGCCGAAGGGCATCACTTTGTAACATAATGTTCCCCAAGGGGTGATAAATGTTGTTTTACATATCCTCTATGCCATATTAATATGATTATACCCGAAAAAACTATCCATAAAAGAGATAACATTGAACTTTGTTGTATTATCTACCAATATGAAGCATGTGGCAGAGGAAAATCATCTTTTGGACTGGCTTTATTCAAATCTTTATATACATAACCTTTACATACATAAAATAGAACATAATTCAAAGGTTTAAACAATACATCAGCAACAACCATTAAACTAAAAACATCAGAAGCAGGGTCCGTCTTTAGTTTTCACATTTGATAGTCTTCGGTCTTCACTATATTCTCATGTTGTCATAACATCAACAATAGGACTTCTTTATGACAGTCCAACATATTCTCTCCCCCTTAAAAGGTGCAAACACAATTTTGAAACTCAACACACATATTCTCTCCCCCTTTTTAGCTAGAATATGACAAAGGCTTAACAAGAGGTAACAACCACAATCTGATTGATGTCGAAACAATACATCCAATAGCTATTCGCCACAGCTCTAAACATTTTCATTCCAAGTTCAAAAGCTCAGCCACCACAGACCACTCTTTTTTATATTCAGCCGAACCAATCCACTACGACCAATACAAGATGATGTTAATCCCAAAAACATTCCTCACATGTTGAATTCATTCCACCTTAATCCAAAAAAAAATCATTCTATGGAGAAACCAAATACTACTCAACCCTAGAATACCTTTAATTTGGGTAACTTAGAACACAAGTCACAATTGTGTTCATAAATCATATCATAAGACACAAATATCAATACCAAGATACTCAAATCAGAACATTCTCTTTGGCATCCCTGTGAACCTGGTTCAAATACCAAGTTCAGACTTAATAGTTGATCAGAAAAGAGAAATAATGATCACCACCAGAGGAAAGAGGTGAAGGGAGAATGTCTGATGGTCTATGTCTGGGTGTGGATGAGTACTCATCCACGCCCAAGATGTACTCATCCACACCCAGACAAAGAATGTTATTTGAGGAATGTTGTACCCCAAAATTTGCCCTCTCATTTCTCAAGGATTCTTAAAATTCAAACTTGACAAATACAACTGGATTTTTCAGCATCAAATTAAAGAGGAAGCTGTTAAAAAAGGGGAAAATAGATAAAAATAATATTTTGACAAATTGGAGAAAAACAAGCCTTCTTCTATTCATCTTTTTCGATTGGCCTTTTGGCCTCTTTTGATGCAAGCTTGGCTTGCATACTTCGACTGGGCGTTGGCCTCTGGCACGTTGGCTTTGATTCATAAGACATGAGTTTCCTGCATGCAACCTTCGATTTCATCTTTGGCCTCATATGGTTCATAATACAGTGGTTGCCTATGTGCCTGCTTCGATTGAATTTTTGATGCTTGCATGCCTGTGTTGACTGGACAAATATCCCCCTCCATGCTTGCTTTGACTCGCAAGGTTATGGCTGGCTATATGTAGCCTTCGATTGAGCCACAGATCCCTTCTTGCATGCAAGAGGCTCCCACCAGGCCAGCAGGCACAAGGCAAAGAGCCTCTTGATTGATGTCCTTCGATTCAGGAGGCAAAGGCCTCTTTTCTGGTCTCCTTCGATTGCATATTTTGCCTCCTGCATGCCTCTTTTGTTTGAGGCATGTGGCCCTCCTTTGTTGCAAGATTCGATTGTACCCTTTATCCTCTTCATGCATTCTTCGTTTGGGGCATATGAATCCTTCAGTACAAGTTTTTGGTTACACCTTTCGTGTGGGCATGTGGCTCCCTTCATGTAAGCCTTCGTTTGAGCAAAGATATCTTGCATGTTTGCATGAAGTCACAAAGTAGGGGCGCCCTACTTACACCATTTTGTTTGGCCATATGACCCCTTGCTTCAACACACAAATTCTACAATATGCCATTGTCTCGTGCGAAAGAAGTACCATGATGGCACATTCAAAGGAATTGACAGACATGTCTGGATCTCCCAATCGAATGACATGTTTAGTTGGTCTACTCCATGAGCATGTATTTGGACTATTTGAAGGAACCCACAAAAGGCCTGGTCGAAAGACACCAATTGGGGCCCCTTCAAAGGATACCCATGTGAGTCCCTCGAAGGACACTTTGATTAGAAAAAAAGGAAATGTGGTTAAGGAGTATGGTCGAAGGATAGGGCTAAGGGGTCAAAAAAAAAGGTTGAGATTCCCAAAGGTACTTGCTGACCAAGTCCCATGCGCTGCCAAGTTCAGGCCTGATACACTGGCCATAAAACTCCAAAACTGCTGCACAGCAGTCCTGCAACACTGCCTTATTTCTTGCACCAATTTGGCATACGAATACTTCCCCTCGAAAGCTATAAACACAGTATTCCTTTTTTGTTTAAACCTTTTGTTTTCCCTCCTAAAACATCATTCAAAACCATCTATAAATATGAGCCTCCACCACACATCTTAGGGGCCCTGGATAGTTGCAAGAAAACTCTTGTGAGAAATTCTTCCAAAAAACTCTCAAACATCCATCAAACATTTTTTTTCTTTAAATATTCCTAACACTCCTAAAAACTCAGCCCCCTTTGTACACTAAGTGAATCCTTCAATTCACTCCCCAAGTGACCAGAGAGCTAACCTTCGACCCACTCCCCCAACCACAAAATAAAATATTTTGATTCACTCCCTTACCTATTAACCTTCGATTCACTCACATACCCTTCCTTTGATTCAGTGACTACTCAAGCAAGGTAGTAATTGGACTAGTCTCAGGAAGGCCCCAACGAACTTTCATTCACCACCAAGGAAGACACTTTCAGTTTCCTTCGATTAAGAACTTCAAGAGGTAAGTTCTCTTTAAACTTGAAAATATTTCATTTAAATATCATGTGCACATTCCAATAAATAAAAAATGTAGATATTTGATATAGGGAGCTTGACCATGTTTTAACCTTTGATTCTGACTGCCCATGTGTTGAAAATTTCAACTCTGACTAGTTAGGCTTTGGACTTTGAGACCCAATAATTTTGTGCTAACCCCTGGCCTCTGGCTTTTGAAAGTTACACTTGAATGTTTCATTTTAAAAGTTTAAAACAGGTTCTTTGTACCCTTCAATTGGCTAAGTATTCAAGCCTTTCGAATCTCAACCTGAGGGCCTAGCATTCCTGGAGTCGAAGGAGGAAGCAAGGAGCCTGAGGAAAAGAGCGCATTTCACGTTGACCCCAGGCCTCAAATGAAGGAAGTAGCCAGTAGGATGTCCATGCCGACTGCCAAGTCTCAAATGAAAGAAGCAGCCAGAAGGGTGGTCATGCTGACTTCCAAGTCCCAATCAAATGAAGCAGGCAAAGGGTGAAATCGAAAGACATGACCTTGTTGACTCCAGTCCCAAATCAAAGGAAGCCTAGAAGGGAAAAATCGAAGAGTGTGGCTTCCTGAATTGAAAGAGCTCATTTTTATTGCTTTTATTTTTTTTTTGCCTTTACATTTCTCACTCTTCAATATGGTTGTAATAGTGTAGGATTTATTTTCTGCATTTTTATTATTTTGGTATAAGTGTTAGTAATTAGGATGTATGACAAGATAAAACCAACAAATAGATAACCTAAAATTCAAAGACAAAATGCATGCAATCAAACACATTATTCATACACATGCACCCCTATGGTAATCTCACTTGTTTCCTCGGAAAGATAGTCATGTCCCTCGAATATGGACGTTTTAGCAAACACCCTCGATAAAAGATCGTAGTCCCTCGATGATCCTTAATGTTGCCTTCGGTAAATGATCTAGTCCCTAAACGACATTGCTAAAACGTCCCATAGGTTGCCTTCTATGACTATACAAACGTCCCACGCCCATCCCTTCACATCCAATGATGGGGCTTCTTACCAAATCAATGGTAAGATAGAAACATCTAAAGGAAGAGGAAAAGAACATTAAAGACCTTTTGAGTAGGTAGGACACTCCTAGTTTCTCGCTTGCTCACAACAAAAACATTTTATACACCAACACCTTCATTTGAAACATTTACAAAAGAAAAAACACTTTGTACGCATTCTTATAGAAACGAGAGCCATTACAAAGACACTTTTCAAAATCACTTTCAAAAACAAATTCTACAAACACCTCTTTGAACTATTTTCAAAACCAACACTTTGTACGTGTTCTTATAGAAACGAGAAACATAACAAAGACGTTTTCAAAATACTTTCAAAACCCACACCACAAGCACATTTTCAAACAAAGCAAGTGATCTAGCAAGCAACTAAGAGCCCGTAGGTAACTACGGATGAAAAGGGTGTTAATACCTTCCCTTTTCATAACTTACCCCCCGAACTCAAGAAAATAATCTCAAAGGTATTTCTTGTTCTTTTCACCCTTTCCTTATTAGATAAAATAAAAGTCAGTGGCGACTCTTGCTATCCGCAACAATTGCGATCAAATGCAAACACCCAAGTCAGTTCTCCCACCGTGTTACAGAACTGGCGACTCTGCTGGGGACTCTTCAAAGTGGGGTTACCTTAGGGCTAGATCACCTTTACTTGCTTTTCATTGTTTGACTTGTTTGCTTTATATTATGGTTCCTTGTTTAGGCTTGCTTTGATCCTCTACCCAGATCTGAGGCACCTTTTAGGTAAGTAGCAATAAGTTGTGGAAACTGTGTGGGGTATACCGACATGGTCAAAGAAATAGCTATGTTAGTGTGACACATTTGTTGGTACCGGTAGCCCTTGAGTAGTTAAGGATAATATGGGACCGATATGTGGTGTCATGAAGCACTAAGCGACTTTAGAACCTTACTTGAACAACTTGGCCATTAAGAAGCAGTGAGGTAGCCGGCTTTGGTGCAGTCTTAAGTTGGTTGATACTCGATACTACGCTCATTGAGATCGGACTTTCAGGATATTTTGGTCGCCAATAAAGAGGCTTGCGCTGAAACAATGTCCGATGAAGAAAAATCAGTGATATTGAGATTCCCTAGAACCCGTTTACTTTCTAGGATATGTTGAACCAACTAAACTTCAAGAGGGTACTTATCTATGAACCTCATGCAAGCCTAAACCTAAGGACTTGTTTGATTAAATTGTGCATATGCTTGTACATTACATCATGGCATCATACCATAGCATTTTAGACTAACCATTTCAAGGATCTTGAGATTCATCTTTGCTCTGTTTTGTAGGACATAACTCCCACTCGCAGGAATACAATCCAAGTCAATCTCGTACGAGTACCTTTTCAGCTCAAAGAATTAGCATCAAGGGTCCCTGAGAATTCTCCATTTACCAAAAGACATGGACGACTTCTCCACCTGTTACCTCAAGCTTTGATGAAGAACTGATGAAGGTTCTTTTCCAGTTCTTCGACCCTTTGCACCATTGCTTTACCTTCCCCAATTACCAACTTGCGCCTACTATGGAAGAATTCTCTCAACTCTTGGGAATTCCTATTCTCAATCAATTACCTTTCAACGGTAATGAAAGAGACTCAAGCCCTGAAGAGATTTCCCGAGCCTTATGTTGTACCCCAATTTTTGCCCCTAAGATCCCTTCATCATACCATGTTGATTCATTCACACAAAGATCACATTAGGATTCTTGGTTCCCCTCCCTATATTTAGCTTTTCCCTTTTGAGGAATCACCAAGCACCTTGGCTTATGTTCTTTTGTGATCATGAATATTGTTTTTTTCTTGATTTATTCTTTTAACTAAATAAAATACAATGTTGGTTTGTCTTTCTTGTTATCCATGTAGGTAAAGGCAATGGGATTTAACAAGTTACCCCATGGGTTCATGAATTTATTTCCATGCCCTAGTCAATAAAGCTTGAGGAGTTCAAACCTTGCCATTGGATTGGTTTCAGAATAATTAGCATGGAAATATTGTTTTGGTTCATCACATTTCAAGGTTATCAAATTTGGTTGAAAAACACAAAGGATTGATTGGAGAAGTTGTCATGGTTGGACCAGATTTTATTCCATTTGGTTACAAGTGAATATTTCTTTCAATGTTCAAGATATGGAAGTGGTTTTGGTTGTTATGAGTTCTCATTATCATCCTCAACAACTTCAATTTACAAATCATGTGTGTTGGTACAAGAAGTTTGTTCAAAATTGTCAAAGTTCCTCAAGCATTCTCTTGATCTAAGGAGCTAGGGTTTTGAACTTAAAAGGAATATATCTTGCTCATCTCTTGGTATTTTTGAGTGATTCCAAAGACATCTTTATCTTCAAATGGTTATCAACAAATCACTTAAAAAGTTTCAAGGAATTGTCATGAGGAAGAGACTTAATGATGAAGAAAGATTACAAGTCCTCCAGATGAATCCCCAATTTTCCATGTGTGACTTCAAATGATCATAACTTGGTCAATTTTTATCACCTTTATCCCATTCGTTTTCCATGATGATCTTTAAGGTGTGAAATTTATGCATTCTTTTAGGTTCAAAGTGAGAAAATGGATGGAAGTTGCCTTAAGGATGCAAAAGATTATAGGTCACTTCATGATTCATTGCCAACTTCAACAATTCATAACTCTCTCAATTTTTGGATATTTTGAATGGTTCAAGTTTCAAAATATCATCAAGAGATCTATTTCATGCCATATTTTTTGGTCAAGAGCAAATTCCAAGTGGAAGGCCATGTTTGGATGCAAGACATTATAGGTCATTTTTGAAGAAGAACTTGAAATATTTCTAAGTATGGAAAATCAACTCTTTTTCTCCTACTTTGACTCAATACAACTTTCAGCTCAAGCATCCACTTGATTCAATTCTTGTTCCATTGCAGAGCTTGTAACCTCATCTTTCTAAAGCACCAAGAATCATGCCCTAAGACCCCTTGACTTGAGAATGCCATGATTTTGAAATTGGTAACTTGGAACTGAAGTTTCCTCACAAGTCAGATTTTGAAATCTTTGTTTTGGCTTCTAATCACAAGTTTTCCATGCGCTTTTGTCTCTAAACATGTTTAGTGAACTTCCAGAATGGATTAGCACAACAAAACACGCATTTTGGATGAGTTTTGATCAAGTTTGAAGTCATACTTTTCTTGTTTGCAACTTCACACGATTACCCTCCAAACTTCATCATTTCACACGCTTGAACATTCCATTTGACTCCCTATAAATAGAGGGTTATTCCCCATTCATTTTCTCAAGCTTGGATAGCCAGAATCACCCTGCCAAACTTGTTCTATAACTTAGAATTCAGTAACTTCAAAATCCACTCTCAAGCCTTTTTCAATCCAATTTTTCCATTTATTCACCTTCCTTGATCTTCCCTGAAGCTAACCACATAATTACTTTCAAGAATCATGCCCTATACTGCTCCATAGAAGTCTAGCTTCAGAGCTCTGCAACTCAACTTCAATAGGTAGATTCATTCATCAATTCTTCAAAACTCTGATATCATTGTGTTGCTCTCATTGCCCTGGTTCTAGTCGCAACACTTACCTTTTACTGGAAACACGTTTTGACCTTGAAATTTCAAATCCCTTTTCAAAACTTTCCTTCCAAATTGCTTGAGCTACAGTTTATATAAATTTGGCACGAGGGTGTGGTTGTCTTCGTCTTGAAGAGACGAAACGAATGGCATAGGTCAGAGCTTCTGATTTTATAGTTTGAGATACCTGCAAATCACGTTGGCTGGAGGTTGAAGATGACCTACGTGTCATCTTCCAACCAATGATGGCAAGCCACTTGTTATTTTTTAAAATCTGATTTATATTTGATTATGTACTTTATTCACTAATGACCATGATATGCACAGCGCGCCAGATCCCTTGGATTTTATTACTAACGTGTTTTGACTCTCATCCAATGGTCCACATATTTTTACTTTTATTTTCTTTTCTGATTTTTATATTTTAATTATTTTAAATTTCAAAAAAATCATAGAAAATTAATTGTAAGTCCAAAAAAATATGAAAAAATTATGAAAAAATATTTTGATTATTCTCTTTCTGATTTTATTTTTTCACAATTTAATTTTGTGTTATGGTGTTTTTATAAATTTAAAATTTATTTGAATTGTTTTAAATGTTTAAAAATACTTTTATACATTTTTCAATTCTAAAAAAATTATGGAGTGGTCCAATGATATTGTGACAAATATTGGTGACCTTATTTATTTTTGTTTCTGAATTTACTATTTTTTTATCATTTTTGGTTAATTTTACCCATTTCTTTTAATTTTTAAAATAGTTTCTGACTTTAAAAATTTTACCAAAAAATTTGTAAAATTATTTGAGCCTTTTTCTGATTTTTCTATGTTCTTACTTTTTATTTCTTGATTAATTTGAACATAGTTGATATTTTTCTCTTTATTTTCTATTTTTAAACATTATTTTTAAACCCTTTTGTATATATTAAAATGTAATATTATTTTGTGACTACTTTCTGGCTGATCTTGGGTTAAATTTTGGATCATGAACTTTATTAACATCATTGGATCCATGGTGTTGAGTTTAACTCCACAAAAATAGATGAATGATTTTAATAATAGTTTGATTAAATTTAATTCAAAAGTGGTTTATATATTCTCTCACATCCCTCTTCATCTCATCCCCTTCTTATTGCACTAAATGTTGTTGGAGCATGATCTCTATATCATGTCTCAGGACAAATGGTGCATAGATTGCTATTGACCGACCTCAAAATAGGTGCGACTTCTATATAAGTCCACTTATGATTGCTTAACATAGTGCTAAATTTTGTCCCAATTCGAATAAATGATCATTCCTGGCCCAAAGTTATGTTTGCAAGCCCAAGTATGTTAATTTGATCTCTTTGATCCAATAACCTTGAGATTCATTGTGTGGAGACTTTGGTTCTACCAATCCTCTAATGAATCTACAACACCTTTGGTCAACGCGGATCACTTAAACATCGCTGATCATTAAATGGCACTTGTGAGAACTCCAAATGGATGATATACTTGACAAAAAGCAAATGCAACTTGTTGTGTGGAGGCTTTGGTTCTACCAATCCTCTAATGAGTTCCAAATGCAAGCTTTAAGATGGTCATCCTACTAACCACTAATTATTTACTTGTTTTACTTTATGCTTTTATTTTTTTATGCTTTATGTACCATTTACTTTTAGCATTTATATTTCATGTCATTTTCATCTTTGCTCATTTGAGCATTTACTTTCTTGTCATTTTTACTTTGCTCACTTGAGTTTTTCTTTTCTTTTTTTAAGATACTTAATAATCAACATAAACCATAAAAAATTTTAAATTTACTTGGACTATTTGGTTATTATCCTTGGCATTATGGAGCATGGGACTTTTCTCTTGGACTTATGATTAGAAACCTTGGCCTATCTTGGAGACCATGTGATCTTATCTGATTATTTTGTCTGGAGTTCTTGAGGTTTACCTCAAGATATTGGGTTACTTGTTTGTTTTTGTGTGAAGGTTTTTATGATTACACCATTTGTTTGTAATCTGGAATTCACCCGTATACAGCCGTTACTCTGCCCAATTTTTGTGAAGACTTAATACACTTGAAGTTTGGTACTCTCAAGAGGTCTAGTATTTTTTTTGCTTGATTGGTTTCAATCCAAGGAATGAGAATTCTATCTTGGATCATAATGTCAAGTATTGGCTTCTTGTTGGTTAGATGGTTCTTATCCCTAGCTTTTACATTATACTTTAGGATAGTCCCTTCTTCTCCTCACTTCTTCTTTAATTTCAAAAATCTTCTTCCTCCTTTTGAAAACTCTTCTTGTTTTTAAACTTGAACCACTTTCATAATAAACTTGGACTTATGTCCATTCATTTTCAAAACATTTTCATAAATAAACTCCAATCAACTTAATAATACCTTGACATTTTTTGTGAGAAGACTAAAAGTCAATCAATCTCATTTCAAACTATTTTGCCACTTTGGCTTTTATCTTTAAACTTTTCTCAAAAGATTGAACTCTTGTCAATCCTTGTAGTGATACAAACAACTATACTTCTACAATATGTAGTGAAGAGAGATATTTTCCACTTGGGTGTTGAGTGAGGCATTGTTGATTTTTAAGATCCAAGCCATATCCTCCACTTTGAGTTGATGCAAATTCTCCTTTATCATAATTGTGGGTAGTAGGTATGTTTTCCACAAGGATAGTGACGATGATGTTTTATCTCATAAAATTAGCCAAAACATTTGTGTTTTAAATTTTTAAAAGAGGAACTACGTGTACCCTGACCCCCTATTGCACGAAAAGGTGGTACGTAGGAACTAAAGGTTCGCAATCGCGGAGGGTGAAAAAATTATAAAATAAATATATTTCTTTTCTCACCTCCACCATCCATTTTTATACAACATTTTTCATAGCCAACATATAAAGATTTCACAAAGAGGTTCCTGCGGAGTACCGTAGATGTTTAGGATGCTAATACCTTCCCTTTGCATAACCAATCCCCTTACCTTTAATCTTTCCCCTTCTTTTTGGGTTATTCGCTCTTTTCCCATTACTTTGGAAACAATAAAGCGCGGTAGCGATTTTTATTTTAATCTGTATAAAGTCTAGTAAACCCAATGGCTTAGTCTTAAACATTTCTACTGCTACAGAAAAATGGCGACTTCACTGGGGACAGATTGACCTCTTGCTGGTCCATCCCTAAGTGGGTTAAGCCTATATTTTTTTATATCTGTATATGTGTTATTACTGTTTTTTGTGTTATATGTTGTATATATGTTTGTCTGGATTTTCCTGGTTTTCAGGGTGCTTGGTGATTACTCATAAGTACAATACTCGGACTCGGGCAAACTTTAAGATAGGCGGGTGGTATAGTCATGTTAACTTTGAGGGAGTAATCCCGAAAAAGGAGGCATGAGATCCCCCACCTAGTGGAGGCCCCTTTGACTGTAGTGTCATTTACCGAGTAATCGGGAAGACATACTGCTTTCGACCTGGGAGCCTGCTGAAACTGAGGACCGTAGAATACCAAACCCATCTTGGCCTTTTAGGTGTAGTGCGGAAGATATGACAGAGTAATCCGGAAATAGTTGTCATACGATACTATGTTCGGACGAGTCTTTCTTGAGAATATTACTAATTACCGAGTTAATCGGGATGTTGGTAATATCTGAAGGAAGGATGTAGATTTTGGGAACCTCTAGAACCTTGTTCGGCAGGTGATAACTTTTAGACCGACACCTTATAGGTAGTACCTTCGACCTCATGCCCGCGATGTTGAACCTATGAACCCTATATGTGTGATCTTGTGTGTGATTGTTGCATCATGCATCTATGCACTCATAAGCATCTTTTGAAGAAACCATATTTCAAGGGATTTAAAGGTTGACCATTTGTGAATATCTCAAGTACTTTCTAACCATGGATTCTGGATAGAGAAAGACTGGGAAATATAGTTTCAAGGATCCCAAGATAGATGAGTTGATCAGTTTAATTCCCGAGATCGAGTGTTCTGCAGACATTATTCCTCTCATGAAGCTGAAGATGAATATCATTGCTTTAATTTTCCCGACTATCAGTTGATTCCCACACTGGAGGAGTATTCTTATCTATTGGATTTACCTGTTACTGATTGTGTTCCTTTTACTGGTTTGGAGGGTGAGCCAAAACCACATGAGATTGCTGCTTTGATTCATCTGGGGAAATCTGAGGTGGAAGCCCATATGACTACTAAAGGAGGAATTAGAGGATTACCAGCTCAGTTCTTATTGGAGAAAGCTCATTACTTTTCCAGAATGAATAGTACAGTTGCTTTTAAGGCCATCTTTGCTCTACTTGCTTACGGGTTTTTTTTATTTCCTAATATGGACAAGTTTGTTGACATTAATGCTATCAGGATCTTCATGATTAGAAACCCAGTTCCTACATTGTTGGGTGATTCTTATTACTCTATTCATCTTCAGAATTCTTATCATGGGGGGATGATTATCTGTTGCACGCCTCTGTTGTACCGGTGGTTTATCTCTCATATGCCTCAGTCTGATGCTTTTTGGGATGTCAAGAAGGAACCCTGTTGGGCTCCTAAGATCATGGCACTTACTCACTCGGATATTGATTGGTATCATCGAGCTTACCAGGATATAGAGATTATTGACAGTTGTGGTAGTTTCCCCAATGTACCTCTTCTTGGTATAAAGGGAGGAATTAACTATAACCATGTTCTTGCACGGCGACAACTTGGTTATCTGATGAGGGATAAACCGAATAATATTCATTTGAGTAGTTTCTTTCTAAAGGAAGGAGAAGACCATAGGGAAGCTAGGGAGAAGATTGTGAAGGCCTGGCATCACATTCATAAGAAGAGTAGGAAGGATTTGGGACCTAGGGGTACTGTTTCTTTGGAGCCATATCTTTAGTGGGTCCGATCGAGAGCTATTCAGTTAAGGATGTCGTATACCTGGGAGACACCCATGCCTGATCTATTTATGAAGACCACTTCTCCCTTATTAGATGATCTAGAAGAGCTATAACTTTCTTTGGTTAGGATGCAACAGGAAAATGATGCTTGGAAGAACAAGTTCCAAACTTTAGAGAGTTCCTATAAAGCAGACTTGAAGGAGAAAGATGAATTGATTGGGATCCTTAAGAGTCGAGCGGTAGAGTCTATGGAGAGGCAAGGGTATTTATTTTCTCCTAATCCTCAATCTGGTGTTGATTACTCACTTCCTGATTCAGATGATTGGAAGGAGGTTTCCATCAGACATGCGGAAGAAAACCAGAGGTTGAAGGCTCAGATTTCCAAGCTCACGGGGAAGCGCCAGCGTATAGAGTGATCTCCATCAGTTCTATTTCTCATGGATTTAGATTTTATTTTCATCTTGTACTTGGGATCATTGAAACTTGTAATCCATTTTGAAGATATTATAATAAAATTTTCAGTATTTCAAACGTGTTATTACTCTGATATTTGCAATGTGTCTATAAATCTATAAATCCCTTAAAATATTAAATAACAAAGTAAAAATAATCATGTGCATTACATATCATGCATCATATTGCACATTTTTCTTGCATTTGTTATGCATATCCAGGTGTCTTACCAAGCTTTTTTACTTCATTCAACAAGCTGACTCATCACTACAATGCTCAGGCTAATTTCTGAAAGAAGATGGACAACTTAGAATAAGAGAATCGCGAGCTGCACGAGGAAGTTTCTGCTTTGAAGGCTGGCATGGCCAATCTGACTACTCTGATGAAAGCTCTGGTGGCTGCTCAGAATCAGCCATCGAGTGTTCAACCTCAACCAACAAGGGAAATTATTGAAGCTCCAATTGTTCTCGTATCTGCTACTCCAGCTGTTGTTCAGAAATGCATGCCCCAAGGTTATCTATGGGGAATACCATAGAATTTTTCACCTGAAGGTTTCAATCTTGATCCTCAAGATACTCCAGTTGTTCATACTATTGTTACTCTTGCACCTCCTGTAGTGCATGTTCCTGCTGCACCTCCTTCGTTGAATATGGTTTCGTTTGTTAATGATGATGTGTGTCGTCCTTTCCCTCCACCGAGTGAAGACTAGGGTCTTTATGACAGAATAGATGATTTTCAAGAGCAGTTTGACAAGATTCAAAGAGAGATGAAGGCCCACAGGGGAAAAGAGCTTTTTGGGCAGAATGTGAATGAGTTATGCTTGGTCCCAAATGTTAAAATACCTGATAAGTTTAAAGTCCCAGAGTTTGATAAGTATAAGGGCAACACTTGCCCTCGTGCTCATTTGGTGATGTACGTAAGGAGAATATCTACCCATACTGATGATCAGCGTTTGCCGATTCACTTTTTTCAGGATAGTTTGATCGGTGTTGCGCTGAAGTGGTATATGATTTTGGAGAGCGCCAATATCCATACTTTTAATGATTTGGGAGAAGCATTCATCAAACAATACAAGTACAACATGGACATGGCGCCTGTCCATGATCAACTCAGGGCCATGGTTCAGAAAGACAAGGAATCATTAAAAGAATATGCACAGAGATGGCGTGAGGTAGCCTCCCAGGTGATTCCTCCCATGGAAGAGAAGGATATGACTAATATTTTCTTGAAGACGCTGGATGCTTTCTACTACGAGAGGATGGTAGCAAGTGCGCCAAGTGACTTTACTGAAATGGTAGGAATGGGTATCTGCTTAGAAGAGGCTGTAAGAGAAGGCCGTTTAACAAAGAGTGAAGGATCTGGAGGTGCGAAGAAGCCATCTTATGGGTTTACCAAGAAGAAAGAAGGAGATGCAAATGCTGTTATACAAGAGAGGAGGGTAAACACCCCTAGAAGGAATTATCAGCATCATTAGAAAGTCGCCTCAGTTACTCCCGTTATGAATGCCACTTCAACTATCGTTGCTTATCAGAGACCGTCCCAGCAGGGGAATCAAGGGTATAATCAAAGAAGGGAGAGTTATGACCCTATTCCCATGAGCTATACAGAGTTACTACCGACATTGATTCAGAAGAAGTTGGTTCAGACCCAACCACCTTCCGCCGTACCATCACCATTGCCTTGGTATTACAAGGCAGACCAAACATGTGCTTTTCATCAGGAAGCACCAGGGCATAATGTTGAGAATTGTTATCCTTTGAATACTGAGGTACAAAAATTGGTGAATTCTGGTGTTCTATCTTTCAAGGACGTGGGACCTAATGTGAAAGATAATCCTCTACCCAAGCATGGGGGAGTAAATGTTGTGAATATGGTAGCCGATTGTCCAGACAACTTTCAGATTTTTGATATTAATCTAGTTATAGGAGATTTGGTGAAAATTCATGCAGACCTCTGTGAATTTAGCTACCATATGCATGACCATGTCGGTTGTGCTATTTGCAGTACAAACATACAGGGTTGCGATAAGATAAACGCTGATTTACAAGAGATGATGGATGAGGGCCTAATCCATATAATCAGGCCGAGGGAAGAGTATGAAGATGGAGTGAATATGGTTTCTGGATGTCCTGGAGAATTCATAATTTTTCATGTAGAGTATATGAATGAGGACCTCGTACAGTTGCCTGCTACCTTCTGCCCTACGGCTGGTTAGGTGTAACACCAATATGGATCTTGCCGAGTTTTCTGTCGAGACCCCCGAGGATGTTCAATCGTGAAGAAGGGTGTTCAGTTTTTGTTAGAAAATGGAACTATCAAGGTAACAAGTCAGAGGGATGATTACCATGAAGTTGATATGGTTGAGGTTTGTTTGACTGAAGAAGGGTCAGATGAAGAGTATGCTTCCGCAGATGAGTACTTCTCTTCAGACGAAGATTTGTTTTCCAGAAATGACTTACTAATGAATGATTATGTTGAAGAAGGGGTAAACGTCATTATGCCTTGTTTTGGTGCACCCGTCCATTTTGAAGTTGAGTATCATAGCAAGCCAGTTGTTACCCCATTGGTGATTAGTTTGTCGGGTCCTATCCCCTACAAGTCAGATAAGGTTGTGCCTTACAAATACAACGCTACAATCTTAGAGGATGGAGTGGAAGTTCCCGTCCAACCAATGCCTGATGTTTGAAATATAGCTGAAAATAGCAGGGTGACCCGCAGCGGTCGTGTGTTTGCACCAGTTGTGCGAAGAGATGTTGGTGCTGGAAAGAAAATTGCTGAGAATGATGAACCTAAGAAGGCTATGGGTGAGACTAGTGGAGCTATGTTAGAGAAATAAGTGGATGATATTTTGAAGATAATTAAGATGAGCGACTACAGAATTGTAGATCAGCTACTGCAGACTCCTTCAAAAATATCTATCTTAGCTTTATTAATGAACTCCTCTGCTCACAGAGAATCCTTGATGAGGGTACTGGACCAAGCTTTTGTGGAGAGTGATATGCCAATAGACCAATTCAGCAGCGTAATAGGAAACATTACTTCATGTAATAACTTGAGTTTCTGCGATGATGAATTACCAGATGAAGGAAGGAATCACAACTTGGCCCTCCATATCTCTATGAACTGCAAGAATGATTCACTATCCAATGTGTTGATTGATAATGGATCCGCATTGAATGTTATACTGAGGAGTACGCTTATGAAGTTGAAGTATCAAGTAACGCCTATGCGCCCGAGTGGCATCATTTTGAAAGTGTTTGATGGGTCAAGGAAATCTGTTATTGGTGAAGTGGACTTGCCTATACATATAGGACTACATTTGTTTCAGATAACTTTCCAGGTCATGGACATTGTTCCCGCTTATAGCTATTTTCTAGGACGGCCGTGGATACATGAGGCATGGGCTGTCACTTCAACTTTACACTAGAAGCTGAAGTTTATACATGAAGGGAAAGTAGTGATCATAAATAGGGAGCAAGCATTGTTGATATCTTATTTGTCCTCATTCAGCATTGTAGAGGCAGATGAAGTTAAGATTGGAGCATTATTGCATCCTGATGTGAATAGCAGGTTGATTGAGCTATTGAAAAAGTATGTGGATATTTTTGCTTGGTCTTATCAAGATATGCCTGGTCTAGATACAGATATTTTAGAGCACCGTTTGCCGTTGAAGCCAGAGTGTCCACCAATTAAACAAAAGTTGAGAAGAGCTCACCCAGATATGGCAGTAAAAATCAAAGAGGAGGTTCTAAAGCAGATTAATGCTGGTTTTCTTGTGACGTCAATGCATCCTCAATGGATTGCCAATATTGTCCCGGTACCGAAAAAAGACGGAAAGGTACGCATGTGCGTAGATTACAGAGATCTAAATAAATCTAGTCCAAAAGATGATTTCCATTGCCACACATTGATATGTTAGTGGATAGCACAACAAAATTTAAGGTATTCTCGTTCATGGACGGATTTTCCGGGTATAATCAAATAAGAATGGCTCTAGAGGACATGGAAAAAATAAAGTTTATCACACCCTAGGGAACATTTTGTTACAGAGTGATGCCCTTCGGGTTGAAGAACGCTGGTGCAACGTACCAGAGGGCTATGATGACCCTATTCCATTATCTGATGCATAAGGAAATCGAAGTATATGTTGATGAAATAATTTCCAAATCCCAGACTGAAGAAGGGCATGTAGAAGATTTGTTGAAGTTGTTTCAGCGTTTGAGTAAGTATCGTCTCCGCTTGAATCCAAATAAGTGTACCTTCAGTGTCCGATCAGGGAAATTGTTGGGTTTCATTGTTAGCCAGAAAGGAATTGAAGTTGACCCTGATAAAGTCAAGGCGATTCAAGAGATGCCAACACCAAGAACTGAAAAAGAAAGTCAGAGGTTTCCTCGGGCGTTTGAATTATATTTCCATATTCATCTCCCACATGACGGCAACATGTGAACCTATCTTTAAGTTGTTAAAGAAAGATCAAGGTTGCATATGGACGGATGATTACCAAAGGGAATTTGAAAGTATTAAAGAATATCTACTTGAACCTCCTATATTGCTCCCTCTTGTAGAAGGAAGACCATTGATTATGTATCTGACAGTGTTAGATAAATCCATGGGATGTATTCTGGGACAACAGGATGAAACAGGGACGAAGGAGTTCGCCATTTATTATCTCAGTAAAAAATTCACTGATTCTGAGTCGCGATATTCTATACTGGAAAAAACATGTTGTGCTCTGGCCTGGGCGGCAAAGCGTTTGCGGAAGTATATGTCAAATCACACTACTTGGTTTATCTCCAAAATGGATCCAATTGAGTACATTTTTGAAGAGCCTGCTCTTACTGGGAGAATTGTCTGCTGGAAGATGTTGTTATCTGAATATGATATCGAATACCGCACTCAAAAAGCTATTAAAAGAAGTGTGTTGGCAGACTTGCTCACCAACCAGTGGAGGATCACCAGTCTGTAGAATATGAATTCCCCGATGAGGATATGATGTTCCTGAAAGTGAAAGATTGTGATGAACAATTGCCTGAGGAAGGTCCTGACCCTGAATCTCGTTGGAGTATGATGTTTGATGGAGCTGTGAATGCTTATAGTAAAGGAATTGGTGTTGTGATTGTCACTCCTCATGGATCGCACATTCCTTTTACTGCAAGGTTAACATTTGAATGTACTAATAATATGGTCGAATATGAGGCTTGCATCATGGGTCTCGAAGAAGCTATTGATCTCAGAATTAAAATTCTAGATGTGTATCGTGATTCAGCTTTGGTAATAAATCAGATTAAAGGATAATGAGATACTCGTCACCCCGGCTTGATCCCTTACAAAGATTATGCTAGAATATTATTACCCTTCTTCAATAAAGTTGAATTCCATCACATTCCTAGAGATGAAAATCAAATGGCGGATGCTCTGGAAACTCTGGCTTCTATGTACCAAGTGAATACTTGGAATGATATACCCCAAATTATGGTTCAATGACTGGATAGGCCCGCTCATGTGTTTACAGCATAGGAGGTAGCAGATGAAAAACCTTGGTATTATGATATCAAGCATTTTCTTCGGACTTGGGAATACCCGATTGGTGCGTCGAAGAAAGATAGAAAGACATTGAGAATATTGGCAGGCAGTTTCTTCCTCAGTGAAAATGTGTTGTATAGGAGAAATTATGACATGGTCTTGCTCAGATTCATGGAAAGACACGAAGAAGACATGTTGATGCATGAGATTCATGAAGGTTCATTTGGCAATCATGCCAATGGACATTCGATGGCTAAAAAGATGCTAAGGGCATGTTACTATTGGCTGACAATGGAGTCTGACTGTTATAAATTTGCAAAGAAGTGTCATAAATGCTAGATTTATGCAGACAAGGTCCATGTGCCTCCGACACTTCTCAATGTGATTTCCTCCCCGTGGCCTTTCTCTATGTGGGGTATTGACATGATTGGGATGATAGAACCCAAAGCTTCAAACGGACACCGTTTTATCTTGGTAGCAATTGATTACTTCACAAAGTGGGTGGAGGCTGCTTCATATGCCAATGTTACTAAGCAGGTGGTTATGCGCTTCATTAAGAATAACCTTATATGTCGGTATGGTGCGTCGAGCAGAATCATCACTGATAAGGGCTTGAATTTGAACAACAAGACGATGACAGAACTATGCAAAGAATTCAAGATTGTCCATCATAATTCATCTCCATACAGGCCAAGGATGAATGGGGTTGTCGAAGCTGCTAATAAGAATATCAAGAGAATTATCCAGAAAATGGTTGTTACTTATAAGGATTGGCATGAAATGCTCCCTTTTGCTTTACATGGATATCGAACATCTGTCTGCACTTCAACAGGAGCAACCACGTTCTCCCTGGTGTATGGAATGGAAGTTGTACTCCCTGTCGAGGTTGAGATTCCCTCTTTGCGTGTGATAATGGAAACCAAATTGACAGAGGCTGAATGGGTCCAGAACAGGTTTGACCAATTGAATTTGAATAAGGAGAAGAGGAGGACATCTTTATGTCATGGACAGTTATATCAGAAAATAATGAAGAAAGCTTTTGATAAAATGGTCAAACCTCGTGAATTCAGAGAAGGTGACCTCGTGCTCAGGAAGATCATGTCTTTCAACGTTGATTCTAGGGGCAAGTGGACTCCCAATTTTGAAGGCCCATATGTTGTCAAGAAAGCCTTCTCTGGTGGTGCATTAATTATTGAAACTATGGATGGCGAGGAGTTCCCACGTCCCATGAATGCTGATGCAGTCAAGAAATACTTCGCCTAAAGAAATAAAACAACAACTCGCTAAGTTGAAAAACCGAAAGGGCGGCTTAGGCAAAAAAGGAGCGCCTCGGTAGGCCGAAAACCCAAAAGGGCGGTCTAGGCAAAAATTAGAGACCTAAACAGAATAAATTATTCGCTAAGTTGAAAACTTGCAAGGGTAGCTTAGGAAAAAGTTAGGGACTTTCTGGCAAGTAACTACGTCAGACAAGACTTGATCGTTGAAGAAATAATCTTCTCGGATCCTCACCATACTTCAACAGAAGCTGCTGCTCAGGATTTCAAAAGTTTTTAGAGGGGATAGTGGTCATTGTATCTCAATTTATCTTTTCCATTATATATTACCATTTATCAAACTTTGTAATCATCTATGGAGTCTCGCCATTCACATACTACCATTCTATTAATGAAATTTGAGCTTTTACCCAATTCTTTGTATTTCTTATTTTATTTAGATTGCAAAGACTCCATTTATTATTGATAATAACTTTCAAAGCAAAAAAAGATTAAATAACAAAATTGATTTTTCAAAAAAAGATTTTACAATCTTCTTTTACTTTGATATTTATGATGAAACAATGACAACAAAAATGGTGATCCCGAGAATGGACAAACTCCAGTTGTTTTGAGAAGTTTTTGTTCCCCTCGTAAAGGTTTACTCGGGATGTTTTCAACGTACTGGGTTTATGATTCCGGTATCCTCGGTCAAGTTTGGATTCATTTCTCCTTTTTTCTGAGTTTTCATGATGTGAAGTTTCAATCTGCATTTTCTCCAGTGAAGTTTTCGTTTGGCCTAATATAAGTTCTTTTTCCAGAGAAGTTGGTATCATAACCACTCTTGAAGAACGCAGGTCCCTGGTTTCTCTAAGTGATGGACATATTGTGGTTTTCCCTTTGTGGATATGGTGTTAACCTCCCCAATGAAGTAGGCCTGAATTCCCCAGTGAATGTTTTGATGTTTTGGTGTCAGTCTGCTTTACTTAAGACTGGTTTTGCAATCTCCAGTAGGAATGTTACTTTTAAAAAAACTTGTTTCCCCGTTGAAGCCTGAAGAAGGATGTTCTATCCATGTATTTGTATTATTCTGTCACTTTGTTTTGCTTACTTCCGGATTATGTCGCTCCTCAGTAAAGCTAAAGCATCCAGTAGGTTTTGTTTCCTCAGTTGGCATTTACTTTTTCTTAGAATGATCATCTTGGATGAAGTTTATCTGAGTGTTGTTAGTGCCCAAGGTGGTTTTGCCTGGTTATTCCCAATGTTGTATATCTGTTTTGTCAGCATACGCACGATAACACTCATACATTCATACATACATCATGCATACTAAAATTTCCAAATCATTTTTCATTGACATTTGTTAATATTTTTGTTGATATATCATCCTGTTTTGCAGAGTTACGTTGTCCTCTCTTTAAAAGAGTGTTGGCCTTAAGCAGAAAGCGTATATTCTTTCAATTTCCCTGCTGAGTTGTCCCTAGTGGAAGATTTTTGCTTTAGCCTTCCTGTACAGCTCTTGGTTTGGATGGATTTGGTTTTCCCTCTTGAGTTTATTTCTCAAAGGATGTATTATGGTTGACCGTTTCGTTCCAGTTTATTTCTGGTTTGAATCTGTGGTTCCACAACAATATTATTTACTTTGGATTTCTGAAAACTTCAAGTTTTGGTTGGTGCATTTATTTTTCATGAGAAGACTTTTTCTCCTCAGCAGGAATATCGTGGCATCTCTCCAGGAAGTCATATTTCTTCCCCCAGGAAGTCATATTTCTTTCTCCAGGAAGTCATATTTCTCTCCCCAGAAAGTCATTTCTTTTTAAAATTATCCATGACAACAAGTAGCAGTCTTTATTTTAGTAACTTGTGCTTCCCTATAAAAGTAGACGTAATTCTTTTTTTCTATCTCCTCTATGAGTGAATAGTTCGCAGTTTGTCGTCAGATTACGCCAACGGATGGCAAGACTTTCAATATCACAGAAACAGCTTATTGTGAAATTTTTGCAAGTGGAAGTGTCTTTATTTGAGACAGCTTATATATTATCCTTTCCAGGTGGAGTGCCTTGGTTAAAGAAGAAGTTGAGACCCGTTCTAGGTGAAACTCCAGAATCTTGGGGAAACTTGTTATCTTGTTGCTACCTTCAGTGAACGTTGGTAGTTCATCATCAGTGAACGACAATGCTATGATATTCTCTTTCTACCTTCAGTGAAAGTTGGTAGGTCATCGTTAGTGAACATCGATGATTGTTATCTTTTTGCTACCTTTAGTGAACTTTGGTAGTTCATCATCAGTGAACGGTGATGATATGATATATTCTCTTTCTACCTTCAGTGAAAGTTGGTAGGACATCGGCAGTGAACGTCGATGTTTGTTATCTTTTTGCTACCCTCAGTGAAGGTTGGTAGTTCATCGTCAGTGAACGGCGATGCTATGATATATTCTCTTTCCACCTTCAGTGAAAGTTGGTAGGACATCGACAATGAACGTCGATGTTTGTTATCTTTTTGCTACCCTCAGTGAACGTTGGTAGTTCATCGTCAGTGAACGGAGGTGCTATGATATATTCTCTTTCTACCTTCAGTGAAAGTTGGTAGGTCATCGGCAGTGAACGTTGATGATTGTTATCTTTTTGCTACCCTTAGTGAATGTTGGTAGTTCATCGTCAGTGAACACTGATGCTATGATATATTCTCTTTCTACCTTCAGTGAAAGTTGGTAGGACATCGGTAGTGAACATCGATGTTTGTTATATTTTTTCTACCCTCAGTGAATGTTGGTAGTTCATCATCAGTGAACGGCGATGCTATGATATATTCTCTTTCTACCTTCAGTGAAAGTTGGTAGATCACCATTAGTGAAAGTTGGTGTTTGTTATCTTTTTGCTACCCTTAGTGAATGTTGGTAGTTCATCGTCAGTGAACGGCGGTGCTATGCTATTTATTTTCACTCTACCTTCAGTGAAAGTAGGTAGGACATCGGCAGTGAACGTCTATGTTTGTTATCTTTCTCTCTGCCTTCATTAAACATCGGTAGCTTCTCCATCGGTAAAAGTTGGTGTATCCTTTGACCATTCTACCATCCTCTTTGATTCAGGTCTTTTGATCCACCAGTGATTTATTTTCCTGGTGGGGTTGCTCCCTTGTTTCTTTATTTTTTTACATCCCCAGTGGTGGTTTGTTTTATATTTAAGAATCTTCGATCGCGTCTACACGAAGATTTTTAACCTTTGTATCTTCGGATAGAAGAAACTTAAATAAGGGCATCTGTTGTACCCCAATTTTTCCCCCTAAGATGCCTTCATCATACCATGTTGATTCATTCACAACAAGATCACACTAGGATTCTTGGTTCCCCTCCCTATATTTAGCTTTGCTCTTTTGAGGAATCACCAAGAACCTTGACTTATGTTACTTTGTGATCATGAATATTGTTTTTGTCTTGATTTCTTCTTTTAAATAAATAAAATACAATGTTGGTTTGTCTTGCTTGTTATCCAAGTAGGTAAAGGCAATGGGATTTAACAAGTTACCCCATGGGTTCATGAGTTTATTTCCATTCCCAAGTCAATAAAGCTTGAGAATTTCAAACCTCACCATTGGATTGTTTTTGGAAGAATTGGCATGGCAAGGTTTTTTTGGTTCATCACATTTCAAGGTTATCAAATTTGGTTGAAAAGCACAAAGGATTGATTGGAGAAGTTGTCATGGTTGGACAAGATTTTATTCCATTTGGTCACAAGTGCATATTTCTCTCAATGTTCAAGATATGGACGTGGTTTTGGTGGCTATGAGTTATCATTATCATGCTCAACAACTTCTATTTACAAATCATGTGTGTTGGTACAAGAAGTTTGTTCAAAATTGTCAAAGTTCCTCAAAGTATTCTCTTGATCTAAGGAGCTAGGTTTTTGAACATCAAATGAATATATCTTGCTCATCTCTTGGTATTTTTGAGTGATTCCAAAGACATATTTTCTTCAAACGGTTATCAAAAAATCACTTCAAAAGTTTCAAGGAATTGTCATGAGGAAGAGACTTAATGAGGAAGAAAGATTACAAGTCCTCCAGATGAATCCCCAATTTTCCATGTGTGACTTCAAATGATCATAACTTGGTCAATTTTTATCACCTTGAGCCCATTCTTTTTCCATAATGATCTTGAAGATGTGAAATTTATGCCTTCTTTTATGTGCAAAGTGAGAAAATGGATGGAAGTTACCTTAATGATGTAAACGATTATAGGTCATTTCATGATTGTTTGCCAACTTCAACAATTCATAAATCTCTCAATTTTTGGATATTTTGAATGGTTCAAGTTTAAAAATTTCATTCAAGAGATCTACTTCATGCCATCTTTTTTGGTCAAGAGCAAATTCCAAGTGGAAGTCCATGTTTGGATGTAAGACATTATAGGTCATTTTTGAAGAAGAACTTGAAATATTTCTAAGTATGGAAAGTCAACTCTTTTTCTCCAACTTTGACTCAACACAACTTTCTGTTAGAACAAAGTTTGAATCTACTACCCTATGTTTAAGTTTTGATGATAACAAAGTGAAAAGATATATTATTTATATGATTCATGTATGAACTATCTGCTGCCTAAATTATTACGTTCTGATTTGCAGATACTCTGATTGGTATAAGCAAGATCACACCTAATCAGCATCAGAATTTTGGTTTCTGACATCAGCATCAGAAGTTGCAATATCAGAATATCAGAATCAGAAGATTAACTCACGTATATGCTGAAGTCTGATGAACAGAACTGCGCTCAACACTCTGATAAAGAAACACAACAGTTCATCAGCAGCTAAGCAGAATCAAAATGAGCCAAGCCAGAACTTGCATTAAGTAAGCAACGGTACTGTGCATTGAAAGCAAATTAATACCAACGGCCTCATTCCAGACAAGATCTGCTCGAAAAGGAAAGTTTGTTAATAGCATTGAATCAAGAATATTGCTCCAACGTTCAACATCTCAGTGCTATATAAACAAGACTTTGAAGATTGAATTGGCTAATGCTCTCCAAATCTTTACACGCATAAAAGCTGATCAAAATCTTCCTTCTCTCAGTTTTGCTAAACCTACACATTCTCTTATTCATCATTGTTTAACAATCTAGTTTCTAAGCTTTAAGTTGTGTATACATCACAATTGTGATACAGTTTTGTAGAAAACATTCACACACTTAGATTTATCTTCTTTGTAAGAAAGTGTTTCCTTGACAAACCGGGTTGTGGTTTGCATCAAGAAGGCTTTAGCAGTTGTTAAAGCAGTCTGTAATATTCAGTTGAATATAGTGGATTAAGACCTTGTTGGAGAGAGGCGAAATCACCTTGACGGGTGGACTGGAGTAGTTTGAGATAAAACGAACCAGGATAAAAATATCTTGTTCATTGCATTGATTTTCAATTTTACAATTCAACCCCCCCACCTTCTTGTGTTTTTCACTACTTCAATTGGCATCAGAGCACCTGGTTCTGAGCTAAAACACTTAACCGTGTCAGTACAAGATCCAGCGTCAGAAAAACACAATGGCAGGAAACTATTCTCACACCAGCAATGACAACAATGAGGACAGAGACAGATTCAGCGGCAAACCTCCAGTCTTTGATGGAGAAAACTTTGATTACTGGAAAGACAGAATTGAAAGCTTCTTTCTGGAACATGATGCTGATCTGTGGGATATGGTGACAGATGGATACACGCACCCTGTGAATGCAAGCGGTCAGAAGATTGATAGAAAAACAATGTCTGACCAACAAAAGCGTGACTTCAAGAATCACCACAAGGCCAGAACCATCCTCCTCAGCGCCATCTCCTATACTGAATATGAAAAGATCTCCAACAGAGACACATCAAAGAACATTTTTGACTCACTCAGAATGACGCATGAGGGCAACGTTCAGGTCAAAGAAACTAAAGCTCTGGTGCTCATTCAGAAGTATGAGGCGTTCAAAATGGAAGAATCTGAATCCATTGAAACAATGTTCTCAAGATTCCAGATTCTGGTAGCTGGTCTCAAGGTTCTGGACAAAGGATACTCTACTGTTGACCATGTCAAGAAAATCATCAGAAGTTTACCCAAGCAGTGGAGACCAATGGTTACAGCTCTGAAGCTAGCTAAAGATCTCAACAAAATCACTCTGGAGGAACTTATCAGCTCCCTCATAAGTCATGAGATAGAGCTAGAAGCTGACGAGCCTCAGAAGCAAGGTAAGCCTTTAGCATTAAAATCTAACAAAAATTTGAGTCTAAAGTTTTGCAGGCAGTTGAAGAAACATCTGATGGATCCTCATCAGAAGAAGACGAACTCTCCCTCCTTTCCAGAAGAGTAAATCAACTGTGGAAGCAAAGACAAAGGAAGTTCAGGAATCCCAGAAGATCTGATCAGAACGAGTCTTCTTCCAGATACAGAAGGACAGATTCTTCCTCTGGATACAGAAGATCTGAAGGCTCCTTGTGATCGGTGGATCTGGAACTGACTGTTTAACACTGGTTCACGAAATGTCGCGGAAGCAAGAGTCGCCACCGTCTTTTATTTTCTCCAAATGGAAAGGACAAAAGCACAGAAAAATTCCTTATAGAGATTGCTCTCGGTTCGGGAGGTAGGTTATAGAAAGGGAAGGTGTTAGCACCCTTTCTATCCATGGTTATCCATGGGCTCTTAGATACTTGCTCACTTGTGTTTTCAAAAATGGTTTGTTTGCTTTTCAATTGTGGGTTTTAAAAAGTTTCTTTGAAAATTCCAGTTCGACTCTTGTATCGGTCCTCAAGAGTGTTTGAAAAATTGCTTTCGAAAGCTTTTTGAAAATGTGTCGGTGTGAAAAGTATTTGTGATTTGTTTTGAAATTAGAGCAAGTATCTAGGGTCGTCTACCTACCCTAAGGAATTCGTCTGTGTAGGTGTCCTTTAAAGTAGTGCCATCCCACCATTGAGAGGTAGGTAGCACCACCGTTGGAGGTGTTCGGGTCAATTCGAGGTTCGGGACATGGTGATCACCAGAGCAATGGGAAGACACCTTAGAAGCTACCCTCATGCCAGGTTCCCGGATCATGAGGACTTACTAAGACATCCTCTACTCGACGATCACCTTTCGAGGCAAGGCAACAGTGAGGCGTACCCTAGGGGTGGTATGTGATTTGTGTGTCTTTTCAGATATTTTTGTCTTGTCGTGTTATGAGTGAGCTACGCGTTTGTTTTTATTTAAGGCCATTCATTCTTGCATGCATTTATTTAACAGTTAAAAGAGCGAGAAAGGTAAAGTTCTAAACTATTACAAAAGGCGCGGGTCCACATCGCCAAAATTTCCAGGACCCGATTTGACAGAAAATAAAGAAAGTAAAGTGCGAAAGATTAAAATGTCCGAGTTTACAAAGCTTTAGGAGAGGTACATAAATATTAAAAGGAAAAGAAATAAATACGCGACTTGAAATTTAAATTAGAAACGAGGGCATTGGACCCTTTTAACGAAATTAAATTAAATGATTAAATTAATGAAAATTAAAATGAAAGGGAATTATTTTTGGTCTTTTTGTATTTATGGTTTTTTTAATGAGAATTAAATGAAATTAAAATACTAACCCTAATTCTAATTGTTTTTTAGTTTATTAAGAAAATATTAAATTTTAACCTAAACTTAATCTAATTATTTACATGCAATTTAATTACAAAAATAATATTTAATAATTAATTATTGTGAAAAGAAAAGAAAAAGGATAAAAATTAATACCAACCCTAATTCTACAAATTTTAGATTTTTATTGAAAAAATATTAATATTAATCCTAGATTTAAAAACTAAAATTAATTAATGCAATTTATTTACAAAAAATAACATTAAATAAAAATACTTATTTTTGTCTTTTTCTGATTTTATGTTGTTTTTATGTTTTTTATGAAAATAATAAATTAATTAAAAACAATAATTGAAATAAATAAAAAGAATGAAAAAAAATGTAAAAAGCTTGCAAACCTAGGGGGGTTCTGTCCCCAAATGAGAGGTTGGATCTTAGCATTTTAGGCCCATTAACCTTTGGCCTCTTTGACTTTTCAGCTAGCGTGTACCTCCATTGACTAATGCTTAGGGTGCTCTCTCAATCTGGACCCTTTGATTCATCTCAGTAGGCACGTGGATGGTTTGATGTTGATGACATATGATGCACCCTAGCACTGAAACCTCACACAAGCATTAATAGAAAAATAATGTGAAAGGGGTGGGGGACCTGGGGCTCGAACCCAGGTCCTAGAGATTACCAACACCTAGCCCTGCCAACTGATCCACTTGATTGCTTTGTATATTATATAACAAACAAATAACATAAGCGAATATAATAGTTAGTGGATTTTTAGCGCGAATTTTCAAACAAACCAATCACCGCTGGCCACATAACCATCTTCTTCATCGCTTTTGTTTTTTCCCTGAAACATAAAAGAATCAGCAACGGTTTTTGAACCGTCCCCAAATGCACCATTCTAGAAAATAGCGATTAGCTTGTCTTGGCATATAAATAGGGCGCGAGGGTGGATTTAGCATCGTCCAAGCATGCTGAGTTGAATGGCCTAGGTTTCGTGTTCCAATTTTACAGCGTTAAGAAACGCCCAATTCAAAGCTTCACAAACCCTAAAAGACAATAATGGCAGATTTGCATATAGTGTATGAAAACTCAATTCAATCACATGGTTAGTCTCAGAATTAGTCAAGGAACATAAATCAATAATCAAAAATTGCTAAAGAGGCATGAATCGAGATGCAAGAATGTAAAATATTTTCTGTATAGATCACGATGATTCTCACGTTTCTTGGTGTTAGAGCTTATGGTTTTGATCCAAATTCCTTCCTTGAAGCCTCAGCAAGCCAATGGAATAGTCGTTTGATCTTGAAAAACCCTAAAACCTAGTTTTCAGTTTTCAACTTTTAGGCAAAAAACTCAAGTGTGTTTCTTGGTCTATGGCGCAGCTTGGAGTCTTTGGGCACGAGGGTTAGCATGTGTATATGTATGTGAGTGATTAGGTCAAAGAATTTGAGCCAAAGAATCAAGGAATTGATGAAACAATATTTGATTTTCCATGCCATAATTTTCAAATCTTTTTCATGCTATTTTTGCCTCAATCATATCCAATCACCTTTGATTCTTTCCTAACCTGATTTGCACGAAATATTGAGATTATTTTATGCACAAAAAGATTCAAAACATTAGGTTTGGTATTTTTCATGTATTTTAATTAATTAAATGAATTATTAATAATAAAAAATCCAAATAAATAAATAAAAATGATAGAAAACTTCCCTTTGGGCCACATGGTCGTGCACATGCCTTGGATGATGAATTGTGGAAGAAAAAGAGACCCATTAGCAATTTTAGGTCATTTGAATCAATGTTGACTTTTCAAATTATCCAAAATATTCCCAACTTCCACAAGGCATAACTTGTTCAATTTTTAAGATTTGCTCATGTTCTTGGACATTTTGGAAAGGTCTTTGAGTCCTCTAACCAATGCCTTTGGTCCCATGTAATTTTGATTTACCAATATCAAGTTATGTCCTTTGGCTTAAAGTCCCTTTTTGTTGACTTTTGAAAATGACCTATAATGTTGAAATTGATAACTTTTTGTGAGAGCATTTCTTGGACTTGAAGTGTGAAGAGGAGATGTAGGAAATGTCTTTATCTTCAAAATGAGCTTTGGATGGAATTTTTCTGATAATCCATGTGAAAGTTATGCCCTGGTCAAGTTACAGTTGACTTTTTCAACTGTCCAAATATGGAAACTTTTGCCTCTTGATGATTTTTGAGCCAAGCTTTGAGAATCATGATCAAGCATTGATAAAATGATGTTTGTGGATTCAAAATGAAGTATTGATCAAAAATTTGAACTTTTGACTGTCAAATGACCATTTTGCCCCTATAGTTGACTGTAGTGCAATTAGGGTTTTTGACTGTGCAATTTTGTGCTGAAAGTCTTGAAACTTGGTATGAGGATACTTGACCATGTTTATAAGCATGTGGGACTTGATTGGACCCTTGGAAACTTCATTTTCTTTGTCAGAACCAAAACCCTAATTTTTGACTGTTAGGAGGCCCTTGAACTGTGCAACCCTTGGGGAGATGTTTGAAGCTTTGATTTTGGCAAATTTTTTGAAGAATATGGGAGGGCAAATTTTGGGGTACAACAGTTGCCCCTGTTCAATCTTCTTAGACCTGAGGATGCAGATTGGCTAACGTGCCTTTCGTAATCCGAAGGTGGAAGATGATTGAACACTAGAGTGCCCAGAAATTTGCGCTCACATAGTAGTATGATGGTGGGAATGGGCTTATAGATGCCATTTGGAGATTGATGGATAGGATGATAGGCTTATAGATGCCATGCTAAGAGATGATGGATGGTGGATGGGCTTACAGATGCCATCTGGATGTTGATCGCATAAGAGATTCCTTAGCGAGAACTTGCGTACCTGCAAAAGAAAAATGATTACCTGGCCTGTTATAGGAGCTGGTCTTCAAATGCTTTGTATAGATGTGTCCTGATTGGTTACAGGAGCTGGATCTGGAGCTTCAGACGGTGATGAATGAACCAGGGATGGTTACTACCTCAACAGGAACGCTGAGAGAACCTGGGGATGATTACTACCTCCGTAGTATCGGGGAGAGAACCATAGGCGACTACAACCTCAACAACAATCATTGAGAGAATCTTGGGATGATTACTACCTCCGCAGTATCGGGGAGAGAACCAAAGGCGACTACAACCTCAATAGCAATCGTTGAGCGAATCTTGGGATTACCACCTCCGCAGTATCGGGGAGAGAACCATAGGCGACTACAACCTCAACAGCAATCATTGAGAGAATCTTGGGCGACTTCAACTTCAACAGGAATCGTTGAGCGAATCTTGGGATTACCACCTCCGCAGTATCGGGGAGAGAACCATAGGCGACTACAACCTCAACAGCAATCATTGAGAGAATCTTGGGCGACTTCAACTTCAACAGCAATCATTGAGCGAATCTTGGGATTACCACCTCCGCAGTATCGGGGAGAGAACCATAGGCGACTACAACCTCAGCAGCAATCATTGAGAGAATCTTGGATAACTTCGACTTCAACAGCAATCATTGAGCGAATCTTGGGATTACCACCTCCGCAGTATCGGGGAGAGAACCATAGGCGACTACAACCTCAATAGCAATCATTGAGAGAATCTTGGATATCTTCTACTGAGTCTTCAAAAGAAAAACCTTTAGGAGTCGGTTTAACTAGACAAGAGAAAGCCTTTGACTGGATAATAACCAGGAAAATCTTTGGGAGTCGATTTAACTGAACCAGACAAGGTCTTGGAGTCTTCAACTGAGTCTTCAAAAGAAAAACCTTTAGGAGTCGGTTTAACTAGACCAGAGAAGGCCTTTGACTGGATAATAACCAGGAAAATCTTTGGGAGTCGATTTAACTGAACCAGACAAGGTCTTGGAGTCTTCAACTGAGTCTTCAAAAGAAAAACCTTTAGGAGTCGGTTTAACTAGACCAGAGAAAGCCTTTGACTGGATAATAACCAGGAAAATCTTTGGGAGTCGATTTAACTGAACCAGACAAGGTCTTGGAGTCTTCAACTGAGTCTTCAAAAGAAAAACCTTTAGGAGTCGGTTTAACTAGACCAGAGAAAGCCTTTGACTGGATAATAACCAGGAAAATCTTTGGGAGTCGATTTAACTGAACCACACAAGGTCTTGGAGTCTTCAACTGAGTCTTCAAAAGAAAAACCTTTAGGAGTCGGTTTAACTAGACCAGAGAAGGCCTTTGACTGGATAATAACCAGGAAAATCTTTGGGAGTCGATTTAACTGAACCAGACAAGGTTTTGGAATGTAGCTTGAGAACTTAACTGGATCTTTCCTGAAAGGTAAAGGTCAGTCATATGCAATGCATGATATGGGTCAAGCAATGATGTTCTCAACATAAATGAGATTTGTAAGATACGATGCGTATATGCATGCTATAATGTATGGAAGTATGATAGTTATGAATGCATGTTTTTCGTCTAGGAAAGTAAATCCTTGACGGGTGCCGGGAAATCACTCCTGGGCTGATGTTGGAGAATAGATTTTGCTTCCGCTGGGGATGATAGTTGCAAGAATACCGGTAGGAGAAGATAACTCCGTTGGGGAATAAACTTGGCGAATGGATAATTCTGCGGGGAGAAAAGTACTCTAATGATCTTGCTGGGGAGCAATATTCTGTGGGGAGAAGGATACCTTGTTGAGTTATTGATAATAACTTGCTGGGGATACCCTTGTTGTATTAGAAGCGTTAATGGACTTCGCTGGGGATAAGAAGACTTCGTCGAGGACGCTCTTTCCGTGGCTTTTGGCTGAGGATAACCCAGTTATATCCTGGTAAAGAAATAACTCTTTGAATAAAGCCGGGAGACGTGTTCGTGCTCTGCGAGGATAAGCTTCCAGAATCTATTGGGGATAGGCTTACTGCTTGGGAGATGATTCCAACTTTTTCTGGAGAGACTGGATTGGATTCTCCTGGGGAAGTTTTGAACTGTATCGGGGAAGTGGCTCCACTGAATGTTTGATATGCTGCTGGGGAACAATCTTCAGACCAAGACTGCCGGGGATGCTTGTTAAGAATGTATATATGCTGCTGGGGAATGTTGAGATCTGCGGGAGGATACCCAACTTCCTTAAGTTTGATAATAGCTTTGCTTGGGGAGAGTGAACTGATTTGTTGGCTCACTCTCTGGGGAATTAAGATATCTGGTTATGTTCTTTAGCTGAACCTACCTTAGTACCTTGATGGACAGAGCAATTAGATCGTCTGGACAACTCATCATTGCCCCTGTTTCTGAGGTGGGAGAAGAAGACCTGTGAGGTGCAGATAGTTGTTGATGGACAAACCTTCTTCTGGTAGGCAGGTGACAGGATGACAGGACATAGTCGTACGCTTTAATCCCTAACTTTTTCCGGGACCGCCCTTTCGGGTTTTCGGTCCACCGGGATACCCATTTTTGCCCAAGCCGCCTTTTCAGGTTTTCGACTTGCCGGGTGTACAGATTTTTTCATTTCATCCCTTCATTTTGCCCGAACCCTTTTGGTTCGCCGGGAAGCCCTTATTTTTGCCTAGGTGTGTCAACCTAGCGGGTCTTTGATTATGCGTAGTATTTTCGACTATGTCCGTTCTCAGAAAGTAGGGAGTTGCCCCTGTTAGAAGTGTTTAGTCATGCCACCAGAAGGTATTTGATCAGGTCAGATTCGTCGTTGGAATGCCCCAAGTGACTCAGGCGGAGATTTGTCCCCAGGCTATTTGGCCTTTGAGAGATTCTCCGAATCTTGATTGGACTGCCCCAGATAATGGACCATGGTCATGTCTGCCCCTTGATTGGAAGTACTTCTGTTCATTAGGCATTCGTCGTGCGAATTTCTATGCTGTTCAAACAAAAAGTCATATGCAAACAAAGTTATGTTAAAAATGCAAAGCCTATGTCTGTCTTGAAGATTTTGAAAATGTATTCTTTTTTTCATAAAACAAATGAATGTTTGTAAAACGTGATGTCAACTCCTTCTTTATAGTAAGCCTTAAGGAGTCAGGATACCTTTCGTCACAGTATGTTTTCGAACTAACCCATGCTTCAGCAAGGACTTTTAAGGGTTATAACGTGGCCTGGTTCATGGTTCAAGAAACAAAGGATAAAGGCTCAAATTATTTGTACCCACCCGCTCTTCGTGATGTTCTCCAAACCTAAACTCAGTTGATCATACGTTAGACCTTGTTTGAGTCTTTGCTCTGATTTTTCGGTGATGATTCGGATATTGATAACTTATTTTGAATAGGCAGTCCTTCCTTTTTTGTTGAGGGTTTGTAAGACCTCTTTCTTTTTGATTTTGCTATCCCTGAATTTTGCATTAACTGTTTCTTTTGTGATTACAGTCAGTGGGATGCCCCCGTTTTGTAAGTCTCCTTCATAGGTTTTGACTTAATGGGCTTTTTTATTTTGAGAGATATAATGACTGCCTGTCCTTCTTGATTATTCGGAACCATCATCGTCTTTCTTTGTTTTGTAAGGACTTCTTTGGTGCCATTCGTTATGCACTTGGATCAACTGAGAGACTACCCTGCCCCAGGTTATGATTAAGGGTTTTAAATTTCGAAAAGAAAAACTCATACTTCTTTGGCTCCGAGGGGTTGACGAGGGATTATCATCCTTATAACTCCAGTGTTTAGGGATTGAAACAATGCCTGTACCTCATCAGCGGGGTCGGTTCAAAAGCATACTGTAGATTATGGTATCGTTTTCGTCATCCTCCCTCAAGAGGCTTAGAATTAATAATCGAGAGTTGAGCATCACAAATATGAAAACAGTTTGCATATAGTGAATACGAAATAATTACTTCAAAACAGACATATGTAATGCATTAATGAGATAACAATGTTTGACATGAATATTATTGTTTGAATAAATAAAGAAAAATACGACTTGAATTCAAATGAACAAAACAGTGCTTTCTATCCTAGCCATGTTTTGGCATGGGAGCAGTGATCACGTTGGGAGCCTCGGGCGCCTCGAACTCAATATCCTTTGCGTCAATCAAGTCTTGGATCTTATTTTTCAAACTCCAACAATCATCTGTAGTATGCCCCGGGCTGTCAGAGTGATAAGCGCAGCGGGCGTTGGGGTTATACTTCGGTGACGTTGTATTTTGATTCTTCGGAGCTTCTTTTAGAGTTACCAGCTTGGTCTCCAGCAACTGTGGCAACATCTGGGATAAGGTCATGCTGAGCCGAGTGAACTGCCTTCTCTCGCTCTTTTGTTGGTTGTGATGTTGAAGAGCACCAGCAGGTTTTGAGATCACCACTGCATTGGCAGCTTGGCGGCGTTCTGGTCTATTCTGTCTCCTTGAACCATAGACGGCATTGGATTCCTTCTTAAAAGGTTTTTTATCGGTGCTCGATGAAGCATCCTTCTGTATCTTCCCAGCCTTGATACCAGCTTCGATCCTCTCCCCAATCAAGATCATATCTGCAAACCCAGCAGAAGAGTTCCCAATCAGATGGTTGAAGAATGGACCAGACAGGGTCCCTAAGAACATGTCGACGAGCTCGCGGTCAGTCAGAGGTGGTTGTACCCTTCCAGCAAGGTCCCTCCACTTCTGCGCATATTCTTTAAAACCTTCTCCCGATCCTAACGACATACCCTGGAGTTGGGTACGCGTAGGAGCGAGGTCGGCATTGTACTGATACTGCTTGTAAAAAGCAGTAGCCAACTCCTCCCAGTTACGAATCTTGGTTCCGTCCAGCTGATAGAACCATTCGAGATGAGTCCCTGAAAGACTCTTCTGGAAGAAGTGGATCCACAAGTTCTTGTCCACAGTATAAGGTTGAATCTTCCGCACATAAGACCTGAGATGCAGCCTGGGACAGGATGCTCCATCGTACTTAGCGAAAGTGGGTGCTTTGAATTTGTGTGGGATCACCACACCAGAAGTTAGACCCAAGTCTCCGAAATCCAAACCAGGCACTTGTTGCATTTCCATTGCATTCAGGCGGTCTTCTAATTGTTTGTACTTGTCCTCGGCAGGAGGGTATTGTTCATCGTTGAATTCTGTCTCGTTGTCGGAGACCACTGGACTAGGAACCTCTCTCCCTTGGGGACTGTCTTTGCCCACAGATGGAGTAGTCCTCTCAGCTTCAATCTGCAGTGTGTTCCCAGATCTGCGTCTAGGGCTGAACAAAACAGTCCTCTTCTTCTTCTTTTTCAAGAGCAGGGTCTTCAGATCTTGTTGCCCCTGGGCCAAATTCATGATCAGCTCTTGGAACTGGGCATTCTGAGCCTGGAGGGCCTTGATAGTCTGCTCATTGGATGATTCAGGATTCATGACGATCGGCTGAAATAAACAGCGAAGAAGGTAAGCAACCTGCAGAGAAAGGGTACCTGTTATGCGATGATATGTATGATATGCATGCAATGTTTTCAAGGACCTCGCAGGGTAAACAAGAAAATTGGTTAGAATTTGGGTCCGGTAGCTTGATTGAAGGAACTTCATATTATTGAGAGTCCTTCTTCAAGGGTCAAAGGCTCACCATATCCAGTGGGTCATAGCCCCTGACTTTAATCATCATGTCTGGTTTTGATTTCCAACCAACCTTGGTTAGGGGAACCTTCTTCAGGAGTCAGAGCTCACCATATCAAGTGGGTCATAGCCCCTGACAACCTTGGCTAGAGGAAAATAAATCCTCTTTGCCCCTTGTTGGGATAGTTGATTCACCATGACCTGCATCACAAGCCCTTGAGATCCTTGAAATGAGTTAGGATGTATGCAATGGTATGATGTTATGCTATGCATGGGGGTAATGTAGGTAAACCCTGTTATGAGTCCCAACTAAGGACTGTAAACAAAACCTGCAAGAAACTTAGTAACCCTGTTATGAGTCCCAATTAAGGACTATAAACAAAACCTGCAAGAAACTTAGTACACTCTTGTTATGAGTTCCAATTAAGGACTATAAACAAAACCTGCAAGAAACTTAGTAAACCCTGTTATGAGTCCTAATTAAGGACTATAAACAAAACCTGCAAGAAACTCAAGTGTCAGATAACAAGTATGCAAGTAGTCAAGTTGGAAGGCACACAAGTCACACAAGAGAAACCCTTAGGGTTCAGGCCAGCATGGGGTCTGGGTATTACCCTCTTGAAGTTGGTGGGCTCAACCTGTCCTATTAGAAGTAACCGGGTTCTAAGGGTCCCAATTTCACGGGATTGCTTTCATTGTTCATCGTTTCGATTTAGCCACTGAACTGGCGACCGAAATATTCCAGGAAAGCAACCCTTAATTGAGTGTAGTATCGAGTATCAACCAACCTCGGACTGCACCAAAGTCAGTTATCTCACTACCCTAAAGAGGCCAAGATAGTTCAATTAAGGTTCCTAAGGTCTGTTGATGCTTCATGACACCACGCGGAGGCCCCGTACTCTCCTTGACTGAACTCAAGGGTTACCGGTACACACCAAAGTGCCACATCAACGTAGCAGACTGTTTCAACCATGTCGGTATACCCCGCACAGTTCCCTCACAGCCTTGTTGCTACTTTCTAAGAAGGTATCCCCCAGATCCGGGTTAGGATCTATAGAACTCCCAAGACAGTCCCACAATTTAAAGCAAGCAAAGAAAGCAATTGAAAACACAGTTATGAACTAACCCTAAGGTACACCTCACTTTAAGTTTAAATCCCCAGCAGAGTCGCCAGTTCTGTGATAGGTGGATCTGGAACTGACTGTTTAACGTTGGTTCACGAAATGTCGCGGAAGCAAGAGTCGCCACCGTCTTTTATTTTCTCCAAATGGAAAGGACAAAAGCACAGAAAAATTCCTTATAGAGATTGCTCTCGGTTCGGGAGGTAGGTTATAGAAAGGGAAGGTGTTAGCACCCTTTCTATCCATGGTTATCCATGGGCTCTTAGATACTTGCTCACTTGTGATTTCAAAAATGGTTTGTTTGCTTTTCAATTGTGGGTTTTAAAAAGTTTCTTTGAAAATTCCAGTTCGACTCTTGTATCGGTCCTCAAGAGTGTTTGAAAAATTGCTTTCGAAAGCTTTTTGAAAATGTGTCGGTGTGAAAAGTATTTGTGATTTGTTTTGAAATTAGAGCAAGTATCTAGGGTCGTCTACCTACCCTAAGGAATTCGTCTGTGTAGGTGTCCTTTAAAGTAGTGCCATCCCACCATTGAGAGGTAGGTAGCACCACCGTTGGAGGTGTTCGGGTCAATTCGAGGTTCGGGACATGGTGATCACCAGAGCAATGGGAAGACACCTTAGAAGCTACCCTCATGCCAGGTTCCCGGATCATGAGGACTTACTAAGACATCCTCTACTCGACGATCACCTTTCGAGGCAAGGCAACAGTGAGGCGTACCCTAGGGGTGGTATGTGATTTGTGTGTCTTTTCAGATATTTTTGTCTTGTCGTGTTATGAGTGAGCTACGCGTTTGTTTTTATTTAAGGCCATTCATTCTTGCATGCATTTATTTAACAGTTAAAAGAGCGAGAAAGGTAAAGTTCTAAACTATTACAAAAGGCGCGGGTCCACATCGCCAAAATTTCCAGGACCCGATTTGACAGAAAATAAAGAAAGTAAAGTGCGAAAGATTAAAATGTCCGAGTTTACAAGGCTTTAGGAGAGGTACATAAATATTAAAAGGAAAAGAAATAAATACGCGACTTGAAATTTAAATTAGAAACGAGGGCATTGGACCCTTTTAACGAAATTAAATTAAATGATTAAATTAATGAAAATTAAAATGAAAGGGAATTATTTTTGGTATTTTTGTATTTATGGTTTTTTTTTAATGAGAATTAAATGAAATTAAAATACTAACCCTAATTCTAATTGTTTTTTAGTTTATTAAGAAAATATTAAATTTTAACCTAAACTTAATCTAATTATTTACATGCAATTTAATTACAAAAATAATATTTAATAATTAATTATTGTGAAAAGAAAAGAAAAAGGATAAAAATTAATACCAACCCTAATTCTACAAATTTTAGATTTTTATTGAAAAAATATTAAGATTAATCCTAGATTTAAAAACTAAAATTAATTAATGCAATTTATTTACAAAAAATAACATTAAATAAAAATACTTATTTTTGTCTTTTTCTGATTTTATGTTGTTTTTATGTTTTTTATGAAAATATTAAATTAATTAAAAACAATAATTGAAATAAATAAAAAGAATGAAAAAAAATGTAAAAAGCTTGCAAACCTAGGGGGGTTCTGTCCCCAAATGAGAGGTTGGATCTTAGCATTTTAGGCCCATTAACCTTTGGCCTCTTTGACTTTTCAGCTAGCGTGTACCTCCATTGACTAATGCTTAGGGTGCTCTCTCAATTTGGACCCTTTGATTCATCTCAGTAGGCACGTGGATGGTTTGATGTTGATGACATATGATGCACCCTAGCACTGAAACCTCACACAAGCATTAATAGAAAAATAATGTGAAAGGGGTGGGGGACCTGGGGCTCGAACCCAGGTCCTAGAGATTACCAACACCTAGCCCTGCCAACTGATCCACTTGATTGCTTTGTATATTATATAACAAACAAATAACTTAAGCGAATATAATAGTTAGTGGATTTTTAGCGCGAATTTTCAAACAAACCAATCACCGCTGGCCACATAACCATCTTCTTCATCGCTTTTGTTTTTTCCCTGAAACATAAAATAATCAGCAACGGTTTTTGAACCGTCCCCAAATGCACCATTCTAGAAAATAGCGATTAGCTTGTCTTGGCATATAAATAGGGCGCGAGGGTGGATTTAGCATCGTCCAAGCATGCTGAGTTGAATGGCCTAGGTTTCGTGTTCCAATTTTACAGCGTTAAGAAACGCCCAATTCAAAGCTTCACAAACCCTAAAAGACAACAATGGCAGATTTGCATATAGTGTATGAAAACTCAATTCAATCACATGGTTAGTCTCAGAATTAGTCAAGGAACATAAATCAATAATCAAAAATTGCTAAAGAGGCATGAATCGAGATGCAAGAATGTAAAATATTTTTTGTACAGATCACGATGATTCTCACGTTTCTTGGTGTTAGAGCTTATGGTTTTGATCCAAATTCCTTCCTTGAAGCCTCAGCAAGCCAATGGAATAGTCGTTTGATCTTGAAAAACCCTAAAACCTAGTTTTCAGTTTTCAACTTTTAGGCAAAAAACTCAAGTGTGTTTCTTGGTCTATGGCGCAGCTTGGAGTCTTTGGGCACGAGGGTTAGCATGTGTATATGTATGTGAGTGATTAGGTCAAAGAATTTGAGCCAAAGAATCAAGGAATTGATGAAACAATATTTGATTTTCCATGCCATAATTTTCAAATCTTTTTCATGCTATTTTGGCCTCAATCATATCCAATCACCTTTGATTCTTTCCTAACCTGATTTGCACGAAATATTGAGATTATTTTATGCACAAAAAGATTCAAAATATTAGGTTTGGTATTTTTCATGTATTTTAATTAATTAAATGAATTATTAATAATAAAAAATCCAAATAAATAAATAAAAATGATAGAAAACTTCCCTTTGGGCCACATGGTCGTGCACATGCCTTGGATGATGAATTGTGGAAGAAAAAGAGGCCCATTAGCAATTTTAGGTCATTTGAATCATTGTTGACTTTTCAAATTATCCAAAAATTTCCCAACTTCCACAAGGCATAACTTGCTCAATTTTTAAGATTTGCTCATGTTCTTGGACATTTTGGAAAGGTATTTGAGTCCTCTAACCAATGCTTTTGGTCCCATGTCATTTTGATTTACCAATCTCAAGTTATGGCCTTTGACTTAAAGTCCCTTTTTGTTGACTTTTGAAAATGACCTATAATGTTGAAATTGATAACTTTTTGTGAGAGCATTTCTTGGACTTGAAGTGTGAAGAGTTGTAGGAAATGTCTTTATCTTAAAAATGAGCTTTGGATGGAATTTTTCTGATAATCCATGTGAAAGTTATGCCCTGGTCAAGTTACAGTTGACTTTTTCAACTGTCCAAATATGGAAACTTTTGCCTCTTGATGATTTTTGAGCCAAGCTTTGAGAATCATGATTAAGCATTGATCAAATGATGTTTGTGGCTTCAAAATGAAGTATTGATAAAAAATTTGAACTTTTGACTGTCAAATGACCATTTTGCCCCTATAGTTGACTGTAGTGCAATTAGGGTTTTTGACTGTGCAATTTTGTGCTGAAAGTCTTGAAACTTGGTAAGAGGATACTTGACCATGTTTATAAGCATGTGGGACTTGATTGGACCCTTGGAAACTTCATTTTCTTTGTCAGAACCAAAACCCTAATTTTTGACTGTTAGGAGGCCCTTGAACTGTGCAACCCTTGGGGAGATGTTTGAAGCTTTGATTTTGGCAAATTTTTTGAAGAATATGGGAGGGCAAATTTTGGGGTACAACACTCCTCTAGCAGCAAAAAGCCAAACACCAAGGACATCGTCTGCTATGAGTGCAATGAGCAAGGACACTATAAGAGTGACTGCCCAAAGCTTCAAAGGGAAAAACCCAAAAAGAAGTTTGGAAGAGAGAAGAAGAAAAGTCTCATGGCTACATGGGATGACTCTGACTCGCCTGAAGCTGACTCAGAATCAGATGATGAGAGGGCAAACATAGCTCTCATGGCTAACATCTCAGAAGAAAGTGAAGCTTCTGAATCAGACTCAGAATCAGATATTGAAGAGGTATTTCCTAACTTTGCTGTTAACTTTACAAAGGCTGAACTTGCTGAAAGCCTTAATGAGATTCTGGAACGGTATCAGCAAATTAGAGTTAAATTCAGAGACCTGAAAAGGAATCTTGAATCTGACTCTAATAAAACTGAGAGTCTCAAATTGGAGAATTCTGAGCTGAGAAATAAGATTTCAAAATTAGAAAACACTTTACAAAACTCTCAGAAGGAACCAATTTCTGAAACTCCCAGCAACGCTGATGAGATCATCAAGGAGTATGATCACAATTTCCAGAAGTTCCTCACTAAAAGCATAGATAGAAGCAAAATGGCTTCAATGATCTATGGAGTTAGCAGAAACGGAAGGAAAGGAATAGGATACCAAGGTAAGGTTCCTACACCAAAGAATGTCATGGACTTAACCATTAAACACACTCCTCTGAATTCACATTTTGTGTATGGTCACACACATGATATTAAATACACTAGCAGTAAGCACTCTATGAAACCAAAATTCAACCAGAGTTTTGGTAAAACTAACAAATCAGGACCCAAGAAAATCTGGGTACCTAAGGATAAAATAATACATGTTGCAGATATCTTTAGCAGTAAGTCAGAAACACCAGTCATGGTACCTGGACTCTGGCTGCTCGCGACACATGACGGGAAGAAGGCATATGTTCCAAAGCCTGGAACTTAAGCCTGGAGGCCACGTTGGTTTTGGAGGCAATCAGAGGGGAAAGATAATTGGCTCTGGAACTGTAGGTAATGGAAATCTTCCCTCTATTAATAATGTTCTGCTAGTAGATGGATTTATGCATAATCTATTATCCATAAGTCAATTAAGTGATAACGGTTATGATATAATCTTTAATCAAAAATCATGTAAAGCTGTTAGTCAGAAAGATGGGACTATCCATTTTAATGGTAAGAGGAAAAACAACATTTACAAAATCAAACTTTCTGAACTAAAGAGTCAGAATGTAAAATGTCTTCTGTCTGTTAACAACGAGCAGTGGACCTGGCACAGAAGATTGGGGCATGTTAGTATGAGAAGAATATCTCAGATTACCAAACTCAATCTGGTCAGAGGACTTCCTAATTTGAAGTTCAATTCAGATGCTCTGTGTGAAGCATGTCAGAAAGGCAAGTTTTCAAAACCTTCTTTTAAATCCAAAAATGTTGTTTCTACCTCTAAGCCATTAGAACTTCTGCACATTGACTTATTTGGACCAGTTAAAACTGCTTCAGTCAGTGGCAAGAAGTATGGGTTAGTAATCGTAGATGACTATAGCAGATGGACATGGGTAAAGTTCTTAAGACACAAGGACGAGTCACACTCTGTGTTTGTTACCTTCTGTAACCAAGTTCAGAATGAAAAGGATCTTAGAATCGTTAAAGTCATAAGTGATCATGGTGGAGAATTTGAAAACAAAGATTTTGAGTCATTCTTTAATGACAGAGGCATTCTGCATGATTTCTCTTGTCCTAGAACTCCCCAACAAAATGGAGTTGTAGAACGAAAGAACAGAACATTGCAGGAAATGGCCAGAACCATGATCAATGAGACAAACGTTGCTAAGACCTTCTGGGCAGAGGCAATAAACACATCGTGCTACATTCAGAATAGAATCTCAATAAGACCTATTCTGGAAAAGACTCCATATGAATTGTGGAAGAACAGAAAGCCCAACATTTCATATTTTCATCCATTTGGATGTACTTGCTTTATATTAAATACAAAGAATTATTTGAACAAGTTTGACTTCAAAGCACAGAAGTGTATTATGTTAGGATACTCTGAACGCTCAAGAGGGTACAGAGTATACAATACAGAAACACAGATTGCGGAAGAATCAATCAGTGTTCGTTTTGATGATAAGCTTGACTCTGAAAAGTCAAAGCAGAATGAAGTTTTTGCAGGTATGGAAATTGAATTTACAGGTTCTGAAGACAAGTCATCAGAAGCTCTCAATACAGACACTCCTTCAACGTCTGAAAGGAGCACTGCTAGCAATCCTACAATAGCTGCTGATCAACCTCAGAAGAGATTACCCAGAAGCAGCTTGGATCACCCAGAAGAGACTATCTTAGGAAGAAAGGAAGATCCAATCAGAACAAGAGCAAGCTTCAGAAACTCTGAAGAAACTCTTATGGGACTTGTGTCTCTGATTGAACCTTCTTCTATTGATGAAGCACTTCTGGATAATGACTGGATTCTGGCAATGCAAGAAGAGCTGAATCAATTCACCAGAAACGACGTATGGGATCTCGTTCCCAGACCAAAAGGATTCAACGTCATTGGAACAAGATGGGTGTTCAGAAACAAGCTAAATGAACAAGGTGAAGTCATCAGAAACAAGGCACGACTGGTTGCACAAGGTTATAGTCAGCAAGAGGGGATAGACTATACAGAAACCTTTGCCCCAGTCGCCAGGTTAGAATCTATCAGACTTTTAATTTCATTTGCTGTTAATAGAGGCATCACTCTATATCAGATGGATGTCAAAAGTGCATTCTTAAATGGTTATATAGAAGAAGAAGTCTATGTACACCAACCCCCTGGTTTTGAAAATACAAAACATCCAGAACATGTTTTCAAACTAAAGAAGTCACTATATGGTCTGAAACAAGCTCCCAGAGCTTGGTATGAAAGGCTAAGTAACTTTCTATTAGAAAATGAATTCACCAGAGGGAAAGTGGACACTACTCTATTCTGTAAATCAGTTAAGAATGACATCTTAGTTTGTCAAATTTATGTTGATGATATTATTTTTGGTTCTACTAATTCTTCTCTTGGAAGAAAATTTGCTAAGTGTATGCAGGCAGAATTTGAGATGAGCCTCATGGGGGAACTGAAATTCTTTCTAGGAATTCAGATCAATCAAACTCCAGAGGGAACTTACATTCATCAGAGCAAATACATCAGAGATCTTCTGAAGAAATTTGACCTCTCAGAATGTAAGCCATCAAAGATTCCAATGCATCCCACGTGCATTCTGGAAAGAGAAGAGGTAAGCAAAAATGTAGAACAGAAAGTCTACAGAGGTATGATTGGTTCTCTCCTCTATCTGACTGCTTCAAGACCTGACATATTATTCAGTGTTTGTATCTGTGCTAGATTCCAATCAGATCCTAGAGAATCTCACTTAACAGTTGTTAAGCGAATTTTCAAGTATCTGAAAGGTACTACTAATCTGGGTTTGTTTTATAGAAAATCTAGTGATTACAGCTTAGTAGGCTACTGCGATGCTGATTTTGCTGGAGACAGAATGGAACGTAAAAGTACTTCTAGAAGCTGCCAGTTTCTGGGAGAAAATCTGATCTCTTGGTCCAGCAAAAGGCAATCAACAATTGCGCTATCAACAGCAGAAGCTGAGTACATAGCAGCAGCAGGATGTAGCACACAAATGCTCTGGATGAAAAGTCAGCTTGAAGACTTCCAGATTTTTGAGAGTAACATTCCTATACTCTGTGATAATACTTCTGCTATTTGCTTAAGTAAGAATCCCATTTTACATTCTAGAGCTAAGCATATAGAAATAAAACATCACTTCATTAGGGACTATATTCAGAAAGGAATTTTGAACTTAAAATTTATAGATACAGACCATCAATGGGCTGATATCTTTACTAAACCCCTTTCAGAAGATAGGTTTAATTTCATTCTGAAACATCTCAGCATGAAAGTCTGCCCAGAGTGAAAATGTTTTAATTCCATATATTTACCTTCAGAATGTAATTGTTTTACTGTGAACTTCTGATCAATCTTCTTTCAGAAAGATAGAACATGCAAATTGTATCAGATGCAAGTCTAAAGATCTGAGAGTCTAAGCTCAAAGACAGACGTGCTGATCACTACATCAAACAAGTGTCATCCAATCATCAGCAAATCTCTGAAGCAGAACGCGTGCACGCTTCTGAGAAGGCAAATCGCTGATTGGGTGCATTGAGACACATGTCTGGTAACCGTTTTTAAGTATCTTTCTAAAATCCCCCAAAATCAGCAAGCATTTAATAAAAGTAATCATGCTTTTAAAACGCAATCATGATTTTTCTCTTTCTTAAAAACGTTTATTTTTTCAAAATATTCTGAAACTCTATTTAAACACATTAACCTCTCATTCCAATTCTTTACAGTTTCTTACTAATACTCAAGCATTCTCTGCATTTTTCTGTGTTCATCTCTTGCAAAACCTCTTTTTCTCAGTTTCTTCTCAAAATCTTTTGTGTGAACATGGCAACCTCCAGCAGTGCTTCTGCAGGTCCTCAGAAGAAAGCATCATCTGAACAGTATCAAGTGCCATTCAGAACACTCCTCACTCCAGTGAAGAATCTTGAAGTGTTATCTGAATTGATCATTGATTTTGGAAGCTTGAAGGAGAACGGTTTTGACCTAACAGAAGAAGTTAGGGCATAGAAATGGGAAAGGTATTTTGACAGATTGGTTGGACCAACATTCCCTATGTTAGTCAAGGAGTTATGGATTCATGCGAAGGCTTCAATGCATCTAGTCACCTCCTTCGTTATGGGGAAGAAGATTGTGATCACTGAGGATCACATAGCAAGGTTAATCGGTTACAGTGGCGGTGGCGTCCGCTGTGTTTATATGGCTGAGAGATGTGCTGACGTGGGCGTGATAGCTGCAAGGATTTTCACCCATGGGGTGCCCAGCAGCAAGATCAAAGATCTGAAGGATCATCACAGAGTTTGGGCTAAGATAATTCTGGGGTGCTTCAACCATAGGAAGCCAACTAGTTCACCTGATTACGTAAATGTGGATCAACAGTTTCTGATCTACTTTATTGATCAGAAGGTAAAAATCAACTTGGCTCATCTTCTGTTCAACCACCTCAGAACAAGTGTGAAGGAAACCAGGGAAGAAGAAAGAACCAAGAGGGATTGGATACCCTTTGGAAGGTTGATATTAGATATTCTGACAGAGAATAGGCTGATAGAGCATCTGATAGAAGCTCAAGAGTTAAGCACCATTGAACCAACAGTTGGGAAGCCTCTGAACGCGAAGAACTTGAAGAAAATGAAGTTGATAGAGAATATCAAAAAGGAACCCAGAGCTACTCCTATTGCTGATATCACCAGCAGAAGAATTCCACTGAGTGACTTTCCTTTATTTTCTGAGATAGAATCTAAACCAGAGGTGGTTCTCAGATACTTAGATGCGTGCAAGGCAGATGGTATAGATCCAAATCTGATTATCAAAGCTCTGCATCAACCTCAACAAGAAGTGACTCTGAAGAAGACGAAGAAGAGGAAGGCACCTTAAGAAGGATCATCCCAGCAGATACCCAAGAAAAGAGGTAATTTATCTGCTGCTTCTGTTTTAAATTCTTCTACTATTCCAGCATATATTCCTCCTCCAACCTCTCATAGAATCTCAATCCTCATCCCAACAATAGATGAAACTGAACCAGAAGATGGCCCTTCTGAGGCATTAAAACTCAGAAGACCCAGAACCAAACATCCCAAACCAACAATCTCAACAACATCAGCAATTGACAAAGTGCTGTCTGACATTGATCAACACACTTCTGATCACTCCGCCAATCCAAACTCTGAACCACAAATTGTCCCTCCTCCACAACCAGAACAACAGCAATCTGCTGAAGAACCAGAACAACAACAACCTCTCTCATCAATTCCAGAAGAACCCCTTATCCCTGAACAACCAGAAATTCCAACAACTTCCTCTCAACCAGCAATTCCGTCTCCCTCTCCTCAACCAGAAATTTATCCACCATCACCTCAACCTGAGTTTCATCACTCTGAAACTCCTTCTCCTCAACCATCTGAACCTCATTCACCTCAACCATCACCTCTGGCAATCCAGCTACCATGTGGAACAACAGTTACAATGGCCCAGTTGCCATCCTCACCAGAATCTACACCACCCAATACTCCCAAAACACCAAACAGTCCAATCATAATTTCTGATTCTCCCACTCCATCTCCAAAACAAACAGCTGCCAAGCAAACCACCGAAAACCCCAGCAGGACCTTCATAGACTTAACCAGTCTTGACCGTCTTGCTGATATGAAACATAAAATAGCCATCCCTAAACCAAAACAACCAGATGTTGGCTCTGGTATTATTATGAATTTTGAAACAGGTGTCCAGCAATGGATTGCTTCTTTGAAGCAAGTCTGTCCTGGAATGATTGACCCAGCTGCTTCTGATCAGCTCTGGTCACAATTCAGACTTTGGGTACGTGCTGAAGCCCTCAAGTTGCAGGATATCAACTATGAGCAGGCACAACAGAACTTCAGCAAGCTGCTGAAGGAAGTTGAAAGTCAGCTGCCTCAGGAAGCTGTGCTCCCTCTGGATAGTGAACCTTGGTCTGAGAAACAGCTAGCTTCAAAGGTGAAACCAGAAGAAGACAAGACCATTCAAGCTGAAGCAAGTCAAGCAGAAGATGTTGCAGAAAGCTCTCAGAAGCTTCCTGCTTCTGATGCTTCTCAAGCTGCCTTGGACAGGCAGACTCTGGAAGAACTGAAGTTGAATGACATGCGTTTGCAGCAGAGGATGGATGAAAATGACCAGAAGATGAAAGAAAGAATGGATGTGCAGGATAGCAAGATTGACACTATTGTCAGCATGGTGCACAAGCAGAATGAGACTGCTGATCAGATCAAAGCCATGCTGGAGAACCTGTTCACACGCTTTCCTCCCCAACCTTAGTTCTTTATTCATGTCATTTTCATGTTTTCTTTAATTTTCTGATGTACTGTTTGAATATGTTTTGTTTGATTCTGAACCTTTTAATATGACAAGTTTTTCTGATCTTAATTGTTTTAGCACTCACCTACACTTTTTGATTGCTGACAAAAAGGGGGAGAACAAGAATGATATTTTAAACAATAACGGTTAACTAAGACAGAAATTCTCAAACATTCTAACTCTATTATACTTGAAAATGTTTTTTTGTTTTGCTTAAAGTCTACAGGTACAAGGAAGCTCCTGGACACTCTGAAGACTAAAAGCTATGAAGCTCTGATCCGCTCTGATACTCTGATCCAAAGCAAAGCTCTGACAAGAAAAGCTCTGATACGCTGATCTGAAGCTCTGCTCTGATATGCTGATCTAAAGCTTCCGATAGTCAAAGACTCTGATACTCTGATGTTCAAAGAAAGGCAAAAAGATCTGATCCTGAAGAACACTTGTAATCAAAGGGAAGCAATAAACTCAGGGGGAGTATCTCTCAACTCTGATATCTTTTTTACCCCTTATCTTTGATAACCTCTTACTCTGATGCATCTCTCTGATACCTTTTCACGTTATTTTCATTTAAAAATATCTAGTTTTTGTCATCATCAAAAAGGGGGAGATTGTTAGAACAAAGTTTGAATCTACTACCCTATGTTTAAGTTTTGATGATAACAAAGTGAAAAGATATATTATTTATATGATTCATGTATGAACTATCTGCTGCCTAAATTATTATGTTCTGATTTGCAGATACTCTGATTGGTATAAGCAAGATCACACCTAATCAGCATCAGAATTTTGGTTTCTGACATCAGCATCAGAAGTTGCAATATCAGAATATCAGAATCAGAAGATTAACTCACGTATATGCTGAAGTCTGATGAACAGAACTGCGCTCAACACTCTGATAAAGAAACACAACAGTTCATCAGCAGCTAAGCAGAATCAGAATGAGCCAAGCCAGAACTTGCATTAAGTAAGCAACGGTACTGTGCATTGAAAGCAAATTAATACCAACGACCTCATTCCAGACAAGATCTTCTCGATAAGGAAAGTTTGTTAATAGCATTGAATCAAGAATATTGCTCCAACGTTCAACATCTAAGTGCTATATAAACAAGACTTTGAAGATTGAATTGGCTAAGGCTCTCCAAATCTTTACACGCATAAAAGCTGATCAAAATCTTCCTTCTCTCAGTTTTGCTAAACCTACACATTCTCTTATTCATCATTGTTTAGCAATCTAGTTTCTAAGCTTTAAGTTGTGTATACATCACAGTTGTGATACAGTTTTGTAGAAAACATTCACACACTTAGATTTATCTTCTTTGTAAGTGTGATCGGTGGATTTAGAACTGACTGTTTAACGCTGGTTCGCGAAATGTCGCGGAAGCAAGAGTCGCCACCGTCTTTTATTTTCTCCAAATGGAAAGGACAAAAGCATAGAAAAATTCCTTATAGAGATTGATCTCGGTTCGGGAGGTAGATTATAGAAAGGGAAGGTGTTAGCACCCTTTCTATCCATGGTTATCCATGGGCTCTTAGATACTTGCTCACTTGTGTTTTCAAAATGGTTTGTTTGCTTTTCAACTGTGGGTTTTAAAAAGTTTCTTTGAAAATTCCAGTTCGACTCTTGTATCGGTCCTCAAGAGTGTTTGAAAGATTGCTTTCGAAAGCTTTTTGAAAATGTGTTGGTGTGAAAAGTATTTTTGAATTTGTTTTGAAATTAGAGCAAGTATCTAGAGTCGTCTACCTACCCTAAGGAATTCGTCTGTGTAAGTGTCCTTTAAAGTAGTGCTATCCCACCATTGAGAGGTAGGTAGCACCACCGTTGGAGGTATTCGGGTCAATTCGAAGTTCGGGACGTGGTGATCCCTAGAGCAATGGGAAGACACCCTAGAAGATACCCTCATGCCAGGTTCCCGGATCATGAGGACTTACTAAGACATCCTCTACTCGACGATCACCTTTCGAGGCAAGGCAACAGTGAGGCGTACCCTAGGGGTGGTGTGTGATTTGTGTGTCATGTTCAGTTATTTTGTCTTGTTCATGTCAAAGTGATCTATGAGTTTGTTTTTTTTTTGTCATTCATTCTTGCATGCATTTTATTAGCAGTTAAAAAAAAGTGCGGAAAGATAAAATTCCTAAACTATTACAAAGGCGCGGGTCCACATCGCCAAAATTAAAATCCAGGACCCGATTTGACAGAAAATAAAGGAAAGTGCGAGAAATTAAATTTACACGGCTTTGGGAGAATTACATCAATATTATACGAAATAAAATAAAATGCGCGGATTGAATTCAAATTGAAAGCGAGGGCGTTGGATCCTTTTTTAAAGGAATTAAATTATTATTATTAAATTAATGAAATTAAAATAAAATAAAAAGAAATTATTTTTAAGATTTTGGTATTTATGATTTCATGAGAATTAAATGGAATTAAAAATATTAATTAACCCTAATTCTAGCTATTTTTTAATTTATTAAGAAAAAAACATGTTAAAATTAAACCTAAAATTAAATTAATTAATTAATGGAAATTTGATTTATAAAAATAAATAATTAATTATTAGTGAAAAGAAAAGAAAAAGGATAAAAATTGATTAAAACCCTAATTCTACAAATTTTTAATTTATTAAGAAAAATGTTTGAATTAAACCTAATTTTACAAAGCTAAATTAATTAATGATATTTACTTAAAAAATATTAAAATAAAATATATTTTTTAATTTTGTCTTTTCTGATTTTTATATTATTTTTATATGAAATTAATTTTTTATTGAATTAAAAGAAAACAATGGAATTAAAGCAAATAATAAAAATAAAACAAAGAAAATAGAAAGAAATACAATACCAAGGGGGGTTCTGTCCCCAAATTGGAGGTAAAGTCAGTAATTCTGGCCCAATTGATTTCTGGCCTTATTGACTTTTCTGCTAGCGTGTAGCTCCATTGACTAACGTCCAGGGTGTTCTTCCAACCAATGCCCTTGGATTGAGGTAATAGGCCATGTGGCACGTTGGATATGAAGCTATAGGATAGGCCTTCAAACAAAGTGCTGCATGGAATCACGTTAGAAAAAAAATATTGAAAGAATGTGGGGGACCTGGGATTCGAACCCAGGTCCCAGGGATTACCAATACTATGCTTTGCCAACTGCTCCAACTATGCGTTTTGATTATATAATAGGAAACAAATAATATAAGATAAAACAATGGTTAGTGGCTGATTTAGCGCGAAAATTCAAATGCTCCAACCACGCCTTGACACTTCATCATCTTCTCCATGGCTTTTGTTTTTCCTGAAACAAAATAAACAAGATTGCGGGGGTTTTAAACCCCCACTATATACAGTGTGAAAAAATAGCGATTAGCTCGTCTGTAATCAGAAATTGGGCGCGACCCCATCATTGGATTTGTCTGAAGGTCCTGATTCTAATAGGTTAGGTCTCACGTCCTAATTTTTCCATAACTGGGAAACCCCAATTCAAGGTTCTGAAAACCCTAAGCGTCGTTCATGGTGGAATCGTGTATGGGCAATGATTCTTCAATTAAATCATACTGCTAGCTTCAGAATCAACTCATTAGTACAAATCAAGAATCAAAATGCATGGATATGGCCTGAATAATAAAACACGATTATGCAAAAAGAAGGATACAGTTTGACTTTTAATTACCAATTCTTGATGTTAGGGATATGGAAAACTATTCAGTTAGCTTCAGTAACACTTTTGCAAGCTATTGGGATTAATCTTGGCCTCTGAATCGTCCTCTAAGGCCACTTTCAGTTTTCAAATTTTTGACAAAAAACTCAACCTTGGTTCTTGATGTATGGCGCAGCCTGGAGGTTCTTAGGAGTAGGGTTTGCATTAGTATATATGTGTGAATGATTAGGGTTCAAAATTTGGTCCCAAAGAATCAATGAATTGATGAGAAAATATTTGATTTCCATGCCATAATTTTTCAATCTTTTTCAAGCTAATTTGATATCAATCATGTCCAATCACATGGATTCTTTCCAAATCTGATCATGCACGAAATATTGAGTGTATTCCATGCATAAAAAGATTTAAAAACTTAGGTTTGGTATTTTTCATATATTTTAATTAATTAAATGAATTTCTAGCAATTAAAAATTCAAATAAATAAAATAAAAATGATGTAAAACTTCCCTTTGGGCAAAATGGTCGTGCACATGCTTTGGATGATGATTCTTGGAAGAAAATGTGGCCCATTAGCAATTTTAAGACATTTGAAGCAATGTTGACTTTTCAAAATATCCAAAAATTTCCCAACTTCCACAAGGCATAACTTGCTCAATTTTTAGGCTTTGCTCATGTTCTTGGACATTTTGGAAAGGTCTTTGAGTCCTCTAACCAATGTCTTTGGTACCATGTCATTTTGATTTACCAATCTCAAGTTATGGCATTTGACTTAAAGTCCCTTTTTGTTGACTTTTGAAAATGACCTATAATGTTGAAATTGATAACTTTTTGTGAGAACATTTCTTGGACTTGAAGTATGAAGAGGAGTTGTAGGAAATGTCTTTCTCTTCAAAATGAGCTTTGGATGGAATTTTTCTGATAATCCATGTGGAAGTTATGCCTTGGTCAAGTTACAGTTGACTTTTTCAACTGTCCAAATATGGAAACTTTTGCATCTTGAGACCTTTTGAGCCAAGCTTTAAGAATCATGATCAAGCATTGATCAAATGATGTTTGTGGCTTCAAAATGAGATGTTGACCAAAAATTTGAACTTTTGACTGTCAAATGACCATTTTGCCCCTACAGTTGACTGTAGTGCCATTAGGGTTTTTGACTGTGCAATTTTGAGCTGTAAGTCTTGAAACTTGATATGAGGATGCTTGACCATGTTTATAAGCATGTGGGACTTGATTGGACCGTTGGAAATTTCATTTTCTTTGTCAGAACAAAAACCCTAGTTTTTGACTGTTAGGAGGCCCTTGAACTGTGCAACCCTTGGGGAGATTTTGAAGCATGCTCTTTGCAAATCTTGAAGAATATGGGAGGGCAAATTTTGGGGTACAACAGTTTCCCCTGTTCAATCTTCTTAGACCTGAGGATGCAGATTGGCTGACGTGCCTTTCGTAATCCGAAGGTGGAAGATGATTGAACACTAGAGTGCCTAGAAATTTGCGCTCACATAGTAGTATGATGTGGGGAATGGGCTTACAGATGCCATTTGGAGATTGATGGATAGGATGATGGGCTTATAGATGCCGTGCTAAGAGATGATGGATAGGTGGATGGGCTTATAGATGCCATCTAGATGTTAATCACATAAGAGATTCCTTAGCGAGAACTTGCGGACCTGCAAAAGAAAAATGATTACCTGACCTGTTACATGAGCTGGTCTTCAAACTATTTGTAGGGATATGTCCTGACTGGTTACAGGAGCTGGATCTGGATCTTCAAAAGGTGATGAATGAACCATGGATGGTTACTACCTCAACAGGAACGGTGAGAGAACCTTGGACGACTACTACCTCAACAGTAACGCTGAGAGAATCTGGGGACGATTACTACCTCCGCAGTAACGGGGAGAGAACCATAGGTGACTTCAACCTCAACAGTAATCATTGAGAGAATCTTGGGCGACTTCAACCTCAACAGTAATCATTGAGAGAATCTTGGGTGATTTCAACCTCAACGGTAATCATTGAGAGAATCTTGGGCGACTTCAACCTCAACAGTAATCATTGAGAGAATCTTGGGTGACTTCAACCTCAACAGTAACGCTGAGAGAATCCAGGGCGACTTTAACCTCAACAGTAATCATTGAGAGAATCTTGGGTGTGATTACTACCTCCGCAGTAACGGGGAGAGAACCATAGGCGACTACAACCTCAACAGTAATCATTGAGAGAATCTTGGATATCTTCTACTGAGTCTATATCGGGAAAATCTGTTAGGGGTCGATTTAGCTGGACTAGAGAAGGCCTTTGACTAGATAAGAAACAGAGAAATCTTAGGGTCGATTTAACTGAACCGGTCTAGGTCTTGAAATCTTCAACTGGATAAGAAACAGGGAGATCTTAGGGTCGATCTAACTGAACCAGAGAAGGCCTTTGACTGGATAAGAAACAGAAAAATCTTAGGGTCGATTTAACTGAACCGGTCTAGGTCTTGAACTGTCTTCAACTGGATAAGAAACAGGGAGATCTTAGGGTCGATCTGACTGAACCAGAGAAGGCCTTTGACTGGATAAGAAACAGAAAAATCTTAGGGTCGATTTAACTGAACATGTCTAGGTCTTGAAATATAGTTGAGAACTTAACTGAATCTTTCCTGAAAGGTAAAAGTTAGTCATATGCAATGCATGATATGGATCAAGCAATGATGTTCTCAATATAAATGAGATTTGTGAGATATGATGCGTAGATGCATGCTATAATGTATGAAAATATGATGTTTATGTATGTATCTTTTTGTCTTTTAGGAAAATAAATCCTTGACGGGTGCCGGGAAATCACTCCTGGGCTGATGTTGAAGAACAGACTTTGCTTCCGCTGGGGATGATAGTTGCAAGAATACCAGTAGGAGAAAATAACTCCGTAGGGGAATAAGCTTGGCGAATGGATTACTCTGCAGGGAGAGAAGTACTCTAGCGATCTTGCCGGGAAGCAATACTCTGTGGGGAGAGAGATGCTTTGCTGAAATGTTGATGATAACTTGCTGGGGATACCATGGTTGTGTTGGAAGTGTTGATAGATTTCGCTGGGGATAAGAAGATTTTACCGAGAACGATCTTTCCGTGGCTTTTGGCTGAGGATAACCCAGTTATATCCTGGTAAGGAAATAACTCTTTGAGTAAAGCCGGGAGACGCGTTCGTGCTCTGCGAGGATAAGCTTCCAGAATCTACTGGGGATAAGCTTACTGCTTGGGGAGATGGATTCCAACTTTCCTGGGGAACTAGATTGGACTCTCTTGGGGAGGTTTTGAACTGTATCGGAAGTAACTCCACTGAATGTTTGATATATCGCCGGGGAACAATCTTTAAATCAAGACTGCCGGGGATGCTTGTTAAGAATGTCCGTATGATGTGCTGGGGAATGTTGAGATCTGCGGGAGGATACCCAACTTCCTTAAGGTTGATAGTAGCTTTGCTTGGGGAGAGTGCGCTGACTTGCTGGCTCACTCTCTGGGGAATTAAGATATGCTGGTTATGTTCTTCAGCTGAACTCACCTTGGTACCTTGGAGGATAGAACAATTAGATTGCTTAGACAACTCTTTATTGCCCCTGTTTCTAATGTTACCTGTAATTAATCCTTTGTTTCGTAGGCAAATATTCATGAGTTAGCAAATTATTGTCAATGCATATATCACAAATTGAACCTTGGACGTTCTTCGCAGAACAAGACAGAAAAAGGAAAAACAATTGGCAATTTTGACTGAAAAGTGATTTTGTATTGATTTTGAATTTGCTTGTAAAATAGGCGTTTATGTACAAGAGGCTGACGTCCTAGTAAGAGAACGCCGCCGAACAAAAGAGTTTATACAAATTTGTATAAGAGAAAATAAAACAGCTGTGTGAATGGAATGATCCACTAGGTTTCAACTCTGCTATTGCCGTTATATCTCCGAGCGTCTCATCACTTGATGACCTTAGTTGAAAGTGAAGCTGACTGATCGATGCCGTCTGAACTTGATGTAGATACCGGATTCTGGATGCAGAGTGATCCAATGAGACATAGTATTACGCTTTATCCCTAACTTTTGCCTGGACCGCCCTTTCGGGTTTTCAGTCCACCGGGATACCCATTTCTGCCCAAGCCGCCTTTTCAGGTTTTCGACTTGCCGGGTGTACAGATTTTTTTCATTTCATCCCTTCATTTTGCCCGAACCCTTTTGGTTCGCCGGGAAGCCCTAATTTTTGCCTAGGCATGTCAGCCTAGCGGGTCTTTTTTTCATGAGTAGTATCTTTTTACTATGTCTGCATTGGCGGGGTGAGGCAGGTCGTCACCATCCATGTTGGTTAGAATCATGGCTCCTCCTGAGAACACATGTTTAACCACAAATGGCCCTTCGTACGTAGGGGTCCATTTGCCCCTTGGATCACTCTGAGGAAGGATGATTCGCTTGATTACCAGATCCCCAACTTGATATTCTTGTGGTCTGACCTTTTTGTTAAATGCCCTGATCATCCGTTTCTGATACGTCTGACTATGACAGATAGCAGCAAGTCTCTTTTCATCAATAAGGTTTAACTGATCGAGTCGTGTCTGGATCCAATCATCTTCGTTCAGATCTGCATCCTTCATTATCCGGAGAGAGGGTATTTGCACTTCGATTGGTAAGACTGCCTCCATGCCATAAACCAAGGAGAAAGGAGTTGCCCCGGTTGACGTCCTGGCTGAGGTACGGTACCCGTGTAGAGCGAACGGTAACATCTCGTGCCAATCCTTATAAGTCATTGTTATCTTCTGCACGATTTTCTTGATATTTTTATTCGCTGCTTCTACAACCCCATTCATCTTCGGTCTGTAAGGAGAAGAGTTATGGTGCTGTATTTTAAAATGTTCGCAGAGCTCAGTGATCATCTTGTTATTGAGATTGGTACCGTTGTCTGTAATAATCCTTTCTGGGACGCCGTATCGACAGATCAGATTATGCCGAATGAACCGTGCCATAACAGTCTTGGTTACCATAGCGTAGGAAGCTGCTTCAACCCACTTCGTGAAATAGTCAATCGCTACCAGGATGAAGCGATGCCCATTAGATGCCGTAGGTTTAATCTCACCGATCATGTCTATGCCCCACATTGCAAACGGCCAAGGCGCAGTCAGAACATTCAGAGGAACTGGAGGAACATGCACCTTGTCTGCATAAATCTGGCACTTATGGCATGTCCGAGAATGTTGGTAACAGTCTGCCTCCATTGTGGACCAGAAATACCCTGCCCGAAGGATTTTCTTCGCCATAGTGTGCCCACTGGAATGTGTACCAAAGGTCCCTTCATGTAGCTCTTCCATGATCCTTTCTGCTTCAGTTTTGTCCACACAACGCAGTAAGGTCGAATCATGGTTTCGCTTGTACAAGATGCCGTTGCTAAGGAAGAACTTCGCTGCGAACCTTCTCAGAAACTTCTTATCGTTGACAGACGCACCTTCAGGGTATTCCTGAGCTTCCAGATATCTCTTCACCTCATGGTACCAAGGCTTCTCAGTTACCAATCCAGTCTCGAGATCACAACAGTATGCCGGTTTGTCCAGTTTCCAGATGATGATCCGGGGAGCCTCATTGTCCCATTTGACCTTGAACATAGAAGACATTGTAGCTAACGCATCCGCTAACTGATTCTCCTCTCTTGGGAAATGTTCAAAGGTTATCTTCGTGAAGTGGGGGATCAATGTCAACACACATTCTCTGTAAGGAATAAGATTCGGATGTTTCGTATCCCACTCTCCTTTGATCTGATTGATCACCAGAGCGGAATCTCCGAAGACACTCAGAAACTTGATCCTTAAGTCGATCGCAGCTTGAAGACCCATGATGCACGCCTCATACTCTGCCATGTTGTTGGTACAGTTGAAACATAGTCGGGCAGTGAGCGGAGTATGAGTGCCTTGAGGGGATATGATTATGGCGCCGATACTGTTACCCAAAGCGTTGGAGGCTCCGTCAAAGTGCATAGACCATCGGGATCCTTCCTCAGGTCCTTCATCCGGTCCAGGCACTTCACAATCAGTCACAATCATGATGCTCTCGTCCGGAAACTCGAAGTTCATTTACTGGTAATCGTCTACGGCCTGATGTGCCAAGTGGTCTGCCAATACACTTCCCTTGATGGCTTTCTGGGTTGTATACTGAATGTCGTATTCCGTTAAGATCATTTGCCATCTTGCTATTCTCCCAGACAGAGCAGGCTTTTCGAATATGTACTTTATAGGATCCATTTTTGAGATCAACAAAGTAGTGTGAGTCAGCATATACTGTCTCAGCCGGCGAGCAGCCCATACCAAAGCGCAACAAGTTTTCTCGAGCAGTGAGTATCGGGTCTCACAGTCGGTAAACTTTTTACTAAGGTAATAAATGGCATGCTCTTTTCGGCCAGACTCGTCATGCTGCCCCAGCACACACCCCATTGAGTTGTCGAGTACTGTTAGGTATAATATCAGAGGTCTCCCTTCAACCGGTGGCATAAGGATGGATGGTTCTTGGAGATACTCCTTGATTCTGTCAAAAGCAGCCTGACATTCATCGTTCCAACATACTACCTGATCTTTCTTCAGCAGCTTGAAGATTGGCTCACAGGTAGCAGTCAGGTGCGAGATGAATCGAGCAATGTAATTCAGGCGTCCTAAAAAGCCTCTGACCTCTTTCTCTGTCTTAGGAACTGGCATCTCTTGAATAGCTTTGACCTTAGCAGGGTCCACTTGAATACCCTTATCACTTACAACGAAGCCTAGTAACTTCCCAGATCTTACCCCGAAGGTGCACTTGTTCGGGTTTAACCTTAGCTTGTACAACTTCAACCGGTCAAACAACTTCTGCAGATGATCTAGGTGCTCTTCCTCAGTCTGGGACCTTGCGATCATGTCGTCAACATATACTTCTATCTCATGATGGATCATGTCATGAAATAAAGCAACCATGGCACGTTGGTAGGTTGCCCCAGCGTTCTTCAGTCCAAAAGGCATGACCTTGTAGCAGAAGGTGCCCCACTGAGTAACAAAGGTAGTTTTCTCCATGTCTTCAGGAGCCATCTTGATCTGATTGTAACCTGAGAAACCATCCATGAAAGAGAACACCTTATGCTGAGCTATATTGTCAACAAGGACATCAATGTGAGGTAGGGGGAAGTCATCCTTGGGGCTGGCCCTGTTCAGATCCCTGTAATCGACACACATTCTGACCTTTCCGTCTTTCTTTGGTACCGGCACCACATTAGCATCCCACTGAGGGTAAGAAGTCACTGCAAGGAACCCGGCATCAAACTGTTTCATAACCTCGGCTTTGATCTTCTCAGACATCTCTGGACGCATACGGCAGACCTTTTGCTTAACCGGAGGGCAGTCTTCCTTAGTAGGAAAGTGATGGACCACAATGTCAGTATCCAACCCGGGCATGTCTTCGTAGGACCAGGCAAAGATCTCCATATAATCATGTAGCATCTGAGTCAACCTTTGCTTCACGCTGAGCTCTAGGTTGGCACCAATCTTTACCTCCTTTCTGTCTGTATTAGTACCCAGGTTTATTGTTTCCACTGGCTCTTCGTGTGGTTGAATTGCCCTCTCTTCCTGGAGTAACAGTCTTGCAAGCTCGCCAGGCACTTCGCAATCATCTTCACCTTCGTCTTCGGCTAAGTTGATTGGATTTTCGAAGTCATAACTGGCAGTAGCAGAGTCGTTACCAGTGAGATCCAGAGTGGATTGGAACCTGTATGAGTGAGTGTGTGTAAATACAGCTGTTTTGAAATATATAAAGGAAGGAAAGAAAGACAAGGAGCATAAGATTTGAAATGCGAGAAAACGTCCAAGATCTTTATTCATGATATATGAAATGATAATTTTTATGCCCTCACAAATGAAGCCACGGTGCCCCGGGTAAGACACCGGGCCATGGAGTTCAATTTATTGTTTATTACAAATAACAAAACAAAGAAGTTTATTACTGCGTAACAAAAGTAACAGGAGTATGGTCCTTAGCAATCCAATTGGTCAATCCTCCATCAGTTGTCGGATAGATCCAGCTATTGAACTCAGCTTCATCCACTTCATTATCCTCCCCAACAGCATTCACCCCTGGATTGGTAATAAGCACAGGAGGTCTTCTGGTCTTTGCCTTCCGCATAGCTTTCTGTCCCTCTGCAGTAAAACCCAGTCCGAACTTGTCAGTTTTCTGTGTAAAATCGGGAAGCCTGCCCCAGTTAGTACATTCACCTTTCTGAACCACAGCCCGGGCATCCTTCAAGGAAGCCATCTTCAAAGGAACATCCTCTTCGACTACTATTTCTGCTGCTGCTGAAATTGGAAGTACCTCCTCGAAATGCTGAAAGGGGGTTTCAATAAACTCCCCGTCCATCTCAATATATCTGAAGGAATTCAAATGGCTCACCATATACTCCTCCTCTCCCTGCACAGTGACAATCTTCCCTCTGACTGGGTACTTTAGCTTCTGGTGCAAGGTAGAGGTCACCGCCCCAGCTTTGTGGATCCAAGGTCGACCCAGTAGACAAGAATACGATGGACGGATATCTATCACATAGAAAGTAGAGTCGAACACCTGAGAACCCACACGAATAGGAATGTCGACCTCTCCATGAACCATCCTTTTGGAACCGTCAAAGGCTCTGACGATAATATTGCTAGGCTTTAGCTCCAGGCCCTCACAATCCAAACGGTCCAAGGCCTTCTTGGGTAGCACATTTAGGGAAGAACCAGTGTCCACTAACACATGCGCCAGAGTAGTGCCCCTGCATTCAATAGAGACATGCAGGGCGTCATTGTGGTCTCTTCCCTTAGCAGTAAGGTCAGCATCTGAGAAACCCAAACCATTGTCGGCTGTCAGATTTGCTACGCAATCAGTGAACTGAACTGCAGATGTCTCCTGTGGCACATGGGCCGTCTTGAGAAATGAGATCAAGGCCTTAGCATGGGCCTCTGAACACAGTAGCAAGGAGAGCATTGAGATCTTGGAGGGCGTATGCCCCAGCTGCTCGACAACATTAAAGTCACTCTTCTTGATTATTTTCAGGATTTCCTCCATCTCTTGTTGGGAGGCCTCAGCATTTACAGGTCTTGGTGCCTCCATCCGGGCAGGCTCATCTTCAATCCCTTTGCCCCGAGCATTAGATGACTCGGCAGCAGGGGAAACAACTTGATCGGAAACAGGAACAGGTACACTTGTAGGTGTTATAGTAAGGGGTCTTCGAATAGCGGGCGGTGCAATGTCAGACGAGAAGAGCCTGCCACTGCGGGTAACTTTGGCTGGACCAGTAATGTTGCTGATACTGGTGCCAGTGTTGAACTCTTGTTTGATTCCATTCACATATACGTCTGCCCCATAGTGCCAGGGGACAACCTTATCAAATTCGTAGGGGAGGGCCCCCGGAACAGTAATAACAATAGGTGCGACAGTCATGATTTGAACAGGCTTCCTTGGGAGAGCCCTGATTGGATTATTGAAGATTGTAACAACAGCAACTTCTTCTACCGGAACCAACTGAACAACAGACTTCTTAAACAGAATCTCCTTGCTGTCCATTAGGCTTTGGATGCCCAACTTCAGCAAAGGACAGCCAGATAGGAAAACAGCACAGAACAGGCAACCCTCACTGCAACCCGGAAATAAACCGGCCAGCAGTAGGTTCCTCTTGACAGTCATTAAGGGAGTGGTTAGATCATCCACAGAAACAGCGTATACATCTTCATCAACAGCATTTACTCCATGCTGGGGCATGGGAGCAGTTACCACATTCGGCCTCTCAGGCGCTTCAAACTGTATCTCTTTTGCGTCAATAAGGTCTTGCACCTTATTCCTTAATGCCCAACAGTCATCAGTGGAATGTCCCGGGCTATCAGAGTGATAAGCACAGCGGGCATTTGGATTGTATTTGGGAGAATGCGTATTCACAACCTTTGGGGCCTCTCTGACGGTCACTAGATTGGTAGACAGCAACTGCGGCAAAATCTGCGATAGGGTCATACTCAGACGGGTAAACTCTCTCCGGGGTCTTTCAGCCCTTTGAGGATTGGTTTGCCGAGGAGCGGCAGCAGGCTTGGCAATCATCACCGCGTTGACAGATTGGCGGCGCTCAGGTTTCTCTTGTCTTCTAGAGCCGTATACAGCACTGGCCTCCTTTTTGAAGGGCTTCTTCTCAGAGCTTGACGATGCACCCTTCTGAATTTTACCAGACTTTAACCCAGCCTCAATTCTCTCTCCAGTCAGAATAAGATCAGTGAACCCTGCAGACGAGTTACCGATAAGATGGTTGAAAAATGGCCCAGATAGGGTCCCCAAGAACATGTCTACCAGTTCCCGGTCAGTCAACGGAGGCTGCACCCTGCCAGCCAGATCCCTCCACTTCTGAGCGTACTCTTTAAAACCTTCACTTGAACCTAACGACATACCCTGGAGTTGGGTACGTGTAGGGGCAAGGTCGGCATTATATTGATACTGCTTATAGAAAGCAGTAGCCAACTCCTCCCAGTTACGAACCTTGGTCCCATCCAGCTGATAGAACCATTCGAGATGAGTCCCTGAAAGACTCTCCTGGAAGAAGTGGATCCACAAATTCTTGTCCACTGAGTACGGTTGAATCTTCCGCATGTAAGACCTGAGGTGTAACTTGGGAAAAGACGCCCCGTCGTACTTAGTAAAGGATGGTGCTTTGAACTTATGAGGAATGATCACACCAGTAGACAAACCCAAGTCTCCGAAATCCAGCCCAAGCACTTGTTGGATCTCCATAGCATTCAGCCTGTCCTCCAACTGCTTGTATCTGTCTTCTGCAGGAGGATACTGTTCCTCATCGAAATCAGTCTCATTGTCGGAGACTACCGGACTAGGACCTTTTCCCTCTTGGGGAGTACCCTTGCCTATAGAAGAACTAGCCTCTTCATTCTGCAGAGTGTTGCCAAACCTTCGGCCCGTGTTGAAAAGAACAGTTCTCTTCTTCTTCTTCTTCTCCTTCTTCAGGAGCAGAGCCTTCAGCTCTTCTTGGCCCTGAGCCAAACCCATGATTAGTTCCTGAAATTGCGCATTCTGCGCCTGAAGAGCCTTGATGGACATCTCAGTTGATGATGAGTCAGGATTCATGATGCTGAAATAAACAGCGAAGAACGGTAAGCAACCTGAAAAGAAGAAAACCTGCTATGCATATGATGAATGATATGTGTTTATGCAATGCATTCAAGGGTTCGAAAGTTCAAATTTGTTGTAGACAAAAAGGAACACACGTTATCATTAAGGAAATAATTGTTCAGTACATCAAAGCCTCATGGGCACAAATTACAAAGCAAATCAATCCCAAAAGACACTACGTATCCTCTTTGGAGCTATGTAGGTGTTGAGATTCCTCTCCTCATGCAGCAGGCGGGTGAGCTCCAAGACCTTCTTTTCACTAGCATGTAGACTGGTCTCAAGAGAATTCCGTTCTTCCTTAAGCTGGATCCAGCTCTTCTGCATCTCTTCCCAGGATGTGGGCATATCAGGATGCTGAATAGTGTAGGACACTTCTCCTTCCAGGACTGGCTCTTTGATCACAAGGAGCATATGAGGATAAGGCATTACTAACTTCTGGGAGCGGGCCCGTACCCACTTGAGATAAGGTTCCAATGGAATGGAGTTCCTGTGCTCCAGTGTCTTACTGTCTATCCTACTGGGCATCCTCCAGGCTCTGATAAATCTCTGGCGAAGTCCTTGTGCATCATTGTCGAAGTCAAAAACTATGTCAGGAATTAACATGTCATGAGGACCATCCCTCCGAGCATAACCAAACTGTCTCCAAGCCAGGCATGGGTTGTAAGTAATACCTCCTCTGATTCCAAGTAAAGGAACATTAGGGTACTCCCCGCAACGATCAATGATAATGACATCCTCTCTGGAACGAGGGCACCAATGTATATCTGCATGTGTAAGAGTCATCAACCGTTGTGACCATCTCAGACCCCGCTCGTTCTTCAAAACTGATTGTGGAAGGTGCGAAATAAACCACCTTCCCAGGAGAGGAGTGCAACACATAAGGACACCTCTTTTTCTCATGGTTCGAGTGTAACATGAGTGAAGGATATCCCCCAGCAACGTAGGTATAGGATTCCTGGACATAAAGATCTGGACAACACTGATATCTATAAGCTGATCTGGGTTAGGGAACAACACCAAACCATAGACAAGGAGGGCCACAACTTCTTCAAAAGCTTGTAAGTCAAGGGAGTTCCAACATTCATGGGCCTTTTCAAACAGAAACCTGGCTAAGAACCCTTTGATACCACTTCTAACTTCCCAATGTCCCTTGAGGTCGGATGATTGTAGGTGTAAGGCTTTAGCAATCTCTTCAAGCTTGGGTTCCTTTTCCGTACCGTTGTAGGGTAGCTGATCAAGGATAGGGATCTTCAGGAGCCGGGAGAATTCCTCCAATGTGGGTACCAGCTGATAGTCCAAGAAGGTGAAACAGTGATGCAGAGGGTCAAAGAACTGGAACAGGACCTTTATCATATCTTCCTCAATGTTGGTGTTGACCAAGCTGATGAGTCTTCCATGTCTCTCATTGAATGAAGAGTTCTCGGGAATCCTGGATATAAGTTCCTTAAGCTGAGGAGGGACCCTTACGAGATTGATTTGAATTGTCTTTCTGCGAACAGTTTCCATGTCCTACAAAACAAGAACAAAGATGAAGATTCGAACCCCTGAAATGGTTAGTCGATGCATATGATGCTGGATGATGTCATGATGCTATGATTAAACACACCACAGATATTTACAAAGACAAACATGTAAGGCACACAAGGCACACAAGACAAGCCCTTAAGGTTTAAGGCCAGCATGGGGTCTGGGTAGTACCCTCTTGAAGTTGGTGGGTTCAACCTGTCCTATTAGAAGTAACCGGGTTCTAAGGGTCCCAATATCACGGGATTGCTTTCATTGTTCATCGTTTCGATTTAACCACTGAACTGGCGACCGAAATATTCCAGGAAAGCAACCCTCAATTGAGTGTAGTATCGAGTATCAACCAACCTCGGACTGCACCAAAGTCAGTTATCTCACTACCCTAAAGAGGCCAAGATAGTTCAATTAAGGTTCCTAAGGTCTGTTGATGCTTCATGACACCACGCGGAGGCCCCGTACTCTCCTTGACTGAACTCAGGGGTTACCGGTACACACCAAAGTGCCACATCAACGTAGCAGACTGTTTCAACCATGTCGGTATACCCCGCACAGTTCCCTCACAGCCTTGTTGCTACTTTCTAAGAAGGTATCCCCCAGATCCGGGTTAGGATCTATAGAACTCCCAAGACAGTCCCACAATTTAAAGCAAGCAAATCAATACAATTGAAAACACAGTTATGAACTATCCCTAAGGTACACCTCACTTTAAGTTTAAGTCCCCAGCAGAGTCGCCAGTTCTGTGATCGGTGGATTTAGAACTGACTGTTTAACGCTGGTTCGCGAAATGTCGCGGAAGCAAGAGTCGCCACCGTCTTTTATTTTCTCCAAATGGAAAGGACAAAAGCACAGAAATTTTCCTTATAGAGATTGCTCTCGGTTCGGGAGGTAGATTATAGAAAGGGAAGGTGTTAGCACCCTTTCTATCCATGGTTATCCATGGGCTCTTAGATACTTGCTCACTTGTGTTTTCAAAATGGTTTGTTTGCTTTTCAACTGTAGGTTTTAAAAAGTTTCTTTGAAAATTCCAGTTCGACTCTTGTATCGGTCCTCAAGAGTGTTTGAAAGATTGCTTTCGAAAGCTTTTTGAAAATGTGTTGGTGTGAAAAGTATTTTTGAATTTGTTTTGAAATTAGAGCAAGTATCTAGAGTCGTCTACCTACCCTAAGGAATTCGTCTGTGTAAGTGTCCTTTAAAGTAGTGCCATCCCACCATTGAGAGGTAGGTAGCACCACCGTTGGAGGTATTCGGGTCAATTCAAAGTTCGGGACGTGGTGATCCCCAGAGCAATGGGAAGACACCCTAGAAGCTACCCTCATGCCAGGTTCCCGGATCATGAGGACTTACTAAGACATCCTCTACTCGACGATCACCTTTCGAGGCAAGGCAACAGTGAGGCGTACCCTATGGGTGGTGTGTGATTTGTGTGTCATGTTCAGTTATTTTGTCTTGTTCATGTCAAAGTGATCTATGCGTTTGTTTTTATTTTTGTCATTCATTCTTGCATGCATTTTATTAGCGGTTAAAAAAAAGTGCGGAAAGATAAAATTCCTAAACTATTACAAAGGCGCGGGTCCACATCGCCAAAATTAAAATCCAGGACCCGATTTGACAGAAAATAAAGGAAAGTGCGAGAAATTAAATTTACACGGCTTTGGGAGAATTACATCAATATTATACGAAATAAAATAAAATGCGCGAATTGAATTCAAATTGAAAGCGAGGGCGTTGGATCCTTTTTTAAAGGAATTAAATTATTATTATTAAATTAATGAAATTAAAATAAAAAAAAAGAGAAATTATTTTTGAGATTTTGGTATTTATGATTTCATGAGAATTAAATGGAATTAAAAATATTAATTAACACTAATTCTAGCTATTTTTTAATTTATTAAGAAAAAAACATGTTAAAATTAAACCTAAAATTAAATTAATTAATTAATGGCAATTTGATTTATAAAAATAAATAATTAATTATTAGTGAAAAGAAAAGAAAAAGGATAAAAATTGATTAAAACCCTAATTCTACAAATTTTTAATTTATTAAGAAAAATGTTTGAATTAAACCTAATTTTACAAAGCTAAATTAATTAATGATATTTACTTAAAAAATATTAAAATAAAATATATTTTTTAATTTTGTCTTTTCTGATTTTTATATTATTTTTATATGAAATTAATTTTTTATTGAATTAAAAGAAAACAATGGAATTAAAGCAAATAATAAAAATAAAACAAAGAAAATAGAAAGAAATACAATACCAAGGGGGGTTCTGTCCCCAAATTGGAGGTAAAGTCAGTAATTATGGCCCAATTGATTTCTGGCCTTATTGACTTTTCTGCTAGCGTGTAGCTCCATTGACTAACGTCCAGGGTGTTCTTCCAACCAATGCCCTTGGATTGAGGTAATAAGCCATGTGGCACGCTGGATATGAAGCTATAAGATAGGCCTTCAAACAAAGTGCTGCATGGAATCACGTTAGAAAAAAAATATTGAAAGAATGTGGGGGACCTGGGATTCGAACCCAGGTCCCAGGGATTACCAATACTATGCTTTGCCAACTGCTCCAACTACGCGTTTTGATTATATAATAGGAAACAAATAATATAAGATAAAACAATGGTTAGTGGCTGATTTAGCGCGAAAATTCAAATGCTCCAACCACGCCTTGACACTTCATCATCTTCTCCATGGCTTTTGTTTTTCCTGAAACAAAATAAACAAGATTGCGGGGGTTTTAAACCCCCACTATATACAGTGTGAAAAAATAGCGATTAGCTCGTCTGTAATCAGAAATTGGGCGCGACCCCATCATTGGATTTGTCTGAAGGTCCTGATTCTAATAGGCTAGGTCTCACGTCCTAATTTTTCCATAACTAGGAAACCCCAATTCAAGGTTCTGAAAACCCTAAGCGTCGTTCATGGTGGAATCGCGTATGGACAATGATTCTTCAATTAAATCATACTGCTAGCTTCAGAATCAACTCATTAGTACAAATCAAGAATCAAAATGCATGGATATGGCCTGAATAATAAAACACGATTATGCAAAAAGAAGGACACAGTTTGACTTTTAATTACCAATTCTTGATGTTAGGGATATGGAAAACTATTCAGTTAGCTTCAGTAACACTTTTGCAAGCTATTGGGATTAATCTTGGCCTCTGAATCATCCTCTAAGGCCACTTTCAGTTTTCAAATTTTTGACAAAAAACTCAACCTTGGTTCTTGATGTATGGCGCAGCCTGGAGGTTCTTAGGAGTAGGGTTTGCGTTAGTATATATGTGTGAATGATTAGGGTTCAAAATTTGGTCCCAAAGAATCAATGAATTGATGAGAAAATATTTGATTTCCATGCCATAATTTTTCAATCTTTTTCAAGCTAATTTGATATCAATCATGTCCAATCACATGGATTCTTTCCAAATCTGATCATGCACGAAATATTGAGTGAATTCCATGCATAAAAAGATTTAAAAACTTAGGTTTGGTATTTTTCATATATTTTAATTAATTAAATGAATTTCTAGCAATTAAAAATTCAAATAAATAAAATAAAAATGATGAAAAACTTCCCTTTGGGCCAAATGGTCGTGCACATGCTTTGGATGATGATTCTTGGAAGAAAATGTGGCCCATTAGCAATTTTAAGACATTTGAAGCAATGTTGACTTTTCAAAATATCCAAAAATTTCCCAACTTCCACAAGGCATAACTTGCTAAAGTTTTAAGCTTTGCTCATGTTCTTTGACATTTTGGAAAGGTCTTTGAGTCCTCTAACCAATGTCTTTGGTCCCATGTCATTTTGATTTACCAATCTCAAGTTATGGTCTTTGACTTAAAGTCCCTTTTTGTTGACTTTTGAAAATGACCTATAATGTTGAAATTGATAACTTTTTGTGAGAACATTTCTTGGACTTGAAGTATGAAGAGGAGTTGTAGGAAATGTCTTTCTCTTCAAAATGAGCTTTGGATGGAATTTTTATGATAATCCATGTGGAAGTTATGCCTTGGTCAAGTTACAGTTGACTTTTTCAACTGTCCAAATATGGAAACTTTTGCATCTTGAGACCTTTTGAGCCAAGCTTTGAGAATCATGATCAAGCATTGATAAAATGATGTTTGTGGCTTCAAAATGAGATGTTGACCAAAAATTTGAACTTTTGACTGTCAAATGACCATTTTGCCCCTACAGTTGACTATAGTGCCATTTGGGTTTTTGACTGTGCAATTTTGAGCTGTAAGTCTTGAAACTTGATATGAGGATGCTTGACCATGTTTATAAGCATGTGGGACTTGATTGGACCCTTGGAAATTTCATTTTCTTTGTCAGAACCAAAACCCTAGTTTTTGACTGTTAGGAGGCCCTTGAACTGTGCAACCCTTGGGGAGATTTTGAAGCATGCTCTTTGCAAATCTTGAAGAATATGGGAGGGAAAATTTTGTGTTACAAAAGTAAGAAAGTGTTTCCTTGACAAACCGGGTTGTGGTTTGCATCAAGAAGGCTTTAGCAGTTGTTAAAGCAGTCTGTAATATTCAGTTGAATATAGTGGATTAAGACCTCGTTGGAGAGAGGCGAAATCACCTTGACGGGTGGACTGGAGTAGTTTGAGATCAAACGAACCAGGATAAAAATATCTTGTTCATTGCATTGATTTTCAATTTTACAATTCAACCCCCCCCCCCCCCCTTCTTGTGTTTTTCACTACTTCACTTTCATCTCAAGCATCCACTTGATTAAATTCTTTTTCCATTGCAAAGCTTGTAACCTCATCTTTCTAAAGCATCACGAATCATGCCCTAAGACCCCTTGAGTGAGAATGCCATGATTTTAGAATTGGTAACTTGGAACTGAAGTTTCCTCACAAGTCAGATTTTGAAATCTTTGTTTTGGCTTCTAATCACAAGTTTTCCACGCGTTTTTCCACTAAACATGTTTAGTGAACTTCCAGAATGGATTAGCACAACAAAATGCGCGTTTTGGATGAGTTTTGATCATGTTCGAGGTCACACTTTTCTTGTTTGCAACTTCACACGATTTCCCTCCAAACTTCATCATTTCACACGCTTGAACATTCCATTTGACTCCCTATAAATAAAGGGTCATTCCCCATTCATTTTTCAAGCTTGGATAGCCAGAATCACCTTGCCAAACTTGTTCCACAACTCAGAATTCAGTAACTTCAGAATTCATTCTCAAGCCTTTTTCAATCCAATTTTTCCATCAATTCACCTTCCTTGATCTTCCCTGAAGCTAACCACATAATTAAATTCAAGAATCATGCCCTATACTGCTCCATAGAAGTCCAGTTTCAGAGTTGTGCAACTCAACTTTAATAGGTAGATTCCTTCATCAATTCTTCAAAACTCTGATATCATTGTGTTGCTCTCATTGCCCTAGTTCTAGTCGCAACACTTACCTTTTACTGGAAACACGTTTTGACCATGAAATTTCAAATCTCTTTTAAAAACTTTCCTTCCAAATTGCATGAGCTACAGTTTATATAAATTTGGCGCGAGGGTGTGATTTACTTTGTCTTGAAGAGACGAAGCGAACAAGATAGGTCTGGGCTTCTGATTTTACAATTTGAGAGCCCTGCAAATCACGTTGGATGGAGGTTGAAGATGACCTATGTGTCATCTTCCAACCAATGATGGCATGCCACTTGTTATTTTTGAAAATCTGATTTATATTTGATTCTGTACTTTATTCACTAATGACCATAATATGCACAGCGCGCCAGATTTCTTGGAATTGATTACTAACGCGTTTTGACTCTCATCCAATGGTCCACATATTTTTACTTTTATTTTCTTTTCTGATTTTTATATTTTAATTGTCTTAAATTTCAAAAAAAATCATAGAAAATTAATTTAAAGTCCAAAAAAATCTGAAAAAATTATGAAAAAATATTTTGATTATTCTATTTCTGATTTTTATTTTTTCACAATTTAATTTTGTGTTTTTGTATTTTTTATAAATTTACACTTTATTTGAATTACTTTAAATGTTTAAAAATACATTTATACATTTTTAAATTCTGAAAAATTATGGAGTGATCCAATGATATTGTGACAAATATTGGAGACCTTATTTTATTTTTGTTTCTGACTTTACTATTTTTTTATCATTTTTGGTTTATTTTACTCATTTCTTTTAATTTTAAAAATAGTTTATGACTTTAAAAAATTTACCAAAAAATTTGTAAAATTATTTGAGCCTTTTTCTAATTTTTCTATGGTCTTACTTTTTATTTCTTGATTAATTTGAACATAGTTGATATTTTTCTCTTTATTTTATATTTTTAAATATTATTTTTAAACCCTTTTATATATATATATTAAAATGTAATATTATTTTGTGACTATTTTCTGGCTGATCTTGGGTTACATTTTGGATCATGAACTTTATTAACATCATTGGATCCATGGTGTTGAGTTTAACTCCACAAAAATGAATGAATGATTTTAATAATAGTTTGATTAAATTTAATTCAAAAGTGGTTTGTATATTCTCTCTCATCCCTCTTCATCTCATCCCTTTCTTATTGCACTAAATGTTATTGGAGCATGATCTTTATATCATGTCTCAGAATAAATGGTGCATAGAATGCCATTGACCGGCCTCAAAATAGGTGCAACTTCTATATAAGTCCACTTATAATTGCTTAACATGGCGCTAAATTTTGTCCCGATTCGAATAAATGATCATTCATGGCCCAAACATATGTTTGCAAGCCCAAGTATGTTATTTGATCTCTTTGATCCAATAAACTTGAGATTCATTGTGTGGAGGCTTTGGTTCTACTAATCCTCTAATGGATCTAGAACACCTTTGGTCAATGCGGATCACTTAAACATCGTTGCTCATTAAATGGAACTTGTGAGAACTCTAAATGGATGATATACTTGACAAAAATCCAATTCAACTTGTTGGGTAGAGGCTTTGGTTCTACCAATCCTCTAATGAGTTCCAAATGCAAGCTTCAAGATGGTCATCCAACTAACCACTAATTATTTACTTGTTTTACTTTATGCTTTTATTTTTTTTATGCTTTAAGTACCATTTACTTTTAGCATTTATATTTCATGCCATTTTCATCTTTGCTCATTTGAGCATTTACTTTCTTGTCATTTTTACTTTGCTCACTTGAGCTTTTTTTTTTAAGATACTTAATAATCAACATAAACCATAAAAACATTTAATAGTACTTGGACTATTTGGTTACTATCCTTGGCATTATGGAGCATGGTACTATTTTCTTGGACTTCGAATTAGAAACCTTGGCCTATCTTGGAGACCTTGTGATCTTACCTGATTATTTTTTCTAGAGTTCTTGAGGTTTACCTCAATACATTAGGTTTCTTGTTTGTTTTTGTGTGCATGTTTTTGTGATTACACCCTTTGTTTGTAATCTGGAATTCACCCGTATACAGTCGTTACTCTGTCCAATTTTTGTGAAGACTTAATACACTTGAAGTTTGGTTCTCTAAAGAGGTCTAGTATTTTTTTTGCTTGATTGGTTTCAATCCAAGGAATAGGAATTCTATCTTGGATCATAATGTCAAGTATTGGCTTCTTGTTGGTTAGATGGTTCTTATCCCTAGCTTTTACCTTATGCTTTAGGATAGTCCATTCTTCTCCTCCCATCTTCTTTAATTTCAAAAATCTTCTTCCTCCTTTTGAAAACTATTCTTGTTTTTAAACTTGAACCACTTTCATAATAAACTTAGACTTATGTCCATGCATTTTCAAAATATTTTCATAAATAAACTCCAATCAACTTAATAATACCTTGACATTTTTTGTGAGAAGACTAAAAGTCAATCAATCTCATTTCAAACCATTTTTCCACTTTGGCTTTTATCTTTAAACTTTTCTCAAAAGATCGAACTCTTGTCAATCATTGTAGTGATGCAAACAACTATACTTCTACAATATGTAGTGAAGAGAGATATTTTCCACTTGGGTGTTGAGTGAGGCATTGATGATTTTTAAGATCCAGGCCATATCCTTCACTTTGAGATGATGCAAATTCTCATTTCTCATAATTGTGGGTAGTAGGTATGTTTTCCACACGGACAGTGACGATGATGTTTTATCTCATAAAATTAACCAACACATTTGTGTTTTAAATTTTTAAAAGAGGAACTATGTGTACCCTGATCCACTATTGCATGAAAAGGTGGTACGTAGGCACTAAAGGTTCACAACCGCGGCGGGTGAAAAAATTATAAAATAAATATATTTCTTTTCTCACCTCCACCATCCATTTTTATACAACATTTTTCATGGCCAAAATATACAGATTTCACAAAGAGGTTCCTGCGGAGTATTGTAGATGTTTAGGATTCTAATACCTTCCCTTTGCATAACCAACCCCCTTACCTTGAATCTTTCCCCTTCTTTTTGGGTTATTCTCTCTTTTCCCATTCCTTTGGAAACCATAAAGCGCGGTGGCGATTTTTATTTTGATTTGTATAAAGTCTAGTCAACCCAATGGCTTAGTCTTAAAAATTTCTACCGCTACAGAAAAATGGCGACTTCACTGGGGACAGATTGACCTCTTGCTGGTCCATCCCTAAGTGGGTTAAGCATATCTTTGTTTATATCTATATATGTGTTATTGCTGTTTTTTGTGTTATATGTTGTATATATGTTTGTCTGGATTTTCCTGGTTTTCAGGATGCATGGTGATTACTCATAAGTCCTATACCCGGACTTGGGAAAACTTTAATATAGGACGGGCGGTATAGTCATGTTAACTATGAGGGAGTAATCCCAAAAAAGGAGGCATGAGATCCCCCACTCAGTGGAGGCCTCTTTGACTGTAGTGTCGTTTACCGAGTAATCAGGAAGACGTACTGCTTTCAACCTGGGAGCCTGCTGAAACTGAGGACCATAGAATACCAAACCCATCTTGACCTTTTAGGTGTAGTGAGGAAGCTATGCCGGAGTAATCCAGAAATAGTTTTCACGCGATACTACGCTCGGATGAGTCTTTCTTAAGAATATTACTAATAACCGAGTTAATCGGGAAGTTGGTAATATCCGAAGGAAGGATGTAGACTCTGGGAACCTCTAGAACCTTGTTCGGTAGGTGATAACTTTTAGACCGACACCTTATGGGTAGTACCTTCAACCTCATGCTCGTGACGTTGAACCTATGAACCCTATATGTGTGACCTTGTGTGTGATTGTTGCATCATGCATCCATACACTCATAAGCATCTTTTGAAGAAACCATATTTCAAGGGATTTAAAGGTTGACCATTTGTGAATATCTCAGGTACTTTCTAACCATGGATTATGGAAAGAGAAAGACCAGGAAATACAGTTTCAAGGATCCCAAGATAGATGAGTTGATCAGTATAATTCCCGAGATCGAGTGTTCTGCAGACTTTCGGAAGAAGTATGGATCCATTATTCCTCTCATGAAGCTGAAGATGAAGGAGGGTAGTAGGTATGTTTTCCACACGGACAGTGACGATGATGTTTTATCTCATAAAATTAACCAACACATTTTTGTTTTAAATTTTTAAAAGAGGAACTGCGTGTACCCTGATCCCCTATTGCACGAAAAGGTGGTATGTAGGCACTAAAGGTTCGCAACCGCGGCGGGTGCAAAAATTATAAAATAAATATATTTCTTTTCTCACCTTCACCATCCATTTTTATACAACATTTTTCATAGCCAAAATATACAAATTTCACAAAAAAGGTTCCTGTGGAGTACCGTAGATGTTTAGGGTACTAATACCTTCCCTTTGCATAACTAACCCCCATACCTTGAATCTTTCCCCTTCTTTTTGGGTTATTCGCTCTTTTCCCATTCCTTTGGAAACAATAAAGCACGGTGCCGATTTTTATTTTGATGTGTATAAAGTCTAGTTAACCCAATGGCTTAGTCTTAAATATTTCTACCGCTACACCATACACTTGCAACAATCCGACGTCATGGTTAACTGGGAAACAAGAAGTGGTGTCAAAGGGTTCCTAGCCAAGTTCTTGTTGGAAAAAGCTCAAGACTATTGGAACACTATGGATTTACAAGCTTTTGAAGAAATCTTGGCTCTTCTCATCTATGGGATGGTACTATTTCCAAATCCTGACCAACTTATAGATGTGAATGCAGTTGAAATTTTCATATCCCGCAATCCAATGCCTACTTTGTGGGGAGATATCTTGCATTATCTCTATTCTCGGACCATGAAGAGAAGAGGAACCCTCATGTGTTGCACTCCTCTATTGGCTAGGTGGTTTGTTTCGCACCTACCCCGATCCGTTGTGAAGAACGAGTAAGGTTTGAGATGGTCCAATAGGTTGATGTCACTCAGACATTCAGATATCCACTAGTGTTCTCGATCCTTGGAAGAAATTACTATCATCGATCATTGTGGGGAATTCCGTAATATTCCTTTGCTTCGCATTAGGGGAGGTATCACTTGCAACCCTTGCTTAGCTCTGCGACAGTTTGGGTGTGCATGAAGAAGTGGTCCTCATGATGCGCTCATCCAAGGTATGGTTTTCGACTACGAGAGTGACGACCAAGGCTACCGTCAAAGGTTTATACGAGCTTAGAGGATGGTAAACAAAGTGGATAGTAAGACATTGGGACACAAAAATTCTAATCCCCTTGAGCCTTACCTTAGGTGGGTGCGAGCTCGTGCTCAGAGTCTAGTAATGCCTTACCCCTCCATCCTACCTGTTATCATGGAGCCTGTTTTTGAAAGAGATGTTCTGTATACTGTCCTTTATGCCAACATGCCTACCTCGCCTGAAGACTTGCAAAAGGATTGGATTCAGCTAAAAGAAGAGCGAGACACCTTTGAATCCCAATTCCACACCAGTGAGAAGAAGGTTTTGGAACTCACAAAGCAGCTTCATGAAGAGCGGAGTTTGAACGCCTACATTACACCGAAGAGGATGTGTTCAACTTTTTTGTCTTAGGAGTTTTATTCTTGTATTTTATTTCTTTCATTGTAAGCCCAAAGAGGCATGATGTACTCGAACTTGGATTTATTAATAAAGTGTGTTTCCTTTTGTCTAAACAAATTTAAATCTCTAAATTTCCTTGAAATCATTCGCATATGCATTCTCATTTATCATAACACAAACATGTTTTTTTACAACAGGTCTCCTTATCTTTCTACTATTTATTTCAATGAGATGCATATTGAACAAACAGTAAAGGATCTTCAAGTGCAGAATGCTCAATTCCAACAGATGTTCTTGTCTCTGGCTAAAGGACAAAAGGACCTAAAGGCTCTTATAATCAAAGATAAGAAGAAGAAGGCGAAGAAACCATTCGGTGTTTTGAATTTGGGAAGAAGTTTTAGAGGACCCTCCAAGCAAACTCTAGACTTTACAACCTCGTTGGGTGAAGGAGATAATCAAGAAGGAAAGAACAAGGAAGGAAATGACAACCCAGAGTCTGAAGAAGAAGAAGAAGTTGACTACTCTGAAGAATAGTATCCTCCTGCTGATGATAAATACAAATAACTAGAGGATCGCCTCAATGCTATGGAGATCCAGAGGGTACCCGGGCTGAATTTTGAAGAACTAGGATTGGTCTTAGGGGTGGTCATCCCGTAGAAATTCAAGGTCCCTACATTTTCTAAATATGACGGTGTCTCTTGTCCTAAGCTACATTTAAGGTCATATGTTAGGAAGATTCAACCCCATACTGCTGATAGGAACCTATGGGTACATTTCTTCCAAGAAAGTTTGTCAGGGACGCAGTTGGATTGGTTCTATCAGTTGGAAGGAACCAATATTCACAATTGGGAAGTCTTGGCTGCTTCTTTTTACAAGCAATACCAGTATAATGCTGACTTAGCTCCGACACGAACACAACTGTAAGGTATATCTATGGGTGCTGGTAAGGGTTTCAAAAATTATGCCCAGAAATGGAGGGATCTCGCTGGAAGAGTCTAGCCCCCTCTATCTGATAAGGAGTTAGTGGATATGTTCTTGGGCACGTTGTCTGGTCCATTCTTCAACCATCTAACCAAAATCTCTTCTGCTGGATTTTCTGAGCTAATCATGACTGGTGAGCAGGTAGAAGCCGGTATTAAGAGTGGAAAAATTCAAAGGGATGCATCCTCAAGCACGATGAAAAAACCCTTCACTGGAAAGAAGGAGATCGGTGTTTCTTATGGCCACAGGAATCAAAACAAAACTGAACATCGTCTGACGGTAGGGGCTGTTATAATCTCCAATCCTGTATCGAATCAATAGCGAAACCATTAACGTAGGCCATAGGCACCGATAAGACGATTCTACCGGATCAACATGACCTTGTCCCAGGTTTTGCCACATCTATTGAAATCCAATCTGGTGACTCTAAAGGAAGCTCCCAAGAACCCCAATACTGCTTCTCCCCACTATAACTTGAATGCTCGATGTGCCTATCATTCTGAAAGTCCGGGGCGTGATACAAACGATTGTTGGGCCTTGAAGAATAAGGTACAAGACCTTATCAAGGCAAAAGAGATCGAGTTTGACCTTCCAGAAACACCTAACGTAATAACGGCGCCAATGCCCAAACATGGCCAAGTGGTCAATGCTGTTGATGATGACTGTTTTGTTTTCTCCATGGATGAATTAACTACTCCCATTTTGACTGTTAAATGGAATCTATTGCAAGTCGGTTTGTTTCCAGGTTGTGATGAAAGTTGTCACTTATGTATGTCTCTACCAGATCGCTGTTTGTTACTAAAGATGGGCGTTCAACGCCTGATGGTTAACAAAGAAATCATGTTCGAGAAAGTTCCTCTTGCCGGAAATTCATGTGAAGATGTTTCAATAATCACCATTTCCGACAATCCTCCCAGGGTCTCCACCAAAAGACCCGTCAGGATTATAACTATTCCAAATTTTGCTCCCCTGATCATCACCATGTCGGGGCCAATGCCATATTCTTTGGATAAAGCTATTCCCTGGAACTATGGGGCTGACGTCTATTACCATGGCGTCAAGCAAGATCTATTAGCTATTAAAGACAAATTTGATAAAGGTACTGATCTTGACGTCGACAATATCGTTGGGACCAGTAAGATAACAAGAAGTGGAAGGGTTTTCTCCCCCGAGATCTCTCCAAAGACCATTTCTTCTCCTGTAATTATTCCCTCTACCGCTCATGTCATTATTCCCAGTGTTACTCCCATTGTTAGTCCTACTATTATCCATGCTTCTAAGACACGGGGTAAAGAGGTAGTGTTTGAACGTGTCCAGACGAAGGCGCATCCAGAAGTCATTCCTGAGGCTTCTAGGAAGGAGATGGAAGAGATATTAAAGATGATCAAGAAAAGTGATTATAACATCATGGAGAAGTTGGGGCAGACCCCCTCAAAAATAACAATGTAGGCTTTACTTTTGTACTCCGAGGCCCATGCTAAGGCCTTAGTAAAATTTTTGAAGACCGCCCATGTGCCCCAAGAGACCTCCATTAATCAATTCGAGAATTGTATGGCCAGTCTAACTGCTGATAATGGACTGGGTTTTTCTGACGCTGATTTAACTCCCAAAGGAAGGAAACACAATGATGCCTTGCATGTCTACATTGAGTGCAAGGGCACTACATTAGCCCACGTTCTGGTGGATACAGGTTCGTCGCTGAATGTCTTACCCAAGAATTCTCTTGACCGGTTAGATTGTGAAGGACTCATATTAAAGCCTAGCAACATTATGGTGAGGGCCTTCGATGGTTCTAAAATAACAGTGCACGGAGAAGTAGACATCCCTATTAAAGTTGGAACTCGGGCTTTTGATTCAACCTTTTGTGTGATGGATATCCGCCCATCCTATTCTTTTCTGTTAAGTCGACCCTGGATCCATGGGGCAGGTGTTGTCACTTCTACCCTACATCAGATGTTGAAATATCCAGGCAAGGGAAAGATTATCACAGTACATGTGGAGGAGGAATACATGGTTAGCCACCTGAACTCTTTCAGGTATGTTGAAATGGACGGTGAGTTCATTGAGACCCAATGTCAGAATTTTGAAGAGGTCCCACAGATGGTTGCTGCAACCAAGACTGCTACCAAGACTCTGAAGGTTACCAGATCTCCATTGAAAATGGCCTCTCTGAAGGATGCTAGAGCAGTAGTGGAGGAAGGTGGATGTACCATCTGGGGTCAACTTCCGAATATTCCCTACAAATCCAACAAATTTGGTTTGGGTTTTACTTCGGAGGCCCAAAGAGTTGTTCGACATACTCGCGCTGGGGGACCGCTATTATGCATCAGCAATCATGGAGTCAATGCATTGGAAGACAGTGATAGCAGTTGTGACATGGACGAGTGGATTTTTCCAACCATCGGTGGTGGACTCAACAATTGGGAGGCCAAAGATTTTGTTCCTATTAATCTTATTCAAGAGTAATTGTCTTTTAAATTTTTTGGACTTGTAATATTTAAACAATTTAGACTTTAAAACCTTGTGTCTTACCCGAGGCATAATAGTCCATTCGTGACGGTTGTTACTTCATCTTCATATGTCATTAATAAATCATGGGACGTTTTTGCATGCAAATTTTACGCTCTTTTTTTTCTTCTTTTTTTACCTTTTATTTTATCAAAAATAGCTATGCTCTTACACACACTCACATATCGAAATGCAGACCCACATCCACTCAGGATCCTATGGGTAACGATTCTTCTATGGCCTATCATGACTTTGAAAATCTGATCTACCAAGCCGAGGACGAAGGTGAGGAAGATTGTGAGATACCAGGGGAGCTTGCCAGATTATTACAACAGGAAGAAAGGACCATACAGCCCCACGAAGAGTCGGTTGAAATAGCTAACTTAGGTACTAAAGAGGACAAGAAAGAAGTCAAGATAGGTGCCAACCTGGAGCATAGTCTCAGGAAGTGCTTAACTCAGATACTACATGACTATGTTGAGGTCTTTGCCTGGTTATACAAAGACATGCTAGGACTCGACACTGATATTATGGTCCATCGTCTGCCGACAAAAGAGGATTGCCCTCAAGTGAAACAGAAGGTTCTTCGTATGCGGCCTAAAATGTCAGAAAAGATCAAGACTGAAGTCATGAAGTAGTTCAATGTTGGATTCTTAGCTATCACCTGTTATCTATAATGGGTTGCCAATTTTATTCTGGTACCCAAGAAAGACGGTAAAGTACGTATGTGTGTGGATTATAGAGACCTAAATAGGGCAAGCCCCAAGGATGACTTCCCACTTCCCCACATCGATATTCTAGTTGAAAACACCGCACAACATAAAGTATTCTCCTTCATGGATGTTTTCTCCTGATACAAATAGATTAAAATGGCAACCGAGGACATAGAGAAAACGACCTTCGTCACACAATGGGGCACTTTCTGTTACAAAGTTATGCCATTTGGGTTGAAGAACACCGGGGCAACCTATCAGCGTGCCATGGTAGCTTTGTTTCATGATATGATCCATCACGAGATAGAGGTCTACATGGATGATATGATAGCCAGATCTCAAACTTAAGAGGAATACCTTGACCATCTGCAGAAACTGTTTAAGAGACTGAAGAAATACAAACTAAGGTTGAACCCAAATAAATGCACTTTTGGAGTAAGATCCGGTAAACTCTTAGGCTTCATTGTCAGCGGAAAAGGTATTGAAGTGGACCCTGCAAAGGTAAAAGCAATACAAGAAATTCATGCTCCTCGCACTGAGAAGGAAGTTAGGCGATTCTTAGGACGGCTAAACTACATCGCCAGATTCACTTCCCATTTAACTGCTTCTTGTGAACCAATCTTCAAATTACTGAAGAAAGACCAAATAGTGGAATGGAATAACGACTTTCGAGCTTCCTTTGATAGGATCAAGGAGTACCGTCAATAGCCTCCCATTTTGATGCCGCCAGTTGAGGGAAGACCTCTGATCATGTACCTAACAATTTTGGAAATTTCAATGGGGTGTGTGTTGGGGCAGCATGACGAGTCTGGCCGAAAAGAGCATGCAATATACTACCTGCGCAAAAAGTTTACTGACTTTGAAACTAGATATTCACTGCTCGAGAAAACTTGTTACGCTCTGGCATGGGCTGCTCGCCGGTTAAGACAGTATATGCTGACTCACACTACCTTATTGATATCCAAGATGGATCCTATTAAATACATATTCGAGAAGCCCGTCCTCTCTTGAAGAATAGCAAGATTGCAGATGGTCCTAACCAAATACGACATTCAGTACACTACCCAAGAAGCAATAAAGGGAAGTGTACTAGCTAATCACCTGGCTCATCAAGCTATGGATGACTATCAATCCATGAATTTCGAATTCCTGGACGAGGACATCATGTTGATAAATGATTTTAAAGAACTCGAACCATATGACGGACCTGAACAAGGATCTCGATGGACCATGGTTTTTGACGGAGCTTCCAACGCACTCGGAAACGACATCAGTGTTGTAATCATATCCCCTGAAGGTTGTCACACTCCCTTCACTGTCAGGCTATGTTTCAATTGTACCAATAATATAGCTGAATATGAAGCGTGCATTATGGGTCTCAAAGTTGCCATAGATTTGGGGATCAAATCCTTAAGTGTATTTGGAGACTCAGCCTTAGTCATCAGTCAGATCAAAGGAGAATGGGACACGAAGCATCCTAATCTCATCCCTTACAAAGAACATGTGTTGACACTGATCCCACATTTTGAGGAAATAACCTTTGAGCATTTTCCAAGAGAGTAAAATCAACTAGCGAACGCAGTAGCCACTATGTCATCCATGTTCAAAATCAAGTGAGATAATGAGGCTCCTCAAATCACTATTGAGAGGATGGACGAACCAGCATACTATCACGAGATTGATACTGAAGAAGTAGTGGACAAAACTTGGTTCCATGAAATTAAGAGATATCTCAAGGCCTAAGAATATCCGGAGGGAGCTTCATTCAATGATAAGAAGTTCCTAAGAAGTTTCTCTGCTAAATTCTGTCTCAGTAACGAAATCCTATATAAGCGCAACCACGACTCTACTTTGCTTCGGTGCATAGATAAGAGTGAGGCAGAAAAGATCATGGATGATTTACATGAAGTCACCTTTGGCACCCATTCCAGTGGACACACGATGGATAAAAAGATCCTACGGGCAGGATACTATTGGTCCACCATGGAAGCAGACTGTTATCAGCATTCATGGATTTGTCACAAGTACTATATCTATGCTGACAAAATACATGTGCCTCCAGTTCCTCTAAACGTCTTGAATGATCCTTGGCCATTTGCAATGTGGGGCATTGACATGATTGGAGAGATCAGACATACAACTTCCAATGGACACTTTTTCATCTTGGTTGCCATTAATTACTTCACGAAGTGGGTCGAGGCAGCTTCATTTGCTTCTTTTACCAAGAACATTGTGGCCCGATTCATCAGACAAAATCTTATCTGTCAGTATGGTATTCTGGAGAGAATCATTACAGATAATGGTACCAATCTCAACAATACTATGATCAATGGACTATGCGTGCAATTTAAGATTCAGCATCATAACTCTTCTCCTTATCGGCCGAAGATGAATGGAGATGTAGAAGCCGCTAATAAAAACATTGAGAAGATCATACAAAATATGACAGTGACCTATAAGGACTGGCATGAGATGTTACCATTTGCTCTCCACGGTTATTATACTGCGGCGCGCACATCAACAGGGGAAACATCTTTCTCTTTGGTATACGACATGGAAGTTGTCCTAACAATTTATGTCCAGATACCTTCTTTGAGAATCATGAGGGATGTAGGGTTAAATGAAGATGAATGGATTTAAACTCGACTTGACCAGTTGAAGTTGATTGATGGGAAGAGGCTCACAACTATCTGCCATGGCCAGATATACCAAAAACGTATGATTAAAGCTTTTAACAAGAAGGTCAGACGTCAAATATATCAGGTTGGTGACTTGATAATCAAGCGTATCATACTGCCATAAGGTGATCCCAGGGGTAAATGGACTCCTACATATAAAGGACCATTTGTGATCAAAAACATATTTTCTGGTGGGGCAATGATCTTAACCACTATGGACAGCGACGACCTTCCACACCCTGCAAATGCGGACATAGTTAAAAGATACTACACATGAAAAAGACCCGCTAAGTTGACTGGCCTAGGCAAAAATTAGGGATAAACACACAAAAATTTGTACACTCGGCAAGCTGAAAACCTGAAAAGGCGGCTTGGGAAAAAAATGGTATCCCGGTGGACTAAAAACCCGAAAGGGGGGTCCAGGAAAAATTTAGGGATTTAAAGCATATGACTATGTCCCGTTGGATCACCTTACATCCAATCTTCAGTATCAATTTTCAAACTCAAACGGTACTAATCAATCCAATCAGCTTCAAACAAGGCAGCAAGTGGATGAGACACTCATAGACATAAAAGATATAGCAGAATGGGAACCCCATGGGATTATTTCACATAGTTGTCTTTCTTTGTATTAGTTTTCATTTTTACGATGACATTCTCTTACTAGATGTTTGTCTCTTTGTACAAAAATAAATATTCAAGTTAATACAAAGTTATTCCTTTAAAAGTGCAAGACTATCTGTTTTTCTTTTACTCTCCTGTTTTGTTTGCAAAATTGTCCAGTGATTATTTTTGAACATATGCATTTGAACGTAATTACTATTTACAAATGAATGCATAAAAAGGGAAAATAAAATAGAAAGAGAATTACTAATGGCTTTAAGACACAGGATAATATCCATAGGCCATTCCATAAAATCCCCGCAGGAGTAGAGGCAGAAACATCCTGCCACAGGATAACTGTCATATCCACAGTATGCAGCCTAATGGTATCAGGTGCTCTTATATCCCCGACAGAGCAAAATTTCCAATTACGGCTCCAAAGATTCCCCAGTGAAAGTCACCTAGTTCCTTAGGATTCCCTAGCAGGATTTCATAAAATCCACAAGCAATGCACGGCTGTTCCCTTCCCCAACAGAGTTTATTTCTATAATAATGGAGTCTCATCTATCAACACTTCCACTTCAACAAAATATGTAGACTTACACTTCTCATTCCCAGCAGCACTCAGGGATTTATTTTCCCCAAGTCCAGTAACATTGCAGCAGAACAACTAATATGTTCATACATTGTATTCATACATCATAGCATCGACAACACAAATGCATATATATCACGATCTCATATTTTGAGAAACATCATTACACCATGCATTTCATACATCATGGCATTGCATACAACTAACTCTTTACCTTTTCAGGAAAGATTAATCAACAGAAAATCATGATCAACAAATTTTCAACAAGACAGGACAACTATCTGTGAACAAATCAATTATAGATCAATTCCTGAAACAAGACTGGGTGACTATCTACATGACAAATACTTCCTTCATACTTCTACTGGTTCAGTTTAAATCGACCAATCATTTATCCTGATTCCTTTCGGGTAGACACTTTCTCTGGTTCAGATAAATCGCTCCAAAGATTTATCCTGATTATTTCCAGTTAAAGATTATTCAAGACTTCTGTTGGTTCAGTTTAAATTGACCAATGGTTTATCCTGATTCCTTTCTGGTAGACACTTTCTCTGGTTCAGATAAATTGATCCAAAGGTTTATCCTGATTCTTTCCAGTTAAAGAATATTCAAGACTTTTGCTGGTTCAGTTTAAATCGACCAATGGTTTATCCTGATTCCTTTCCGATAGACACTTTCTCTGGTTCAGATAAATCGCTCCAAAGATTTATCCTAATTCTTTCTAGTTAAATATTATTTAAGACTTCTGCTGGTTCAGTTTAAATCGACCAATGGTTTATCTTGATTACTTTCCGGTAGACACTTTCTCTGGTTCAGATAAATCGATCCAAAGATTTATCGTGATTCTTCCCAGTTAAATATTATTCAAGACTTATGTTGGTTCATTTTAAATCGATTAAAGGTTTATCCTCATTCCTTTCTGGTAGACATTTTCTCTAGTTCAGATAAATCACTCCAAAGATTTATCCCGATTCTTTCCAGTTAAAGATTATTCCAGACCTCTGATGGTTCAGTTTAGATCGATCAATGGTTTATTCTGATTCCTTCCTAGTAGACACTTTCTCTAGTTCAGATGAATCTCTCCAAAGATTTATCTTGATTTCTTCCTAGTTAAAGATAATTCAAGACCTCTGTTGGTTCAGTTTAAACCGATCAATGGTTTATCCTGATTTCTTTTCCGGTAGACACTTTCTCTGGTTCAGACAAATCATTCCAAATATTTATTCTGATTCTTTTCCAGTTAAAATCAAGCTTAGTCTTAGTCTAATTTCTGTCAACAATCACCTTTGGATGTCATCTATAAGCCCATCTCCGGCAACTATCCATCATTTCTCCAAATGGCATCTTTAAGCCTTTTCCCTACACAATCAACCACCACATCATCAAGTGCAAATTTTTTGGCACTCTAGTGTTCAATCATCTTCCAACTTCAAGTCATGAATGGCAGACTCGCCAATCTAACTCTTCAGCTTTAAGAAGATTGAACAGGGTCAGCTGTTGTACCCCAAAATTTGCCCTCTCATTTCTCAAGGCATTTCTGGCAAGGATTCTCAAAATTCAAACTTGCACAAGTACAATTGGATTTTTCAGCATTAAATTTAAGAGAAAGTTGTTAAAAAGGGGGAAAATAGATAAAGATAATATTTTGACAAATTGGAGAAAAACAAGCCTTCTTTGATTCATCTCTTTCGATTGGCCTTTTGGCCTCTTTCGATGCAAGTTTGGCTTGCATCCTTCAACTGGGAGTGGGCCTTTGGAATGTTGGCTTTGATTGATAAGGCAGGAGTTTCTTGCATGCAACCTTCTATTGCATCTTTGGCCTCATATGGTTCATAATACAATGGTTGCATATGTGCCTGCTTTGATTGAATGTTTGATGCTTGCATGCCTGTGTTGACAGGATAAATATTCCCTTCCATGCTTTCTTTAACTCACAAAGTGATGGTTGGCTATTGTGATACGATGGGAGAACTGACTTGAGGTTTTGCGTTTGTGTTCGCAAATGTTTCAGTTTAGCAAGAGTCGCCACCGACTTTTTCTTTTATCCTAAGGAAAGGTCAAAAAGCACAGGAAAGACCTTTGATATGTTTTCTTGGGTTCGGGGAGTAGATTATGAAAAGGGAAGGTGCAAGCACCCTTTTCATCCATGGTTATCCATGGGCTCTTAGTTACTTGTTTAGATCACTTGCTTTTGCTTTTCAATTGTTTGAAATGGTGCTTTGTGTGTGGTTTTGAAAGATGTTTTGAAAAGAGGACATCGTTGTGGAAACCTTTGTAATGATTTTTGTTTGAATGTATACAAAGGTGTTTTTTTGTCTTTTGAAAAAGGTTTCAATGTTTGAAAGTTTTGATTTGGGAAATGTTTTGAAATCAAGTATGTTTGAAAATAGCAAGGATGTTTTGCAAGTTTTGATCAAGTAACTAAGAGTTATCTACCATATTTTACTCAAAGATCTTTCCTATGTGTTTTTTAACCCTTTTGACAGTGTTATTTCACCATTGCATTTGGTGAACAACCTTGTGTTAGGATGTTAAACGGGACAGGCGCGGGTTATTGTATAGACCATGATAGCAATTGTGTTAAGTATTTTTGACAAATTTTTGAGGGACTTGATCATTTTGTTTAGGCAACCAAGATAGCGTCATCGAGGGACTATGATCTTTTGTTTTGTTTTTGTTTTGCCAAAGTACCCAACATGCATAACATGGCCCATTTTTAAGGCAACAAGTGGATTGTAACCCTAGGGATGCAAGTGTGCATTGTGTTTGATTTTCATGCATTTTGTCTTGGATTAGGTCAAGCTACTTGTTGATTTTGATTTTTGCATACAAATCCTAATCTCTAATCATGGCATAATTGAAAGCGTAAAGTGCGAGAATTAAAAGTCTAAGCTATTACAACATGATTATGGGGATGGGGGTACAATCTTTGAATGGGGGTGTATTTGACAAGAAATATAAACCCTAGTTTACTATTACATCCAAATTGAATTTAAATGCATAAATAATAAGTGGACAATATTTAAATAAACAGAATAAATAAATATATCAAATAATATGAATTATGCAAAAAAAGGTTTTTGTTTATTTATGTATATAAAATACTTAATGTGGAAAATAAAGAAATAAATAAAAATATTAATTTTATTTGGTTAAGGGTAAAACCCTAATTTTCTTTAAGAAAGTAAATGTATTAATTATTTTATTTATATACAATAAACATAAAATAGTATGTGTAAAAAAATAAAATATGTTTAGAAAAAGTATTTTTAAGTATATTTAATAATAAAAATAAAAGTGTAATATTTTATATTTTTATTCTAAAATATCTAATTAAATAAGAGTGTATATATATATATATATATATATATATATATATATATATATATATATATATTAATTATATTAAATATGTACAATAAATAAAATATATACAAAAATAAAAATATATTTTAGAAAAAATATTTTCAGTATGAATAAAAATAAAGAATAAAAATAAAAGTATATTTTAGATATATTTTTCAAGTTTTGAATAAATTATATAAAAGTAATTAAATTGTTTTTTATGTTAGGAAAATAAAAATAAAATGCAAAATAAATATGAAAAAATTATAAAAATATTTTTGAGTATTTTTTATATTTGAAAATAAATAAACAAAATCAGAAATGAAAATAAAAATGCAAAAATATAAAATAACAAGAAATTGGGCCAGGGGGTGCAAAAAGGAAAAAGGGGGGTGTCAATAGTGAGCCAGGCCAAGCCCAACCCACCACTTCATCTTCAACCTTCAGATTTCAAACAAACGCGCGCGCCTGTTATCCTACATGGACATCCTGCATACGAGCTCTATTGCAAAAACACATAACATCAAACTTGTAGAGCATTTCAAGACAAATTCAACCATATAAACAACTTGTCTTAACTCTCAAAGACCAGAGAGAATTTCTATGGCCCTAAAATCAGACCTAGTTTTTTCAGTATGTCCGTGGATGAAATTCTCTTAGCATGCTTAATATAAATGAAAACTGAGCATATGTACAGCTTCATGGCAATGAATACTACATTTTTTATTCACAAACCTAAGGCTAAATGTTCCTAAATAGAGAGATAGGAAGTTGACAAAAACCTATTTCAGCTGACTTCGAGTAGGGCAATGTAGAGCTTTTCAACAAGGCTTGAGATGTCTAGGAGCTTGCTTGGACTTCACTTGACCTTCTCCAATAGCCTACTTGCCTTGAATGTCCTTGAATCAGCCTATAGAACTCAACCTGCACAAGCTCAAAATGAAAATGGCAAACTCTGTAAATGGAGTTACAGTTGGTGTTTGTGGTTTGGAATAGCTTGGATGGATGGAATGGAAGGTGTTTGAACAGGTTTTGGCCAAAACGCACGAGCCAAATGAGTTATGGAAGTCAAGTTGCAGGTTCTGCCTTGTTTTGCCAATGGGATGTGATTTCTGGCTATGGGGTGTTTAGAGGCTCAAGCAATCGTGTTTCTGGCTCAAAGGGGTGTGAGAAAGATGTTCAAACTGTTTGTATAAGTTTATCTTGGTTGGTGTTCCAGTTCTCATGTGTTTTGTATATTTCTTGAATATGAAGCAAAAGTGGGAAGTGATATGTAGCAGGCCTGTACAGGCTATCCAACACCTTGTAACCTCTGCTCTTGGCCTCTCTAATTTGTGGATTTGATTAGCTGCAAGAGATCTTAGACCAATGCTCAAGGATTGTGGTTTGACATAAAGCACATTTAAGCAAAAATGGAAATGTACCTTTTTCTACTTAAGGCTTAATTTTGTGTACAATGTCCTAATGACCAAAAAAATAGCTTAGACCAACAGATTTGCATTAAATTATTGAGTGTGAAATGGTTTAGAGGCCTGTAAACTAGTGTAAGGCATGCTGACTTGAAATTGCAACTTGTATGAACATGAATATGCCATGGATGAAAAGTGAGTTTTTGCCAACTTCAAGCCTTCCATTCTCCCTAACCACAAATGTGTTTGGAGAGTTCTTGGACAATTTGAAAAGCTTGCAACATGTTCTATAATCCATCTTTGAAATGAAATTTGAGATTCCAAGTGGAACTATGTGAAAAATGTCCATGAAGATAGGTCAAAATCCTACCTAAACTAGGGCAAAATTTCACGAAGTTAAAAGTTTTAGGGACCCTTGTTCCAAAAATCATAACTTGAGATTCAAGCTTCTTTTGAGAAAACTTTGTGAATAAAAGTTGTATACTTTGTGGAGGACTACAACTTTCATGTTGGAGGTTTTGATTGAATCCATTTTCATCATGGTGAAAATGTGGGGCAAAGTTAGGAAAAATTAAGAAAATTCCATAACTTAGAAAAATTCTAAGTTATGCAAATTTTCAATTTTAAACCCTAATTTGCAAATTTTAAGTTTCTTGATGAACAAGTTTCATTTTTTGACACATCTTGATGAAAAATGACCCTTGGCACTTGATTTTGACCAAAAAGTCAAAGTTTGACTTTTCAGTGTACAGTCAAATTTTGATCAATTGACTGAAAAATTCATCTGTCAATCCAATGCATTTGAGATCTTTTGAACTTGTTGAATAGGTCAAGATTATGTCATTGAGTCCTTGACTCCATGGTTGAGTCCAATTTGCCATTTGCTAGGTCAAAAATCAGAAATTACCTTTGTATAGTCAAAACCCTAAAAATGACCATTTTGCCCTTTTGGTGATCTGATCAATTTTCTTGTGGAATTGTGGTCCAAACTTGATCAAATGGTTCATATGAGTTCATAATGTTGATGTGGGTCAAAATTCATGATGTTTGACTGTAAATTGGCCACAGTTGACTTTTTCCCCAATATAGTTTATTTATAGGTCAACTGTCCAATTCACTGGGCAAAAATTTGATTCAAGGCTTGAAACTTGGTATGGACAAACTTATGAGTCCAACATGAAGTATGAAAGTCATTTTTGGCATTGTAAGTCATAAAATCCATATGCAAACTCAAACCCTAATTTAGGTCAACAGTGCAAGGAGATGTTTTGAGCAGAGTAAACCCTAGCTTGATACTGAGTTCAAAGAGCCTTGTGATGAGAAATGTTGATAAAATGAGAGGGAAAATTTTGGGGTACAACAGATATATGTAGCCTTCGATTGAGCCACAGATCTCTTCTTGCACGCAAGAGGCTCCCATCAGGCTAGCAGGACAAGGCAAAGAGCCTCTTGATTGATGTCCTTTGATTCAGGAGGCAAAGGCCTTTTTTCTGGTCTCCTTCGATTGCACATTTTTCCTCCTGCATGCCTCTTTCGTTTGAGGCATGTGGCCCTCCTTTGTTGCAAGCTTCGATTGTGCCCTTTATCCTCTGCATGCATTCTTTGTTTGGGGCGTATGAATCCTTAAGTACAAGTTTTTGCTTACACATTTCGTTTGGGCATGTGGCTCCCTTCATGCAAGCCTTTGTTTGAGCAAAGATCTCTTGCATATTTGCATGAAGTCACAAAGCAGGTACCCCCTACTTACACCCTTTTTTTTGGAAATATGACCCCTTGCAGGCAAGTTTGAGTGGGCAGTATCTCCCTTGGAAATAGTTTGCTTCAACACACAAATTCTACACTATGCCATTGTCTCGTGCGAAAGAAGTACCATGATGGCACATTCGAAGGATTTCCAGACATGTATGGATGTCCCAATTGAAAGACATTTTTTATTTGTCTAATCCAGGAGCATGCATTTGGACTATTCGAAGGAACCCACAAAAGGCCTGGTCGAAAGACACCCATTGAGGCCCCTTCAAAGGATACCCATATGAGTCCCTCGAAGGACAATTTGATTAGAAAAAAAGGAAATATTGTTAAGTAGTCTGGTCGAAGGATAGGGCTAGGGGGTCAAAATAAAAGGTTGAGATGCCCAAAGGTACTTGTTTACCAAGTTCCATATGCTGCCAAGTTCAGGCCTGATACACTGGCCATATTACTCCAAAACTGTTGCACAGCAGTCCTACAACACTGCCTTATTTCTTGCACCAATTTAGCATATGAATACTGCCCCTCGAAAGCTACAAACACAACATGCCTTTTTTGCTTAAACCTTTTGTTTTCCCTCCTAAGACATCAACCAAAGCCATCTATAAATATGAGCCTCCACCACTCATCTTAGGGGCCCCTGGATAGTTGCAAGATAACTCTTGTGAGAAATTCTTCCAATAAACTATTAAACATCCATCAAACGTTTTTTTCTTTAAATATTCCTAACAATCCTAAAAAACTCATCCCCCTTTGTACACTAGTGAATCCTTCGATTCACTCCCCAAGTGACCAGAGAGCTAACCTTCGACCCACTCCCCCAACCACAATATAAAAATCTTTTGATTCACTCCCTTACATATTAACCTTTGATTCACTCACATACCCTTCCTTCGATTCGGTGACTACTCAAGCAAGGTAGTAACTGGACTAGTCTCAGAAAGGCCCCAACGAACTTCCATTCACCACCAAGGACGACATATGTAATTTCCTTTGATTAAGAACTTAAAGAGGTAAGTTCTCTTTAAACTTGAAACTATTTCATTTAAATATCATGTGCACATGCCAATAAAGAAAAAATGTAGATATTTCATATAGGGAGCTTGACCATGATTTAACCTTCGATTCTAACTGCCCATGTGTTGAAAATCTCAACTCTGACTAGTTAGGCTTTGGACTTTGAGACCCAATAATTTTGTGCAAACCCCTGGCCTGTACCTTTTGAATGTTTCATTTTAAAATTTTAAAACAGGTTCTCTGTACCCTTCGATTGGCTAAGTGTTCAAGCCTTTTGAATCTCAACCTGAGGTCCTAGCATGCTTACAGTCGAATGAGGTAGCAAGGATCCTGAGGCAAAGAGCACATTTCACGTTGACCCCAGGCCTCAAACGAAGGAAGTATCCAGTAGGATGTCCATGTTGGATGCCAAGTCTCAAATGAAAGAAGCATCCAGAAGAGTGGTCATGCTGACTTCCAGGTCCCAATCGAAGAAAGCAGACAAAGGGTGAATTCAAAAGACATGACCTTACTGACTCCAGGGCTAAATCGAAGGAAGCCAATAAGTGAAAAATCGAAGAGTGTGGCTGCCTGAATCAAAAGAGATCATTTTTCTTCCTTTTATTTTTGTTTTTCCTTTACATTTCTTGCTCTTCAATATGGTTGTAATGGTGTAGGATTTATTTTCTGCATTTTTATTATTTTGGTATAAATGTTAGTAATTAGGATGTATGGAAAGATAAAAACCAACAAATAGATAACCTAAAATTCAAAGACAAAATGCATGCAATCAAACACACTATTCACACACATGCACCCCTAGGGTAATCTCACTTGTTGCCTCTGAAAGATAGTCATGTCCCTTGAATATGGGCGTTTTAGCAAAGACCCTCGATAAAAGATTGTAGTCCCTTGATGACCCTTAATGTTGCCTCCGGTAAACGATCTATTCCCTAAACGACATTGCTAAAACGTCCCATAGGTTGCCTTCTATGACTATGCAAACATCCCACGTCCGTCCTTTCACATCTAATGATGGGGCTTCTTACCAAATCAATGGTAAGATAGAAACATCTAAAGGAAGAGGAAAAGAACATTAAAGACCTTTTGAGTAGGTAGGATGCTCCTAGTTGCTCGCTTGCTCACAAAAAAAACATTTTATACACCAACCATTTCATTTGAAACATTTTCAAAAGACAAAACACTTTGTACGCGTTCTTATGGAAACAAGAACCATTACAAAGACACTTTTCAAACTCACTTTCAAAAACAAATTCCACAAACACCTCTTTGAACTATTTTCAAAACTAACACTTTGTACGCATTCTTATAGAAACGAGAACCATTACAAAGACGTTTTCAAAATACTTTCAAAACCCACACCACAAGCACATTTTCAAACAAAGAAAGTGATCTAGAAAGCAACTAAGAGCCCGTAGATAACTACGGATGAAAAGAGTGCTAATACCTTCCCTTTTCATAACTTACCCCCCGAACTCAAGAAATAATCTCAAAGGTATTTCCTGTTCTTTTCACCCTTTCCTTATTGGATAAAAGAAAAGTCGGTGGCGACTCTTGCTATCCGCAACAATTGCAATCACCCAAGTTAGTTCTCCCACCGTGTTACAAGGAAGATCACCAAATACAAGAGCACTGTCAATCATAGATTATGATTGTCTTCATGATTCTAATACATGCGCGTGCAAAAACAAATATCAAGTTTTATATAGCTTCCTAACAGAATCACCTACCCTCCTTCCTTGTTTGGCTCAAAGTGAGAACATGTTATGAATAATATCCTAACATTCAGTCAGACATTGTATTCTTCCTCTTGTGAACACACACCCGTGACCAACAAAACTTCTGGGCCTACTCCCTCCAAAGCAATCGCTACTCGAAATATTCATACCTAAAACATGTGATAACCCCATTCAACCAAAACTTCAGATAGAGTCCTTCTAACACCCATAACAACATTCAACAATCCTAATGCATAATGTGTTGTTTGACATTATCACCTTATAAGAGCACAAAAGCTCCACCAGCTTGGAACATACTCAAGATTCTCAAAACCTGCACCAATGCAACAATATCCAATAGACAAGAACTTTACTCCCTCTGTCATGGATAAACAATACTCCTGTTGATCAAAATATTCGAGCACATAAAAATAAACATGAAAGTCTCCATGCTTTCACAGTGGAGGTCAGCCACCACACACACAAATTCTTACAAGACACACTTGATTTAGAATTTCTCACACAAAGATGTTGTATTCATTTCCCTGAAACCATACATGTGCTTAGTTTTCATTTATATTAATCGTGCTAGGAGAATTTCATCCATGAACTTTCTGAAAAAACTAGGTTAGAAATTAGGGCCATAGAAATTCTCTCTGGTCTTTGAGAGTTAGATTTAATGTTTTATATGGTTGAAATCGTTGTTTGATGCTCTACAAGTTTCATGTTTTGAGTTTTGTCAAAGGATCACGTTTCCAGGAGTTGGCAGTTTGTACACAAAAGGCGCGTGTTTTTGTTTGAACAGAGGAAGAAGATGAAGTAGCTGGGCTGGGCCTGGCTATTTCCTGCTTTTGACACCCCCATTTTCAGTTTCACACCCCCCTGGCTCATTTCTTTGTATATTTATTATTTTTGCATTTTTATTTCATTTCTGACTTTATTATTTTATTTCCAAACATAAAAAATGCCTAAAAAATATTTTCATAAATTTTTATATTTATTTGGTATTTATTTTAATTATTTCTAACATTAAAATGTTTAAATACTTTATATTATTTTGTTTAAACTTAAAAATAAATGTAAAAAATACTTTTATTTTCATTTATTATTTTTATTCACATTTGAAAATATTTTCTTGAAATATATAGATTTTTGTAAATAATTTATTTTATTTTTTACACACTTAATATATAATATATATATATATATATATATATATATATATATATATATATATATATATATATATATATATATATATATATATATATATATATATATATATATATATATATATATATATATATATATATATATATATATATATATATATATATATATATATATATATATATATATATATATATATATATATATATATATATATATATATATATATATATATATATATATATATATATATATATATATTTTATTAAAAGCATAGAATAAAAAAAACACAAAAATAATACATTTTTGTTTTTATTGATATTTTATACTAAAAAATACCTTTTTTTCAATATACTTTTATTTTTGTACATATTGATACATTTTTGTATATAAATAGTAAATGATATCATTTCTTTAAGGAATTAGGGTTTACCCTAAGAATAATTAAAATTAACTTTTAATTTTATTTATTTCTTTACATTTCTTTCCATTGAAAATACTTTACATACATAAAAAACCTTTTTTTGCATAATGCATTTTATTTAATATTTATTTATTGTATTTATTTAAATATTGTACATTTTAGTATTGTGTCTTGCAAATTCAATTTGGTTGTAATAATTTAGGGTTTAATTTCTTGCAAAATAATCCCCTATTCAAATTTGTACCCCCCTCCCTATATCATGTTGTAATAGTGTAGAACTTAAATTCTCGCACCTTTAAGCTTTCAATTATGCCATGATTAGAGAATTAGGGTTGGTATGAAAAATCAAATTAACAAATAGTTTGACCTAATCAAAGACAAAAATGCATGAAAAAACAAACACAATGCACACTTGCACCCCTAGGGTTACAATCCACTTGTTGCCTTCAAAAATGGGCCATGATATGCATGTTAAGTACTTTGGCAAAACAAAAACAAAACAAAGATCATAGTCCCTCGATGACGCTATCTGAGTTGCCTAAACAAAATGATCAAGTCCCTCAAGAAAATTGCCAAAAGTACTCGACACAATTGCTATCATGGTCTATAGGATGACCCGCGCCTGTCCCGTTTAACAACCTAATACAAGGTTATTTACCAAATGCAATGGTAAAACAACACTGTCAAAAGGGTTAAAAATGTGTAGGAAATACCTTTGAGTAAAATAGGGTAGACAACTCTTAGTTACTTGATCAAAAACTTGCAAAACATACTTGCTATTTTCAAACACACTTCACAACACACTTTCAAAACCCTACTTTCAAACATTGGAAACTTTTCAAAAGACAAAAACACCTTTGTATACATTCAAACAAGAATCATTACAAAGGTTGCCACAACGATGGCCTCTTTTCAAAACATCTTTCAAAACCACACACAAAGCACCATTTCAAACAATTGAAGAGCACCATTTCAAACAATTGAAAAGCAAAGCAAGTGATCTAAACAAGTAACTAAGATCCCATGGATAACCATGGATGAAAAGGGTGTTTGCACCTTCCCTTTTCATAATCTACTCCCCGAACCCAAGAAAACATCTCAAAGGTCCTTCCTGTGCTTTTTGACCTTTCCTTAGGATAAAATAAAAATTTGGTGGCGACTCTTGCTAAACCGAAACATTTGCAAACACAAACGCAAAATCCTAAGTCAATTCTCCCATCGTATCACAGAACTGGAGACTCTGCTGGGGAGACTTTAAAAGTGGAGTAACCTTAGGGCTTATATCACCTTTGCATGCTTATCTTGATTGCTTTGATTGCTTTACATTTGGTTCTTTTGTTTGGGCTTGAAATCCTCTACCCGGATTTGGGAAACATTCATAGGTAAATAACAATACGTTGTGGAAACTGTGCGGGGTATACCGACATGGTTGAAGCAATAGCTATATTAGTGCGACATATTTGTGAGTACCGGTAGCCTTTGAGTCAATCAAAGAGAATACGGGGCCGCTGAGTGATGTCATGAAGCACTAATGAACTCTTAGAACCTTACTTGACCATCTTGGCCTTTTATTAGGGGTAGTGAGATGAACGGCTTTGGTACAGTCCGAAGTTGGTAGATACTCGATACTACACTCATTGAGGGTTGTTTTCTTGGAATATTTTGGTCGCTAGTTAAGTGGCTAAACCAAAACAATGAACATGGAAAACAATCCAGTGATATTGAGCTCCTTAGAACCTGGTTACTATTTATAGGACAGGTTTGATCCAACTAACTTCAAGAGGGTACTTACCTATGAAACCTCATGCAAGCCTGAAACTAGGGTTTTGTGTGACTTGCTTATACATGTGTTTGTGCATACATCATGAACATCATAAATCATCATATGAATCCACTAACCATTTCAAGGGTTTGGATCTCCATCTTTGTTCTTATTCTGTAGGTCATGGAATCTCTTCGCAGAAAAACAATTCAAGTCAACCTTGTGAGAATCCCTCCTCAGCTCAAGGAGCTTACATCCAGGATTCCATAGAATTCTCTCTTCAGTGAAAGACATGGTAGACTTCTCAACTTGGTCAACTCCAACATTGAAGATGACATGGTGAAAGTTCTCTTTCAGTTCTTTGACCCCCTACACCACTGTTTCACATTCCCCGATTACCAACTAGTACCTACTTTGGAGGAATTTTCTCAACTCCTGAGAATTCCTATTCTTCATCAACTACCCTACAATGGTACGGAAAAAGAACCAAAGCCTGAAGATGTTGCTCAAGCATTACACTTGAAACCATCTGACATTAAGGGTCATTGGGAAACCAGAAGTGGTGTCAAGGGTTTCTTGGCCAAATATCTATTTGAGAAGGCACAAGACTGTTGGAACTCTGTAGATCTACAAGCCTTTGAAGAGATTGTGGAACTCCTCATCTATGGGTTGGTCTTGTTCCCAAACTCTGATCAACTTATAGATGTGAATGCTGTCAAGATCTTCATATCCTGGAATCCTGTACCTACATTGCTTAGGGACATCCTACACTCATTTTACACACGAACAATGAGGAAAATAGGTGTTCTCATGTGTTGTACTCCTCTCCTAGCAAGGTGGTTTATTTCTCACCTTCCACAATCAGTTTTGAAGAATGAGTAGGGTTTAAGGTGGTCACAACGGTTGATGACCCTCACACATTCTGATGTCCATTGGTGTTCTCGGTCCAGAGATAATGTCATCATCATTGATCGTTGTGGGGAATTCCCTAATGTCCCACTACTTGGTATTAGGGGAGGAATTACCTACAATCCCTGTTTAGCTCTAAGACAGTTTGGATATGCTCGGAGGGATGGCCCTCATGACATGCTGATTCCTGACTTGGTTTTTGACTTCGACAACGATGCGCAAGGACTTCGACAAAGGTTTATCAGAGCTTGGAGGATGCCCAACAAAGTGGATAGTAAGACACTGGGGCACAAGAATTCCATCCCCCTTGATCCTTATCTCAAGTGGGTACGAACCCGCGCTCAGAATCTTATGATGCCATATCCTCACATTCTCCCCGTGATTAAAGAGCCTATTATGGAATGAGAGGTTCCATACACCCTCCTACATCCAGACATGCCAACATCATGGGAAGAATTGCAAAAAAGTTGGATCCAACTCAAGGAAGAACGAAATACTTTTAAAGCTAGCTTTTATGCCAGTGAGAAGAAGGTTTTGGAGCTTACCTGTCGACTTCATGATGAGGAAACTCTCAACACTTATATCGCACCAAAAAGGATGCGCAATGTCTTTTCACATTAAGGATTTTGTAATATTTTGCCCATGGGGCACTTATGTACTGACAATTTCTTCTTAATATGACGTGTGTTCTTTTTTGTTTACAACGAATTTGAATTTATAAATCCTTGAATGCATTACACGAATAACATACCATTCATCATATGCATAAACAGGTCTTCACCCCAGGTTTCCTTATCTTTCTGTTGTTTATTTCAGTAAGATGGATTTGGAGCAAACGGTTAAGGATCTGCAAGCACATAATTCTCAATTCCAGCAACTCATCATGACCTTAGAAAAGGGTCAAGAGGACCTCAAAGTACTGTTGGAGAAAAATAAAGAGAAAAAGAAGAAAAGGCCCGGGGTAGCCACCTTTGAAAGAAGGTTTGAAAGCAACGCTAGAAAAGTTCTCAAGTTCCCCTCAACGTCTGATGAAAGGGCTGGTAAAGGAAAAGGAGTTACAGTACCTTCTGAATCTGAGGATAAAAAGAAAGAAGAGGAAGAGGATGAGGACTACTCCGAACAGCAATATCCCCCGACGGATGATAAATATAAAAATCTTGAGGATCGATTGGCAGCCATGGAGTTGCAAAGCGTACCTGGTTTAGATTTCGAAGAACTAGGGTTGGTCATTGGGATCGTCATCCCTCCCAAGTTCAAAGTACCAACATTTGCTAAGTATGATGGTCTGTCCTGCCCAAAGATGCATCTGAGATCCTATGTCAGAAAGATCCAACCCCACTCATCTGATAAAGACCTCTGGGTACACTTTTTTCAAGATAGCTTGTCAGGCACACAATTGGACTGGTTCTATCAACTTGAGAGATATGAGGTTCATAACTGGGAAGACTTAACTGCTGCTTTTTACCGTCAATACCAATACAATGCTGATTTGGCGACTACTCGTACTCATCTACAAAGCATGGGTATGGCTTCCAATGAAGGATTTAAAGAGTATACCCAGAAGTGGAATGATCTGGCTGGAAGGGTGCAGCCACCGTTGTCGGATAGAGAGCTGGTTGACATGTTTTTAGGGACCCTTTCTGGCCCTTTCTTCAATCATCTAATCGGGAGTTCCTTTGCGGGATTCACCAAACTAATCTTGATCGGCGAAAGGGTCGAGGTCGGCATTAAAAGTGGTAATATTTAGAAAGATACCTCCGCGTCCGCTGTTGTTAAGAAGACCTTCCCAGCTAAGAAGGAAGCTTCTGCTGTTTATTCTCAGAAAAGTCAAGGAAGAACCAAGCGCCGACCAACTGTAGGGGCTATGATGATTCAAAACTCTTCAAATGATCAACCTCGCGGCAATCAGCCAAGACCTAATCAACAACGGGTAGAAAGGCCACAACGGCAGTTCACCCGAATCAACATAACGCCAACTCAAGTACTCCCTCATTTGTTAAAGCTGAATCTTACCAATTTGAAGGAAGCGCCAAAGAACCCTAATACTTCTTCGCCATATTACCACTCCAATGCAAAATGTGCTTACCACTCCGACAGTGTAGGGCATGATACCAATAACTATTGGGCGCTTAAGAACAAAATCCAAGACCTAATAGACGCTAAGGAGGTAGAGTTTGATGCTCCTGAGAAGCCCAATGTGATATCTGCTCCGATGCCCAAGCACAGTCATAATGTTCATGCCGTTATGGAAAACCTTCATGTTACCAATGTTGCTGACCTTTTGACTCTGTTACCAGTGATTAAAGAGAATTTGATGAGAGCCGGGATATTCCCAGGCTGTGGAAAAGACTGTTACTTTTGTTTGAACATACGAGCTGACTGCCCAATGTTGAAATCAGGTATCCAACGCCTGATGGATACCCAAGAGATACTCTTCCAAAAGACTCTTGTTGATACCTTCACTCCTGTTACTCCTGCTACTTTTGCTACTTCAACCAATGACATTGCAATAATAACCATCTCCGACAATCTTCCCAAGGCTTGCAAAAGGCCTGTCAAGACTACGCCTGATCCTAAGTTTGTGTCGTTAAAAATTACCATGTTAGGGTCTGTCCCATATCAATCTAACAAGACGATACCATGGAACTACGGAGGAGAAATCTTCTATCATGGTATCAAACAGATTGAATCAGTCTAAGAGAACTCTGAAGATGAAACCCCTGATATAGGGAACATTGTAAGAACAAGTAAGATAACTCGCAGTGGACGAATTTTTTCTCCGGAGATTGCTCCCCCTCGAGCAGTCTTCGGACCCTCGAAAGCTTATGTGTCTGTTAAGCCATATGTGCAAGGCCCGATAATTGAATAAATTGATGTACCTGAAGTTACACCCTCTGTTGATACTACCGATAAGGGTAAGGGGATACTAGAAGCGCCTGTCAGGATGAAGGCCCAGACTGTGGTAATCCCCGAAACCACCCCAGAAAGAGATGGAAGAAATCTTAAAGATAATCAAGAGGAGTGACTACGACGTCGTGGAACAGCTAGGGAAGAGCCCTTCCAAAATCTCAATGTTGTCTCTTCTACTCTGCTATGAGGCCCATGCTAAGGCCCTGATCAAATTTTTAAAGGCGGCCCACGTACCTCAAGAAACTTCAGCTGACCAGTTTCAAGAGTGCGTGGCCAGCCTCACTGCTGATAATGGTCTTGGTTTTTCCGATGTTGATTTGACTCGCAAGGGAAGGAAACACAATGACGTGCTACATGTCTCAGTTGAATGCAGGGGAACCACCCTCGCCCATGTCTTAGTTGATACAGGTTCTTCTTTGAATGTGTTGCCGAAGAAAGTGTTAGACCGTTTGGACTGCGAAGGATTGACCCCCAAACCCAGTAACATCGTTGTTAGGGCCTTTGATGGGTCCAAAAGAATGGTTCACAGAGAGGTTGACATTCCTATCAAAGTGGGCACAGAAGTTTTCAACTCCACCTTTTATGTGATGGACATCCTTCCTTCATATTCGTGTTTGTTAGGAAGACCGTGGATCCATTATGCTGTGGCAGTTACCTCCTCTTTACACCAAATGCTAAAATATCCTGTTCAAGGTAAGATTATAACGGTGCACGGAGAGGAAGAGTACATGATAAGTCACCTCAATTCCTTCTGCAATATGGAGTTGGATGGCGAGTTCATAGAAACGCCTTTCCAACATTTTGAGGAAGTTTCTCCTGAGGTCGCAGTTGCGAAGACAATGGTTGATGTACCTATCATTCCAAAGCGTGTATCTAAGATGGAATCTCTCAAGGACGCAGAGGCTGTAATCAAAGAAGGAAAGAGTACAGTGTGGGGGCAACTGCCTGATTTCCCCCATAAGACGGACAAGTTTGGACTAGGGTTTACTGTTGCGGGCATGAAAGCTATGCGTCGCTCCAAGGCTGGAGGACCACCCGTCAAAATCACTCACCATGGAATTAATGTTGTAGAGGATGATGATGAAGAGGACAACTTTGAAGATTGGATCTTCCCAACCGTCGAAGGGGGTTTGAGCAACTGGGAAGCAAAAGATTTTATTCCTATCACCTTCATCAACCAGTAATTTATCTTTGAACAATTTCCTATTTTGGTCTGTAATAACTAAACAATTCGTACACTATTTTCACCTTATGCCTTTCCCGGGGCATATAGGTCCATTTGTAAGGGTTTGATTTTCTTCATCATCATATGCCATGTTTTAATGAATCATTGGACGTTTTCATCTATAAACTGTTGTGTTCATTTTCTTTCCTTTTGCATTTTGTTTTGTTTAAGGATGGCTATCCCTTACACACACCCACACTCACAAATGCAGGTACCCATCCACTCCAGATTCCATGGGTGACTATTCTGCTTTAGCCTTCGGTGACTCTGAGGATTTGGTCAATCATGCTGAGTGCGAAGTTGACGAAGATTGTGAAGTATCGGGAGAGTTAGCCAGACTTTTGCAACAAGAAGAGAGGGTTATTCTGCCTCATGAAGAGTTGCTAGAAAACATCAAATTGGGAACAGAGGAGGACAAGAAAGAGGTAAAAGTGGGTGCCAACCTGGAACCAAGTGTCAAAGAACGCTTAGTGCAGTTGTTGAACGAATATGTTGAGATCTTTGCCTGGTCCTATGAAGACATGCCGGGATTAGACACAAATATCGTGGTTCACAGTCTCCCTACGAGAGAAGACTGTCCACCGATCAAACAAAAGGTCCGCCGAATGAGGCCCGACATGTCTGAGAAGATCAAAGCTGAGGTAATGAAGCAATTCAACGCTGGTTTTCTGGCTATTACTTCCTATCCACAATGGGTTGCTAACATTGTGCCCGTGCCTAAGAAGGACGGCAAAGTCAGAATGTGTGTGGATTATCGGGACTTAAACAGGGCTAGCCCTAAAGATGATTTTCCATTGCCACACATTGACATCTTGGTTGGCAACACAGCTCAACACAAGGTATTTTCCTTCATGGATGGATTCTCGGGATACAACCATATCAAAATGGCTCCCGAGGACATGGAGAAAACTACTTTTGTCACGCAATGGGGTACCTTCGGCTACAAAGTGATGCCATTCGGACTGAAGAATGCAGGGGCAACCTATCAACGCGCCATGGTAGCTTTGTTTCATGATATGATACATCATGAGATCGAAGTTTACGTAGACGACATGATAGCTCGATCACAGACAGAAGAAGAACACCTTGATCATTTGCAAAAGTTGTTTGCCAGGTTGAAGGAGTATAAGCTCAGACTGAACCCAAGCAAGTGCACTTTTGGAGTTAGGTCTGGTAAACTTTTGGGATTTATTGTCAGCAACAAAGGCATTGAGGTTGATCCAGCTAAAGTAAAGGCTATACAAGAAATGTCTGCCCCCTGCACTGAAAAGGAGGTTAGAGGATTCTTGGAACACTTAAACTACATTGCGAGGTTCATATCTCACCTAACATCTACATGTGAGCCAATTTTCAAACTGTTGAAGAAAGATCAGGTAGTTGAATGGAACAATGATTGTCAAGTTGTTTTTGATAAAATCAAGGAGTATTTACTAGAACCTCCTATTTTGATGCCACCCGTTGAAGGAAGACCGTTAATCATATATCTGACTGTTTTGGATAACTCAATGGGGTGTGTATTGGGCCAACATGACGAGTCTGGACGAAAAGAGCATGCCATTTATTACCTTAGAAAAAAGTTTACCGACTGTGAGACTTGCTACTCACTGCTTGAGAAAACTTGTTGCGCTTTGGTATGGGCTGCTCACCGGCTAAGGCAGTATATGTTGACTCACACCACTTTGCTGATTTCCAAAATGGATCCGATCAAGTATATCTTCGAGAAGCCTGCTTTATCTGGAAGAATCGCTAGATGGAAAATGATCCTGACTGAGTATGATATCCAGTATACTACCCAAAAAGTTATAAAGGGGAGTGTACTAGCTGACCATCTAGCTCATCAAGCCGTCGAAGATTACCAATCTATGAGATTCGACTTCCCTGACGAGGACATCATGACATTGGACAACATTGAAGGTAACGGACCGTATGACGGACCTGAACAAGGATCCCGATGGACCCTATACTTTGATGGTGCTTCAAATGCACTTGGCAACGATATCGGTGCGGTACTCATTTCTCCGGAAGGTTTCCATACACCTTTCACTGCCTGACTTTGCTTCAGCTGCACCAACAACATGGCTGAATATGAAGCTTGCATCTTTGGTCTCAAGGCTGCTATAGACTTGGGAATAAAATCTTTGGTCGTATTTGGGGACTCGTCTTTGGTTATCAGTCAAGTCAAAGGAGAGTGAGATACTAAACATCCTAATCTTATCCCATTCAAAGAACATGTCTTGACATTGTTGCCTCATTTCGAGCAGATTACTTTCTAGCACTTCCCGCGAGAAGAAAATCAGCTAGCCGATGCTCTGGCTACAATGTCTTCCATGTTTGAACTCAACTGGGATAATGAGGCTCCCCAAATCATCGCCGAGCGAATGGACGAACCTGCGCATTTTCATGAGATTAATACCGAATAAGTAGTGGAACCACCCTGGTTTCATGAAATCAAGAGGTATCTCCAGACTAGAGAACATCCTGAAGGAGCTTCAGTCAATGACAAAAAGTTCTTAAGGAGATTTGCTGCCAAGTTCTTCCTGAGCAATGGTATCCTTTATAAGCGCAACCATGATTGTGTTCTACTTCATTATGTGGACAAGGTTGAAGCAGAGTTAATCATGACTGATATACATAGTGGCACATTTGGCACCCACTTGAGCGGACATACGATGGCTAAGAAGATTCTAAGGGCAGGCTACTACTAGTCTACCATGGAAGCTGATTGTCAACAACATTCCTGTACTTGCCACAAATGCCAAGTCTACGCCGACAAGGTACACATTCCTCTTGTTCCTCTCAATGTTCTGACGGCTCCTTGGCCATTCGCAATGTGGGGCATTGACATGATTGGAGAGATCAAGCCCACGACATCCAATGGGCATCGCTTCATCCTGATGGCTATTGACTACTTCACCAAGTGGGTCGAAGCAGCTTCCTACGCCTCTGTTACAAAGAATGTGGTTGCCCGCTTCATCAAGCAAAACCTCATATGCCGGTATGGTATCCCCGACAGGATTATCACGGATAACGGTAAAAATTTGAACAACACTATGATCACCGCTCTGTGCGAGCAGTTCAAGATTTATCATCACAATTCATCTCCCTATCGGCTGAAGATGAACGGTGATGTTGAAGCTGCGAACAAAAATATCAAGAAGATCATTCAAAAGATGACAGTCACCTACAAGGACTGGCATGAGATGTTTTCGTTTGCTTTGCATGGATATCGTACCACGGCACGTACTTCAACAGGGGTAACTCCCTTTTCTTTGGTATATGGCATGGAAGCTGTTTTACCTATGGAAGTTCAGATTCCTTCCTTGAGGATCATGAAGGATGCCGGTTTAAGTGAAGACGATTGGATTCAAACCCGACTTGATCAACTTAACTTGATCGACGAGAAACGACTTACTCCTGTTTGTCATGGTCAGACGTACCAAAAACGGATGATCAAGGCTTTCAACAAGAAAGTCAGGCGTCAAGTATATCAAGTCGAAGATCTCATAATCAAGCGGATAATCTTATCGCAAAGCGATCCGAGGGGCAAGTGGACTCCTACTTACGAAGGACCATTTGTGATCAAGAGCATCTTTTCTGGTGGGGCAATGATTCTGACCACTATGGACGGTGACGACTTGCCGCACCCTGCGAACGCAGACATAGTCAAAAGATACTACGCGTAAAACAAACCCGACAAGTTGAAAACCCGAAAGGGCGGCTTGGGCAAAAATAGGCATCCCGATGAATCGAAAACCCGAAAGGGCGATTTAGGAAAAAATTAGGGATAAATAAAAAAAATATGTACACCCGACAAGTTGAAAACCCGAAAGGGCGACTTGGGAAAAAAAGGGTTTCCCGATGGATCAAAAACCCGAAAGGGCGGTTCAGGAAAAAGTTAGGGAATTAAAGCGTATGACTATGTCTCGTCGGATCACTTTAAAGACAATCTCTTCACCAACAAGCTCCAAGCTTCTGAACAATCCAATCATCGGAGGACGAAGCAGTGAAGGGACAAGATACTCAGAGTTGTGAAGGCTATAGCAGAATGAGAATCCCATGGAATTGTTACACATAGCCATCTTTCTTTTTGTATAAAATTTTTCAATTTTTACGACAACATTCTCTTACTAGGATGTCTGTCTCCTTTGTACAAAGATACTTACAAAAGTTAATATAAAGATACTTCAAAGTGCAAAAATTTGTTTGCCTATTCTTTCTTTTTTACACTTATGTTTTATATGAAAACGTCCAAAGTTTTGTTAAATAGGCATATGCATTTGAATATAATCACTGCTTGCAAATAAAACGAAATTGAGAAAGGATAATTACTGATAGGTTGAAGGTATAGGAAGATATCTTTGTGCTATTCCAGAAGAAATCCCCTACAGTGCATCATTTAGATCCTCAACAAAGCTAAAACCTTAGAGTATGTGTCCCCAATAGAGTTAAATTTCAAGATCCCCAGTGGAGCCCGAAAACCCTGAAGTACATATCTCCAGCGGAGCCAGAATATTCTAAACCTATTTCTTCAGCAGGCTGTCTTAAAAGCCTGAGAACCAAACAGATAACAGTTAACTTCTTGGCTTATTCCCAACTAGGATGCTTCCCCAATAGATTGGCGTACAACCCAAACTCCTGATTTCACCAGCTGAGTAAACATTCTCCCCACAGAGTTATTTCCCAGCAGATTGAAGATTCTTGGTCTCTTTTCTCCAGCAGAAGTCTCCCAGGTTTTAACTCCCCAGCAGAGATTTTCAGAGTTTTCCTTATTTCTCAGGAAAGTCATGAAGGATTCTCGTTCCCCGCAGAAGTTGTCAAAGACCTTGTTAATCCCCACAAATCGCCAAGGATTTTCAATCTCCAGTAGTGGTCCCAGGATTTCTCCTTCTCAAACAATCAGAGATCTTTAATCCCCAAGCAGTCAGCAAGGATTACTCATCTTCAGCAATCAAAAGATTTTTGAATCCTCAGCATCGGCCAAGGATTTACTGTCCCCGACAGAAGTCAAAGATTTCATTTATCTCGAGTTATCAAGGATTTATTTTCCTCTGCAAGACGGCTACTCAGCTTACATGCACATCCATTACATTCATATATCATAAACATTGATGAAACATAGTTCATTGCATCATACATATCATGCAACATAACTTTGTGTTTTAGATAACATTTTACCCTTTTCAGGATAAAGTTAAAAGGTTATCATTAACAATTATTCAGATACAGTATGGATACACCCCAGACACGGTGGTCATTCTATTACTCATTCAGGATTTCAAGTCAAAATACAGTACAGATACACCCCAGACACGACAGTCATTCTACTGCTCATTCAGACTTCAGCAATCAGATACAGACTAGATACGCTCCAGACATGGCGTCCATTCTATCTCTCATTCAGATTCAACTATCAACTTCAAGTTCAGATACGCTCCAAACACGGATGCCATTCTAGCTCTTACACCAGAAGCTTGATTCTCCCCTGTGCAGTCGCCACAGAAGTCATTTTGTCACTTACTCAGATCCTCGTTACAGTATCAGATACACTCCAGACACGGAAGTCATTCTGCTACTCATACATATCTCAACTTCAGATACAGTCCATATATGCTCCAGACACGGTTTCCATTTTGTCACTCATTCAGAACTTATCCCCAGCACACAGCTGCTCCATATACAGATGTTTCTCTGTTACCCATTCAGAATACAGATACACTCCAGACACGACAGTCATTCTGATGTTCATTCGAAGATCAAATACAGTTACAGCTCGGATACGCTCCAGAAACGGACGTCATTCTTTTGCTCATACAAATTCAGTCTCCAGATACAGTTCAAATGCATTCCAGACACGGATACCATTTTGATGCTCATTCTTCTGACCTACAACATTGCAGTTCAACAAAAATTCTTGGATGGCATCTTTAAGCCCATCTCCAGCAAGATTCTACCATCTCCAAATGGCATCTTTAAGCCCATTCCCCCAACAATATTTCGACGAGTGCAAATTTACGGGCACTCTAGTGTCCAATCCTATTTCACCTTCGAGTCACGAAAGGAAAGCTTGCCAATCTAACTCTCCAGGTTCAAGAAGATTGAACAGGGGAAACTTTTGTACCCCAAAATTTGCCCTCTCATTTTATCAACATTTCCCATCATAAGACTCTTGGAACTCAAGATCAAGCTAGGGTTTGCTCTACTCAAGACACCTCCTTGCACTGTTGACCTAAATTAGGGTTTGAGTTTGCACAGGGTTGTTTTGACCTACAACTCCCAAAGTGACTTTCATACTTCATGTTGGACTCACAAGTTTTTCCATACCAAGTTTCAAGCCTTGAATCAAATTTTTGCCCAGTCAATTGGACAATTGACCTAGAAATCAGCTGTATTGGGGAAAAAGTCAACTGTGGCCAATTGACAGTCAAACCTCATGAATTTTGACCCACATCAACATTATGAACTCATATGAACCATTTGATCAAGTTTGGACCATAATTCCACAAGAAATTTGATCAGATTGCCAAAAGGGCAAAATGGCCATTTTTAGGGTTTTGACTGTACAAAGGAAATTTTTGACTGTTTGACCTAGCCAATGGAACATCAAGCTCAACCATGGACTCAAGGACTCAATGAAATTATCTTGACCCATTCAACAAGTTCAAAAGATCTCAAATGCATAGGATTGACAGATGAATTTTCTCAGTCAACTGATCAAAATTTGACTGTACACTGAAAAGTCAAACTTTGAATTTTTGGCTAAAATCAAGTGCCAAGGGTCATTTTTCATCAAGAAATGTCAAATTATGAAACTTGTTCATCAAGAAACCCAAAATTGCAAATTAGGGTTTAAAATGGAAAAATTTCATAACTTAGAAATTTTCTAAGTTATAAAATTTTCTCATTTTTTCCTAACTTTGTCCCATATTTTCACCAAGATGCAAATGGATTCAAACAAAACTTAAAACATGAAAGTTGTAGTCCATCACAAAGTCTATAACTTTTATTCACAAAGTTTTCTCAAAATAAGCTTGGATCTCAAGTTATGATTTTTGGAACAAGGGTACCTAAAACTTTTAACTTAGGGAAGTTTTGCCCTAGTTTGGGCAGGATTTTGACCCATCTTCTTGGCCATTTTTCACATAGTTCCAATTGGAGTCTAAAGTTTCATTTCAAAGATGGATTGTAGTACATGCTTCAAGATTTCCAAATTGTCCAAGAACTCCTCAAACACATTTGTGGTTATGGAGAATCGAATGCTTGAAGTTGGCAAAAACTCACTTTGTAACCATGGCCAATACATGTTCATACCAAGTTGCAAATCTAACCAAACTAGCTTAGTACATGATTACAGGCCTCTAAACCAATTTATACTCAAAAATTTAATGCAAATACATTGGACATTGGAATTGTTCTGATCAAGGGAGCTTTGTACATTGAACATTTCCATTTTGAGCATAAAGGTCACACTTCCATTTTCATAAAGGCAACTTTATGTCAAGTTGCATTTTCTTGAGCCTTGGACTTCTTTCCTTGCAGCAAACAAGTTCCCTAATCTCAGGCATAGTACACCAACTTGAGCATGCTTGCAGCTAGCCTGTACATGCCATAGCTTGGTCACTTCACATCTTTGCTTTCAAAACAAGTCAAATGGCAAAAAGCTCATAACACACATATCTGATATATTGAACTCAAGCCAAGTTTTCAAACAAGTTATACACACATCCTTGCAAGCCAGAAGCACGAGCCTTTGACCTCTCAAACCTCCTCATACTCAAAAACCACATTTTCTTGCAAAACAGGGCAAGCCCTGCAGAATCACTTCCATCTTCACTTTGCCTCGTGCGTTTTGCCTCAAACTTGTTCCAATACCTTCCATTCAACTCACTCAAACTATCCCAAACCTCCATTTCCAACTGTAACTCCATTTACAGTGTTCACCATTTTTGTTTGGAAGCTTTGCAGGTTGAGTTTTGTAGCACGATTCATGCCACTTCAAAACAAACTAAGCATTGGGAAAGGTTCATGGGGAATCAAGCAAGCTCAAAAGAACCTCAGGCCTCGTTGAAAGTTGCTGCATTGTCCAGCTCGAACTCAACTGAAACAGGTATTTCATGAACTTCTATCTCTCTATTTAGGAACATTTAGACTTAGGTTTGTGAATGAAAGATGTTATATTCATTTCCCTGAAACCATACTTGTGCTTAGTTTTCATTTATATTAATCGTGCTAGGAGAATTTAATCCATGAACTTTCTGAAAAAACTAAGTTAGAAATTAGGGCCAGAGAATTTCTCTCCGGTCTTTGAGAGTTAGATTTAATGTTTTATATGGTTGAAATCGTTGTTTGATGCTCTACAAGTTTCATGTTTTGAGTTTTCTCAAAGGATCACGTTTCCAAGAGTTGGCAGTTTGTACACAGAAGGCGCGTGTTTTTGTTTGAACAGAGGAAGAAGATGAAGTAGCTGGGCTGGGCCTGGCTATTTCCTGCTTTTGACACCCCCATTTTCAGTTTCACACCCCCTGGCCCATTTCTTTGTATATTTATTATTTTTTCATTTTTATTTCATTTCTAACTTTATTATTTTATTTCCAAACATAAAAAATGCCTAAAAAATATTTTCATAAATTTTTATATTTATTTGGTATTTATTTTAATTATTTCTAACATTAAAATGTTTAAATACTTTATATTATTTTGTTTAAACTTAAAAATAAATGTAAAAAATACTTTTATTTTCATTTATTATTTGTATTCACATTTGAAAATATTTTCTTGAAATATATAGATTTTTGTAAATAATTTATTTTATTTTTTACACACTAAATATATATTATATATATATATATATATATATATATATATATATATATATATATATATATATATATATATATATATATATATATATATATATATATATATATATATATATATATATATATATATATATATATATATATATATATATATATATATATATATATATATATATATATATATATATATATATATATATATATATATATATATATATATATATATATATATATATATATATATATATATATATATATATATATATATATATATATATATATATATATATATATATATATATACTTTATTTTATTAAAAGCATAGAATAAAAAACAAAACAAAAATAATACATTTTTGTTTTTATTGATATTTTATACTAAAAAATACATTTTTTTCAATATACTTTTATTTTTGTACATATTGATACATTTTTGTATATAAATAGTAAATGATACCATTTCTTTAAGGAATTAGGGTTTACCCTAAGAATAATTAAAATTAACTTTTAATTTTATTTATTTCTTTACATTTCTTTCCATTGAAAATACTTTACATACATAAAAAACCTTTTTTTGCATAATGCATTTTTTTTAATATTTATTTATTGTATTTATTTAAATATTGTACATTTCAGTATTGTGTCTTGCAAATTCAATTTGGTTGTAATAATTTAGGGTTTAATTTCTTGCAAAATAATCCCCTATTCAAATTTGTACCCCCTTCCCTATATCATGTTGTAATAGTGTAGAACTTAAATTCTCGCACCTTTAAGCTTTCAATTATGCCATGATTATAGAATTAGGGTTGGTATGCAAAATCAAATTAACAAATAGTTTGACCTAATCAAAGACAAAAATGCATGAAAAAACAAACACAATGCACACTTGCACCCCTAGGGTTACAATCCACTTGTTGCCTTCAAAAATGGGCCATGGTATGTATGTTAAGCACTTTGGCAAATTAAAAACAAAACAAAGATCATAGTCCCTCGATGACGCTATCTGAGTTGCCTAAACAAAATGAACAAGTCCCTCAAGAAAATTGCCAAAAGTACTCGACACAATCGCTATCATGGTCTATACGATGACCCGCACCTGTCCCGTTTAACATCCTAATACAAGGTTGTTTACCAAATGCAATGGTAAAACAACATTGTTAAAAGGGTTAAAAATGTGTAGGAAATACCTTTGAGTAAAATAGGGTAGACAACTCTTAGTTACTTGATCAAAAACTTGCAAAACATACTTGCTATTTTCAAACACACTTCACAACACACTTTCAAAACCCTACTTTCAAATATTGGAAACTTTTCAAAAGACAAAAACACCTTTGTATACATTCAAACAAGAATCATTACAAAGGTTGCCACAACGATGGCCTCTTTTTAAAACATCTTTCAAAACCACACACAAAGCACCATTTCAAACAATTGAAGAGCACCATTTCAAACAATTGAAAAGCAAAGCAAGTGATCTAAACAAGTAACTAAGAGCCCATGGATAACCATGGATGAAAAGGGTGCTTGCACCTTCCCTTTTCATAATCTACTCCCCAAACCCAAGAAAACATCTCAAAGGTCTTTCCTGTGCTTTTTGACCTTTCCTTATGATAAAATAAAAAGTCGGCGGCGACTCTTGCTAAACCGAAACATTTGCAAACACAAACGCAAAATCCTAAGTCAGTTCTCCCACCGTATCACAATACCCATAGTAAGTCCAAACATAAATCTTGAGAGAGAACATAAGAGGATCAACCATCAGTATTTGATCAACCTTCAATACCAGATAAAAAAGATGTTGAGCATGCACATTACGCACCTCAAGAAACTTCTCCTTAAGCCCGAAATCCAGACCATATGTCTGACACTGAGGTGTTTGATCACAAGTCTCTTGCACCTAAATAGGATATTCCTTATAGCATGTAGACCATAACACATGGGGTTTTGTATGATCATCAACCCTTCAAACAGACTGTCCAGAAGTACTTATGCTTCTCCCAATTCTTCAGGACAACTCATCAAGACTGTAAGTTAATCTTTCAGAATAATAACTTACCTTAGGTTGATGCATCTCCATTGCACACAACCCCTAGAGCGTTTATTTCACTTTAGAAGAACAAGAGTTCAATGCTCTCATAGACCTGATAAGAGATATCAAGTTTTATTAAATATCCTCCATCCTGTGTGAGAGAAACACCAGTCAAGCCAAGTTGAGAAAAATAAATTATTAACACAAGGATGTTAAGACATTATATCTAACATATCAAGAACCTCCAACTTCATACTAGGGATTCTTTTTCAATAACTATTATGAACACCTTAAGAATTATACATTCTCCTCTTTAATAGCAGTACATACATATGGTTAGTGCACACCCACATAAATACAAACATAATATGTTCCTTGGCCACAAACAAGATTCCATAATAAATATGGCTCCCTTGATCATAAGGATTTTCCATAATTCTGAGAGAATTCCCTTCACATATGAACTTGACCTTCATATATGAAAACAACCAACTGAGATAACAAAATTCTTCAGGACACTAAAGCTCAGCCTCTGCACTTCTACTAACTTGAATCAGAAATAAACTGACCCAAGAAGCACACCATTGGTTGATCACTTCCCAACCAATTGAATCCAATATGTGTTTCTGGATAAAACATTTTAGATACAACCATAAATGCCTCCTCTTCCAAGTCGGGAGTAGGTTCCAAACATATGTGGTCAATACACGTTTTTCTGGTACCCAGAGCATTTGTTCTGCTACAGGAATCTGCATGCTTGCTGAAACAATGTCCCAACATCTTGTAGGACATTAGTTCATTACTTATGGAACTCGCAAAACAAAGCTTGGTTCTGAAGCCTAACACTGCTTACAGAGAACAGATAACCCTTGATCACCCTCAAGGTTCACAAAAATGTTCCAAGCTTCAGCAATACCAAACTACAGCAAGACTCAGTCGCTTTCCTAATTAGATCCAGAATTAGGAAGACTCTGCAAGAAGCCAAAATATATGGCTCTAATCTTTTTCAATAAACTCATCAAAAGTGCCTTTATGAGTGGACTTGAGAGATAAAACTCAAGTATCATTGGCAACTTCATGGAATCAATTGAGATTATCTTATATACACTACAACATCACACACCAAACCTGCTGAGGAGACCAAACCCTAAAGCCCTTCCTTTAATTTTGACACAAGGAAAACCCAAGGTTACAATAGATACCATGCAGCGGAATACACAACAACATAAAATTCCTCAATAGTCTTCAGGAACAACATATTGCACACAACCACAACACTCCAGGTGTGTTGCGACTGGTTTTTGATCAGAGTTGCCACTATTAGTTTTTATCCTAGGGAAGGGAATCTAATAGGAAACCCTAATTCACAGACAAAGATTCTAGGTTTCGGACTTCATTAGACGAAAGGAAGGTGTTAGGCACCTTTCATCTACCTTGTTCACAAGGATATTAGGTTTTAGGTTTAGGTTTGAGGTAAACAGGGTTTTAAATTTTTAATAGGGGAAAAAAGGGTTTTAATTTTTTAATTGGGAAGGGTTTGTTTTTTTTTATAAGGGAACTCGCTACGATTTCTGATCATATGCCTACGTATCCTCTTAAGAGGAATCAGAGTCCCAATTCATAGTTCATATAGGTTTGGTGTTTTTTAGGGGTCGCAAACGTACTTTGAATCACCTTGCATTTTGGCCGAGAGTAGTGATTGCGGAAATTTTGACTAAATGCGCGGTAAGTCAAAATTTGTTTGAAACCCTTTTGCAAAAAACAGTTGATTAGATTAGTTGATTGCAGAAAAATAGTTTGATGATTGGTTGATATTTTTCAATCATATAAATTGCAAAAAATCTTGATTAATGCATGATAAAAAATATTTCATACAATATATAGAAAATAATGTATTCATGAGCTTTTGAAAAAATAATTTATTATAATATAGTAATATTTAAATAGTAAATAAAATATATTAATAATAATAATTAATAATAATAATTAATTATGAAAATAAATAAGTAATTATAGTAATAATAATAATAAAAAGAAATAATATATAAATAATAAAATATAAAAATAAATAAATAATTTAGTTAAATCAGGGGGGTGTAATTCTAGCTAAGCAGTAAATAAGATGGGGCGCTAATAGCAGAACTGGGCTAGGCCCAAAGATGAATTCAGACAGGGGGTGTAGTTTGTTTGACGTTTTAGTAATTTAAGGAATGGGGAGTGCTAAGAGTAATTGGGCTTAGGACCAAATGTGAATTGAAAGGTCGGTTTGATTACGTGTGCGAGGGAGCATGAGGCTTACGATGGGACTTGGCCTGCGGCTGTCCGATTATGATCTTGCGGTCAAAGTTGAGGGAACATTTTAATTATTGTAGGAACGCATGTGTAGGATTGGAACGTTAAAAATGTTTTCCTTTACACTTTTCTAATCATTTTATTTTATTTTACAGTAACCTTTCTCTCTTCCACTCGCGACACCAAAACCTTGTTTCTCTCTTCTCAAACCCTAATGCCACACCACCACCGGCGGTGGCGCTACAACCCGATATCCCCCAAATCAAAACCAAAATGCAAGAACGATAAGAGATCTGAGTTTTTTGTTTACCCTGTTTGCGATTTTGACTTCGAGCTTCTAGATTTCACACTAACCTCCTTCTTATGTTTTTCGATCCACAGGTTTTGAAGGTGGTGGCCGACGATGGTGAAGCGATGGAGCGATTCAACTACAGTTGGCAACAACGATTAGGGTTTCGGATACCGAAACCCCAATCGCTGTGGTCTCGACGTCTTCAACAACAACCCTCGGTTCTTCACGTTCTTCTTCAATTCTTCTCTGTCTCGGTATCAATTTCTTCTTCCAGCTTCGTCGTTGCATTTTTTCTTCTCTATTCTTCTCCAATCCCCTGTATATCTTCCTCAATTCTTCTATCCTCTAATAATCTTCCCTCCTCCTTTTCTGTGGAATCCTCCCTCTATTTATATGCTTTAGGGTTTGAGTCAATTTGCTGCTACAAAAATGGATAACACAGATTTAGGGATTAGGGATTATCGTTAATTGATTTTGTTTATATTGTAATTGATTCAATTGTTGATTGTAAATTTTGGATTTGATTAAGTGTTTTTGGATTTAGACTGTATAGATATTGTAATGATTTGTAAAAGATCTGTTTTCACTTGGATTTTATTTTACTGTAATTTCCTGGGCTTGGATATTGTTTTTGCGTTTTGTAGATTTGATTCAGTAAAATATTTTGGATTTTGAGCTGCTAAAAGATTTGGTTTAGCTATTAATTTGAACAGTAAATGTTCATGCCACAAAACGTGCGTAAAATCTTGGATAATTGGAACAGTAAGTGTTAATAGTCATGAATTGGGCCTTGCGTTAATTAGCTTACCGTCTATCCTGCATTTTTGCAATTCGGCCTTATAAAAAAATTCTTCCTCAGCCCAACAACAGTTGTTATTACACATACTCCCTTTTGATATAAACTGGGCCCAATATTTGGCCCTTCAAAATAGGTTTTCAAATAATTTTTAATAAATGATTTTAAAACTCAATATCTAATAAACAAAAATGGTTTCAATAATAACGTTTTTGTTTTTAAAATAACAGTAAACAAAAGATGTTAATTGGGCCTAATTGGCTTTAACAAATCGATCCATCCAAAAAAATATTTAATAAAACTCTTAATAAAAGATGTCTAATAACCAAGTATTTTTATAATTTTATAAAATATTTTTTTTATTTTATTAAATTCATTATAATAACATATAATGTTTTCATACCAATCTCTTCTAAAATAAAATGACAAATGGGCTAATTTAAAAGAACTTAAACGGGCTTTAATATATTCTACAACCCATTTCTTTACTAACAGCAACTTAACCTTAAGTGGACTTAATAATTTAATAACTTAATAATTATTTTTGAAACATGTTCCCATATTTGAATCGCATGGGCCATTGGCCAGCATGCTTCGTAAATGGGCCTATGGATAAACGGGTCTTTCTGATTTAGAAAACCCCATTTTCCTGAATTGAAATACACCCCCTGGTTGACTTAAATTTTAAGAATGGGCCATCAGATATTGTTGTACCATCCTTAAACGTTTCTTTATTATTTTAATCTTGAAAAATACAAACCATCGAGGTAGGACAATTTTTGGGTACGACAGCTTCCCCTATTCAATTATCTTCCAATTGAATAGCGTGAGAAGATACGGGTCTGGCGCATCCTGATTGGGAGTTTATTGAATACATGGAATACCAAAAATTTGTCCGACCAATCATAAGGTTATGCTGATATAGCATGCCCTTACGAGTATTAAGGATGTAGGCAAAGCTGATGATATATCGCTTACCAGGGTTTGGTGATGAGGCAGATGGTCTTTAGCTTAAGAGTGCAATTTTGTATGTCTTGGTTTAGTTTTGATTATTCTCCCATTTGGAGGATAAATACAACAATAATTTACGATGCATGGCTTCTTGAAGACTGAGGCCATGGGTTATGTTCGTGAATCATTGCATGACGTCTTAGGCGATTGGCTAGATATTTTTTTGTTTTCTTTCGAGCATCGCTGCATGAAGTCTGAGGCGATGATTTGTGTTACGGAATAAAGAAACGCATTGCCGCATGAAGTCTTAGGCAATGAGCTTAAATTTGCAAATTGTTGCGTGAAGTCTGAGGAAATAAGCTAAATTTGGTTCTCGAGCATCGCTGCGTGAAGTATGAGGCGATGGTTTGTCTTATGGAATAAAGAAACACATTGCTGCATGATGACTTAGGCAATGGGTTAGGTTCGCAAATCTCTGCGTGAAGTTTGAGGCGATAGGCTAGATTTTATTTTCGAGCATCGCTGCATGAAGTATGAGGTGATGGTATGGAGCTTGGAATAAAGAAACACATTGCTGCATTAAGTCTGAGGCAATGGGTAAGGTTCATGAATCGCTGCATGAAGTCTGAGGCGATGAGCTGATATTTATATTTTTGAGCATCGTTGCATGAAGTCTGAAGCGATGGTCTGTGTTGCGGAATGAAGAAACACATTGCTGCATGAAGTCTGAGGCAATGGGTTTGGTTCGCAAATTACTTCATGAAGTCTGAGGCGATAAGCTAAATTTGTTTTCGAGCATCGCTGCATGAAGTCTTAGGCGATGGTCTATGTCATGGAATAAGTAAACACATTACTGCATGAAGTCTGAGGCAATGGGTTAGGTTCACAAATCATTGTGTGAAGTCTGAGGCGATAAGCTAAATTTGTTTTCGAGCATCGCTGCATGAACTCTGAGGCGATGGTCTGGAGCGTGGAATAAAGAAACACATTGTTGCATGGAGTATGAGGAAATGTATCGAGTTTGGAGAGTACATTGAGGCTTAGAGGCAATGTACTGAGTTTTGTGAATACATTGAGGCTTAGAGGTAGTTTACTGAGATAGAAGAATACATTGAGTCTTAGAGGCAATGTATCGAGCTTCGTTCATTGCTGCATGGAGACTTAGGTAATGGACTACTTTATTAGGAACTCATCACTACATAGAGACTTAGGTGATGGGTTGAATGCGTCACGGCATGAAGACTTAGGTGATGGACTGAATCGTAGGAGAAGTGTTTTGTTGGTTGACCCTTAGATAGTTAAATCAAGGGTGATACTGTTTGTTTGTTGTATGATACATGCGTACGATATTTGATATTCAGATGTTTGGATGTATGCGAAATGTATGATGTTTGACGTTGATATGGAACCTTGAATATATGCGTATTGTATGCAAAAATGTATAGTGTATGTATGCTTTGGATATGCAAAATGTATGAATGAAATGTGTGTAAGGTGTGCGTATGCCTTGAAATGTTATGAAGACTATTTCTGGCATTCTCTCCTTTAAACCATTGACTTAGAGTTATCAATCCCCTGGCGTTGTATGTTGTTTCGTCGTAGCTTTGTTGAATTCAATTTGAATGCGGTGAAAAGCGTTAGCAAAATTTTGAACATTGATTTTGTATTGTGAGTGCAGGTGTAGACGTAGACGTAGATGTAGGTAATGGCATATGCGTAGATTTGTATGTTGCAGGAGTAGACGTATGTATTGGCGTATGTGTAGCCTTTTATGTTGTAAACGCATGCGTAGACGTGGACATGTGTATAGACTTTGTATTGTGAGTGCAAGCATAGGCGCAGACGTATGTGCCGATGTAGACTTTTTGTGTCGTGAGCGTAGACATAGGTGTAGACATGTGTATATAATTTTGTAAGACGTAGGAGTAGCCATGTGCGTGGACGTAGACGCGGATTTTCTTTTGATGTTTTTCTAACCCAAAATGCCTTTTCAATGTTTTGTTAAATGCTTTTATTTCGTTAATCCCCCGAAATGATTTCAAGACAATACTCACAAGTAATGATCATAGTATTTTGTAAACAAGTCTGAGAAAAGAAAAAACAAAATTTGAAAGGTACAAAGAAAGAAAATGTTTTATTGATATGCCTCTGAATAGGCGAGAGTACAAGATGCAATTCCTAGAAAGAGGTAATTACATCAATTTTTGAAACTGTAAATGGAAATAAAAAATGATAATTCATGTTGTTATTCCCTAATATCCTTTTAATGCTCTTATCTCCTTTGCTTCTGAGTTGTATGATTTAGATCTATCTCTCCCTTCGTGGTTCGTAGCCGCAGTTCTTATATCACAGTCTTTTTGTTCTTTATTTCTTTGTATGAAATCCCTAAATTTTGCCTGGATTGCCCTTTCGTGTTTTCAATCCACCGGAATAAATTTTTGTTTATATGCCCCTAATTTTTGACTGGATCGCCCTTTAGGGTTTTCGATCCACCAGGACGCTCCTTTTTGCCTAAGTCACCTGTTTAGGGTTCGAGCTTAGCGAGCTTCTTATACATAGTGTTTTTTTACTGCGTCTGAGCCTTTTGGATGTGGTAGTTCTTCCCCATCCATTCTTGTGAGGATAAGACCACAACCGGAGAATGTTGTTTTGACTACATATGGACCTTCATAGTTGGGTTTCCATTTACCACGTGAGTCGAGGCAAGGTAGCAGAATCTTTTTGAGTACTAGACCATGTTGTGGTTTATCTTCTGCAGCATATTGTTACTCTGAAAGAAATCTGAGGCTAATTTCTGTAGAGTTTGTTTGTCGATGCTAGAGGCGTTTTCTGGATGTTCTTGCTTTTCGAGGTACTTCTTGATGTCGTAAAACCAAGGCTTGTCATCCGGTCTTTTTTTTATAGCAAGACAGTATGTGGGCTCTTGATCGTGATGCATGGTTCGTGGTTTGACCAAGTTACTTTTGAACATAGATAATATAGTTTCCAGAGCGTCTGCCATTTGATTTTCTTCTTGTGGGATGTGGCTGAAAGTGATCTTTGTTAATTTCGTAACCAGTTTTCAAAACATGACCCCAATATGGAATCATTTTTGAATTTTTAGTATCCCATTCGCCGTTGACTTGGTATATGGCTTGTGAGCATTCTTTGGAGGAGTCAAAATTTCCCCTATATCGTGCCCCAGTGCATTTGAATCCCCGTCGAATGTGAGTATCCAGTGTGCCCCTGGCTCGGGTCCTTTGTCGAGTCCTGGTATTTTGTAGTTGATTATTTTTACAGCAATGTCTGTATCTAACCTTGGCCTATTTTTGTAGGAACAAGCAAATATGTGCAATAATTTGATCAGCTTATTTGTGGCTCCGCTCTAACATTGCCCCTTAGCTTGGTTTCTTTCGGATCTTCCCATGTGCTTAGATTGATGGTCTCAATAGCCTCTTGATATGGTTGTACGTTGTCAGTCTTTCGCTCTATTTCCCTTTCCATTTCCTCAGGGAGTTCAAGATTTTCATCATCCTCCTCTTTAGCTTGGTTAATAGGAGCATCAAAATTATATCGGATTGCAGCAGTAGTATTATCGGTGGCTTTGGGCATGAACCTGCACACTTATCATGTTTTGGTGCAGATTTAGTGTATGAAATTTGAAAATGCATATGTAGATAAAGTATTGTCATTTTTAAATTTACGGAATAAATGTAAGAGAAAGATAAGGATCTTAATTAGAAGCAAAATATCACTTTTATTAATCGTAAATATTTCCTGAAACAAAATGGGGGAACCCTTACAAGAAACCCCTATGCCCCGGGCTTGACATAGGTTCTTTCAAAAACAAGAAAAATTACTTAGGAAAGAAAAAAGATCTCATGAATCTCCACGGCAGTCCATCTTTTGGGTTCTTCTCCTGGAGTGCATTCTCGGATGAATTCAATTGCCTTTTTGGTGTTGATTTTGTTGGATATCTTCGCCACATGTCCGCCATGCTCTAGTACCTTGTTGACAAAGGTCGCTTGGATTGGAGGAAAATGTGCTTCGCCCTTAAGAGCAGTTTTATATTTTTCTTCGGGGTATGGTCCGAATTGGTCTATGCCCTGGTCCCCTGGCCTTTGTAGAGTTATTTTGAAAGCTCCATTGTGTTCTAGCGGGAATCCACATCCTAACAGATATTCTTTCAGAAAGTTTATCGGGGTTTTTTCTTGTCTTCTTTCCCCAGAGTCAGTGACTACTTCAATTGCGTTTATTATAGGCCCATCGTGCGAAGGCATAAGGTTTGATTTGATGTTAGGCTTCTCGAAAGTGATGTCTTGAGATTCTAACAAATCTTGGACCTTATGCTTAAATGGCCAACATTGCTCTATGGTATGTCCAGGAGAATTAGCATGATACTCACATCTGGCATTGGCATCGTATCTTCATGGGAGTGGCCCGACTAGAGGAGATAAAGACTTTATTTCCACCAAGGATGCCTTAAATGGCTAGGTGGAATTGGGAGTGGATCAAATTTCCTGGGTGGCCTTCTGCCTTACTGCTGCCCTTGCGGGATCACTAATGGTTGTTGTACCCTGGGTTGTGATGCTACAACATTAATTTCTCCCTCTTTTCCTTTGGGGAAGTTTGAAGCAGGCCTTTTTGAATTGTAGGGAGCATTTGATGGTCCCCCTGATATCTTCCCATTTTTTATTCCAGTCTCGATTCTTTCTCCGATAGTTACTAGGTATGAGAACCCCGAAGAGATACTTCCAACCATCTTCTCATAATACATCCCTTGCAAATTCCCCATGAACGTGTCTACTAATCTTTTCTCTAACAGTGGTGTTTGCACACGGGATGCCAACTCCCTCCATCTCTGAGCATACTCCTTGAATGACTCGTCTTTCTTCTGGGACAGGTTCTGGACTTGCATGCGGGTAGGCGCCATGTCCAGGTTATATTTGTAATGCTTTAGAAAAGCATTAGCAAGATCTGCCCAGGTTCGAATATGCTTTCTTACCAATTGCATATACCACTCTGAAGATGCCCCACTCAGGCTATCTTGAAAATAGTGAATCATCAGCTTCTAATCGTGGGCATGGGCATGCATCTTCCTGCAATACATATTGTTGTACCCCAAAATTTTCCCTCTCACTTATCAAGAATTTTCTCACAAGATCTCTTTGACTCAAAACTGCACTAGGGTTTGATCAGCTCAAGACACCTCCTTAAGCACTGATGACCAAAATTAGGGTTTGATTTTGAACAAGGATTTTTGAACTTCCAATTCCCCATTTTACTTTCATGGATCATTATGGACCCCCAAGATCACTCATGTCAAGTTTCAAGCCTTGGATCACACTCTGGCTCAGTCAATTGAGCAGTTGACCTAAAAATCAACTGTATTGGGAAAAAGTTCAACTATGGCTAATTCACAGTCAAAATTCATAAATTTTGATCCACATTAACATTTTAGACTCGTATGTAATATTTGATCAAGTTTGGACCATAATTCCTCAAGAAATTTGATCAAATCTACAAAAGGGAAAAATGGCCAAAATTAGGGTTTTGACGGGGAAAGGGCAATTTCTGATTTTTGACCTAGCAAATGGTCCATTGGTTTAAGGCATGATCTAAAGAGTCCAATTGCATCATTTTTACCTAATAATATGGTTCAAAACATTGCAAGTCCATTGGATTGAAAGATGAATTTTTCAATCAACTGATCAAAAGTCAACTGTATACTGAAAAGTCAAACTTTGACTTTTTGGTCAAATTCAAGTGCCAAAGATCATAATTCATCAAAACATGTCAAAATATGAAACTTATTCATCAAGAAAACAAAAAGTCAAGATTTCATTTTGAAAAGTCAAAATTTTTAAACTTAGAAATTTTTTAAGTGTTGGAAATTTCATGTTTTTTCATAATTTTGAGCAGAATTTTCACCATGATGCAAGATGAGTCAAGAGAAACTTCCAACATGAAATTTGTAGATCTCCATGAAATATACAACTTTTCTTTACACAACTCCTTCCAAAAATGCATGGATCTCAAGTTATAATTTTATCAATATGTGGTCATGAAGCTAAACACTTAGTGAAATTTTGCCCTAATTTGGTCAGGATTATGACCCAACTTCATGGAACTTTTTCATACAATTACAAGGGGAATCTTCAAAATAAATTCAAAGATGGATTGTAGAGCACATTTCAAGCTTTCCAAAATGTCCAAGAACTCCTTGAGATCATTCTTGAGTAGGGAGAATCGAAGAGATGAAGTTAGGGTTTTGTCACTTTAATTACAAGTCATTTTAGTGATGAACAAATTTCAAATTCAAACCATGCTGCATAAACACTACTTTGCAGGCCTTAAACTTGTTAGGCACCCCATAATTAATGGTTTACACATCTATTAGAGGCCTCACTTCAAGCATTCAATGCATGGACAGGCTTATATCCATTTTTGGAAGAAAGGTCACATTGCCATTTTCATAAAGCAACTTTTTGTACAAAACTTGTTCTTGAGCCTTGCACTTGTTCTCTTCTGATAAACAGGTCCTATAACTCATGAGAAATGTTTCAAACACTTACAATCACCCATCCCATGCTTGTACCTCTCCTTGAAACTTGTTTCCCTCTTTTCTTCAAAATCGAGTAACCTAACCAAAAGCTAGGAACTTGTACTTCAGATTATCAAAAGCTCTCAAACACTTATGTTTATACATACACAAACCAATTGACACAAAGACACGAATACTTAACCACTGAAAGAACCTAGAACTTAGAATCACACTTCACACTTTCATTTTCACAAAAACTGACCAAAAACTTGAAACTCATAATATACTCATGCGTTTCTTGGCCTTTTGGTTTCTAAAGTTTCTAAACATCACATATAATCAATCTCGCACTCTGTTTTAGAACTGTAACACCATTAACACCATCCTCCATTTCTAAAAACAGCGCTCTACACATTGACTTCTCCAGACCATTTCAGCCATCCATTGTTCAAGTTAATCATTGCATTAGCTTCCTGGGACCTCAAGGAAGCTAACCTGATCATCACCATCGCTTGAAATAAGCTCAAACTCAAAACACGATTTCCATTTTTGAGATAAGTTTTCTCAACTTTGAACTCTTCATACAGGCATCATCAATAGTTTATTGGTAAACAAAACATGTAGATATCATTGCCCTGAAGCTAACCATGTCCATAGTTTCCATTAATTTTGCTTGAGCTCAGAGAATTTTGAAACTGAAATTTCTGAGATTTTTAGGGTTCAGATTAGAGCCATTAAAATTCATGCTTATCTTTGAGCTATAGTTTTAATGCTTTACATTTCTGAAACCGTGAGAACATTTGCCACAAGTTTCATGTTTACAGTTTTCATTTTTGATGAGAAATGAGCAAGTTACAGTTGGTCTGGCTGGAGGTTGAAGATGAAGTATTCAGGGCGCATTTTGCCTTGTATATTTATTGTTTTGCTTATGTTAACGGATGTATAACCACCCCAATGGTAGAAGCGCACGCCTGTAACCTTTGGGACCTGGGTTCGAGCCCTAGTGGTACCCTTTTTCATTTTTTTCACATTTTGCTTTCTGATTTTTGGATTTTTGGCAGGCGCTAGGCCTCTTTGGGCCTGGCTTGTTTTTTTATTTTTTCTAACTAACTCCCCAGCAGACTATTGGCACCCCTGGCCCAAGTTTATTTATTTTCTTTTTTTTATTTTATTTTTATTTTCTTAAATATATTTTCTAAATACTGAAAAATCATAAAATAGAAAAAATGATAGATTTATATTTTGACTTAGTTTATTTTATTTTTCTCACAAAAAATATTTGTATTGACTATACTTTATTTATTTTTTTACTTATTATCTTGTAAATATAATTAAAACTAGGGTATTATTTATTTTCTTTCATACTAATTAAAGTATATTATTTTTGACATAAAAAAGACTAAAAATATTTCATGATACTATTGATATTTTCAAGACAAAAATACCAAAAACACTTTTCTTATAAAACTTATTTTCTTTTATTTTAATTAATAGATTTAGGGTTTTATTTAAAAATCTTTTCTTAATAAATTTAGGGTTTACTTTTCATTAATTATTTTTCTTTTAATTAATTATATTAAGACAAAATCTTTTTCTCATAAAAAAATTAAACAAATATCCATTTACTTCACATTTTGCATTTTTTGTACATTTATTCATTGTGTACATTATATCCATTTAATTTCTTGTATATTAATATCCAATTAAATTTGGTTGTAATAGATTAATTAGTTTTATATTCTTGCAATCCCCATTCAATTTGTACACCCCCCCCCCCCCCCCTCCCACGCACACACACACAAATGTTGTAATAGTGTAGTAACTTTAAATTTCGCAATTTATCGCTTTTATATAACATGCTAGTAATTAGGGTTTGTATGGAAAGACTAAAACCAATGCTTAGAAAACCCTAATTCAAGACAAAAAACAAGCATGAAAAAAATGCACTTGCACACAAGCACCCCTAGGGTAAATCCACTCAGTTGCCTTTACAAAATGGTCATATTACGCATGTAAGGTATCTTAGCAAAAACAAGCAAGTAGAAGATCATAGTCCCTAGATGACACTATATAAGTTACCTTTCAAATGATCTTAGTCCCTAAAAAAGAATGCTAAGTGTGATACGGTGGGAGAACTGACTTGAAAGTTTTGCATTTTATCGCAAATGTCGCAGTTAGCAAGAGTCGCCACCGACTTTTCTTTTATCCAAAAGGAAAGGTAAAAAATCACATGAAATACCTTTGAGATGTTTTCTTGAGTTCGGGGGGTAGATTATGAAAAGGGAAGGTGCTAGCACCCTTTTCATCCATGGTTTTTCATGGGCTCTTAGTTACTTGCTTAGATCACTTGCTTTGCTTTGTTTGAAATGGTGTTTGGTGTTTGGTTTTGAAAGTATTTTGAAAAGAGGCCATTCGTTTAGGCAATCTTTGTAATGATTCTCATTCGTAATAATGTATACAAAGATGTTTGTATTTTGAAAATGTTTTTAATGATTTTGTAAGATGTTTTGAAAGGTGTTCGTGTTTTTGAAAATAGCAAGGATTGTTTGAAAACAAGCAAGTAACTTAGAAGCTATCTACCTACTCAAATGTCTTTCTTGTGCATTTTCTATTCCTTTGACATTGTTGACTTACCATTGATTTGGTAAGCAACCCTATCTTTGGATGTAAACGGGACGGGTGTGGGTCATTGTATAACCATGATAGCAATGTTGCCAAGTATCTTAGCATTTTGAGGGACCAAGATCATTTTGTAAGGCAACTCTAAATAGCGTCATCGAGGGACTATGATCTTATACTTGTTTTGTTTTGCCAAGATACTTCGCATGTGTAACATGGCCATTTTATTTTAGGCAACCAAGTGGGAGAAACCCTAAGGGTGCTTGTGTGTAAAGTGTATCATTTTCATGCTTTTGATCTTGTATTTAGGGTTTTTCTATTTTGTTTTGTTTCGTTCTTGTCATGCAAACCCTAATTACTAATCATGGTATAAAGCGATAAATTGCGTAATGTAAATATACTAAGCTATTACAACAATTTTTATGGGAGGGGGGAATACAAGTTTGAATGGGGGATTTGCACAAATATAAAGCTAAATATATTATAACAACCATATCGAATATGCGCGAATTAAATAAATATAGTACAAATATTTAAAATGCAATGCAATGTTCATGTTAAGAAAAATGTTTTATGTCTTGTTTTTGTATGAGAAAAATATTTAATTTAAACCTAACAAAAAGGAAAAAAAATAATATTTATTTTTGGAAGGGGTTTAAACCCTAGTTTTTTAATTAAAAGAAAATAATGTTCTATATTTATTAACTTGTATATTTTTTACATAAAAAATAATAAATAATATTATGCTTAAATATTAAAAATTAAATATGTGTAGAAAATAAGTATTTATGAGTATAAAATGTATAATAAAAATATTAAGTATTTTTAATTATTTACAAACTATTTAAGAAAAATAAATTCTATCTTATTCAAATAAATTAATTTTTATGTGAAAAAATAATAAAAAATAAAATAAAAGTGTAAAAGTAAAGAAATCATTTTTTTGATTTTTTATCATTCAGAAAAAACAAACAAAATTATTAAATATGAAAATATAAAAAAAATACAAAAATATAAAAAAGTCAGCCAGGGGGGTGCAATAGCAAATCAGGGTGGTGTGAATAGAAAAAACAAAAAGGCCAAGGCAACAAAAAGCCGAGAACCACTTCATCCATGTCCTTCATTCATCCTCTTCACACGTTTCCAGTTCAAACCTGTAACTTGCTTATGCTTGCATAAAAGCAAAAACTCATAACATGAAAAATGTGGCATTTGAGCTCACAATTCCAACCATATAAATTATGTAACCTAACTCTTAAAGATCAAAGAGAATTTTGGAATCCCTAATTCATGACCTAATTTTTTCAGAGTTTTCAATCTTCAAATTCTCTTAGCACAAGTAATGTAAATGAAAAGTAGTGATATGTACAGCTTCGTTATGATGAGAGCTACATTTTTTCATCACAAATCGTGGCTTGAAGTTGCCTATATACAGAGATAGATTTTAAGAAAATACATCCTTCAGCTGGAATCGTGTAGGACAATATAGGGACTTTAATGGAGGCCTGGTGATTGTTTAAGCTTCCTTGAACTTCCCTGAACCTATTCAAATGCTTATCTTGCTCTGAGGATGGATGGAACTCTCTGACCAAGTCCAACTGTAAGCTTCCAAATTGAAAATGGCAGATGCTGAAACAGGGGTTACAAAACCAGGGTGATAGCTTGGATTGTCTAGGTATCAAGTGAATAAGATGTTTGAGTTGATTAAATACAAAACGCACGAGCCAAATGAGAGTTGGCTGTGCTTTTGCAGAAACTGTATGCAAAGGAAGATTTTTGGTGTTTTTTAGTTTTAGTGAGTTCTAAGTCCAAGCAAAACGTGTTATGCCTTGTACAGAGTTTGCAAATATGTATAGAAGTGATCCAAAGTCAGCCCTTACTAGTTGTGCAAGCTCTAGCCCTTTTTGCAACTTTTCTTGCATTTGAAGCAAAGTTGACATGACCAATCCCACATGCTTGTACTAGCTTGCTTGAGGGATGAAATGAACTTGTACAATTTTCTTGAGAGCTGTAGAGTTTGCTTGTACCAAGGGGACAGGTCCAATGCTCCAAGTTGACAAAGTTGCAAAAGTTCACCTTTATGAAAATGGCAATGTAACCTTTTTGCCCAAAATGGAAATACATCTTGTGTAAAGCTTCAAAAGCAAAGATAAAGGCTTTAGCTTCTGAGTATGCATTTAATTATGGAGTGTATATCAAGCTTAGGACCTGTAAGGCAAGATATAACCAGCATATATTTGATTTTCAACTTGATGCTATGTGAAAATGGCTTGAACAAAAGTGAGAAAATGCCAACTTCCCTTCTTCGATTCTCTCTACTCAAAAATGATCTTGGAAATTTCTTTGACATTTTGGAATGATTTAAGTGTTATCTATAATACATCTTTGAAATTCAATTTGAGATACCTCTTGGAACTAGGTGAAAAGTTGCCATGAAGTTGGGTCCAAAACCTCCCTAAATTAGGGAAAAATTTCACTAAGTTATTTAGTTCATGGCCATGTATTCACAAACTCATAACTTGAGATCTAAACATATTTAGGGAAAAGTTTGTGAAGAAAAGTTGTAGACTTCATGGAGGACTACAACTTTCATGTTGGGAACTTTTCTTGAATCAAAATGCATCATGGTGAAAAAGTGGTGAAAAGTTGGGGAAAAATAAGAAAATTTGTATACTTAGAAAAATTCTAAGTTATGAAAATTTTCAAATTAAAACCCTAATTTTCAAATTTGGTTTTCTTGGTGAACAAGTTTCATATTTTGTCATATCTTGATGAATTATGACCCTTGGTACTTGATTTTGACCAAAAAGTCAAAGTTTAAGTATACAGTTGACTTTTGATCAGTTGACTGCAAAATTCATATGTCAATCCAATGAACTTGAGATCTTTTGAACCATGTAATTAGGTCAAGATGATGCCATTGAACCATTGAAATCATGTTTGAACTTAATTGGTCATTGGCTAGGTTAAAAATCAGAAATTGCCCTTTCTCAATCAAAACCCTAATTTTACCCATTTTGCCCTTTTGATGATTTGATCAAATTTCTTGAGGAGTTGTGATCCAAACTTGATAAAATGGTACATATGAGTCTAGAATGTTGATGTGGATAAAAAATTATGAAGTTTGACTGTAAATTGGCCATGGATGACATTTTCCCCAATACAGCTGATTTTTAGGTCAACTGTCCAATTGACTGATCAAAAATGTGGTTCAAGGCTTGAAACTTAACATGAGCAATCTTAGGGGTCCAAAATGACGTATGAAAGTCACATGAAGCATTGATGGTCCAAAAATCCTTGTGCAAACTCAAACCATAATTTTGGGTCATCAGTGCAAGATGAGGTGTCTTGAGCTGACCAAACGCTAATCTTGTCTTAAGTCCAAGAAGTCTTGTGAGAAAAGTCTTGATAAATGAGAGGGAAAATTTTGGGGTACAACAGCTGCCCCTGTTCAATCTTCTTGAACCTGAAGAGTTAGATTGGCGAGTTTTTCCGTTCGTGACTCGAAGGTAAAAGATGATTGGACACTAGAGTACCCATAAATTTGCACTCGATAAAGTGTAGTTGAGGGAATGGGCTTAAAGATGCCATTTGGAGAGGTGATAGAATCTTGTTGGAGATGGGCTTGTAGATGCCATCCAAGAATGCTTGTTGAATTGTAAGTTGTAAGTCAAAAGAATAAGTATCAGAATGGTGTCCGTGTCTGGAACGTATCTGAACTGTATCTGGAGACTGAATCTGTATGAGCAATAGAATAGCATCTGTGTCTGGAGCGTATCCGAGTTGTATCTGTACTTGAATCTGAATGAGTAACATAATGGCTTCCGCGTCTAGAGCGTATTTGTATTGTATCTGAAAGCTGTCTTTGAATGAGTATCAGGATGGCATTTGTATCTGGTGCGTATCTGAACTAGAATCTGAATGAGTAATAGAATGGCTTCCGTATCTGGAGCGTATCCGTACTGTATCTGAAGTTGAGGTCTGAATGTGTAGCAGAATGGCATCCTTGTCTGGAGTGTATCTGAACTGAATCTGAATGAGTAACAGAATGGATTTCGTGTCTGGAGCGTATTTGGACTGTATCATGAACTTGGAATCTGAATTAGTGACAAAATGGCTTCCGTGTCTGGAGTGTATCCGTACTGTATCTGAACTAGAATCTGAATGTGTAACATAATTACTTCCGTGTCTGGAGTGTATCTGTATTGTATCTGAAGTCTAAATATAAATGAGTATCAGGATGGCATCCGTATCTGGTGCGTATCTGAACTGTATCTTGAAGTTGAGGTCTGAATGAGTATCAGAATGGCATCCTTGTCTGGAGCGTATCTGAACTAAATCTGAATGAGTAACAGAATGGCTTCCGTGTCTGGAGCATATCTGGACTTGAATCTGAATGAGTAACAGAATGGCTTCCGTGTCTGGAGCGTATCTGGACTGTATCATGATCTTGGAATCTGAATTAGTGACAGAATGGCTTCTGTGTCTGGAGCGTATCCGTACCATATTTGAACTAGAATCTGAATGTGTAACAGAATGACTTCCGTGTCTGGAGTGTATCTGTACTTGAATCTGAATGAGTAACATAATGGCTTCCGTGTCTGGAGCGTATTTGGACTGTATCATGAACTTGGAATCTGAATTAGTGACAAAATGGCTTCCGTGTCTGGAGCGTATACGTATTATATCTGAACTAGAATCTGAATGTGCAACAGAATGACTTCCGTGTCTGGAGTGTATCTGTACTGTATCTGAACTAGAATCTGAATGTGTAACAGAATGACTTATGTGTCTGGAGTGTATTTGTACTGTATCTTAAGTCTGAATCTGAATGAGTATCATGATGGCATCAGTATCTGGTGCGTATCTGAACTGTATCTTGAAGTTGAGGTCTGAATGAGTAACAGAATGGCTTCCGCATCTGGAGCGTATCTGTACTGTATCATGAACTTGAAATCTGAATGAGTAACATAATGACTTTCGTGTCTGGAGTGTATCTGTACCGTATCTAGAATCTTTGAACATTGTTAATGGTAGCTGTTAATCTTATCCTGAAAAGGGTAAAATGTTAGCTGAAACACAAAGTTATGATGCATGAAATGTATGATGCAACATATGTGTTTTATCAATGTTTATGATATATGGATGTAATGTATGCGCATGTAAGCTGATTTGCTGTATTGCTGAGGAAAATAAATCCTTGACTGCTGCTGAGGATATGTGAATTCTTCAAGTCTTGAAGTTGGAGTATTGACAAAAATTATGTTGTGAGAGTAATATCGTATACTGCTTGAGTAATCTGCTTGGGGAATCCAGAGAACTTTGATGGCTTCTACTGGGGAATAATAATGAGAATCTTCATTCTGTTGGGGAGCAATGAAAACTCTGTGGGGAAAAGCTTATTCCTGTTCGGAAAAAGTTCAGGAGTTTCTGTCGTCTGCCACTCTACTGGGGAGTTATCCTAGTTTGGGGAGAAACAAAAGTTAACTGTTATCCGGTTGATTTTTCAGACTTCAAGATAACTTGCTGGGGAATTCGAAGAAACTGGATGGTTTCCACTGTGGATTAATAGTTTGAAGTTTTGGCTCCGCTAGGGATCTTAATGACGTACTGTATGGATTGTTCACAGAATAGCCTAAAGACGTTTTCCTATTCTTTCAACCCGTCAGTAACTATTCTTTTTCATTTCGTTTATTTGTAAAAAGTAATTATGTTCAAATGCATATGTTCATTAATGAATCATTGGACGTTTTTGCAAATAAAACACGAGTGTAAAAAAGAAAAGGACAAATAGTTTTTTGTACTTTAAAGAGATATCTTTGTATTTACTTTGAATAAGTATTTTTGTATAAAGGAGACAGACATCCTAGTAAGAGGATGGTGTCATTAAAAATAAGAAAAATTTATACAAAGAAAGATAGCTATGTAGGATAATCCCATGGGGTTCCCATTCTGCTATAGCCTTCGTATCTCTGAATATCTTGTCTATTTGTTGCTTCATCCGAAGATGATTGAATTGATCAGAAGTTCAGAGTTTGTCTGTGAAGAGATTATCCTCAAAGTGATCCGACGAGACATAGTCATACGCTTTAATTCCCTAACTTTTGCCTGGACCGCCCTTTCGGGTTTTCGATCCACCGGGAAACCCTTTTTTTCCCAAGTAGCCCTTTCGAGTTTTCAACTTGTCGGGTGTACAGATTTTTTTATTTTATCCCTAATTTTTGCCCGAACCTTTTTGGTTCGCCGGGATGCCCTTGTTTTTCCTATGTGTGTCAACCTAGCGGTTCTCTTATACGTAGTATCTTTTGACTATGTCTATGTTCGCAGGGTGTGGCAGGTCGTCACCGTCTATGGTGGTTAAGATCATTGCCCCACCGGAAAAGATGTTCTTGATTACAAATGGTCCTTCATAGGTAGGAGTCCATTTTCCCATGGGATCACTTTGTGGCAAGATGATGCGCTTGATCACTAGATCTCCAACTTGATATACCTAGCGTCTGACTTTCTTGTTGAAAGCCTTGATCATCCGCTTTTGATACATCTGACCATGGAAAACAAAAGTAAGTATTTTTTCATCAATTAAGTTCAGTTGATCAAGCCGGGTCTGGATCCAATCGTCTTCACTCAAACCTGCATCTTTCATGATTCTTAAAGAGGGGATCTAAACCTCGATAGGTAGAACAGCCTCTATGCCATAAACCAAAGAATAGGGTATTGCCCCAGTTGATGTGCGAGCCGTGGTACGATACCCATGGAGAGAAAATGGTAGCATCTCATTCCAGTCCTTGTAGGTGACTGTCATTTTTTGTATGATCTTTTTAATGTTTTTATTAGCAGCTTCACCTGCACCATTCATCTTTGGCCGATAGAGGGATGAATTGTGATGTTGAATCTTGAACTGCTCGCACAAGGCGGTGATCATAGTATTATTAAGGTTTGTACCGTGATCAGTGATGATCCTTTCTGGGATACCGTACTGGAAAATGAGATTCTGTTTGATGAAGCGAGCAACAACATTCTTAGTAACGGATGCGAAGGAATCTGCTTCGACCCACTTTGTGAATTAATCAATGGCCACTAGAATGAAGCGGTGTCCATTGGAGGTTATAGGCTTGATCTCCCCAATCATGTCGATTCCCCACATAGCGAAGGGCAAAGGAGCTGTTAAGACATTTAGAGGAACCGGAGGCACGTGCACCTTGTCTGCATAGATTTGTCACTTATGACATGTGCGGGAGTGTTGATAGCAGTGTGCTTCCATGGTAGACCAATAATAGCCTGCCCGTATAATTTTCTTCGCCATCGTATTCCCACTAGAGTGAGTGCCAAAGGTACCTTCATGTAATTCAGCCATGATCTTTTTAGCTTCAATCTTATCCATACAACGGAGCAGAATAGAATCATGATTACGTTTTTACAGGATGCCATTACTCAGGAAGAACTTAGCGGAGAATCTCCTTAGGAACTTTTTATCATTGATTGAAGCTCCTTCTGGATATTCTTGAGCCTCGAGATACCTTTTGACTTCATGAAACCAAGGTTGGTCCACTACTTCTTCAGTATTAATCTCGTGACTGTGTGCTGGTTCGTCCATTCGTTCAATGGTGATCTGGGGAGCTTCCTTATCCTAATCAAGTTTAAACATAGATGACATTGTGGCTAGAGCATCTGCTAGCTGATTTTCTTCTCGCAGGAAATGCTCGAAGGTAATCTGCTTGAAATGTGGTAGCAGTGTCAAAACATGTTCTTTGTAAGGGATAAGGTTTGGGTGCTTAGTGTCCCACTCTCCTTTGATCTGACTGATGACCAAAGCTGAATCCCTAAACACAACTAAAGATTTGATTCTCAAGTCTATGGTGGCCTTGAGACCAAAGATGCATGCTTCGTATTCTGTCATGTTGTTCGTACAGTTGAAGCAAAGTCTGGAAGTGAAAGGAGTATGTCATCCTTCCAGAGATATGAGTACAACGCCGATACCATTACCAAGTGCATTGTATGCCCCATCAAAGAACAGGGTTCAACGGGATCCTTGTTCAAGTCCGTCATATGGTCTGATTCCTTCACAGTTGTCTAAGGTCATGACGTCTTCGTCAGGGAATTCAAACTTCATGGACTGATAATCTTCTACAGCTTGATGAGCAAGATGATCAGCTAGCACACTGCCCTTTATAGCTTTTTGGGTTGTGTACTGTATGTCATATTCCGTTAGGATCATCTGCCATCTAGCTATCCTCCCAGACAGAGCAGGCTTCTCAAAGATGTACTTTATCGGATCCATCTTAGATATCAGCAAAGTGGTATGAGTCAACATATACTGTCTTAGATGGCGAGCAGCCCATACCAGAGCGCATCAAGTTTTCTCGAGCAGTGAATATCTGGTTTCACAGTCGGTAAACTTTTTGCTCAGGTAGTAAATAGCGTGCTCTTTTCAGACAGACTCGTCATGCTGCCCCAATACGCACCCCATTGAGTTTTCTAAAACGGTTAGGTACATGATTAGTGGTCTTCCCTCAGTTAGTGGCATCAAGACAAGAGGTTCTTGTAAATACTCTTTGATTTTGTCAAAAGCAATATGACATTCATCATTCCATCTGACTACTTGATCTTTCTTCAACAGTTTGAAGATTGGTTCACAAGTAGATGTTAGGTGAGAAATGAATCTGGAAATATAGTTTAGGCGTCCCAAGAATCCTCTGACTTCCTTCTCAGTGCGAGGAGCAGGCATTTCTTGTATTGCTTTAACTTTGTCAGGATCAACCTCGATGCCTTTGTTGCTTACATGAAACCTAAGAGTTTACCGGACCGGACTCCGAATGTGCACTTGTTCGGGTTCAACCTTAGTTTGTACTCCTTCAATCTGACAAAAAGCTTTTGCAAGTGATCAAGGTTTTCTTCTTCATTTTGTGATCGGGCTATCATGTCATCTACGTAGACCTCTATCTCATGATGTATCATATCATGAAACAAAGCTACCATGGCGCATTGATAGGTTTCCCTGACATTCTTCAGTCCGAATGGCATCACTTTATAGCAGAATGTACCCCACTGTGTGACAAATGTAGTTTTCTCCATGTCCTCAGGTGCCATTTTGATCTGGTTATAGCCTGAGAATCCGTCCATGAAAGAAAATACTTTGTGCTGGGCTGTATTGTCAACCAGGATGTCGATGTGTGGAAGTGGAAAGTCATTTTTACGGCTGGCCCTGTTTAAATCTCTATAGTCCATGCACATTCTTACTTTGTCGTCCTTTTTAGGCACGGGAACAATGTTAGCAACCCATTGAGGATAGGAAGTAACAGCCAGAAATCCAGCATTGAACTGTTTCATGACTTCTGCTTTGATCTTCTCTGACATGTCAGGTCTCATGCGGCAGACTTTTTGCTTCACTGGTGGACAGTCTTCTCTTGTGGGTAGACGGTGTACCACAATGTCTGTATCGAGTCCCGACATGTCTTCGTATGACCAGGCAAAGATCTCAACATAATCATGCAACAGCTGAATTAGGCGCTCCTTGACACTCGGCTCTAGATTGGCACCCACTTTGATTTCCTTCTTATCTTCCTCGGTATCCAAATTGATTGTATCGAACAGCTCCTCGTGAGGTTGAATAGCTCTTTCCTCTTGTTGTAGTAGTCTGGCCAATTCCCCTGGCACCTCACAATCTTCCTCACCTTCGTATTCAGCTTGGTAGATCAGATCTTCAGAGTCACTGAAGGCTATAGCAGTATCGTTACCCATGGGATCCGGAATGGAAGGCTACCTGCATTTGTGAGTGTGGGTGTGTGTAAGGGTATAGCCATCTTAAAACAATAAAATGTAAAAGAAAGACAATGAGCACAAAAGGTTTATATATGAAAAAGCGTCCATGATTCATTGAATGTCATATGAAGATGAAATAAAAAACCCTTACAAATGGACCAATGTGCCTCGGGTAAGACACAAGGTTGAAAATGTACGAATTGTTTGTGAATATTACAAGTCCAACAGAAATGTAAAAGATAAATTACTGAGATATGAAAGTTATCGGGACAAAGTCTTTGGCTTCCCAGTTGCGAAGTCCTCCGCTGACAGTAGGAAATATCCAATCTTCCAAGTTGCCATCTTCTTCACTGTCCTCCACTGCATTGACCCCTTGGTTACTAATCTTCACATGTGGCCCTCCAACACGGGCGCGGCGCACAGCCTTCTGAGCAATTGAAGTAAACCCCAAGCCAAACTTGTCTGATTTGTACAGAATGTCTGGAAGCTGCCCCCAGATGGTGCATCCACCCTCTTCCACTACTGCCTTTGCATCCTTTAGAGACGACTTCCTAAGTGGAGGTCTTGTGATCTTAGGAATTGAGGATACTGCCTTGGTTACCGCCACTTCTTGAGAGACTTCTTCAAAATGTTGGAAAGGGGTTTCAATGAACTCGCCATCCAATTCCGCATATCGGAAAGAATTTAGATGACTAATCATGTACTCCTCTTCTCCATGGACAGTTATGATCTTTCCTTGGACAGGGTACTTCAGCATCCGATGTAACGTGGAGGTGAGAGCACCGGCATTATGGGTCCAAGGCCGTCCTAACAAGCAAGAGTAAGAAGGATGGATGTCTATCACATAGAAGGTTGAATTGAAAGTATGGGTTCCCACCTTTATCGGGATGTCCACCTCCCCATGGACCATCCTCTTCGAGCCGTCAAATGCTCTCATAATTATATTACTGGGTTTTAAAGTCAGTCCCTCGCAATCCAATCTATCAAGAGCCTTCTTTAGTAAGATGTTCAGAGACGATCCCGTGTCCACCAAGACATGGGCTAGGGTTATTCCTCTACACTCTACAGAGACATGTAATGCCTTGTTGTGTTTTCTCCCTCTGGGTGTCTAGTCAGTATCAGAGAAACCCAGGCCATTATCATATGTCAAACTGGCCACACACTCTTGGAATTGATCCGCAGACGTCTCTTTCGGCACATGAGCTGTTTTCAGAAATTTTACTAGAGCTTTTGCATGTGCCTTAGAGCACAGCAGCAATGCTAACATGGAGATCTTGGAAGGGGTTTGCCCCAATTGTTCAACCACATCATAATCACTCTTCTTTATTATCCTCTTCTTCCATTTCCTTCTTGGATGTTTCAGGGATAGATTGAGCCTTCGTCCGGACAGGCTCTTCTTGAACGCTTTTTCCTTTATTCTCAGCAGTGGAAGTACTGGTAGGGATATGGATTGTATTGTCTTCTTTATCGGTAGGTACGCTTGCAGGTATAATCATTGGTGCAGAGGTAATATTCAGAACGACCACGGGTCCAAAGACTGCCTTTGGAGGGGCAATCTCTGGAGAGAAGATTCTACCAGTATGGGTGTTGTACCCAGAAATTTGCCCTCCCATATTCTTCAAGAAATTGCCAAGTCAAAGCTTCAAAATCCCCCAAGGGTTGCATAGTTCAAGGGCCTCCTAAGCAGTCAAAATTAGGGTTTGTATTCTGGTCAAGAAAAGGAAGTTTCAAAAGGTCCAATCAAGTCTCACATGCCTACAAATATGGTCAAGCATCCTCATACAAAGTTTCAAGACATTCAGCTCAAAAATGCACAGTCAAAAACCCTAATTGCTCAACAGTCAACTGTAGGGGCAAAATGGTCATTTGACAGTCAAAAGTTCAAATTTTTTATCAAAATATCATTTTGAAGCCACAAACATCATTTGATCAATGCTTGATCATGATTCTCAAAGCTTGGCTAAAAAATCATCAAGATGCAAAAGTTTCCTTATTTGGACAGCTGAAAAAGTCAACTGTAAATTGACCAGGGCATAACTTTCACATGGATTATCAGAAAAGTCCCATCCAAAGCTCATTCTGAAGAGAAAGACATTTCCTACAACTCATCTTCATACTTCAAGTCCAAGAAATGCTCTCACAAAAAGTTATCAATTTCAACATTATAGGTCATTTTCAAAAGTCAACAAAAAGGGACTTTAAGTCAAAGGCCATAACTTGAGATTGGTAAATCAAAATGACATGGGACCAAAGGCATTGGTTAGAGGACTCAAAGACCTTTCCAAAATGTCCAAGAACATGAGCAAAGCTTAAAAATTGAGCAAGTTATGCCTTGTAGAAGTTGGGAAATTTTTGGATATTTTGAAAAGTCAACATTGATTCAAATGACCTAAAATTGCTAATGGGCCCATTTTTCTTCCACAATTCATCATCCAAGACATATGCACGACCACTTGGCCCAAAGGGAAGTCTTTATTCATTTTTTATTTATTTATTTGGATTTTTATTAATAATAATTCATTTAAATTAAAATAAATACATGAAAAATGCTTAACCTAATTTTTTCAATCTTTTTGTGCACATTATATCATCAAGATTTCGTGCCTAGCTAAATATGGAAAGATTTGGATTGATTGATCATGATTTGTACAAAAAGCACATGGAAAAAGATTGAAAAATAATGCTTGGAAATCAAATCTCAAAAGTCATGAATACAAGAGATTTTGATCAAATTTGTTGACCTAATCTATTCTATACATAAGCCTGAACGAAAACCTAATGCCTTGGATCATTGAAGCTGCGCAGAAACCATTCACAAAACTTGAAAAATTTGTCAAGAAACTCAATTCTGAAAACCACTTTCTAGGGCGATTCAAGGCACGATTTTTGTGTCATTAGCTTGCTGAAGGATCATAGGACATATTCCAATCAAAAACATTCATCAAAACTCAAGGAATCGGTATACAGAACTTGGAATTTTTCATGAAAAATGCATAATCGTGTTTCGTATTCTAGGCATTTTCATTGTGTTTTCTTGATACATTCATACTAATTGGCTTGTTCTGAAACTAACCATGTGCTTTGATTGAAGTTTTATGCATTATACACGATTTCGCCATGAGAGAATATTAGGGTTTTGCAAGCTTCAAATTAGGGGTTTTGTAACATGGAAAAATTAGAACCCCTGACCACCACCATTCAAACCAGCGTGTTCAGACGATTACAAGGCAACCCTCGCGCCTAATTTATGAAGCCCCTAGGGCTAGTCGCTATTTTCTGTAAAGATGCTTTCTGCAACGGTGTAAAAACCGTTGCTTATGTTGTTTATGTTTCAGGAAAATAAAACACCGTGAAGAAGATGACCTCGTGGCATATATTGGTTGGCTCTTTCAAATTTTGCGCGTGTTTCCAAGCCATTGGCATTTTTCTCTTATAATGTTTATTCGTTATTCTATAGTAAACGCGTTTGAAGTGGCTCAGTGGCGCACGTGTTGACTGGTAATGTTAATGACCTGGGTTCGATCCCAGGTCTTCACCCTTTCCATTTGTTTTTTTTCAATTAACATTCATGTGCAGCATAAGCGTTGTGGATCACCATACACTTCCAAATCCAGCATGCCACGCGTTCAGTTTCAGGAATTCAAAGGCATAGATTGGAGGAACACCATAAGCTTGGTCAAACGTGCCACATGTTACTCAAAAAAGTCTACCAGGCTTTGCAGTTAATGGGCCAGAATTCTTGAATTTAACCTCCATGTTGGGGACTACCACCCCCCTAGGTTTGCCATTATCTTTTTTCATTTAATTCTATTTCTTTTAATTATTATTTGTTAATTTAATTATTATTTTCATAAAATCACAAAATACCATAAAAAGTCAGAAAAGAGCAAAAATATAATAAATATTTTATTTTAAGTATTTTCATAAATAAATTATATTAATGCATAAATTGATTAGTTTTAAATTAGGTCTTCAATTTTAATTCTTTTTTGATAAAAACCTAAAAATATAGAAATAGGGTTTAATTAATAATTTTTCCTCCTTTTTATTTTTCTTTCACAAATAATTAAATAATTGGATATTTATTTTTTATAATTAAATTTGTACATAAAGATTAGGATTAATTTAGGTTAAAATTCAATGTTTTTTTTAATAAATTAAAAGCCATTAGAATTAGGGTTAATATTAATTTCAATTAATTCTTTTTTCATACTAAATCCTAAAATGCTAAAAAATGCCAAAAAAAATAAGTTCTTTCTTTCTTTTAATTTTAATTAATTCTTCATTAATTTAATTTTGCAAAAGGGTCCAACGCCCTCGTTTTCAATTTTTATTCTTGTTCGCATATTTGTTTTATTTCATTATAATATTTATGTATCTCTCCCAAGGCCATGTAACCTTTTAATTTTCTCGCACTTTTCTTTTACTTTCTTTATTTTCCTGTCAAATCGGGTCCTGGTTTAATTTTGGCGATGTGGACCCGCGCCTTTTGTAATAGCTTAGAATTTACTTTTCTCGCAATTCTTAACTGTAAATAATGGCATGAAAGAATGTATGGACAAAATAAAAACAAGCGTAGAACACCAATAACATGACAAGATAAATGCAAATGAAAACGACACACAAATCACACACCACCCCTAGGGTACGCCTCACTGTTGCCTTGCCTCGAAAGGTGATCGTCGAGTAGAGGATGTCTTAGTAAGTCCTCATGATCCGGGAACCTGGCATGAGGGTAGCTTCTAAGGTGTCTTCCCATTGCTCCGGTGATCACCATGTCCCGAACCTTCGAATTGACCCGAACACCTCCAACGGTGGTGCTACCTACCTCTCAATGGTAGGATGGCACTACTTTAAAGGACATTTACACAGACGAATTCCTTAGGGTAGGTAGACGACTCTAGATACTTGCTCTAATTTCAAAACAAATCAAAAATACTTTTCACACCGACACCTTTTCAAAAAGCTTTCGAAAGCAATTTTTCAAACACTCTTGAGGACCGATACAAGAGTCGAACTGGAATTTTCAAAGAAACTTTTTAAAACCCACACTTGAAAAGCAAACAAACCATTTTTGAAAACACAAGTGAGCAAGTATCTAAGAGCCCATGGATAACCATGGATAGAAAGGGTGCTAACACCTTCCCTTTCTATAACCTACCTCCCGAACCGAGAGCAATCTCTTTAAGGAATTTTTCTGTGCTTTTGTCCTTTCCATTTGGAGAAAATAAAAGACGGTGGCGACTCTTGCTTACCGCGACATTCCGCGAACCAGCGTTAAACAGCCAGTTCCAGATCCACCGATCACAGAACTGGCGACTCTGCTGGGGATATCTTATAAAGTGAGGTGTACCTTAGGGCTAGGTCATAACTGTGTTTTCAATTGTATTGATTTGTGTGCTTTAAATTGTGGGTTGCTTCGGAGTTCTATAGATCCTAACCCGGATCTGGGGGATACCTTCTTAGAAAGTAGCAACAAGGTTGTGAGGGAACTGTGTGGGGTATACCGACATGGTTGAAACAGTCTGCTACGTTGATGTGGCACTTTGGTGTGTACCGGTAACCCTTGAGTTCAGTCAAGGAGAGTACGGGGCCTCCGCGTGGTGTCATGAAGCATCAACAGACCTTAGGAACCTTAATTGAACTATCTTGGCTTCTTTAGGGTAGTGAGATAACTGACTTTGGTGCAGTCCGAGGTTGGTTGATACTCGATACTACACTCAATTGAGGGTTGCTTTCCTGGAATATTTCGGTCGCCAGTTCAGTGGCTAAATTGAAACGATGAACGATGAAAGCAATCCGGTGATATTGGGATCCTTAGAACCCGGTTACTTCTAATAGGACAGGTTGAACCCACCAACTGAAAGAGGGTGATACCTAGACCCCATGCTGGCCTAAACTCTAAGGGTTTCTCTTGTGTGACTTGTGTGCCTTCGTACTTGACTACTTGCATGCTTGTTATCTGACACATGAACTACTTGCAGGTTTTGTTTATAGTCCTTAATTGGGACTCATAACAAGAGTGTACTAAGTTTCTTGCAGGTTTTGTTTATAGTCCTTAATTGAGACTCATAACAGAGTGTACTGAATTTCTTGCAGGTTTTGGTTATAGTCCTTGATGGGACTCATAACAGGGTTACTCACATTACCCCATGCATACCATAACATCATACCATTGCATACATCTTAACCCATTTCAAGGATCTCAAGGGCTTGTGATGCAGGTCAGGGTGAATCAACTATCCCGACAAGGGGCAAAGGGGATTTATTTTCCTCTAGCCAAGGTCGTCAGGGTCTATGACCCACTGGATATGGTGAGCCTTTGACCCTTGAAGAAGGACTCTCTACAACACGAAGTTACTTCAATCAAGATACCAGATTCTAACTCTAACAAATTTCTTGTTTACCCCTCGAGGTTCTCGAAATCATTGCATGCATATCATACATATCATTGCATAACAGGTACCCTTTCTCTGCAGGTTGCTTACCTTCTTCGCTGTTTATTTCAGCATTCTCGTCATGAATCCTGAATCCTCAACCGAGCACACTATCAAGGCCCTCCAGGCTCAGAACGCCCAGTTCCAAGGGCTGATCATGAATTTGACCCAGGGGCAACAAGATCTGAAGGCTCTGCTCTTGAAGAAGGAAAAGAAGAAGAAAAGGACTGTTTTGTTCAGCCCTAGACGCAGATCTGGGAACACCCTGCAAGATGAAGCTGAGAGGACAACTCCATCTGTGGGGAAAGGCAGTCATCAAGAGGAAAGGGTTCCCAGTCCAGTGGTCTCCGACAATGAGACAGATTTCAACGACGAACAGTACCCTCCGGCTGAGGATAGGTACAAACAGTTGGAAGACCGGCTAAGTGCTATGGAGATACAAAAAGTGCCTGGCCTGGACTTCGAGGATCTAGGTCTGTCTTCTGGGGTAGTGATCCCGCACAAGTTTAAGGCACCTGCCTTTGCTAAATACGACGGGGCATCCTGTCCTAAATTGCATCTCAGGGCTTACACAAGGAGGATCCAGCCCTATACAGCTGACAAAAACTTATGGATCCATTTCTTCCAAGAGAGTCTTTCAGGGACTCAGCTCGAGTGGTTCTATCAATTGAATGGAGCCAACATCCGTACCTGGGAAGACTTAGCCACTGCATTCTACAAGCAGTACCAGTATAATGCCGACCTTGCTCCTACACGTACCCAACTCCAGGGTATGTCGCTGGGGTCAAGTGAAGGTTTCAAGGAATACGCGCAGAGATGGAGAGACCTTGCTGGAAGGGTGCAGCCTCCATTAACTGACCGGGAACTCGTTGATATGTTCTTGGGGACCCTATCCGGGCCATTCTTCAATCATCTCATTGGTAATTCATCTGCAGGATTTACCGACCTCATCCTGACTGGCGAAAGAATTGAAGCTGGTATCAAGAGTGGGAAAATCCAAGAGGCCACACCTTCTGACACTCACAAAAAGCCTTACACGGGAAAGAAAGAATCTAATGTTGCATACAGCCAAAAGAGTCGTCGTGACCAACAGGCAGTGGCAGTCATGATTTCTGGTTCTGCACCACGCCGCCAACCACAAAAGGGAAGCCAGCAAAGGCCGGACGAGCCTAAAAGACAATTCACCAACATTAACATGCCATGGTCACAAGCATTGCAGCACATGTTGAAAATGAACCTGATTGCGGTGATCAACCCTCCTGCAAATCCCAAGACCTCCTCTCCAAGCTACAACCCAGAAGCGAGGTGTGCTTATCATTCTGATAGCCCGGGGCACGATACTGAGGACTGTTGGGCACTGAAGTACAAGATTCAGAACATGATCGATGCCAAAGAGATCGAGTTCGAGCCTGCCGAGACTCCCAACGTGATCACTGCTCCATTGCCAAAACATGGCTAGGGTCGAGAGATTTTTGTTCATTTGAATTCAAGTTGTATTTTTCTTTTCTTGTTCAGATAAACAATTATCATGTTAAACTCTTTTATTTCATGAATGCATTACACATGTCTGTCTTGATTTAATTATGTTTACTATGCTTAAAACTGCTTTCATATTTTTGTGATGGTCAACTCTTAATTGAAAATTCTAAGCCTCTTGAGGGAGGATGATGAAAACGATACCACGATCTTTACAGTATGCTTTTGAACAGACCCCGCTGATGAGGTACAGGCATTGTTTCAATCCCTAAACACTGGAGTTATAAGGAAGATAACCCCTCGTCGACCCCATCTGAGCCAAAGAGGTAGGAGTTTTTATTTTCGAAATTTAAAACCCTTAATCATAACCTGGGGCAGGGTAGTTCTCTCAGTTGATCCAAGTGCACAACGAATGGCACCAAAGAAGTCCTTACAAAACAAAAGACAGTGATGGTTCAGAACAATCATAAAGACAGGCAGTCGTGATCAAAAAAATCATAAATGAAAAGCCCAAGAAGTCATAACCTATAAAAGGGACTTATGAAACCGGGGCATCCCGTTGACTGTAATTCCAAAAAGGAAACAGTTCAGGCAAATAAAAAATAAAAAATAAAAAAATAAAAAAATAAAGGGATAACAAAATCAAGAAAAAGAAAGAGGTCTTACAAACCCTCAACAAAAAAGGAATGACTGCCTATTCACAATAAATTGTCAACATCCGAACCATCACTGGAAAATCAGAGCAAAGACTCAAACAAGGTCTAACGCACGGTCAGCTGAGGTTAGGTTTGAAGAACATCATGAAGAGCGGGTGGGTACAAATAATTTGAGCCTTTATCCTTTGTTTCTTAAACCATGAACCAGGCCACGTTATAACCCTTAAAAGTCCTAGCCGAAGCATGGGTTAGTTCGAAAGCATACTGTTACAAAAGGTATCCTGACTCCTTAAGGCTCGCTGTAAAAATTTTGAGTTGACATCACGTTTTACAAAATCCACTTGCTTTTATTGAAAAAATGCATTTTCAAAAATTTCAAGACAGACATAAACTTTGCATTCGTAAGATAACATTGCTTGCATATGATTATTTGTCTGAACAGCAAAGAACTTTGCGCAACGAATATCCGATGAACGAAGATCTTCTCAACAAAAGAGTCCCTCTAGTGGAAAGAGCACTTTCAATCAAGGGGCATGGCATGATCAAAGGCTATCATCTGGGGCAGTCCAGTCACAACCTGGAGAATCACTCAAGATGTCCAACAACAGGGCAACTCCCTACATTATGAAAGTATGGACATAGTCGAAAAGATACTACGCATGAACAAAAGACCCGCTAGGCTGACATGCCTAGGCAAAAATAAGGGCTCCCCGGCGAACCAAATGGGTTCGGGCAAAAATAAGGGATGAAACGAAAAAAATCTGTACACCCGGCAAGTCGAAAACCTGAAAAGGCGGCTTGGGCAAAAATGGGTATCCCGGTGGACTGAAAACTCGAAAGGGCGGTCCAGGCAAAAATTAGGGATTTAAGCGTACAACTATGTCCCGGCATCTCGTCACTTGTCTGCCAGAAGGTTTGTCAAATGACCTCCAAGGTATCTTCTCCCTTCCCCTCAGAAACAGGGGCAATAATGAGTCGTCCAGGCGATCCAGTTGCTTTGTCAACCAAAACACTAAGGTCAATATAAAGATGATTACCATCTACCTTTACAAATCCCAGATCAACATTGATAACAAGCCAGTGAAAATCAGGCAACCTTACCCCGGTTCTCCAGAAGTCTTACAGGGATTTATCTCAAGTTTTACACGGACTTACCTCCAGGTAGCCTTACCCCGGTTCCTCCAGAAGTCTTACATGGATTTATCTCAAGTTTTACACGAACTTACCTCCAGGTAGCCTTACCCCGGTTCTCCAGAAGTCTTACACGGATTTATCTCAAGTTTTACACGGACTTACCTCCAGGTAGCCTTACCCCGGTTCCTCCAGAAGTCTTACACGGATTTATCTCAAGTTTTACACGAACTTACCTCCAGGTAGCCTTACCCCGGTTCTCCAGAAGTCTTACACGGATTTATCTCAAGTTTTACACGGACTTACCTCCAGGTAGCCTTACCCCGGTTCCTCCAGAAGTCTTACACGGATTTATCTCAAGTTTTACACGAACTTACCTCCAGGTAGACTTACCCCGGTTCTCCAGAAGTCTTACACGGATTTATCTCAAGTTTTACACGAACTTACCTCCAGGTAGCCTTACCCCGGTTCCTCCAGAAGTCTTACACGGATTTATCTCAAGTTTTACACGGACTTACCTCCAGGTAGCCTTACCCCGGTTCCTCCAGAAGTCTTACACGGATTTATCTCAAGTTTTACACGAACTTACCTCCAGGTAGCCTTACCCCGGTTCCTCCAAAAGTCTTACACGGATTTATCTCAAGTTTTACATGAACTTACCTCCAGGTAGCCTTACCCCGGTTCCTCCAGAAGTCTTACACGGATTTATCTCAAGTTTTACAAGTAACCTTACCCCGGTTCGTCAAGAAGTTTTACACGAACTTATCCCCAAGATGACCTTACCCCGGTTCATCAAGAAGTTTTACACGAACTTATCCTGCAGTAACCTAACCCCGGTTCCTCCAGAAGTCTTACAGGGACCTGTCTCAAGATGACCTTACCTCGGTTCATCAAAAAGTTTTACACGAACTTATCCTGCAGTAACCTAACCCCGGTTCCTCCAGAAGTCTTACATGGACCTATCTCAAGATGACCTTACCTCGGTTCGTCAAGAAGTTTTGCACGAACTTATCCTGCAGTAACCTAACCCCGGTTCCTCCAGAAGTCTTACATGGACCTATCTCAAGATGACCTAACCCCGGTTCCCCCCAGAAGTCTTACATGGATTTAGCTCAAGATAACCTCACCCCGGTTCATCAAGAAGTTTTACATGAACTTACCTCACCAGGCAACCCTACACAGGTCCTCCTTCTCCGGACGTAGTTTTACACGAACTCGACATCAAGCAACCCTACCCCGGTTCCCGCTCTTCAAGATGCAGTTTTACATGGACTCGTCACCCAGAAACCCTACACAGGTTCTCCCTTTCCAAAAACGAAGTTTTACACGAACTCATCATCAAAGTAACCCTACACAGGTTCGTTCTCCATTTCAGATGCGGTTTTACATGAGCTCATCAGCAGGCAACCCTACATAGGTTCCCTCTTTCAACTTACAAAATTACAGTCCAAAATCTCCCCAGGAGAGTCCAACCCAGTTTCCCCAGGAAAGTTGGAATCCATCTCCCCAAGCGGTAAGCTTATCCCCAGTAGATTCTGGAAGCTTATCCCTGCAGAGCACGAACGCATCCCCCGGCTTTATTCAAAGAGTTATTTCCTTACCAGGATATAACTGGGTTATCCTCAGCCGAAAGCCACGGAAAGGGCGTCGTCAACATAGTTCTTTCTTATCCCCAGCGAAGTCCATTAACACTTCCAACAATAAGGGTATCCCCAGCAAGTTACCATCAATAATTCAGCAAAAGCATCCCTCTCCCCACAGAGTATCACTCCCCAGCATGGTCGCTAGAGTATTTTTCTCCCCGCAGACTCTTCCACTCGCCAAGTTTGTTCCCCAACGGAGTCATCTTCTCCTACCGGTATTCTTGCAGTTATCATCCCCAGCGGAAGCAAAATCTACTCTTCAATATCAGTCCAGGAGTGACTTCCCGGCACCCGTCAAGGATTTACTTTCCTAGACGAAAACATACATTCATAAAACATCACATACATCATTATAGCATGCATAGACGCATTATATCATACAAATCTCATTTATGTTGAGAACGTCATTGCTTGATCCATATCATGCATTGCATATGACTGACTTTTACCTTTCAGGAAAGATTCAGTTAAATTCTCAATCATCTTTCAAGACCTAGGCCGGTTCAGTTAATCAACTCGAAAGATTTCTTATCCAGTCCAAGGCCTTCCCTAGTCCAGCTAAATCGACTCCCAACAGATTTTTCTGATGAAGACTCAGTAGAAGTTATCCTAGGTTTTTCTCAGACGTTTGAGATTATAATTTCCTATGGTTCCCTCCCCGACGGTGCGTGAGGTGATAATTCCTTTTGAGATTATAATTTCCTATGGTTCCCTCCCCGACGGTGCGTGAGGTGATAATCCCTTTTGAGATTATAATTTCCTATGGTCCTCTCCCCGACGGTGCGTGAGATATAATTCCCTTTTAAGTTATAATTTCCTATGGTCCTCTCCCCGACGGTGCGTGAGATGTAATTCCCTTCAGGTTACAATTTCCTTTGGTCCTCTCCCCGACGGTGCGTGAGATGTAATTCCCTTTCAAGTTATGATTTCCTATGGTTCTCTCCCCGACGGTGCGTGAGATGTAATTCCCTTTCAAGTTATGATTTCCTATGGTTCTCTCCCCGACGACGCGTGAGATGTAATTCCCTTTCAGAGTATAATTTCCTTTGGTTCTCTTCCCGATACTGCGAAGATGGTAATTCCCACCAAGATTTTCTCAACGAGCGTTGTTGAAGTGAAAGTCACCCAAGGTTCTCTTACTGTTCATACTGAGGTGGTAACCACCCCTGGTTCATTCATCATCTTGTGAAACTCCAGACTCAGCTCCTGTAACCAATCAGGGCACATCTATACCAAGCATCTGAAAACCAGTTCTTGCAACGTGTCAGGTACTCATTTTTCTTTTGCAGGTATGCCGGTTCTCGCTAAGGAATCTCTTACGCGATCAACATCCAGATGGCATCTATAAGCCCATCACCCTATCCATCAATCTCCAAATGGCATCTATAAGCCTATTCCCATCATCACACTGCTACTATGTGAGCGCAAATTTCTGGGCACTCTAGTGTTCAATCATCTTCCACCCTCGGATTACGAAAGGCACGTCAGCCAATCTGCATCCTCAGGTCTAAGAAGATTGAACAGGGGCAACTGTTGTACCCCAAAATTTGCCCTCCCATATTCTTCAAGAAATTGCCAAGTCAAAGCTTCAAAATCCCCCAAGGGTTGCATAGTTCAAGGGCCTCCTAAGCAGTCAAAATTAGGGTTTGTATTCTGGTCAAGAAAAGGAAGTTTCCAAAGGTCCAATCAAGTCTCACATGCCTACAAATATGGTCAAGCATCCTCATACAAAGTTTCAAGACATTCAGCTCAAAAATGCACAGTCAAAAACCCTAATTGCTCAACAGTCAACTGTAGGGGCAAAATGGTCATTTGACAGTTAAAAGTTCAAATTTTTGATCAAAATATCATTTTGAAGCCACAAACATCATTTGATCAATGCTTGATCATGATTCTCAAAGCTTGGCTCAAAAATCATCAAGATGCAAAAGTTTCCTTATTTGGACAGCTGAAAAAGTCAACTGTAAATTGACCAGGTCATAACTTTCACATGGATTATCAGAAAAATCCCATCCAAAGCTCATTCTGAAGAGAAAGACATTTCCTACAACTCATCTTCATACTTCAAGTCCAAGAAATGCTCTCACAAAAAGTTATCAATTTCAACATTATAGGTCATTTTCAAAAGTCAACAAAAAGGGACTTTAAGTCAAAGGCCATAACTTGATATTGGTAAATCAAAATGACATGGGACCAAAGGCATTGGTTAGAGGACTCAAAGACCTTTCCAAAATGTCCAAGAACATGAGCAAAGCTTAAAAATTGAGCAAGTTATGCCTTGTAGAAGTTGGGAAATGTTTGGATATTTTGAAAAGTCAACATTGATTCAAATTACCTAAAATTGCTAATGGGCCCATTTTTCTTCCACAATTCATCATCCAAGACATATGCACGACCACTTGGCCCAAAGGGAAGTCTTTATTCATTTTTTATTTATTTATTTGGATTTTTATTAATAATAATTCATTTAAATTAAAATAAATACATGAAAAATGCTTAACCTAATTTTTTCAATCTTTTTGTGCACATTATATCATCAAGATTTCGTGCTTAGCTAAATATGGAAAGATTTGGATTGATTGATCATGATTTGTACAAAAAGCACATGGAAAAAGATTGAAAAATAATGCTTGGAAATCAAATCTCAAAAGTCATGAATACAAGAGATTTTGATCAAATTTGTTGACCTAATCTATTCTATACATAAGCCTGAACGAAAACCTAATGCCTTGGATCATTGAAGCTGCGCAGAAACCATTCACAAAACTTGAAAAATTTGTCAAGAAACTCAATTCTGAAAACCACTTTCTAGGGCGATTCAAGGCACGATTTTTGTGTCATTAGCTTGCTGAAGGATCATAGGACATATTCCAATCAAAAACATTCATCAAAACTCAAGGAATCGGTATACAGAACTTGGAATTTTTCATGAAAAATGCATAATCGTGTTTCGTATTCTAGGCATTTTCATTGTGTTTTCTTGATACATTCATACTAATTGGCTTGTTCTGAAACTAACCATGTGCTTTGATTGAAGTTTTATGCATTATACACGATTTTGCCATGAGAGAATATTAGGGTTTTGCAAGCTTCAAATTAGGGGTTTTGTAACATTGAAAAATTAGAACCCCTGACCACCACCATTCAAACCAGCGCGTTCAGACGATTACAAGGCAACCCTCGCGCCTAATTTATGAAGCCCCTAGGGCTAGTCGCTATTTTCTGTAAAGATGCTTTCTGCAACGGTGTAAAAACCGTTGCTTATGTTGTTTATGTTTCAGGAAAATAAAACACCATGAAGAAGATGACCTCGTGGCGTATATTGGTTGGCTCTTTCAAATTTTGCGCGCGTTTCCAAGCCATTGACATTTTTCTCTTATAATGTTTATTCGTTATTCTATAGTAAACGCATTTGAAGTGGCTCAGTGGCGCACGTGTTGACTGGTAATGTTAATGACCTGGGTTCGATCCCAGGTCTTCACCCTTTCCATTTGTTTTTTTTCAATTAACATTCATGTGCAGCATAAGCGTTGTGGATCACCATACACTTCCAAATCCAGCATGCCACGCGTTCAGTTTCAGGAATTCAAAGGCATAGATTGGAGGAACACCATAAGCTTGGTCAAACGTGCCACATGTTACTCAAAAAAGTCTACCAGGCTTTGCAGTTAATGGGCCAGAATTCTTGAATTTAACCTCCATGTTGGGGACTACCACCCCCCTAGGTTTGCCATTATCTTTTTTCATTTAATTCTATTTCTTTTAATTATTATTTGTTAATTTAATTATTATTTTCATAAAATCACAAAATACCATAAAAAGTCAGAAAAGAGCAAAAATATAATAAATATTTTATTTTAAGTATTTTCATAAATAAATTATATTAATGCATAAATTGATTAGTTTTAAATTAGGTCTTCAATTTTAATTCTTTTTTGATAAAAACCTAAAAATATAGAAATAGGGTTTAATTAATAATTTTTCCTCCTTTTTATTTTTCTTTCACAAATAATTAAATAATTGGATATTTATTTTTTATAATTAAATTTGTACATAAAGATTAGGATTAATTTAGGTTAAAATTCAATGTTTTTTTTAATAAATTAAAAGCCATTAGAATTAGGGTTAATATTAATTTCAATTAATTATTTTTTCATACTAAATCCTAAAATGCTAAAAAATGCCAAAAAAAATAAGTTCTTTCTTTCTTTTAATTTTAATTAATTCTTCATTAATTTAATTTTGCAAAAGGGTCCAACGCCCCCGTTTTCAATTTTTATTCTTGTTCGCATATTTGTTTTATTTCATTATAATATTTATGTATCTCTCCCAAGGCCATGTAACCTTTTAATTTTCTTGCACTTTTCTTTTACTTTCTTTATTTTCCTGTCAAATCGGGTCCTGGTTTAATTTTGGCGATGTGGACCCGCGCCTTTTGTAATAGCTTAGAATTTACTTTTCTCGCAATTCTTAACTGTAAATAATGGCATGAAAGAATGTATGGACAAAATAAAAACAAGCGTAGAACACCAATAACATGACAAGATAAATGCAAATGAAAACAACACACAAATCACACACCACCCCTAGGGTACGCCTCACTGTTGCCTTGCCTCGAAAGGTGATCGTCGAGTAGAGGATGTCTTAGTAAGTCCTCATGATCCGGGAACCTGGCATGAGGGTAGCTTCTAAGGTGTCTTCCCATTGCTCCGGTGATCACCATGTCCCGAACCTTCGAATTGACCCGAACACCTCCAACGGTGGTGCTACCTACCTCTCAATGGTGGGATGGCACTACTTTAAAGGACATTTACACAGACGAATTCCTTAGGGTAGGTAGACGACTCTAGATACTTGCTCTAATTTCAAAACAAATCAAAAATACTTTTCACACCGACACCTTTTCAAAAAGCTTTCGAAAGCAATTTTTCAAACACTCTTGAGGACCGATACAAGAGTCGAACTGGAATTTTCAAAGAAACTTTTTAAAACCCACAGTTGAAAAGCAAACAAACCATTTTTGAAAACACAAGTGAGCAAGTATCTAAGAGCCCATGGATAACCATGGATAGAAAGGGTGCTAACACCTTCCCTTTCTATAACCTACCTCCCGAACCGAGAGCAATCTCTTTAAGGAATTTTTCTGTGCTTTTGTCCTTTCCATTTGGAGAAAATAAAAGACGGTGGCGACTCTTGCTTACCGCGACATTCCGCGAACCAGCGTTAAACAGTCAGTTCCAGATCCACCGATCACAACGGGTAATCTTGCTTGTTCCGGCAATATTGCTAATGTCGGAATTGTCCTCTTCGGAGCTCTCTTCTTCGGCAGTCAGTTTATTGTGTTTGATATCATGGTAGTAGATTTATCCGCCATAATTCCATGGTACTGTTTTATCTGACTGGTATGGGACCGGCCCGAGCATTGTAATCTTAAGTGGAGTAGTCTTTGGAGCAGATGTAATCCTAACAGGTCTTTTAGGGACCCTGGAAGGATTGTTGTAGATGGTTATGATAGAAAATTCTTTAACTGGAACGGGTGAAACAGGAGCTTTCTCAAACAAAATTTCTCGGTTATCAATTAGTCGTTGGATACCTTTTTTCAACAGAGGGCAGTCAAATGATGAGGATAGGCAAATATGGAAGTCTTTGTCACAACCTTGGAATATACCAACTTTCAACAAATTCAACTTAATGATTGGGAGCGGAGTTAACAGTTCATCCACGGTGGCAACAAATAAATCTTCCTTAACAGCATTGGCATTGTGACCATGCCTAGGCATTGGAGCAGAAATAACATTTGGTTTCTCAGGCGCTTCAAACTCAACTTCCTTCGCGTCTATCAAGTCTTTAATTTTGTTCTTCAGAGCCCAACAATTGTTGGTGTCGTGCCCTGGACTTTCAGAATGGTATGTGCATCTGGAATTCGGATGGTAATGAGGAGGTGCAGTATTGGGATTCTTTGAGGCCTCTTTTAAAATCTCCAGATTCAATTTCAGAAGATGTGGTAGGACCTGGGCTGGAGTCATGTTAATCTTGGTGAATTGTCGGACTGGCCTTTCCACCCTTGGATGATTATTTCTTGGCTGGTATGATGCAGGCTTTGGAATCATAACGGCCCCCATCGTTGGTCGGCGTTCAGTTCTTCCTTGATTTTTATGTGAATAGACAGCAGACACTTCCTTCTTCCTATTGAAGGGCTTTTTCACAGCTGTAGAGGCAGACGTGTCTTTCTAAATCTTCCCACTTATTATACCAGCCTCCACCCTTTCGTCGGTTAAAATCAATTCAGTAAACCCTGCAGAGGAGCTCCCAATCAGATGATTAAAGAAAGGGCCTGATAGAGTTTCCAGGAACATGTCCACTAACTCCCTTTCAGACAAAGGGGGTTGCACCCTTCCGGCTAGATCCCTCCATTTTTGTGCATAGTCTTTGAATCCCTCACTTGATACCATAGCCATACTCTGAAGTTGAGTACGAGTAGGCGCCAAATCGGCGTTGTACTGATACTGTTTATAGAAGGTTGCTGCCAGGTCTTCCCAATTGTGGACATCGTCCCTTTCCAACTGGTAGAACCAATCAAGTTGCATTCCTGATAAACTGTCTTGGAAAAAGTGAACCCACAAGTCTTTGTCAGCGGAGTGCGGCTGAGTCTTCCTGACATATGACCGGAGGTGCATTTCAGGACAAGACACCCCATCATACTTGTCAAATAATGGCACTTTAAACTTTGGCAGAATTACTATTCCTGACACCAGCCCCAATTCCTCGAAATCTAGCCCTGGTACTCTCTGTATCTCCATAGCAGTTAGACGTTCTTCCAGGTGTTTGTATTTGTCATCGGCCAGAGGGTATTGTTGTTCAGAGTAGTCCTTTTCTTCCTCTTCTTCTTCAGAATCTGATGGTAATGCCGTTTCTTTTCCTTTTCTTTCCCCTTCGTCAGAGGTTGTTGGAAATTCTAAGGTCCTTCTGGCTTGTCCCTGAAACCTTCTGCCCATGATTACCACACCAGTTGGCTTCTTCTTCTTTTTCTCTTTCTCTTTCTCTAGCAGAGTCTTTAACTCCTCTTGCGCCTTGGCTAAGGTCAAGAGTAACTGTTGAAATTGTGTATTTTGAGCTTGAAGGTCTTTAACCGTTTGTTCGATATCCATCTTGCTGAAATAAACAGTAGAGGGATGAGGAAACTTGTTGCAAAGACCTGTTTATGTTGTATGATGAATGATATGTATTCATGCAATGCTTTCAAGGATTTAAAAAAAATTCAAATTTGTTTCAAACAAAAAGAAAGCACACGTTATATTAATAAGATAGAATTTGAGTACATCAATGCCCCTAGGGAAAAATAATACAAAATTCTAAGATAAAAAGACGTTGCGCATCCTCTTTGGCGCAATGTAGGTATTGAGAGTCTGCTCTTCATGAAGTAGCCGAGTGAGTTCCAAAACTTTCTTCTCGCTTGCATAGAATTGGGCTTCGAAAGTATCACGCTCTCCTTTGAGATGTATCTAATCCCTTTGTAGGTCTTCGAGTGATGTAGGCATGTCAGGATGTAGGATAGTGTATGAAACTTCTCCCTCCTTAACAGGCTCAATAATCACTGGAAGAATAGAAGGATAAGGCATCATAAGACTTTGAGCGCGGGTTCGTACCCACTTGAGGTAAGGCTCAAGAGGGATGGAATTCTTGTGTCCCAAAGTCTTGCTATCCACCTTGTTTGGCATCCTCCAAGCTCGGATGAATCTTTGGCGAAGTCCTTGATCGTCGTTGTCGTAGTCGAAAACCAAGCCTTGAATCAGCATATCATGTGGGCCATCCCTTCGGGCATAACCAAACTGTCTTAGAGCCAAGCACGGGTTGTAGGTGATGCCTCCCCTAATGCCAAGTAGAGGGACATTAGGGAATTCCCCACAATGGTCAACAATGATAACATTCTCTTTGGATCGAGAACACCAATGAATATTTGAATGTTTAAGTGTCATCAACCTTTGTGACCACCTCAAACCTTGCTCATTCTTTAAGACTAATTGGGGAAGATGAGAAATAAACCATCTTTCCAGGAGAGGAGTACAACACATAAGAACACCTCTTTTCCTCATCGTACGAGTGTGAAAAGAGTGTAAGATATCTCCAAGCAATGTAGGCACCAGATTGTGTGACATGAAGATTTTGACAGCACTCACATCTATGAGTTGGTCAGGGTTGGGAAACAAGATCATCCCATAGATAAGAAGAGCCAAAATCTCCTCAAAATCTTGCAAGTCCAAGGAGTTCCAACAGCTTTGGGCCTTCTCAAACAAGAACTTTGCCAAGAATCCTTTGACACCACTTCTAGTTTCCCAATGGATTGTGACATCAGATGAGTGCAAGTGCAGGGCTTGAGTAATCTCTTATGGCTTTGGATATCTTTCTGTACCGTTGAAAGGTAGTTGATTGAGAATGAGAATCCTCAAGATTTGAGAGAATTCTTCCAAAGTAGGCACAAGATGGTAGTCAGGAAATGTGAAACAGTGATGCAAATGGTCAAAGAACTGGAAGAGAACCTTCATCATGTCGTCTTCTGTGTTGGAGGTGACCAAGTTGAGTAGATGACCATGCCTCTCGATGAATGGAGAATTCTCAGGAATCCTTGAAGCTATCTCCTTGAGTTGTGGAGGAATTCTTACAAGGTTGACTTGGATAGTTTTCCTTCGAAGTGAGTCCATATCCTACAAAACAAGAACAAAGATGAATTTCCAAAATCCTTGAAATGGTTAGTGGATGCATATGATGCTCATGATGTCTGTGATGTTATGCACAAGTATATATGTACAAGCAAATCAAATAAGTTCCTAGTTTAGGCTTGCATGGGGTTTCATAGGTAAGTACCCTCTTGAAGTTTAGTTGGCTCAACCTATCCTAGTAATAGTAATCGGGTTCTACGGAGCTCAATATCACTGGATTGTTTTCTTGTTCATTGTTTCAGTTCGAGCCTCTTTACTGGAGACCGAAATATTCCAAGAAACCAACCCTCAATGAGTGTAGTATCGAGTATCTACCAACTTCGGACTGCACCAAAGCTGGTCATCTCACTACATCCTAAAAGGCCAAGTTGGTCAAGTAAAGGTTCTAGAAGTTCATTAGTGCTTCATGACATCACTCAGCGGCCCCGTATTCTCTTTGATTGACTCAAAGGCTACCGGTACCCACAAATATGTCACACTAACATAGCTATTTCTTAGACCGTGTCAGTATACCCCGCACCATTTCCATAATGTATTGCTATTTACCTATAATGTTTCCCAAATCCGGGTGGAGGATTTCAAACCCAAACAAAGAACCATAATGTAAAGCAAACAAATCAAACAATGTAAGCAAATAAAGGTGATCTAAACCCTAAGGTAACCCCACTTTTATAATTATCCCTAGCAGAGTCGCCAGTTATGTGATACGGTGGGAGAACTGACTTGAAGGTTTTGCGTTTTATTGCAAATGTCGCGGTTAGCAAGAGTCGCCACCGACTTTTCTTTTATTCAAAAGGAAATGTAAAAAAGCACAGGAAAGACCTTTGAGATGTTTTCTTGAGTTCGGGGGGGTAGATTATGAAAAGGGAAGGTGCTAGCACCCTTTTCATCCATGGTTTTCCATGGGCTCTTAGTTACTTGCTTAGATCACTTGCTTTGCTTTGTTTGAAATGGTGTTTGGTGTTTGGTTTTGAAAGTATTTTGAAAAGAGGCCATTCGTTTAGGCAATCTTTGTAATGATTCTCGTTCGTAAGAATGTATACAAAGATGTTTGTCTTTTGAAAATATTTTCAATGTTTTTGTAAGATGTTTTGAAAGGTGTGTGTGTTTGTTTTTGAAAATATCAAGGATTGTTTGAAAAGGAGCAAGTAACTTAGAAGCTATCTACCTACTCAAATGTCTTTCTTTTGTGCATTTTCTATTCCTTTGACATTGTTGACTTACCATTGATTTGGTAAGCAACCCTATCTTTGGATGTAAAAGGGACGGGTGTGGGTCATCGTATAACCATGATAGCAATGTTGCCAAGTATCTTAGCATTTTTGAGGGACCAAGATCATTTTGTATGGAAACTCTAAATAGCGTCATCGAGGGACTATGATCTTATACTTGTTTTGTTTTGCCAAGATACTTCGCATGCGTAACATGGCCATTTTATTTTAGGTAACCAAGTGGGAGAAACCCTAAGGGTGCTTGTGTGCAAAGTGTATCATTTTCATGCTTTTGATCTTGTATTTAGGGTTTTTCTATTTTGTTTTGTTTCGTTCTTGTCATGCAAACCCTAATTACTAATCATGGTATAAAGCGATAAATTGCGTAATGTAAATATACTAAACTATTACAATAATTTTTATGGGAGGGGGGAATACAAGTTTGAATGGGGGATTTGCATAAATATAAAGCTAAATATATTATTACAACCAAATCGAATATGGGTGAATTAAATAAATATAGTACAAATATTTAAAATGCAATGCAATGTTCATGTTAAGAAAAATGTTTTATGTCTTGTTTTTGTATGAGAAAAATATTTAATTTAAACCTAAAAAAAAGGAAAAAAAATAATATTTATTTTTGGAAGGGGTTTAAACCCTAGTTTTTTAATTAAAAGGAAATAATATTCTATATTTATTAACTTGTATATTTTTTACATAAAAAATAATAAATAATATTATGCTTAAATATTAAAAATTAAATATGTGTAGAAAATAAGTATTTATGAGTATAAAATGTATAATAAAAATATTAAGTATTTTTAATTATTTACAAACTATTTAAGAAAAATAAATTCTATCTTATTCAAATAAATTAATTTTTATGTGAAAAAATAATAAAAAATAAAATAAAAGTGTAAAAATAAAGAAATCGTTTTTTGGATTTTTTATCATTCAGAAAAAATAAACAAAATTATTAAATATGAAAATATTAAAAAAATACAAAAATATTAAAAAGTCAGCCATGGGGGGTGCAATAGCAAATCAGGGGGGTGTGAATAGAAAAAACAAAAAGTCCAAGGCAACAAAAAGCCCAGAACCACTTCATCCCTGTCCTTCGTTCATCCTCTTCACACGTTTCCAGGTCAAACCTGTAACTTGCTTATGCTTGCATAAAAACAAAAACTCATAACATGAAAAATGTGGCATTTGAGCTAACGATTCCAACCATATAAATTATGTAACCTAACTCTTAAAGATCAAAGAGAATTTTGGAATCCCTAATTCGTGACCTAATTTTTTCAGAGTTTTCAATCTTCAAATTCTCTTATCACAAGTAATATAAATGAAAAGTAATGATATGTACAGCTTCGTTATGATGAGAGCTACATTTTTTCTTCACAAATCGTGGCTTGAAGTTGCCTATATACAGAGATAGAGTTTAAGAAAATACCTCCTTCAGTTGGAATCGTGTAGGAGAATGTAGGGACTTTAATGGAGGCCTGGTGATTGTTTAAGCTTCCTTGAACTTCCCTGAACCTATTCCAATGCTTATCTTGCTCTGAGGATGGCTGGAACTCTCTAACCAAGTCCAACTGCAAGCTTCCAAATTGAAAATGGCAGATGCTGAAACAGGGGTAACAAAACCAGGGTGATGGCTTGGATTGGCTAGGTATCAAGTGAATAAGATGTTTGAGTTGATTACACACAAAACGCACGAGCCAAATGAGAGTTGGTTGTGCTTTTGCAGAAACTGTATGCAAAGGCAGATTTTTGGTGTTTTTGAGTTTTAGTGAGTTCTAAGTCCAAGCAAAACGTGTTATGCCTTGTACAAAGTTTGCAAATATGTATAGAAGTGATCCAAATTCAGCCCTTACTAGTTGTGCAAGCTCTAGCCCTTTTTGCAACTTTTCTTGCATTTGAAGCAAAGTTGACATGACCAATCCCACATGCTTGTACTAGCTTGCTTGAGGGCTGAAATGAGCTTGTACAATTTGCTTGAGAGCTGTAGAGTTTTCTTGTACCAAGGGGACAGGTCCAATGCTCCAAAATGACAAAGTTGCAAAAGTTCACCTTTATGAAAATGGCAATGTAACCTTTTTGCCCAAAATGGAAATACATCTTGTGTAAAGCTTCAAAAGCAAAGATAAAGGCTTTAGCTTCTGACTATGCATTTAATTATGGAGTTTATAGTAAGCTTAGGACCTGTAAAGCAAGATATAACCAGCATAGATTTGATTTGCAGCTTGATGCTATGTGAAAATGACTTGAACAAAAGTTAGAAAATGCCAACTTCCCTTCTTCGATTCTCTCTACTCAAAAATGATCTTGGAGAGTTCTTTGACATTTTGGAAAGCTTGTAATGTGCTATATAATCCATCTTTGAAATGCAATTTGAGATACCTCTTGGAACTAGGTGAAAAGTTGCCATGAAGTTGGGTCCAAAACCTGCCTAAATTAGGGCAAAATTTCACTAAGTTATTTAGTTCATGGCCATGTATTCACAAATTCATAACTTGAGATCCAAACATATTTAGGGAAAATTTTATGAAGCAAAGTTGTATATTTCTTGGAGGACTACAACTTTCATGTTGGGAACTTTTCTTAAATCAAAATGCATGATGGTGAAAAAGTGGTGAAAAGTTGGGAAAAAATAAGAAAATTTGTATACTTAGAAAAATTCTAAGTTATGAAAATTTTCAAATTAAAACCCTAATTTTCAAATTTGGTTTTCTTGCTGAACAAGTTTCATATTTTGACATATCTTGATGAATTATGACCCTTGGTACTTGATTTTGACCAAAAAGTCAAAGTTTGACTTTTCAGTATACAATTGACTTTTGATTAGTTGATTGCAAAATTCATCTGTCAATCCAATGAACTTGAGATATTTTGAACCATGTAATTAGGTCAAGATGATGCCATTGAACCCTTGAAATCATGTTTGAACTCAATTGGTCATTGGCTAGGTTAAAAATCAGAAATTTGCCTTTCTCAGTCAAAACCCTAATTTTGACTATTTTGCCCTTTTGATGATTTGATCAAATTTCTTGAGGGGTTATGATCCAAACTTGATAAAATGGTACATATGAGTCTAGAATGTTGATGTGGATCAAAAATTATGAAGTTTGACTATTAATTTGCCATGGTTGACTTTTTCCCCAATACAGCTGATTTTTAGGTCAACTGTCCAATTGACTGATCAAAAATGTGGTTAAAGGATTGAAACTTAACATGAGCAATCTTAGGGGTCCAAAATGATGTATGAAAGTGACATGAAGCATTGATGGTCCAAAAATCCTTGTGCAAACTCAAACTCTAATTTTGGGTCATCAGTGCAAGATGAGGTGTCTTGAGCTGACCAAACCCTAATCTTGTCTTGAGTCCAAGAAGTCTTGTGAGAAAAGTCTTGATAAATGAGAGGGCAAATTTTGGGGTAAAACACTAAGATACCTTGCAATATTGTTAATCATGGTTATACGATGACCCACGCCCGTCCCGTTTACATCCAAAGATAGGGTTGCTTACCAAATCAATGGTAAGACAACAATGTCAAAGGAAAAGGAAAATGAACAGGAAAGACTTTTGAGTAGGTAGAAGGCTCCTTATTACTTTCTCAATTTCAAACAAACATCCTTGCTATTTTCAAAACAAACACCTACACTTTCAAACATCTTACAAACTTGAAAACATTTTCAAAAGATCAACATCTTTGTATACATTCTTACGAACGAGAATCATTACAAAGATTGCCTAAACAGTGGCCTCTTTACAAAATACTTTCAAAAACCACACTGTGATACGGTGGGAGAACTTACTTGAGGGTTTTGCGTTTTATCGCAAATGTTGCAGTTAGCAAGAGTCGCCACCGGCTTTTCTTTTATCCAAAAGGAAAGGTGAAAAAGCACAGGAAAGACCTTTGAGATTGTTTCTTGAGTTCGGGGGATAGATTATGAAAAGGGAAGGTATTAGCACCCTTTTCATCCATGGTTTTCCATGGGCTCTTAGTTACTTGCTAGATAACTTTCTTTTTGTTTTTAAATTGTGCTTTGTGTGGTTTTGAAAGTATTTTGTAAAAGAGGCCATTGTTTAGGCAATCTTTGTAATGATTCTCGTTCGTAAGAATGTATACAAAGATGTTTTTCTTTTTGAAAATTTTTTCAATGTTGGTAAGATGTTTGGAAATGTGTGTGTTTGTTTTGAAAATAGAAAGGATAGTTGTTTTGAAATAGAGCAAGTAACTAGAAATAATCTACCTACTCAAATGTCTTTCTTGTTCATTTCTTTTTCCTTTGATATTGTTGTCTTACCATTGATTTGGTAAGCAACCCTATATTTGGATGTAAACGGGACGGGCGTGGGTCATCGTATAACCATGATTAGCAATGTTGCAAAGTATCTTAGCACTTTTGAGGGACTAAGATCACTTTGTAAGGCAACTTTGAATAGCGTCATCGAGGGACTATGATCTTATATTTGTTTGTTTTTCCAAGATACTTCGCATGCGTAATATGGCCATTTTTGTGTAAGGCAACTTAGTGGAGTAACCCTAAGGGTGCTTGTGTGCAAGTGTGTTATTTTCATGCTTGATTTTTGTCTTGGATTAGGGTTTTCTATTTGATTGTTTTTATCTTGCCATACAAACCCTAATTACTAGCATGTTATGTAAAAGCGATAAATTGCGTAATTTAAAGATTGCTACGCTATTACAACATTTTATGGGAGGGGGTATACAAATTATGAATGGGGATTTGCAACAATGTAAACCTAATTTAATCTAGTACAACCAAATCGAATTTGTACGAATATTTGAATAAATAATATACAATATACATTAAATGTGCAATGGTATGTATATGCAAGAAAAAAGATTTTTGTTTTGTTTTTTATATGAAAAAAAGTTTTTGAACTAAACCTAATAATTTGAGAAAAGGAAGTTATTTTTATAAATTGGTTAACCCTAAATTCTAGTTTGTAAAAGAAAATAAAGTTTTTTAAGTATTATTTTTGTGTATTTTTGTCTCGAAAATAATAAATAGTATTTTATGAAATATCTAGTCTTTTTATACATTAGAATAAATATTTACAAGTGAGAAAAAAGAAATAAATATTAACCTAATTCTATTTTATTTTACAAGTTTATTAAGGAAAATAATTAATATATAACCAAGTAAAAATATTTTTTATGAGGAAATAAGATAAAATAAACAAAAAATGAAATATTTAACATTTTGATTTTTTTTATGATTTTATAATATTTAAGAAAAATATTTAATGAAGTAAACAAAAATAAAATAAATAAATGAAAATAAATTGGGCCAGGGGTGTCCTGAGTAATCAGGAGGTAAGCATTAGAAAAAAAACATAAGCCCAAATGAACAAAAGTCCAGCGCTGCATAATGAGAAAAATGGGAAAAAAATGTGAGAAAATATGCAAAAGGCAGGCACCAAGGCTCGAACTCATGACCTTAGCAATTTCAGCGCGCTGCCTTGCCACTGGGGTGGCTGTACATCCGTTAGTTCAAATGAAACTAAAAATATATAACACAAAATGCTTCCTTTCCCTGTACTTCATCTTCTTCCTCTAGCCAACCGGACCCCCCTGTATCTCTCTCATTTCTCCATAAAAATGGAAACTTCAAACATGAAAATGGTAGTACTCTTTCCCACGATTTTAACCATGTAACTCATGTAAACTATCAGTCAAAGATCAAAGCTAATTTCAATGGCCCTAATTTCATACCTAATTTTTACATAAATTTGAAATCTAAAATTCTCTATACACAATGGATATAAATGAAATCTATGAACATGGTTGGTTTTAGCACAAAGATATCTACATTTTATCTTCACAAATCGAGACCAAAGGATGCATGTATGAAGAGATAGAAGTTAGAGTTCTTACGTCTTTCAGCTGAGATCTTGAATGGAGTTTGAGTGAGTTTTGAGAAGGCTTGAGGATCCCTTTAGCTTGCTTGGACCTCCCTGAGTATGTTCCAATCCTTACCTTGTCTTGAAAGTGCCTGAATCTCCCTATCCAAGTCAACTTGCAAGCTTGAAATGCAAAAATGGAAGATGGAGAAGGAGGAGTTATAGTGAAGGGATGATGGTCTGGAACACTTAGATATGATGTAGGTTAAGTGTTTAGATGATTAGAACTTGAAATGCACGAGTAGATTTTTGGATTACTATGCTTGGTGAAAAACTGCAAGTTATGGCAGGTTTTCGGTGATAGAGAGTTTGGGAGAGTTTCTGGCCTTTTGCAATTGTGTGTTAGGTTGTAATGTGTTTGTGTATAAGTATAGAGAAGGTTTCAAATCAATTCCACAACAGGTTTATGAGTTATAGACTTTTTGCTCTATTGCTTGCCTTTTAAGAAAAGTGATGAGACAACTCTCGACATGCTTGTACAGGCCTGTGTTGAGTTGGTACAAGTCTTAGAAACGTTTCTTCTGGTTTATAGGGATTGTGTATGCATAGAGAACATGTGCAAATCTCAAGAAGTTGACAAATTCAAAAGCTGTGCTTTTCTAAAATGGAAATGGCAACTTTGTGCCATTTATGAAATTAAAGCTTGGAAAAAGGCTCTTATGCTTGGATTAAAGCTTTATCAACTGTGTAAGCATTAAATTATGGAGTGAGAAACAATTTTGAGACCTATAAAGCAAGGATTATGTAGCCTAGGTTTGGATTTGAATTTTGTTCTTCATGAAATGGCTTGAAATCAAAGTGAGAAATTACCAACTTCATCTCTTTGATTCTCCCTACTCAAGAATGATCTCAAGGAGTTCTTGGACATTTTGGAAAGCTTGCAATGTTCTATATAACTCATATTTGAAATTATTTTCAAGATTCCTCTTGGAACTAGGTGAAAAGTTGTCATGAAGTTAGGTCAAAAACCTGCCTAAATTAGGGCAAAATTTCACTAAGTTATTTTAGTTCATGAGCATGTATTCACAAAATTATATCTTGAGATTCAAGCATCTTTAGGAGAAATTGTGTGAAGCAAAGTTGAATATTTCATGGATATCTACAACTTTCATGTTGGGAACTTCCTTTGAATTAAATTGTATCATGGTGAAAATTTGGCTTAAAGTTGAGAAAAAATAAGAATTTTTCTATACTTAGAAAAATTTCTAAGTTAAGAAATTTCAAATTTCAAAACAAAATCTTCAATCTTTGATTTCTTGATGAACGAGTTTCACATTTTGACATGTTTTGATGAATTGTGATCCTTGGCATTTGATTTTGACCAAAAAGCCAAAGTTTGACTTTTCAGTATACAGTTGACTTTTGATCAGTTGACTGCAAAATTTATCTGTCAATTCAATGGAATTGCAATGTTTTGAACCATGTCATTAGTTCAAGATGATGCAATTGAAACCTTGAAATCATTCTACAAACCAATTGGTCATTTGCTAGGTCAAAAATCAAAAATTCCCATTTCTCAATCAAAACCCTAATTTTGACCATTTTTCCCTTTTGATGATTTGATCAAATTTCTTGAGGAATTGTGATCCAAACTTGATCAAATGATATATGTGAGTCTAAAATGATTATGTGGTTAAAAATTATGAAGTTTGACTGTAAATTGGCCATGGTTGACTTTTTCCCTAATACAACTGATTTTTAGGTCAACTGTCAAATCTACTGATCAAAAATGTGATTCAAGGCTTGAAACATGACATGAATAATCTTAGGGGTCCATGATGATACTTGAAATTTATATGAAGCATTGATAGTCCAAAAATCCTTGTGCAATCTCAAACCCTAATTTTGGATCATCAGTGCATGATGAGATGTCTTGAGTTGGTTAAACCCTAATCCAGTCTTGAGTCAAAGAGATCTTGTGATAAAAGTATTGATAAATGAGAGGGAAAATTTTGGGGTACAACACACACAAAGCACAATTTCAAACAAAAGAAAGTGATCTATCAAGTAACTAAGATCCCATGGAAAACCATGGATGAAAAGGGTGTTAATACCTTCCCTTTTCATAATCTACCCCCCGAACTCAAGAAATAATCTCAAAGGTCTTTCCTATGCTTTTTTCACCTTTCCTTTTGGATAAAAGAAAAGTTGGTGGCAACTCTTTCTAACCGCAACATTTGCGATAAAATGAAAAACCCTCAACTCAGTTCTCCCACCGAATCACAGAACTGGCGACTCTGTTGGGGAAATTCTAAAAGTGGGGTTACCTTAGGGCTAGATCACATTTACTTGCTTACGTTGTTTGATTTTTTTGCTTTACATTATGGTTCTTTGTTTAGGTTTGAATCCTCTACCTGGATTTAGGATACATCATAGGTAAGTAGCAATACGTTGTGGAAACTGTGCAGGGTATACCGACATGGTCTAAGCAGTAGCTACGTTAGTGTGACATATTTGTGGGTATTGGTAGCCTTTGAGTTAATCAAAGAGAATACAGGGCCGCTGAGTGATGTCATGAAGCACTAATGAACATTTAGAACCTTTACTTGACCAATTTGGCCTTTAGGATATAGTGAGATGACCGGCTTTGGTGCAGTCCGAAGTTGGTAAATACTCGATACTACACTCATTGAGGTTTGGTTTCTTGGGATATTTCGGTCGCCATTAAAGAGGCTTGTGCTAAAACAATGATCAAGGAAACAATCCAGTGATATTGAGCTCCTTAGAACCCGGTTACTATTACTATGACAGGTTGAGCCAACTAAACTTCAAGAGGGTACTTACCTATAAAACTCCATGCAAGCCTAAACCTAAGGACTTGTTTTCTTTGTTTGTATATACATACTTGTACATAACATCATGAAGATCATAACATCATATTCATTCACTAACCATTTCAAGGATTTTGGGATTCATCTTTGTTCTGTTTTGTAGGATATGGATTCTCTTCGTAGGAAAACTATTCAAGTCAACCTTGTAAAGATCCCTCCACAACTTACGGAGCTAGCTTCAAGGATTCTTGAAAATTCTCCATTCACCGAGAGACATGGTCGCCTACTCAACTTGGTCACTTCCAACACTGATGAGGATATGATGAAGGTTCTCTTTCAGTTCTTTGATCCTCTACATCATTGCTTCACTTTTCCTGATTATCAACTTATGCCAACTTTGGAAGAATTATCCCAACTCTTGAGGATTCCAATTCTTAATCAACTACCTTTCAAGGGTACGGAAAGAGATCCAAAGTCATAAGAGATTGCTCAAGCTCCACACTTGCACTCATCTGATGTCATAACTCATTGGGAAACAAGTAGTGGTGTTAAAGGTTTCCTAGCAAAGTTGTTGTTCGAGAAAGCCCAAAACTGTTGCAACTCTTTGGATTTGCAAGCCTTTAAGGAAATTGTGGCACTCCTCATCTATGGGATGGTTTTGTTTCCAAATCCTGACTAAGTCATAGACGTGAACACCGTCAAAATCTTCATATACCGCAACCCGGTGCCTACATTGCTAGGGGATATCCTACACTCTTTTCACACTCGCACAATGAGGAAAAGAGGTGTCCTTATGTGTTGCACTCCTCTCTTGGCAAGATGGTTTATTTCGCATCTTCCCCAATCTGTATTGAAGAACGAGAAAGGTTCAAGGTGGTTACAAAGGTTGATGACGCTCAAACATTCAGACATTCATTGGTGCTCCAGATCTATAGAGAATGTTATCATGATCGACCATTGTGGAGAGTTTCCTAATGTCCCCTTACTTGGAATTAGAGGAGGTATCACCTACAACCCCTACTTAGCCTTAAGACAGTTTGGTTATGCCCGAAGGGATGGTCCACACGAGATATTGATTCAAGGTTTGGTATTCGACTACGAGAACAATAATCAAGGTCTTCTCCAGAGATTTATACGAGCTTGGAGAATTTTGAACAAGGTAGATAGCAAGACTTTGGGGCGCAAGAATTCCATCCCTCTTAAGCCTTACCTCAAATGGGTATGAACTCGTGCTCAGAGTCTTATGATGCCTTATCCCTCCATTCTCCCAGTAATCATTGAACCTGACATGGAAGGAGATGTTCCATATATTATCCTACATCCTGACATGCCAACCTCTCTTGAAGACCTACAAAGGGATTGGATACAACTCAAGGTGGAGCGAGATACTTTTGAAGCCCAATTCTACGCTAGCGAGAATAAGGTTTTGGAACTCACTAGGCTACTTCATGAGGAGAGAAACCTGAATGCCTATATTTCACCAAAGAGGATGCGTACTACCTTTTTATCATAGAGTTTCTTGTATTTGTTTTTCCCAAGGAGGCATTATTGTACTCAAGCTGTAATTTATTAATATAACGTGTGTTTCCTTTTTTTTGTCTAAAATAAATTTGAATCTTCAAAATCCTTGAAATCATTGCATATGCATTTACCATTCATCATAACATAAGCATATTTCTTGCAACAAGTCTCCTCATCTCTCTACTGTTTATTTCAGTAAGATGGATCTCAAGCAAACGACGAAGGACCTCCAAGCTCAGAATTCACAGTTTCAACAATTTTTCTTAACTCTAGCCAAAGGACAAGAAGAGTTGAAGACCTTGCTAACCGAGGAGAAGAAAAAGAAGACCAGGAAGATAACCGGACTTCTAAACATGGGAAGAAGATTCCAAGGACAAACTAGAAGGGTCTTAGACTTTGCAACGACATCCAGTGAGAAAGACAATCAAGACGGGAAAGGAAAAGAAACAATTGTCCATTCAGAATTAGAAGAGGAGGAGGAAGAAGAAGACTATTCTGAAGAACAATACCCTCCAGCCGATGAAAATTATAAGCATCTAGAAGAACGGTTGAGTGTAATGGAAATCCAAAGAGTGTCTGGCTTGGACTTTGAGGAGTTGGGTTTAGTATCTTGGGTTGTCATTCCTCCAAAATTCAAAGCACATGTATTCGCCAAATATGACAGAGTCTCATGCCCCAAAATACATCTCTGGTCCTATGTGAGGAAAATCCAGCATCATACTGCTGATAAAGATTTATGGGTACACTTCTTCCAAGACAGTCTGTTTGGTACTCAACTTGATTGGTTTTATCAGTTAGAAAGAGCCAATGTTCATAACTGGGAGGATCTTGCTGCAGCCTTTTACAAACAATACCAATACAATACTGACCTTGCACCCACTTGTACTCAACTCCAGAGTATGGCCATGGTTTCAAGTGAAGGCTTCAAGGACTACACACAAAAATGGAGGGACTTGGAAAGGAGAGTCCAACCTCCTTTATCTGAAAGAGAGTTAGTTGATATGTTCTTGGGCACCTTGTCCGGACCTTTCTTCAATCACTTAATTGGGAGTTCATCGGCAGGTTTTACCGAACTGATATTGACCAGAGAAAGGGTATAAGCTGGGATAAAGAGTGGAAAGATTCAAAAAGATGCATCCTATGCTGCTGTAAGAAAGCCATTCATTGGAAAGAAAGAAGTGGTTGTTGTATATCCTCAAAGAAATCAAGATAGGGCCGAACGTCGTCCAATGGTTGGGGCTGTTATGATTCCTAAACCTGCGCCTGATCAGCAAAGAAACAATCAGCCAAGAATGGAAAGACCAGTCAAATAATTCACCAGAATTAATATGACACTATCTCAAGTATTGCCACATCTGTTAAGATCCAACCTAGTAACTTTGAAAGAAGCTCCAAAGAACCCTAACACAACATCTCCTCACTATCATCCTAATGCTCGTTGTGCATATCACTCTAAGAGTCTCGGCCATGACACTAATAATTGTTGGGCTCTAAAGAACAAAGTACAAGACCTCCTTGAATCCAAAGAGATTGAATTCGATGCGCCAGAAAAGCACAATGTCATTTCTTCCCCTATGCCCAAACATGGTATAATACCAACGCTATTGAGGAAGATATGTTTGTTACTTCAGTTGATGAACTTGTGACCCCACTCCTGACTATCAAAAAGAACTTATTGATTGTCGGTGTATTCCCATGCTATGGTGAAAGCTGTCATTTATGTTTGTCCTCACCAACCAGCTGTCCTTTGTTGAAAATTGACGTTCAGTGCCTAATAGATAACAAGGAAATTTTGTTCGAAAAGACCTTTGTTCCAACTATTTCTTATAATGATGTTTCCATCGTTACCATCTCCGACATTTCTTCCAGGGTCTCCACCAAAAGACCCGTTAGAATTACATCAGTTCTAAAAGTAGCTCCTTTGATAATTACAATGCCTGGACCAATCTCGTATTCGTCATACAAAATCGTACCATGGAATTATGGAGGGGATGTCTACTACCACGGTATCAAGCAAGATTGGCCAGCTACCGAAGATTCAAGTTATGAGAAGGTTGACTCCGATATCAGTAATATTGCAGGGACTAGTAAGATCACTCGAAGTGGAAGGGTTTTCTCTCTAGAAATAGCTCCTCCAAAAGCTGTTTCTAGACCCGCAATCATTCCTGTTGTTGTTGCTCCTCCAAAGGATATTCCCAATCCTACAATCATCTCTGCTAATACTCCAACGGACAAAGCTGTTACAATCCCTGCTATCACTCCTACCGACATTCCTGCTATCGAGTTAACCGAGACTCGAGGAAAAGGTGTTCTGGTTGAGTCTGTCAAGACAAAGACACAATCATTGGCTATCCCTGAGACCTCCCGGAAAGAGATGGAGGAAATTCTAAAGATAATAAAAAGAAGTGACTATAATGTAGTTTAGCAACTGGAGAAAACTCCATCTAAAATTTCCATGTTGGCTTTACTACTATGTTCTGAGGCACATGCAAAGGCCTTGGTAAAATTCCTGAAAAACTGCTCATGTACCCCAAGAAACATCTGTCGATTAGCTCCAAGACTGCGTAGCCAGCTTGACTGCAGATAATGGTTTAGGTTTTTCGGATTCTGATTTAACGCCAAGAGGTGTCTTACCCCAAATTTGCCCTATCTCTTTTATTTTTGTCTGGTTTTTGATCTTTGCATTCCATTTGCATCATTTTATTATTCAGTCATTTACGTATCCCACATCTCATGGAATCAGGCGCTTTGGTTTAAAGTTTTAGGGTTGCGCCCTCTTTATGTCTAATCTTGTTTGAGGTTTTCTTATCAGGTAAAAAGGAAGCACATCTGGTTCTCGATTAGCGGATCATGGAATGAATTGTGTCATCAGGTTACAAGGTTGGTTCTCGCTCAAATTTATCAGAGCTTGGATTAGGGTTTATTTCCCTATGTGTGTCGGTCAAGATGATAGGGTTTTGGGTTTTTGGTTTCTGGGAAGATGTCTCTCTCGCCTGCCCCGAAGAGGGCTCAGAGCTCAGTGCGTTAGGTCAAGAATTTCACCTCCTCGCATTTCAAGTTTCTTCTTTAAGTCTCTAAGCCATTGAGTCGAGAATTTGGAGGTGGAATTGGAAAATATGGAGTTCGAGCACTTCAGAAAATGAGGTTAAAGGTTCATGATAATCAGGACTTGTTTTTGTTGCTTAAGTTTCAAGTTATTGTGGGCTGAATGTCAAAGTAAGAGTTCTGTTCGAGAAGTGTGAGTGTGGTTCAGGCATGATTTGAAGATCAAGGTTCAAGCGACCGGTGTTTTGGGGTTCGAATTAATCAGTGGAAGTAAATTCTTAAGCATTCATTTTGTTTTCTTTGAGAGTTTGATTATAAGGCGCGTGATGTGTTTGGAATACAAGTTATAACCATTATTCATGATTTCTTGATATTTAAGTTACAAAGTTGAGATGCGCATTCGAATCATTCAAGAGAGAATTTCAGAATTTAAACAAGATTGAGAGTTGTTTGATTTCTATACAAAAGAATTCATTCAAAAAAACGTATCATTCAAGCTTTCGTGTTCATTACATTTTTTGGACTGAGTACAGAGCGTATGAAAAAATGAATTATAATTATTGGAATACAAATTACATTTGTTTTGTTTACAAAGAAAAGAGAAAAATGATTTGTATTTCTTCAAGTCTTCATCTTCACTCCTTGCCATGGTATTTTCATCGTTCAATCTCGCTTTGGACCGTCCAATAATCGTGCTCATGAAACAAGGAAAAAGAAAAAAGTTAGCGATCAAGCATATAAAAAATTTCAAACAAGAATGAATTAATTGATATCTCATCATGAGGGTTTGTATTTGGAAAAGGGAGTTTGTTTAATCATGGACTATTTTTTTCCTCTCCCATTTGCAAATCACAAAAAGCTTGTGCCTTTTGGTTCACAAAAAGAAAAAAAGAAAAGAAGTTTGCAAATATTCTAATTTTTCTACTGCTGCAAAACAAACAGAACAAACAACGCACAAGGAAAAACATGCAGCAGGCTAGCACAAACAGAACAGGCCACACACAAGGCAAAACATGCAGCAGGCTAGCACAAAAGCATAGCGTGCAGGCCAACAACAAGCATAGCGCGTAGGCAAAACATGTAGCAGGCCAAGGCACAACAAACAATAACAGCAACAAATGGTATCAAAATAAGCAAACAATGCAGCATCATATTAAGCCAAACAAGTAATATAGTCAAAGGCTAACAAACAGCCAAAACACCCTAGTGCTTCATCATTTTCCAAATGTGCAAACCCTTCAGAACTTTAAGGAAAAAAAGCAATAAGCTTTGCATCACAGAAAGGTAAAAGAGGAAAGAAAAAACCTGCACATTGCTGTCCAACAAAACTGTCAAAACATGTTCAAAACTTGCACCAAATAGGCAAGTTAAAAAACCTGCATTCTAAAGCCACAAGATAGCATTCCCACATTGTTCAAACATCATCCATGTTTTCCCCCCACATTTTCACTTTGGTACCATTATAAGAAGAGGCCTCAATATCAATCGGAGGGGGGATTTTTTCTGAAATAAAAAAATGTAAACGCAAAAACAAATGCCAAAACCAAAACCTTCAAAGCATAAGCAAAAGCCAAAAACCAAAACCGTCAAAGCATAAGCAAAAGCCAAAACAAAAACTTTCAAAGCAGAAGCTTTCACCAAATACGGCGAAACAATACCGATAACAATAATCGACACATCATCTACAATCAGCGACACCTATAATCAAACCAAATAGTAGAAATTCAAAAAGAAACGCAACTGAGGGAAGAAGATCGGAGAAGTGTGAATCGGAAATGGTCAAGGTCAAACAATTACCTGAGTTCCCTGTGTCCGTTTTTCTCATTGTTTATACATGATGGATGAGGGAACTTGAAGACAGTGACGAAGCCATCAGCGCGACACAGAGGCGAGCGGAGTCAAAGTGAATAAGATAAGTTAAAACATGTTATGTTGGATGAAGAACAAAGTTTGAATCACAAATCAAAAACAAATTTGAGGCGCAGTTCACGACAGAGACAATCGAAGGAGAAATATGAAGTGAGTTGTGGTGAAGACAGGCAAAGAAGAGGAAGAGATTCGAGCTCTCTAAGAAAGAGGCGCCGTGAGAGAGGAAGAGAATTGAGGAAGTTAAGAGTCACAAACAGTAACCCTAATCCTTTTTGTATTTTATGTTTCTTTTCTTTTCTTCTTATAGTTTTATTTTTGTTCTAATATATATTAATAAGAAAAAATAAGGAATGGTATGTGGATTGCTTAGACCGGACCACGACTATTTCCAAGTCCATCATCAAGTTTTTGGTAGCTTTTGGATTGTGAAATGTTGGTGAACAAAAATAGTTGATGGGCTTAATATCAACTTGCTGCAGCATACCTCCTGGGCTCAACAATACACCCCCAGCGCCCTTAACCTCTTTCAATTGGACCTTTTACCTTTCTAACCAAGCTCATCCACCCCATCTAAGTTCAGGCCCATTTCTTGTTTTTAAACAGTTTTTTTATTTTTTTTATTTTGTCTTAATCATTTTATCAAACATTAAGAAAAACCACAAAAATATGTTCAGAATTAGTTTAATTTTCTTTTTCTTTACTTAGAAATCATAAAAATGGAAAAAAATAAAAAAATATATATATTTTGTTAAAATAAATAATTAGATTAGAAAATATATTTTTTCCTAAATATTACTAATTCCTTAGAATAGTTAATTTTATAAATTGTTTAATTAGTTTACTTGTTAATTTTCAATTTGGTTCTATTGTTTGTTTGACCAGATTTTTAATTGAACTTTTGATTCGATTCATCCCCATTTATAAACTTGTACCCCCATCCCCATATGGTTTGTAATAGTTTAGAATTTTATTTCTTTGCTATTTTCTTTGTACATTTAAAATTGAAAATTATTCATATTTTGTCCGGTTAGAACACTTGGCCTTCTCTTGGGATCATCATCAATGAATAGGTATCCACCGACAAAACGCACACCGACACACATTTCATAGTTTGGTCCTGGGCTATTCTACAGTGACAACTATTCGATCGATTGTTTCAATGGGTCGTTTAGAATACTAGCGCCACGCTAGTCCCACTCTTTAGGAGCATGCATATAGCCACCTTGTATGGGCTTTTTATCTTATCTATTGAAGCAAATTCTCTCCCCTTGGTCCTTGTACCAAGCATCTTCTTAAAGGGTTTCATAGCTGAGTTTGGGCCTGGCCATTCTCACAAGGTTAATCAAGTTTCTCCCTTGGTTAACCATAACCCGAATCAACCACTTTAGTCCATATACCAAGTGATGCCATGCGCAAAGGGTGTCATAGTGGAGGGCAGAAGCACCTACTCTCACGAGATTAATCAAGCACGCCCCTTGGTTAATCATAACCTGATCCAATTCCTGTACCCCAAGCATTTCATTCACACTTCTCCTAATGCTACATATTTTGTTACTTGAACCATGATCACCACACACAACCACCTTTCACAAACACGGCCTCCTATTACCCATAACATGCTCCCGTAGGATGTTAGTTCCCTCTTCTTTAAGATGCGAACTAATTAGACCTTAGGATGAAACCCATGCATGACAACATTAAGGCTTTTTCTAATTTCCCCCCTTAACCTTTTCTTCTTTTGTAATTAAAACTTAACATTCACAAATCAAAAATCCAAAAAAAAAACGCTCTTTTAATTATTACTCGAATTTATTCTAAAACTCGCAAAAGCACTCAACACAACAAAACTCCCCCAAAGGGCATGTTATCTCTGTTCTACCGCGATAGCATCCATGCCTATTACTAGAATGTGTGCGTTAACGTCGCCCATAAAAAACAAAAACAAATTAATCATTTTCTAGAGGAACTACGGTGTTCTGATTCCTTCATTGGATACGTAGGAAAAGGGTCGCGAAACCCTCACGAACGCAATAATCAAAAACCATCCATTTCCCTTTTAGCAAGCCTAGTTGTAGATAAATACACCCTTTAAGACAAACAAACAAAATGGATCCCGTTGAGTACAACAGATGTGAGGGGTACTAATACCTTCCCCTCGCATAACCGACTCCCTTACCCTTTCTCTTAGTCGCAAGACCATCTTATCCATTCCCCTATGGTTTTATCGATATTTCCCCTTCCTTCGAGATAAATAAAGTTCGGTGGTGGATTTGTGTTTTCAGCCGGTGGTTTCAGCTGGCGACTCTGCTGGGGACCTTTAGCGAGTCTCTCCTAGTTTTATTTATTTGTATTTTTGGGTGTTTATTTATTTTCTTTACCTTGCTTTACTATTTCATCTCTTTATTTATTCTTTTGTATATATTGCATATATTTTTGCTTCTCACATATTCTGGATACATTGTGATGTTGGGTTTGGTGTTTACTTTTGATAAGTCCTATACTTGGACTTGGGTTACACATAGGATTAGGACGGGTGGTATAGTCATGTTAACTTTGAGGGAGTAATCCCGAAGAAGGAGGCATGAAAATCCAACACTCAGTGGAGGTCCCCTTGAAAGTAGTGATGTTTACCGAGTAATCGGGAAGACGTCGTTGCTTTTGACCTGGGAGCTCGAGAAGTTGAGAGTCGTAGAACCATTAACCTATCTTGGCCTTTTAGGTGCAATGCAGAGACTGTAACGGAGTAATCCGAAAGTAGTTGTCACGCGATATTACGCTCGGACGAGTTTTTCCTGCGAATATTACTGATTACCAAGTAATTGGGAGGTCGATAATATCCAAAGGAAAAGCGTAGACTTCAAGAACTCTTTAGAACCTTGTTCGGCAGGTGATAAACCCTTAGTACGTACCTCGTGGGTGGTTACTTTGACTCCATGCCTGTGACGTCGAACTTTTGATCCAGTTACTTTCAGCCTGTGCAACGAACTACGCAATGGTTATCCAGAATATGTGGAGCTGAGACTTCATGCCGTAGCATACCATGACATCATATCATCATGTATATATATCTCATATCTAGAGAAATCCAAAGACAAGTCTTGTTGATATAGCTTTTCAACAAAGGGAAATTTTAAAAAAAGATAGACGAGTCTTTGGGTCTCATTAGAAATGAAGATAAAGCATTCATCCATATTACCATGCATTCATTTTTTCACAACAAAAACTCATTGGGGTCCCCTTTCTCAGAATCCAGTAAACAACAAAGACGACTCATCCATATCCTTACCGCACCAGAGGCAACCAGCAAAGGCTAATGGATCTTTTTGAAGAAAATCAGAATGCACTCCGTTGGGATATGGACACTATGGGTACTCGCATGGACCAACTCAAGGAAAATCTGCATGTCGTGAATAAGGGTCAAGAAGAACTACACCAAAGTGTTTCCAAGCTTACTACTGCTGCTCCTTCCACTTCTGCTAATGGGAGAAATAGCAATGCTAATGTTGAGACTCCTACCGGTGCTCCTAGGAATGATGTCGATGATCATCATGATGTTACTGATCTCGATGAACCCCAAGTAAACCTTGCTATCGGGGTTGCCGAAACTGCGAAAATGTATCATGCTCTCGAAGAGCGACTTGGAGCCATGGAGGGTATCAAGGCTTCCGGATTCAACACTGCTGCAATGTGCCTCGTGCCTGGGGTAGTTATTCCTCCCAAGTTTAAAGTCCCAGAGTTTGACAAATAAAAAGGCACTTCTTGCCCAGAGACACATCTTCGTTCCTATTGTCGCAAAATGGCAGCCTATGCTGGAAATGAACCTTTGCTCATGCATTTCTTTCAGGACAGTTTGACCGGGGAATCCTTGGATTGGTATATGCAATTGGAAAGATCTCATGTCAGTACTTGGGGAGAGCTTGTTGATGCTTTTCTGAAACCTTACCATTACAATACTTCCATGGCTCCTAGCCGTACTCAACTCCAGGGGATGGTTCAAAAGTCTGAAGAGTCTTTCAAAGAATACGCTCAGAGGTGGCGTGAACTAGCGGCAAGGGTCCAACCTCCTCTCTTGGATTGTGAGTTGATTGATCTGTTTATGGGAACCCTACGAGGCCCTTATCTCCATCATATGCTCAGTAGCACTTCTACTTCATTTTCTAATATGGTCATCATTGGTGAACGTGTTGAGACGTGTATTAAGGCTGGAACAATTCGAGGTGTTCCTAACAATGTTAACAACAATGCAAGCATGAATAGAAAACCATTTTCTGGTTTTGTTAAGAAGAAAGAGGGAGAGACCAGTGCCATCACCGTCAACTAAAGAAGAGCTCCCACATTTCCTTAAGTCCGACTCCCTTATTTTCCTACACCTACTGTTGTTCCCAACCAATTTGTTCCTCAAGTATACGCTGCTACAACTCCAGCACCCTGGATGGCCCAACAACGGCCTTTCTCTCCACAACCACATTATGTTCCGCAATAACAGTTTGCACCTCCTACAACTTATCAACAACCGAATCAACGTCTCCAAGGACCGAGAGCTCCTCCAAGACAAAGAGCCCCTGAAAGAAGGTTTGATCTCATTCCCATGTCCTACGCTCAGCTTCTCCCACAGTTACTTGCTAGTTAAATGGTTCAATTGCGCGAACTCGGTCCACCGCCAAATCCTCTCCCTAGGGGATATGATACTAATGCTCATTGCGAATTCCATTATGGTGCCCCAGGCCATACAATTGAAAATTGCAGAGCTTTCAAGTGAAAATTTCAAGATCTCATCGATGCGAAAGCCATCAACTTCAACCCTGTTGGTCCGAATATTCAAAATAATCCCATGCCTCCTCATCAAGGGGGAACAGTCCATGCTATTGAAGAAGTTAATGAACGGGATTTGGTATCAAAGGTTGATGAAATTAAGATATCTTTGGAAACTGTCAAAGAACATTTGTTGAAGCATGGAGTGCTACAAGAACTCCATGACTTCTGCTTAACATGTTCTTCCAAATCAGAAGAGTGTGCTGAGTTGAAGGCGGTCATCCAACAGTTGATCGATGAAGGTGTCTTACAGATAGAGAAAATATTCCGAGAAGAAGAAATTGATGTCTTGGAAATCCCCTACTATCCGAGAAGCTTTTCAGCCACCTCTAGTATTCTGTTAACAATTCAGGTTCCTATTACCCCCACAATGATTCAAGCTCCTATTCCTCCTACAAGCAACGACTCGAAGGCAGTTCCATGGGAGTATAATGTATTATATATTCATGGAAAGAGGTATGAGTGCCCTCCGGTTGGTGACAAGAATGTTACCAACATTGCGGGAACAAACAACATGACTCGCAGTGGTCGGATCTTTTCTCCTCCACCGCCACCTCCTAAGGAAACTAACAGTGAAACTCTAGCTAAGGCCAAGGGAAAGCAAGTGATGAATAATCAACCTGAACTTTCTGAAGGACAAGAAGCGGAGCAACTTTTGAGAATTCTCAAGCGGAGTGATTACAAAGTAGTGGACCAGCTCAACCAGACACCATCCAAGATTTCCATATTATCTCTCCTTTTGTGTTCAGAGGCCCACTGCAACGCCTTATTGAAGACCTTATGTTCTGCTCATGTTACCCAAGACGTCTTTGTGGCCCAGTTTGAAGGAATAGTCACCAATATTGCTGTGGGAAATTGTTTGGGTTTCTGCGATGATGAACTCCCAATTGAAGGCAGAGCCCATAATAAAGCGCTACATGTTTCTATGAAGTGTTTGGACACTGTTTTATCTCGAGTTTTAGTGAATACAGGTTCTTCACTCAATGTGATGCCTAAGGTTACCTTGTTTAAGCTGAATATGGACGGAGTAATGATGAGGCCCTCCACTCTAAATGTTTGAGCATTTGATGGTTCAAGAAGATCGGTGGATGGAGAAGTGGATTTTCCTGTCAATATTGGTCCCCACACTTTCTATTTGTCATTCTATGTTATGGACATCCGTCCATCCTATACTTGCCTTTTGGGTCGTCCATGGATCCATGTAGCAGGAGTTGTGACATCTACCCTTCATCAATGCCTGAAGTTCATTGTGAATGACCAAGTTGTCGTCGTTTGCAGGGAAGAAGACATAGTGATTAATAATCTGACTACCTACCATTATGTGGAAGTGGAAGGTGAGGTACAAGAGTTTCCCTTTCAAGCTCTGGAGATTGTTACTGTTGACAAAGTACCCGTCGTGGAATGTAAGAAGTCTGAGATACCCCTGGCCTCTCTGAAGGATGCCAAAGCCCTCATAGAAGCTAGACCTCCCCATGACAGTTGGGGAAAATTGATTGAAGTTCTAGAGAAGAAAAATCATTTTGGTCTTGGGTATCATCCATCATCCTCCGTGCAAGCTGGTTGGGTTCCTCTCAAAGGACAACATGTTCCCCCAATTTTTGAAGTGTTCGTCAGTGCTGGTGTAAGAAAAGAAGGACAAGTGCTCTCTACAGATGCTGAAGGTGACGATAAGGATATTTCAAGATTTATCTATCAAGTTGTGTCAGACCGGGAGCTTAGCAATTGGACTGCCGTGGACATCCCTGAAGTTGTTTTCCTTTATGTGTAATTTTCTGTTTCCATTTTAAGTCGTATGACCTGCCCAAGGCATACTGACAACTTGTAGAAGGGGCCCCTTATGTTTCAATCTTCGTTTAACATTGAATGAAAAATCTCACTTTCACATACAATTTTGTTCTCTGTCTTTTCTTTTACTTTTACTTTTTAGAAATAAAAATGGAAATACTTTTCTTTTCATATTCTAAATGTTCTTTTGCACTTTCTAAAAATAAAACACAAAATCATCGATCATGCAGATCCGTCTCGGACTCCGTTGGAAATGATAATGTTATGGCTCCTTATATCCTTGAGAATTCAGTTGATCATGCTAACGAAGATAATGAGGAAGATTGTGAAGTCCCTGAAGAACTAGCCAGGCTCTTGAGACAGGAAGAGAAGGTCATCCAGCCGTATCAAGAAGAAACAGAAGTCGTCAATCTCGATACTGAAGAAGTAAAGAGAGAAGTCAAGATAGGGGTCGCCTTGCAAAGTGAATAAAATAAGGGGTTGATTGTGTTGCTCCAAGAGTATGCTAACATCTTCGCCTGGTCGTATGAAGACATGCCCGGCTTAGACACTGATATAGTAATGCACAGATTGCCACTCAAGCCAAAATGTCCTCCTGTAAAGAAAAAACCAAGAAGGACCAGACCCGACATGGCCTTAAAGATCAAAGAAGAGGTTCAGAAACAGCTCGAAGCAGGTTTTCTATCTGTGATAAGTTACCCGCCTTGGATTGCTAACATTGTTCCCATACCTAAGAAGGATGGTAAGGTATGTAGGTGTGTTGACTACCGAGACTTGAATAGAGAAAGCCCAAAGGATGATTTCTCGTTGCCTCATATCGATGTATTGGTTGATAACATTGCTCAGTCTTCGGTGTTTTCCTTTATGGAAGGATTCTCTGGCTACAATCAGATAAAGATGGCTCCGGAAGACATGGATAAAACAGCTTTCACAACTCCTTGGGGTACCTTTTGCTATAGAGTCATGCCTTTTGGTCTTAAAAACGCTGGTGCAACATATCAGCGAGGTATGGTGATTCTCTTTCACGACATGATTCATAAAGAAGTCGAGGTGTATGTGGACGACATGATTGCAAAGTCACAGACTAAGGAAGAACATTTGGTTCATTTGAAGAAGTTGTTTGATCGTTTGCGAAAGTTCAGGTTAAGGCTTAATCCCAACAAATGCACCTTTGGGGTTCGGTCAGGCAAGTTACTTGGTTTTATCGTGAGTCAACGAGGAATTGAAGTAGATCCAGACAAAGTAAAAGCAATACAAGATATGCCTGCATCGAAGAATGAGAAAGAGGTACGAGGTTTCCTTGGAGGGTTGAATTACATAGCCAGGTTCACTTCCCATCTTACTGCTACCTATGAACCCATCTTTAAATTGTTACATAAGAATCAGGATGTCTGTTGGGATGAGAGTTGTCAAGAAGCTTTCGAGAAGATTAAGCAGTATCTTCAAGAACCACCAATAATCATACCACCAGTTCCCAGGAGACCTCTTATTATGTATTTGATTGTGCTTGAAGGATCTATGGGTTGTGTGCTCGGACAACATGATGATATTGGACGAAAAGAACACGCCATTTACTATTTGAGCAGGAAGTTTACTGATTGTGAATCGAGGTATTCCTTACTTGAGAAGACTTGTTGTGCTCTTACATGGGCAGCCCGACGCTTGAGGCAGTATATGTTGACACATTCTACACTTCTGATATCTAAGATGGACCTGATAAAGTACATCTTTGAGAAACCAGCACTTACAGGCAGATTGGCTCGGTGGAAAATGCTTTTGTCTGAGTATGACATCCAGTACGTCACACAAAAGGCTATCAAAGGTAGCATTCTTGCTGATCATCTCGCTTACCAGCCATTGGAAGAATATCAGCCCATGAAGTTCGACTTTCCAGACGAGGATATTATGAAACTTGATGACAATGAAGGACCTGAACCGGGGGAGTGATGGACTCTCACGTTCGATGGTGCGTTAAATGCTATGGGTCACGATATCGGGGCAGTTCTGACCTCTCCACGCAACACCCACATACCTTTCACTGCCAGATTATGTTTTGATTGCACGAATAATGTCACTGAATACGAAGCTTGTGTGATGGGCCTTGAGGCAGCCATTGATTTAAAGATCAAGATTCTTGAAGTTTATGGGGACTCTGCCTTAGTGATACATCAGGTACGGGGTGATTGGGATACACGGCACCCTAATTTAGTTCCATACAGGGATTACATAATTGAGTTGTTTCCCGCTTTCGATGAGGTCACCTTTGAGCACATTCCTAGAGAAGCGAATCAACTGGAAGACGCTCTAGCCACTTTAGCAGCAATGTTCAAAGTCAATTACCCGAATCACGCACCCAGTATAAGGATCTGTCGTTACAAGGAGCCAGCACATATTTTCCCTGCTCATTGTCTCACCACTGAAGATGTATCAGACGAAAGGTCGTGGTATTTCGACATCAAAAGATATCTTGAGAAGCAAGAGTACCCCGAAGGTGCTATGATTTGTGACAAGCGGACTCTCAGAAGGTTGGCGTCTAAGTTTTTATTGTCGGGAGACATTTTATACAAGAGAAACTATGATTCAGTTCTGCTCAGATGCGTGGATAGACATGAAGCAGAATCCATTATACGAGAAATACACGAGGGCTCTTTTGGGACTCATGCCAGTGTGTATTCCATGGCCAAGAAAATCCTATGAGCAGGTTATTTCTGGATGATGATGGAAAGTGATTGTTGATGTTATCAGTCCTCTAATGAGTTTTCATTATTCTTGGTCCTAGATCATTATTCAATCATTATTGATCATATTTGTGACCATTAACTTCTAACTCATTAACAACTAACTTTACTTTATTCCTTTACTTTATGAATTTATTTTATGTATTTTATTTTTATGCACTTTTATCTTTAGCATTTATATCTCATGATATTTTCCCTTTGCTGACTTGAGCATTTATTTTATGTCATTTTATCTTTGCTTACTTAAGCTTTTATTTTCTTTGAAGACACTTAACAACCAACTTGAACATTAAAAGGCTTAATCCTCTCTTTATGGAATATTGATTACTATCCTTGGCATATTAGAGTTCTGGACTTATTAGACTTAGGATTATAAGCTTTGATAATTTGAGACCTGGAGACCTTTAGACCTTTTGTTACTTCATTGTTATTTTGCTTGTATTGAGAAATCTTCGGTGTGCAGGTGTTGTTATGTTAGCCTTAAGTGATCTATATGGCACATGACTCAATATTGTAAACCTTGCTTTTGGGTTTTAATACCTTGGGTTTCTTTGATACTTATTTGCTTGTGATTTATTTTCACATGGATTATTGGTATGCTCTTGGTCTATTTTATGTTTGTCGCTTTAATCCAAAGGATGTGAATTCTACATTGACTTCATAATGTCAAGTGTTGGCTAGACCTTTCCTTACCTAAACTTTTACTTTGTGCTTTAGGATATTCTCTTTATCTCCTCCCATTCTTCTTTAATTTTCAAAATCTTCTCCCTATTTCAAAGGATTCTTGTTTTCTAACTTGAACAACTTTCATAAAAAACTTGGACTTAGGTCCATGCATTTTTAAAATTCTTTTCTTAATAAAGTCATCAATCAATATTAATCAAGATATGACTTCTTTCTTTAATACTTAAAAAATAAAAAACAAATCCAAACTTTTCCACTTTGGCTTTTCCTCTTTAAAACCTTTTTCTTAAAATGAATCAATACACAATGTTTTTCAAAAAATTTGAGAAGAACTATGAGTGTCCTGGTCCTCTATTGCATGAAAGAGGTACATAGGCACAAAAGGTTCACAACCGCGACGTGTGCAAAAATTTTAAAAAATACTTCTCCTCATCTCCATAATCTCATTTTGTAAATATTTCTTTATAGCCAAAACATACAAATTTTCAAAGAGGTTCATGCAGAGTACCATAGATGTTTAGGGTGCTAATACCTTCTCTTTGCATAACTAACCCCTTTACCTTGATATCTTTATTACTTTGGGTTTTATTATCTCTTTCCCCATTTCCTTTGGATAAAAGAAACTGTGGTGGCGACTTTCACTTTGTGAGTTAAGCCAATCAATGACTTAGTCTCAAAATTTTGTCGCCACACCTACTGCCGAGGCTCCTTTGGTAAGTCAGGTTCCTCCAGTTTAACCCGTGATGGTCGCCGCTCCTCCAGTTGTGCATGTTATGCCACATGTAGAGGATCCTATCTACCTTGTTGCTCCTTGTTAAATTTGTATGTTTATGAGAGAATGGACGAGATCCAAGACCAATTTTAAGAATTACAGAAAGAGATGAAAGCTATGAAGGGGAAAAAGTTGTTTGGTAAGAATGCTCATAACTTGTGCTTGGTACCTAATTTCAAGATCCCTATCAAATTCAAGGTCCATGACTTTGGAAAGTACAAGGGTAACTCCTGTCTTCATAGTCATTTGTTTATGGATTGTTAGAATATGGCTACTCACACTAATGATGACAAGTTATTGATCCATTATTTCCAAGACAATTTGATTGGTGCATCTTTGAAGTGGTATATGAGGATGGACAATGCTCATATTAATTCTTTTAATGACCTCTAGGAGGCGTTCGTACGTCAGTACAAATATAATATGGATATGGCTCTTGATCGTGACCAGCTTCGTGTCATGTTACAGAATGATAAAGAATCACTCAAAGAATACGCTCAAAGATGGTGTGAAGTTACTACTCAGATTAACCATCTGATGTAGGAGAAGGAAATGACAAATATGTATCTCAAAACCTTGAGTTCTTTCTACTATGAGGGGATGGCTTATAATGCTCCTAATGATTTCACTGAAATGGTTGGTGTCGTACCCCAAATTAGTCCTACCCCGGCGATTTTATTTTTCAAGATTAAAATAATAAAGAAACGTTTAATTAAGGATGGTACAGCAATATCTGATGGACCATTCTTAAATTTTAAGTCAACCGGGGGGTGTATTTTAATTCAAGAAAATAGGTCTTTCTAAATAAGAAAGACTCATAGACTTATTCACGAAGCATGTTGGCCAATGGCCCATGCGATTCGAAAATATGAAATTATTTCAAAAGAATAATAACTATTAAATTCTTAATTATTAAATAGTTGTTGTTAGTAAAAGAGAGGTAACTAAGAACCATTCAAGCGTTATTTGTTGTTAATAAAAGGGGAGGTATAATTCTGAATTAGAGGCCCATTAAATCTTTTACTGTTTTAGTAATAAGAGAAGAGAGCGCAATTTCAACTACAGGCCCAATAGAGCCATTAAAGCTAGCCCATTTGGTCTTTCCTGAAATGTTAAATAGAAGAGTGGGGGTGTACATTTTTCTAGGGGTTAAAATAATGGATATAGTTGGGCCTGCTCAATGTTGGCTTATGTTTGGAAACTGTTACTAATAAACATTATTACAATTAGATATTTTTTATAAACTATTTATTAAAGAAATTCCTTTTGTAACAAGCATATTGTGTTTGAGAAAAGATTGTTGTGGCCCATTAAGTTGGCCCATCTGGCGCTTTTGAGAAAGAATAATAAGTCTTATTATTGTTAAACTATTTATTGTTATAAACAAATAAATTAAAAAAATTAACTTCTTTGTTTAAAAAAAAAGGGGGAATGTAATGTACGGATAAATTCTTTGTTACAATACTGTTTTGTTAAACATTACTTTTTATATAATTTGTTTAACAAAATTTCATTTTATTGGATTTTGGAAAAAAAGAGTCGGTTGGGTCTAATTGGATTAAAAAAATGGTTTATGGTTGTAGAAGAAAAAACGTTTGCTGAATAAAATAGATGTATTGGGCTGAAATAAGATTGATTAATGCAAAGTCCATTTGAATTGGGCCAGTTGTATTGAAAAACATTTTTTTGCTGCAATAAAAAAGATTGTTGGACTGAAAATAATAACATGCTGGGCCCAATAATACAAACAGTCACTGTTCCAATTAAAATCCAAATATTTGCGCACGTTTTCTTTAATGAACAGATACTGTACAAATCAATTTTTTTAATCAAATCTGTTACAAGGCAATTATCCAGAATTTATAAGAAATCAGTACAAGTCTAAAATATCTACAAATCCAATCTTCTTACAATACAGTTGGCGGTAAATCAAACCTTCAGAAAACAAATCTTTATCCAAATCAAAATTCCAGAATCTATTAAACACAATCAAATCCATTACAGAAAAAAAAACTAAATTAAAATATTACAGTATCAATACAGAATCAAATGAAACCCAATCTCCCAATCAATCCCTAAATCTAAGGTTGACAAATTTCTAACCCTAAAGCTATAAATACAGAAAATTAATCTACAGAAGGGAGGGAGATTCGATACAGAAACATGGAGGAGGCACGAAGACAGAAGAAGAGGATATAAAGAAGAGGCGAGAAAATTGTTACAGTAGGCGAGATCAAGAATGGAAGACGATACGGAGAAAAGGGGCGATTGGGGTTTCACTATCGGAAACCACAATCTCCGTTGCAAACCTAGCCGCTACTGACCCACTGCTAGTGCAGTCTCTGCTGGAGCCTTCGTCCACCATCATCTTCAAACTCACCATCTGTCGCCGCTACTACATTCTAACTCACCGTAACCTATAAACAAGGAGAAGAATAGGGATTAACAAAGCACGAAAAATCAGAAAACGGAATTACAAAGGGGTAAAACGAACTTAGCTCTTTTTTTTCTTTTACTATTTGTGTTGGTTAGGACGCGATGGGAGCGCCGCCGCGATGGTTATGGAGATTAGGGTTAAAAAAGGGGGAAAAGGGTTGTAGTGGGTTGGAGAGAAAGACAAAAGAGATGAAGTTTTATGTAAACAAAATAATGAAAATGAAATAAAACGAAATAACATATATTCCGTCCAATCTAGTGTACGCACGCCCATAGTAGTTTCTATGTTCCCTCAATATCATCCAGTGGATCTTGATCAGACGACCATTAAGCCAGGTCTACACGGTAGTTACCACACCCTCGCCACACTAGAATACGCGGACACCCCTTCAAACTGTAATGGGCTTAAGCCCACTGATATTTCCGTCCCCCTTTTTAATTAATTACTAAATGCAAAACAACATACACCCCCCATGATCTGAATTATAAATGGGCCTAGCCCAGACCTCCTTTTAATACCCCCTGTTTTACTTGCCAGTTAGAAATTGCATCCCCCTAATTTAATTCATTTATTTATTTCTATAATTCAATTATTTTATTATTGCTATTTTATAAATATATTTTAGTTATAATAACTATTATTATTGTCAAATAGTGTTTTTATTTATTATTATTGTTATATTTTTATATTATTATTATATATATTCCTATAATTACTTGACTTTTTACTATTATCATTATTATTATAATTCTTTTTTATAAATATTATTCTTATCTTATATTTACTATTTAAATATTATTACATGATAAAACAAATTATTTTTAAGTTAAAATAGCATATATTATTTTATATATTATTTTTAAATATTATTACATGATCATGTATTAATCAAGATCTTCGCAAATAATACGATTAAAAATTATTCAACAAATCCTAAAACTATTTCTGCAATAAACTAAACTAATCAACTGTTTTTTTGCAAAAAGGGTTTCAAACTAGTTTTGGCTTACTGCGCATTCAGTCAAAATCTCCGCGATCACTACTCTCGATCGAGTGCGAAGTGATTCAAAATATGTTTGCAAATCCCTAAAAAAACACCAACCCATACGAACTAAGAATTGAGACTCTGATTCCTCATAAGAGGATACGTAGGCATACGATCTAAAATCGTGGCGAGTCTTTCTAATTAAAACTTAAAATCCAGTTTACCCCAAACCTAAACCTAAAGTCTAATATCCTTGTGAATAAGGTATATGAAAGGTGCCTAACACCTTCCTTTCGTCTAATTGAGTCCGAAACCTAGAATCTATGTCCGCGAATTAGGGTTTTCTGTTAGATTCCCTTCCCTAGGACAAAAACTAATAGTGGCGGCTCTAATTAAAAAGCCAGTCACAACAACTGGTGACTCTGATGGGGACTCTCCTTAACCCTAGGTTTAGGTATTGTTGGGTTTTTATTTTTATTTGCTTTATTTATTTATTATATTTATCTACTTTATCGCATCTATTTGTTTATTGTCGATTTCTTAAATCATCATATATTTATTGTGTGGCGGGATTTTCTATCTCAAAATATTTTCAATATAACCCTTAGAAAGAAGGTTTGTCTATTAGCTTAGGGGATACATAATCCCTACGAGTTTATGTGAGACTTCTCCTAGAGTCGATGGACTTCTGAAAAAGGAATACTTATCGAGAGATATCCTCTTGACGAGTAGGACTTTGGAAGGTCACCCATGACTCTTTGTAACAACCTTAACCAAAAATATCATGACGAGACCTTTCACGATTTTGAGACGAAAGTTTCGGTCCGTAAAGAGGCTCCACCTAAGGGAGGCCCTTGTGCCTTTTCCTCTGGTGTTATTCATGACACCCTTAAGTAAACCACCTTTTGGGATGGTAGATCAATTGTAGGTTAAGATTAAGGAAACTACCCTACAGGGGTACTTATTACAAAAAGTCTCGTTACTCAACCTTACACCCATGCATTCATATATTTCATGTATTCATCATGCATTTCATATATTCGTTACCCTACATTTGTCTTATTCATAGGGGGTATAAAAGATAATAATAAACTCAAGATCTCAGTGACTATCTCTTAAAATAGATACTGAAGGAAACAACTTTCCCGCGTCAACACGCCAAACATGTCTGAAATCAAGGCCACAAAAAGGAAATAATATGCTGAAGACTTCCTTAAGCTTTGACCAGCAATAGGGGATGGTTTCAAGATCAGGTGTCTGCAGACGCACCTATAAGACTTATTTCCTTTTTTCTTAATTTAACGCAAATAAAATTTTGGTTTAAGATTGTAATATTTTTCAATATCTAAATTATGTTACCTTCAATGAAGGCATTTTGTTTCCACATCTCGTTTGCGTATCTATTTTAAAGATAATCATCGAATAAAAATAAGCAAAAGATAAACATGTCCCCAAGTGAATAAGACATTTAACACAAGAAACCATTTCACGTTCATACACATCTGTTTGCAGGCATGCATTCACGAACACATGCATATCATATAAAAACTCATTTTTTCAAAATAAAACTCTCCAGTTGAACCATTGGTAGAAGGAGATCTCCACTTCCTTGGCCTCCATATCAAACCAGGGCTTATCAACAAAAAGCAATGGAGAAAATCGAGGAAACTCAGGCTGCGTTCAGAGAGGATCTTGGCCAAGTAAAGGGTGATGTCACTTCAATGAAGGGAGATCTGAGCCAAGTTCTTCTAGCTTTGAAGAACATTACTGACAGACAAAACCAGATTCCCAGGGCAGCTTTCGAGGAAGTAGCCCAAACTATTGGTTCATCAAGTGGTCACCAACCAAGGAAAGAGCCAGAAGCAGGGCCCTAAAAGTCCGTCTTGGCCCAACAAGAAGCTGAAACTGAAGGGTTTATCCCACCGCCGGCAAAAGCAGGGGAATCTCGTACCCTACAGATTCTAAACAATAATGCAGACAACTACTTGGACCTGCAATACGGAGACCACGACCCAGAGGATGCAAACCAAGCGCCCTCAAAGACAACTTGTACTCATGTTGTTGATAATACATTAGTGATAAATCAGTACAAAGCCCTGGAAGAAATATTAAAGGTTGTGGAGGGTTTCGGCGTTTTCGAAGTAGACACTCTCGAAATGGGCCTAGTTTCTGATGTGGTGATTCCACCCAAGTTCAAAGTACCTGACTTTGAAAAATACGAGGGGCTCACTTGCCCAAGAAATCATATTTCCATGTATTGTAGGAAGATGCATGCCCATGCCCATGATCAGAAGCTGGTGATTCACTATTTTCAAGATAGCCTGAGTGGGGCATCTTTAGACTGGTATATACAACTGGAGAGAACACATATTCAAACCTGGACAGATCTCGCTAATGCTTTTCTGAAGCATTACAAATATAACCTGAACATGCCACCTACCCGCATGCAACTCCAGAATTTGTCCCAGAAGAAAGAAGAGTCCTTCAAGGAGTATGCTCAGAGATGGAGGGAGTTGGCATCCCGTGTGCAACCACCGCTGTTAGAGAAGGAGTTAGTAGACACGTTCATGGGAACTTTGCACAGGCTGTATTATGAGATAATGGTTATAAGTATCTCTTCGGGGTTCTCAGACCTAGTAACCATCGGAGAAAGAATCGATACGGGGATAAAAAGTGGGAAGATATCAGGGGGACCATCGAATTCTCCCTACAATTCAAAGCGGCCTGCTTCAAACTTCACCAAGGGAAAGGAGGGAGAGATCAATGTTGTAGCACCACAACCCAGGAAATTATTTGATCAAAGATTTGTGCATATTTTCTTTAATGAACAGATACTGTACAAATCAATTTTTTTAATCAAATCTGTTACAAGGAAATTATCCAGAATTTCTAAGAAATCAGTACAAGTCTACAATATCTACAAATCCAATCTTCTTACAATATAGTTGACGGTAAATCAAACCTTCAGAAAACAAATCTTTATCCAAATCAAAATTCCAGAATCTATTAACACAATCAAATCCATTACAGAAAAAAAACTAAATTAAAATATTACAGTATCAATACAGAATCAAATGAAACCCAATCTCCCAATCAATCCATAAATCTAAGGTTGGCAAATTTCTAACCCTAAAGTTATAAATACAAAAAATTAATCTACAGAAGGGAGGGAGATTCGATACAGAAACAGGGAGGAGGCACGAAGACAAAAGAAGAGGATATACAGAAGAAGCGAGAAAATTGTTACAGTAGGCGAGATCAAGAATGGAAGACGATATAAAGAAAAGGGGCGATTGGGGTTTCACTATCGGAAACCACAATCGTCGTTGCAAACCTAGCCGCTACCGCCCCACTGCTAGTGCAGTCGCTTTCGGAGCCTTCATCCACCACCATCTTCAAACTCACCATCCGCCGCTACTCCATTCCAACTCGCTGTAACCTATAAACAAGGAGAAGAATATGGATTAATGAAGCACGAAAAATCAGAAAATGGAATTGCAAAGGGGTAAAACGAACTTAGCTCTTTTTTTATTTTACTATTTGTGTTGGTTAGGACGCGATGGGAGCACCACCGCGGTGGTTATGGAGATTAGGGTTAAAAAAGGGGGAAAAGGGTTATACTGGGTCAGAGAGAAAGAGAAAAGAGATGAAGTTTTCTGTAAACAAAATAATGAAAATGAAATAAAACGAAATAACATATATTCCATCCAATCTAGTGTATGCACGCTCATAGTAGTCTATATGTTTCCTCAATATCATCTAGTGGATCTTGATCAGACGACCATTAGGCCAGGTCTGCACGGTAGTTACCACACCCTCGCCACACTAGAACACACGGACACCCCTTAAAACTGTAATGGGCTTAAGCCCCCTGATATTTGCGCCCCCTTTTTAATTAATTACTAAATGCAAAACAGCATACACCCCCTGATCTGAATTATAAATGGGCCTAGCCCAGACCTCCTTTTAACACCCCCTTGTTTTACTTGCCAGTTAGAAGTTGCACCCCCTGATTTAATTAATTTATTTATTTATATAATTCAATTATTTTAGTATTGTTATTTTATATATATATATTTTAGTTATAATTATTATTATTATTGTCAAATAGTGTTTTTATTTATTATGATTATTATATTTTTATATCATTATTATATATATTACTATAATTACTTGACTTTTTACTATTATCATTATTATTATAATTCTTTTTTATAAATATTATTCTTATCTTATATTTACTATTTAAATACTATTACATGATCAAACAAATTATTTTTATGTTAAAATTGCATATATTATTTTATATATTATTTGCATTAAATCTTTTCTAATCATGCATTAATCAAGATCTTTGAAAATAATACGATTAAAAATTATTCAACAAATCCTAAAACTATTTTCGCAATAAACTAAACTAATCAACTGTTTTTTTTTTTGCAAAAAGTGTTTCAAACTATTTTTGGCTTACTGCGCATTCAGTCAAAATCTCCGCGATCACTACTCCTGATCAAGTGCGAAGTGATTCAAAATATGTTTGCAAACCCCTAAAAAAACACCAACCCATACGAACTATGAATTGGGACTCTGATTCCTCATAAGAGGATACGTAGGCATACAATCTAAAATCGTGGCGAGTCTTTCTAATTAAAACTTAAAATTCAGTTTACCCCAAACCTAAACCTAGAGTCTATTATCCTTGTGAACAAGGTAGATGAAAGGTGCCTAACACCTTCCTTTCGTCTAATTGAGTCTGAAACCTAGAATCTTTATCCGCGAATTAGGGCTTTCTGTTAGATTCCCTTCCCTAGGACAAAAACTAATAGTGGCGGCTCTAATTAAAAAACCAGTCGTAATAGTTGGTACAAGAAAATCAAATTGGAAGAAGGTGTCAGAGAGGGTCGTTTGACAGAAGAAATAAGTTCATCGGGTGGAATGAAAAAGTATGGCAACAACTTCCAGAAGAAAAAAGAGAGGGATACCAATTCTATTTCTCAAGGGGGAAGGAAGCAAAGACACGTAAATAGGAGTAGCAACCTCATGTAGCTGCAGTAACTCCGGTAGTTAATCCAACTCCTACTATTCATACTTATCAACAACCTAATCAAAATCAAAATGCCCGTGTTATTAGGAAGGTTCAGTTTGACCTTATCCTTATGACTTATACGGAATTATATCCATATTTATTATAGAAGAGACTAATTTATACTAAAGTTTTCTAGTTGTTCTGAATCCACTTCCATGGTGGTAAACTTGAAGCTCATTGTGCTTATCATCATGGAGCAACGGGGCATGATATTGAGACTTGTTTCTCATTGAAAGAAAAAGTTCAGAGGCTTATCAAGAATGTAATGTTGAATTTTTGAGATGTCAGACCTAATGTACAATTTAATCCTCTACCAGAACATGGCGGACCCTCTGTAAGTATGGTAGAAGCTTGTCCATGTGAGTATTTGATTTATGGTGTTAATTTGGTGAAGACTTCTTTGGTTGATGTGCATGCCAAGTTATGAAAGGTTGGTTTGTTTGGAGATAATCATACAAATTTCCAGTTGTATGAGCTAAATCCTGAAGGATACACATTAGTGAAGAAGGGTATTCAGGGATTGATGAACCAGGGTATGTTACAGGTTAGTACTAAGAATATAGAAGATTGGGGTAGTTGTTTTTCGTTCCTCAATTTGATATTCCAGAGCCTTTGGAAATAACTTACTCGAGTAATAAAAGCATTGTAACTCCATTGATAATTTATTTGCTGAAGCTATTTTCTATGAGTCTAACAAGGTTATTCCCTAGAAATATAGTGCCATTATGTTGGAATATGGTAAAGAGGTAATGACTGAATCAGCACGATCTGTTGAGAATATAGCAAATGTCAATAGAATGACTATAAGTGGTGATATGTTTTCTCCAGCACCTCTCCGAATGGTTGATTCTGTATCAGTAAGTAAGAACATGCATGGTAAAGATCCTGTAGTAGTTAGTTAAGCACTTGCGATTATTGGTCAGTCTAATGAACCAAAGAAGAATGATGATGCTGAAGAATTACTAAGGTTAATCAAAATAAGTAATTACCGAGTGGTAGATCAACTCCTTCAGACTCCGTCAAAAATATCAGTGTTATCTATGTTGCTAATCTCTAGGGCTCATCGGCAAGCTTTAATGAGGGTGTTAGTATAAGCCTATGTAGATCATGGTGTGACAGTGGATCAATTTGATGTTTTAGTGGAAAACATTACTTCCAGTAATGTCTTGAGTTTTAGTGATGAAAAGATATCGTTGAAAGGCAAGAAACACAATTATATGCTGCATATATCCATAAAATGTCAAGAGAACTCCCTGTCAATGTCTTAGTTGATATAGGTTCTTCACTCAATGTTAAGCCAAAAGCAACTTTGTCTAAGCTGGCTTATCAAGGTGCTCTTATGAGATGTAATGGGGTTGTAGTCAAAGATTTTGATGGTTCAAAGAGGACAATAATCAGTGATGTAAATCTACTAATATTGATAGGGCCACATGTTTTCCAAGTCACTTTTCAGGTGATGGACATTTACCCGATGTACAGTTGTTTATTGGGAAGACCTTGGATACATGATGCTGGGGAAATAACGTCAACTCTTCATTAGAGACTCAAGTTTGTTAAGAATAAAAAGCTAGTAATCATTTACAGTAAGCAAGCCCTGCTGTTCAGTCACCTTTCTTCTTTCTGATATATAGATGCAAATGAAAAGGACGTTAGGACTCAGTTCCAAGCCCTTGATATAGTCAATGATGTTCACATGAAGAAGAGTGGGGCATATATCGCTTTGTTGAAATATGCACAACATGTAGTGAAGAGTGGTCAATCAGAAGGTCGGGGATATATCGAAGGTGATTCATATCCAAAATTTGACTTGCTTTGTGATGCACGGAGAGACTAGTTTGGTTGCTCACAATTGGACTGTTGGGGATGTTCCTAGTGTAGTTCATGTGTCAAAGTAATTTGTTTTGTCTTTTTCAAATAATTCCTTTCACTCTGACCAAGGTGAAAGTGACATTGTCCAGACATCCTTTGTTTTAAATATTAAGATCATTAATAAAATATATTTTGTTATCCAATGTGTCTTTTTCCTTTTTTGTTATTTTCTAGAAAATGGTAACTAAAAACATGTTAAAAATAATTTCATTTATTGCATATCACTTTCAAATTTGTCTGTTTTCTCTAAAATAAATCATAAATCATGTCCGTATTAATAAACAATAAACCCATTGAAAACAATGACCATGCACCCTCTCCCAACTTTGAATTCCCCGTATACGAAGCGGAAAAAGGGAGTGAGGAAACAATGAGATTCTAGAAGAAATTACTCGGCTACTTGAGCACAAGGAGAAAGCTATTTAGCCATATAAAGATCTTGTCGAACTGATCAACTTGGGTTCTAAAATGAACAAGAGAGAAGTCAAGATTGGGGCACTGCTTGGTGAATATGTTAAGAAAAGGTTAGTAGAGATATTGAAAGAGTATGTAGATGTATTTTCTTGGTCATATCAAGATATGCCATGATTGGATACTGATATTGTAGAGCACAACTACCACTTAAACCAGAATGTCTGCCAATGAAGCAAAATTTAAGAAGAACTCATCCTGACATGGCTGTCAAGTTTGGAGAAGAAGTACAGAAACAAATTAATGTCGGTTTCCTTGTCACATCTATTTATCCTTAATAGGTGGTGTTAATTCTCTGAATCATGTGATTGACATTATGTTTGGTAAAACTAATATACCAGTATTATGTTAGATAGGATATATTAACTTGCTAACAGGAATGGGTTGAGCAAGAACTCATATTCTATGTTGAGACATGTTAAGTTGAAGTGTTTCAACATCTGGAACACATGTCAGATAAGATGTCCTATGCAGGGCCATACAACATCGTGCCTGAGCTGATCTGGACTGTTATATTCTGTTAAGTCACAAAGACAAAATATACTTTGAGGATATTTACTATCCTATGTGGCGCTGAGTTATAGGTCAAGAAGAATCAATAAGAATATTTAAGAAAATTGACTTTCAAAATATGGAGATAATTTAAGAAGATTTGATTGAAGACCTATTTTATAGCAAAATTTTCTGCAGTTTTGTAACAGCAAATGTGCTGTATTTTGAAGGCCCAAATCCAGTTGGGAATATGTTATAAATATAAGCTTTCTAACCTAGGATTAAGTACCATCTGAGAATTCTAAAGATGTAATCATTAGGGATGAGTCTATTAACCATTCTCTAGGAGTGTTGGTATGTGTGAACCACTCAGGTTGTGAGATGGTCACTGTTATTCTCACTCATAAGTTGTGAAGTAATGAGTTAAGTATTTTTCTTGGAGAAAGCTTGTAAGCAAATAAAAGTTGTGGTCTTAGTCAAGAGTCTTGGCTAGATATTGTCATTAAAGTGTGTATTCCTGTTTGTTCAGAATTATTTTGTTGATCTAATCATTGTCTGTGATTAAAGAGGGATTGAGGAGGGCCCCATATCTAGGTGAGTCCTAGATAAAAATCTAGCAAGAGTAGTGATTAAGTGATTAGGACGTAAATTGGAGGTTTTTTGTAGGGTCTATGAATTGATAATATTTAAGTGAATTTGTCCCTGGCTAGGTATGCCCCTGGAGTAGGAAGGTTGTTCTGAACTGGGTTAACAATTATATGTGTTGTTTATTACTTTTCAGTACTATTTTTATTGTTGATACCTTGCCTGTTTGTTTATTTCGAACCAAATGTCCCAACATGTCATAGGACATTTGAGTTCTGTCATACAAGAATTTAAATTGGTATCAGAGCATGCATCCTGTCTATTTCTGGATGAGATCCATGAGGGATACTTTCTGGTTTATGTGCAAGGTAAAAGGTTCTACTAAAAAGTTGTTTGAACTTGAATAATTCATATTGTTTTTGAATGGTCCCTTGAAGTGGAGGATGGACTATTCATGACAGGATATGTATTTGACCTGTCTGTTGTTATGAGGCGTGCAACTTTGATAGTGAGTTGTTGTGATAGGTTTGATATATTTTCAAACCTATGATTTTTTTGATTGCACCTTGTCGTACCCCAAATTTGTCCTACCTCGATGATTTGTATTTTTCAAGATTAAAATAATAAAGAAATGTTTAAGGATGGTACAACAATATCTGATGGCCCATTCTTAAAATTTAAGTCAACGAGGGGGTGTATTTCAATTCAGGGAAATGGGGTTTTCTAAATCAGAAAGACCCATTTATCTGTAGGCCCATTTATGAAGCATGTTGGCAAATGGCCCATGCGATTCGAATATGGGAATATGTTTTAGAAATAATTATTAAGTTATTAAATTATTAAGTCCACTTAAGGTTAAGTTGTTGTTAGTAAAGAAAGGGGGTGTAGAATATATTAAAGCCCGTTTAAGTTCTTTTAAATTAGCCCATTTGCCATTTTATTTTAGAAGAGATTGGTATGAAAACATTCTATGTTATTATAGTGAATTTACTAAAATAAAAAATATTTTATAAAATTATAAAAATACTTGGTTATTAGACGTTTTTATTAAGAGTTATATTTAAAAAAAATTAGATGGATTGATTTGTTAAAGCCAATTAGGCCCAATTAACGTCTTTTGTTTACTGTTATTTTAAAAACAAAAACATTATTATTGAAAACATTTTTGTTTATTAGATATTGAGTTTTAAAATCATTTATTAAATTTTTTTTGAAAACCTGTTTTGAAGGGCCAAATATTGTGTCCAGTTTGTATCAAAAGGGAGTATGTGTAGTAACAACTGTTGTTGGGCTGAGGAAGAATTTTGTTATAAGGCCCAATTACAAAAACGCGGGATAGACGGTAAACTAATTAACGCAAGGCCCAATTCGTAACTAATAACACTTACTATTCCAATTAGCAAGGATTTTACGCACGTTTTGTGACATGAACATTTACTGTTCAAATTAACAGCTAAACCAAATCTTTTAGCAGCTCAAAATCCAAAATATTTTACTGAATCAAATCTACAAAACGCAAAAATAATATCCAAGCCCGGGAAATTACAGTAAAATCAAATCCAAGTGAAAATAAATCTTTTACAAATTATTACAATATCAATACAGTCTAAATTTAAAAACACTCAATCAAATCCAAAATTTACAATCAATTACAATATAAACAGAATTAATTAACGACAATCCCTAATCCCTAAATTTGTGCTATCCATTTTGTAGCAGCAAATTGACTCAAACCCTAAAGCATATAAATAGAGGGAGGATTCTAAAGAAAAGGAGGATGGGAGATTATTAGAGGACAAGAGAATTGAGGAGGATATACTGGGGATTAGAGAAGAACAAAGAAGAAAAAAAGGGACGACGAAGCTAGAAGAAGAAATCGACACCGAGACGGAGATGAATTGAAGAAGAACGTGAAGAACCGAGGGCTGTTGTTGAATATGTAGAGACTGCTGTTGTTGAATCACTCCACGGCTTCACCACCGACGGCCACCACCTTCAAAACCTTTGGATCGAAAAACTGAAGAAGGAGGTTAGTGTGAAATCTGGAAGCTCGAAGTCAAAATCGCAAACGGGGTAAACGAAAACTCATATCTCTTATTGTTCTTGTATTTGGGTTTTGATTTGGGGGATACTGGGTTGTAGCGCCGCCGCAGGTGGTGGTGTGGCATTAGGGTTTGAGAAGAGAGAAACAGGGTTTGGATGTCGCAAGTGGAAGAAATAAAGGTTATTGTAGAACAAAATAAAATGATTAGAAAAGTGCAAAGGAAAACATTGTTAATGTTCCAATCCTACACACGCGTGCCTACAATAATTAAAATGTTCCCTCAATTTTGACTGTAAGATCATAATCGAACGGCCGCAGGCCAAGTCCCATCGTAAGGCTCATGCTCCCTTGCCCATGTAATCAAACTGGCCTTGCAATTCATGTTTGGGCCTAAGCCCAATTACTCTTAGCACCCCACATTCCTTAAATTACTAAAATGTCAAACAAACTACACCCCCTGTCTGAATTCATCTTTGGGCCTAGCCCAATTCTGCTATTAGCACCCCTCTTATTTACTACTTAGCTAGAATTACAGCCCCCAGATTTAACTAAATTATTTATTTCTTTTTATTATTATTATTATAATTACTTATTTGTTTTCATAATTAATTATTATTAATTATTATTATTATTATATTTTATTTACTATTTAAATATTACTATATTATAATGAATTATTTTTTCAATAGCTCATGAATACATTATTTTCTATATATTGTATTAAATATTTTTTATCATGCATTAATCAAGATTTTTTGCAATTTATATGATTAAAAAATATCAACCAATCATCAAACTATTTTTCCGCAATCAACTAATCTAATTAATTGTTTTTTGCAAAAGGATTTCAAACAAATTTTGACTTACTGCGCATTTAGTCAAAATTTCCGCAATCACTACTCCCGAACAAAATGCGAGGTGATTCAAAGTACGTTTGCGACCCCTAAAAAACACCAAACCCATACGAACTATGAATTGGGACTCTGATTCCTCTTAAGAGGATACGTAGGCATAAGATCAAAAATCGTAGCGAGTTCCCTTATAAAAAAACAAACCCTTCCCCTATTAAAAAATTAAAACCCTTTTTTCCCCTATTAAAAATTTAAAACCCTGTTTACCCCAAACCTAAACCTACAACCTAATATCTTAGTGAACAAAGTAGATGAAAGGTGCCTAACACCTTCCTTTTGTCTAATGAAGTCTGAAATCTAGAATCTCTGTCTGCGAATTAGGGGTTCCTATTAGATTCCCTTCCCTAGGATAAAAACTAATAGTGGCGCCTCTGATCAAAAAACCAGTCGCAATAGCTGGCGACTCTGCTGGGGAGTTTAACTTTAGGTTTTAGGGTTTTTACTTTGGGATTTTTATTGCTTTATTTATTTATTACTTTCATTTATTCATTGCATTTATTTAATTATTGTCTATTGTTTATCATCATATATACTGCGTGGCAGGATTTTTAATCTCTCAAAATATTTTCAATAACCCTTAGAAAGAAGGGTCATCTATTAGCTTAGGGGGTACATCATCCCTGCGAGTTTACGTGACGACTTTGCCTAGAGTCGGTGAACTTCCGAAAAAGGAATACTTATCGAGAGACATCCTCTTGGCGAGTAGGACTTTGGAAGGTCAACCATGACTCTTTGTAACGATCTTAACTTAAAATCTCATGATGAGACCTTTCACGACTTTGAGACGGAAGTCTCGGTCCGTAAAGAGGCTCCACCTAAGGGAGGCCCTTATGCCTTTTCCCTTTGGTGTTATTCACGACACCCTTAAGGAACCACCTTTTGGGAGGGTAAACCAATTGTAGGTCAAAATTAAGTAGCCTACCTTATAGGGGTACTTATCACAAAAATCCCGTCACTCAACCCTACACCTATGTGTTCATGCATTTCATATATTCGTCATACATTTCATATATTCGTCACCCGTTTCTTTTTTGTCTTATTCACAGAGGGTACAAAAATAATAATAAACTCAAGATTTTTGGTGACTATCCTTAAAAATGGATACCAAAGGAAACAACTTGTCCACGTCAATGCGCCAAACATGTCTGAAATCAAAGCCACAAAAGAGAAATAATATGCTGAAGAATTTCTCAAGATTTGTCAAGCAAAGGTGGATGTTTCCAAGAGCAGATATCCATAAGCGCACCTAGAAGACTTATTTCCCTTTGCTTGATTTCATGCAAATAAATTTTTGGTTTAAGATTGTAATATTTTTCAATATCTGAATTATGTTACCTTCAACAAAGGAATTTTGTTTCCATATCTTGTTTGCGTATCTATTTTAAAGATAGTGACCAAGTAAAATAATAAGCAAAAGAAAAATACATACCCAAGTGAATAAGACATTTAAAACAAGTAACCATTTCATATTCACTCGCATGCATGCATTCATAAACACATGCATATCATATAAAAACTCATTTTTCAAAAACATATCTCCAGTTGAACCATTGGTAGAAGGAGATCTCCACCTCCTTGGCTTCCATATCAAACAAGGGCCTATCAACAAAAAGCAATGGAGAAAATCGAGGAAACTCAGGCTGCATTCAAAGAGGATCTCGACCAAGTAAAGGGTGATGTTACTTCAATGAAAGGAGATCTGAGTCAAGTTCTCCTATCTTTGAAGAACATTATTGACAGGCAAGACCAGATTCCTAGGGTAGCTTTCGAAGAAGTAGCCCAAACGATTGGTGCATCAAGCGGTCACCAATTAAGGAAAAAGCCAGAAGCAGGACTCAAAAAGTCTGTCATGGCCCCACAAGAAGTTGAAACTGAAGGGTTTGTCCAACCGCCACCAAGAGCAGGGGCATCACACACCTTACAGATTTCAACCAATAGTGCAGACAACTACTTGGACCTGCAATACGGAGACCACAACCCGGAGGATGCCAACCGAGCACCCTTAAAGATGATGGGTACTCAAGATATTGATGAACCACATGTGATGAATCAGTACAAAGATCTGGAGGAAAGATTAAAAGTTGTGGAGGGTTTTGACGTTTTCGATGTAGACGCTCTTGAAATGGGCCTAGTTCCTGATGTGGTGATCCCACCAAAGTTCAAACTACCTGACTTTGAAAAATACAAGGGGATCACTTGTCCAATAAATAATCTTCGTATGTGTGATACGGTGGGAGAAATGAATTGAGGGTTTTGCGTTTTATCGCAAATGTTGCGGTTAGCAAGAGTCGCCATCGACTTTTCTTTTATCCAAAAGGAAAGGTGAAAAAAGCACAGGAAAGACCTTTGAGATTATTTCTTGAGTTTGGTGGGTAGATTATGAAACGGGGAGGTATTAGCACCCTTTTTATCCATGGTTTTCCATGGGCTCTTAGTTACTTGATAGATCACTTGCTTTTGTTTGAAATTGTGCTTTGTGTGGTTTTTGAAAGTATTTTGTAAAGAGGCTATTGTTTAGGCAATCTTTGTAATGATTCTCGTTTGTAAGAATGTATACAAAGATGTTGATCTTTTGAAATGTTTTCAAGTTTGTAAGATGTTTTAAAGTGTAGGTGTTTGTTTTGGAAATAGCAAGGATGTTTGTTTGAAATTGAGCAAGTAATTAGGAGCATTCTACCTACTCAAAAGTCTTTCCTGTTCATTTTCCTTTTCCTTTGGCATTGTTGTCTTACCATTGATTTGGTAAGTAACCCTATCTTTGGATGTAAATGGGTCGGGAGTGGGTCATCGTATAACCATGATTAGCAATATTGCAAGGTATCTTAGCATTCTTTTTTAGGGACTAATATCATTTAAAAGGCAACTTAGATAGCGTCATCGAGGGACTATGATCTTGTAATTTTCTTGTTTTTGCTAAGATACCTTACATGCGTAATATGGACATTTTGTAAAGGCAACCAAGTGGATTTAACCTAGGGTTGCTTGTGTGCAAGTGTATTGTTTTCATGCTTGTTTTTTGTCTTGAATTAGGGTTTTCTAAGCATTGGTTTTAGTATTTCCATACAAATCCTAATTACTAGCATGTTATATAAAAGTGATAAATTGCGAAATTTAAAGGTACTACACTATTACAACATTTGTGGGGAGGGGGTGTACAAATTGAATGAGGATTGCAAGAATGTAAACCTAATTAATCTATTACAACCAAATTGAATTGGATATTAATATACAAAAAATTAAATGGATATAATGTACACAATGAATAAATGTACAAAAAATACAAAATGTGAAGTAAATGGATATTTGTTTGATTTTTTTATGAGAAAAGGATTTTGTCTTAATATAATTAATTAAATGAAAAATAATTAATGAAAAGTAAACCCTAAATTTATTAAGAAAATATTTTTAAACAAAACTCTAAATCTATTAATTAAAATAAAAGAAAATAAGTTTTATAAGAAAAGTGTTTTTGATATTTTTGTCTTGAAAATATTTATAGTATCATGAAATATTTTTAGTCTTTTTTATGTCAAAAATAATATACTTTAATTAGTATGAAAGAAAATAACTAATAACCTATTTTTAATTATATTTACAAGATAATAAGTAAAAAAATAAATAAAGTATAGTCAATAAAAATATTTTTTGTGAGAAAAATAAAATAAACTAAGTCAAAATATAAATCTATCATTTTTTGTATTTTATGATTTTTCAGTATTTAGAAAATATATTTAAGAAAATAAAAATAAAATAAAATAAATAAAATAAATAAACTTGGGCCAGGGGGTGCCAATAGTCTGCTGGGGAGTTAGTTAGCAAAAATAAAAAAAACAAGCCAGGCCCATAAAGGCCCAGCGCCTCTCAAAAATCCAAAAATCAGAAAGCAAAATGTGAAAAAAATGAAAAGGGTACCACTGGGGCTCGAACCCAGGTCCCAAAGGTTACAGGCGCGCGCTTCTATCACTGGGGTGGCTATACATCCGTTAACATAAGCAAAACAATAAATATACAAGGCAAAACGCGCCCTGAAGACTTCATCTTCAACCTCCACCCAGACCAACTGTAACTTGCTCATTTCTCATCAAAAATGAAAACTGTAAACATGAAACTTTGTAGAAAATTTTAGAACAGTTTCAGAAATGGAAATCATTAAAACTATAGATCAAAGATAAGCATGAATTTTAATGGCCCTAATCTGAACCCTAAAAATCTCAAAAATTTACGTTTCAAAATTCTCTGAGCTCTAGCAAAATTAATGGAAACTATGGACATGGTTAGCTTCAGGGCAATGATATCTACATGTTTTGTTCATAAATAAACTATTGATGATGCCTGTATGAAGAGTTCAAAGTTGAGAAAACTTACCTCAAAACTGGAAATCGTGTTTTGAGTTTGAGCTTGTTTCAAGTGATGGTGATAATCAGGTTAGCTTCCTTGAGGTCCCAGGAAGCTAATGCAATGATTAGCTTGAACAATGGATGGCTGAAATGGTTTGGAGAAGTCAATGTGCAGAGCTCTGTTTTTGGAAATGGAGGATGGTGTTAATGGTGTTACAGTTCTAAAACAGGGTGCAGGATTGATTCTATGTGATGTTTAGAAACTTTAGAAACCAAAAGGCCAAGAAACGCACGAGTATATTATGAGTTTTAAGTTTTTGGTCAGTTTTTGTGAAAATGAAAGTGTGAAGTGTGATTCTGAGTTCTAGGTTCTTTCAGTTGTCAAGCATTCGTGTCTTTGTGTAAATGTTTTGTGTATGTATAAACAAAAGTGTTTGAGAGATTTTGATAATCAAAAGTACAAGTTCCTAGCTTTTAGCTAGGTTACTTGATTTTGAAGAAAAGAGGAAAAAAAGTTTCAAGGAGAGGTACAAGCATGGGATGGGTGATTGTAAATGTTTTAAACATTTCTCATGAGTTATAGGACCTGTTTGATCAGAAGATAACAAGTGCAAAGCTCAAGAACAAGTTTTGTACAAAAAGTTGCTTTATCAAAATGACAATGTGGCCTTTCTTCCAAAAATGGATATAAAGCATGTCCATGCATTGAATGCTTGAAGTGAGGCCTCTAACAGCTGTGTATACCATTAATTATGGAGTGCCTAACAAGTTTGAGGCCTGGAAAGTAGTGTTTATGCAGCATGGTTTGAATTCTAAATTTGTTCATCACTAAAATGACTTGCAATAAAGTGACAAAACCCTAACTTCATCTCTTCGATTCTCCCTACTCAAGAATGATCTCAAGGAGTTCTATGATATTTTGGAAAGCTTTCAATGTTCTATACAACCCATTTTTGAATTGCTTTTGAATATTCCCCTTGGAACAATATGAAAAAGTTCCATGAAGTTGGGTCAAAATCCTGACCAAGTTAGGGCAAAATTTCACTAAGTGTTTAGTTTCATGACCACATATTCATAAAATTATAAATTGAGATCCATTAATTTTTGGAAGGATTTGTGTAAATAAAAGTTGTATATTTCATGGATATCTATAACTTTTATGTTGGAAGTTTCTCTTGACTCATCTTGCATCATGGTGAAAATTCTGCTCAAAGTTATGAAAAAACATGAAACTTCCAACACTTAGAAAAATTTCTAAGTTTAGAAAATTTGACTTTTCAAAATGAAATCTTGACTTTTTGATTTCTTTATGAATAAGTTTCATATTTTGACATATTTTGATGAATTATGATCTCTGGCACTTGAATTTGACCAAAAAGTCAAAGTTTGACTTTTCAGTATACAATTGACTTTTGATCAGTTGACTGAAAAATTCATTTGTCAATCCAATGGACTTGCAATGTTTTGAACCATGTTATTAGGTAAAAATGATGAAATTTGACTCTTGATATTATTCCTTAAACCAATTGACCATTTGCTAGGTCAAAAATCAGAAGTTGCCATTTCCCAATCAAAACCCTAATTTTGGCCATTTTGCCCTTTTGAAGATTTGATCAAATTTCTTGAGGAATTATGGTCCAAACTTGATAAAATGATACATATGAGTCTAAAATGTTGATTTGGATAAAAAATTATGAAGTTTGACTGTGAATTGGCCATAGTTGACTTTTTTCCCAATACAGTTGATTTTTAGGTCAACTACTCAATTGACTGAGCCAGAGTGTGATCAAGGCTTGAAACTTGACATGAGTGATCTTGGGGGTCCATAATGATCCATGAAAGTCAAATGGGGCATTGGAAGTTCAAAAATCCTGGTGCAAACTCAAACCCTAATTTTGGTCATCAATGCTTAAGGAGGTGTCTTGAGCTGATCAAACCCTAGTGCAGTTTTGATTCAAAGAGATCTTGTGAGAAAATTCTTGATAAGTGAGAGAGAATATTTTGGGGTATAATATCTGCCCCTGTTCAATCTTCTTAAACCTGAAGAGTTAGACTGGCGAGTTTTTCCATTCGTGACTCAAAGGTGGAAGAGGATTGGACACTAGAGTGCCCAGAAATATGCACTCGGTGATGTGATGGTATATGGAATGGGCTTAAATATGCCATTTGGGGAGATGATAGAAAGTTGTTGGAGATGGGCTTGTAGATGCCATATGGAAGTGATTGCTGAGATGTGTTTGTAGTCTGAAACTGAATAAGTATCAGAATAACGTCCGTGTCTGAAGCGTATCTGAACTGTATCTGAAAGTCGAATCTGAATGAGTATCAGAATGACATCCATGTCTGGAGCGTATCTGAACTGTATCTGAAAGCTGAATCTGAATGAGTATCAGAATGACATCCATGTCTGGAGCGTATATGAACTGTATCTAAAAGCTGAATCTGAATAGTATCAGAATGGCATCCGTGTCTGGAGCGTATCTGAACTGTATCTAAAAGCTGAATCTGAATGAATATCATAATGGCGTCCGTGTCTAGAGCGTATCTGATTTGTATCTGAAAGCTGAATCTGAATGAGTATCAGAATGGCATCCGTGTCTGGAGCGTATCTGAACTATATCTGAAAGCTGAATCTGAATGAGTATCAGAATAGCGTCCGTGTCTGGAGCGTATCTAAACTGTGTCTGAAAACTTTGAACAATTTCAATGGTAGTTGTTAACCTTATCCTGAAAAGGGTAAAATGTTAACTAAAATGCAAAGTCATGTTGTATTAAATGCATGGTATAATGCATTTGTGTTATCAATGTTTATGATATATGGATGCAATGTGTGCGTATGTGATCTAATCTGTTGCGCTGTTTATTGGATTTGGGGAAAATAAACCTCTGACTACTGCTAAGGATATGTAAGTCTTCATGTTGTGAAGTTGAAGTGTTGATGAATTTCCACTTATAGAAATAAATTATGTTGTAAGGGAAATTCCGTGTACTGCTCGAAAAATCCTGCTTGGGGAATCCGGAGAAATTTGGTGACTTATACTGGGGATTAATAGCTGGGAGCTTTGTTCCGCTGGGGATTCAACTGCATACTGCAGGGATTTTATGGAAATAACTTAGAGAGTTTTCCCTATCTCTTAAAGCCATCAGTGATTGCCTTTCTATTTTGTTTATTTGTAAACGGTAATTATGTTCAAATGTATATGTTCAAAAATAAATCATTGGACGTTTTTGTAAACAAAACACAAGAGTAAAGAAAAATAGATAGTTTTGCACTTTCAAAGGGATATCTTTGTATTGACTTTGAGGAAGTATTTTTGTACAATGAGACAAACATTCTAGTAAGAGAATGCGGTTGTAAAAAATGAAAATTTTGATACAAAGAAAAGATCTATGTGCAATAATCCCATGGGGTTCCCATTCTGCTATAGCCCTCGTATCTCTGAGCATCTTGTCTATTTGTCGCCTTGTCCGAAGTTGATTGAATTGATCAGAACCTCTGAGTTTGTCAATGGAAGCGAAAGGTTGTCCGTAAGGTGATCCAACAGGACATAGTCATACGCTTCAATTCCCTAACTTTTGCCTGGACTGCCCTTTCAGGTTTTCAGTCCACCGGGAAACCCTTTTTTTCCCAAGTCGCCCTTTCGGGTTTTCAACTTGTCGGGTATACAGATTTTTTTGTTTTATCCCTAATTTTTTCCCGAACCTTTTTGGTTCGTCGGGATGCCATTTTTTTGCCTAGGTGTGTCAACCTAACATGTCTCTTATGCGTAGTATTTTTTGACTATGTCTGCATTCGCAGGGTGTGGCAGGTCGTCACCATTCATGGTGGTCAAGATCATTGTGCCACCAGAGAATATGTTTTGATTACAAATGGTCCTTCGTATGTAGGAGTCCATTTTCCCCTGGGATCACCTTGTGGTAGTATAATACATTTGATCACCAGATCCCCAACTTGATACACTTGGCATTTGACCTTTTTATTGAAAGCCTTGATCATTCGTTTTTGATACATTTGACCATGACAGACAGCATTAAATCTTTTCTCATCAATTAAGTTCAGTTGATCAAGTCGAGTCTGGATCCAATCGTCTTCATTCATCCCTGCATCCTTCATAATTCTTAGAGAGGGGATCTGGACATCAATAGGCAAGACAACCTCCATGCCATATACCAGAGAATAGGGTGTTTCCCCGGTTTATGTGCAAGCTGTAGTACGATACCCATGGAGAGTGAATGGTAACATCTCATTCCAGTCTTTGTATGTGACCGTCATTTTCTATATGATATTTTTAATGTTCTTATTTGCAGCTTCGACAGCACCATTCATCTTTGGCCGGTAGGGGGAAGAATTATGATGCTGGATCTTGAACTGCTTGCACAGGGCGGTGATCATAGTATTGTTTAGGTTTGTACCATTGTCTATAATGATCCTCTCCAGGATACCGTAACGACAAATGAGATTCTGCTTGATGAACCGGGCGATAACATTCTTGGTAACGGAAGCAAAAGAAGCTGCCTAAACCCACTTGGTAAAATAGTCAGTGGACACTAAGATGAAGCGATGTCTATTAGAGGTTGTTGGCTTCATTTCCCCAATCATATTAATTCCCCACATAGAAAAGGGCCAAGGATCCGTCAAGACATTCAGAGGAACCAGAGGTACCTTCACCTTGTCAGCATAAGTCTGACACTTATGGCAAGTTCGAGAGTGTCGATAGCAATCCGCTTCCATGGTAGACCAGTAATAGCATGCCCGTAGGATTTTCTTTGCCATCATATGCCCACTGGAATGGGTGCCAAAAGTGCCTTCATGTAGTTCAGCCATGATCCTTTCAGCTTCAACCTTGTCTGCGCACCGAAGTAACACAGAGTCATGGTTGCCTTTGTAAATAACGTCGATGCTAAGGAAAAATTTAGCAGAGAATCTCCTTAAGAACTTCTTATCATTGACTGAAGCTCCTTCTGGATATTCTTGAGCCTCGAGATACCTCTTGAGTTCGTGAAACCAAGGCTAGTCCACTACTTCTTCAGTATTAATCTCGTGACAGTGTGCTGGTTCATCCATTCGTTCAATGGTGATATGGGGAGCCTCATTATCCCATTTAAGTTTAAACATAGATGACATTGTGGCTAGTGCGTCTGCTAGCTGATTTTCTTCTCGCTGGAAATGCTCGAAGGTAATCTTCTCAAAATGTGGGAGAAATTTCAAAACATGTTCTTTATAAGGGATAAGGTTAGGGTGTTTGTTGTCCCATTCCCCTTTGATCTGGCTGATGAAAAAAGTTGAATCTCCGAATACATTTAAGGATTTGATCCCTAAATCTATGGTAGCTTTAAGACCAAAGATGCATGCTTCGTACTCTGCCATGTTGTTTGTACAATTGAAGCAGAGTATTGCAGTAAAAGGAGTATGACATCCTTCAGGAGATATGAGTATAGCACCAATACCGTTGCCGAGTGCGTTAGATTCCCTATCAAAAACCAGGGTCCATCGGGATCCTTGTTCAGGTTCGTCATATGGCTTGAATTCTTCACAGTTATTTATCATCATGATGTCTTCATCTGGAAATTCGAACTTCATGGACTGGTAGTCTTCCACAGCTTGGTGAGCAAGGTGATCAGCTATTACACTGCCCTTTATTTCTTTTTGGGTAGTATACTGTATGTCATATTCTGTCAGAATCATCTGCCATCTCGCTATTCTCCCAGAGAGAGCAGCTTCTCGAAGATGTATTTTATTGGATCCATTTTAGATATCAACAAGGTAGTATAGGTCAGCATATACTGTCTTAGTCGGCGAGTAGCCCATGCCAGAGCGCAGTAAGTCTTCTCGAGCAGTGAATATCTTGTTTCATAGTTGGTAAACTTTTTTGCTCAGGTAATAAATAGCGTGCTCTTTTCGGCCAGACTCGTCATGCTGCCCCAACACACACCCCATTGAATTTTCCAAAACGGTCATATACATGATCAATGGCCTTCCCTTGACTGGTGGCATCAACAAAGGAGGCTCTTGCAGATACTCTTTGATCTTGTCAAAAGAAGTTTCGCACTCATCATTCCATTTGACTACTTGATCTTTCTTCAGTAGTTTGAAGATTGGTTCACAAGTAGCTGTCAGGTGGGAAATGAATATGGCAATGTAGTTTAAACGTCCCAAAAATCCTCTGACTTCTTTCTCAGTACGAGGAGCAGGCATCTCTTGTATCGCTTTCACTTTGGCAGGATCTACTTCAATACCTTTATTGCTGACGACAAAGCCTAGGAGCTTACCAGACCTTACTCCAAACGTGCATTTATTTGGGTTCAGCCTCAGCTTGTACTTCTTTAGTCTCTCAAACAGTTTCTGTAAATGATTAAGATGTTATTCTTCTATTTGAGATCTAGCTATCATGTCGTCCATATAGACCTCTATTTCATGATGTATCATGTCATAGAATAGAGCTACCGTTGTTTTCTCCATGTCCTCAGGCGCCATTTTGATTTTGTTGTAACCTGAGAAACCATCCATGAGGGAAAACACTTTGTGCTGTGCCGTATTGTCTACTAGAATATCAATGTGGGGGAGTTGGAAACCATCCTTAGGGCTTGCCCTATTCAAATCTCTGTAGTCCACACACATTCTCACTTTGTCGTCTTTTTTGGGCACGGGAACAACATTGGCAACCCACTGCGGATAAGAGGTGACAGCTAAGAATCCATCGTTGAATTGCTTCATGACTTCAGCTTTAATCTTCTCTGACATATCTGGTCGCATTTGACGAACCTTTAGTTTTACTGGTGGGAAATCCTCTTTTGTAGGCAGACGATATACCATATTATCTACATCAAGTCCTGGCATATCTTCATATGACCAGGCAAAGACCTTAACATAATCGTGCAACAACTGAATCAGACACTGCTTGACACTGGGTTCCAGATTGGTACCCACCTTGACTTATCTTTTGTCTTCTTTGGTACCTAGGTTGATTGTGTCCACTGGTTCCTCGTGGGGCTGAATGGTTCTCTCTTCTTATTGTAATAATCTGGAAATTTTCACTGGTACTTCACAATCTTCCTCACCTTCATCTTCGACTTGGTAGATTAGATTTTCAGAGTCACAAAAAGCCATAGCAGAACCGTTACCCATGGGATCCCGAATGGATGTAGACCTGCATTGTGAGTGTGAGTGTGTGTAAGAGTATACCTATCCTTGAAAGAAATGAAAACTATAAAAAGAAAAACAATGAGCACAAAGTTTGTATGCAAAAACGTCCATGATTCATTGATGTCATATGGGAATGAGATAGTAACCCTTACAAATGGACCATTGTACCTCGGGTAAGACACAAGGTTTTAAGAGTATGAATTGTTTTAATATTACAGATTCAACAAAATTTAAAGACAAATTATTGTGGGATAAAAGTGATCGGGATAAAATCTCTGGCCTCCCAGTTGCTGAGCCCTCCACTGGAAGTTGGGAAGATCCAATCCTCCAGTTTGCAGCCATCTTCATCATCCTCTACCACGTTGACTTCATGGTTTCTGATCTTCAAGGGTGGTCCTCCAGCATGAGTGCGGCGTACAGCCTTCTAGGCACTTGAAGTGAAACCCAGGCCAAACTTATCAGATTTGTATGGGATATCTGGGAGTTGTCCCTAAATAGTGCATCAACCTTCTTCTATCACTGCCTTGGCGTCCTTCGAAGATGACATCCTGAGTAGAGGCCTAGTAATCTTGGGAACTTGAGACACAGCCTTGGTTACTGCCATATCTTGCGGGACTTCCTCAAAATGTTGGAATGGAGTTTCAATAAAATCACCATCTAATTCCACATATCTGAAGGAATTGAGATGGCTAATCATATACTCTTCTTCTCCATGAATGGTGATAATCTTCCCTTGAATTGGATATTTCAGCATTTGGTGCAACGTAGAAGTAACAACGCCAACATTGTGGATCCATGGCCGGCCTAGCAAGCAGGAATATGAAGGGCGAATATCCATTACATAAAAAGTTGAATCAAATGTTTGGGTTCTAACCTATATGGGGATGTCTACTTCCCCATGCACCATCCTTTTTGAGTCGTCAAAGGCCCTCACTACTATGTTGCTTGGTTTCAATGTCAATCCCTCACAGTCAAGCCTATCAAGAGCCTTTTTAGGAAAAACATTCAGAGACGAACCAGTTTTAACCAACACACGAGCCAGAGTTTTGCCCCTACATTCCACTGAGACATGCAATGCCTCGTTATGCTTCTCCCCTCTTGAAACCATCGGCTGAAAACACAGAGCCTCCACCGAACTTTATTTATCCCGAAGGAAGGGGAAATATCGATAAAACCATAGGGGAATGGATAAGATGGTCTTGCGACCAAGAGAAAGGGTAAGGGAGTTGGTTATGCGAGGGGAAGGTATTAGCACCCCTCACATCCGTTGTACTCAACGGGATCCATTTTGTTTGTTTGTCTTAAAGGGTGTATTTATCTACAACTAGGCTTGCTAAAAGGGAAATGGATGGTTTTTGATTATTGCGTTCGTGAGGGTTTCACGACCATTTGCCTACGTATCCAATGAAGGAATCAGAACCCCGTAGTTCCTCTAGAAAATGATTGATTTGTTTGTGTTTTTTATGGGCGACGTTAACGCACGCATTCTAGAAATAGGCATGGCCGGTATCGCGGTAGAATGGAGATAACATGCCCTTTGGGGGAGTTTTGATGTGTTGAGTGTTTTTGTGAGTTTTAGAATAAATTCGAGTAATAATTAAAAGAGCGTTTTTTTGGATTTTTGATTTGTGAATGTTAATTTTTAATTACAAAAGAAGAAAAGGTTAAGGGGGAAACTAGAAAAAGCCCTAATGTTGTCATGCATGGGTTTCATCCTAAGGTCTAATTAGTTCGCATCTTAAAGAAGAGGGAACTAACATCCTACGGGAGCATATTATGGGTAAGAGGAGGCGGTGTTTGTGAAAGGTGGTTGTGTGTGGTGATCATGGTTTAAGTAACAAAATATGTAGCATTAGGAGAAGTGTGAATGAAATGCTTGGGGTACAGGAATTGGATCGGGTTATGATTAACCAAGGGGCGTGCTTGATTAATCTCGTGAGAGTAGGTGCCCCTGCCCTCCACTATGAGACCCTTTGCGCATGGCATCACTTGGTATATGGACCAAAGTGGTTGATTCGGGTTATGGTTAACCAAGGGCGAAACTTGATTAACCTTGTGAGAATGGCCAGGCCTAAACTCATCTATGAAACCCTTTAAGAAGATACTTGGTACATGGACCAAGGGGAGAGAAATTGCTTCAATAGATAAGATAAAAAGCCCATACAAGGTGGCTATATGCATGCTCCTAAAGAGTGGGACTAGCGTGGCGCTAGTATTCTAAACGACCCATTGAAACAATCGATCGAATAGTTATCATTGTAGAATAGCCCATGACCAAACTATGAAATGTGTTCGGGTGTGCGTTTTGTCGGTGGATACATGTTCATTGATGATGAGCCCAAGAGGAGGCCAAGTGTTCTAATCGTACAAAATATGAATAATTTGCAATTTTAAACGTACAAAGAAAATAGCAAAGAAATAAAATTCTAAACTATTACAAACCATATGGGGATGGGGGTACAAGTTTATAAATGGGGATGAATCGAATCGAAAGTTCAATTAAAAATCTAGTCAAACAAACAATACAACCAAATTGAAAATTAACAAGTAAACTAATTAAACAATTTATAAAATTAACTATTCTAAGGAATTAATAATATTTAGGAAAAAAATATATTTTCTAATCTAATTATTTATTTTAACAAAATATATATTTTTTGTATTTTTTCCATTTTTATGATTTCTAAGTAAAGAAAAAGAAAATTAAACTAATTCTGAATATATTTTTGTGGTTTTTCTTAATGTTTGATAAAATTATTAAGACAAAATAAATAAAAAAAATTGTTTAAAAACTATTCCTTATTTTTTCTTATTAATATATATTAGAACAAAAATAAAACTATAAGAAGAAAAAAAAAAGAAATATAAAATACAAAAAGGATTAGGGTTACTGTTTGTGACGCTTAACTTCCTCAATTCTCTTCCTCTCTCGCGGCGCCTCTTTCTTTGAGAGCTCGAATCTCTTCCTCTTCTTTGCCTGTCTTCACCACAACTCACTTCATATTTCTCCTTCTATTGTCTCTGTCATGAACTGCGCCTCAAATTTGTTTGTGATTTCTGATTCAAACTTTGTTCTTCATCCAACATAACATGTTTCAACTTATCTTATTCACTTTGACTCTGCTCGCCTCTGTGTCGCGCTGATGGCTTCGTCACTGTCTTCAAGTTCCCTCATCCATCATGTATAAACTGTGAGAAAAATGGACACAGGGAACTCAGGTAATTGTTTGACCTTGACCATTTCCGATTCGCACTTCTCCGATATTATTCCCTCAGTTGTGTTTCTTCTTGAATTTCTACTGTTTGGTTTGATTATAGGTGCCACTGATTGTAGATGATGCGTCGATTATTGTTATCGGTATTGTTTCACCGTATTTGGTGAAAGCTTATGCTTTGACAGTTTTGGTTTTGGCTTTTGCTTATGCTTTGACGGTTTTGGTTTTTGGCTTTTACTTATGCTTTGAAGGTTTTGGTTTTGGCTTTTGTTTTTGCGTTTACATTTTTTTTGTTTCAGAAAAAATCCCCCCTCCGATTAATATTGAGGCCTCTTCTTATAATGGTACCAAAGTGAAAATGTGGGGGGGAAAACATGGATGATGTTTGAACAATGTGGGAATGTTGTCTTGTGGCTTTAGAATGCAGGTTTTTTAACTTGCCTATTTGGTGCAAGTTTTGAACAGGTTTTGACAGTTTTGTTGGACAGCAATGTGGAGGTTTTTTCTTTCCTCGTTTACCTTTCTGTGATGCAAAGCTTATTTCTTTTTTTCCTTAAAGTTATGAATGGTTTGCACATTTGGAAAATGATGAAGCACTATGGTGTTTTGGCTGTTTGTTAGCCTTTGACTATATTACTTATTTGGCTTAATATGATGCTGCATTGTTTGCTTGTTTTGATACAATTTGTTACTGTTATTGTTTGTTGTGCCTTGGCCTGCTGCATGTTTTGCCTGCGTGCTATGCTTGTTGCTGGCCTGCGCGCTATGCTTTTGTGCTAGCCTGCTCTGTTTGTGCTAGTCTGCTGCATATTTTGCCTTGTGCGTGGCATGTTCTGTTTCTGCTAGCCTGCTGCATGTTTTGCCTTGTGCGTTGCCTGTTCTGTTTGTTTTGCAGCAGTAGAAAAATTAGAATATTTGCAAACTTCTTTTCTTTTTTTCTTTTTGTGAACCAAAAGGCACAAGCTTTTTGTGATTTGCAATTGGGAGAGAGAAAAAATAGTCCATGATTAAACAAACTCCCTTTTAATCTGATTCCAAATACAAACCCTCATGATAAGATATCAATTAATTCATTCTTGTTTGAAATTTTTTATATGCTTCATCGCTAACTTTTCTCTTTTTCCTTGTTTCATGAGCATGATTATTGGACGGTCCAAAGCGAGATTGAACGATGAAAATACCATGGCGAGGAGTGAAGATGAAGACTTGAAGAAATACAAATCATTTTTCTCTTTTCTTTGTAAACAAAACAAATGTAATTTGTATTCCAATAATTGTAATTCATTTTTTCATTCACTCTGTAATTAGTCCAAAAAATGTAATGAACACGAAAGCTTGAATGATACGTTTTTTTGAATGAATTCTTTTGTATGGAAATCAAACAACTCTCGATCTTGTTTAAATTATGAAATTCTCTCTTGAATGATTCGAATGCACATCTCAACTTTGTAACTTAAATCTCAAGAAATCATGAATAATGGTTATAACTTGTATTCCAAACACATCATGCGCCTTATAATCAAACTCTCAAACAAAACAAAATTAATGCTTAAGAATTTACTTCCACTGATTAATTCGAACCCCAAAACACCAGTCGCTTGAACCTTGATCTTCAAATCATGCCTGAACCACACTCGCATTTCTCGAACAGAACTCTGACTTTGACATTCATCCCACAATAACTTGAAACTTAAGCAACAAAAACAAGTCCTGATTATCATGAACCTTTAACCTCATTTTCTGAAGTGCTCGAACTCCACATTTTCCAATTCCACCTCCAAATTCTCGACTCAATGGCTTAGAGACTTAAAGAAGAAAATTGAAATGCGAGGAGGTGAAATTCTTGACCTAACGCACTGAGCTCTGAGCCCTCTTCGGGGCAGGCGAGAGAGACGTCTTCCCAGAAACCAAAAACCCAAAACCCTAGCATCTTGATCGGCACACATAGGGAAATAAACCCTAATCCAAGCTCTGATAAATTTGAGCGAGAACCAACCTTGTAACCTGACGACACAATTCATTCCATGATCCGTTAATCGAGAACCAGATATGCTTCCTTTTTACCTGATAAGAAAACCTCAAAACAAGATTAGGCATAAAGAGGGTGCAGCCCTAAAACTTTAAACCAAAGCGCCTGATTCCATGAGATGCAGGATATGCAAATGACTGAATAATAAAATGATGCAAATGGAATGCAAAGTTCAAAAACCAGACAAAAATAAAAGAGATAGGGCAAATTTGGGGTACGACAGCTGCCCCTATTTAATCGTCTTAAACCTGAATGCGAGATTGGCGTCGTCCTTTCGTAAGTTCAAGGTGGAAGATGATTAAATACCAGGACCCAAAATTTGCCCTGGAGAGATGGTGTGAGTGTTATTCACTGGTGCGAATGTATGCTTGGGGAAAGATAAACTGGTCTTCTGGTGGACTGACCATGATGGAGAAACATGGTTGAAAAAAGGTAGCTTGTACTGGGGTAACAGTACCAATATAAGTTTCTCGATGGAGTGGGTGGTATAGTGACTGAAAGAATATGGTTGACAATATCGCAGTGACTGGAGGTAAGAAACTTAAGGATAACACGAAGGTAGAGTCTGCGGAAGACTTAAGACCCTAAGAATATGGCGCAACGACAAGATCTATTGACGATCTACGACCCTAAAAACATAACGCGATGGTAAGATCCACGGACGATCTACGACCTTAAAAGGATGACGCTACGGTAAGATCTACGGATGATCTACGACCTTAAAAGAGGTAAAGAGGAGAAGGTAAAGTCTACGGACGACCTACGACCTTAAAAACATAACGCGATGGTAAGATCTACGGACGATCTACGACCCTAAAAAGACACCGCTATGGTAAGATCTATGGACGATCTACGACCTTAAAAAGATAAAGCGACGGTAAGATCTACGGACGATCTACGACCTTAGAAAAAAGATGACGGTAAGATCTATGGACGATCTACGACCTTAAAAAGATAAAGCGACGGTAAGATCTACGGACGATCTACGACCTTAGAAAAAAGATGATGAGTGGGTAAAGTCTACGGACGACCTACGACCCTAGGGAGATAAAGTTAGTATTGAGAGTTGGGGAGCACGACGTACTAAAACCTTGGTTTATTTTAGTTGGTAATGTAATAACAGATGTTAACTGGGAATTATGAGGATGAAATTTTTTGTGAGGATGTTTTGTTGATTTGGGACTGATTTGGGATTGATCTGGCTCATGCTTCATATGCATTTAAAGTGTGACATGATGATCCATGGATATGTTATGCGTTTGAGGATGCAATGCAGTATGTCGTGATGATTATTGTATGCAAAATGTTAAAAACTCATTGGGATCTATTGTCCGTCATCTTGAGGTACCAATATGGACTGGTGCTTGAAATCTGAGAGAAAAAGTTATCCTTGCACAGTTCATTGGGGAATTAAATCTTGCTGGGGAGAAAAGACTTGATCTGACTTCCTTCAAGTGTTGGAATTTTGTGAATAACTGAAAAGAGACGTTGATCCCAAACAATGCCCCAAGTCTCTCCACGGGGGAGAATCGAGCGCTCGATCAATTGTAAAGAGGCGACGAGGATGAAATCTTGGTCAAGGTGACCGTTATGACTTGCTACCTGCACAGAAGAGCGAACACTTGAACGCCACAAAATTCCCTTGGGATGCCTTCATATCTATGTAATGTAGTGTTTCACATCTTAGCTCGTGATTATTATTGACTTATTTTTTCCAATGCAATGCTTAACAAAGAATTTAAATCATGATTCGCATACGAAAAGTAAAGTAAAAGAACATAACAAAGATTTTTTAATGGAAATGCAAATTTTTATTAATGAGTTTGGCCCGTAAATGGGCATTCATTCATAGATACAACTCCTAAATGAGGAAATTGTGGAGAAGAAAAGACATACAATGAGTAAAATGGCAACAAGAAAATCTCGAAATTCCGTTAAAACTGATATTGCTATAGTTCTCGCATCCCAGGTCGTCCTAGTGTCGTGCTTCCAAAGGGTAATAGTTAGATCAATCCATCTCGCATTAGGAGGGTGTACGTGAAGAATATTTAGACTGCAGTCTCTCGCTCTTCTGTCCCTAATTTTTTCCTGGATCGCCCTTTCGGATTTTCAATCCACCGGGACACCCATTTTTGCCTAAGTCTCCCTTTCGGGTTTTCGACTTAGCGGGTTATTCTCTTTTTTTTCTTTTTTAGCCCTAACTTTTGCCTAAGCCGCCCTTTCAGGTTTTCAACTTAGCGGGTCCTTTCATGCGTAGTATTTTTTGACTGAGTCTGAATTGACTGGAAGCGGAACGTCTTCCCCATCCATGTTTGTCAGGATTAGAGCACCTCCTGAGAAAGCTTTCTTCACGATGTACGGTCCCTCATAGTTGGGAGTCCACTTGCCTCTTGGATCAGTGTGGACTGGGAGAATCTTTCTTAAGACCAGGTCACCTGAGTGGAACTCTCGAGGCCGAATCTTCTTGTCAAATGCCCTCTTGAGACGCTGTTGGTATAACTGGCCATGACAAATGGCTTCCAGGCGCTTTTCTTCGATGAGATTGAGTTGGTCGAGTCTCATTTGAATCCATTCTGCTTCATCAAGTTTAGTATCCATCAGCACCCTTAAGGAAGGAATCTCCACTTCGACCGGGAGCACCACATCCATACCATAGAATAGTGAAAACGGAGTTACCCCAGTGGAAGTACGCACCGAAGTTCGATAGCCATGCAGGGCAAAAGGAAACATCTCATGCCAATCTTTGTATGTTCTCACCATTTTCTGGATGATTTTCTTTATGTTCTTGTTAGCAGCTTCGACAGCCCCATTTATCTTTGGCCGATAGGGTGATGAATTATGGTGCTCGATCTTGAATTCTTCACACATTTCCTTCATCATCTTGTTGTTGAGATTTGACTCGTTATCAGTGATGATCTTGTTAGGATTTCTATACCGGCATATGATCTCTCTTTTGATGAAACGAGTGACAACTTGCTTGGTCACATTCTTGTACGAAGCCGCTTCCACCCACTAAGTGAAGTAGTCAATAGCAACGAGGATAAACCTGTGGCCGTTTGAAGCGCTCGGCTCGATGCGTCCAATCATATTGATGCCCCACATTGCAAAGGTATTGGACCCAAGATAACCAATCAATTATACTTGTGCATTTAAATATAAAGTTTGAGCCACAAATGATCATTTTTAAAATCGGGACAAATTTAGCGATATGTTAAGCAATCGTAAGTGGACTTATGTAGAAGTTGTACCTATTTTGAGGCCGGTCAATAGCAATGTATGTACCATACATGTTAGAGACATGGTAAAAACCATACTCCTAAAACATGTAGCACAAGTTAAAACCAAGGATCAAGACCTAAGTCATGATAAAAAGAAAAAGAAGTAGAAAAAAATGAAGTAGAGATGAATTCCATAATAAATGATCAATGATGATTAACGATTGAACTTAGGTAAAAGTTGATGAAGGCTTGTTAGAGGATTGATAAAATTAAAGCCTCCTAACAATAAGCTTTAAAGGTTTTGAACCAAAGTCTAATAATCAATCATGCTTGGACTTTCAAACATAAAGTTTGGGTCACTAATGATCACTTAAAGGAAAAAAGAATGAGATGAAAAATAGGTAGAAGGAGAGAGAAGTCACATTAGATCACATCCTCAAAATTATTTCAACTTCAAGTTTAATCACTCATAATTGATAGATTAAAGTACTAAACATATCACTAACTCAAAGCACTAAGAATGAATTAAATAATTCACTCTAAGATAGATTTGAATTAATGAATGTTTATCCAACTTCATCTACATTCTAAGTCCATTGAATTTGAAGATAAATTGGACATTCAAAATTGTAATCCAAAGCCAAATATCAAAAGGGAGTAGAAAATAGAAAGGAACCAAAACAGCCCCAAAACAGAGCCAAAAACAACATTCTGCCTTTAGGAAATTGATTTCTCCATATATGGGTATCGATTTCCTATGTAAAATTTTCAAATTTGGCGCAAAAATTGTGAGAAAAATTAATTTTCTATATATAGGGAATTGATTTCTGCTACGACATTTCCAGAAAACAACATTTTAAAGATAAGATTCTTGATCAATTTTTTTATCAAACACCTTATGATCATATATTTAATTGAGCATGAAAATTCCATTAAATTATGAGAATAGAACACCAATTAAATCATAAAATGTAGCTAAAAAATCACACAACAAAGACCAATAAGAGATCACATTATGAAAGATGAAAATCAAACTTACCAAAGATGGATCTAGAAATTTATCAATCAACTTCAAAACTCGCTTCAAATCAGCCCCAAGAATCAATCTCAAAATCTTTGATCTACCAAAATAATGAAGAGAAAGTGTTTGGATGGAGGTTTAGCTTAAATATTAGTAAGCTTCAATGAAAAGCTTACTAACTTTTATGGAAATCGAGCTTTGAGTGATTTTGGGTAGATGAAGAGAGTTGAGAGAATTTTTTGTAAGGTGAATTTGGCTATCAAAAGCTTGATGAATGAATGAAATCAAGGCTTTATTTATAGAGTTTAGGCTTGGGATTATTGGTGGTTTGGAGTTTGGTTTAGAACCAAAATTAGGCTTGGTAATTGGTTTTGGAGCCAAAATTAAGATCAAGTGGTGCACATGTCATCAAATGAAGGTGTATGATGGAATTTAATTATGATGAGGTAAGGGAATTATTTTGGGTGATCAAGAATATTCTAAAAAAATGAAATTGGAGCCACGTGCTATAAACTTGAAAATTTTCCCTTTTTTGCCAATTTCGTCCCAGGAAATCGATTTCCACTATAGGGGAAATCGATTTCGACTGTAAAAACTTGAAATCATGGCGCAAAATGAGTGAGGGAAGTCGATTTTTGTAGGGAAAAGTAGTAAAAAGCTCTATTGGTTGGATGCTTTGGCTCGATACCTACAAAACACAAATATACAAAAAGAATAAAGTATATATATATATATATATATATATATATATATATATATATATATATATATATATATATATATATATATATATATATATATATATATATATATATATATATATATATATATATATATATATATATATATATATATATATATATATATATATATATATATATATATATATATATATATTCTTGGCATTTTGATTAGATGTTAGTGAAATCTAAAAAGGGTATAACACAAGTAAAAATGTTTGATGATCCCTCAAGGAAAAACTTAAAGATAGGAGAGAGTATAAGTGATAACCAATCCACATTTGTGATCTTGATGCATTGTGATGATATGAAGTATGAGGGATCTTAGAGGCAAAAATTGGGGTATAATAGTTTCCCTTATTTAAGTGTCTTCTATCCGAAGATACGGAGGTTAAAATCTTCGTTTCGACGCGATTGAAGATATTTAAATATAAAAAACAAACCCTATCTTTGGCCCTAAGATACCATGCAATGCTTATGATTATGAATGTAAAAGACAAACTCTTGGGGGGAAACAAGACACCACTGGGAATAACAAAATAATGTATACAAAGCTACGGCACAAGACAGACTAAGAAAGAGAGTTCCACCAGGAGAATAAATCAATGGGGAATGACACGACTCTAGGGATAACTATGAATAGGCAAAACCAAAATCACAATAAAAGAATCAAAAGGCAAAGTAGGAATTCAATGGGTAAATTCTTAACAACACAAAAAACTATCCAACAAGGAAGTAATCTTCAAGAAAGGATTACCAACTCGACTAGGGAAAGAAACTTAACTCCTGTGAAGAAAAAAATAAACTTTGTTAGGGAAAAGAGAATTAAACTCTACTGGGGTAAAGACCAAACAGGAGACAAAGGAAACAAGATAACATCATCTAAGTAAATGAGAATAGCAAATGAAAATATCGACTAACAGACGATGATAGACTACCAACTCAGGGTTAAAGGTAGAAAAGCAGAATAATACTGACTCACAGATGACGGTAAACTACCAAATCAGGGTTGAAGGTAGAAAAGTAATAATATACTGACTCAGAGATGACGGTGAACTACCAACTTAGGGTTGAAGGTAGAAAAGTAAAATAATATTGACTCACATATGACAGCAAACTACTATCGCAGGGTTAAAGGTAGAAAAGTAAAATAATACTGACTCACAAATGACGGTAAACTACCAACTCAGTATTGAAGGTAGAAAAGTAATAATATATCGACCCAGGGATGACGGTAAACTACACACTCATGGTTGAAGGTAGAAAAGTAATAATATATCGAATCATGGATGACAGTAAACTACCAACTCAAGGTTGAAGGTAGAAAAATAATAATATACCGACTCAGAGATGACGGTGAACTACCAACTCAAGGTTGAAGATAGAAAAAGCAATAATATATCGAATTAGGGATGACGGTGAACTACCAACTCAAATTTGAAGGTAGAAAAGTAATAATAATTGACTCAGGGATGACAGTAGACTACCAACTCAGGGTTGAAGGTAGAAAAGTATTAATATACCGGCTCAAGGATGAAGGTAATCTACCAACTCAGTGTTGAAGGTAGAAAAGTAATAATATACTGACTCATGGATGACGGTAAACTACCAACTCATGGTTGAAGGTAGAAAAGTAATAATATACCGACTAAGGGATGACAGTAAACTATCAACTCAGGGTTGAAGGTAGAAAAGTAATAATATACCGACTCAGGGATGACGGTGAACTACCAACTCAAGGTTGAAGATAAAAAAGCAATAATATACCGACTCAGGGATGACAATGAACTACCAACTCAAAGTTGAAGGTAGAAAAGTAATAATATATTGACCTAGGGATGATGGTAAACTACCAACTCGGGATTGAAGGTAGAAAAGTAATAATATACCGAATCAGGGATGACGGTTAACTACCAACTCAGGGTTGATGGTAGAAAAGTAATAATATACTGACTCAGGGATGACAGTAAACTACCAACTCATGTTTGAAGGTAAAAAAGTAATAATATACCGACTCAGGGATGGCGGTAAACTACCAACTCAGGGTTAAAGGTAGAAAAGTAATAATATACCGACTCAAGGATGACATTGAACTACCAACTCAAGGTTGAAGGTAGAAAAGCAATAATATATCGAGTCAGGGATGATGGTGAACTACCAACTTAAGGTTGAAGGTAGAAAAGTAATAATATACTGACTCAGGGATGACAGTAAACTACCAGCTCAGGGTTGAAGGTAGAAAAGTAATAATATACTGACTCAGGGTTCACGGTAAACTACTAACTCAGGGTTGATGGTAGAAAAGTAATAATATACTAACTCAGTGATTACAGTAAACTACCAATTCATGGTTAAAGGTATAAAAGTAATAATATAATGACTCAAGGATAACAGTAAACTACCAACTCAAGGTTAAAGGTAGAAAAGTAATAATATATTGACTCACGGATGATGGTGAACTACCAACTTAAGGTTGAAGGTAGAAAAGCAATAATATGTTAGAACATAGTTTGGTTCTACATATAATTCATAGTTTTAATGATAACAAATACATAACTATTGTGAAGAATAAGTATGCACTCGGATCGTTTGATTGAATGTATAGAGAAGTTCTTATGCTAAAGTCAAACTTTTGAAGCACTTAGCTCCCAATTATACTCTGATAGGAAAGTTCTGAAAGAACAAAGAAGTTTCAACATATTTATAAAATTGAAGTTCTAAGACCAAGCACTGAAGTTCAAAATACTCTGAAGGTCTGTAGATCCAACATCACATTAATGACAATCAATACAGGATCAAGAAAGTAACGGCTGAAAAATTATGACTGGGAACAAATATATGTATTTTTGGAAAGGATATTAAACCTCAAATCATCAACCTTCCAAAATAAACATATATGTCTCCAAAGGATCATTGAACCTAACTTCCATATAAAGGGGACTATGAAGATGGATCAAATATAACTCTCACGCATACAAATAAAAGAGTGCTTTAATTACTCTCATATCTTTTTATCTCTTAAGTTATTCTTTGTGCTATAATTTGTGTAAACATCATAGTCGTGATATAGCTTGTTTGAAGCATTTGTAAACACATTGTATAATTGTTTATAATTGTATTTCCTTGAGAAACTGAGTTTTGGTTTTATCTCAAAAAGATGTTGATGGTTGTCTTCGTAATTTGTAATCATCATTGACTTATGGATTAAGATCACGATTGAGAAAGGAGAAATCACCTTGATGGATGGACTGGAGTAGCTTTGAGTTCATGCGAACCCGGATAAGCAATATGTTATATTGTTTTAATTTTTGAAAACCCAAATTCAAACCCCTTTTCTTGTGTTTTTCTATCCTTCAATTGGCATCAGAGTGCCAGTTCTGGGTTTTAACACTTAATCATGTCAGAAAAAGATCCTAGCAAGAAAAACACTATGGCAGAACCAGTTCAAAATAACAACTATGATGAGAAAGACAAAATCAGTGGAAGACCTCCAATCTTTGATGGTGAAAACTTCGATTACTAGAAATACAAAATTGAAAGTTTCTTTCTAGCTCATGGTGCTGATCTCTGGGACATGGTAACTGATGGCTACATTCACCTAGTCGATGCAAGCAAGCAGAAGATCGATAGAAAGAAGATGACATATCAACAAAAGAAAGAGTTCGGAAACCATCACAAGGCCAAAACGATCCTTTTGAGTGCCATATCATACATTGAGTATGAGAAGATCACAAACAAAGATTTGGCTCAAAACATGTTTGAATCTCTAAGAATGACACATTAAGGCAACACTCAAGTCAAAGAGACCAAAGCTCTTGCACTCATTCAGAAGTACGAGGCTTTCAAGATGGAAGAAGATGAAACAATTGAGATAATGTTCTCAAGGTTTCAAATTCTTGTTGCTGGATTAAAAGTTCTGGACAAGGGGTACTCCACAGCAGATCATGTAAAGAAATTCATTAGAAGCTTACCTAAGAAGTGGAGACATATGGTCACAACCTTAAAGCTAGCCAAAGATCTGAACAAAATATCACTTGAGGAACTAATTAGCTCCTTGAGAAGTCACGAGAGAGAGCTAGAAGAAGATGAGCCCCAGAAGAAAGGTAAGTCTCTTACTCTTAAATCTAATAAAAAATATGAAACTAAACCTTTTCAGGCAGAAGAAGAAAGCTCTGATGGATCCTCATCAGAAGAAGACGAACTATTTCTTCTCTCTAGAAGAGTCCATCATCTATGGAAGCACAGACAAGGAAATTCAGAAACCCTAAAAGATCAAGTAATCACTCTTAATCATCCTCTAGATACATAAAGTCAAGAAACAAAGACATTATCTGTTACGAATGCAAAGAATCGGGCCACTACAAAAGCGACTACCCCAAAATTCAGAAAGAAAAGCCGAAGAAGAAATTTATCAAAGAAAAGAAGAAAACTCTTATGGAAACATGGGATGACTCAAAATCTTCTGAAGTGGAATTTGAATCAGAAGATGAACTAGCCAATATAGCATTAATGACCAACGTATCAGATGACACAGATTCATCATAATCTGAATCAAACTCAGACGCATAAGAGGTATTTTCTAAATTCTCTAGATCTCCATTAGAAGATAGTCTGTCTGAAATTCTTGAAAAATATCAGCAACTTCAAATCAAATACAAGAACTTGAAACATGGTCTAGTATATGAAACTGAAGAAACTAGGAAACTAAAAGCAGAAAACTCTGAGCTAAAAGAATTAATTTCTAAACTTGAAAATGAAAAATCCTTTATTAAAAATGAATTACAAAAAGCTCAGAAAGAATTTGTCTCAGAAGTTTCAACTAGTTCTGATAACATCATAAAAGAATATGATTATAGCTTTCAAAAAATTTTAGCTAGAAACATAGATAGAACCGAGATAACTTCAATGATATATGGTGTTAGCAGAAATAGCAGAAAAGTATAGGATATGTGAAACCAAGAGGGGGAGAACCATTTCAACCAAAACAAGTAGATGATATGGTCATAAAACACACACCTATGAACTCAGATTTCATGTGTGGACACACACATGATATAAAATATACTAGTGAATCATATTCTGTAAACTCTTATGTTAAATCAAAATTCAATCATAATTTTGGAAACTATAACCAAAAAGGACCCAAAAAGATATGGGTACCTAAGGATAAAATTATCTATGTTGCAGATGTTCTTAGCAGCAGAGCTGAAACACCAGTATTGGTACCTGAACTCTGGATGCTCTCGACACTTGACAGAAAGAAAGCATATGTTCCAAAGCCTATAACTTAAATCCAGAGGATATGTAGGTTTTTGAGGCAATCGGGAAGGAAAAATCATTGGCTCTGGAACTATTGGTAACAATACACTTCCCTCTATAACTAATGTTCTTTTAGTAGATGGATTAATACATTATTTGTTGTCCATAAGTCAATTAAGTGACAACGGTTATGATATAATCTTCAATCAAAAGTCCTGCAAATCCGTTAGTTAGAAAGATGGATCAATCCTATTTAATGGTAAGAGAAAGAACAACATTTATAAAATTAAACTTTCTAAACTGAAAAGTCAGAATGTAAAATGTCTTATGTCTGTTAACAATGAACAATGGGTCTGGCACTGAAGATTGGGGTATCTTAGTATGAGAAGAATATCTCAGATTAACAAACTCAATCTGGTCAGAGGACTTCCAAAACTGATGTTCGGCTCAGATGCTTTATGAGAAGCATGTCAAAAAGGCAAGTTTGCAAAACCTTCTTTTAAATCAAAAAATGGTGTTTCTACCTCTAGACCATTAGAACTTCTACATATAGATCTGTTTGGACCAGTGAAATATGCATCCATTAGTGGCAAGAAGTATGGATTAATGATCGTAGATGACTATAGCAGATCGACATGGGTAAAGTTCTTAAGACACAAGGACGAGTCACATTATGTGTTCTTTACCTTCGGTAACCAAGCTCATAATGAAAAAGAGTTTAGAGTTGTAAAAGTCAGAAGTGATCATGATGGAGAATTCGAGAATAAAAGTTTTGAAAAGTTTTTTTAATGAAAATGGTATTTCCCATGATTTCTCTTGTCCTAGAACTCCTCGATAAAATGGAGTTGTAGAATGAAAGAATAGAACTTTTCAAGAAATGGTCAGAACTATGATCAATGAGACTAACATTGCTAAACACTTCTGGGCAGAGGCAGTTAACACAACATGCTACATTCAGAATAGAATCTCCATAAGACCTATTCTGAAAAAGACTCCATATGAACTTTGGAAGAACACAAAGCCTAACATTTCTTATTTCCATTAATTTAGATGTACTTGTTATATTTAAAACAACAAATAACATCATAACAAGTTTGATTCTAAGGCACAAAAGTGCTTCATGTTAGGATACTCTGAACACTCAAAAGGCTATAGAGTATATAACACAGAAACATAAATTATGGAAGAATCCATTAATGTTAGATTTGATGATAAACTTGGCTCTCAAAAGTCAAAGAAAATTGAAAACTTTGCAGATATAGAAGTTCAAATTAAAGGTACTGGAGAGCGATCTTCTGAAAATAAAAGCTCAGAAACCAATACTAATGCAGAAAAAAACATAATTACAATCAACACTAATGCTATAGAAACATATGAAGAACCCATTCAGAAAAGATAGCCAAGAAGTAGATCATCACACTCTGAAGATCTGATTCTAGGAAAGAAGAATGATCCAATTATAATAAGATCTACATTTAAAACAATTGAAGAACCTCTTATGGGATTGGTATCTCTGATAGAACCAACCTCCATAGATGAAATACTTCAAGACAATGATTGGATACTTGCAATGCAGGAAGAACTTAATCAATTTACCAGAAACAATGTATGAGATCTAGTTCCGAAACAAAAAGGATTCAATATCATTAGAACTAAGTGGGTCTTCAGAAAAAAGCTAAATGAACAAGGAGAAGTTGTCAGGAAAAAAACACGACTGGTTGCACAAGGTTATAGTCAACAAGAATGGATAGACTATATTGAGACCTTTGCTCCAGTCACCAGGTCAGAATCTATCAGACATTTAATTTCATTTGCTGTAAATAAAGACATCCCTCTTTATCAGATGGATGTCAAAAGTGCATTTTTAAATTGTTATATTGATGAAGAAGTTTATGTGCACCAACCCCAAGGTTTTGAAAATACACAACATCTCGAATATGTTTATAAACTAAAGAAATCGTTATATGGTCTGAGACAAGCTCTCAAAGCATTGTATGAAAAACTAAGTAACTTTCTTTTAGAAAAAAAGTTTACTAGAGGGAAAGTTGACACAACCTTATTCTGTAAAACATTTAAAAATGATATTCTAGTTTGTCAAATTTATGTAGATAATATTATATTTGGGTCTACTAAAGCCTCCTTGGGCAAAGAATTTTCAAAGTATACACAGACAGAGTTTGAAATGAGTCTGATAGGAGAACTCAAGTTTATTATGGGAATTCAAATTAATCAAACTCCAGAAGGAACCTTTATACATAAAAGTAAATATATTAAAGAACTTATGAATAAATTTGACATGTCATAAAGTAAGCCAGCCAAAACTCCAATGTATCCTACATGCATTCTGGAAAAGGAAGAGGTAAGTAAGAAAGTAGAGCAGAAGCTCTACAGAGGTATAATTGGTTCTCTCCTTTACTTAACCGCTTCGAGACCTGATATTCTATATAGTGTTTGCTTATGTGCTAGATTCCAACCAGATCCTAGAGAATCTCACTTAATAGCAATTAAGCGAATTTTCAAGTATCTGAAAGGTACTACTAATCTTGGTCTATGTTATAGAAAATCCAAAAAATACAAATTAGTAGGGTATTGCAATGTTGATTTTGATGGAGATAGAATAGAAAGAAAAAGCACTTATGAAAGTTTCCAGTTTCTGGGAGACTACTTGATATCTTGATCCAGCAAAAGACAATCCACCATAGCACTATCAACTATTGAAGCTGAATATATAGTTGCAGTTGGATGCAGTGCTCAGATGCTCTAGATGAAGAATCAGCTTGAAGATCATCATATATACGAGAGTAACATTTCTATCCTCTGTGATAATATTTATGTTATTTGTCTTTCTAAAAATCTTATCTTACATTCTAGGGCTAAACATATAGAAATCAAACATTATTTCATTAGGGACTATACTCAGAAGGGGTTTCTTTTCTTAAAATTTATAGATACATACCATCAATGGGCTGATATTTTTACAAAACCCCTTGTTGAAGATAGATTTAATTTCATTATGAAACATATTAGTATGGAATCCTGTCCAGAATGAAAAGATATTAAATTTCTACATATTTAACCTTCAGAAGTTCTGATAATTATTTTATTTTGTGAACCATCTGAGCAATAGTTCTTCAGAAGTGAGAAGGAAGATTGACTCAGAAACTATCTAGAAGATCTAAACATAAGGCAAAAATGTTTCATTTCAAGATAGTATCAGCAGTTCACCTCATCAAAATTTGTCAACCCAAAATGTAACGTCACTCTCTCAGGTTGAACATGTGTTCAAACTCTGGCTGGCCAAAACGTTTGAGTCGATGCATTGAGACGTGAGTCACATTGGTAACTGTTTTGAATATCTTCACGCCTCTCCCTTGTCAGAAATCATTTAATGCTTTTAATCATTTTGTTTAATTTTTTTAATTGTAATTAATCTCATGTTTTCTTCGTTGCCTATTTATACACCTTTCTCACATAAACTTATCACCATTACCTTCACACACTCATTTATCTGCATTTTTTCTCTTCCAAAATCCTAAGTCCTATGAACAACGGCTTCCTCTTTTCAACAACACACTTCACAAGATATCGTTCATACAAACACCATTCTTGAATTAAGTCCAATCCCAAACAAAGAGAACTGCATTGAATCACAAAGAACCCTCCTCACACCAGTCAAAAACCTTGAAGTTCTCTGTGAACTTATGGTAGATTTCAAGGATATTCAAGAAAATGGGTATGATCTTGTTCCTAATGTTTAATTTCAAGGGTGGACTAATTTCTTTGATAGGGTAGTTGGTCCAGTTTTCCCAAAAATGGTTAAGGAATTTTAGATTCATGCAAAAGTGTCAAATCTTCAAGTTACTTCATTTGTAATGGGGAAGAAGATCATCATCACTAAGAAACTCATTGGAACTCTTATTGGACATGATGGAAACGGAGTCAAGTGTAGTGACATGGAAGAAAGAAAATCTGATTTGAACAAAGTCTCTCAAGAGATTTTTGTTTCTGGACTGCACTCCAACAAGATTAAAGATCTGAAAGACTACCTCAGAATCTGGGCTAGAATCATTCTGGGATGTATCAATCATAGAAAACTAACAAGTTCTCCTAACTGCATCAACATTGATCAACAATATCTTATGTACTACATTTCTACCAAGGTCAGAATTAACCTTCCATACCTTATGTTCAATCATCTACATACCATAGTCAAGGAAACAAGAGAAGATGAGAAAACCAAAAGAGATTGGATTCCATTGGGAAGGCTGATCTCAGATATTATGATAGAAAACAGACTGATAGAACATCTGAATGAAGCTCAACAAGTAAGTGAGCTGGAAACCTGTGTTGGAAAAACCCTCAACACCAGAAACCTCAAAAAATATGAAGATCATAGATCACATCAAGAAGGACCCAAGCAAAATCGTAAAGGAAGTTATCTCTACAAGAAGAATTCATATGGATGACTTTCTTCTATTCACTCAAGAAGATCCTCCTGAAGTCATTGTCTGATATCTGGATGCTTTCAAAAAGGATGGAATTATTCCTGATATTAACATTCAGAATCATCCTCAACCACCAGAAGCACTCATCAGAAAGTCGAAGAAAGGGAAAGCTCCTAGTGAAGGAACTTCTAACAAGACTCCTAAAGTTGCTAAGAAACAAGGTACCCCTTCTTTCATTTCTATTGTTTTATCAGTACTTTTATCAACATATGAACCTTCTTCATCTCTAAAACCTTCTGAACATCCCTCACCACAAACTTTTGATGATTTTGACATTGAAACTAACACCACCACAACCACTAATCAAACTTTGATCAACCCCTCTTCTACCTATATTGCTTAATCTCAGCCAGAACTTTCCCAAGTTCTTTTTGATATTGATCAGTATGATCCATCTAATGACGCTCCCAAACCAGGAAATCCAAATATTGTCTCTAAACAACAAATACCTGAAACAACACTAGAAATACCAAGCAAAAATTGTCCTCTCAACAACCCTGAACCACAAAATATCATCATCCCTCAATTACAGAACATTCATATCATCCCAGATACTCCCTCTCCACATACATCAGCACCAAACTCACCTCTCTCCATTCACAACTCCCTAGATCATCACACTTCCATATAACAACCATAAGATCATCTGCGAATTGTAGTTGATCAACAAGCCTGGAATAACCTAATCAATTCCTCCGAGAAAATAGTCGTTCCAAAACCTAAACCAAAACCAACCAAACTAAATGTTGGTAAATTATTGCTGAATTTTGAGACAAAAATTCAGGAATGGGTCAATACTCTGAAGCAGGTTTGCATCAACAATCTCAACCCAACTGCTTCTAGCTCCCTCTGGACTCAGTTCAAAAAATGGTTTAATTTTGAATCCATCAAGATGAAGGAAATAAGATACGAGTATGCTCATCAAAACTTTTGTGATTAGCTGAATGTCTTCAAGGATCAAGTTCTGAAACTCTGGGAAAAGAAACCTCTTCTACAACTAGATAACACTCCCTGGGAACCTCCACGGAAACTAGAAGTTCAAGAACTATCTCCTGAACCTCAACCTCTGGTCATTTACAAAGACAAAGAAAAGTAGGTTAGAGAATCTTCTGTGAACGTGATTGTTGAAGAAACGGTTCCAACTTCTCTCATGCTGAAAACTCTAGATGACTTGAAGAAAGAGAATGAAGTTGTTAGGGAAAAGTTGGATAATTAAGATGAAACCAACAAAGAGATTAAGGGAATGATGAACGAGCAATAAGAATTGAACACTCAGATCAAAGGTATTTTGGAAGCATGGTTCACACGCCTTCCACCTCCACAACCTTAAATCTAGTTGTTTATTTATCTTGTTGTTATTCTGATGTTTTTTACTTATCTTCGGTATGATTATTTTGTTCTAATGCGTGACTTTTGTTGTTCTGATATTGTGTTTTTCTATGTTTTCCTTGTTTTATTCTTTTTTATTTATAACAAAAGGGGGGAGAAGTAAAAATATTTTGATATAATAGTTCTGGACTAAGTCTCAAACGTTTCGATATAACGTAAATTCTGATTCTGAAAGTTTATAGGAAAAGTATCACTCTAAACTTGTGGTATGCATTACCAGCCTTCAACATAGGCTTCACAGATTTTCCATCATATGCTCTGATCATCATTTGGTGAGTAAACATCTTCAGGGAGGTTTCTATTGATAATCTAGTTATGTTGTATCTGAGTATTCAACTCAAGGGGAGACTCTACTAATATCTTTTACAATGAACTTATATCGTCTAAGTTACAAAATTGTTCATCAAAATATGTAAGTTTTGTCATCATCAAAAAGGGGGAGATTATTAAAACATAGTTTGGTTCTACATCCAATTCATAGTTTTGATGATAACAAATACATAATTATTGTGAAGAACAATTATGCACTCTAATCGTTTGATTGAATGTACAGAGAAGTTACGATGCTAAAGTCAAACTTCTGAAGCACCAAGCTGCCAGTTATACTTTGATAGGAAAGTTCTGAAAGAACAAAGAATTTTCAACATATTCATCAAATTGAAGTTCTGAGGCCAAGCACTCAAGTTCAAAATACTCTGAAGGTATGTAGATCCAACATCACATTAATGACAATTAATACAGGATCAAGAAAGTAACGGCTGAAACATTATGAATGAGAACAACATTTGTATTTTTGGAAAGGATATTAAACCTCAAATCATCAACCTTTCAAAATAAACATATATGTCTCCAACAGATCTTTGAACCTAACTTCTATATAAAGGGGACTATGAAGATGAATCAAACATAACTCTCACGCATATGAATAAAAGAGCTCTTTAATTATGCTCACATCTTTTTATCTCTTAAGTTATTCTTTATGCTATAATTTGTGTAAACATCACAGTCGTGATATAGATTGTTATTATAATTTGTAAACACGTTGTGTAATTGTTTATAATTGTATTTCCTTGATAAACTAAGTTGTGGTTTGATCTCAAGAAGACGTTGACGGTTGTCTTTGTGGTTTGTAATCATCATTGATTAGTGGACTAAGACCTTGATTGAGAGAGGCGAAATCCCCTTGACGGGTGGACTATAGTAGCTTTGAGTTCAAGCGAACCAGAATAACCAATGTTTTATATTGTTTTAATTTTTGAAAAGCCCAATTCAAACCCCCTTTCTTGTCTTTTTCTATCCTTCATAATATACCGACTCAGAGATGACGGTGAACTTACAACTTAGGGTTGAAGGTAGAAAAGTAATAATATATCGACTCAAGGATGAGGGTAAAATACCAACTTATGGTTGAAGGTAAAAAAGTAATAATATACCGACTCAGGGATGACGGTGAACTACCAACTCAAAATTAAAGGTAGAAAAGTAATATAATACCGACTCAGGGATGACAGTAAACTACCAAATCAGGTTTGAGGTAGAAAAGTAATAATATACCGACTCAGGGATGACGGTAAACTACCAACTCAAGGTTGAAGGTAGGAAAAACAGAAGATACACCAACGTTTACTGAAGGTGAACTACCAACTTTCAATGAAGGTAGAGAAATAGAAGATACACCAACGTTTACTGAAGGTAGATATTTGCATTAATAACAAGTTTTCACAAAATTCTGGTGTCCCTCCTAGAATGGGTCTAAACTTCTTCTTTAATCAAGATATCATTTGAAAAAGGTAACCAACTTTACCAACTTCTGGATTTCGTCGAGAACGGTAACATTTTATTCTTTAACCAAGTCTTCCACTTGAAAAGGGTAATAATCTGTTGTAAGGATCTCCCAATAAACTGTCTCTATCACATTGAAGATACCAACCATCCATCGGAGTAAAACTTTGATATAATCTTCTTTTGGAACCAATAGACTGCTCAAAAGAGAGTGCCATCTTTCATCAAAAGTGAATCCAGGAACACATAAGCTTCTCAAATAAAGAGACCATCACTTGTTTTCGAGAATAATATTGCAATAACACTACTGGGAAATGAATTTTGACTTCCTGGGAAAATATGAACACATTTCTGATGAGGAGGTAAAGTATTCATGTGCAAAATAAATGCCCTCTCAATATGGGGCTCACTTCTTAGAAAGATAAAAATAATATGGTTATAAGAGACTAAAATTCAAACCAGGAATAAACTGAAGTGAAACAGTCAACCAAGACACCACCCAATAAGGAATAAACTCAATTGGGGATTAATTACATCCAGATAACAAGCTGGGGAGGAAGACTGAAGCAAAATTCTTCCATGATAAATAAGCTCAATGGGGAAATAAAAAGGATATTGCTACTGACCCGCTACCCGGGGAGCACACAAAAGCAACAAAATCATGATATGCAAGGTAAAATATTCTGCAAGAGATTCTTCATCATGGAGGGAGAAGGAAACTAATAACTGAGTAGCAGCTTCACAACATTACAATCTTTGCTTGATCACAACCTGGATGGGGAAAGAATCACACTCAACTGGAGAAATCTCAATCAAGACTTAATTGGGGAATATGGGAGAGAGGTATAAAACAACACAAATCCAACACCATATAACAACTTGGAGGAAACCCACTATCTGATTAACATTTGTAGGGGAAATCGTGCACACATCTGTGAGGCATATCACAAGAATAACTCTGCTTGAGGAAGATTCTTGGCTTGGGGAAAAACATAGTAACTATCTTGACTAAATATGGAATGCCCTTGGAAACAAGTTTGATGCCCTAAGTTTATTGTGCAGATCAAGATAACCTTCATAACTTGCCCTAGACTGCATGCATTTAAGATCATTTGTCTGACCAACGGGCTTCTAGAGATTTGTTGAATCTCGATGTAACTGCCCCAGATTGACTGAGTGATGCATAATATTTTCTCAATAACTCCTTCTCGGCAACATGCTCTTTGTTAATATTCAAATGTAAGCTTCCTGGATATCAAGCATTTGTTTTACAAGCATAAAATGTTTATTCTGAGAATGAAAATTCTAATGCAACAATTATGTAAATCTTGAAGATTTTATTAAAAAGATGTCACAAAACCTTGTGAACGAATCACTAGCCAGGATGTGACATTGATTTATTTTTTGTATGAAAGATAACAAAATCATATGATACCAACACAAATATTTAGCAGAACTCATGGAAGTCAGGAACGCTATCTCGTTTGAAGTATGCTTTTGAAATAAACCCTGCTTCAATTAGGACTTTCGAGGGTTGTAACATGGTCAGGTTCATAGTTTTTAGAAAGAAAAAAGATTTTTAGGCTCAAAGTTTATTAGCGGGCTTTCTCTTTTTCTTTTCTTTTTCATTTAAATAAATTGTGTGACATTAACTTATCAAGACTTGTTGATAGGGTTGTGATTTCCTCGTTCCTTGATGGATGAGGGATAACCATTGTGATTTCACATCTTCTGGCCTTACAATATATGAAGGATAACCATTATGGTTGATCTTCATAAGTGCATTCCTTTTGAAATTTGAACACTCAGTCAAGTTAATTGAAAACTACCCTTCCCTAGGCTTAATGTGAGGGTTTTTTTGTTTAGAAAAGAAACTCTTATTTCAAGGCTCAAATGGGTTAACAAAGGATTATCTTCCCTATATCTGCGGTGTTTGGGAGTTGAAACAATGCCTATACATCATCAATAGGGTTTTATTCAAAAGCATACAAGCAGAAATTCTTGTGTTCTTCAATATCATCATCCTCCCTATAATTTCTTCCTAGGCAAGAGAATAGGTAACAAGTTGGTATCATAATGCAAAAAAGAAATTTAAAATTAAAATCAAATATGAGTGAAACAAATGGATTTCTTTAAGACATATATATTCATTGTATTAAGATACTCATTCAAATGCAAATAGGTTCTTACATGCAGACAATGTAATAATAAGCAAGAAGGATTACAAATGAAAAATCAATAAAATGCTAATAAATTGAGAAGACTCTCTCCATCAAGACTTGTGCTGGATGAAACATCTTCAAACTTCTATACTACCATCAAGAGAGATTCATGTATGCTTCACTAAAGGATTGTTTTGAACATTAGGACCAACATCTTTAAATGAAAAGATACCGCTGCTGACCAACCTCTCAACTTTGACCTTCAAGGAAAATCAATCTTTCAAACCATGCTCAGGAGCATCCTGATGAAAAGAACATAAAGCATCAACCTCATATCCCTTTGGCGGTTTTTTAGGAACGGCTGGTCGAGCTCAAATTTGAACCAAACTCAACCGCAACAAAGAAGGATACAATTCCGTGTATGACATTGGAATCATATCAAAATGATGTTCCCTTTGTTGATGACCTTGATGATTCGGTGGTCAATGACGCTACTCTTTTAGCTGAAGAGCATGAGCTGTAGGAGTTGGATTAACCACTAGAATAACATAAGCAACTTATTATTGTTGATGATTCCTATTATGATATCTCTTTTGCCTACCATGAGAGATAGCATACGAGTCTTGCACTTTCTTCTTGGCAGGACTATCACCATACTTCTTAGCATTATTCGATGAGTTCTCATCCTTGCATAAACGATTTTCACGAACAGATTCCTCTATACGAACTCTCATGCTTACCATTTCGGTGAAGTTAGTGAGAGCACTTGCAACCATCTTCTCATAATAGAAGGAACTGAGAATTTTCAGGAAGATTTTTGTCATTTCCTTCTCTTCCATAAAAGGGATAACTTAGGGGGCTACTTCACACCATCTATATGCGTATTCTTTAAATGACTCCTCCTCTTTCTGAGTCATGGCCCTGAGCTGGTCATGGCCAGGTGCCATGTCCATATTGTACTTGTATTGCTTAACAAAGGCTTCACCAAGGTCATTAAAAGTGTGAATATTGGTACGGACCAAACCCATGTACCATTTCAATGCAGCTCCAGTCAAATTGTCCTAGAAATAATGAGTTAGTAGACGCTGATTGTCAGTCTAGGCTGACATCTTCCTGGCGTACATTGCCAAATGAGCTTGAGGACAAGAATTTCCCTTGTACTTCTCAAATTCCGGTACTTTAAATTTTGCTAGTACCTTGACATTAGAGACAAGGCAAAGGTCATTGACATTATTACTAAAAAAAAATTTCCTCCGGAGGGCTTTCATCTCCTTCTGCAACTCTTGAAAATCATTCATGCGATCGTGAATACCCGAGCTCTCACTTGGTGGAGTAGTAAAATGGTAAGTTTGATCATCAACAATAGGAGGTGCAGTAACCAAAACCGATTGAAACAAAGGATAAACTTCCATAGTTTGTTAATATCCTCCAGGAGTAAAATTTGGAGGCATCCCCCTGGGGAAACCACGAGGCATTTGATGCTGAGTAGTAGCTTTGACTGGAACAACCAGGGTGGGAGTAGAGACAACTTTAGAGATTACAGTAACCTGAGGTTGGGAAACATTCTGAATTTGAGGAGGAGGTGGAACTTGATTTTGAGCTTGGGCTGCAAACAAAGATTCAAATAGAGTGGTCAGATGGGCCACATCAGTTCTCAACATAGTGACTTCTTCCCTTAGTTCATGATTCTCCTGTTCAATATTCTCCATCTTCTTCTGCAGTTAGTGAGAGTGTGGTACTAATAAGGTGGCTTGACTGAGTGAAGACGAAGAGAAAAGGATAAGGCTCCAGACAACTCTCAAGAATAAGACAAAAGTGTGAATGATACATGCTATGCAATTGCAAATGATTGTTTAAAATTTTTAAAACCAGGTTTCTAAGGAGCTTGGGAACAAATTGAAAACATCAATTAAAGAATACTTTTTGGATAGCTAGAAATAATCTCATTTCATTAATATTAGAAGGATTACAGTTGAAGTACAAACTTTCATGAATCCTGAAATACAAAAGATAAAATCTATGGGTCTTAAGGAGCCAAGGCTGAAGAAGATCCCACTTCACACTGTCACTTCCCTTTGAGCATCCTAATCTGATCCTTCAACTTCTTATTTTCTTTCACAAACTTCTTGATGATCCTTTTCATCCACCAGAAGAAGGAAACAAGTGGGAATAGTCTTGCTCACTGGGACCTGGATAAATGCTAGAGGTAAATAAATCTTATCCATCATCTCTACAGCATGTCGCTCAAAAATATTGATCAAATCATCTTTCTCCTTTAGATACTCCTAGAGTGTTGAATATCCCATATCCAAATTCTGATATTTGTTCTTCTAAGCATCGTTTTCCTTCTTTATCTTGGACAACACAAGCTGGAGCTCTTCCACATCAGTTAACAAAATTGAAATAGGTTCAGGAAAGACCAATGGTTCATGGTGAGGATAAGGCATCTTTAGCTTAATTTCCCTTTCTTGCACCCATTAAAGATAAGATTCAAAAGAAGCATTTCCTTTATTTCCTAACTCTCGTCTTTCTTTTCTGCGAATAATAAGTTATGCTTTGTTGATTTGCTCTATGAATTCCCTATTATCTTCCCCCTCCTTAAGAAAGAAAGCCCCTAAAAGCAAGTTTTTTGGATTATCAAACATAGGATAACCAAACTGACGACGAGCCAAAATTGGATTATAACTAATACCTCCCTTTGTAGCAAGAAGAGGTACATTGGGAAACTCTCCACATCTATCAATAATGGTTTCCCTATAATAGGTAGAACTAATCTAATAAACATCAGAATGACTAATAGAAATAATATTTTGCCACCATTTCAACCAATCTTATAGTATCCCGAAAGGAAGTAAACTGCGGCAAGTGCGAAATAAACCACTTGTATAGTAAAGCAGCACAATAGACGATCATTCCACAATTCTTATAATTCTTGTAATGGATAGAGTAGTAAGTATTCCCAAGCAAGGTTGGGACTGGATTCCCAATCAAGTAAATATTCATGGCATTCATCTCAACAAAATTGGGAACATTGGGGAATAGGACCAATCCATAGATAAGCAGAGCCAGAATAGTCTCGAAAGCATCCCTATTTTTGCCTTTAGTAAATGCACAAGCCCTTTCTATGAGAAAATCAGTTGGGAACCCTAGAATACCACTCTTGGAAGTAAGGTGAGCTTTAAAATGATCATACTTCAAATGAAACATTCTAGCAATAACAGGAGGTTCAAGATCTTCCTCTAAACCAGAAAAAGGAACCTTATCAGTAACAGGCAATCCAATCAAGAAAGAATACTCTTCTAGGGTAGGAATAAGCTGATAATATGGAAAAGTGAAACAATGGTACAAAGGACCATAGAACTGGACCAAAGTGTTGAGAATCCCGTCTTCCACTTTAGAATCCAAGATACCCATAAGTCTTCCATAATAGTCTCTGAACTTCTCAAGACTAACCACCAATGATGCTAGCTTCTTTAACTCTTCTACCTCCAATTTTCTGAAACTATACTTTTGGGTGCTTCTCTTTCCAACATCCATGATCAAATACCTGCAATGTTTTCAAAGAGATTCTTTTATGTTCCTTGAATATTAGGTCAAAAGAATGCTCATGCATGCATGAATGCATGATGCAACAATCACACACAAGATCACAAACATGGGGGTTCATAGGTTCGACGTTACAAGCATGAAGCCAAAGGTAATTCCCACAAGGTATGGACTAATGATTCAAACACCTCCGAAATAAGGTTCTAAGGAAATCTCAGAGTCCTCGATCTTCCTTTGGATATTACCAACGTCCCAGTTTACTCGGTAATTAGTAATATTCGTTGCAAAAACTCGTCTGAGTGCAATATCGCGTGATAATTATACCAGAATTGACTCCTGGATAGTCTCTCCACTACACCTAAAAAGTCCAAGATGGGTTAAGGGTTCTACATCTCTCAAATTCACGGGCTTCCAGGTCGAAAGTGGTAATGTTTTCACAACTTGTTTGTTCAACAAATACTACCCCAAAATGGCCTTCACTGAGTGGGGGGTTTTTCAAATCAACTTACTAAGGACTTTCTCCATATAAATTAAAGTGATTATACAACCCATCCTATCTTAAGATTGCCCAAGTCCGGGTATATGACTTATAAGAGATCACCAAGCACCCTGAAAACCATAAAAATCCAGACAAATAGGCATATATACAACAAATAATAGCATATACACAGATAAGAAAAGATAGGCTCAACCCACTTTGAGATGTTATTCCCCAGTGAAGTCGCCAATTTTTTTTCTGTAACGGCAAAAATTTGAGACTAAGTCATTGATTGACTTAACTCACAAAGTGAAAGTTGACACCACACTTTATTTTTTTCCAAAGGAAATGAGAAAAAAGTGAATAAAACCCAAAGTAAGAAAGAGATAAAGGTAAGGAGGTTTTTTATGCAAAGGGTAGGTATTAACACCCTAAACATCTACGGTACTTTGTAGGGACCTCTTTGAAAATCTGTGTATTTTGGCTATAAATAAATATTTACAAAATGAGATTATGAAGATGAGAAGAGAAGTATTTTTTTATAATTTTTGAACCCGCTGTGGTTGAGAATATTTTGTACCTACATACCCCTTCATGAAATAGAGGATCAGGGTACTCGTAGTTCTTCTCAAAAAAATTGAAAAGCATTGTGTGTTGATTCATTTTAAGAAAAAGGTTTTAAAGAGAAAAAGCCAAAGCGGCAAAAAGGTTTGGATTTTGTTTTGTATTTTTTAAGTATTGAAGAAACAAGTCATATCTTGATTAAGATTGATTGATGACTTTATTAAAAAAAGAAATTTGAAAATGCATGGACTAAGTCCATGTTTTCATGAAAGAGGTTCAAGTTAGAAAACAAGAATCCTTTGAAACAGGGAGAAGATTTTGAAAATGAAAGAAGAATGAGAAGAGATGAAGAGACTATCATAAAGCATAAAATAAAAGCTAATGTAAGGAAATGTCTAACCAACAAGAAACTAATGTAGAATTCACATCCTTTGGATTAAAGCCACAAGCATATGATTGACCAAGAGTATACTAATCATCCATGTGAAAATAAATCACAAGCAAAGAAGTATCAAAGAAACCTAAGGTATTAAAACTCAAAGAAAGGTTTTCAATATTGAGCCATGTGCCATATAGATCCTGTGATCGGTGGAAATAGAACTGACTGTTTTTTTTAGCTGGTTCGCGAAATGTCGCGGTAAGCAAGAGTCGCCACCGTCTTTTATGTTCTCCAACATGGAAAGGACAAAAGCACAGCAAAATTCCTTCTTTGAGAATGTTTCTCGGTTCGGGAGGTAGATTTATAGAAAGGGAAGGTGTTAGCACCCTTTATATCCATGGTTATCCATGGGCTCTTAGGTACTTGCTCTTATGTTTCCAAAATTTGTTTGCTTTTCAAGTGTATGTGGGTTTTGAAAAAGTTTCGTTTGAAAAATTTCTAGGTAACTCTTGTATCTGTCCTCAAGAGTGTATGAAATATTAGTTTGAAAAAAAACTTTTTGAAAGTGTAGGTGTGAAAAAGATGTTTTTGTTTGTTTGAGAGAGCAAGTACCCAGGAGAAATCTACCTACTCTAAGGAATTAAGCTGTGTAAGAGTCCTTTAGACAGTACTATCCCACTATTGAGAAGTAGGTAGCACCGTCGTTGGAGTTATTCGGGTCAATTCGATTATCGGGACATGTGTGGTCACCAAAGCAATAGTAGGACACCTTAGAAGTAACCCTAATGTCCTAGATCCTTTTATCCGAGGCAACCGTTTCGAGGCAACTGGATCTTAGACAGGAGGGCGACCTCTAAGACACCCTATACTTGACGACCACGTTCGAGGCAACCAGTGAGGCGTACCCTAAGAGTGGCATGTGCATGTGTGTTCAATTTCAGTTTATGTTTGTCTTTGCATGTTATTTGTGAGCTACGGATTGATTTTATTTAAGAGTTAATCTTGTCATGCAATCCTAGTTAGCATACATCTAAGCAATTAATATATGTACAGGAATTTAAAGTGCAGGAATTGTAAATCCTACGCTATTACAAGGCTTTCGGGGATGGGGATTATTTACATGTCCGAAAATTGGGGAAATAAAAGCAGTAAAGGGTTTTAGTTTAAGCTATTACATCCCAGTAAAATAAACGCGCGTGAATCTAAAAAATCCTAAGAATAAGAAATCTTTGTGTTGTTTTATCTTATTTTGGGAAAAATAATCTAAATCTATTTAATTTTAGTTTTGGAAAAATATTAAGATAATTAAAGGTTAATTAACAAAGTTAATTTAATAGAAAAAAGAACTAGCCTAATGTTTTTGTGGTTTTTTAATTTTAATGTTAATTAAAAGGAAGTCTATGAAAACAAAAATAAAATACAAGGGGAATCCTTCGATCCAAGGAGAAAACGGGAGTTTTGACCCTGGGAGAGAAATAGAAGCTTCGATCTAGAGGGGGTCAGGGTCCTTTCGATTGGGCCAAACAACAAGGTGTGAGTAGCCTTCGATCTAGGGAAGAGGATTATCTTTTGATCATGGAGGTCATGGCTTTCGATCCAGGAATGAGAATCCTCCTTCGATCCAGCATGCTAATGGGTTCGATCCAGAGAAGGTGTCTCCTTCGATCTGGGTTGTTATACCTGCAAAAGTATGTGAGCAAAATAAAATACAGGGCCTGGGTATTGAACCCCAGGCCCTTCGATCCTGCGTTTGCTGGGTCCCTTCAGGCTATGTCTGCAGCAAGTGTTAGCAAACGAAAAACATGATCTGGGTGTCAAACCCAGGCCTTTCGATCCTGTCTAGGATGGCGAATCAAAGGCAACAACCAGTAATAATATGTTATGCAAATATGAGGTTGGATAGTTTACCCTTTCTTACCAGCAGATTGGACTTTTAATTTGGGCGTTTGCTGGATGTAGGCACCTTCGATCTGGGCACTTCCTGGATGCAGGCACTTTCGATCTGGGCTTCTGGGCGTGGGCACCTTTGATCTGAAGGACTGCTTTGGCTCTTTGAGGCAATTTTTCTGTGTGTTCTCCTGCAGAGTTTTGTGTGTTTCGTTCTATGATTTTCCTCTGATTTTCGTGTGATTTTCGTGTGTATAATTTCTGTGTGGATATGATTTTCGTGTAGAGTTTTTTTTTGTGTGTATAATTTCTGTCACTGGCCTCCTATTTATAGGAGTGTGGGAGTGCACGAAAATGGCAAGGGACAACCATTAAAATAGGCCTTTAACGCTCTGGACAAAAATCAAACACATTAAATCATTTCCTTTTTTGAAACATTCGTGTCCCTTGAATGAACCTGGACGCTTGGATTTCGAGTGCTTTCAGGCCATGCTCTTCGATTAGTCATGATTTGCCTCTTTCGAATGGACTCCCTGCGTACCCTTCGAATGGGCCTGGCCCAAATATCAATCGAAGGATTCCAATCGAAATGCTCTGCTAACAGGCCAATCAAAAGGTGTTGTTCATGCCAAATGAAGGACATGGTTGACATGCCTGTCGACATTGCCTTGACATAATTCCAATTGAATGCTTGTCCATAATGCCAATCGAAATACTCCTCCAGAATGCCAATCGAAAGGTATTTGAAGTACCACTCAAAAATCTTCTTTTTCCTTAGGCAAGAGTTTGTGATCAACCAGGCAGGGGGAAGACTTTGGAAAACATGAGAGGGCAAATTTTGGGGTGCAACAGTTGCCCCTGTTCAATTTTCTTAAACCTGAGGATATAGATTGGCTTTCTAGCCTTTCGCGATCCGAAGGTGGAAGATAATTGAACACTAGAGTGCCCAGAAATTTGCACTCGCATGGTGTAGTATCAACATTGTGACGTCGGAAATGGGCTTACAGATGCCATTTGGAGATGGTTGGTAGGAGGATGGGCTTATAGATGCCATCTGGAGACTGTTCACAGGTGGATGGGCTTATAGAGGCCATCTGGAGTGTAATTTTTGTAAGTTGAAAGAGGGAACCTGTGTAGGGTTGCCTGATGTTGAGCTTGTGTAAAGCTGCATCTTGGAAAGAAGGACACTTGTTTAGGGTTGACTGATGATGAGCTCGTGTAAAACTGCATCTGAAATGGAGAACGAACCTGTGTAGGGTTACTTTGATGACGAGTCCGTGTAAAACCGCATCTAGAGCTGAGAAGGAAACCTGTGTAGGGTTTACTGACGACGAGTCCGTGTAAAACTACGTCTGGAGTTTGAGAAGGGAACCTGTGTGGGGTTACTTTGATGATGAGCCCGTGTAAAACTGCATCCTGGAAGAAGTAAAACCTGGGTAGGGTTTCTGATGATGAGTCCGTGTAAAACTGCATCTTTGGGAAGAGAGAACATGTGTAGGGTTTCTTTGACGACGAGCCCGTGTAAAACTAACGTCTAGAGAGAGAGAACCTGTGTAGGGTTTCTTCGGGATAAGTTCGTGTAAAACTTCTGGAGGAACCGGGGTAAGGTTACTTTGGGATAAGTCCGTGTAAGACTTCTGGAGGAACCGGGGTAAGGTTACTGCAGGATAAGTTCATGTAAAACTTCTGGATGAACCGGGGTAAGTTTATCTTGAGATAAGTCCGTGTAAGACTTCTAGAGGAACCGGGGTAAGGTTACTGCAGGATAAGTTCGTGTAAAACTTCTGGATGAACCGGGGTAAGGTCATCTTGAGATAAGTCCGTGTAAGACTTCTGGATGGACCGGGGTAAGGTCATCTTGAGATAAGTCCGTGTAAGACTTCTGGAGGAACCGGGGTAAGGTCACTGCAAGATAAGTTCGTGTAAAACTTCTTGATGAACCGAGGTAAGGTCATCTTGAGATAAGTCCGTGTAAGATTTCTTCTGAAAGAAAAGGAACCGGTGTAGGGTTACTTTGATGATAAGTCCGTGTAAGACTTCGTCTGAAAATTGAGAAGGAGCCGGTGTAGGGTTGCCTGATGATGAGTTCGTGTGAAACTACATCTGAGGTTGAGAAGGAACCTGTGTAGGTTTGCCTGATGATAAGTCCGTGTAAGACTTCGTCTGAAAATTGAGAAGGAACTGGTGTAGGGTTGCCTGATGATGAGTTCGTGTGAAACTACATCTGAGGTTGAGAAGGAACCAGTGTAGGGTTGCCTGATGATAAGTCCGTGTAAGACTTCGTTTGGAGTTTGAGAAGGGAACCTGTGTGGGGTTACTTTGATGATGAGCTCGTGTAAAACTGCATCCTGGAAGAAGTAAAACCTGGGTAGGGTTTCTGATGACGAGTCTGTGTAAAACTGCATCTTTGGGAAGAGAGAACCTATGTAGGGTTTCTTTGACGACGAGCCCGTGTAAAACTAACGTCTGGAGAGAGAGAACCTGTGTAGGGTTTCTTCGGGATAAGTTCGTGTAAAACTTATGGAGGAACCGGGGTAAGGTTACTTCGGGATAAGTCCGTGTAAGACTTCTGGAGGAATCGGGGTAAGGTTACTGCAGGATAAGTTCGTGTAAAACTTCTGGATGGACCGGGGTAAGGTCATCTTGAGATAAGTCCGTGTAAGACTTCTAGAGGAACCGGGGTAAGGTTACTGCAGGATAAGTTCGTGTAAAACTTATGGATGAACCGGGGTAAGGTCATCTTGAGATAAGTCCGTGTAAGACTTCTGGATGGACCGGGGTAAGGTCATCTTGAGATAAGTCCGTGTAAGACTTCTGGAGGAAACGGGGTAAGGTTACTGCAGGATAAGTTCGTGTAAAACTTCTTGATGAACCGGGGTAAGGTCATCTTGAGATAAGTCTGTGTAAGAATTCTTCTGAAAGAAAAGGAACCGGTGTAGGGTTACTTTGATGATAAGTCCGTGTAAGACTTCGTCTGAAAATTGAGAAGGAACTGGTGTAGGGTTGCCTGATGATGAGTTCGTGTGAAACTACATCTGAGGTTGAGAAGGAACCGGTGTAGGGTTGCCTGATGATAAGTCCGTGTAAGACTTCATCTGAAAATTGAGAAGGAACCGGTGTAGGGTTTCCTGATGATGAGTTCGTGTGAAACTACATCTGAGGTTGAGAAGGAACCGGTGTAGGGTTGCCTGATGATAAGTCCGTGTAAGACTTCGTCAGAAAATTGAGAAGGAACCGGTGTAGGGTTGCCTGAGGATGATCAAGTAGATAATTGTCCTGTTTGGTTTAGGATATTAACCCACGATCAGTCGTCCACAGAATTTTCCTGGCTTGTTACCGGTGTTGATCTGGAAGTGTAAAGGTAGATGGTAATCATCTTTTGATTGACTTTTTTTTTCTGAAAAGGAAAAGTATTAGTCGTATGCAATGTCATGGTGCATGAACTGCATGATTTTAAGATGTTCTCAAAAATAAATGAGATTTGAGTTGTATGATGCGTATGCATGCTATAATGTATGAAGATGTGATGTTTATGAATGTATTCTCGTCTGGGAAAATAAATCCTTGACGAATGTCGGGAGTTTGTTGAATCCTGGGCTGATGCTGAAGAGTAGAGTTCTTCGTTTTCGCTAGGGATGATGGTTGCAAGAATAAACCGGTAGGAGAAGATGACTCTGTTGGGGAATAAACTTGTTGGAGAGATTACTCTGCGGGGAATTACTCTGTGGGGAGAGATACTTCGCTAAGGTTTTGACGATAACTCCGCTGGGGATACTGTTGATAAGTTATGTTGGGGAATTGATGAACTCCGCTGGGGGGATAGGAAGAACTTTGCCGAGGACGATCTTTTCGTGGTAATTAGTTGAGGATAACCTAGTTATAAGCTCTGGTGGGGAATAACCTTTGAATAAAGCAGGGGAGACGCGTTCATGCTCTGCGGGGGATAAGCTTCCAGAATCTACTAGGGAGATAAGCTTCCAGAGTCTACTGCGGAGATAAGCTTCCAAAATCTATTGGGGAGATAAGCTTCCAGAGTCTACTGGAGAGATTGATTCAACTCTCCTGGGGAAACTTTTGGACTGTACTGGGGAAGTGGCTCCACTGGGGTGTCTGGTATTCCGCCGGGGAACAATCTTAGATCAAGACTGCCGGGGATGCTTGCTTAGGAACATCTGTATACTCCGCTGGGGAATATTGAGATCTTCTGGGGATACCCAACTTCCTTAAGGCTGACAGTAGACTAACTCTGCTTGGGGAGAGCGTCGCTGACTTGCTGGAGATACAGTGCCTTGTTAGGGCTGACGGGAGACCAACTCTGCTTGGGGAGAGTATTTATGATTCTAGTCTTACTCAGCGGGGAGTGAAGGTATCTTGGTCAAATTCTTCAACTGAATCTACCTTGTACCTGGAGGAAAGCAGTTGTACAGTTTGGGCAACTCTTATTGCTCCAGCTTCTGTGGGAGACGGTACCTGTAGAGGTGCTTGAGGACTGCCGATTTGACAAATCTTCTTCTGGCAGGCAAGTGACGAGATGTCGGGACATAGTTGTACGCTGTGATCCCTAATTTTTGCCTGGACCGCCCTTTCGGGTTTTTAGTCCACCGGGATACCCATTTTTGCCCAAGCCGCCTTTTCAGATTTTCGACTTGCCGGGTGTACAGATTTTTCATTTTCGTCCCTTATTTTTGCCCGACCCTTTTGGTTCGCCGGGAAGCCCTTATTTTTGCCTAGGTGTGTCAACCTAGCGGGTCTTTGATTATGCGCAGTATTTTTTCGACTATGTCCATGCTCTTAGGATACAGGAAGTTGTCACTGTCAGTAGTGCAGTGTTACCATACCACCAGAAGATCTTCGTTTGATCGTCCAATGCCCCAAGTGATCCAGATGGAGATTTGCCCCAAGCCTGTTGGCCTTTTGAGAGATTCTCCGAATCTTGACTTAACTGCCCCAGATGATGGACAATGATCATACCATGCCCCTTGGTTGGGAGTTCTTTTGTTCATCAGATATTCTTCGTGCGAACTTCTATGATGTTCAAACAAATAGTCATATGCAAACAATGTTATTTTAAAAATGCAAAGCTTATGTCTGTTTCGAAGTTTTTTTTTGAAAATGCATTTTTTCAGTAAAACAAGCAAATTATGAAACATGTGATGTCAACTCAAGATTTTACAGCGAGCCTTAAGGAGTCAGGATACCTTTCGTATCAGTATACTTTCGAACTAACCCCTGCTTCAGTTAGGACTTTTAAGGGTTGTAACGTGGCCTGGTTCACGATTTAAGAAACAAAGGATAAAGGCTCAAATTTTGTTTATACCCACCCGTTCTTCGTGATGTTCTTCAAACCTAAACTCAGTTGATCGTGCGTTAGACCTTGTTTGAGTCTTTTGCTCTGATATACCAGTGATGGTTCGGATATTGACAATTTATTTTGAATAGGCAGTCATTCCCCTTTTTTTTTGGTTGAGAGTTTGTGGGACCTCTTTCTTTTTTTTTATTTTTGTTATCCCTGCTTCTTGCCTGAACTGTTTCCTTTTTGGAATTACAGTCAGCGGGATGCCCTAGCTTTGTAAGTCTCCATCATAGGTTTTGACTTAATGGGCTTTTATTTATTTTTTGTAATGACTGCCTGTCTTTACGATTGTTCGGAACCATCACTGTCTTTTGCTTTGTAAGGACTTCTTTGGTGCTATTCGTTGTGCACTTGGATCAACTGAGAGAACTACCCTGCCCCGGGTTATAATTAAGGGTTTTAATTTTCGAAAAGAAAAACTCCTACTTCTTTGGCTCAAAGGGGGTTGACGAGGGATTATCTTCCTTATAACTCCAGTGTTTAGGAATTGAAACAATGCATGTACCTCATCAGCGGGGTCTGTTCAAAGCATACTTTAGATTGTGGTATCGTTTTCGTCATCCTCCCTCAAGAGGCTTTAGAATTTTCAATCGAGAGTTGAACATCAAGAAAAAATAAAAGCAATTTTGAATATAGAGAACACAATTACTTCAAAACAGACACGTGTAATGCATTAATGAAATAATAGAGTTTGACATGATAATTGTTTGAATAAGCAAAGAAAATACAACTTGAACATTCGAATGAACAAAAAGTCTTCTAGTCTCAAGACTTGTCACTTCAAATGGTGAATCTCGCAGGGATAGTAGAAGAACTCGACCTGACCATCTGGGGTGAATTCCACTGCTCCCTCATCAATCAGTTCTTGAATTTTGTTCTTCAAAGTCCGACAGTCGTTTGTGTCATGTCCAGGACTGTCAGAATGGTATGCACACCTTGCATCAGGATTGTACCTTGGGGAGGCTGTGTTGGGATTCTTAGGAGGGTCCCTTAATGTCACCAGATTCAATCTTAACAGGTGTTGTAAAGCTTGAGACAGCGGCATGTTGAGCTTGGTAAATTTCCTTCGGTCAACCCGTTGCTTTTGGTGAGGTTGATGCTAGGCTTGTGACCCTGAAGCAAGATGAGGAGCTTTTCCCTTGTCTTCTTGCCCCAAAGTTGGTTGAATGATGACTTGATCTTCAACCTTAGATGTTTTCCCCAGTTGGTTATCCCGAAGCAGTTGGTTGACGAGAACCCTGAGCTCTTCTTGTCTTTGAGCTAAGTCTTGAATGAGAGCCATCTGCCCCAGCATCTGGGTTCTCATTGTATCTACCTCATCTTGCAGACGTTTCAGCCGTTCGTCTTTATCGTCTTCTGGACTGTTCCTGACCAAAGTCCACATGAGAAGTGTTCTCAGCTCTTCCTGCCCCTTGGATAGATTTAGGAGGATCTCCCCGAACCGAGTCTCTTGAGCATGAAGATCCCGGTTGCCTTGTTGGGAAGCCATTGCTGAAATAAACAGCGAAGAAGGTAAGTGACCCGTAACAAGGGTACCTGTTATGCAATGATGTGTATGTATGCATGCAATGTTTTCAAGGATCTCGCGGGGTAAACAGAGAAACTTGTTAGAATTTGAATTCGGTAGCTTGATTGAAGGAACTTCATGTTGTTGAGAGTCCTTCTTCAAGAGTCAAGGCTCACCATATCGAGTGGGTCATAGCCCCTGACTCAAGTTATCAACCTTGGCTAGAGGAAAATAAATCCCCTTTGCCCCTTGCTAGGCATCATGACCTGCATCACAAACCCTTGAGATCCTTGCAATGAATCAGTCCTTATGTAGGATGTATGCAATGGTATGATGGCATGATGTTATGCTATGCGTGGAGTGATGTAAGTAAACCCTGTTATGAGTCCAGGTTAAGGACTGTAAACAAGACCTGCAAGAAACTCAAGTGTCAGATAACAAGCATGCAAGTAGTCAAGTTTGAAGGCACACAAGTCACACAAGACAGCCCTTAGAGTTCAGGCCAGCATGAAGTTTGGGGTACTACCCTCTTGAAGTTGGTGGGCTCAAACCTGTCCTATAAAAAGTAACCGGGTTCTAAGGAGCTCAATATCATTGGGTTGTTTTCTATGTTCATTGTTTTGATTTAACCACTGGACTGGCGATCAAAATATTCCAAGAAAACAACCCTCAATGAGTGTAGTATCGAGTATCAACCAACTTCGGACTGCACCAAAGTCAGTCATCTCACTACCCCTAAAGAGGCCAGGATGGTCAAGTAAGATTCCTAAGGTCAGTTGATGCTTCACGACACCACGCGGCGGCCCCGTACTCTCCTTGACTTGACTCAAGGGTTACTGGTACTCACCAAAGTGCCACATCAACGTAGCAAACTGCTTCAACCGTGTCGGTATACCCCGCACAGTTCCCTCACAGTTTGTTGCTACTTTCTAAGAGGTATCCCCCAGATCCGAGTTAGGATCTATGAAACTCCCAAAACAGGCCCACAATATTAAAGCAAACAGATCAAGCAATTGAAAACATGATGATGAACTATTCCTAAGGTACACCCCACTTATTAAGACTCCCCAGCAGAGTCGCCTGTTCTGTGATCGGTGGAAATAGAACTGACTATTTTTTTTAGCTGGTTCGCGAAATGTCGCGGTAAGCAAGAGTCGCCACCGTCTTTTATGTTCTCCAACATGGAAAGGATAAAAGCACAGCAAAATTCCTTCTTTGAGAATGTTTCTCGATTCGGGAGGTAGATTTATAGAAAGGGAAGGTGTTAGCACTCTTTCTATCCATGGTTATCCATGGGCTCTTAGTTACTTGCTCTTATGTTTTCAAAATTTGTTTGCTTTTCAAGTGTATGTGGGTTTTGAAAAAGTTTCGTTTGAAAAATTTCTAGGTAACTCTTGTATCTGTCCTCAAGAGTGTATGAAATATTCGTTTGAAAAAAAACTTTTTGAAAGTGTAGGTGTGAAAAAGATGTTTTTGTTTGTTTGAGAGAGCAAGTACCCAGGAGAAATCTACCTACTCTAAGGAATTAAGCTGTGTAAGAGTCCTTTAGACAGTACTATCCCACTATTGAGAAGTAGGTAGCACCATCGTTGGAGTTATTCGGGTCAATTCGATTATCGGGACATGTGTGGTCACCAAAGCAATAGTAGGACACCTTAGAAGTAACCCTAATGTCCTAGATCCTTTTATCCGAGGCAACCGTTTCGAGGCAACTGGATCTTAGACAGGAGGGCGACCTCTAAGACACCCTATACTTGACGACCACGTTCGAGGCAACCAGTGAGGCGTACCCTAAGAGTGGCATGTGCATGTGTGTTCAATTTCAGTTTATGTTTGTCTTTGCATGTTATTTGTGAGCTACGGATTGATTTTATTTAAGAGTTAATCTTGTCATGCAATCCTAGTTAGCATACATCTAAGCAATTAATATATTTCCAGGAATTTAAAGTGCGGGAATTGTAAATCTTACGCTATTACAAGGCTTTCGGAGAGGGGGATTATTTACATGTCCGAAAATTGGGGAAATAAAAGCAGTAAAGGGTTTTAGTTTAAGCTATTACATCCCAGTAAAATAAACGCGCGTGAATCTAAAAAATCCTAAGAATAAGAACTCTTTGTGTTGTTTTATCTTATTTTGGGAAAAATAATCTAAATCTATTTAATTTTAGTTTTGGCAAAATATTAAGATAATTAAAGGTTAATTAACAAAGTTAATTTAATAGAAAAAAGAACTAGCCTAATGTTTTTGTGGTTTTTTGATTTTAATGTTAATTAAAAGGAAGTCTATGAAAACAAAAATAAAATACAAGGGGAATCCTTCGATCCAAGGAGAAAACGGGAGTTTCGACCCTGGGAGAGAAATAGAAGCTTCGATCCAGAGGAGGTCAGGGTCCTTTCGATTGGGCCAAACAACAAGGCGTGAGTAGCCTTCGATCTAGGGAAGAGGATTATCTTTTGATCATGGAGGTCATGGCTTTCGATCCAGGAATGAGATTCCTCCTTCGATCCAGCATGCTAATGGGTTCGATCCAGAGAAGGTGTCTCCTTCGATCTGGGCTGTTATACCTGCAAAAGTATGTGAGGGAAATAAAATGCAGGGCCTGGGTATTGAACCCCAGGCCCTTCGATCCTGCGCTTGCTGGGTCCCTTCAGGCTATGTCTGCAGCAAGTGTTAGCAAACGAAAAACATGACCTGGGTGCCAAACCCAGGCCTTTCGATCCTGTCTAGGATGGCGAATCAAAGGCAACAACCAGTAATAATATGTTATGCAAATATGAGGTTGGATAGTTTACCCTTTCTTACCAGCAGATTGGACTTTTAATTTGGGTGTTTGCTGGATGTAGGCACCTTCGATTTGGGCACTTCCTGGATGCAGGAACTTTCGATCTGGGCTTCTGGGCGTGGGCACCTTTGATCTGAAGGACTGCTTTGGCTCTTTGAGGCAATTTTTCTGTGTGTTCTCCTGCAGAGTTTTGTGTGTTTCGTTCTATGATTTTCCTCTGATTTTCGTGTGATTTTCGTGTGTATAATTTCTGTGTGGATTTGATTTTCGCGTAGAGTTTTTTTTTTGTGTATTGTAATGTGTCACTGGCCTCCTATTTATAGGAGTGTGGGAGTGCACGAAAATGGCAAGGGACAACCATTAAAATAGGCCTTTAACGCTCTGGACAAAAATCAAACACATTAAATCATTTCCTTTTTTGAAACATTCGTGTCCCTTGAATGAACCTGGACGCTTGGATTTCGAGTGCTTTCAGGCCATGCTCTTCGATTAGTCCTGATTTGCCTCTTTCGAATGGACTCCCTGCGTACCCTTCGAATGGGCCTGGCCCAAATATCAATCGAAGGATTCCAATCGAAATGCTCTGCTAACAGGCCAATCAAAAGGTGTTGTTCATGCAAAATGAAGGACATGGTTGACATGCCTGTCGACATTGCCTTGACATAATTCCAATCGAATGCTTGTCCATAATGCCAATCGAAATACTCCTTCAGAATGCCAATCGAAATACTCCTTCAGAATGCCAATCGAAAGGTATTTGAAGTACCACTCAAAAATCTTCTTTTTCCTTAGGCAAGAGTTTGTGATCAACCTGGCAGGGGGAAGACTTTGGAAAACATGAGAGGGCAAATTTTGGGGTGCAACAGATCCCTTAAGACCAACATAACAACACCTGCACATAGAAGATATCCAAATACAAGCAAAATAATAATGAATAACACAAGGTCCAAAGGTCTCTGGGTCTCAAAGTATCAAAGCTTATAATCCTAACTCCAATTAGTCCACAACTCCAATATGCTAAGGATAGTAACCAATAGTCCATAAAGAGAGGATTAAGCCTTTTAATGTTTAAGTTGGTTATTAAGCATCTTCAAAGAAAATAAAAGCTCAAGTGAGCAAAGATAAAATGACATAAAATAAATGCTCAAGTGAGCAGAGGGAAAATAGCATGAGATGTAAATACTAAAGATAAAAGTGCGTAAAAAGTAAAGACATAAAATAAATGCGTAAAGTAAAGGAATAAAGTAAAGTTAGTTGTAAATGAGTTAGAAGTTAATGGTCACAAATATAATCAATAATGATTGAATGATGATCTTGGACCAAGAATAATGAAAACTCATTAGAGGATTGATAAAGTCAAAACCTTCTAACAACAATTTTCAAAGGTATTGGACCCAAGATAACCAATCAATCATACTTGGGCATTTAAACATAAAGTTTGAGCCACGAATGATCATTTTCCTAATCGGGACAAATTCAGCGCTATGTTAAGCAATCGTAAGTGGACTTATGTAGAAGTTGCACCTATTTTGAGGATGATCAATAGCAATGTATGTACCATACATGTTAGAGACATGGTAAAAAAATACTCCTAAAACATGTAGCACAAGTTAAAACCAAGGATCAAGACCTAAGTCATGATAAAAAGAAAAAGAAGAAGAAGAAAGAGATGAAGTAGAGATGAATTCCATAATAAATGATCAATGAGGATTAAAGATTAAAATTAGGTTAAAGTTAATGAAGGCTTGTTAGAGGATTGATAAAATCAAAGTCTCCTAACAACAAGCTTCAAAGGTTTTGAACCAAAGTCCAATAATCAATCATACTTGGAATTTTAAATATAAAGTTTGGGCCACTAATAATCACTTAAAGGAAAAAAAAGAAGGAGATGAAAAAGAGGTAGAGGAAGAGAGAAGTCACATTAAATCACATCCTCAAAATTATTTCATCTTCAAGTTCAATCACTCATAATTGATATAGTAAAGTACTAAACATATAACTAACTTAAAGCACCAAGAATGAATTAAATAATTCACTCTAAGATATATTTGAATTAATGAATGTTTATCCATCTTCATCTACATCCTAAGTCCATTGAATTTGAAGAGAAATTGGACATTCAAAATTGTAATCCAAATTCAAGTATCAAAAGAAGGAAGTAGAAAAAAGAAAGGAACCAAAACAACCACAAAACAGAGCAAAAAACAGCATTCTGCCTTCAGGAAATCAATTTCTCCATATATGTAAATCAATTTCATGCGCAAAGTTTTCAAATATGGTGCAAAAACAGTGAGAGAAATCGATTTCCTATATATAGGGAATCGATTTATGTTGCAAAATTTCCAGAAAACAACATTTTAAAGAGAAGATTCTTGATCAAACTTTGTATCAAACACCATACGATCATAGATTTAATTGAGCATGAAAATTCCATTAAATTATTAGAACACTGCACCAATGGAATCATAAAATGTAGCTAAAAAAATCACACAACAAAGATCAATAAGAGATCACATTGTGAAAGATGAAAATCAAACTTACCAAAGGTGGGTCTAGGTATTTATGAATCAACTTCAAAACTTGCTTCAAAATAAGCCCCGAGAATCAATCTCCAAAGCTTTGATCTACCAAAATAATGAAGAGAAAATGTTTGGATGGAGGTTTAGCTCAAAGATTAGTAAGCTTCAATGAAAAGCTTACTAACCTTTATGGAAATTAAGCTTTTAAGTGATTCTGGGTAGATGAAGAGAGTTGAGAGAATATTTTGCAAGGTGAATTTGGCTATCAAATGCTTGATGAATGAATGAAATTAGGGCTCTATTTATAGAGTTTGGGGTTGGGATTATTGGTGGTTTGGAGTTTGGTTTGGAACCAAAATTAGGATTGGTAATTGATTTTGGAGCCAAAATTAAGATCAAGTGGTGCACATGTCATCAAATGAAGGTCTATGATGGAATTTAATTATGATGAGTGTGTCGGTAGAAATGTTGAGACTAAGCCATTGAGTTGACTTAACTCACACAAATCAAATAAAAATCACAACTGCGCTTTATTATTTCCAGAGGAATGGGAAAAGAACGAATAAACCCAAAAGAGATGGGGAGAGAGTCTAGATACGGGGGTTGGTTATGCAAAGGGAAGGTATTATCACCCTAAACATATACGATACTCCGTAGGAACCTCTTTGAAAATTTGTGTATTTTGGCTATAAAAGGTGTATACAAAAATAGATGGTAGAGATGAGAAAAGAAGTATTTTTACAATTTTGCACCTACTGCAGTTGTGAACCTTTAGTGCCTATGTACCACCTTCCGTGCAATAAGGGATTAGGGTACTCATATTTCACCTTAAAAATTTTAAAACACATATGTGTTGGTTAATTTTATGAGAAGAGACATCCCTGTTATATCTGAGTGGAAGACATACTTACTACCCACAATTATGAGAAAGGAGAATTTGCATCATCTCGAAGTAGAGGATATGGATTGGATTTTAAAATCAACAAAGCCTCACTCAACTCCCAAGTGGAAAATATCTCACTTTACTACATATCATAGAAGTATAGTAGCTTGCATCACTACAAGAATCGACAAGAGTCTAATCTTTTGAGAGAAAAATTTTAAAGTAAAAAGCCAAAGCAGAAAATATGGTTTGAATGAGATTAATTGACTTTTAATTTTCTCACAAAAATGTAAAATTATGATTAATATTGATTAATATTGATTAAAATTTGATTAATAAAATATTTTGAAAATACATGGACCTAAGTCCAAGTTTATTATGAAAGCAGTTCAAGTCAGAAAACAAGAAGAATTTTGAAAAGGAGGGAGAAGATTTTTGAAATTAAAGAAGATGATAGGAGATGAAGGGACTATCCTAAAGCATAAGGTAAAAGTCAGGGAAAGAACGATCTAACTAACAATAAGCCAACACTTGACATAAAGATTCAATGTAAAATTCCCATCCTTTGGGTTGAAACCAAGCAAGCAAAAAATACTAAATCTCTTAGGAATACCAAGATTCAAATGAATTAAGTCTTCACAAAATTTGGGTAGAATAACAGTTGTATACGTAGGAATTTTCAATCACAGACAAAACATATAATTAGAATAACCTGCACACAAAGAAAATCAACCCAGTGTCTTGGAGTAAACCCCAAGAACTTCAGACAAAATAACAACAGAGTCACAAGGTCCCAAGGGTATCAAGGCTTCTAATCCTAAGTCTAAGAGATCCACAACTTCATTATGCCAAGGATAGTAACCAAATAGTCCAAGTAACCTTAAAGTTTTTTAATGTTCACGTTGGTTATTAAGTGTCTTCAAAAAGAAAAGAAAGCTCAAGTGAGCAAAATAAAAAGGACATAAAGATAAACGCTCAAATGAGCAAAGATAAAATGACATAAAGATAAATGCTCAAGTGAGAAAAGATGAAAATAGCATGAAATGTAAATGCTAAAGTAAATGGTGTATAAAAGTAAATGGTGCATAAAATAGCCACAAATTATCATTTTTTAAATCGGGACAAATTTAGCGCTATGTTAAGTAATTGTAAGTGGACTTGTGTAGAAGTCACACATATTTTGAGGCTGATCAATATCAATTTATGTACCACATGTTAGAGAAATGATAAATTATTCTCTAACAACAAGTAGCACAAGTGAGAAAGAGATAAGACGAAGAGGGAGGGGATGTATCAGATGAAACTAGGGTTTCAAATATCATCAGCATCATACATCCATTTTGGTGGATTTTGTTTTTCAAGCTATCAACACCCAAGATCCAATGAGGTTGAGGAACTTGTCCTAAAATAACACCCAAAGCAGGACCAAAAAAAATAAAATAAAATAATACTTAGTAAAACAATATTTAAAATGATTAATAAAAGGGAAATAATTGGTAAAATACATAAAATATATCAAAACACCAAATAAAAATCCTAAAAAAATAGTCAGAGGTTAAACTTGAGTCAATAAGTGTTGACAAAAAATTTTAGAATTTTTTAAAGTCAGAAACTATTTTTAAAATTTAAAGAAATAAGCAAAATAAACAAAAAATTGTGAAAAATAGTAAAATCAAAAATAAAAATAAAATGAGGCCACCAATATTTTTCAATAAGTCATTGGATCCTTCCATAATTTTTCTAGAATTTAAAAATCAAGAAAAGTATTTTTAAACAATTAAAACAAGTTAAATAAAGTGAAAAATCACAAAAAATATCAAATCACAAAACAAAATTGTGAAAAAATAAAAATCATAAAGAGAAAAATCAAAAGTATTTTTTAGAATGTTTTTCAAAAATTTTGAAGTTGAAATGAACTTTTTATGAATTTTTGAAGTTTAAAACAAATAAAATATAAAATTAGAAAATAAAAATAAAACCAAAGAGATGTAGACCATTGGATCAATGTCAAAATGCGTTAGTAATCAAATCCAAGGGATTTGGCGCATTTTTCATGATATGAACATTAGTGAATAAACCACCAGATCATTTATTTAAAACAGGTTTTCAAAAAATGTGTGGCGCAATATTATTGACTGAAGGGAAGACATGTCATCTTCTTTAACCTCCACCCACGCGTGAATTACAGGTTCCACAAACTATAAAATTAGAAGCTCAGACCGGCGTCATTCGCTTCGTCTCTTCAAGACGATTTCAATAGTACCCTCGCAGAAAATTCATATAAATTGTAGCTCATTCAATTTGAAGAAAACCAGAAGAAAAAAGTTGGAAAGGGATTTGAAAATTTAATGAGTAACACTCACTTCTAGTTAAAACTAATGATGCAGTCACTATCAGAGTGATGAGAGCTACATTTTAGCAACAAGTTTGGAGAGAATTGATGGAGGAATCTACCTGTTGAAGTTCAAATTCATAACTCTAAAACTTGACTTGGCTAGCATGATTCAGGGCATTTCAAGGCTTGGTTCTTCTTCTGCTAGCTTCAGTGAAGTTCAAGGATGAAGAATTAGCAAAGAAATTGGATCAAAAGATTCTTTAGAATTGAATTCGAAGTTGTAGAATTATGAGTTATGGAGGGAGTTCAACAGAGGTTCTTTGGCTCTCTAAAGCTTGTCAAATGAGTGGGATATCACCCTCTACTTATAGGGAAGCAAATGGGATGCTCAAGCGTGTGATATGATGAGATTTTGAGAGAATTTGTGTGAATTTGCAAGCATGAAAAGTGTGACTCATATTTGCTTAAAACTCAGCCAAAAACTTGTGCGTCAAGGTGTTAATCACTTCTGGAAGATGGTTAAGCATGATTATAAGTAAAAACATACAACAATTTGTGATTATAGGTCACATTAACCAATTTACAATCTAACTTTTTTGACAAAATCAGTTTCAAGGTGCCAGCTTTGAATCCATGGTGCACCCAACTCAAGAGGCTTTATCACATGATTCTTAGAGCATTTGAAAGACAAGATCACAATCTTTACAATGTGCAAATAAATACATCATTTGGATACTTGAGCAAAAATTTATGACCAATTGAATTTGTGAAAAACACACGAATGTTTTGGTACTTAGAAAAATTCTAAGTGTTGAACTTCAAAATGACATACAATGTTCTTCAAAATTAAATGACTTTCCACTCAAAATTTGGTCTTGATATCTGAAGATGACATGAAGTATACCTCTTTAGTTGAATTGTGGAATTGAGATCACTCAAAAATCATAAAAATTGAAAGAGTTGTGGTCTTTGGAAGTTGATGAACAAATTTGGGGGAAATCACAAAAGACCTATAATCTTTTCAATTCTTCAACCACGTTCCAAGCATTCTCCAGTCTTGCACATAAAACGAGAGTTGTAATAGACATCCCAAAGATTATTTTGGAAAAATGATGGGGTCAAGGAGATAGAAATTGACCAAGTTATGATCATTTGAAGTCAAACTCTAAAATTCAAAGGCTCTTCAAGGAGACTTGTAATCTTTCTCAACTTTTAGTGATCTTCTATTCAAAATTAGCCTTAGATTTCTGAAGAGGGCTTTTTAAGCACCCTTCAAAGAGAATCATGGCTTTGGACCCAATAAAAATCTCAAACAATGAGCAAGATATGGTCCTTAGAAGTCAACAAACCCTAGCTCAAAGAGTGTCAAAATGACTTGAAACCCCTTTCAACTTTTGATGATTTTTCTTGCACAATTGGATCTTGTAATGTGAAGAGAAGTTGTTTTTGATGATGATAAGAATCCATAGAAAAGAGAGAGGTTGTCTTGAATCACACTTAAAGGTGGAGCTTAGTTCTCAATGAAGCTTGTTGAAGAAGGCCTGGAAATAAACACATGAACCTATGAATCTTCTTGATGAATTCCACCACCAATTTTGGGGAGATCTTGACCTAAATAAATTGAGAGATCTCCTTGAACCTAAAATATTTGATTCCATAGACATGACCTTGAAGATTGAGCTCTTGCAATCCATTAGAGAACCATTTGATTAAGATCCACCCCTCAAAACCCTAAGTTAGATGGTGAGATGAATGCAATTGTGATCTCCTACAATATGAAAATTAAAAGGAACATATATACACATATTGATGTTAGTTAAAAGAACACATGTATAAGATATACAATTCAAGGTGCTTGGTAATCCCCCAAGAGCAAACTTAAAGACAGGCTAAAGAGAGAAACAACCATAATGTATGTGTGTGTGTCTTTATGCATTGTGACATGAGATGATGAGAAACCTTAGGGGGAAAAATTGGGGTATAAAAATGAGGTAGGGGAATTATTTTTGGGTGATCAAGAATATTCTCAAAAAATGAAATTAGAACCACATGCTACAAACTTGAAAACTTGCCCTTTTTCCAATTTCGTCCCAAGAAATCAATTTCCACTATAGGAGAAATCGATTTCCACTGTAAAAACTTGAAATCCTGGCGCAAAATGAGTGAGGGAAATTGATTTTCACATATGGGAAATCAATTTCTGTAGGGAAAAAAGTAGCAAAAATCTCTATTGGTTGGATGCTTTGGCTCGATACCTACAAAACACAAATATACAAAAAGAACAAAGTATATATATTTTTTGGCATTTTTATTAGATGTTAGTGAAATATAAAAAAGTTATAACACAAGTAAAAATGTTTGGTAATCCCTCAAGGAAAAACTTAAAGATAGGAGAGAGTAGAAGTGATAACCAGTCCACATTTGTAATCTTGATGCATTGTGATGATATGAAGTGATGAGGGGTCTTAGGGGAAAAATTGGGGTATAATAGTAGGGTTGAAATTTCTGGGAATAAAGTTGTAAGGCATACCCCAGGGATAACCAACAAGCATCTGATTCTGACGTGGAGGTCCAGTAGGTGCAACGAATACAACATGAGGTATTTTAATCTCAGAGATAATAGTCACTTGAGGCTGAGACATAGGTGGAGGTTGATGCTGGGTTACTACTAAGGATTCTAATAGAGCAGTCATATTGTCCATTCTTGTTTTCAATGCGTTCACTTCCTCACAGATATATCTTTGTTCTTGCTCAATTGTCTCCATCTTTCATCTTGAATTGGCACGAGTATTGTACCGTGGATCAGTTTATCTTCTACGAAGATGAAGGAAAACTAATGAGACTCTGAAAAACTTGCAGAAAGCAATACCAATGATGCAAACTATGCATGAAATGCATGTGAAAATGACTATTTACTTGATTCTTTCTTGTGTTTTAAAGGAACTAAGGAATTATAAACATATTGCAAACATAATAAGTAATAACACATCAAAAGGAAAACTTGGGATTTTATTTCATTGAAAAATCTGGAAGGATTACAATTTCAGTACATAATTTCAAAGCAATCCTAAATAAAAGACATAAACTAAGGCCCAAGATCCAAGGGAACTATAACTAAAGCAGATCCATCTCCTTGATGTAACTTCTTCTCGAGCTTCCTGATTTGAGCTTTAAATGCAGTCTTTATTTCAGCTTTTTCTTTCAAGATCTTGTCAACAACATATTTCCAAGCACCAGACCTAGCCTAAGTATCATAAAGTTCTTTGTTACATTGAGACAATAGGTTGTTATAGGAAAATAAATCCTCTTGAACCCTCTTAATTTTATTTCCATGTTGTTTAAACAAATCATCTTTCTAGCAAAGTAGATCATATCTCTCCTTCAATTGTCGTTCTAGCTCTAACTTCTCCGCATTTGAAACATGAAACTTGTTCTCCCAAGCATCTCTTTCTTACTTCATCTGAGCCAGAGAAACTTGGATTCCTTCCATATCTTCAACTGGTACAGGAGTGAATCATATGCTCTATGTTCTTAAGAAACATAGGCTCTTCAGGAAAATAAGGCATCTTGATCTGAGTAGCTCTTGCTTGCACCCACTAAGTGTAAGGCTCTGAGGCAACATAATATGTCCTCATAATTCATCTTTTCCTTTTCTATGAATCTTATTCCAGGCGCATACTATATTCTCCTTTAACCCCTCGCTATCAACACATTCTTGAATGATGACCCTTCCAAGCGAGTGTTGCTTGGTTTATCCTTCATAGCATACCCAAGCTGGCGTCGAGCCAAAATTAAATTGTAGTTTATACCTCCTTTTGTACCATGAAGAGGTACATTAGAGAACTCACTACAACTGTCAATAATCATCACGTCATCATTTACTATAGAATACCAAGTCAAATTGCATATGTGAGAGACATAATCCTCTGAGACCACCTTAAATGGTTCTTATTATCTTTGAATAAGTTGGACTGTGGCAAGTAAAAATAAACTATAAGAACAAGATTTGGTTCTGCAATATTATCTCTGAGTTTTGATGATAACAAATGAGTATGTTTGTATGAACAATTTTGATACTTTAATGTTTGTTATTGTTGAGTACTTGACAAACAAGTTTTGCTTCTGATGAATGGCGTGGCTAAGATATTAAAAGAGAATTAGTTCTGTTTCTGTGCTACACAAGTTCAGTTGAACAGTAAAAAAACATTCAGAAGGTCTGAAGTGTTATCTCTGATATGAAGACACATATTCTAAAGAAATCAGTCAGAAGATCTGAAGACTCAAAGTTCAACTTAAAGTACATATGCTAAAGACTCGAGTTTCTAAGGACAGTATGTTTTAAAGAAACAAAGTTAAAAGATATGAAGACAAAGTTTCTACTGAAGTCCAGATGCTGAAGACTTGTGTTTCTGATAACAAGGCTCTTAAAAGGATTCTTAAAGAACCAAGTGCTAAAGATTCTAGACAGAAGTTCTGAAGATTCTGAAGACTTGAAGCTCTTCTGATCCAAGGTTCTCTACAACGGGTTCTCAAGACCAAGTGTTAAAGACTCTAAAGACACAACTCTTAAGACTTGAAGCTCTTCTGATCCAAGGTTCTCTACAATGGGTTCTCACGACCAAGTGCTAAAGACTCTGAAGACGCAGTTTTAAAGACTCTGAAGACCTTATATTATGTTCCCGCTTCTAAACTCATGCTTGAAGAAGCCTATGAAGTGCATAAGGAAAGAATATAATGTTAACATGGTATAATAGTACACAGTACGAAAAATCCTTATTCCACTACCTCTCCACTAGCTTGAATTATGGAAGAGAAAAGGATGTAGAAGTACTATTTTTAACGACTCTTTTTCAAGTAGCCAACGACTCTATTTTTCTTGGCTATATAAGAAAAGAATCATATGTTTAAAATGTTGTTGGTGTTCAATGTTAAAATAAAAGCTGTCATTATTGGAACACAACCAAAAATCTATCAACCACTATAACAACAAAAAGAACAATTGTTATTAAAATGATTCTTCAATCATGTTGATAATGATTACAATGAAATCATTAATTCACAATACGCTTAATTTCATATGCTGCACAAAGCTTGCTAAGCCGCATAAGATAATGAAGATGATCTTGAAAGCTCCAGTTACAAATCCACAACACAAATGTTGTACTCTAAAGTGATCATAGAAGAAAATAGAACAAGGTTGTTGTCCAGAATGCTCTAAGGTGAATCAAGATGAATAAGTTCTTCTCTTTACTACATCAAGATCAACAAAGCTTCTATAAGATTATGAAGAAGAAGACTTCAGCAGTTCAAGTGCTTTGGGTTATTGTCTGAGAAGAAGCTACTTGAAGAAAAGAAGACCACACATCAAGCTACAATACAATGTAATATTTTTAGTATGTATTAGGATCTTCTAATGTGTGCTTAAATTATGTTTACATCTAGCTTGTGTAGAAGCATATTATTGTAAACAAATGTAAATCAAACTGTTGTTTGATGATACCTTGAGTGGTTGAGTGAAGGTCTGTGCACAAGAAGATAGTGACTAAAGGTCATTGGGAAATCCTGGTAGTGGATTCTATTGGGTCAATGGTAGTCATATCTCAAAGGAGACTGAGTGAAGGTCAGCCTTGTGAGATCACTGATGGACATCATTAAAAGGAAATCCTGGTAGGAGATTATGAGGGATCGGACTCTATTGGGTCAATGAATATTATATCCATATTGGATCCTTGAACGCGTCATTGGATGTTAGTCACCGGAGGTTTCCCGTGCGATTGTAATCATATTGGTTATAGTGGATTAAGTCCTTGAGTTCAAGGAAAAATCACCTTGGCAGGGTGGACTGAACTAGCTTGGGGGTTTCTCAAGTGAACCAGGATATATCACGTGTTCTTTACTTTTTCTTATGCCTAATAGTTTATGTTTTCATAAGTTAATTAGAAGCATTACTTAGAAGCAATATCCAGAAGTGTTGTTCAACAAACAACGCTTAGAAGCAAACATTTGTCAAGAAAGGAAAACCCAATTCAAACCCCTCATTTCTTGTGTTTTCTTCACACCTTCAATTGGTACCAGAGCTCGGTTCTATTATTGATGGATATCAAACACCTAACAGTATCATATAAAGATCCAGATGTTGTGTGAAGAAATACTCTAAGGTGATAGTTATTTAATTTTCAACTACTGTCTAAAATCAGAAAATTGAAGAACAAGATAACAAGAAAAGATTCATCAGATAAGAAGTTATATATGTTGAATGCTTTTAATTAAAATCCTTGAGAGTATGATATGTTTTCAAGAAGCGGATTAGTCCATCCTTGACTTTCTCATAAGATACCATCAGGAATCTTTTCAAAAGAAGAAAGATTGTTGTCTTATGATACATAAGAACCTCATGATAAAGTTGTCTATTCAAGCAGACAGAAGATCTAATGCAGAAGATCTAAACATTGGCTCTATCGAATGAGGCTTTGCAAAAGACCAGACATTGTTGAGGAAAGAACGCTCATTGACTCATCAGAAGTATGATTCAATACTAACTCTAAATAAGTTATCTCAGCATTGCAAGAACAAGATTGTCAGTCAAAATCGTCAAAGTTTGATGATATTTGTATTAGAACAAATTTTGCAATATGTTCAAGGAATCAAAAAATTCAAAATACGTTAGGATATGATAGTTAATTCTCTCTAGCACATAGCTTCTCAGAAGTTCATGAAATATTGACCTTCTGAAAAATAAGCTTATGTTCAAAGGAAGTTTGACAAACAGATAGATGTTCTGATAATAAAGGATCCAAATATTTGTACTCTAAGGATTATTCTCAAGAAGTCAGACAGGTGATTCTAAACAGAAGAATGAAGAGATCATCTGAAGAGAATATTGGTCCTAGATCTCATATTAGAGATTGGAGTTCATAAGAAGGTTATTCTTCTCAAATCATAAAACTAAGAATACTCAAAGAAATAAGAGGAATCAATATGAATATAATTTAGAACCTCTGAAAGTCCGCTCTGAAGAAAGCATAAGAAGAAAGAAGTTGATCAGAAGTTGTATCTAAGAGAAATCTAAAGTTAAATAAAGATGTAAGATCTTCAAGGATATGACAATATCATTTCTCTCCTTCTCTTTACTTATTATACTTCTGCTAATTTTATTTTATAGACTCGGTTATCAGTAGATGTTTCGGTCAGAAATATCTCTAATCAGATGGAAGCCTTTAGTTATTCGGACCCTGAGTATATTGATTGTTTCACTTATTTAGACAAAGTGATTAACGTATGTAATCCTTGATTATTCTTAATCATCACACGCTACCTAAGCTATGCAATGAGCAGTGTGCATATTTCTTGGAATTGATTGATATTGAAATTCTGGCTGCAGATACTCAATGTCACGTCCAATGTTATGACACCGTATCTGACTTACTATATGACAGTAAATGCAAAAGCAGTAAATAACACAGTCAATTGTTTACCCAGTTCAGTGTGCAACAACACCTACTCTGGGGGCTACCAAGCCAGGGAGAGAATCCACTATAAGAGATGTTAATTCAGGAATAAACCAACCAGTTTATCTCCTTCACTTAAGACCTACCCAATGCAATTCTAATCTAAGTACAACTTAAACCTGAGTTCCTACTCACTCCCCCTCAATCACAGCAGTGATACATAAACCAATTTGACTTAATAATTGATGAAGACACTCTTCAAAACACACACTTGATTAAGCTTCACAGCTTTTTAATCAAGCAACACAATCACTCGTGCTTCACAGCTTTGAGTGATGTACACAACTACCTTGACTCTACTTCACAGCTTTAGTCAAGTAACATTCAAACACTCTTGCTTCAAAGCTTTCAGTGCTACACAACCCTTACAATTGAAACCTATTCCAAGACACTTATCACAATGATAATTGCTTGGAGTACAATAAACAAATCTATACAGATTACAAAATTGATCTTCTAATCAATCAGCAGAGATCCTTGAAAAACTGCAGCTCTGTTGAATATATAGCAGCTGCAACTTCAGTTAGGGTTTCCAAAAACCTAGGGTTGATTCCGTTTGACCTAAAGACCAGGTCACAGTACTTTATTGATCAGGTTAGGATTGAGCTAGGTTACTCCTCAGAAAACGCAGGATTCTGTTTAGAAGGGACTGAGTTATTTCCTGAAAAAACTCAGACTTATCCAATCCTGCAATCCTGTTAGTTCAGAACAGGATGTCATAACATCTGTTATGACATCTGAGAAAACCTGTCTACTGATTTAACAAAATGTGATCATTTTGCAAACATGCTCAGATACACACTTATAAACATCAGTATTTGAATTACAATATTTTTCTGCACATGTACCTATTGAGTTAGTACAACCTGAACTAGAATGTTATGACATCAGTCATGACATTCACACATACACTTGGGATTTACCAAAAATGCAAGCCAATACCTAAACACCTACAAACTCCCCCTTTGGCAGATTTTTGGCTAAAGTCCCTAAACAATCAGAGATAGATAGATAGCAGCAGAAATAAGTGACAGCAGAAAAATATAATGTCAAGTACTTATTAAGCAAGTACTAAAATATTCTCCCCCTCTTTAGCCACAAATGGGCCAAAGATACATGTTCATAAAGTTATACAGTTATCCAAACCAAAATAATGAGATCAGCAGCTGACAACAGCAGAACACACTTCCAAACTCCACCAGCAACACCACCAAGCAGCAATCAACCTTCAAGCACTGTCATCAGACTCAGAGGAGTCAGTTTCTTCAATGTTGAGCTGTCCTTCAGCTTCTATACCTTCTTCCCTTCTGCTTTCTTCAGCTTCCTCCTTTTCTAGCCTGGCAATCAGAGCTTCTAGGGTCCTTTTTCTAGCATCCAGATCTTTGCAAGTTTCTTTTAAAACAGCTATGACATCTGATGTCTTGGACTGGATCTTTGCAGACGATGTCTCAGCTGATGTTATGACAATGTCTGGAGCATGGGATCCCTGAAACAGTTTGTAGTGCAGGCCAAGGGCAGGGGCTCTTTTGCAGACTGTATCTCTTGCTACAAGGATGTCAGGGTATTGTTCAAGGATGATTCCACAAAGGAGGGAGGGAAAAGCAATTGGTCCTTTGACAGCATAACTGCCAGCATGCTTCAAGGTTTGTTTAAAGATGTACCTTCCATAGTCAAAGGCAGTCTTGGTTCCTACAGCATAGATAAATCTCCCCAATCCTGTGGAGATGGTTGATTTGTGGTTTGTAGGCACCCAGTTTGCTGCACCTATTTTATGCAAGATGGCAAATTTCATGCTGAGTTTACTAGCATTCAGTTTCCCTTTCAATGGCCAGCACTTTACTTGCCTGGCAGTGATGGTTAAACACACTTCATTGTCAGTTGCCTCTAAATCAGGACAGTCCTTATTTTTTCTTCCAAGAAACTTGTTGATTTCTGATGGAGAGAACTTGACCCTTCTTCCTCTAACAAACACACTCTCAAAGTCAGCTGACCTCCCATCAGCACAATCATTGGACAAGTTCACTACAAACTCCTTAACCAGATTTTCATAACATTTGTTAAACTTCATCACTGTCTTCATTAGCCCAGCATTCCTGATCAGATCCATGATGTCCTTGCACTCCAAGGCATCATTGTTGAGTTCTCTCTTCAAGGCTATTCTCTTCAAGCAGACATACTTCCATCTGTTTGCATTGTCAGGATGATGAAAGGAGATGTTGTCTGTTGGCACTTCAGGCACTCTAGCAATCTTGCTGGAGGGGAGCTTCCTTCTGATGGGAGTATCTTCAATATCAATCTCAAATTCTGATTCATCATCAGAATCAGAAGTTTCAGGTTCTTTACTTTTCTTAGAGATTGGTTGTCTAGCAGTCTGCACCTGTGCCTTCTTTCCTTTTGTCTGAATTTTCTCAGCCATCCCTTCAGCCTTGGATTTCTTAGCATCAGGTTTAACATTCTGACTACTTTTTCTTTTCATCAATCTCCTAGCAATGCTAGGGTTCACATTAGCAATCAGTTCATTATCAGAGTAATCTTCATCCACATCAATGATAGGTGGATCAGCAGCCTTTTCAGAGGTGTTCTGAATGTTGTCTTTTGGTGTCACAACATCCTCAGTGACATCTACATTTTCAGCACCTTCCACATTTGGACTTTCTGATTGATTCAAAGGGATGGAAATCCCCGGTACAGATTGGTTGCCACTCAGAATGCTAGTAACCATCCTAGCAATAGCTTGGTGTACTTGAACTGATCCTTCTCTATTAGGTATAGAAGATGAAGGATGAGAAGAATTACCAGAGACTGTAGCTTGAGCTCTTCCTGCATGTCTGGTTCTGAGCTTTTTGACTCTGGCTGGGTCAGTTGCCATCTCCCTGAGAGGAATGACCTCAAGAACTTCAGATTCTATGCATGTAGTGATTGCCCTAGAATCTTGATCAGATGATGACGATGATGAGTGAGACGAAGCCGCCATGGTGGAAGACGATGTCTGAGACATTGTGTTTAACGTTGAGCAATAGTAGTAGTTTGAGAAAACTCTTTGATTGGGAGGAGGAAACAGGTTGCAAGGATGAGAGAGGTAGGGAGTACAAGGGAGTCTCTTCAACTTCTTAAGGCTTTTGAAGGAATTGTGAATGAATATGATTAACCCACTAAATATAGACTTAATAAAATTAATCCCTTCAACCCTTGTTTTCAGCAAAACTAATTGCTATAATTTCTCATGTTGGTGAATACCCAATCTGCCCCTCAATTTTTCAAGTTTATTTCCAACAAGCGCCTTGGTAGAAGAATCAGTCAGCTGAAGCTTAGAGAAACTATGTTTCAGTTCAAATGACTTCTTCTCTTCAAAGTCAATAGGGTTCAAGGAAATGTTGAATGTTTTCAGATTATCACAACACAATGTCACAACATCTTGTGTAACATTGTACTTAGGTAGCATCTGTTTTGACCAGATGTTTTGAGAACAGAATTTATGAGACTTGTTCTTTCCAACATCCTTGTCTAGATGACTTAAGGTTCTGACAACACATTCTTCTTCAACTTTATTTGCCACATCACATACATTATCAGCCTGTAGTTTAGGCGTTCTTCTGACAGCTTCCATAGGAATAGCTCTTTTCATTCTTCCAAGCTTATGCTGCCACTGTTTCATCTCTTTTTCTTCTTTGATGATTTGTCTCATAGTGGAGATATCAGTGTTCTCAGGCTGCCACACATAACAGTTATTTTTGGATTTGATTCCTCTCATTACAACATCTAGTTTTTCATTAAACACTAGACATTCAGATCTTGAGAAGTTGACCATGAATCCTAGATCACATAATTGACTGATGCTAATGAGATTAGTAGTCAATCCTTTTACCAGCAGTACCTTATTCAGACTTGGAACTCCAGGGTAGTCCAAATTACCAACTCCTTTGACTTCTCCTTTAGCACCATCTCCAAAGGTCACAAAACTGGTGGTGTGAGGCATAACATTATTGAGGAGATTTTTGAATCCAGTCATGTGTCTGGAACATCCACTGTCAAAGTACCAATCTTCCTTTGCAGAGATCTTCAGGGAAGTGTGAGCTATCAGTGCAGTAGCCTTTTTCTTCCATTGAGGAGTGTGTGGTACCCTTTTCGACTTAGGTTTGACATCTGAGTTCTGATTCGGATATCCATGTAATCTGAAGCAGAAGGGCTTTATGTGACCATATTTCCCACAATGATGACATCTCCATCTTTGGTACCTCTTCTTCATATGTCTCTGTCCCTGATGTTGAGAGTAATGTTGAGACATCCGTTTTGACATTTGCTTCCCGGTAACAAATTTCTTTGTTTCCACAAATCCTAGGCCAGATTTATTTCCCATATTTTGTCCAGCCTGAAGGATCTCTTCCAATTTGTCTGTTCCATTGGTCAACATCTTGACAGATTTGGTCATTTGATTCAGTTGTGAGTTCAGCAGTTGAACTTCTCCTTCTAAATGACTTATAGTTTCAAGATTTGCCCTCTTTTCAGCCTCCAGCTTTACAATGAGTTTTGATTGTTTCTCATTTTGCACACAGACTTCACCACTTCTGATACACAATTTCTTGTAGGTATCAGCCAGTTCTTCAAATGTCACTTCTTCATCACTGGTGTCACTTTCAGAAGTACAAACACTAGTTAGGGCAGTAACTAGTTTGGCAGATTCTTCTTCAGAATTGCTTTCTGAATCATAGTCAGACCAGGTAACAGTCATTCCTTTCTTTTGCTTCTTAAGAAAGGTAGGACATTCAGCTCGAATATGTCCATATCCTTCACATCCATGGCATTGAATACCTCTGCCTTGGTTTCCCTTATCTTCTGACCTTGGTCTTCTGCTGGAACTATCAATGTCAGAAGGAATGTTATGAACATTAGACCTTGACTTTGGGTCCCTTCTTTTGATGAGCCTGTTGAACTGTCTTCCAAGCATGGCAATGGCTTCTGATATGTTTTCTTCTTCATCCTCCTTGTATTCAACATCAGTGTTGGATACAAGTGCTATGCTTTTGTTCTTCTTGTCACCATTATCAGTGATCCCCATCTCAAATGTCTGAAGAGACCCAATAAGTTCATCCACTTTTAACTTGCTAATGTCCTGGGCTTCCTCTATGGCAGTTACCTTCATTGCAAATCTTTTAGGCAAGGATCTGAGAATCTTCCTCACCAGTTTTTCTTCTGACATTTTTTCTCCCAGTGCTCCTGAGGTGTTGGCAATCTCCAAGATGTTCATGTGAAACTCATGAATGGTTTCATCTTCCATCATTTTTAGATTCTCAAACTTAGTGGTCAACATCTGAAGCCTTGACATTTTTACTTTGGAAGTGCCCTCATGAGTAGTTTTGAGAGTATCCCAAACTTCCTTGGCCAGTTCATATTGATGTACTAGTCTGAAGATGTTTCTATCTATTCCATTGAACAAGGCATTTAAAGCTTTTGAATTTCCCAGAGCTAACTCATCTTCTTCTTTACTCCAATCTTCCTCAGGCTTCAGACTGATTGTCCCATCTCTTTCAGTTATGGTGGGATGAATCCATCCTTTGTCAGCAGCTCTCCAAGCCTTTTTGTCCAGAGATTTTAGGAAGGCAATCATACGAGGTTTCCAGTAGTCATAATTAGTTCCATCCAGAATGGGTGGTCTATTTCCAAAAACTCCTTCTTTGTCCATAGTGCCAGAAAGTGATATCCCTAGATCTCACCCAGTAATACAGGCAGGGTGCCTGCTCTGATACCAATTGAAATTCTGGCTGCAGATACTCAATGTCACGTCCAATGTTATGACACCGTATCTGACTTACTATATGACAGTAAATACAAAAGCAGTAAATAACACAGTCAATTGTTTACCCAGTTCAGTGTGCAACAACACCTACTCTGGGGGCTACCAAGCCAGGGAGAGAATCCACTATAAGAGATGTTAATTCAGGAATAAACCAACCAGTTTATCTCCTTCACTTAAGACCTACCCAATGCAATTCTAATCTAAGTACAACTTAAACCTGAGTTCCTACTCACTCCCCCTCAATCTCACTCCCCCTCAATCACAGCAGTGATACATAAACCAATTTGACTTAAGAATTGATGAAGACACTCTTCAAAACACACACTTGATTAAGCTTCACAGCTTTTTAATCAAGCAACACAATCACTCGTGCTTCACAGCTTTGAGTGATGTACACAACTACCTTGACTCTACTTCACAGCTTTAGTCAAGTAACATTCAAACACTCTTGCTTCAAAGCTTTCAGTGCTACACAACCCTTACAATTGAAACCTATTCCAAGACACTTATCACAATGATAATTGCTTGGAGTACAATAAACAAATCTATACAGATTACAAAATTGATCTTCTAATCAATCAGCAGAGATCCTTGAAAAATTGCAGCTCTGTTGAATATATAGCAGCTGCAACTTCAGTTAGGGTTTCCAAAAACCTAGGGTTGATTCCGTTTGACCTAAAGACCAGGTCACAGTACTTTATTGATCAGGTTAGGATTGAGCTAGGTTACTCCTCAGAAAACGCAGGATTCTGTTTAGAAGGGACTGAGTTATTTCCTGAAAAAACTCAGACTTATCCAATCCTGCAATCCTGTTAGTTCAGAACAGGATGTCATAACATCTGTTATGACATCTGAGAAAACCTGTCTACTGATTTAACAAAATGTGATCATTTTGCAAACATGCTCAGATACACACTTATAAACATCAGTATTTGAATTACAATATTTTTCTGCACATGTACCTATTGAGTTAGTACAACCTGAACTAGAATGTTATGACATCAGTCATGACATTCACACATACACTTGGGATTTACCAAAAATGCAAGCCAATACCTAAACACCTACAGATATCATTATTATCACTTTCATTTAATGTTTCTAATTATTATGTTTAATTGTATTTTCTCTCACCTCTCAAACACTATAAATCTTACACGTTCACTTTACTCTCACGTGTTAGAAACCCTAAACCATATTTTCTCTCTCAAATATTCAACAAGCTTTCTGCATTCTTCAAAAAAAACTCCATCATTTTTCATCTCTCTCCAACAATGATGACTCCTAATCAACAAGTTATCGTTGAGTTTGCAAAATAAGTGAAACAGAGTATGAGTTCAACAGCTTCGTCTTCATCAACCATCGCTCCATCTTCATCAACTATGGTTCCTTCATCTTCTTCAAATCCTGTTGATGCCACTCACATTACGTAGAAAAATTCTAAAATTCATTGCAACTTAAAACTAGTGGAGTTGATTGTTCTTAAGGAATTAATGATTGATTTTGACAATCTTGCTGCAAATGGGTGTGACTTGAAAGAAGAATTAAAAGCTTAAGGCTGGGAAAACTATTTTCAAAGTCTTCATGGTCCTGTCTATGAGGCGCTAGTGATAGATTTCTGGAAAAATGTTGATTGTGACGACTTTCATATTGTTTCGGATGTTATTGGACATAGAATCATTATCACTAAAGAGTCCATTGTGAAACTATTGGGATTGACGTTTTTTAAAGGAAAATGTGTGTATGTATTGGACAATAAGTCAAAGGATACAAATAAATCTATATATCAACTACTGTTTACGAATTTTCTGCTGATAAATCTAAGTACAAAAGCAAGGATCTTCACGATAATCTTAGTGTGTGGCATAAGATTATTCTGGCTGCATAAACCCTAGACCTCCTTCAAGCTCCTCTGATTATTTCAACATCAATCAGAAGTTCATGTTGTACTTTCTACTGTCCAAATAGAGGATTAATTTTCCCTTTATTCTATTTAATTATCTGAGGGATTCTACTAGAAAGTCCAGAACCACCGCACTTCCCAATAAAAATGTATCTTCCAATATTCGTTGTGGACGTCTTCTAACTGATATTTTTGATGAAAGTGGATTGGTATGGTTTTTGATTGAAGAAGCCAACTATAAAGAGGGTCTAACTCCAAGCATTGGAGATTCCTTTAATGGGCAAACCTTGAGAAACATGAGGTTGATTCTTTTAACATTGAGATGATCAAAAATCATATTATCTTCAATTGGCCGAAAAAAGACTAAGAGGGTTTCGATCTTTTTTTGACAAACAAGTTTCTTAGGGATGCCAATAAAAATTCTATTGATGCAGAACTTCCAAAGGCGTATGCAGGCTTGATTTCGCCTGAAGAATGGGAAACCTTGAAAGAAAAAAGAAGAACCTCCGATTTTCGGGATGTGAGTGGCGTGAATCACCAACAAGCATCAAGTCCCCTGTATCCATACAGAAAAGGGTGTATGGGATATGCACGCTTGCAACAAATATTGGTAAGTATATATAAATAATATGATATACTTGTTCATCATGTGTTATTATTAATTTATTATTTCTCTTAATGTGTAGTTAGAAAAGGAGAAAAGTAAAGAAACATCTCTTCCGGAACATGTTCTGTGGAAGGCTGCCCGGGTGGGTAAGGATGGAGTTGTTAAGGAAGATGTGCTTCAAATTTATGAGAAATGTGTAATTATATCAATATTCCTATAATTAAATCAAAAGTTTATTAAAATACATAATTTATGAGTTTAATCACCACTAATTCATTTCATTGTGCATATGAATATCAGGAGAGTCTATCTCAATCTTTAACTCAAGATGAAGACCATGATTGCAGGAGCATACTTAGTCGAGTATTAAATGTTCCTGAGTATACCAGTCGTGTGAGGGGTAAGGGATTCGGGGTGACTCAAACATCTTTGGGTAACCATCAAAAGAGGAAAGGTCATAGAAATAAAGAAGTGATGGAAGAGTTAGAAAAATTAAAAGCTAAAGTTCGTGAGTTGGAAAAGGACAAAGAAAGATACATGTCAGAAAGGCAAGGTTCATGGTTCAAGGATACTAGTGACAAAGATAGTATCAATTGTGATTTCCAACTGAAAATTCTTGAGGTAACATATATTATTATAAATTAGCATAATTTTTTTAATTGACATATATAAACATTAGCAATTTCATATTTATTATTGCTTTAGGGCATTTCACCTTGTCAGTTATATTTATCGTCATCGACTTATCACATGGTTTGCAAGGGAAAAGTTCATAACACCTTGGGAGAAGTACTTCACCATAAACCGCTCCCTGCTGGATTTTTGAAAGTATCAATTGATATTTCTTTAGATAGGTATGCGTTATTACCTTTTCCTAACGATATTTCAGATGCAACATTGGTGGGAGAGGCAATATGATCTTATGTTGCATGGTCGTTAAGCCTCATTTGCATAGATGATGAGGTATGTTAACATTTGCAGCGTTGAAAACTATTATGAACCTTTGAGTATTCAAATTTTTTACGACCATTTAACGTACATTTTTTTCATGGTAATGTTAGACTTCCATGAAATCCAAATCAAAAGATAAGGGGATTAAGTCGCAGACCGAGTCAGTTGCATCCAAAAAGGAGGTAAATTGATATATGTTATGCATAGAAAAGGTTAATTCACGATCTTATACTTCACCTAACTTATTATATGCATTTGATCTTTAGATTCATGTTAAGGACATGCAACAAGTCCATATGAGTAACAAGCCTGAAATTGGCAACATGTCCATACAAAAAAGGATGTGGCAAAGTCTGCGGCTAGAAAAAGCCTACTTCTAGGTAAAGGTCGTGCCTTCAGACATTAATGGGAATTTCAGATTTGGCCAACGGATGTTCTTGTAATATACCTATGGAGGAAGGTATCTTTGGTTTTTCCTATTACGAAATAATAAGTAGAGAGGATGTGGATCAAATTCTTAGACATGAAGAATTAGGCCTCGGTGTTGTCAATACATACATCAGGTATTCTATGATCAACTTTATTTCGTTTTATTGAATAATTTATCTACTAATTTCAATGAATGGTCTTAATGTTAATCATGTTTTTATTTAAGTTTCATGTATGCCAACTTTATGCGCCCGCGTCAATTGGACCAAAGATTCTCCTTCTTATCTCCAAACAATATCAATGCACTATTAATCGAACAACAACCAGATGATGTCAAGGAGTATTTAGTCCGTACATTTATGGCCAACAAAGATACAGAAAAATTGTTTTTTTTCATTTAATACTGGCAATGGGTAAGATTTTTATTCAAACTTCATCTATTATGATTTTTCGTGTTTTGACGTTTTGTAGAAAGTTTCAATCTAACCTTTGTTAATCTTATAATGGACACTGGTTGTTGGTTGTGATCAATCTGATAAGAAAAGTTGTATATTATTTGAATTCGTTAGAAGGCGATTGGATAAAATACCCAAACATGAAGGAGATGGTTGATATGTAAGTTAGATCTAAAAGTTCATTTGTATACTTATTTATTTTTTTATGTGAGATTGTTCTAAATGTTCGTTTATATTTTGTTAGGGTTATACAAATTTTTAGATCACAAAGATATATTCAAGTACCAAATAGTAAGGCAAACAACATTATATGGATTAGAGTGCAGGTATATTTTCATAATTTTGATTATATTAGTGATGCTACTTGATAAAACAATTAAAGTTATATGAGATGATATATATTTGTATATTTTTTCATGTGTAGTATCCTCGTCAGCGCGATGGTATAGATTGCAGTTATTTCATATTGAGATTTATGAAAGAAATTATTCTTTTGAATTAAATAGAGATTCCAACCATGGTATGAGTTTCTAACTTATGATTTATTTTAATATATTTAACATATTTCATCTAATTAATTAATTTTAATTAAATCATATTATGTTATATTATGTAGTACTTTGATGAATACAAGTCTTCTACTTACTCGAAAGATCATTTGGATGAAATTAAAGAGGATTGGTGTCAATACATTATTGAGATGAGAATTTTATAAGGTATTGTGACACTTTCATTGATGAGAATTTTGAGTATATATAAGTTTGAGTTAATAAGATATTATGTCGTCATAGTGTAGTAAATTGTTGCAATGTTGTTGTTGTTATGTGGAAGGTTAGTTAAGATGGTATTGAATTTAAATTCAAACAAAATTTTGTTTGTATCATGGTATGAATCGGGGAATTTTTAATGGGGGTTATAATGAATTCTTGATTTGTTTTTGTTATATTTATTTGTATTAAATTATAATAGTTATAAGATTTAAGTGTTATATATATATATATATATATATATATATATATATATATATATATATATATATATATATATATATATATGTGTGTGTGTGTGTGTGTGTGTGTGTGTGTGTGTGTGTGTGTGTGTGTGTGTGTGTGTGTGTGTGTGTGTGTGTGTGTGTGTGTGTGTGTGTGTGTGTGTGTGTGTGTGTGTGTGTGTGTGTGTGTGTGTGTGTGTGTGTGTGTGTGTGTGTGTGTGTGTGTGTGTGTGTGTGTGTGTGTGTGTGTGTGTGTGTGTGTGTGTGTGTGTGTGTGTGTGTGTGTGTGTGTGTGTGTGTGTGTGTGTGTGTGTGTGTGTGTGTGTGTGTGTGTGTGTGTGTGTGTGTGTGTGTGTGTGTGTGTGTGTGTGTGTGTGTGTGTGTGTGTGTGTGTGTGTGTGTGTGTGTGTGTGTGTGTGTGTGTGTGTGTGTGTGTGTGTGTGTGTGTGTGTGTGTGTGTGTGTGTGTGTGTGTGTGTGTGTGTGTGTGTGTGTGTGTGTGTGTGTGTGTGTGTGTGTGTGTGTGTGTGTGTGTGTGTGTGTGTGTGTGTGTGTGTGTGTGTGTGTGTGTGTGTGTGTGTGTGTGTGTGTGTGTGTGTGTGTGTGTGTGTGTGTGTGTGTGTGTGTGTGTGTGTGTGTGTGTGTGTGTGTGTGTGTGTGTGTGTGTGTGTGTGTGTGTGTGTGTGTGTGTGTGTGTGTGTGTGTGTGTGTGTGTGTGTGTGTGTGTGTGTGTGTGTGTGTGTGTGTGTGTGTGTGTGTGTGTGTGTGTGTGTGTGTGTGTGTGTGTGTGTGTGTGTGTGTGTGTGTGTGTGTGTGTGTGTGTGTGTGTGTGTGTGTGTGTGTGTGTGTGTGTGTGTGTGTGTGTGTGTGTGTGTGTGTGTGTGTGTGTGTGTGTGTGTGTGTGTGTGTGTGTGTGTGTGTGTGTGTGTGTGTGTGTGTGTGTGTGTGTGTGTGTGTGTGTGTGTGTGTGTGTGTGTGTGTGTGTGTGTGTGTGTGTGTGTGTGTGTGTGTGTGTGTGTGTGTGTGTGTGTGTGTGTGTGTGTGTGTGTGTGTGTGTGTGTGTGTGTGTGTGTGTGTGTGTGTGTGTGTGTGTGTGTGTGTGTGTGTGTGTGTGTGTGTGTGTGTGTGTGTGTGTGTGTGTGTGTGTGTGTGTGTGTGTGTGTGTGTGTGTGTGTGTGTGTGTGTGTGTGTGTGTGTGTGTGTGTGTGTGTGTGTGTGTAGAAGATATATAGATTTATTTAGGATTCTTCATTGTTGTTGTTTGTAGAGAAGATAGTAGAGAATATAGCAGCTCTAGAAGACAACAATATGTACATTTGGTGCATATTTATTTGTTTATAAAGCTGTATATGTAAATATTTAAATTTATGTATATATAAATTATTGAATTATTTAAGTTGCATTTATGTATATATAAATTGTTGGATTAAAGTTGTATATATAAATATGTAAATTTGGTGAATATTTATTGGATTGAAGCTTCAAATTTATAAAATATGGTGCAAATTTGAAACACGGCGCTTAAATTTTAAGTGATTATGTGTACAGACGCTTAAAATATAAGTTGAATATATTAAAAAATCTGTGAACATTAGACAACGCTTTAAACCAAAAAGTGCTGCCTATGATGGGGAATAGAAAGCACTTGTAAAATAACAAGCGCTGCCTAAAAGGGGAATTTAGAAACCGCTTAAAAATAAAGTGTTGCCTAAAATATAAAAAAGAGGGAAAAAATACATTAGACAACACTTTCTGAAGCGGTGTTTAAAGTAAAAGTCCTGCTATAGGCACACTATAGAAAGCGCTTATAATGTTAAAAGCGCTGCCTAAAATATTTAAAAAAAGAGAGAAAAAAAATACATTAGACAGCGCTGTCTAAAGTGAAGCGCTGCTATAGGCACACTATAGAAAGTGCTGCCTATAGGGACCTTTAGAAAGAGCTTGTTCAATAAAGTGTTGTCTAAAGTCTATATTAAACAGCGCTTTTACATAGACAAAAAGCGCTGCCTATGGTTACAGCAGCACAAGAATAGGCAGCGCTTATAAGCGTTGTCTATGAAAAAAAAGTGTTTTCTATTCCCTTAAATGGCGTAGTTATGTATGTGTGTGTGTATATATATATATATATATATATGTATATATATATATATATATATATATATATATATATATATATATATATATATATATATATATATATATATATATATATATATATATATATATATATATATATATATATTTGGATTTATTAAAATATGTATTGTTTTTATGAAAATATGTTTTTACTATATCTGTTTTTAACAAACATAAATCAATAACCTAATAATTTTTGGATTTAATTAAATATCAACTTTTAACCTAATAAATATAATTTAATAACCATTAATTTAACAACAACCAACAACCCAACAATTATACTCCCTCCGGTCTCATTTATAAGAAAAAATTAACTTTTTAGATACATTGAATAAGTAATGTATTTGGACAATATATTGTCCAAATACATTACTTATTTAATGTATCTAAAAAGTTAATTTTTTCTTATAAATGAGACCGGAGGGAGTATTTATAAAAATCTGAAAACATAAAAAAAAATGAAATTGCAAAAATACCTCAGTAAAGCTTGAATAAAATGTGTTGGGATCTTGGCGCTTGGAAAAAATTATCTTTCAAACATAAAATTATAATAAGAAATTAGTGAATAAATTGAAGAGAAAAAAACAAGAAATAGGTGAGATGAAATGGAATAATTATACCTTTGATTTGAGGATGAAATGGAATTGGGTGGAGGAATAAGAGAGAATGAATAAAAGTTGGTGGGTGGAGGAAAAAGAGAGAATGAAAGTTTGGAATTGGGTGGAGGAATAAAAGAGAATGGATAAAAGTTAGTGGGTGGAGGAAGAATAGAGAATGAAAGTTTCTGGAAAAAAATTAATGGAAGGAATGGGTTTATGGATGGAACGAAGTTAGGTATTTATAATTAATGCAATAACGTGATTTTCACGTCGCAAGTTAGCAAAATGAAAATCACGTCGCAATGATACAACACTAATAATATTGTGCCAGTCAGTCAGCTTCCCATCACTTCTAGGACAGAGAATTTCCCTCTTAAACAGTTGCGATAGATATACACGCCGCAACCTAATTGTTGAAATTTTCAAATTTCCCCTCATCTGATCGTCTGACCCTTTTAATTTTTTTTATTTTAAAATTTAGGTTGCGATGTGATTATCATGGCACAACGTTTTTTTTTTAAATCTGACTCCCATGTACTAACATTACACTTATTATTTTAATATAAAAAAAGTAGTAACATGATGAGCAAGTTGCAACTGCTCTTTTTTTGCCACATGTTTATCACGTTACTAAATTACTTTGCAGGAGATAATTTTTCTTGTAGTGAACATTTTAAGACTTAAATTTTATTTGAGTTACTATTATGTTATATTTATGATGGAGTATTTTTTATGTTTGCAAATTAAGTTGTAGGTTTAGATAAAAAAATTTAATTGTTACGACACAATTGAATGCATCATATAAAAGTACATAATTTGTGACAACCTAATTCAAATAAAATTTTCCATAAAAATTTTTTGGGACAAAATTTCAGAATTATATCACAAAATTAAAACAAAATTTAAGAATTTTATCATGATATTGGGACGGAATTTAAGAATTTTGTCACTGATATTGAGACGAACTTTAAGAATTCTGTCGCGATATTGAGACAGAATAAAAGTGTTATTTTATAGAAATGATTATATTCCATCCCTAAAGTGCAACGAATGTTGAAATTCCGTCCCCAAAATTTTGCGACCAGCGAATTACGACGAAAATATTTTGTCATAAATTTCTTCCCTGATTTTAATTGGGACGGATTTTTGCACTATTGTGTGACGGAAAATCCGTCCCAAATTGATTTTTGCACTATTATACCATATCTTTAAGGTTTTGATGATAACAAAGTATTTAAAGAATAATTAGATATACTAATATTTGCTTAAGTGTGTAGGACCATAGACTAAAATTTCAGATATAAACTTAAAGAGCCAGCACTTCAATATTGTGAACGGTATCCTTATGTCTTGTGGAACTCCCTTGCATTAGAGGTCTTAAGAATCATATAAAACAACTTTAAAATTGGTCACAATCATGATAAATATTTTTTGCATAAAACCAACATTTATGTGTCGACCTGAAATTTGTATGTGTCGACAGATAAATTCAGCATTTCTGCATTTTCTTAAAAGCTTCAGTATGTGTCGACGCGTGTACTACATTAGTAAAGCCTTCATCATTTCTGCTTTAAAACACATGCACCTGTGTCAACACATATGATTTTCAGGTCGACACATGTACTGCATTTTTAAAGCCTGTAGCTATTGTTTTGTATGTGTCAACACATAACTTTTTCAGATCGACACATACTGTTTTGTGGGTTATTTTTTCATAATTTTTTCATTCTGAAACTACCCTATTTTACCTAAAAAGACTCTGACTATAAATATATCATTCATGCATCATTCATAACTTGGTGATACCATAAAATTAGCCTACATTTCTCTTCCTCTTCAACCTCTAACCTATGTATACACACTGACATTACATTGCGATGATGTTTTGCTAGGGTTCTATCTAGACAAGGATTTATAGTGTCCAATTAGGTATTGGGTTGAGCTTTCATCCAAGAAAAATCACGGGTTTGTCCTCTAATATCATTGGTTAATTTGTGGGTTTTCATACAAGACGTTCAAGAGGTAATTGCGGCAAAGTGAAGTACTTTTGGAGATAAAGAATGCAAGGGATCCTTTGGAGATAAAGAACGCAAAGGAAGTAGCGAGAGAACGGTGGATTACAATTGAATTCTTGTGTTGCAATAGTTTGAAATTGGCAGTGCATGAAAGCTTTGGAGATAAAGAACACAAAAGAGTAGCAAGATCAAGATAGTTACTTTGTATCTATTATATCTTAGTCTTTTTGAAGATCAAATGAAGAGAAGGGGTTGAATCAACATAAAACGGTTATGGTTTGTAGGATTTCTCTTGAACACTTATCTTGTATTCATACTTTTGCAAAGTAAGAAAGTATCATGATTTCACATTGGAATTGAACGTAGACGTACCCACATGCGAGGACGAAAGTGGAGAACTGTGTAGACAAATCCTCGTGTCCCCTTTCTTTTATTGTGTTTACTTGATTTAATATTCTTCAATAAATTTGTCAAATAGCATTGCGTTATCAATTGAATTGTAAGTAATTTTCCGAACTATTTTTTGATTTACATCAAGTGTTGATATTGCTCATAATCACTTTTGATTATAAGTGCTTTTGTGTATCAACACAACTTAAAGGAAAATTATGAAAAATCACTTACACACCAAGTGTTTAACAAATTATTTAGCTTGTTCAACTCAAAGGAAAATTGCAATGTTCTATCATTTACTCTCATTTACTCTCTATATGCAAATTGTTGAATATGTTGTTTGATTGATCAATTCGTATAGAATTTTTCTTTGATTGCTAATGTTTAAATTACTTTATTGATTAGCTTATAATAACTTTGATTATACGTGTTTTTTCATATCAACTAAGCTTAAAGAAAATTCTGAAAAATTGATTGTGCACGACATGCTCGATAAAGTGTCGAGTTATGTTTTTAATATGATTTTATTGGAAATATGAAATCATTGTGTTTGATATTAAACTATTAATTAAGATATTATTGTTGAGTGATTTTATCATTATCTTAATTCCATATGGCTTGTACATATCTGAGTTTCCAATAACTAGGTTCGTTTAGACTACTATTTTGATCTAGGCTAATAAACCTTCTGCTCAACATTGTTTTTAAAATAAGTTTTTAAGTAACCATTTTGAAATGTCAATTTTAATATAGGCATATATTCACCCCCATTCTAGATGAGTTGTCATAGTCTAACAACATCTCTGATCAAGCTTCTCCAAGACTCACTTGTGCAAGCTCTCTTCTTCAACGAATCTTTCATGTCTCTCTATTTAATGAGCTAAAGACTTAAAGAAAACTAACGAATTATTGACAATCTAAAAGAGTTGTTACTGTGTCAAATCAAAAACACAAGTTTAACTTAAAATTTCTTAATATTTGTATATCTTAGAAATTCTTAAGTATAAAGAGTCTTATTGTGTTGTATTTTGTCTACACCTCTGATTGTATATCAAGTGTAATACCCAAAGAATCTTTTATTTGATTAGGATAGGTTGTTAGAAGTCTCTTGCTTACGTGCTTCAACATTGAAAGTTTATTGCTTGTATGCTTGAGCATTTGTAATCAGTTGTGATTATAGTGAAATCCCTTGAAAATGCAAGGGGACTAGACTACTCTTATTTTGTGGGAGGAACCATAATAATATGCTTTTGTCTCTCTTTCTTTCACTCTTTAGCTCTGAACTAATCTTTTATCCACTCAAACTATTAACTTTATATCAAATTTTAACCTTGTGTTCAGAATCTGATAAGAGTGTTTAAGAAAAGAAAGAAAAAGCTAACAAAATTCAACCCCTTCTTGTATTTTTATCACCTTCATACATATGTATCAAATGGTATCAATAATGAATAAAAAAACAAGTCACCATCTAAATACATAGTTAGATAAAAACCAAAAAGCATTAAAACATGTGTCATCACCTAAATCAATTTCTATGAGTGGTGCCTCCTTTTAATTTTTCTTATTCGATTCTCTGTTAATCTCGCTTAACTTTGTGAACTCTTCCATCTTTTCTAGAAAGTGATATGACCAAGTTTCAACCTCTTTTGTGGAATGTGTTGTCCACTTCGGTGATGTCTTTAGTATAAGACACTCCGACTTCAAATAAACTTGAACAAATTATTGTAATTTTGAAAGCCACCCAATACACATGATACTTCTTGACAAAAATTGAGGTGGCTTATTCCAAAGTGGAAAAATGTTTCTAAAAAATGATATCTGGTCAGATCAATACATATTATATTATAACCACTAGCTATAAGATGACTCGTTTTAGGGAAGCACATCCATTTTTCCACCAATGCTGGAACGCGAACACAAGGAACCAGAGTAACATGAATTGTACATAATTGTTATTTTTACCCTTATAGCGATGTGTATGATTTCCTGCGTGCCTTCAAATCTTGGAGATGTTGTTGGGGAACAAATGTGTGGTTCTCCTCTCCTTTACTAAGCAAACACAAAATAGCTCAAAAGTCACAGTTGTCGTCACCTTTAACTTATACAATTCACTCAATATATTTGTGAATAAAAGACGACATCTCTTCAATATGGATGTTTTTTTTAACAATGGTGAGGGAAATGGTTTGCTAATGCGAGCACCCTTGAAGATAATTTTTTGAGGTTTAGGAGTTGGAGAATCAGGATAATATGAGTTAACATGTTCAAAGTAAGAAGGGTACTACTTTGTAGAATTGTCACTCTCGGTCGATTTGAACTTTTATGGACACCCTTCATTTTAATCGGTTCCGAGTGTGGTTTCAAATCTGTGGTTTCTAGATAGGCAATCTTCCTCAACTGCTCTTTGATATGCAACTTAATGTTGTTATAAAATTTCATAAATCTCTCATGGATCAATTACTATTTTATCATGATAGATATTTTTGATTTATCATCCTTCATCACACCATCATCATCAAACTAGAGCCTTTTCTAGTGAGTGTAAATCTCATCCATACATATCAATGTAGCAACCTTCATTTTCTTTTCAATTAAACAAGCACATGGATAATGTATGTCTTTCTAAGTGTGAAACCACACTTTAAACCATATAATCTAGCTTTCTATGTTCATTTGGCTTTGTGACAAATAAAATTCAATTCCTTCTAAGAGATGTTGCCAACCAACTATGAATAAATGATGTTATCTTTGAATCGGTTAATATAATAATACTCTGACCAAAAGATATTTGTATCTCATTATGTTGATTTTAGATCATTTGGTTCATGGAGCCTCAAACTCTACAAAAACCACCTTTACTATTTCTCAACCAATTATTCAGTGTAACATGTGCAGATTCAACTCTGTAGTTGTTATATTTTAAAAGTGTTTGATCGCGACTTTGTGAGTCTTAAAGAATCTAGATCGCAAGTATATAGTCCTATTACGGTAGCTTTAAAGATTATTGAATCCCAAGGGACTAAATGTCGAACTACCGTTATCTTAGGTTACTACGTAAATCTAAGGCTAATAACGTAATTAATAGGGGGTTTAGGGAACCTAACTAATTATAATCTAGTTTAGATTCAAGGGAGAATATTGGTATGTAATGGTCGGGCTTCGGGGATTTAGTAACTCGTTGACCTAACTCAAATTAACAAGACAGTTTTCAGTAGGAATTATTTTTTTGAAAACCCTCTTCTCACACTCTCGTGTTTATTGATTCAGATCCTACGATCAAACCTAAGTGAGTGCTCTCGCTGTTTCAATTAGAGTTTAAAAATAGTTTTTAGAAACAAACAAAACCTAATCAACTTAAAATCACTCTCTATATATTTTAAGTTGATGCACAATTACCATTGTCCAGTTATTATCTCAAACTCTCGTTTTATTGATCCTAACTTCTATCAACCGCTTTCATTCTAGCGCAATCACATTAAGCCCTTTATCTTTCGCAGGCACATAGTAGAGTAGCCGATTAGGGATTCTGGTCTCCTTATGCTCGGGTTTCTAGTACATAAGTTGGTAACCCTTTTTATTTTCCAGATTATAAGTCTCGAGGGATCTAACCGTAGTTCGCCCTACCATGTTCAGCACTAGATACCACTGAACAGGCTTGCAACTGGTTGTTACATCAGTTTTTGTAGGTACCGCGACTGTTGGATTAAATGACCTGGTGAGAGTCACCTAACTTAATTAGTGCACTCCCTATTATATCTTGATGCTTATCATTTTTTTTCTTAGGACCAGTCACTTATATTCATCGGCTCCCTACGTAGTTTGTGGATAAGACGGTATTGACTGCTAGTATAAACTACTCGGGGTTGATCCAAAACTAAAACTTAAGGCTTCGGTATCATAACCACTCAAACAGATTTGCATGATTTGGAAGATTTAGGTGTCAAGGCGGTATTATTTTTGTCGACTCTTTTTCAAAAAGTATAATGTAGCCTAATTGCGAATAACCTATATACTTTTTGAATGTACTGAGCTAATTCGTCGAGTAAAAAAAACTTTTTATGGTTCAAGAAAAGTGTTGAAGTACGAATAACTTACGGAAATGACTTTTTTATTTATTGAATGGAAAGGGAAATAACAAAAATTTAAATAACTTACTAGGAAAATGGAAAACATAACATAGGTTTCCTCCCCTACACTTAAACTGAGCATTGTCCCCAATACGATAAATAAAATGAGAAAAGAAAACGAACAGGAAACTTAAGAAATAATAATAAAAATGCAAGGAATGGAGAAAACATATATCACTCCTCATTGTCGTCTCTGACGTTTCTGCTGTTGGATGCTTCACCTTGTGCCCTTCCTCCTCGTGTTCTTACTCCACCTCTTCTGGGTCTAGGAGGTTCTTCTCCAGTGTTGTAAACATAAGCATGTAGGCCTTCAACACGGAATGATAAGTGCCGCATTTCATCAGTCAGGTTAGAAATATCGTGATGGTTCCAATAAGCATTATCGCGTTGATCGTGCTACAGCTCTTGCATCATTTGCATTAGTTTTTGTTGACGTTGATCTTGAAGTAAAAGTGATGCATATATAGCTTCGATGGTGGCCGGATGAGGATCATTTCCTGCTTGTTCTTGTTGTGTCCCTTGTTGATTCACTTCTGGTATTGCATTTTCTACACCTTCTTGATTATCCTGCACGTGTGCTCCAGGGGCTAGTGCCTGCAAACCATAAATCCAATTTGTAGTGATGTCAATTCTTGTTACATCCGGATTCGGCAGAATAATACTTCGGACGACCTTGTGCTGCACCATCAGGTTGTACCTTCCATCCCTTTTTGCTTTGACAAGATGACCAAACTGGAATTATTCAATATCAAGAAACTCAGCTTGCCAAAAAGGTAGTTGGACCAACCTATTTTGCAAATTCAGATAGTTGGCAATTGCGGTGACTAAACCTCTTATACAGAAAGGTGATGTGCTTGCGCTCCTTGATAACAGATATTGGATGTGGTTGAGGAGGAATTGAGCAGCATTAATTCTAAGATCGGGATCGAGAGTGCAGTGCAGAAAATACATTTCACTAACGTTCACCTTATTGTTGTTTGCTCGTTCGAACACTAGAATTGCTAGAACACAGTGGAAATAGTGGATGCATGGGTTGTGTATGTGAGTGGATAAAAGCTCAGCCCAGTCGTTCACTTGAGTATTAGTTAAATGTTCCCAAATTTCAAACGATCTTGCCTTCCAATCTTCTTCAGGCGGAATTCTATATTCCACACCTTCACCATGGTTGCAGTGGAGTATCTGACTCAGATCTCTTGATTCATGGTGTACTCCGTGTTGAATAATCTGAAAGTTGTTGCGCCAATTAGATACTGACCAGCTTCTGGATTGGATGGTGTTTGGTAGGAAAAATAGCTCAAGAATTCCAACGTGAGGGATTCATAAGTTGGAAGATTCATGGTGGCAATATAGTAGAGACCAGATTCATGGAGCATAAATTGCACACTTTCAAGCAATCCCAAGTCACGTAAGCAATCTTCGTCGATATACATTCTTGGAAGTATACCTCTCTGATTAAACCTTTGGTAAAGTTTCTCTTGTCGATGTCCGTCGGCTCCATTTATGAATACCATATCAGTGAGGTCTGGCTCCTCTCTTTCTTCTTGAGCTCTTCTGGCCATTTGGGAAAGGTGTTGGAAATGATAGAGTTTATAGGGTAGAGGAGATGTTGAATAAAGTTGGGTGATAGTAGAATTCTCTTCAAGAGTTTATATAGAAGCAAAGTTTTAATGGTGAAGAGAAAATTAGTGGGGGTATTGAATGGTAGTTAGGGGGTATTTATTGGTGTGGAATAGAAATGGAACGGATAGGAAGTTTGAAAAAATGTTTAAATTGAAAATGCAACGGCTGGAAGAATTCAAAGAGTGGGAGGAGAAAAGGGTGTAACGGTCGTTACACTTGGCTTCAAATCACATGGCACTCTAACAATCGTTACAAGGCTTGATTCCCAAGAGAATCTCGTGCCTGCAACGGTCGGTTTGTCAGCCATGCATGAGGGAGTTTGCTTGTTGACCGAGGCATGGCATGGATGTGTCAATTCAATGTCTAGGGGGAATAATAAATTTAAAAATTCTAGGAGACAATGAAGTGACAATTAGGTGTGATGCATAATTTAAAAAATAATATTTGGTCTACTAGATCAATATGCATTTTATTAATTTTTTTAGGGGAACATAATAACATAGTAGCATCATAATATATAATAGCACAATGAGGAGTAAACTTGAAAATATTGAAATAAATAAATAAATGAATAAATCAGAATAAATAAATCTAACTAGAAAATAAAAATAATGATGCTAATGAAAAACTAAAGACTGAATAAACACTCCTCCCATACACTTAGAGGAAACAGCGCCCTCAATGTTTTAAAGACATAAATCAGCCACCTCTAGAATGAAAAGAGTGATCTATATTTGCCGTAACAAGATCCATGAAACCATATAAATCTTTGTAGAGGGTAGTAATATCAGAATGAATATCAGCAAGCTCTGTCGTGATAGCATCCATAGCAGCAGCAACGTCAGTCTGAGGAATATGGACAACGACAGTGTAGCGGTAGAAATGTTTAAGACTAAGCCATTTGATTGACTAGACTTTATACAAGTCAAAATAAAAATCGCCACCGCGCTTTATTGTTTCCAAAGGAATGGGAAAATAGAGAATAACCCAAAAAGAGGGGGAAATATTTGAGGTAAGGGGGTTGGTTATGCAAAGGGGAGGTATTAGCACCCTAAACATCTACAGTACTCCGCAGGAGCCTCTTTGTAAAATCTGTATATTTTGGCTATTGAAAAATGTTGTATATAAAAAATGGATGGTGGAGGTGAGAAAAGAAATATATTTATGTTATAATTTTCGTACCCTCTGCGGTTGCGAACCTTTAGTGCCTACGTACCACCTTTTCATGTAATAGGGGATCAGGGTACACGTAGTTCCTCTTTTTTTATAAAAAATTTAAAACACATATGTGTTGGTTAATTTTATGAGATAAAACATCATCGTCATTGTCCGTGTGGAAAACATACCTACTACCACAATCATGAGAAAGTAGAATTTGCATCATCTCAAAGTGGAGGATGTGGCTTGGATTTTAAAATCAATAATGCCTCGCTCAACACCCACGTGGAAAATATCTCTCTTCACTACATATTGTAGAAGTATGGTTGTTTGCATCACTACAAGGATTGACAAGAGTTCAATTTTTTTTAGAAAAGTTTAAAGATAAAAGACAAAATGGCAAAATGGTTTGAAATGAGATTGATTGGCTTTTAGTCTTCTCACAAAAATGTCAAAGTATTATTAAGTTGATTAGGGTTTATTTATGAAAATGTTTGAAAATGCATGGACCTAAGTCCAAGTTTGTTATGAAAGTGGTTCAAGTTTAAAATAAGAAGAGTTTTCAAAATGAGGGAGAGAATTTTTGAAATTAAAGAAGATGGGAGGAGAAGAAGGGACTATCCTAAAGCACAAGGTAAAAGCTAGAGATAAGAACCATCTAACCAATAATAAGCCAAAACTTGACATTATGAGCCAAGATAGAATTCTCATTCCTTGGATTGAAACCAATCAGGCAAAAGAAATATTAGACCTCTTGAGAGAACCAAACTTCAAGTGTATTAAGTCTTCACAAAATTTGGGCAGAGTAACGGCTGTATACGGGTGAATTCCAGATCACAAACAAAAAGTGTAATCACAAAAAAAAATGCACACAAAAACAAACAAGCAACCCAATATCTTGAGGTAAACCTTAAGAACTCCAGAAAAAATAATCAGATAAGATCACAAGGTCTCCAAGATAGACCAAGATTTCTAATCCTAAGTTCAAGAAAAGTCCCATGCTCCATAATGCCAAGGATAGTAACCAAATAATCCAAGTACCATTAAATATTTTTTATGGTTTATGTTGATTATAAAGTATCTTAAGAAAGAAAAAGAAAAGCTCAAGTGAGCAAAGTAAAAATGACAAGAAAGTAAATGCTCAAATGAGCAAAGATGAAAATGGCATGAAATGTAAATGCTAAAAGTAAATGGTACATAAAGCATAAAAAGGAATAAAAGCATAAAGTAAAACAAGTCAATAATTAGTGGTTAGTTGGATGACCATCTTGAAGCTTGCATTTGGAACTCATTAGAGGATTGGTAGAACCAAAGCCTCCACACAACAAGTTGCATTTGCTTTTTGTCAAGTATATCATTCATTTGGAATTCTCACAAGTGCCATTTAATGATCAACAATGTTTAAGTGATCTGCATTGACTAAAGGTGTTGTAGATCCATTAGAGGATTGGTAGAACCAAAGCCTCTACACAATGAATCTCAAAGTTATTGGATCAAAGAGATCAAATTAACATACTTGGGCTTGCAAACATAAGTTTGGGCTACAAATGATCATTTATTTGAATCGGGACAAAATTTAGCGCTATGTTAAGCAATCTAAAGTGGACTTATATAGAAGTCGCACCTATTTTGAGGCCAGTCAATAGCAATCTATGCACCATTTGTTTTGAGACATGATATAGAGATCATGCTCCAACAACATTTAGTGCAATAAAAAAGGGATGAGATGAAGAGGGATGGGGAAAAAATATACAAACAACATTTAAATTAAATTTTAATCAAACTATTATTAAAATCATTCATCCATTTTTGTGGAGTTAAACTCAACACTATGGATCCAATGATGTTAATAAAGTTCATGATCCAAAATCTAACCCAAGATCAGCCAGAAAATAGTCACAAAATAATATCATGTTTTAATATATACAAAAGGGTTAAAAATGATGTTTAAAAATAGAAAACAAAGAGAAAAATACCAACTATGTCCAGATTTCTCAAGAAATAAAAAGTAAGATCATAGAAAAATCAGAAAAGGGCTCAAATAATTTTACAAATTTTTTGGTAATTTTTTAAAGTCCGAAACTATTTTTAAAATTAAAATAAATGGGTAAAATAAACCAAAAATGATTAAAAAAATAGTAAAGTCAGAAACAAAAACAAAATAAGGTCACCAATATTTGTCACAATATCATTGGATCATTCCATAATTTTTTCAGAATTTAAAAATGTATAAAAGTATTTTTAAACATTTAAAACAAATCAAATAAAGTGTAAATTTATAAATAAAAAATACCAAAACACAAAATTAAATTGTGAAAAAAAAATAAGAAAGAGAATAATCAAAAAAAAATTTCATAATTTTTTTGGACTAAAAATGAATTTTCTATGATTTTTTTAAAATATAAAACAATTAAAATATAAAAATCAGAAAGAGAAAATAGAAGTAAAATATGTGGACCATTGGATGAGAGTTAAAACGCGTTAGTAATCAAATCCAAGGGATCTGGCGCATTGTGCATTTCATGGTCATTAGTGAATAATGTACAGAATCATTAATTAAATCAGATTTTTAAAAAAACAGATTGCGCACCTTCATTGGTTGGAAGATGACATGTTGGTCATCTTCAACCTCCAGCCAACACGAATTGCAGGTCTCTCAAGCTGTAAAATCAGAAGCTCAGACCTATGCCATCCGCTTCGTCTCCTCAAGACGAAGACAACCACACCCTCGTGCCAAATTTATATAAACTGTAGCTCAAGCAATTTGGAAGGAATGTTTTGAAAAGGGATTTGGAATTTCATGGTCAAAACGTGTTTCCAGTAAGAAATAAGTGTTGAAACTAGAACCAGGGCAATGAGAGCATCACAATGATATCAGAGTTTTGAAGAATTGATGAAGGAATCTACCTATTGAAGTTGAGTTGCAGAGCTCTGAAACTGGACTTCTATAGAGCAGTATAGGGCACGATTCTCAAATATAATTATATGGTTAGCTTCAGGGGAGATCAAGGAAGGTAAATTGATGGAAAAAATGGATTGAAAAATGCTCGAGAATGGATTTTGAAGTTACTAAATTCTGAGTTATGGAACAAGTTTGGAAGGGTGATTCTGGATATCCAAGCTTGAGAAAATGAATGGGATAGTTCATGTATTTATAGGAGAAGCAAATGGAATCAAAAGAAAGAGTGAATGATGCATTTTGGAGGGAATTCATGCAAACCTGATGCACGAGTGAAGTGTGATCTAAACTTCACCAAAACTCATCCAATTCTTGCGTTTTGACGCGCTAATCCACTTGGGAAAGTTGGTTAATCATGTTTAGACCCAAAACGCATGCTAATTTGAGGTTTAGAGGTTGTAACATGAAATTCAAATTCTGAATTGCAATGAAACTTCAATTCTAAGTTACCACTTTTGAAACAATGGCATTCTCAACTCAAGGGGTCTTAAGGCATGATTCTTGATGCTTTAGAAATATGAGGTTACAAGCTTTTCAATGGAAAAAGAATGGAGTTAAATGGATGCTTGATCTGAAAGTTGTATTGAGTCAAAGTTGAAGAAAAAGGGTTGACTTTCCATACTTAGAAATATTTCAAATTCTTTTTCAAAAATGACCTATAATGTCTTGCATCCAAACAAGACTTTCCACTTGGAATTTGCTATTGACCAAAAAATATGGCATGAAGTAGATCTCTTGAATGACATTTTGAAACTTGAACTATTCAAAATCTCCAAAATTTGAGAGAGTTATAAATTGTTGAAGTTTGCAAAAAATTATGAAATGACCTATAATCTTTTGTATCCTTAAGGCAACTTCCATCCATTTTCTCACTTTGCATATAAAAGAAAGTATAAAATTCACATCTTCAAGATCATTATGGAAAAAGAATGGACTTAAGGTAATAAAAATTGACCAAGTTATGATCATTTGAAGTCACACATGGAAAATTGGGGATTCATCTGGAGGACTTGTAATCTTTCTTCCTCATCAAGTCTCTTCCTCATGAAAACTGTAACTCCCCGATATTTGATTATTTATTTAATTAAATATTTTTGAATATTTTATATTAATTCAAATTTTTATCATCGAAGTCGGAATTATTTTATTTGGTGGCATGATAAATAATCGGATTTAATTAGGTGGAATTAAGTTGATGTATTATTTTATTATTAAGCTAAATATGAGATTGGGCTTAATTTGTGGTGTTGTGAACTAATAGGGGGGTATGTCACTTAGGCCCATTTAGATTTATTAAGTGATATAATAATATGTTATATATAAATAGAGTTAGGGAAGAAGAGAATTACTGTTATCAGAAAAAGAAGGAAAAAAGAGAAGAGAAAGAAGAATAGGGTTTTGGAAAGGAAAAGAAGAACAAGAGGAGGTTGCCACTAGTGCCAATTCCCAGAGATTCCATATTTGTTTCTTAGAGCTGCACTCGATCCAAGATAAGGGTGGGGTTCTTGCTAAATAAATGGGAGTATGATAAATTTTATTTGGGGTTTAGGGTATTAGTTTCCCTACTATGTTGTGTAAAAAGATTGTTTGTGTGGCTATTAAAATTGACAATCGATTTGAGTTATGATGTTGTTTATTGTATATGAGCTGTGTTGGGTTAACGCTAAATTAGGATAAATGGGTGAATTGAAACAAGAATGAACAAGAACTGGGCATATGTGAAAAAGGAGGAAAAACTGGTTTTTAGCTTCAGGCCTTCTGACACGGCCGTGTCAGCTAACGCTGCCGCCCGTGTCAGATACTGTGCCTCATGTTTTTCCCCTTTCATATCCTGACACGGCCGTGTCAGCTGACGATGCCGCCCGTGTCAGCTACTGTGGAAAAATAATTTTGAACTTAGATTTATGCGATTTTTCGGACCCGATTCGTCCTGTTTGATTCTTATGCAAGCCAAAACATAAAATAGGGTGATAGGGAATAAAACATCAATTAGTTGAAGGAAGAAAGGATTAAGTAAATATTAATTTCTTATGTAGAACCATTGATCAGTAGCTGAATTAGGCGGTATAATTACTTGTCTGGAATTTAACGAAATTTGACTGGGTAACTAAGTTTAATTAGTAGGTAATTGTGGATATGTCCTTTTGTTGAAATTATGTCGATTATATCGAATTTCTGTTAAGTCGTTCTGTCTGGTTTATGGACATCGTTAGTTATAGGTCTTGTGACCAATGTTATGTTATTTTGTGTTAGTTGATGAATGTCTTGATGTTGCGAGATATCCTTGAATATATGTGGAATTCGATATCGTTAAAGTGATTATGAATTATTTTTGTGGGTAGCCTTATGGTGTGAATCCTACTGAATATATGAAGAACATGTTGTTGCCATGAAAAGTTGTTGATTCCGTTGACACATTGTATGGTAGGCCTTTGGCCAATGTTGAATAGTGTGATTTGTTGTTATGCCAACCGTTGTTATGTTGTTGTTGTTGAGTTATCGAGTTGTAGTTGTTTATATCGTTGCATAGCATAGCATAGCATTAAAGTTGGCCTGGATTGGCATGTTCTAAGTTGGAGCGAATGCTCACCATGTTGGCCTTTATTGGTAAGATTTTATGTTGAGGGCTTATGCCTTATGCCTCGGAATTACTGGAAATTTCTAAGTTGGGAGTTCTGCTCCAACGGTACCACATGCATTTGCACAGTTGAGTCGCATTTGAAGTCGTTGATTTGTTGCTTGTTTAAGGTGTTGTTTATGCCTGGTGATGTTATAAGTTGAATTGATGTGTTGGTGAATTTCGTTGCTTTATGTTGTTGTTGTTGTAGTGGTGATTCTTTTATTCTTTACCTAATATATTGTTTATCATGACCCTATTTATGTAGTTTGATATCTCACCCATTCTGTTTGAATGTTTCCCTTTGTTGGTAACATGCAGGTAACCAAGATGAGTAGCCGATAGCATTGGTAGTTTGAGTTCGGAGTCATTTGCTCTGATACGTAGCACTCGGGGGGAAATGAACGCTTGTCTGTTTTGTTGTTTAATTATTGAACATTATGTTGTTATTTGAGGAGTTTATCATATTGATGTTGTTGCATGATTCAAAAGATGCTATATCTTATTTAGAGAAATATTATGAATTCGCTGCGTGATTAATCGAAGTTTGGTTTATGTTATGAAGACTATATTCTTGAGTTGTGTTTATTCCACTTCTTTAAGTGTTATGTATCTATTCTAAAAGCATGACAAGTTTATGTGTTTATGTTGAATATGTGACATCCTGATTTTATTGGAAATTTTTATACTCTGATTTTCTGATTAATTGCTTGGGGTGGAATTGGGGTGTTACATTAGTGGTATTAGAGCAAGTCAGTCCGTCCGGCCAAGTTACCGAGTCATAGTTGTTTAGAAATCGAGTATTATTAGTTTTCTTAATCGTTGTTTGTATGGAAGTAATAGGATAAGATAGATAGAAGAAACGATGTTGCAGTTGCTGCTGCTCTACAAGCGATGGCTCAGGCTATGCAGAATCAGCCGAATGCTGACGAGAGTGTTGGATCTCGTAGTTTAGCGACTTTCCAAAGGGAGAATCCGTCGGTGTTCAAGGGTAAGCATGATCCTGATGGAGCACTAGATTGGTTGAATGAGATTGAGAGGATCTTCTGTGTGATGGATTGCACTCCAGCGCAGAAGGTTCAGTATGGCACTCATATGCTAGCAGTTGAAGCTGATGACTGGTGGCTAGAGATACGTGCAAGGTTGGAAGCTGCAGATGAGGAAATCACTTGGGTTGTATTCCGTAGGGAGTTTCTGAGGAAGTATTATCCTGAAGATGTTCGGGGTAAGAAAGAGATTGAGTTCCTTGAATTAAAGCAAGGGGACAAATCTGTCACTGAGTATGCTGCTAAGTTCATTGAGCTAGCTAAGTTCTATCCATATTTTGACGGTGAAGGTGCTGAATTTTCTAAGTGCATCAAGATTGAGAATGGAATGCGCTTAGAAATCAAGAAGGTTGTTGGATATCATAAGATTTGTGTCTTTTTTTATTTGGTTGATAGTTGCAGGATCTTTGAAGAGGATAGCAATGCTCATCACAAGATTATTAATGATAAGAGAGGCAAGAATCAACAGAACCGTGGCAAACCTTATAATGCTGATAGAGGTAAACAAAGAGTTGCTCAGGGTTAAAGGAATAGTGGGGGAGATGCTCCTGCTATAGTTGTATGTTTCAAGTGTAGGCAACCTGGTCACAAGAGTAATGTGTGCACTACTGCTGATGGAAAGAGGTGTTTTCGTTGTGGTAAGATTGGGCATGCGATATCTGACTGCAAGCATAGGGATATGATCTGTTTCAACTGTGGGGAAGAAGGACACATTGGTAGTCATTGTCCAAAACCAAAGAAGGTACAAACTGGTGGTAGGGTGTTTGCTTTGGCTAGAACTGCATCAACTAGTAAGGACAGACTAATCAGAGGTACATGTTTCACTAATAGTACTCATTTAATTACTATTATTGATACTGTTGCTACTCATTATTTTATTGTCGTTGATTGTGTTGAAATGTTGGGTCTTGTGTTGTCTTCTATGAATGGAGAAATGGTCGTCGAGATTCCGGCTAAGGGATCGGTGACTACTTATCGTGTGTGTTTGAATTGTCCTTTGTTGATCTTCGAAAAAGACTTTGTTGTTGATTTGATTTATTTGCCGTTAAGCGGGTTAGATGTGATCTTGGGTATGAACTAGTTAGAGTATAACTATGTTCATATCAATTGCTATAACAAATCTTTGAGGTTTTCTAATCCTTAAGAGGAAGAAGTTGGTTTGTTGACTGGTAAACAGTTGCAGCGATTGATGCAAGACGAAGCGCAGATGTTCTCGTTGATGGTGTCGCTATCTATTGAGAACCAAGTTAGGATTGATGATTTATAGGTGGTGCAAGAATTTCCTGAAGTGTTTCCTGATGAAATTCTTGACGTACCGCCAGAAAGAGAAGTTGAGTTTGCAATTGATCTTGTACCTGGTACCAGACCTATTTCTATGGCACCGTACAGGATGCCTGCATCTGAATTTTCTGAATTGAAGAAGCAGTTGGAAGAGTTGCTTGAGAAAAAGTTTGTAAGACCAAGTGTATCACTGTGGGGAGCGCCTGTGTTGTTAGTAAAGAAGAGAGATGGAAGTATGAGACTTTGTGTCGATTATAGACAGTTGAATAAAGTGACGATTAAGAACAAGTATCCGCTTCAAATAATTGATGACTTGATGGATCAATTGGTGGGTGCAAGTGTATTTTCTAAGATTGATTTAAGGTCAGGATATCACCAAATTAGAGTGAAAGAAGATGATATTCGGAAGACCGCATTCATAACTCGGTATGGACACTACGAGTATTCGGTGATGCCTTTCGGTGTTACTAATGCGCCGGGAGTATTCATGGAGTAGATGAATCGTATCTTTCATACTTACTTGGATCGATTTATGGTGGTATTCATTGATGACATTCTGATTTACTCTAAATCGGAACAAGAACATGAAGGGCACCTAAGAGTTGTATTGCAAGTCTTTAAAGAGTAGAAGTTGTATGCAAAGTTGTCCAAGTGCGAATTCTGGTTGCATGAGGTTAGTTTCCTTGGTCATGTCATTTCTGGTAGTGGCATTGTCGTGGATCCTTCTAAAGTTGATGATGTATTGCAATGGGAAGCTCCGAAGTCGGTTACCGAGATTAGAAGTTTCTTGGGATTAGCCGGTTACTATAGACAATTTATCGAAGGTTTTTCTAAGTTGGCACTTCCGTTGACCAAGTTGACTTGTAAGGGTAAAGCCTTTGTATGGGATAGTCAATGTGAAGAAAGTTTTACCGAGTTGAAAAAGAGGTTGACATCGGCCCCGGTTTTAACTTTTCCTATTCTGGGAGAACCTTTTGTTGTGTATTTTGATGCTTGTCTGATGGGGTTAGGTGGTGTACTCATGCAGAATAGTAAGGTGGTTGCTTATGTGTCGAGGCAATTGAGGACTCATGAAAAGAATTATCCTACGCGTGATTTAGAATTGGCTGCAGTTATGTTTGTGTTGAAAATATGGAGGCATTATCTTTATGGTTCTAGATTCGAAGTGTTTAGTGACCATAAGAGTTTGAAGTATCTTTTTGATCAGAAAGAGTTGAACATGAGGCAGCGAAGGTGGTTAGAATTGCTGAAGGATTATGATTTCAGTTTGAATTATCATCCAGGAAAAGCTAATGTTGTGGCCGATGCTTTAAGCCGGAAGACTTTTCACATGTCAGCAATGATGGTTAAAGAGTTGGAGTTGATTGAGCAATTCTGAGATTTGAGTTTGGTTTGTGAAGTGACACCGCAGAGTGTTATGTTGGGAATGTTAAAGATTAATAATGACTTTCTCAACAGTATCAGCAAGGCTCAAAAGCTAGATGTGAAGTTGGTGGATATGATGATGGGAATCGATCGATTTGAGAATGATGATTTCAAGATAGATGCGCAAGGTGTGTTGAGATTCTGAGATCATATTTGCATTCCTGATGATGAATAGATTAAGAAAGTGATTCTTGAGAAAGTCATAGAAGCAGTTTGAGTATTCATCCAGGAGCTACTAAAATGTATCAAGATTTGAAAGGTTTGTTTTGGTGGCCTGGTATGAAGCTTGACGTGGCACAGTTTGTGTATGCTTGTTTGACTTGTCAGAAGTCAAAGATTGAGCATCAGAAGTCTGCGAAGTTGATGCAACCATTAGAGATTCCAGAATGGAAATGGGATAGCATTTCGATGGACTTTGTAATGGGATTACCTAGTACCTTGAGAGGACATGACTCGATATGTGTGATTGGTTATAGGCTTACGAAGTCGGCACATTTTATACCTATTAACATCACATATCCGATTTCGAAGTTGGCAGAGATTTACATCAGAGTAATTGTGAAGTTGCATGGTGTTCCTTTGTGTATTGTGTCGGATAGAGATATGAGGTTTACTTCTGATTTCTGGAAAAGTTTGCAAGAGGTGTTGGGATCTAAGTTGAGGTTGAGTTCAGCGTATCATCCTCAGATGGATGGTCAGACCGAGAGGACGATTCAGTCATTGGAGGATTTGTTGAGAGCATGTGTTCTTGAGCGGGGAGGTTCATGGGATACTTATCTTCCGTTGATTGAGTTCACTTACAATAACAGTTACCATTCGAGTATTGGGATGGCACCTTTTGAGGCGTTGTATGGTTGGAGGTGTAGCACTCTGTTGTGTTGGCATGAATCAGGTGAAAGTATGGTACTTGGACCTGAGATTTTTTGAGAGACTACTGAGAAAGTGAAGCTTATCCAAGAGAAGATGAAGGTTTCTCAGAGTAGACAGAAAAGTTACCATGACAAGAGAAGGAAAGATTTGGAATTCCAAGCTGGTGATCATGTGTTTTTGAGAGTCACGCCTATGACTGGTGTTGGGTAAGCTCTAAAGTCTAAGAAGTTCACTCCTTGTTTTATTGGTCTATATTAGATATTGGATCGAGTTAGGAAAGTTGCTTACTGAGTGGCGTTACCGCCAAATGTTTCAATTTGCACGATGTGTTTCATGTATCGCAACTCCAGAAGTAAATTCCCGATCCGTCTCATGTGATTCTGATGGACGATGTGGAAGTACGGGATAATCTCACAGTGGAGACGATGCTTGTGCGAGTCGCGGATCGCGAGATGAAGATTCTAAGAGGAAAGGAGATTGCATTGGTGAAAGTTGTCTAGTTAGGAGCTGTTGCAGAAAGTATGACCTGGGAGTTGGAGAGCAAGATGCGAGACTCTTATCCCGAGTTATTCGAACCAGGTAAACTTTTATTTTCGAGGACGAAAATATTCTAAGTGGGGGAGAGTTGTAACACCCCGATATTTGATTATTTATTTAATTAAATATTTTTGAATATTTTATATTAATTCTAATTTTTATCGTCGAAGTCAGAATTATTTTATTTAGTGGTATGATAAATAATCGGATTTAATTAGGTGGAATTAAGTTGATGTATTATTTTATTATTAAGCTAAATATGAGATTGGGCTTAATTTGTGGTATTGTGAAGTAATAGGGGGGTTATGTCACTTAGGCCCATTTAGATTTATTAAGTAATATAATAATATGTTATATAGAAATGGAGTTAGGGAAGAAGAGAATTAGTGTTATCAGAAAAAGAAGGAAAAAAGAGAAGATAAAGAAGAATAGGGTTTTGGAAAGGAAAAGAAGAACAAGAGGAGGTTGCCACTAGTGCCAATTCCCAGAGATTCCATCTTTGTTTCTTAGAGCTGCACTCGATCCAGGGTAAGGGTGGGGTTCTTGCTAAATAAATGGGAGTATGATGAATTTTATTTGGGGTTTAGGGTATTAGTTTCCCTACTATGTTGTGTAAAAAGATTGTTTGTGTTTCTATTAAAGTTGACAATTGATTTGAGTTGTGATGTTGTTTGTTGTATCTGAATTGTGTCGGGTTAATGCTAAACTAGGATAAATTGGTGAATTGAAACAAGAATGAACAAGAACTAGGAATATGTGAAAAAGGAGGAAAAAACTGGTTTTTAGCTTCAGGTCTTCTGACACGGCCTTGTCAGCTGATGTTGTCGCCCGAGTCAGCTACTGTGGCAAAAAAATTATGAACTTAGATTTATGCAATTTTTTGGACCCGATTCGTCCTGTTTGATTCTTATGCAAGCCAAAACATAAAATAGGGTGATAGAGAATAAAAAATCAATTAGTTGAAGGAAGAAAAGATTAAGTAACTATTAATTTCTTATGTAGAACCATTGATCAGTAGCCGAATTAAGCGGTATAATTACTTGTCCGGAATTTAACAAAATTTGACTGGGTAACTAAGTTTAATTAATAGGTAATTATGGATATGTCCTTTTGTTGAAATTATGTCGATTATATCGAATTTCTGTTAAGTCGTTTTGTCTGGTTTATGGACATGGTTAGTTATAGGTCTTGTGACCAATGTTGTGTTATTTTGTGTTAGTTGATGAATGTGTTGATGTTGTGAGATATCATTGAATATATGTGGAATTCGATATTGATAAGGTGATTATGAATTATTTTTGTGGGTAGCCTTATGGTGTGAATCCTAGTGAATATATGAAGAACATGTTGTTGCCATGAAAAGTTTTTGAGTCCGCTGACATGTTGTGTGGTAGGCCTTTGGCCAATGTTGAATGGTCTGATTTATTGTTATGTTAATCGTTGCTATGTTGTTGTTGTTGTTGCATTGTCGAGTTGTAGTTATTTATATCGTTGCATAGCATAGAATAGCATTAAAGTTGGCCTGGATTGGCATGTTCTAAGTTGGAGCAAATGCTCACCACGTTGGCCTTTATTGGTAAGATTTTATGTTGAGGGCTTATGCCTTATGCCTCGGAATTACTGGAAAATTCTAAGTTGGGAGTTCTGCTCCAATGGTACCACGTGCATTTGCACAGTTGAGTCGCATTTGAAGTCGTTGATTTGTTGCTTGTTTAAGGTGTTGTTTATGCCTGGTGATGTTATAAGTTGAATTGATGTGTTGGTGAATTGCGTTGCTTTATGTTGTTGTTGTAGTGGTGATTCTTTTATTCTTTACCTAATATATTGTTTATCATGACCCTATTTATGTAGTTTGATATCTCACCCCTTCTGTTTGAATGCTTCCCTTTATTGGTAACGTGCAGGTAACCAAGATGAGTAGCTGATAGCATTGTTAGTTCGAGTTCAGTGTCATTTACTCTGATACGTAGCACTCTGGGGGAAATGAACGCTTGTCAGTTTTGTTGTTTAATTATTGAATCTTATGTTGTTATTTGAGGAGTTTATCGTATTGATGTTGTTGCATGATTCAAAAGATGCTATATCTTATTTAGAGAAATATTATGAACCCGTTGCGTGATTAATAGAAGTTTGGTTTATGTTATGAAGACTATATTCTTGAGTTGTGTTCATTCCACTTCTTTAAGTGTTATGTATCTATTCTAAAAGCATGACAAGTTTATGTGTTTATGTTGAATATGTGACATCCTGATTTTATTGGAAATTTTTATACTCTGATTTTCCGATTAATTGCTTGGGGTAGAATTGGGGTGTTACAAAAAATCCTTGGAACTTTTGAAGTGATTTATTAATAACCCTTTGAAGAGAAGAATGTCTTTGGAATCACTCAAAAATAACAAAATATGAGCAAGATATATTCCTTTGAAATTCAAAACCCTAGCTCCTAGATCAAGAAAAATGCCTTGAGGAACTTTGACAAGCTTGAACAAACTTCTTGTACCAACATTCTTGCTTTGTGGATAGAAGTTGTTTAGGATGATAATTAGAACTCATAGCCACCAAAACCACTTCCATATCTTGAAAATTGAGAGAAATATGCTCTTGTGACCAATAGGAACGAGGCCTTGTCCAAACATGAGAACTTCTCCAATCAACCCCTTGTACTTTTCAACCAAATTTGATAATCTTGGAATATGGTGAACCAAAATAACCTTGCCATGCCATTTCTTCCAAAACAAATCCAATGGTGAGGTTTGAACTTCTCAAGCTTTATTGACTAGGGCATGGAAATAAACTCATGAACCCATGGGGGGGGGGGGGGGGGACTTGCTGAATCTCATGGCCTTTACCTACATGGATAACAAGCAAGACAAAGCAACATTGCATTTTATTTAATTAAATGAAGAAATCAAGACAAAAATATTCATGATCAAAAAAGAACATAAGTCAAGGTACTTGGTGATTCCTCAAAAGGGAAAAGCTAAATATAGGGAGGGGAACCAAGAATGCTGGTGTGATCTTGTTGTGAATGAATCAATATGGTATGATGAAGGGATCTTAAGGGAAAATTTTGGGGTACAACAGCTGCCCTTATTTAAGTTTCTTAGATCCGGAGATACGAAGGTTAAAAAAAATCTTCGTGTCGACGCGATCGAAGATGCTTAAATATAAAACAAACCTTATTTTTTGCCCTAAGATGCCATGCAAATGTTTATGATCATGAATGCATATGAACAAGACCAAAGAGACGTAAAAAGCCATTGGGGATGTAACAATATCAAAGAAACAAGAGAGCGGCCTAACCAGGAAAATAAATCACCGGCGGATCAAAAGACCTGAATCAAAGAGGATGGTAGAATGGTCAAAGGATACACCAACTTCTAACAAAGGTGAAACTTATGACGTTCACTGAAGGCAGAGAGAAAGATAGCAGACATCGACATTCACTGCCGATGTCCTACCAACTTTTACTGAAGGTAGAAAGAGAAAGAAATATCATAGCATCGCCATTCACTAATGATGAACTACCAATGTTCACTGAGGGTAGCAAAAAGATAAAAACATTGACATTCACTACAGATGTCCTACCAACTTTTAATGAAGGCAGAAAGAGAAAATATCATATCACCGCCATTCACAGACGATGAACTACCAACGTTCACTGAGGGTAGCAAAAAGATAACAAACACCAACTTTCACTGATGGTGACCTACCAACTTTCACTGAAGGTAGAAAGAGAATATATCATACCACTTCCGTTCACTGATGATGAACTACCAACATTTACTGAGGGTAGCAAAAAGATAACAAACATCGACGTTCACTGCCGATGTCCTACCAACTTTCACTGAAGGTAGAAAAAATAATATATCATATCACCTCCATTCACTAACGATGAACTACCAACGTTCACTGAGGGTAGCAAAAAGATAACAAACATCGATGTTCACTGCCGATATCCTACCAACTTTCACTGAAGGTAGAAAGAGAAAATATCATATCACCGCCGTTCACTGACGATGAACAACCAACGTTCACTGAGGGTAGCAAAAAGATAACAAGTTTCCCCAAGATTCTGACGTTTCACCTAGAACGAGTCTCAACTTCTTCTTTAATCAAGGCACTCCGCCTGGAAAGGATAATACATAAGATGTCTCAAATAAATAGACTTCCACTTGCAAAGATTTCACAATGAGTTGTTTCTGTGACATTGAAAGTCTTTCCATCCGTTGGCGTAATCTGTCGACAAACTGCGAACTATTCACTCATAGAGGAGATAGCAAAAAGTTACATCGACTTTTACAGGGAAGCACAAGTTGCTCAAATAAAGAGTCATGTTACTTCTTATCATGGAAGATAAAAAAGGAATGACTTTTTGGGAAAGAGGTATGACTTCCTGGGGAGATGCCATGATATTCTTGCTGAGGAGATAAAGTCTTCTCGTGCAAAATAAATGCACCAACCAAAGCTTGAAGTTATCAGAAATCCAAAGTAAATAATATTGTCGTGGAACCATAGATTCAAACCAGAAATAAACTGGAATGAAACAGTCAACCAGAATACATCCTTTGAGAAATAAACTCGAGAGGGAAAACCAAATCCACCCAAACAAGGAGCTGTACCGAAAGGCTAAAGCAAAAATCTTCCATGAGGGACAAATCAGTGGGGAAATTGAAAGAATATACGCTTTCTGCTTAAGGCCAACACTCTATTGAAAAGAGGACAACGTAACTCTGCAAAACAGGGTAATATATCAACAAAAATATTAACAAATGTCAATGAACAATGATTTGCCAATTTTAGCTATGCATGATGTATGTATGAATGTATGAGTGTTATCGTGCGTATGCTAACAAAACAGATATACAACAATGGGAATAACCAGGCAAAACCGCCTCGGGCACTAACAACACTCGGCTAAACTTCATCCAAGATGATCATTCCAAGAAAAAGTAAATGCCAGCTGAGGAAACAAAACCTACTTCCTGCTTTAACTTTACTGGGGAGAAACATAATCCGGAGGTAGACAAATCAAAGTGATAAAATAGTACAGATACAGGGATAGAACATCCTTCTTCAGGCTTCACCGGGGAAACAAGTTTTTTTCAAAAGTAACATTCCTACTGGAGATTGCAAAACCAATCTCAAGTAAAGCAGACTGACACCAAAACATCCAAACATTCACTGGGGAATTCAGGTCTACTTCATTGGCAAGGTTAACACCACATTCACAATACGTCCTTCACTTAGAGAAACCAGGGACCTGCGTTCTTCAAGAGTGGTTATGATACCAACATCTCTGGAAAAAGAACTTCTATTAGGCCAGACGAAAACTTCACTGGAAAAATCTCGGACTGAAACTTCACATCATGAAAAATCAGAAAAGAGGTGAAATGAATCTAAACTTGTCCGAGGATACCAGAGTCATAAACCCAATAAGGTGAATCGTCCTGAGTAAACTTTTTGAGGGGAACAAAAAAAAACTTCTCAAAACAACTGGAGTTTGTCCATTCCTGGGATCACCATTTTTGTTGTCATTGTTTCATCACAAATCTCAAAGTAAAAGCAAATTGTAAATTCTTTTTGAAAAATCGATTTTGTTAATTAATAGTTTTTGCTTTGAAAGTTATTATCAATAATAAATGGAGTCTTTGAAATCTAAATAAAATAAAGAATATGAAGAATTGGGTGAAAGCTCAAATTTCATTAATAGAATGGCAGTCTGCGAATAGCGAGACTCCGTAGATGATTACAAAGTTTGGAAAATGGTAATATATATAATGGGAAAGATACATTGAGATACAATGACCTCTATCCCCTCTAACAACTTTTGAAATGTTGAGCAGCAGGTTCTGTTGAAGTATGGTGAGGATTTGAGAAGATTGTTGCTTCAACAATCAAGTCTTGTCTGACGTAGTTACTTGCCAAGAATGTCCCTAACTTTTGCCTAAGCTGCCCTTGCGGGTTTTCAACTTTAACGGGAAATTCGTTCTGTTTATGTCTCTAATTTTTGCCTAGACCGCCCTTTCGGGTTTTCGACCTACCGAGACGCTCCTTTTTTCCTAAGCCTCCCTTTCGGGTTTTCAACTTAGCGAGCTGTTCTTTTATTTCTTTAGGCGAAGTATTTCTTTATTGCGTCAGCGTTCATGGGACGTGGGAACTCCTCGCCATCCATAGTTTCAAGAATTAATGCACCTCCAGAGAAGGCTTTCTTGACAACATATGGGCCTTCAAAATTGGGAGTCCACTTGCCCCTAGAATCAGCGTTGAAAGACATGATCTTCCTAAGCACGAGGTCGCCTTCTCTGAATTCACGAGGTTTAACCTATTTATCAAAAGCTTTCTTCATTATTTTCTGATATAACTGCCCATGATATAAAGTTGTCATCCTCTTCTCCTCAATCAAATTCAATTGGTCAAACCTGTTCTAGACCCATTCAGCCTTTGTCAACTTGGTTTCCATTATCACGTGCAACGAGGGAATCTCTACCTCAACTAGGAGTACAGCTACCATTCCATACACTAGGGAGAACGGGGTGGCTCATGTTGAAGTGTGGACAGATGTTTGATATCCATGTAGAGCAAAAGGGAGCATTTCATGCTAATCCTTATAAGTAACAACCATTTTCTGGATAATTCTCTTGATATTCTTATTAGCGGCTTCAACAGCCCCATCCATCTTTGGCCTGTATGGAGATGAATTGTGATGGACAATCTTGAATTCCTCACAAAGTTCAGTCATCATCTTGTTGTTCAGATTCGAGCCATTGTCAGTGATAATTCTGCTCGACACACCATACTGACATATAAGGTTATTCTTAATGAAGCACACAACCACCTATTTAGTAACATTGGCATATGAAGCAGCCTCCACCCATTTGGTGAAGTAGTCAATTGCTACCAAGATAAAACAGTGCCCATTCGAAGCTTTGGGTTCTATCATCCCAATCATGTCAATACCCTACATAGAGAAAGGCCACGGGGAGAAAATCACATTGAGAAGTGTCAGAGGCACATGGACCTTGTCTGCATAAATCTGGCATTTATGGCACTTCTTTGCAAATTTGTAATAGTCGGACTCCATTGTCAGCTAATAATAACCTGCCCTTAGCATCTTTTTAGCCATCGAATGTCCATTGGCATGAGTGCCAAATGAACCTTCATGAATCTTATGCATCAACATGTCTGCTTTGTGTCTATCCACGCATCTGAGCAAGACCATGTCATAATTTCTCTTGTATAACACATTTTCATTGAGGAAGAAACTGCCTGCCAATCTTCTCAATGTCTTTCTATCTTTCTTCGATGCACCAATTGGGTATTCCTGAGTCTAAAGAAAATGCTTGATATCATAATACCAAGGTTTTTCATCTGCTACCTCCTCTATTGTAGACACATGAGCAGGCCTATCCAAATGTTGAACCATAATTCGGGGTATATCGTTCCAAGTATTCACTTGGTACATAGAAGCCAGAGTTTCCAGAGCATCCGCCATTTGATTTTCATCTCTAGGAATGTGATGGAATTCAACTTTACCGAAGAAGGGTAATAATCTTCTAGCATAATCTTTGTAAGGAATCAAGTTGGGGTGACGAGTATCCCATTCTCCTTTAATATGATTTATTATCAAAGTTGAATCACCATACACATCTAGAATTTTAATTCTGAGATCAATAGCTTCTTCGAGACCCGTGATGCAAGCCTTGTATTCTGCCATATTATTAGTACAATCAAATGTTAACCTTGCAGTAAAAGGAATGTGCGATCCACGAGGAGTGACAATCACAACACCAAGTCCTTTACCATAAGCATTCACAGCTCCATCGAAGATCATACCCCAACGAGATTCAGAGTCAGGACCTTCCTCAGGCAATAGTTCATCACAATCTTTCACTTTTAGGAACATCACATCCTCATCGGGGAATTCATATTCTTAAGACTAGTGATCTTCCACTGGTTGGTGAGCAAGATAATCTGCCAACACACTGCTTTTAATAGCCTTTTGAGTGCGGTATTTGGTATCATATTCAGATAACAACATCTTCCAGCGAGAAATTCTCCCAGTTAGAGCGGGCTTTTCAAAAATATACTTAATTAGATCCATTTTGGAGATCAACCAAGTAGTATGATTCAACATATATTGCCGCAACCGCTTTGCCGACCAGGCCAAAGCACAACATGTCTTTTCTAGAATGGAATACCGCGACTCACAATCAGTGAATTTTCCACTGAGATAATAAATGGCGAACTCCTTCTTCCCTGTTTCATCCTGTTGTCCCAAAATACAACCCATGGATTTATCTAACATTGTCAGATACATAATCAACGGTCTTCCTTCTATATGAGGGATCAAGATAGGAGGTTCAAGCAGATATTCTTTAATACTTTCAAATGCCCTTTGGCAGTCATCCGTCCACACGCAACCTTGATCTTTCTTTAACAACTTAAAGATTGGTTCAAATGTTGCAGTCGTGTGGGAAATGAATCTGGAAGTATAATTCAAACGCCCGAGGAAACCTCTGACTTGCTTTTTAGTTCTTGGAGCTGGCATTTCTTGAATTGCTTTGACTTTATCAGAGTCAACTTCAATTCCTTTCTGGCTAACAATGAAACCCAACAATTTCCCTGATCAAACACCGAAGGTGCATTTATTTGGATTCAAGCGGAGACGATACTTCCTCAAATCCTGAAACAACTTCAACAAATCTTCTACATGCCCTTCTTCAGTCTTTGGATTTGGCGATCATATCATCAACATATACTTTAATTTCCTTGTGCATCAGATCATGGAATAGGGTTGTCATAGCCCTCTGGTACGTTGCACCGGCGTTCTTCAACCCGAAGGGCATCACTCTATAACAGAATGTTCCCCAGGGTGTGATAAACGTTGTTTTTTCCATCTCCTCTGGAGCCATTCTTATTTGATTATACCCGGAAAATCCGTCCATGAACGAGAATACTTTGAATTTTGTTGTGGTATCCACTAACATATCAATGTGTGGCAATGGAAAATCATCTTTTGGACTAGCTTTATTTAGATCTCTGTAATCTATGCACATGCGGACTTTTCCGTCTTTTTTCGGTATTGGGACAATATTGGCAATCCATTGAGGATACACTGATGTCATAAGAAAACCAGCATTAATCTGCTTTAGAACCTCCTCTTTGATTTTTACTGCCATATATGGGTGAGTTCTTCTCAACTTCTGTTTGATTCGCGGACATTCTGGCTTCAACGGCAAATGGTGCTCTATGATATCTGTATCTAGACCAGGCATATCTTGGTAAGACCAAGCAAAAATATCCACATACTCTTTCAACAGTTCAATCAAACTGCTCTTCACATCAGGATGCAGTAATGCTCCAACCTTGACTTCCTTCGGATCTTCTTCTGAACCCAAATTGATCACTTCCAATGGCTCTTTATATGGCTGAATGGCATTTTCGTCGTGCTCAAGCAACCGTGAGACCTCTTCTGAAATCTCATCATAATCTTCTTCTTCAGCCCCAAACACAGGACATTCAAAGTTGGGAGAGGGTGCAGGGTCATTGTATTCAACGGGTTTTTTAATTAATCTGCACATGATTTATGATTGCTTTTAGAAACTGACACATATAACAAGTGATCATGCAGATTGAATTTCAGTTATTATTTATTTTGAAAGGATTTTTTTAATTACCATTTTCCAAGAAAAAGCAGAAAATAAAGACACAATTTGGGAAACAAAGACAACTTTTATTATTGATTTTAAAATCATAGCAAACAGATAAGCCCTGCAATATTAATACTTCCACCTAAGGCAGAGTGAAAGCTTTTTCAAAAAGATTAACAAAGCGAATTACTTTGGAACATGTATGCAAGAGGGAACATCAATGGTGATCCAGTTCTGAACCCTAACCCCGTGTGTCACATGATTCGGCATTTCCTGCTCTACTTTATCTTCCACAACGGTATTGATCCCAGAAACAGTTGGATAAAGATAACCCTGCTACAGAAAATGTCTTCATATTTGCCTGCAGCAGACTTCGGCTTCATGCTCTTACCTTTGTCATTCTTCAAAGAGAACCCTAAACCGGCTTTGTTCTTGTTCACAGGTGGTTCCAGGATCTGTCCCCATACCTCACTATGACCATTACACACAACCTGCTGCGCATCCTTCAGCGAAACCATGGAATTCTCATTTCCTCTTATGTTGTCAATGGATAAGGCTTGGAACTGGGTTCCAACAGCAACTTCATACGCTTCTACAATGCTGAAAGAGGACAAATGAGATATCAACAATGCCTGCTCCCCATTTATGATCACTACTTTCCCTTCACGTATAAACTTTAGCTTCTGGTGTAAAGTTGAAGTGATAGCCCCTGCTTCATGTATCCACGATCGTCCCAGCAAACAACTATAAGCGGGAACAATGTCCATGACCTGGAAAGTTATCCGAAACAAATGTGGTCCTATATGAATAGGCAACTCCACTTCACCGATAATAGATTTCCTTGACCCATCAAACGCTTTCACAATGATTCCACTCGGGTGTGAAGAAGTGAAAAACACAAGAAGTGGGGTTGAATTGTTAAAACTTGAAATCAAATGCAGACAACACGTTATTTTTATCCTGGTTCGTTTGATCTCAAACTACTCCAGTCCACCCGTCAAGGTGATTTCGCCTCTCTCCAACGAGGTCTTAATCCACTATATTCAACTGAATACACAACTGCTTTAACAACTGTTAAAGCCTTCTTGAGTCTATCCACAGACCGGTTTATCTCAAGGAATTTCTTTTACAGATAAATGACCAAAAGTGTGTTTGATGTTTTCTAGAAAAACTATATATCACTACTGTGATAATACACAAAATGAAGCTTATATGAAACTAGATTGCTAGAGCTATAGAGTAAGCGGTTGAGAACTTTAGCAAACTGAATGAGTGAGGACGAAGATGATTGGCTTATGCGTATGTGCGTATTAGAGAATTAGCCATTTCTTTTCTCACTGATTTGTTTAAATATCCTTGGAATAGATACGTTGATGTCCATAATTCCATTTCAATGCTCATAACGTTCTTTCCTTTTTGAGAAGATCTTTGTCTTAGAATAAAGTCGTTGGTAAGTAATCTGCCTTGAATGCAGTAACGTTGACACTTCAGAATGTTCTGCTTAATGAAAATCAGAGTGTTATTGGCTTTAGCTTATTCTGACGCTTCTTAGTGCTGATGACATGATTAGGATCTTGATCAGAGTCAGAGTATGTTTTGCGCAGATTCTATTCATCAGACTTCAGCGTAGCACATGTTTGATCTTCTGATCTGACATATCTTCTGATGCTGATGTTGATATTCTGATGCTGATTCCATCAGAGTTTCTATAAATACAAAGCATAATTTTGAGTAGCATATATGTCTTATATAAATCTCATAATTCATTTAATCTTGTATTTTGTTATCATCAAAACTCTAACTGAGGGTTGTAGAATCAAACTATGTTCTAACAATCTCCCCCTTTTTGATGATGACAAAAACCAGATTTTTTTAATTAAAATAAAGTGATGAAAGGTATCAGAGTTTAAGGATAGAGAGGAAATGGTATCAGAGATAATCAATTAACGCATAGAAGGTATCAGAGATAAGAAGATAAGGAATAAAAAGTATCAGAGTAATGGAGATAAGAAAAAAAACTCCCCCTGAGTTGATTATTCCCTTTGATTCCTTGAGACCTTGAGCATCAGAACTTTACTGAACTTTCTTTGAGCATCAGAACTTTACTTTATCAGAGTTCATCAGATTCTTGTACCTGTAAGCTTTTCAGAACAAAAAACATTCAAATATATCAGAATGTTAGAATGTTTGAGACTTTTGTCTCAGTAATCCGTTATTGAAAAATATCATTCTTTCTCCCCCTTTTTGTCAGTTATCAAAAAGCACAAATAATCAGAGTTAAAATGATCAGAGCAAAAAACGATTGTATTAAAACAGAAGCAATGATAGTTTTAGAACAAGTAAAAATATTACAGATAATCATGTAAAGAAAACAAGGAAAAGAAAGGAAAATTCTAAGAAGAAGGAGGAAGTCGTGTGAACAGAGCTTCCAACATGCTCTTGATTTGCTCGCTGGTTTCCTGTTGCTTAGATACCATGTTTGCTATAGAATCAATCTTGATATCCTGCTTGTCCATCCTTTCATTCATCAGCATATCAGATCTCTTCAAATCCTCCAGAGTCTTCCTGTCAAGAGAGGAAGCTTGAGGATCTTCAGATACAGGCTGCTTCTCAGAGCTTTCTGTAGTTTCTTCTACTTGACCCAAGTCTTCAGCTTGAATTATCTGTTCTTCTGCAGGTTGAACTAGAGATGCTGGACGCTTTTCAGACCAGGGCGCAATGTCCCGATGGAGGACTTCTTCCTTCAGCAGCTTGCTCAGAACTAGACCTTCCATTTCCTTCAGCAGATTGTTGAAGTTCTGTTGAGCCTGTCCATAGTTCTGGTCTTGCAGCTTAAAGGTTTCAGCACATACCCATCTTCTGAATTGAGTCCAGAGGAGATCTGATACAGCGAATACCACCACCATTGTACCCAATGAGTCTTGCAATCAGGTCTTCAGTAATCACAATCTTCTTCCCCATGATGTAAGAAGTGACTTGGTGATTTGAGGAAGAGGCGTGAATCCAAAATTCCTTTACTAGAATAGGAAAGGTTGGACCCACCAGCCTGTCGAAGTAATTCTCCCATCCTTGAGCTTGAATCTCTGCTGATAAATCAAAACCATTTTCCTTGATACTGTTGAAATCCACTATAATCTCTGACAGAACTTCAAGGTTCTTGACTGGAGTGAGAAGCGTTCTGAGAGGAACTTCATATTGCTCAGATGATGCATCTTTCTGGGAACCTGAAGCTTGAATGCTTGAAGAAGCCATGTTCACACGAGGTTTTTTGAAAAAAATGAAAGGGTTTTCTTGAGAAGTAAGAACACAAACACAGAAATCAGAAATATTGATTGAAAACGAAAGTAAGGGTGAAAGGTGTGAATGGTGTTTAAATAGATTTCAAAAAAGTTTTTGAAAACATAAACGCTTAAGAGAGAGAAATAAATCATGATTAATAGCATTTAATGATAGCTGATTTTAGGGGATTTCAGAAAGATACTTAAACGGTTACCCATGACATGTGTCTCAATGCATCCAATCAGCGCTTTGCCTTTTCAGAAACGTGAACGCGTGTTCAGCCTCAGGAAACAGCTGATGACTGGATGACACTTGTTTGCTTGAGTGAACAGCACATCTATCCTTGAACCAAAGCGCTCAGATATTCATGGATAGATTCTGATACAATCTGCATTTCTAAAATTATGAAAGAGGATTGATCAGAAGTTCACAGAAATAAACACAATTCTGAAGGTTAATATATAAAATTAAAACAGTTTTATTCTGGACAGAGCTTCATGCTGAGATGTTTCAGAATGAAATTGAACCTATCTTCAGAAAGTGGTTTTGTAAAAATATCAGCCCATTGATGGTTTGTATCAATAAATTTTAAGTTTAAGATTCCTTTCTGAATATAGTCCCTAATAAAATGATGTTTTATTTCTATATGCTTAGCCCTAGAATGAAAAATTGGATTTTTACTTAAGAAAATAGCAGAAGTGTTGTCACAGAGTATAGGAATGTTACTCTCAAATATCTGGAAGTCCTCAAGTTGACTTTTCATCCAGAGCATTTGTGTGCTGCATCCAGCTGCTGCTATGTATTCAGCTTCTGTTGTTGATAGAGCAATTGTGGATTGTCTTTTGCTGGACCAAGAGATCAAATTTTCTCCCAGAAACTGGCAGCTTCCAGAAGTGCTTTTACGTTCAACTCTGTCTCCAGCAAAGTCAGCATCACAATAACCTACTAAGCTGTAATCACTTGATTTTCTATAAAACAAACCCAGATTAGTAGTACCTTTCAGATACTTGAAAATTCGCTTAACAGCTGTTAAGTGAGATTCTCTAGGATCTGATTGGAATCTTGCACAAATGCATACACTGAATAAAATATCAGGCCTTGAAGCCGTCAGATAAAGAAGAGAACCAATCATACCTCTGTAGACCTTTTGTTCTACCTTTTTGCTTACCTCTTCTCTTTCCAGAATGCACGTGGGATGCATTGGAATCTTTGATGACTTACATTCTGAGAGATCAAATTTCTTCAGAAGTTCTCTGACATATTTGCTCTGATGAATGTAAGTTCCTTCTGAGGTTTGATTGATCTGAATGCCCAGAAAGAATTTCAGTTCCCCCATTAAGGTCATCTCAAATTCTGCCTGCATACACTCAGCAAATTTTCTTCCCAGAGAGGGTTTAGTAGATCCAAATATAATATCATCAACATAAATCTGACATAATAAAATGTCATTCTTAACTGTCTTACAGAATAGAGTTATGTCCACTTTCCCTATGGTGAATTCCTTTTCTACAGGAAGTTACTCAGTCTTTCATACCAAGCTCTGGGAGCTTGTTTTAGACCATACAGTGACTTCTTTAGTTTGAAAACATATTCTGGATTTTTTGAACTTTCAAAACCAGGGGGTTGGTGCACATATACCTCTTCTTCTATATAGCCATTTAAGAATGCACTCTTAACATCCATCTGATACAGAGTGATGCCTTTATTAACAGCAAAAGAAATTAAAAGTCTGATAGATTCTAACCTGGCGACTGGAGCAAAGGTTTCTGTATAGTCTATCCCCTCTTGCTGACTATAACCTTGTGCTACCAATCGTGCTTTGTTTCTGATGACTTCACCTTGTTCATTCAGTTTGTTTCTGAACACCCATTTTGTTCCAATGACGTTGAATCCTTTTGGTTTAGGAACTAGATCCCAAACGTCATTCCTTGTGAACTGATTCAGCTCCTCTTGAATTGCTAGAATCCAGTCATTGTCCATAAGTGCTTCATCAATTGAAGATGGTTCAATCAGAGAGACAAGTCCCATGAGGTATTCTTCAGAGTTTCTGAAGCTGGCTCTTGTTCTGATTGGATCTTCCTTTCTTCCTAAGATAGTTTCTTCTGGGTGATCCATGCTGCTTCTGGATGGTCTTTTTTGAGGTTGATCAACAGAAGGTGCTGGATTGCTTGCAGTGCCTCTTTCTGATGTTGAGGGAGTGTCTCTGTTAAGAGCTTCTGATGACTTGTCTTCAGTACCTGTGAATTCAACTTCCATACCTGCAAATACTTCATTTTGCTTTGACTTTTGAGAGTCAAGCTTATCATCAAAACAAACATTGATTGATTCTTCTACAATCTGTGTTTCTGTATTGTATACTCTGTACCCTCTTGAGCGTTCAGAGTATCCTAACATAATACACTTCTGTGCTTTAGAGTCAAACTTGTTCAAATAATTTTTAGTATTCAAAATAAAACAAGTACATCCAAATGGATGGAAATATGAAATGTTGAGATTTCTGTTCTTCCACAATTCATATGGAGTCTTTTCCAGAATAGGTCTTATGGAGATTCTATTCTGAATGTAGCACGCTGTGTTTATTGCCTCTGCCCAGAAGATCTTAGCAACGTTAGTCTCGTTGATCATGGTTCTGGCCATTTCTTGCAATGTTCTATTCTTTCGTTCTACAACTCCATTTTGCTAGGGAGTTCTAGGACAAGAGAAATCATGCAGAATGCCTTTGTCATTAAAAAATGATTCAAAATCTTTGTTTTCAAACTCTCCACCATGATCACTTCTGACTTTGACGATTCTAAGATCCTTTTCATTCTTAACTTGGTTGCAGAAGGTGACAAACACAGAGTGTGACTCATCCTTGTGTCTTAAGAACTTTACCCATGTCCATCTGCTATAGTCATCTACGATTACTAACCCATACTTCTTGCCACTGACTGAAGCAGTTTTAACTGGTCCAAATAAGTCAATGTGCAGAAGTTCTAATGGCTTAGAGGTGGAAACAACGTTTTTAGATTTAAAAGCTGGTTTTGCAAACTTGGCTTTCTGACATGCTTCACACAGAGCATCTGAATTGAACTTCAGGTTAGGAAGTCCTCTGACCAGATTGAGTTTGTTAATCTGAGATATTCTTCTCATACTAACATGCCCCAATCTTCTGTGCCAGATCCATTGCTCGTTGTTAACAGACAGAAGACACTTTACATTCTGACTTTTCAGTTCAGAAAGTTTGATTTTGTAAATGTTGTTTTTCCTCTTTCCATTAAATAGGATAGTCCCATCTTTCTGACTAACAGATTTACATGAATTTTGATTAAAGATTATATCATAATCGTTATCACTTAATTGACTTATGGATAACAGATTATGCATTAATCCATCTACTAATAAGACATTACTTATAGAGGGAAGATTTCTATTACCTACTGTTCCAGAGCCAATGATCTTTCCCCTCTGATTGCCTCCAAAGCCTACATGGCCTCCAGACTTAAGTTCCAGGCTTTGGAACATATGCCTTCTTCCCGTCATGTGTCGTGAGCAGCCAGAGTCCAGGTACCATGACTGGTGTTTCTGCTTTGCTGCTAAAGATATCTACAACATGTATTATTTTATCCTTAGGTACCCATATTTTCTTGGGTCCTGATTTATTAGTTTTACCAAAACTCTGGTTGAATTTTGGTTTGACAGAATAATTACTACTAGTATATTTGATGTCATGTGTGTGCCCATATACAAAGTGTGAATCAAGTGAAGTGCGTTTTATCACTAAATCCATGGCATTGTTTGGTGTAGGTACCTTACCTTGGTATCTTATTCCTTTTCTGCCATTTCTTCTAACTCCATAGATCATTGAAGCCATCTTGCTTCTATCTATGTTTTTAGCTAGAAACTTCTGAAAGCTGTGATCATACTCCTTGATGATCTCATCAGCACTGCTGGGAGTTTCAGGGATTGTTTCCTTCTGAGAGTTTTGTAATAGATTTTCTAATTTTGAAATTTTATTTTTCAACTCAGAATTTTCCAATTTGAGACTCTCAGTTTTATCAGAGTCAGAAGCAAGATCCCTTTTCAGGTTTCTGAATTTGACTCTGATCTGCTGATATCTTTCCAGAATCTCATTAAGGCTTTCAGCTAGTTCAGCCTTAGTAAAATTAATAGCGAAGTCAGGAAATACCTCTTCTGTGTCTGATTCAGAGTCTGATTCAGAAGCTTCACTGTCTTCTGTTATGTTTTCCATGAGAGCTATGTTTGCTCTCTCATCATCTGATTCTGATTCAGCTTCAGATGTGTCAGAGCCATCCCATGTAGCCATGAGACTTTTCTTCTTTTCCTTGCCAAACTTTCTTCTGGGCTTTTCCTTCTGAAGCTTTGGGCAGTCACTTTTGTAGTGCCCTTGCTCGTTACATTCATAGCAGATGATGTCTTTGTTGTTTGGTTTTCTGCTTCCTGAAGAGCCTTCAGATCTTCTGTATCTAGAGGAGGGTTCTGACCTTCTGTATCTGGAGGAGGATTCATTATGATTCTCTGATCTTCTTGGATTCCTGAACTTTCTTTGCCTCTGCTTCCACAGTTGGTTCACCCTTTTGGAAAGGAGAGACAGTTCATCTTCTTCTGATGAGGACCCATCAGAGGTTTCTTCTACAGCCTGCAAAACTTTGGAGTCAGACTTTCTGTTAGATTTTAAAGCTAATGGCTTACCTTGCTTTTGAGGTTCATCAGCTTCTAGCTCTATCTCGTGACTTCTGAGGGAGCTGACAAGTTCCTCCAGAGAGATTTTGTTGAGATCCTTAGCTAGCTTCAGCGTTGTGACCATTGGCCTCCACTGTTTTGGCAAGCTTCTGATGATCTTCTTAACATGATCAGCAGTAGAATACCCTTTGTCCAGAACTTTGAGACCAGCAACCAGAATCTGAAATCTTGAGAACATTGTTTCAATAGATTCACTTTCTTCCATCTTGAATGCCTCATACTTCTGAATGAGTGCAAGAGCTTTAGTTTCTTTAACTTGAAGGTTGCCTTCATGCGTCATTCTCAGAGAGTCAAACATATTCTTTGCAGTGTCTCTGTTTGATATCTTTTCATATTCAGAGTAAGAGATAGCACTGAGAAGAATTGTTCTGGCCATGTGATGGTTTTTGAAATCACGCTTTTGTTGATCAGACATTGCTTTCATGTCAATCTTCTGACCATTTGCATTCACTGGGTGCGTGTATCCATCAGTCACCATATCCCACAGATCAGCATCATGGGCTAGAAAGAAGCTTTCAATTCTGTCTTTCCAATAATCAAAGTTCTCTCCATCAAAGACTGGAGGTTTTCCACTGAATCTGTCTCTTTCTTCATTGTTGTCATTGCTAATGTTTTGATGTGGTCCTGCCCTTGTGTTTTTCTAACGCTGGATCTTGTACTAACACGGTTAAGTGTTATAAACTCATAACCAGGCGCTCTGATGCCAATTGAAGAAGTGAAAAACACAAGAAGGGGGGTTGAATTGTTAAAACTTGAAATCAAATGCAGACAACACGTTATTTTTATCCTGGTTCGTTTGATCTCAAACTACTCCAGTCCACCCGTCAAGGTGATTTCGCCTCTCTCCAACGAGGTCTTAATCCATTATATTCAACTGAATACACAACTGTTAAAGCCTTCTTGAGTCTAACCACAAACCAGTTTATCTCAAGGAATTTCTTTTACAGATAAATGACCAAAAGTGTGTTTGATGTTTTCTAGAAAAACTATATATCACTACTGTGATAATACACAAAATAAAGCTTATATGAAACTAGATTGCTAGAGCTATAGAGTAAGCGGTTGAGAACTTTAGCAAACTGAATGAGTGAGGACGAAGATGATTGGCTTATGCGTATGTGCGTATTAGAGAATTAGCCATTTCTTTTCTCACTGATTTGTTTAAATATCCTTGGAATAGATACGTTGCTATCCATAATTCCATTTCAATGCTCATAACGTTCTTTCCTTTTTGAGAAGATCTTTGTCTTGGAATAAAGTCGTTGGTAATTAATCTGCCTTGAATGCAGTAACATTGACACTTCAGAATGTTCTGCTTAATGAAAATCATAGTGTTCTTGGCTTTAGCTTATTCTGACGCTTCTTAGTGCTGATGACATGATTAGGATCTTGATCAGAGTCAGAGTATGTTTTGTGCAGATTCTGTTCATCGAACTTCAGCGTAGCACATGTTTGATCTTCTGATCTGACATATCTTCTGATGCTGATGTTGATATTCTGATGCTGATTCCATCAGAGTTTCTGTAAATATAAAGCATAATTTTGAGTAGCATATATGTCTTATATAAATCTCATAATTCATTTAATCTTGTATTTTGTTATCATCAAAACTCTAACTGAGGGTTGTAGAATCAAACTATGTTCTAACAGGGTGCATAGGCGTTCCTTGATATTTCAACTTCATGAGCGTACTCCTCGGTATAACATTCAACACGGATCCATTATCAATCAGCACATTGGATAGTGAATCCTTATTGCAGTTCATAGAGATGTGGAGGGCCAAGTTGTGATTCCTTCCTTCATCTGGTAATTCATCATCGCAGAAACTCAAGTTATTACATGAATTAATGTTTCCTATTACGCTGCTGAATTGGTCTATTGGCATATTACTCTCCACAAAAGCTTGGTCCAGTACCCTCATCAAGGATTCTCTGTGAGCAGATGAGTTCATCAATAAAGCCAAGATAGATATTTTTGAAGGAGTCTGCAGTAGCTGATCTACAATTCTGTAGTCGCTCGTCTTGATTATCTTCAAAATATCATCCACTTCTTTCTCTAACGTATCTCCGTTAGTCTCACCCGAAGCCTTCTTGGGTTCAACGTTCTTAGCAATTTTCTTTCCAGCACCAACATCTCTTCGAACAACTGGCGCAAACACACGACTGTTGCAGATCACCCTGCTATTTTCAGCTATATTTCCAACATCAGGCATTGGCTGGATAGGAACCTCCACTCCATCCGTTAAGATTGTAGCGTTATATTTGTAAGGCACGACCTTATCTGACTTGTAGGGGATAGGACCCGACAAACTAATCACCAATGGGGTGATAGCTGGCTTGCTATGATACTCAACTTAAAAATGGGCGGGTGCACCAAAACAAGGCACAATGACGTTTACCCCCTCTTCAACACAATCAGTCATTAATAAGTCATTTCTGGAAAACAAATCTTCGTCTGAAGAGAAATACTCATCTGCAGAGGCATACTCTTCATTGGACTCTTCTTCAGTCAAATAAACCTCAACCATATCAACTTCATGGTAATCATCTCTCTGACTTGTGACCTTAATAGTTCCATTGTCTAACAACAACTGAACACCCTTCTTCACGATTGAACATCCTCGGGAATCTCGATTGCAAACTAGGTAAGATCCATATTGGTGTTCCACCTGACCAGCCGTATGGTAGAAGGTAGCATGCAACTGCACGAGGTCCTCATTCATATACTCTACATCAAAAATTCTGAATTCACCAGGACATCCAGAAACAATATTCACTTCCTCTTCATACTCTGCCCTAGGCCTGATTATGTGGATGAGGCCCTCATCCATCATCTCCTGCAAATCAACCTTTATCTTATCGCAACCATGTATATTTATACTGCAAATAGCACAACCAGAATGGTCATACATATAGTAGCTAAATTCACAGAGGTCTGCATGCATTTTCACCAAATCTCCTCTAACCTGATTAACATCAAAAATCCAGAAGTCGCCTGGACAACCGGCCACCATATTCACAGCATTTACTCCCCCATGCTTGGGTAGAGGATTATCTTTCACATTAGGTCCCACGTCCTTGAAAGATAGAACACCAGACTTTACCAATTTATGTACCTCAGTCTTCAAAGGATAACAATTCTCAACATTATGCCCTGGTGCTCCCTGATGAAAAGCACATGTTTGGTCTGCCTTGTAATACCAAGGCAATGGTGACGGTATGGCGGGAGGTGGTCGGATTTGAACCAACTTTTTCTAAATCAATGCCGATAGTAACTCTGTATAGCTCATGGGAATAGGTTCATAACTCTCCCTTCTCTGATTATACCCTTGATTCCCCTGTTGGGACGGTCTCTGATAAGCAACGGTAGTTGGAGCGGCATTCATAACGGGAGTAACTGAGGCGACTTGCTGATGACGCTGATAATTCCTTCTAGGAGTGTTTACCCTCCTCTCATGTATAACAACATTTGCATCTCCTTCTTTCTTCTTGGTAAACCCATAAGATGGCTTCTTCACACCTCCAGATCCTTCACTTTTTGTCAAACGGCCTTCTCTTACAACCTCTTCTAAGTGGATACCCATTCCTACCATTTCAGTAAAGTCACTTGGCGCACTTGCTACCATCCTCTCGTAGTAGAAAGCACCCAGCGTCTTCAAGAAAATCTTAGTCATATCCTTCTCTTCCATGGGAGGAATCACTTGGGCGGCTACCTCACGCCACCTTTGCGCATACTCTTTAAATGATTCCCTGTCTTTCTGAACCATGGCCCTGAGTTGATCACGGCCAGGCGCCATGTCCATGTTGTACTTGTATTGTTTGATGAATGCTTCTCCCAAATCATTAAAAGTATGGATATTGGCGTTGTCCAAACTCATATACCACTTCAGCGCAACACCGATCAAACTATCCTGAAAAAAGTGAATCAGCAGACGCTGATCATCAGTATGGGTAGACATTCTCCTCACGTACATCACCAGATGAGCACGAGGGCAATTGTTGCCCTTGTACTTCTCAAACTCCGAGACCTTAAACTTAGAAGGTATCTTAACATTTGGGACCAAACATAGCTCATTCACATTCTTCCCAAATAGCTCTTTTCCCCTGAGGGCCTTCATCTCTCTCTGCATCTTGTCAAACTGCTCTTGAAAATCATCCATTCTATCATAAAGACCCAAGTCTTCACTCGGTGGAGGGAAAGGAGGGCACACATCATTATTAACAAATGGAACCAAATTCACCGACGACGGTGCAGCAGGAACATGTACCACAGGAGGTGCAGGAGTAACAATAGTCTGAACCACTGGAGTATCTTAGGGACCAAGATTAAAACCTTCCGGTGCAAAATTCTCTGGCATTCCCCGTGGATAACTTTGGGGCATGCGATTCTGAACAACAGTTGGAGTAACATATACGGGAGAAGTTGGAGCTTCAGTAGTTGCCCTTGTTGGTTGAGTTTGAGCACTCGGTGGCTGATTCTGAGCAGCCACCAGAGCTTCCATCAGAGTAGTCAGATTGGCCATGCCGACCTTCAAAGTAGAAACTTCCTCGCGCAGCTCGCGATTCTCTTGTTCTAAGTTGTTCATCTTCTTTTTGAAATTTGCCCGAGTGTTGTAGTGATGAGTCAGCTTGCTGAACGAAGTAAAGAAGCTTGGTAAGACACCTGGATATGCATAACAAATGCAAGAAATATGTGCAATATGATATGCAATGCACATGATTATTTTTAATTTGTTATTTAATATTTCAAGGGATTTATAGATTTATAGATATATTGCAAACATCAAAGTAATAACGCATTTGAAATACTAAAATTTTTATTATAATAACTCAAAATGGATTACAAGTTTCAATGATCCCAAGTACAAAATGAAAATAAAATCTGAAACCCTGAGAAATAGATTTGATGGAGATCACTCTGTACGCTGGCGCTTCCCTGTGAGCCTGGCAATCTGAGCCTTCAACCTCTGGTTTTCCTCCGCATATCCGGTGGCAACCTCCTTCCAATCATCTGAATCAGGAAGTGAGTAATCAGCACCTGATTGAGGCTTAGGAGAAAATAAATCCCCTTGCCTCTCTATAGACTCTACTGCTCGAATCTCAAGGATCTAAATCAAGTCATCTTTCTCCTTCAAGTCTGCTCTATAGGAACTCTCTAAAGTTTGAAACTTGTTCTTCCAAGCATCCTTTTCCTGTTGCATCCTAACCAAAGCAAGTTGCAGCTCTTCTAGATCATCTAATAAGGGAGGAGTGGTCTTCACAAATAGATCAGACATGGGTGTTGTTGCACCCCAAAATTTGCCCTCCCATATTCTTCAAAAAATTGCCAAGCCAAGTCACAAAACTCCCCAAGGTTTGCACAGTGCAACTATCTCCTATACAGTCAAAACTAGGGTTTATGTGCTGATCAAGAAAATGGAGTGTTCAAAGGCCCAATCAAGTCTCACATGCCTACAAAGATGGTCAAGCATCCTCATATCAAGTTTCAAGGCATTCAGCTCAAAATTGCACAGTCAAAACCCTAAATTGCACTACAGTCAACTGTAGGGGCAAAATGGTCATTTGACAGTCAAAAATCCAAATTTTTGGTCAACATATCATTTTGAAGCCACAAACATCATTTGATCAATGCTTGATCATGATTCTCAAAATTTGGCTCAGAAATCATCCAGTTGCAAAAGTTACTATATTTGGACAGCTGAAAAAGTCAACTGAAATTGACCAGGGCATAACTTTCACATGGATTATCAGAAAAATTCCATCCAAAGCTCATTTTGAAGAGAAAGACATTTCCTACAACTCATCTTCATACTTCAAGTCCAAGAAATGCTCTCACAAAAAGTTATCAATTTCAACATTATAGGTCATTTTCAAAAGTCAACAAAAAGAGACTTTAAGTCAAAGGCCATAACTTGAGATTGGTAAATCAAAATGACATGGGACAAAAGTAATTGGTTAGAGGACTCAAAGACCTTCCCAAAATGTCCAAGAACATGAGAAAAGATTAAAAATTGAGCAAGTTATGCCTTGTGGAAGTTGGGAAATTTTTGGATATTTTGAAAAGTCAACTTTGATCCAAATGACCTAAAATTGCTAATGGGCCCATTTTTCTTCCATGATTCATCATTCCAAGCATATGCACGACCACCTGGCCCAAAGGGAAGTATTTTCTCATTTTTTATTCATTTATTTGAATTTTTATTTATATTAATTCAATTAAATCAATTAAATATGTGGAAAATATCTAAATGAACCAAACCAATCTTTTTATACATGTTTTAAGGTCAATATTTCGTGTAAAGGCAAACTAGGAAAGATTTGGAGCTAATTGATCATAATTGATACAAAAACCATGTGGAAAAGATATGAAAAGATCTTGGAAAATCAAATATGCAAAATCATCAATGCCATGGATTTTATTCAATTTTCTTAACCTAATGCATTCCATACAAATACTAGATCATAAACCTAATGCAAGGACACACTGAATGCTGCACAAAAGACCAATATACAAACTTGAAAAATTCTCCATAAAATTCAATTCTGAAATCATTGGTAGAGGGCGATTCAAGGCACAAAAGCTTTTCCAATAGCTTCCTCAAGTCCTCCTGATCACATTGCAATCCAAAACATCAACTCAAACTCCAGGAATTGGTATATAGAACCCTCCCTGTACAGCAAAAAAGTGACAATCGTATTTTCAATTCTAGGCATTCTCATGACATTCTAATTATGGATTCTTGTTCTTTGTGATGTTTTAAAGCTAACCATTCTATTTAATTTGATTATCGTGCTGTGTATGAGATTTTACCATGCGCGATTTCTAGGGTTTACAGGTTTGTCAATTTAGGGCTTTGGTAACGAAGCAAAATTAGAACTCCAGACCAATGCCATTCAACTCGGCGCATGAAGACGAAGATGATGGAACCCTCGCGCTCAATTTATGAGCGTTGAGGGGCCAATCGCTATTTTTCCAAAAGCCTTCTAATGAAACGCATCCAAAACCGTGGCCTATGCGTTTGATGTTTCAGGAACAGGGAGGACGATGATATCGTGGCAACCAGTGATACGTTCTTTTGAATTTCGCGCTAAAACTTTATCCATATGCGTTGCTTGTTTTATATTATTTGTTTAATGTTTAATGTTAATACACGTAAGTTGGCACAGTTGGTTGGAGAAAGCGCTGGTAACCCTCATGACCTGGGTTCAAGTCCCAGGTCTTGCACATCTCAATATTATTTTTCCATAATAACTCCTATGCAGCACTTACGTTAAGGATCATCATACACGCTCAGAAATCAACATCCACGCGTCCAAGGGAGGCAGATCAAGGGTTCAGAATTGAAGAACACCATGAGGATGAGTCAACGCGCGCATACGTGGCCTGGAAAAGTCCACAAATCTCATGCTTAACTGGGCCAGATTGCTAAGGCTTGTACCTCCACTTTGGGGCCTGAACCCCCCCTGGTTTGCCTTCTCCATACTTTTTCTTATTTTATTTTTAATTGCTATTATATTCTTCTTTATTTGTTTTAATTAATTATTTTTTTTCTTTACAAATTATAAAATACACAAAAATCAGAAAAAGAGAGAAATATAATATTTATTTATTTTAATTATTTTCATAAATAAATTAACATGTAAATTAATTTAGTATTAATTTAGGTTGCAACTTTAATTCTTTTCATAATAAAATATAAAAAATATAGAATTTAGGTTTAATTGTTAATTTTATTCCTTTTTAATTTTCCCTTTTTACAATAATATTACTTATTTTATTTATTTTATAATTAAATTGTACAATAAAATTAGGTTTAATTTAGGTTAAAAACTTTAATATTTTCTTAAAAAAACTTAAAAATAATTAGACTTAGGTTTAGCTTTTTTATTTTAATTTTAATTAATTCTTTTCCATTAAATCTTAAAAATACTAAAAATACCCAAAAAAACATTTTCCTTTAATTTTAATTCCTTATTAATAATATTTTGCAAAAGGGTCCAACGCCCTCGTTCGTAATTTATTTAATTTCGCATATTTATTTTTATTGCTTAAATAATTATGTATCTCTCCCAAAGCGTTGTAACTTAAACTTCTCGCACTTTTTAATCCTTTTACGTTGCTTTATTTACTTTTTCTGTCAAATCGGGTCCGGTTTAATTTTGGCGGTGTGGACCTGCGCCATTTGTAATAGTTTAGATTTATTTTCCCGCAAATATTTTAACTGTTAACCAAACATGAAAGAATGTATGGACCATAATAAAATCAAGCGTAGATCACTTTAACATGACAAGACAAATGCAAATGAAAACGACACACAAATCACACACCACCCCTAGGGTACGCCTCACTGTTGCCTTGCCTCAAAAGGTGATCGTCGAGTAGAGGATGTCTTAGTAAGTCCTCATGATCCGGGAACCTGGCATGAGGGTAGCTTCTAAGGTGTCTTCCCATTGCTCTGGTGATCACCATGTCCCGAACCTCGAATTGACCCGAATACCTCCAACGGTGGTGCTACCTACCTCTCAATGGTGGGATGGCACTACTTTAAAGGACATTTACACAGACGAATTCCTTAGGGTAGGTAGGTTCTCGTAGATACTTGCTCTCCTCAAAACAAACTGAAATCTTTTCACACCAACACTTTTCAAAAGCTTTCAAAGCAAATTTTTCAAACACTCTGACGTATGAGTCGAACTGAAATTTTTCAAAGAAACTTTTTTTAAAACCCACAATTGAAAAGCAAGCAAACATTTTTGAAAACACATTGAGCAAGTACCTAAGAGCCCATGGATAACCATGGATAGAAAGGGTGCTAACACCTTCCCTTTCTATAACCTACCTCCCGAACCGAGAGCAATCTCTTTAAGGAATTTTTCTGTGCTTTTGTCCTTTCCATTTGGAGAAAATAAAAGACGGTGGCGACTCTTGCTTACCGCGACATTTCGCGAACCAGCGTTAAACAGTCAGTTCCAGATCCACCGATCACAGAACTGGCGACTCTGCTGGGGATTATCTTATAAAGTGAGGTGTACCTTAGGGCTAGGTCATAACTGTGTTTTCACTTGTATTGATTTGCTTGCTTTACTATTGTGGGTTGCATCGGAGATACATAGATCCTAACCCGGATCTGGGGATACCCTGTTAGGTAGCATAAGCTGTGAGGGACCTGTCCGGCGTAGACCGACACGGGTGAAGCAGTGGCTACGTTGGTGTGGCACCTTAGTCTGTACCGATATCCCTTGTGTCGTAACGAGGAGAATATGGGTCTTCTAAGGAGTCATTAAGCACCAACAACCTTAGAACCTTAATTGACACAACTTGGCCTTTAGAATTGTAGCAGTATGCTACGCCCATTGAGGCTAAACTCTCGTGATGGTTCTGGCCGCAAGAAAAGATTGCGATGCTGGAGTTATGACCGATTGAGGGTAGTCAATGATATTGGGATCCTCTAAGAACCCGGTTACTTTTGATTAGGACAGGTATGAACCAACAAACTGAAAGAGGGTAGTACCTAGACCTTATGCTGGCCTAAACTTTAGGGGCTTGCCTTGTGTGACTTGTGTGCCTTACATGTTTGCCTTTGTATCTGTATGTGGTGTGCTTTATCATAACATCATAGCATCATGAACATTGCATGCATCCTGCATAAGGACTGACCATTTCAAAGACAAGAGGGTTTCATCTTTGCTCAGTTTTGTAGGACATTATGATGCTTGTGCGAAGGAATACTATCCGGTTCAACTTTGTTCGTTCACCTGAGTTGCTTGATGAGTTGGTTAGCAGAATTCCAAATACCACTTCCTTCATTCAGAGGCATGGTTCTCTTCTCAGTTTAGTCACTGCAAAGCGGGATCAACAGTTGATGAGTGTTCTGACCCAGTTCTATGACCCTCAGTACCAGTGCTTCACCTTTCAAGACTTCCAGCTGGTCCCTACCCTGGAAGAGTTCTCTGATTTGCTTGGTATCCCTATCTTGGATCAGACTCCCTTTACTGGTTGGGAAAAGACCCTCAGGCTTGAGGACGTTGCTGCAGCTCTTCCTTTGACCCATCAAGAGGTAACAGACAACTGGGTGACTAGAAGCGGAGTTAAGGGTTTCTTGGCCAAGTTTCTAATGGGTAAAGCTAACAATTTCTGGAATGACCTGGACTTTAGGGCATATGAAGACATCTTGGCTCTCCTAATCTATGGGTTAGTCCTATTTCCTAATCCTGACAACTTCATCAATGTCACTGCCATAAGGATCTTTATGTCTCAGAATCCTGTGCCCACTCTCTTGGGTGACATCTTGCAACAACTTCATGCCCGTACTACCCGAAGACGAGGAACCCTATGGTGTTGTATCCCTTTGCTGGTGAGGTGGTTTATTTCGCACCTCCCTAAGTTCGTACTGAAGAACCAAGAAGGAAGAGGTTGGGCCCACAGGTTAATGTCTCTCACCGATAAAGACATCATTTGGACTTGCAGAGGTTTGGATGAGATAGCTATTATTGATCGATGCGGGGAGTATCCTAATGTTCCTCTGATTGGTACTCAAGGAGGGATCTCTTACAATCCATGTCTAGCATTCCGTCAGTTTGGAAGAGCAAGAAGAGCAGGTCCCCATGAGATGTTGGTGCCTCACCTCAGTTTCGAGTTTCAGGTGGATAGTGACGAGCTACGTCGTAGGTTCATCAAGGCTTGGGACAAGGTTCATAAAGCTGACCCACAAGAGCTAGGGCCAAAGACTTCTTTACCTATGGAAGCCTACTACAAATGGGTTCGCATCCGTGCTCAGAAGTTAGGTATGCCGTATGAAGCTGTCAGACCCGTCATTCTTGAGTGTCCTGATAAGGATGGTGTTCCTCCAACTGTCCTTCCTCCTCAGATACCTACTGATTATGAGACATTGAAGAGATCTTGGTCGCAACTGCAAGAAGAGCGAGATTCTTACCGGGAAAAGTTCAACGAGCATGAATTAAAGATCCAGAAGCTGACAAAGCAGTTGGAGAATGAGAGAGCTCTGAATGCCTACATCCGTACTGAGAAGAGGAGACCATGGGATCAATAAGGAGCCCTAGACGTGCTTTTACAGTTTTATTTCCTTTCCAGTATTTCCTTTCATGTAAACGCCTAAGGGCAACTTGTTGAATAATTTCAGTTGCAAAGTTGAATCTAATGAAGTGTGTTCTTTTTTTTGTTTACAAAGTTGATTCCTGATTGTCTTTGAAAACATAATTCATACGCATTTCATACATCATGTGCATAGCAGGTTTTCCCCTTTTCAGGTTGCTTACAGTTCTTCGCTGTTTATTTCAGCATCATGAATCCCGAATCTGCATCAACTGAGACATCAATCAAGGCTCTTCAGGCGCAGAATGCGCAGTTTCAGGAACTAATCAAGGGTCTGGCTAAAGGCCAAGAAGAACTAAAGGCTATGCTCCTGAAGAAGGAGAAGAAGAAGAAGAGAAGAACTGTTCTGTTCAACTCGGGCCGAAGGTTTGGCAATACTCTGCAGCATGAAGAGGCTGGTTCTTCTGTTGGCAAGAGTCCTTCTCAGGCAGAAGTAAAGGTTCCTACTCCAGTAGTCTCCGACAACGAGACAGATTTTGATGAAGAGCAGTACCCTCCGGCAGATGACAGATATAAGCAACTGGAGGACAGGTTGAAGGCTATGGAGGTTCAGCAGGTACCTGGGCTGGATTTCGGAGATCTGGGTTTGTCGACTGGTGTGATCATCCCCCACAAGTTCAAAGCACCATCCTTCTCCAAGTATGACGGGGCGTCTTGTCCCAAGCTGCACTTAAGGTCCTATGTTCGGAAAATTCATCCGTACTCTGCGGATAAGAATTTATGGATCCACTTCTTCCAGGAGAGTCTTTCAGGGACTCATCTCGAATGGTTCTATCAGCTGGATGGGACCAAGGTTCGTAACTGGGAGGAGTTGGCTACTGCTTTCTATAAGTAGTATCAATATAATGCCGACCTTGCCCCCACACGTACCCAACTCCAGGGTATGGCGTTAGGTGCAAGCGAAGGTTTTAAGGAGTACGCTCAGAAGTGGAGAGACCTGGCTGGCAGGGTGCAGCCACCATTGACTGATCGGGAGTTGGTAGACATGTTCTTGGGGACCCTATCTGGGCCGTTTTTCAACCATCTGATCGGGAATTCTTCTGCTGGGTTCACTGATTTGATCTTGACTGGAGAGAGAATTGAAGCTGGGTTGAAGTCTGGGAAGATTGTAAAGGGTGCATCATCTAGTTCGGAAAAGAAACCCTTCAAAAAGGAGTCTAGTGCCGTGTATGGTTCTAGGAAATCAGAGAGACCTGAGCACCGCCAATCTGTCAGTGCGGTGATGATTGCTAAGCCTGCTGCCGCTCCTCGGCCAAACAATTCTCAAAGGGCTGAAAGACCCCGGAGGGAGTTTACCCGGTTAAACATGACCCTATCGCAGATTCTGCCACAGTTGCTATCCACTAACTTAGTGACTGTCAGGGAGGCTCCAAAGTTCCCTAATACAACATCTCCCAAGTACAACCTGAATGCTCGTTGTGCTTACCACTCAGAAAGCCCGGGGCATTCTACCGACGACTGTTGGGCGTTGAAGAATAAGGTGCAAGACCTTATCGACGCAAAGGAGATATAATTCGAAGCACCTGCAAAACCGAATGTAGTTACTGCCCCTATACCTCAGCACGGGGTGAATGCTGTTGATGAAGACGCTTATGCTGTTTTTGTGGATGATCTAGCCACTCCTCTAAAGATCGTCAAGAAGAACCTACTGCAGGCCGGTTTATTTCCGGGTTGTAGTGAGGGTTGCTTATTCTGTGCTGTGTCCCCATCTGGTTGTCCCTTGCTAAAGTTAGGCATCCAAAGCTTAATGGATAGCAAGGAGATTCTATTCAAGAAGTCTGCTGTTCGGTTGGTTCCAATGGAAGAAGTTTCTGTGGTGACTATCTTCAATAATCCGATCCCGGCTCTCCAGAAGAAGCCCGTTCAAATTATGACCGTTGCACCCGTTATTATCACCGTTCCAGGGCCCCTGCCCTATGTATCTGATAAAGCTGTCCCTTGGCACTATGGGGCAGATGTATATATAAACGGGATTAAACAAGAGCTCAACGCTGGCGCCAGCATCTGTGACATCACTGGCCCAGCCAAAGTTACCCGCAGTGGCAGGCTCTTCTCGCCTGACATTGCACCGCCTGCTGCCCGAAGACCGCTCCTGATAATTCCTACGAGTACACCTATTCCTGTTGCTGATCAAGTTGTTGTTCCTGCTGCTAATCCGATTGTTTCTCCTGCTGCCGAGTCATCCAATGCTCGGGGCAAGGGAATTGAAGCTGAGCCTGCCCAGATGGAGGCACCCATACCCATAGCTGCTGAGGCCTCCCCACAAGAGATGGAGGAGATTCTGAAGATCATAAAGAAGAGCGATTTTAATGTTGTGGAACAGCTGGGGCATACGCCCTCCAAAATCTCCATGCTCTCTTTATTGCTGTGCTCTGAGGCCCATGCAAAGGCCCTAATCTCGTTCCTCAAGACGGCCCATGTGCCACGTGAAACCTCTGCAGTCCAGTTCACTGATTGCGTGGCAAGTCTAACGGCAGATAATGGCTTGGGCTTCTCAGACGCTGACTTGACCGCAAAGGGGAGAAATCATAATGATGCTCTGCATGTCTCAATTGAATGCAGGGGCACCACCTTGGCACATGTGTTGGTTGATACTGGGTCATCTTTGAATGTGCTACCCAAGAAGGCTCTGGATCGTCTAGATTGTGAAGGCCTGTAATTGAAACCCAGCAACATCATCGTCAGGGCCTTTGATGGTTCAAAGAGGATGGTCCATGGAGAGGTTGACATTCCAATTCGTGTGGGCTCTCAGGTGTTCGACTCCACTTTTTATGTGATGGACATCCGTCCATCTTACTCTTGTCTGCTAGGTCGACCCTGGATACATAAGGCTGGGGCAGTGACCTCTATCTTGCATCAGAAGCTGAAGTACCCCGTCAGAGGGAAGATTGTCACCGTGCAAGGAGAGGAAGAATATATGGTGAGCCACCTGAACTCCTTCAGGTACATTGAGATGGATGGGGAGTTTATTGAAACCCCCTTTCAGCATTTCGAGGAGGTGTTTCCCATTGCAGCAGCAACAACCGAAGAAGGTGCTCCTTTGAAGATGGCTTCCCTGAAGGATGCCCGGGCTGTGGTTCAGAAGGGTGAATGTGCCGACTGGGGTAGACTTCCAGACTTCACACAGAAGACTGATAAACTTGGGCTGGGTTTTACCACAGAAGGTCAGAGAGCTATGAGGAAAGCGAAGATCGGAAGGCCTCTGGTATTTATTAAAAGCTCAGGAGTGAATGCTGTTGGGGAAGACCATGAAGTGGACGAAGCTGAATTCAACAGCTGGATCTATCCGACGGCCGAAGACGGATTGAACAATTGGAGTGCAAAGGACCATACCCCTGTTACCTTTGTGACGCAGTAATAAATTTCTTTGTTTCGTTATTTTGTAATAAACAATGATAAACTCTATGGCCCGGTGTCTTACCCGAGGCACCGTGGTTCTATTTGTGAGGGCATACAAACTGTCATTTTATACATCATGAATAAAAATCTTGGACGTATTTTTCGCATTGCAAATATTGTGTTCCTTTTCTGTCTTTCTTTTCCTTTACATAATTTTCAAAACAGCTGTATTTACACACACACTCACTCATACAGGTTTCAATCCACTCTGGATCTTACTGATAACAACTCTGCTACTGCCAATTATGACTTCGAAAATCCGATCAACTTAGCCGAAGACGAAGGTGAAGATGATTGCGAAGTGCCTGGCGAGCTTGCAAGACTGTTGCTTCAGGAAGAGAGGGCAATTCAACCCCATGAAGAGCCAGTGGAAACCATAAACCTGGGTACCGAGGCAGACAGGAAAGAGGTAAAGATTGGTGCCAACCTAGAGCTCAGCGTGAAGCAACGGTTAACCAAGATGTTACATGACTATATGAAGATCTTTGCCTGGTCCTACGAAGACATGCCCGGGTTGGATACCGATATTGTCGTCCATCACTTGCCGACTAGGGAAGACTGCCCTCCAGTTAAACAAAAGGTCCGTCGGATGCGTCCAGAGATGTCTGAGAAGATTAAAGCCGAGGTCATGAAACAGTTTGATGCGGGGTTCCTTGCAGTAACTTCTTACCCTCAGTGGGTCGCTAATGTGGTGCCGGTACCTAAGAAGGACGGTAAGGTCAGAATGTGTGTCGATTACAGGGATCTGAACAGGGCTAGCCCCAAGGATGACTTCCCCTTACCTCACATTGATGTCCTTGTTGATAATACAGCTCAGCACAAAGTATTCTCTTTCATGGATGGCTTTTCAGGTTACAATCAGATCAAGATGGCACCTGAAGACATGGAAAAGACTACATTCGTTACTCAGTGGGGCACCTTCTGTTACAAGGTCATGCCGTTCGGATTAAAGAATGCTGGGGCAACCTACCAACGTGCCATGGTTGCCTTATTTCATGACATGATCCATCACGAGATAGAGGTGTATGTGGACGACATGATCGCTAGGTCCCAGACTGAGGAAGAGCACCTAGATCATCTGCAGAAGTTGTTTGACCGGTTGAAACTATACAAACTAAGATTGAACCCGAACAAGTGCACCTTCGGGGTAAGATCTGGGAAGTTGCTAGGCTTCGTGGTCAGTGATAAAGGTATTCAAGTGGACCCTGCTAAGGTCAAAGCTATTCAAGAGATGCCAGTCCCTAAGACAGAGAAGGAAGTCAGAGGCTTTTTAGGACGTCTGAATTACATCGCTCGATTCATATCTCATCTGACTGCTACCTGTGAGCCAATCTTCAAGCTGCTGAAGAAAGATCAGGTAGTACGTTGGAACGATGAATGTCAGGCTGCCTTCGACAGAATCAAAGAGTATCTCCAAGAACCACCTATCCTTATGCCACCGGTTGAAGGGAGACCTCTGATACTATACTTAACAGTGCTTGACAACTCAATGGGGTGTGTGCTGGGGCAGCATGACGAGTCTGGCCGAAAAGAGCATGCCATTTATTACCTTAGCAAAAAGTTTACCGACTGTGAGACCCGATACTCACTGCTTGAGAAAACTTGCTGCGCTTTGGTATGGGCTGCTCGCCGGCTGAGACAGTATATGCTGACTCACACTACTTTGTTGATCTCAAAAATGGATCCGATAAAATACATATTCGAAAATCCTGCTCTGTCTGGGAGAATTGCAAGATGGCAAATGATCTTGACGGAATACGACATTCAGTACACCACCCAGAAAGCCATCAAGGGGAGTGTATTGGCAGACCACTTAGCTCATCAAGTTGTAGATGATTATCAATCAATGAACTTCGAGTTTCCGGATGAAAGCATCATGATAGTAACTGATTGTGAAGTACCTGGACCGGATGAAGGACCTGAGCCAGGATCCCGATGGTCTATGCACTTTGACGGAGCCTCCAATGCTTTGGGTAACGGTATCGGCGCCATCATTATATCTCCACAAGGCACTCATACTCCACTCACTGCCCGGCTATGTTTCAACTGTACCAACAACATGGCGGAGTATGAGGCGTGCATCATGGGTCTTCAAGCTGCGATCGACCTAAGGATCAAATTTCTAAGTGTCTTCGGAGATTCCGCTCTAGTGATCAATCAGATCAAAGGAGAGTGGGATACGAAACATCCAAACCTGATTCCTTACAGAGAATGTGTGTTGACCCTGATTCCCCACTTCACAGAGATAACCTTTGAGCACTTTCCAAGAGAAGAGAATCAGTTGGCGGACGCGTTAGCTACAATGTCTTCAATGTTCAAGGTCAAATGGGATAATGAGGCTCCCCGGATCATCATCTGGAAACTGGACGAACCGGCATACTGTTGCGACCTCGAAACTGAATTGGTAACTGAGAAGCCTTGGTACCACGAAGTGAAGAGATATCTGGAAGCTCAGGAATACCCTGAAGGTACATCTATCAATGATAAGAAATTCCTGAGAAGGTTCGCAGCCAAGTTCTTCCTTAGCAACGACATCTTGTACAAGAGAAACCATGATTCAACCTTACTGCGTTGTGTGGATAAGACTGAAGCAGAAAGAATCATGGAAGAGCTACATGAAGGGACCTTTGGTACACATTCCAGTGGGCATACTATGGCTAAGAAAATCCTACGGGCAGGATATTACTGGTCCACAATGGAAGCCGACTGCTACCAACACTCCAGGACATGCCACAAGTGCCAGATCTATGCAGACAAGGTGCATGTTCCTCCGGTTCCCCTGAATGTTCTGACTGCGCCTTGGCCGTTCGCAATGTGGGGCATAGACATGATCGGTGAGATAAAACCTACAGCATCTAATGGGTATCGCTTCATCCTAGTGGCGATTGATTATTTTACGAAGTGGGTTGAGGCAGCATCCTATGCTACGGTGACCAAGACCGTTGTGGCACGGTTCATTCGGCACAACCTGATCTGTCGATACGGCGTCCCTGAGCGGATAATTACAGACAACGGTACCAATCTGAATAACAAGATGATCGCTGAGCTCTGCGAACAGTTCAAAATACAGCACCACAATTCTTCTCCTTACAGACCGAAGATGAATGGGGCTGTAGAAGCAGCAAATAAGAACATCAAGAAAATCGTGCAGAAGATGACAGTGACGTACAAAGATTGGCACGAGATGTTATCGTTCGCTCTACATGAGTACCGTACCTCAGCTAGGACGTCAACCGGGGCAACTCCTTTCTCTCTGGTTTATGGCATGGAGGCAGTCTTGCCGATTGAAGTACAAATTCCCTCTCTCCGGATAATGAAGGATGCAAATCTGAACGAAGATGATTGGATCCAGACACGACTTGATCAACTCAATCTCATTGATGAAAAGAGACTTGCTGCTATCTGTCATGGTCAGACGTATCAGAAACGGATGATCAGGGCATTTAACAAAAAGGTCAGACCACAGGAATATCAAGTTGGGGATCTGGTAATCAAGAGAATCATCCTTCCTCAGAGTGATCCAAGGGGAAAATGGACCCCTACGTACGAAGGGCCATTTGTGGTCAAGCATGTGTTCTCAGGAGGAGCCATGATATTGACCAACATGGATGGTGACGACCTTCCTCACCCCGCCAATGCAGACATAGTTAAAAAATACTACGCATAAAAAAAAAAGACCCGCTAGGCTGACATGCCTAGGCAAAAATTAGGGCTTCCCGTCGAACCAAAAGGGTTCGGGCAAAATGAAGGGATGAAAATGAAAAAATCTGTACACCCGGCAAGTCGAAAACCTGAAAGGGCGGCTTGGGCAAAAATGGGTATCCCGGTGGACTGAAAACCCGAAAGGGCGGTCCAGGCAAAAATTAGGGATAAAAGCGTAATACTATGTCTCATTGGATCACTTTGCATCCAGAATCCGGTATCTACATCAAGCTCAGACGGCATCGATCAGTCAGCTTCATCTTCAACCAAGGTCATCAAGTGATGAGACGCTCGGAATTATAAAGACAATAGCAGAGTTGAAACCCAGTGGATCATTCATACTTCACACAGCTGTTTTATTTTCTTTTGTACAAAATTTGTATAAACTCTCTTGTTCGGCGCCGTACCTCTTACTAGGACGTCAGCTTCTTGTATACAAAACGCCTATTCACGGGCCATTCAAAATCAATATAAATATATTTTCAGTTAAACGTGCCAAGTGTTTTTCTTTTTCTGTTTTGTTTTGCGAAGAACGTCCAAGGTTCAATTTGTGATATATGCATTGACAATAATTTGCTAACTCATAAGTATTTGCATACGAAACAAAGGAATTAATCGCAGGTGACACTAGAAACAGGGGCAATAAAAGAGTTGTCCGAGCAGTCTAATTGTTCTATCCTCCAAGGTACCAAGGTAGGTTCAGCTAAAGAATATGACCAGTACATCTTAATCCCCCAGGAGAGTCCCATCCAGTTCCCCAGGAAAGTTGGAATTCATCTCCCCAAGCAGTAAGCTTATCCCCAGTAGATTCTGGAAGCTTATCCCTCGCAAAGCACGAACGCGTCGTCCGGCTTTATTTAAAGAGTTATTTCCTTAACAGGATATAACTGGGTTATCCTCAGCCAAAAGCCACGGAAAGAGCGTCCTCGACGAAGTCTTCTTACCCCAGCGAAGTCCATCAACACTTCCAACAACAAGGGTACCCCCAGCAAATTATTATCTACACTCAGCAAGGCATCCCTCTTCCCACAGAGTATTGCTTCCCAGCATGGTCGCTAGAGCATCTTTTCTCCCCGCAGAATCTTCCAAGTTTATTCCGCAACGGAGTCATCTTCTCATACCGGTATACTTGCAACTATCATCCCCAGCGGAAGCAATACCGATTCTCCAACATCAGCCCAGGATATGACTTCCCGGCACCCGTCAAGGATTTACTTTCCTAGACGAAAACATATTCATAAAACATCACATACATCATTATAGCATGCATAGACGCATCATATCATACAAATCTCATTTATGTTGAGAACATCATTGCTTGATCCATATCATGCATTGCATATGACTGACCTTTACCTTTCAGGAAGGATGCAGTTGAGACTCTCAAAACATATTTCAAGGCCTTCTCTAGCCCAGCTAAATCGACCCCCAACAGATTTTTCTGATAAAGACTCAGTAGAAATTATCCCTATGGTCCCCTCTCCGACAAGTGCGTGAGGTGGTAATTCCTTTTTCAGATGTTTCCCTCTCCGACGATGAGTGTGAGGTGATAGTCTCCTATGGTCCCCTCTCCGACAAGTGCGTGAGGTGGTAATTCCTTTTTCAGATGTTTCCTTCTCCGACGATGAGTGTGAGGTGATAGTCTCCTTATGGTCCCCTCTCCGACAAGTGCGTGAGGTGGTAATTCCTTCTTCAGATGTTTCCCTCTCCGACGATGAGTGTGAGGTGATAGTCTCCTATGGTCCCCTCTCCGACAAGTGCGTGAGGTGGTAATTCCTTTTTTCAAGATGTTTCCCTCTCCGACGATGAGTGTGAGGTGATAGTCTCCTATGGTCCCCTCTCCGACAAGTGCGTGAGGTGGTAATTCCTTCTTCAGATGTTTCCCTCTCCGACGATGAGTGTGAGGTGATAGTCTCCTATGGTCCCCTCTCCGACGGTGTGTGAGGTGGTAATTCCTTTTTCAGATGTTTCCCTCTCCGACGATGAGTGTGAGGTGATAGTCTCCTATGTTCCCCTCTCCGACAAGTGCGTGAGATGGTAATTCCTTTTTCAGATGTTTCCCTCTCCGACGGTGTGTGAGGTGACAATTCCTTTTCCTATGATTCCCTCTCCGATGGTGTGTGAGTTGGTAAGTCCTTTTCAGATGTTTCCCTCTCCGACGTTGAGTGAGGTGATTTCCTTTCAGATTATAATGGCCTATGGTTCTCGTTCCGATCCTGCGAAGATGGTATTTCCCACCAAGATTTTCTCAAACGAGCGTTGTTGAAGTTAAAATCACCCAAGGTTATCCTACCATTCATGCTAAGGCAGTAACCATACCTGGTTCATTCATCATCTTCTGAAGCTCCAGATCCAGCTCCTGTAACCAGTCAGGGCACATCTATACCAAGCACCTAAAATCAGCTCCTGCAACGTGCCAGGTACTCATTTTTCTTTTGCAGGTATGCAGGTTCTCGCTAAGGAATCTCCTAAGCGATCAACATCCAGATGGCATCTATAAGCCCATCATCCTATCCAGCAATCTCCGAATGGCATCTATAAGCCCATTCCCCCATCACACTGCCACTATGTGAGCGCAAATTTCTGGGCACTCTAGTGTTCAATCATCTTCTACCCTCGGATTACGAAAGGCACGCCAGCCAATCTGCATCCTCAGGTCTAAGAAGATTGAACAGGGGCAACTGTTGTACCCCAAAATTTGCCCTCCCATATTCTTCAAAAAATTGCCAAGCCAAGTCACAAAACTCCCCAAGGTTTGCACAGTGCAACTATCTCCTATACAGTCAAAACTAGGGTTTATGTGCTGATCAAGAAAATGGAGTGTTCAAAGGCCCAATCAAGTCTCACATGCCTACAAAGATGGTCAAGCATCCTCATATCAAGTTTCAAGGCATTCAGCTCAAAATTGCACAGTCAAAACCCTAAATTGCACTACAGTCAACTGTAGGGGCAAAATGGTCATTTGACAGTCAAAAATCCAAATTTTTGGTCAACATATCATTTTGAAGCCACAAACATCATTTGATCAATGCTTGATCATGATTCTCAAAATTTGGCTCAGAAATCATCCAGTTGCAAAAGTTACTATATTTGGACAGCTGAAAAAGTCAACTGAAATTGACCAGGGCATAACTTTCACATGGATTATCAGAAAAATTCCATCCAAAGCTCATTTTGAAGAGAAAGACATTTCCTACAACTCATCTTCATACTTCAAGTCCAAGAAATGCTCTCACAAAAAGTTATCAATTTCAACATTATAGGTCATTTTCAAAAGTCAACAAAAAGAGACTTTAAGTCAAAGGCCATAACTTGAGATTGGTAAATCAAAATGACATGGGACAAAAGGCATTGGTTAGAGGACTCAAAGACCTTCCCAAAATGTCCAAGAACATGAGAAAAGATTAAAAATTGAGCAAGTTATGCCTTGTGGAAGTTGGGAAATTTTTGGATATTTTGAAAAGTCAACTTTGATCCAAATGACCTAAAATTGCTAATGGGCCCATTTTTCTTCCATGATTCATCATTCCAAGCATATGCACGACCACCTGGCCCAAAGGGAAGTATTTTCTCATTTTTTATTCATTTATTTGAATTTTTATTTATATTAATTCAATTAAATCAATTAAATATGTGGAAAATATCTAAATGAACCAAACCAATCTTTTTATACATGTTTTAAGGTCAATATTTCGTGTAAAGGCAAACTAGGAAAGATTTGGAGCTAATTGATCATAATTGATACAAAAACCATGTGGAAAAGATATGAAAAGATCTTGGAAAATCAAATATGCAAAATCATCAATGCCATGGATTTTATTCAATTTTCTTAACCTAATGCATTCCATACAAATACTAGATCATAAACCTAATGCAAGGACACACTGAATGCTGTGCAAAAGACCAATATACAAACTTGAAAAATTCTCCATAAAATTCAATTCTGAAATCATTGGTAGAGGGCGATTCAAGGCACAAAAGCTTTTCCAATAGCTTCCTCAAGTCCTCCTGATCACATTGCAATCCAAAACATCAACTCAAACTCCAGGAATTGGTATATAGAACCCTCCCTGTACAGCAAAAAAGTGACAATCGTATTTTCAATTCTAGGCATTCTCATGACATTCTAATTATGGATTCTTGTTCTTTGTGATGTTTTAAAGCTAACCATTCTATTTAATTTGATTATCGTGCTGTGTATGAGATTTTACCATGCGCGATTTCTAGGGTTTACAGGTTTGTCAATTTAGGGCTTTGGTAACGAAGCAAAATTAGAACTCCAGACCAATGCCATTCAACTCAGCGCATGAAGACGAAGATGATGGAACCCTCGCGCTCAATTTATGAGCGTTGAGGGGCCAATCGCTATTTTTCCAAAAGCCTTCTAATGAAACGCATCCAAAACCGTGGCCTATGCGTTTGATGTTTCAGGAACAGGGAGGACGATGATATCGTGGCAACCAGTGATACGTTCTTTTGAATTTCGCGCTAAAACTTTATCCATATGCGTTGCTTGTTTTATATTATTTGTTTAATGTTTAATGTTAATACACGTAAGTTGGCACAGTTGGTTGGAGAAAGCGCTGGTAACCCTCATGACCTGGGTTCAAGTCCCAGGTCTTGCACATCTCAATATTATTTTTCCATAATAACTCATATGCAGCACTTACGTTAAGGATCATCATACACGCTCAGAAATCAACATCCACGCGTCCAAGGGAGGCAGATCAAGGGTTCAGAATTGAAAAACACCATGAGGATGAGTCAACGCGCGCATACGTGGCCTGGAAAAGTCCACAAATCTCATGCTTAACTGGGCCAGATTGCTAAGGCCTGTACCTCCACTTTGGGGCCTGAACCCCCCCCCCCCCCCCTGGTTTGCCTTCTCCATACTTTTTCTTATTTTATTTTTAATTGTTATTATATTCTTCTTTATTTGTTTTAATTAATTATTTTTTTTCTTTACAAATTATAAAATACACAAAAATCAGAAAAAGAGAGAAATATAATATTTATTTATTTTAATTATTTTCATAAATAAATTAACATGTAAATTAATTTAGTATTAATTTAGGTTGCAACTTTAATTCTTTTCATAATAAAATATAAAAAATATAGAATTTAGGTTTAATTGTTAATTTTATTCCTTTTTAATTTTCCCTTTTTACAATAATATTACTTATTTTATTTATTTTATAATTAAATTGTACAATAAAATTAGGTTTAATTTAGGTTAAAAACTTTAATATTTTCTTAAAAAAACTTAAAAATAATTAGACTTAGGTTTAGCTTTTTTATTTTAATTTTAATTAATTCTTTTCCATTAAATCTTAAAAATACTAAAAATACCCAAAAAAAACATTTTCCTTTAATTTTAATTCCTTATTAATAATATTTTGCAAAAGGGTCCAACGCCCTCGTTCGTAATTTATTTAATTTCGCATATTTATTTTTATTGCTTAAATAATTATGTATCTCTCCCAAAGCGTTGTAACTTAAACTTCTCGCACTTTTTAATCCTTTTACGTTGCTTTATTTACTTTTTCTGTCAAATCGGGTCCGGTTTAATTTTGGCGGTGTGGACCCGCGCCATTTGTAATAGTTTAGATTTATTTTCCCGCAAATATTTTAACTGTTAACCAAACATGAAAGAATGTATGGACCATAATAAAATCAAGCGTAGATCACTTTAACATGACAAGACAAATGCAAATGAAAACGACACACAAATCACACACCACCCCTAGGGTACGCCTCACTGTTGCCTTGCCTCGAAAGGTGATCGTCGAGTAGAGGATGTCTTAGTAAGTCCTCATGATCCGGGAACCTGGCATGAGGGTAGCTTCTAAGGTGTCTTCCCATTGCTCTGGTGATCACCATGTCCCGAACCTCGAATTGACCCGAATACCTCCAACGGTGGTGCTACCTACCTCTCAATGGTGGGATGGCACTACTTTAAAGGACATTTACACAGACGAATTCCTTAGGGTAGGTAGGTTCTCGTAGATACTTGCTCTCCTCAAAACAAACTGAAATCTTTTCACACCAACACTTTTCAAAAGCTTTCAAAGCAAATTTTTCAAACACTCTGACGTATGAGTCGAACTGAAATTTTTCAAAGAAACTTTTTTTAAAACCCACAATTGAAAAGCAAGCAAACATTTTTGAAAACACATTGAGCAAGTACCTAAGAGCCCATGGATAACCATGGATAGAAAGGGTGCTAACACCTTCCCTTTCTATAACCTACCTCCCGAACCGAGAGCAATCTCTTTAAGGAATTTTTCTGTGCTTTTGTCCTTTCCATTTGGAGAAAATAAAAGACGGTGGCGACTCTTGCTTACCGCGACATTTCGCGAACCAGCGTTAAACAGTCAGTTCCAGATCCACCGATCACAGGTGTCTCTCGGCTATACGACATCTTTAACTGAATAGGTCTCAATCGGACCCACTGAATATATGGCTCCAAAGACACAGCATCCCTAGGTCCCAAATCCTTCCTACTCTTCTTATGAATGTGACGCCAGGCCTTCGCAATATGCTCCCTAGCTTCCATGTAGTCTTCTCCTTCCTTCAGAAAGAAACTACTCAAATTAATACTATTCAGTTTATCCCTCATTGGATAACCAAGATGTCGCCGTGCAAGAACAAGGTTATAGTTAATTCCTCCCTTTGTACCAAGAAGAGGTACATTGGGGAAACTACCACAACTATCAATAATCTCTATATCCTGGTAAGCTCGATGATACCAATCAATATCCGAGTGAGTAAGTGCCATGATCTTATGATCCCAACAGGGTTCCTTCTTGACATCCCAAAAAGCATCAGACTGAGGCATATGAGAGATAAACCACCGGTATAATAGAGGCGTGCAACAGATAATCATCCCCCAGGATAAGAACTCCAAAGATGAATAGAGTAATAAGCATAACCCAACAATGTAGGAACTTGGTTTCCAATCATGAAGATCTTGATAGCATTAATGTCAACAAACTTTTCCACATTAGGAAATAAGAATAACCCATAAGCAAGTAGAGCAAAGATGGCCTCAAAAGCAACTGTACTCTTCATTTTGGCAAAGTAACGAGCTTTCTCCAGTAAGAACTGAGCTGGTAATCCTATAACCCCTCCTTTAGTAGTCATATAGGCTTCCACCTCAGATTTCCCCAGATGAATAAAAGCAGCAATCCCATGTGGTTTTGGCTCACCCACCAAACCAGTGAAAGGAACACGATCGGTAACAAGTAAATCTAATAGATAAGAATACTCCTCTAGTGTAGGCATCAACTGATAGTCGGGAAAAGTATAGCAATGATACATCGGATCATATAACTGGACCAAGGTTGAGAGAATACCCTCATTCATCTTCAGCTTCATGAGAGGAATAATGGATCCATACTTCTTCTGAAAGTCTGTAGAATACTCGATCTCGGGAATTCGACTGATCAACTCATCTATCTTGGGATCCTTGAAACTGTATTTCCCGATCTTTCTCTTTCCAGAATCCATGGTTAAAAAGTACCTGAGATATTCATAAATAGTCAACCTTTAAATCCCTTGAAATATGGTTTCTTCAAAAGATACTTATGAGTGCATGGATGCATGATGCAACAATCACACACAAGATCACACATATAGGGTTCATAGGTTCAACATCACGAGCATGAAGTCGGAGGTACTACCCATAAGGTGTTGGTCTAAAAGTTATCACCTGCCGAACAAGGTTCTAGAAGTTCCCAGAGTCTACATCCTTCCTTCAGATATTACCAACTTCCCGATTAACTCGGTAATTAGTAATATTCTCAAGAAAGACTCGTCCGAGCGTAGTATCGCGTGACAACTATTTCCAGATTACTTCGTTATAGCTTCCGCACTACACCTAAAAGGCCAAGATGGGTTTGGTATTCTATGGTTCTTAGTTTCAGTAGGCTCCCAGGTTGAAAGCAGTACGTCTTCCCGATTACTCGGTAAATGACACTACAGTCAAAGGGGCCTCCACTGAGTGGGGGATCTCATGCCTCCTTTTTTGGGATTACTCCCTCAAAGTTAACATGACTATACCGCCTGTCCTATCTTAAAGTTTTCCCAAGTTCGGGTATAGGACTTATGAGTAATCACCAAGCACCCTGAAAACAAGGAAAATCCAGACAAACTTACATACAACATATAACACAAAAACAATAATAACACATATACAGATATAAACAAAGATAGGTTTAACCCACTAAGGGATGGACCAGCAAGAGGTCAATATTTCCGCAGTGAAGTCGCCATTTTTCTGTATCGGTAGAAATGTTTAAGACTAAGCCATTCGATTGACTAGACTTTATACAAATCAAAATAAAAATCGCCGTCGCGCTTTATTGTTTCCAAAGGAATGGGAAAAGAGCGAATAACCCAAAAAGAGGGGGAAAGATTCAAGATAAGGGGGTTGGTTATGCAAAGGGAAGGTAATAGCATCCTAAACATCTACGGTACTCCGCAGGAGCCTCTTTGTAAAATCTGTATATTTTGGCTATGAAAAATGTTGTATATAAAAAATGGATGGTGGAGGTGAGAAAAGAAATATATTTATTTTATAATTTTTGCACCCGCCGCGGTTGCGAACCTTTAGTGCCTACGTACCAACTTTTCATGCAATAGGGGATCAGGGTACACGTAGTTCCTCTTTTTTTTTTTAAAATTAAAACACATATGTGTTTGTTAATTTTATGAGATAAAACATCATCGTCATTATCCGTGTGGAAAACATACCTACTACCCACAATCATGAGAAAGGAGAATTTGCATCATCTCAAAGTGGAGGATGTGGCTTGGATTTTAAAATCAACAATGCCTCGTTCAACACCCAAGTGGAAAATATCTCTCTTCACTATATATTGTAGAAGTATGGTTGTTTGCATCACTACAAGAATTGACAAGAGTTCAATTTTTTTTTGAGAAAAGTTTAAAGATAAAAGCCAAAATGGCAAAATGGTTTGAAATGAGATTGATTGGCTTTTAGTCTTCTCACAAAAATGTCAAAGTATTATTAAGTTGATTAGGGTTTATTTATGAAAATGTTCAAAAATGCATGGACCTAAGTCCAAGTTTATTATGAAAGTGGTTCAAGTTTAAAATAAGAAGAGTTTTCAAAAGGAGGGAGAGAATTTTTGAAATTAAAGAAGATGGGAGGAGAAGAAGGGACTATCCTAAAGCACAAGGTAAAAGCTAGAGATAAGAACCATCTAACCAACAAGAAGCCAAAACTTGACATTATGAGCCAAGATAGAATTCCCATTCCTTAGATTGAAACCAATCAGGAAAAAGAAATACTAGACCTCTCGAGAGAACCAAACTTCAAGTGTATTAAGTCTTCACAAAAATTGGGCAGAGTAACGGCTGTATACGGGTGAATTCCAGATAACAAACAAAGAGTGTAATCACAAAAAAAAACCTGCACACAAAAACAAACAAGCAACCCAATTTCTTGAGGTAAACCTTAAAAACTCCAGACAAAATAATCAGATAAGATCACAAGGTCTCCAAGATAGGCCAAGGTTTCTAATCCTAAGTCCAAGAAAAGTCTCATGCTCCATAATACCAAGGATAGTAACCAAATAGTCCAAGTACCATTAAAGATTTTTTAGGGTTTATGTTGATTATTAAGTAACTTAAGAAAGGAAAAGAAAATCTCAAGTGAACAAAGTAAAAATGACAAGAAAGTAAATACTCAAATGAGCAAAGATGAAAATGGCATGAAATGTAAATGCTAAAAGTAAATGGTACATAAATCATAAAAAAGAATAAAAGCATAAAGTAAAACAAGTCAATGATTAGTGGTTAGTTGAATGACTATCTTGAAGCTTGCATTTGGAACTTATTAGAGGATTGGTAGAACCAAAGGCTCCACACAACAAGTTGCATTTGCTTTTTGTCAAGTATATCATCCATTTGAAATTCTCACAAGTGGCATTTAATGATCAACGATGTTTAAGTGATCCGTGTTGACCAAAGGTGTTGTAGATCCATTAGAGGATTGGTATAACCAAAGCCTCCATACAATGAATCTCAAAGTTATTGGATCAAAGAGATCAAATTAACATACTCGGGCTTGCAAGCATAAGTTTGGGCCACGAATGATCATTTATTCGAATCGGGACAAAATTTAGCGCTATGTTAAGCAATCGTAAGTGGACTTATATAGAAGTCGCACCTATTTTGAGGTCGGTCAATAGCAATCTATGCACTATTTTTTTGAGACATGATATAGAGATCATGCTCCAACAACATTTAGTGCAATAAGAAATGGATGAGATGAATAGGGATGGGGAAAATATATACAAACCACATTTGAATTAAATTTTAATCAAACTATTATTAAAATCATTCATCCATTTTTGTGGAGTTAAACTCAACACCATGGATCCAATGATGTTAATAAAATTCATGATCCAAAATCTAACCCAAGATCAGCCAGAAAATAGTCACAAAATAATATCACATTTTAATATATACAAAAGGGTTAAAAAATGATGTTTAAAAATAGAAATCAAAGAGAAAAATACAAACTATGTTCAAATTTCTTAAGGAATAAAAAGTAAGACAATAGAAAAATCAGAAAAGGGCTCAAATAATTTTACAAATTTTTTGGTAATTTTTTAAAGTCAGAAACTATTTTTAAAATTAAAATAAATGGGTAAAATAAACCAAAAATGACAAAAAATAGTAAAGTCAGAAACAAAAATAAAATAAGGTCACCGATATTTGTCACAATATCATTGGATCATTTCATAATTTTTTCAGAATTTAAAAATGTATAAAATTATTTTTAAACATTTAAAATAAATCAAATAAAGTGTAAATTTATAAAAAAATACCAAAACACAAAATTAAATTGTGAAAAAATAAAAATCAGAAAGAGAATAATCAAAAATATTTTTCATAATTTTTTAGACTAAAAATGAATTTTCTATTATTTTTTTGAAATTTAAAACAATTAAAATATAAAAATCAGAAAGAGAAAATAGAAGTAAAATATGTGGACCATTGGATGAGAGTCAAAACGTGTTAGTAATCAAATCCAAGGGATCTGGCGCGCTGTGCATATCATGGTCATTAGTGAATAATGTACAGAATCATTAATTAAATCAGATTTTTAAACAAACAGATGGCGCGCCTTCATTGGTTGGAACATGACACATTGGTCATCTTCAACCTCCAGCCAACACGAATTGCAGGTCTCTCAAACTGTAAAATCAGAAGCTCAGACCTATGTCATTCGCTTCGTCTCTTCAAGACAAAGACAACCACACCCTCGCGCCAAATTTATATAAACTATAGCTCAAGCAATTTGGAAGGAAAGTTTTGAAAAGGGATTTGAAATTTCATGGTCAAAACGTGTTTCCAATAAGAAATAAGTGTTGTGACTAGAACCAGGGCAATGAGAGCATCACAATGATATTAGAGTTTTGAAGAATTGATGAAGGAATCTACCTATTGAAATTGAGTTGCAGAGCTCTGAAACTGGACTTCTATAGAGCAGTATAGGGCACGATTCTCAAATGTAATTATATGGTTAGCTTCAGGGAAGATCAAGGAAGGTGAATTGCTGGAAAAATTGGATTGAAAAAGGCTCGAGAATGGATTTTGAAGTTACTGAATTCTGAGTTATGGAACAAGTTTGGCAGGGTGATTCTGGCTATCCAAGCTTGAGAAAATGAATGGGATAGTTCATGTATTTATAGGAGAAGCAAATGGGATCAAAAGGAAGAGTGAATGATGCATTTTGGAGGGAATTCTTGCAAACCTGATGCACGAGTGAAGTGTGATCTAAACTTCACCAAAACTCATCTAATTCTTGCGTTTTGACGCGCTAATCCACTTGGGAAAGTTGAATAATCATGTTTAGACCCAAAACGCGTGCTAATTTGAGGTTTAGAGGTTGTAACATGAAATTCAAATTCTTACTTGCAATGAAACTTCAATTCCAAGTTACCACTTTTGAAACAATGGCATTCTCAGCTCAAGGGGTCTTAAGGTATGATTCTTGATGCTTTAGAAAGATGAGGTTACAAGCTTTTCAATGGAAAAAGAATGGAGTTAAATGGATGCTTGAGCTGAAAGTTGTATAGAGTCAAAGTTGAATAAAAAGGGTTGACTTTCCATACTTAGAAATATTTCAAATTCTTCTTCAAAAATGACCTATAATGTCTTGCATCCAAACATGGCTTTCCACTAGGAATTTGCTCTTGACCAAAAAAGATGGCATGAAGTATATCTCTTGAATGACATTTTGAAACTTGAACCATTAAAAATCTCCAAAATTTGAGAGAGTTATGAATTGTTGAAGTTAGCAAAAAATCATGAAATGACCAATAATCCTTTGTATCCTTAAGGCAACTTCCATTCATTTTCTCACTTTTTACATAAAAGAAAGCATAAAATTCACATATTCGAGATCATTATGGAAAAATAATGGACTCGAGGTGATAAAAATTGACCAAGTTATGATCATTTGAAGTCACACATGGAAAATTGGGGATTCATCTGGAGGACTTGTAATCTTTCTTCCTCATCAAGTTTATTGCTCATGAAAACTCCTTGGAACTTTTGAACTGATTTGTTAATAACCCTTTGAAGAGAAGGATGTCTTTGGAATAACTCAAAAATAACAAAAGATGAGCAAGATATATTCCTTTGAAATTCAAAACCCTAGCTCATAGATCAAGAAAAATGCCTTGAGGAACTTTGACAAGCTTGAACAAACTTCTTGTACCACATTCTTGCTTTATGAATAGAAGTTGTTGAGGATGACAATGAGAACTCATAGCCACCAAAACCACTTCCATATCTTGAAAATTGAGAGAAATATGCTCTTGTGACCAATAGGAACAAGGCCTTGTCCAAACATGACAACTTCTCCAATCAACCCCTTGTACTTTTCAACCAAATTTGATAATCTTAGAATGTGGTGAACCAAAATAACCTTGCCATGCCATTTCTTCCAAAACAAATCCAATGGTGAGGTTTGAGCTTCTCAAGCTTTATTGACTAGGGCATGGAAATAAACTCATGAACCCATGGGGGGGAACTTGTTGAATCTCATGGCCTTTACCTACATGGATAACAAGCAAGACAAACCAACATTGCATTTTATTTAATTAAAAGAAGAAATCAAGACAAAAATATTCATGATCACAAAAGAACATAAGTCAAGGTACTTGGTGATTCCTCAAAAGGGCAAAGCTAAATATAGAGAGGGGAACCAAGAATCCTGGTGTGATCTTGTTGTGAATGAATTAACATGGTATGATGAAGGGATATTAGGGGGGAAAATTAGGGTACAACAGGCAGAAGCAAGAGTTAATAGTAGGTCACAAGCTGGATGGCGGTCAAGTATAGGAGGTGTCACAGGATCAGTCTCTGCCATCTCAGGATCAAACTCGCCCAATCCTACTAGAGATCATAATAATGGGGCGGTGTCAAAGGATCAGACTCTTCTTCTTCCATGTCATTCTCAACTATACCCTCCAGGTCAGAAATCCAATTCTTCCTGTCATGCACACTGGACCGTGCAATGTCAGGAAGTGTGAAGTGGTATACCGATTGATGATGTATCAACAATTGAAACTGATTCGGCTCTAAATATTTGATCATCCCGACATTAAAACAAAGAATAAGGTCTATCGGGGTATAGTTACCAGCAGGGGTTAGAAGGGGCAATGGCTCTCTTAAAAATAGGGCTTTAGCGATCATAATCACTAAACCACCAACACAAATTGGGCCATAAGGAGCCTGGGCTATACTCAGGAGACGAACAATCATAAAAGATGCACCAACTACCGGTTTGGACTGAAACACACACAACATGATAAATAGCTCTTCCTTAGACACTAAGGTATCATTCTGAGGTTTTCCAAATAGGGTAAACGCCAGAATCATGTGGAAATACCTAATAGTTGGGTTATGAATCTCTGAAGAGTTCCTAGGAATAGATCTCTCTTGTCTCATATCAGATATCACTCCCCAAAAGTGGTCAAGTTGGTTGTCCACTACTTGTCATCTGGAATCTCAATGACAACATCAACACTAAACGGGAAATCCAATAAAGCAGCAAATTCACGGATGGTGAACCTGTGGGTAAAACCAAATAATCTGAATGAAACTAATCCTCTGGCCAACCCTAAAATAATATTAGGGTTATAATGCAATGAACTGAGGAACTTCAGCGTCAGGTTGCGGTAGGTAGGTTGCTGATGATGAATAAAATAATCCTAACCAATCTGGTTAAACATGAAGCGGACACTCTCCCTGATGCCCAATGTGGGGTCGTTCACAAATATGGTGGGATACATCTCTCTCGGAGCAAGCATCTCACAACGCTTTTGTTGAGCATCACCCATGAAGGTGACATGCATAGTGTCAAAAAAGTCCATAGCGAAAATCAGTGAAGAAAAAGAAGTGTGAATCCTGTTGGTTAATCTGAAAATAGTTTTAAATCAACATCGGCCTAATGCCTAAAAATAGAAAAGAAGAAAAGAACAGAAAAATTTTGTAAATTTTTTAAGAGAAACATAAAAAATTTGAGTAAATAAAATTTTAATAAAAAAGGTGGGTTCCCTCCCACAAAGCGCTTTGTTTAACGTCGGAAGCTCGACCTATATTGAAAATCAAAAATCTATTTTGGTGACTCAACCGACAGCTATATAAATCTCAAACTAGCTGAGTAGTCCCTATTCTCGATGCAGTGGTAGTGCTTCGAGTGCTGCCCATTTACAATAAATGGATCGTTGGTTTTTCCTTTGATTTCTACAGCGCCACTTGGGAGTATTTTAATAACTTCAAAAGGTCCTGACCATCTAGAGCAAAGTTTCACTAGAAATAGTGTAAGTCTGGAGTTAAACAGGAGTACTATATCTCCCTCATTGAATTATTTCCTAGAGATGCGTTTGTCGTGCCATTTCTTAGTTCGCTCCTTGTAGATTTTGGCATTCTCATATGCATCTAGCCTAAGCTCTTCCAATTCATGGATGTCTAGAATTATCTTTTCTCCAACGGCTTTGTAACTTAGATTCAGGGTTTTTATGGCCTAATAGGCTTTGTGTTCCAGTTCTACGGGTAGATGGCATGATTTACCATGGACCAGTTTGAAAGGTGTGGTTCCAATGGGTGTCTTGTATGCTATTCTGTATACCCACAATGCTTCATGTAGTTTGAGCGACCAATCTTTCCTAGATGTGGCAACGGTTTTCTCAAGTATTTTCTTAATCTCCCTGTTGGAGATTTCCACTTGCCCGCTTATTTGTGGGTGGTAAGGTGTTGCTACGCAGTGTCGGACTCCATACTTTGCTAAGAGTTTATTGAAAATTTTGGAAATGAAATGAGAGCTACCATCACCGATGACTAATCTTGGAACACTGAATCTTGGAAAAATTATGTTTTTGAACAACCTAATCACTACTCGTGCATCATTTGTTGGAGAGGCTACAACCTCTACCCATTTGGACATGTAATCTACTGCCACTAATATGTAATTATTGCCAGAGGACGATGGGAAAGGTCCCATAAAGTTAATTCCACATACGTCAAATATCTCTACTTCTAGGATACCCTTTTGAGACATCTTATCACGCCTAGATATGTTACCAGTATGTTGACACCGATCGCATTTTGTAATTGCAGCATGGACATCTTTCCATAGACTGGGCCAATAGAAGCCAGCTTGTAGGATTTTTGCGCATGTCTTTGAGGTGCTAGTGTGTCCACCATAAGGGGCTTCATGACAATGAGATATTACGCTCTATATTTCACTCTCAGGAATGCATCAATGGAAAATACCATCAGGGCCTCGCTTGAATAGTAAGGGCTCGTCCCAATAATATTGTTTGAGATTGTGAAAGAATTTATTCTTTTGCTGATAAGTCAAATCAGGTGGAAGGACTTTTGCTGCTAAGTATTTGACATAGTCGGCATACCAGGGCGATGAAATTTGATTAGATACTACTTCTGATACTTCAATTTTCTTATCACTGTTGCAAAACTCAGGGCATTCTTCAGCTAAGTTTTCAGACCTCATATGGGCTACCAGTTGTTCATATGGAAAAAATTCATCGATGGGTATCTCTTCAGGTTTAAGATTTTCCATCCTAGATAGATGGTTGGCAACGAGATTTTCAGATCCTGGTTTATTTTTTATTTCCAAATAAAACTCTTGTAAGAGTAAGATCCACCTCAATAATCTTGGCTTGGCATCTTGTTTAGCTAATAGGTATCTAATAGCTGCGTGATTAGTGTAGATAATAATCTTTGCGCCTACTAGATAGGAACGAAATTTATCTAATGCAAAAATGACTGCCAAGAGTTCCTTTTCTGTAGTGGCGTAGTTTATATGTGCAGAATCCAAAGTCCTACTCGCATAGTATATTTCATGGAGTTTTTTTGTCTCTTCTTTATCCTAGGACTTCACCTACTGCATAATCGCTTGCATCGCACATTACCTTGAATAGTAGACTCCAATCAGGTGGTTGTATGATAGGTGCGTATATGAGAGTTGCTTTTAACTGTTCAAACGCCTTCATGTAGTCATCATCGAAGATGAACTCAACTTCTTTCATTAAGAGGTTAGTTAAAGGTTTAGAAATTTTTGAGAAATCTTTTATGAAGCTTCGGTAGAAACCGGCATGGCCTAAGAAACTTCGTATTTCTCATATGATTTTTGGGGGTTGGAGGCTTTCTATTACTTCAATATTAGCTTTGTCTACTTCGATCCCCTTTTCAGAAACTATGTGTCCAAGTATAATTCCTTATTTTACCATAAAATGGCATTTCTCCCAATTCAACACTAGGTTTACCTATACATAACACTTCCATGATATCATCTATAAAATCGGCAAAGATGGACATCATACATCTTTGGAATGTTGCAGGCGCATTACATAGTCCGAACGACATTCACCGATAAGCAAATGTACCATAAGGACACATGAACGTTGTCTTTTCTTGGTCATCAGGGTGGATAGGAATTTGAAAGAATCCTGAATAACCGTCTAAATAGAAGTACTAAGAATGCTTAGCCAATCGCTCAAGCATTTGGTCAATAAAAGGTAGAGGGAAATGGTCTTTTTGAGTTGCTTTATTTAGTTTTCTGTAGTCAATGCACATTCTGGCTCCACTCAAGACTCTTTCTGCTATTTGTTCTCCCGCTTTATTTGTCGTTACTGTGATTCCTCCTTTCTTGGGCACAGTGGACTGGACTAACCCATGGGCTATTTGAGATTGGATAAATGATTTCTGCATTTAGAAGTTTAGTTACTTCATCCTTGACTACAGTGCTCAAGATCAGGTTGATTCTTCTCTGATGCTCTCTAGAAGATTTACAGTCATCTTCCAGCATAATGTGATGCATGTAAATGGAAGGACTTATTCCTTTAAGACCAGCCATGTTATATCCTAAAGCAGAGGGATATTTTCTTAAGACATGCAATAGTTTTTTCATATCAGTTTGTCCAAGTCTGCGTTGACTATCACGGGTCTTTTAAGTTCGAAATCTAGGAATTCGTATCTTAGGGTTTTGGGTCAAACTTTAAGTTCCAAGTTGGGTTTCTTCGGACAAGGCATATGATTTGGTGTCAGTGATATGCATTCTCTTAAATCGTCATCTCGATATTCAGGACACCAATCATCATCCTCAAAAATTAGGGGCATCAGAATCTTCATAGTTTTGGAATGAGTTTCTTCTCCTGACTCCATCTCTTTGACACATTTGTCTATTACATCTAACATATAGCATGTATCATCTATAGTTGGGGTCTATAGGAACTGTGTCAGGATAAACTCAACTTTCTCTTCTCTAACTTTAAAAGTTAGCTTTCCTCTTTTAACATCTATAATAGCTCCAGCAGTGGCTAAAAATGGTCTTCCCAATCTTATAGGGGTTACTTTGTCTTCTTTAATATCCATAATGATGAAATCTGTAGGGATGTAGAATTGACCTATGCGTACCAGAATGTTTTCTAGAATTCCCACGGGGTATTTGACAGAGCGATCTGCTAGTTGTACTGACATCTTGGTTGGTCTTAATTCTCCCATGTCAAGCTTTTTGGATATGGATAGGGGCATAACGTTGATACTAGCGCCTAAGTCGCATAGAGCTTTGTCAATGACATGCTTACCTATATTACAGGGTATAGAGAAACTTTCGGGATCCTTCAGCTTCTGAGGCATTTTGTTCTGAATGATTGTTACACTCAGCAGTGAGTGTAATTCTCTCGTTATCCTCTATCTTTTTCTTGTTTGATAAGATTTCTTTGAGAAACTTAGTGTACAAGGGCATTTGAGTGATAGCTTTTGTGAATGGTATCATGATGTTTAATTGTTTCAGAAGTTCAACAAATTTCTTAAATTGCCCTGCACTTCTAGATTGAGTAAGTCTTTGAGGATACAGGATTGGTGGTTTGTAAGGCGACAGAGGCACATAAGGTTTTTCCTTTTCTTCTGTCTCTCCATCACCTACCTTCTCCTTCTCTTTTGGTTCGCTTTCCTCCTCGGTTGTTTTTCTAGAACTTTGGGACATGGCTGGGTTTTCACCTCTAGGGTAAATTGGTCCATCGTATTCAGTTCCACTTTGCAGTATAATAGCATGATCATATCCTTTTGGATTTGGTTGAGGTTGACCTGGAAATGTACCAGCAGGTGCAGCATTAGGTGCTTGTTGTTGGGCCACTTGCGAAATCTTGGTTTCAAGCATTTTGTTATGGGTGGCTAAAGCATCTACTTTGTTACTAACTGTTTGATTTGCTCACTAGTGTGAATATTTTGGTTTAGAAATTCCTTGTTAGTTTGAGCTTGGGTAGTTATAAAATTTTCTATTAGAATTTAGAGGTTAGATTTCCTAGGCATATTAGGAGCAGTTGCAGGTGCTTTTTGATATCCAGGTGGTACAACAGGTGCTTGGCCAGGCGCATACAACACATTGGTGTTCTTATATGAGAAATTAAGATCATTTTCCATACAGGGTTGTAAGTGTTTGAGTAATGATTTCCTTGAGCATAATGTACTTGGTCGGGGGGGAGGGTTCCTGCTAAGATTTGACATTCAGCAGCAGCATGTCCAGGTACTCCGCATATCTCGCAATTCGGAGTTATAGCAGCCACAGTGGCTGGAGGTACTACGGTTAAGTTATCTATCTTCTAGACGAGAGCATCTACCTTATCATGGACGCTATCAAGACTGCTGATCTCGTACATACCGCCTTTTGTTGGTGCTTTCTCTACGGGAGCTTTGTCTGCTTGACCTCTTTCACTCCCCCACTGATAGTGGTTTTGAGTTATACTTTCTATGAGAGCATAAGTAGCAACATAAGATTTATCCATAAGTGCGCCACCTGCTGTGGCGTATATCGTTAGTCTTGTATTATAGAGGAGACCATTGTAGAAGGTATGAATGATTAACCATTCTTCTAGGCCATGATGTGGACAGAGTCTCAACATGTCTTTGTATCTTTTCTAAGCGTTAAAAAGAGACTCGTTGTCCTTTTGTCGAAAATCTCTTATTTGGGATCTTAGCATAGCTGTCTTACTTGGTGGGAAATATCTTGCAAGAAAGACTTTCTTCAACTCATCCCAAGAGGTAACCGAGTTAGCTGGTAGAGGATGGAGCCAGGCTCGGGCTCTGTCTCTTAGGGAAAAAGGGAAAAGACAAAGCCTTATCGCCTCTTGACTGACTCCATTGTTCTTAACTATATCTGCGTATTGCAGAAACATCGATAAATGTAGATTAGGGTCGTCTATTGACCCTCTAGAAAACTGGTTTTGTTGTACAACAGACAACAAGGAAGGTTTGAGTTCTAAGTTATTAGCCTCGATTGGAGGAGCAGAAATGTTGTTATGTGGTTCTTCCTGTGAAGGAATAACATAAGATTTGAGCGGACGTGGCTGATCACCCATGTCTGGTTCTTCAACTGGTTCAGTGGGAATAGAAGATTGAGATAGGGATTGATCTGTACGAGATACTCGTACTCAGCGTCTTCTAGTAATAGAGCGCCCAGGTTCGCAAATTGGTAGCACCAAGCCTTCGCCTTTAGAGCAAGTGCTTGGCATACAATTGGGGATGGTGCCTTAGTCTCTATAGTGTAACTAATATAGTTGTGATATCTACTTGTTAGTCTCCGGCAATGATGCTAAAAACTTGATCGCGACTTTGTGAGTCTTAAAGAATCTAGACCGCAAGTATACATTCCTACTGCGTGTAGCTTTAAAGATTATCGAATCCCAAGGGACTAAATGTCGAACTACCGTTATCTTAGGTTACTACGTAAATCTAAGGCTAATAATGTAATTAATAGGGGGGTTAGGGAATCTAACTGATTGTAATCTAGTTTAGATTCAAGGTAGAATATCGGTATGTGATGGTCGGGCTTCGGGGATTTAGCAACTTGTTGACCTAACTCGGATTAACAAGACAATTTTCAGTAGGAAGTATTTGTTTGAAAACCCTCTTCTCACACTCTCGTGTTTATTGATTCGGATCCTACGATCAAACCTAAGTGAGTGCTCTCGCTATTTCAATTAGAGTTTAAAAATAGTTTTTAGAAACAAACAAAACCTAATCAACTTAAAAGCGCTCTCGCTGTATTTTAAGTTGATGCACAATTACCACTGTCCAATTATTATCTCAAACTCTCGTTTTATTGATCCTAACTTCTATCTGTATTTTACTCTCGTAACAAAACAACTAATATTTAGAACTAGTAATTGAAACTAGAAAATTATTCTTTTATAAAAGGAACCGATCAATTGGTGTTGCTAAACCCCGTTGGCTATATGACCTTACATACCGATAAATAAATTTAGCCTAGCATATTAAACGATTCAATAACAACACAACAAAAATAATTACCATCTAGCAATTTAAATAAACTAAACATTGCAGACAATCCTGACATAAATAAATAAAGTACTTAAATTAAACCTAAAAATATTATGGCAGAATATTTGTCTGATATCAGATGTCTCCCACAGATCGGTAAAGAAAATAATGCGAAAAATATTTGACAGAGTAACAATAAAAACAAAGAAAAGAAAACGTCTTTAAAAATGGGAATTTGAGGTCCTATTTATAGGCTTGGAGAAGCGCAGGGAGTTGAGATATTTTCTCCTCTGGGTTTGCCTCAGTGTAACGACCGTTACACTCCTTCTTTTGAGGGAGGGCTGGCGTGGCAAGGTGTAACGATTTTTACACCCCCTACTTTTGAGGAAGGGCTAGCATGGCAGGGTGTAACAGTCGTTACACCTGGGCTAAGGAATGTGTAACGATCGTTACACCCCTTGGGCCTTGGGTGGATTGGGCCAGTGCTTGTTTCTTCTTTGGACTTCCAAGACTTTTTACTTTGTGATACACCCAATTTTTCCACACACCCCTCAATTGCATAATTTCTCTTTCTTTGTGCGGATTTTAAATACGATTAGCTCGACTTTTCTTAACTTTCTTTGCACAAGCCTTGCAAACATCAAATTCATGAAAACATAGAAAATACCAGCATAATACAGATAAAGAGTAATTTAATTAATTAAAATGCGGATAAAATTTATATAAATTGATCCAAATATTCGATACATTTCCGATTTATCAGTGTCTAGCTTGATTGAGCCAAGCATACACAATTTTCTCATTCACCTAGTCTAGAATTGTACTCAACATATTTCAGGAAATTTAGACATCTCGCACACACCTTCCCAAATTGTATGACAAATTTTGCATATAACTCTTTTGTGGAAAAAATTATAACACCATTTCATGCATCCATTATTATTTCCACTACCATTCTAGCTTTAACCATTTCCTCATCTTCACTCTTAATTTATTTGGTCCCTAATACAGGTTTAAGTCTGTTTCTCACATTTTTGATTTTGTGATACCTACAAAGTAATACATATGATGTAGGAAACAACTTTTTAATGGAATTCATCGATGTGGTATCACGATCGGTTATAATGACCTTTGGCATATTTTCTTGGTCCTTGAACATAGTCTTTCACACTTTCAAATCCCATGTAACATTATCTTCTTTTTTCTCTTTCTAAAAATGCGAAACCCATTGAAAAAGTCATCTCCGCCGAAGTAACACCTACAATTTTGAGATTTGGAAGCCTATACTTATTTATTTTGTAAGTTGAATCAATTATAAGTACAATGGAAAATATGTTGAACAACTTGATGGAATCAAGATTATTACAAAATATATCTCGAACAATGACTCCATCCTCACACACACTATGTACCTAGAAACATAGTGATCATTATATAGAAGCTTCAACAGTTATTGCATTTCAATTCTTAGTCCTCTAATGGCCTTGTTGTTTACGACACAAACATTGTATATTTGTTTGATATTTGAGATCTTTTCCATTTTAATGTTTCAAGTATGTTTTTGGGTGACACCATATTCAATATCATGTTATAAACAAGTTTATTTTCCTTTGGATTAAGGCGGCATACAATGGGATGACCGACTAACTCATGACATAAGTAATACTTGTGTATACCAGAAACCATATTAAATTTCTATGTACTATTCACCTTACAATATCCACGCACCTTAAAAGGACAATCACACTTTGTCGATCCAGTGTCATCCTGTTTCAACTTCCAAATAGGTTGTTGGTACGTGCCACTTCTTTCGTATCTCATTGTTACAAATGCATGCCTTATATCAAAATCATTATAAGACCTCCCGATTACAACACCAAATCCAAGTTTGGCAGCCTCCGCACGGATCCATCGGAACATATGTTCATGCTCAACAAACTCTTGGTTAGTTTTAAATTGTTCACAAACATCTACCTCGATAAAAATTAGTTTAGCTTTCACTTGAACATCAACTGATTTAACACCATCCTCCACTTCATCCGCTTTAACACCATCCTCCACTTCATCCACTTTAACATCCACATACATATTAACTTTAGAAAAATATCATAGTACATCATATCTACAACCAAGTATAACAAAAAAACACATCTCATATTCAAATTCAACTTAGAACAATTAGGAAGTACATATCCGGAACACATGCAATTTAATACAAAGATGCATCTCCAGACTCAATGTTCATTTTTACACATCAAAAACCAGATTAATGCAAATAATATGGAAGGAAACACATATTCTTTACCTTAAATTGTAGTTTTTTTGTTTCTTTTGATATTATAAAACACAAAAATGTTGTTTTGGAGTGCAAAAGTTAATTGATAATGAAATAATTTTTTTAAGGGTTTATAGGGAATAATGGTGTTTGATCATGAAGAAAAAGAACATGTAAGAGTAATGTTTTATTAAATTTTTCATTTGATATTTTTCGGAGATATATCTCCAAAATTATAACTGATTTTATTAAACTAGCTCAATAACTTAAAACACCACCAATAACATCCAATAGTGATTCCAGAAATACATATTCATATTAATTTTTAATAAAACAAAGTGTAACTCACTTATAACATTTTTTTGTGTGTATTAGATACATTCGAAGATATATCTTTAAAATATGAGAAGAACAAATAAGATTTTTAGTGTATTCACCATCTTCCTATAATATATCTGATCTTACCTGATCAGACTTGGACCGTCACGACTGGCTCCGAGCTGAAGTTTGAACGAGATGGGGGGGTACCTGCAAGGCACTCCGATGCTAAAGTGAGTGGTAGTACGAGCAGGCAAAAAAGTGTGTATATGGGTAAGAGAATGAATACCTGACCCTCTTGGAACAAAGGGTATTTATAGCCCCCAGCGCTGGGCCAAGGTCCCTTCATTGGGCCGACCAGGATTGGCCCAATAAAGGAACTGCCAAGTTCTACGTGCGTAGTGGGGACACGCACGTGGTCTCTTTCCTGGATGCTCTGCGAGAAGTACGGACGGACGAGGACGCGGTCTCTTTGGAGTTCAGGTGATGGTGTAACAGTTACAATATGCCCTACGAGGAGGGTGCTCGAGCTGAACTCGAGCTGGATTGTATGTGGTCGAGGATGTTGCGTCCGCGGGCAGTGGCGGGCACGGTCGTAGCTTCGGGTCGACGCGCCCCCTGTAGAGCCATTTGGATTGCGCCTATTCTTGCTCTTGGGCCAACCTGGGCCCAGTCCAGAACAGGAGCCCCCCAAGTCGTGACTCCTGGAGCAGGAGTTATGACTTGATCTCAGCTCGCCTTTGTCACGAGGCCTCATGCTCGGCCAGGAGATTTGGTTCCCCGTGTTTACTTGAGGAGCTTCCCCTGCGTCACGTTCGTGAGATAGTTCCTTTCGAGGAGTGCTCGGGGGACCCTCGACGGGCTGTGTTCGTTGAGTATACGAGGCAACCCTTGGGAACCGTGATGCCACCCTATTGGAGATAGAGCCATCATTGCCTAGGGGGCTATGCGTCGAGGAGGGGAAGTTTGTGGTTCCCCAGGGTGACGTTTCGTATTCCACGTCATCACTATAAATGGGATCCTTGGGTCCCATAATATGTTTTTCCTCTTCGCGCTTCTCCTCCTTCCTCTGCCTTAGCTGCTGCTGTTTTTTCCAGATTTTCATAGGACCGACGTGCTTCTCGCCATCGATTCCCTTCTCTGCCGCCGTACCTCTTTCTTGATTTCAAGTAAGCGTCTCATCCCTCATGTTTTTTCTCTGTGGTAGATGATTTTTTCCATTATTTGTATATTAGAAACTCTGCGTCTGGGATTAGCCCTGGTACATTCGTATTCCTGCCCGGCGTATTCGTGTTTACACCCGGTGAATGCATGTTTGTGCTCGGTAAACGCATAGTTTAGGCATGTGACTCACAATGTTGCCCGGTATCTTCATGGTTCTGGGTGCCTAACTCATGATATTGCCCGGTAAACTCTTAGTTCTAGGTTTAGGATTCATGATATTGCCCATCATATCCATAGCTTAGATCGACGTACTCATGACTGGCCGGGATGTTGGCCCATTTAGGTAGTATGCAGGATGACTTTGTTAGAACAATGTTTGAATCTACTACCCTATATTTAAGTTTTGATGATAACAAAGTGAAAAGATATAGTATTTATATGTTTCATGTTTGAACTATCTGCTGCCTAAAATTATTATGTTCTGACTTGCAGATACGCTGATTGAAATAAGCAAGATCACATCTATTCAGCATCAGAATTTGATTTCATACACCAGCATCAGAAGTTGCTACATCAGAACGTCAAGATCAGATGATCAACTCACGTACATGCTGAAGCTTGATGAACAGAACTGCGCTCAAACACTCTGATACAGAAACACAATAGTTCATCAGCAGCGAAGCAGAATCAGAATGAGCCAAGCCAGAACTTGCGTTAAGTAAGCAACGGTACTGTGCATTGAAAGCTAATTAATTCCAACGGCCTCATTCCAGACAAGATCTGCTCAAAAAGGAAAGCTTGTTATTAGCATTGAATCAAGAATATTGCATCCAACGTTCATCATTTCAAGTGCTATATAAACAAGACTTTGAAGATTGAAATGGTTAATGCTCTCCAAATTTCTACACGCACAAAAGCTGAACCATAATCTTCGTTCTACCAGTTTTGCTAAACCACACACTCTGATATTCCATTACTGTTTAGCAATCTAGTTTCTAAGCTTCATTTTGTGTATACATCACAGTTGTGATACAGTTTTGTAGAAAACATCCACACACATAGTTTTATCTCTTTGTAAGAAAGTGTTGCCTTGACAAACCGGGTTGTGGTTTGAATCAAGAAGGCTTTAGCAGTTGTTAAAGCAGTCTGTAATATTCAGTTGAATATAGTGGATTAAGACCTCGTTGGAGAGAGGCGAAATCACCTTGACGGGTGGACTGGAGTAGTTTGAGATCAAACGAACCAGGATAAAAATATCGTGTTCATTGCTTTAGATTTCAGTTTTACAATTCAACCCCCCCTTCTTGTGTTTTTCACCACTTCAATTGGTATCAGAGCGCCTGGTTCTGAGCTAAAACACTTAACCGTGTCAGTACAAGATCCAGCGTCAGAAAAACACAATGGCAGGAAACAATTCTCACATCAGCAATGACAACAATGAGGACAAAGACAGATTCAGTGGCAAACCTCCAGTCTTTGATGGAGAAAACTTTGATTACTGGAAAGACAGAATTGAAAGCTTCTTTCTGGCACATGATGCTGATCTGTGGGATATGGTGACAGATGGATACACGCACCCTGTGAATGCAAGTGGTCAGAAGATTGATAGAAAATCAATGTCTGATCAACAAAAGCGTGACTTCAAGAATCACCACAAGGCCAGAACCATCCTCCTCAGTGCCATTTCCTATACTGAGTATGAAAAGATCTCCAACAGAGACACAGCAAAGAACATCTTTGATTCTCTCAGAATGACGCATGAGGGCAACGTTCAGGTCAAAGAAACAAAAGCTCTGGCGCTCATTCAGAAGTATGAGGCATTCAAAATGGAAGAATCTGAATCCATTGAAACTATGTTCTCTAGATTCCAGATTCTGGTAGCTGGTCTCAAAGTTCTGGACAAAGGGTACTCTACTGCTGACCATGTCAAGAAAATAATCAGAAGTTTACCCAAGCAGTGGAGGCCTATGGTTACTGCTCTGAAGCTAGCTAAAGATCTCAACAAAATCACTCTGGAGGAACTTATCAGCTCCCTCAGAAGTCATGAGATAGAGCTAGAAGCTGATGAGCCTCAGAAGCAAGGTAAGCCTTTAGCATTAAAATCTAACAGAAAATTTGAGTCTAAAGTTTTGCAGGCAGTTGAAGAAACATCTGATGGATCATCATCAGAAGAAGACGAACTTTCCCTTCTCTCCAGAAGAGTGAATCAACTGTGGAAGCAAAGACAAAGGAAGTTCAGGAATCCCAGAAGATCTGATCAGAACGAGTCTTCTTCCAGATACAGAAGGACAGATTCTTCCTCTGGATACAGAAGATCTGAAGGCTCCTCCAGTAGCAAGAAGCCAAACACCAAAGACATCATCTGCTATGAGTGCAATGAGCAAGGACACTACAAGAGTGACTGCCCAAAGCTTCAGAGGGAAAAGCCCAAAAAGAAGTTTGGAAGAGAGAAGAAGAAAAGTCTCATGGCTACATGGGATGACTCTGACTCGTCTGAAGCTGACTCAGAATCAGATGATGAAAGGGAAAACATAGCTCTCATGGCAAACATTTCAGAAAATAGTGAAGCTTCTGAATCAGACTCAGAATCAGACACAGAAGAGGTATTTCCTAACTTCGCTGTTAACTTTACAAAGGCTGAACTTGCTGAAAGCCTTAATGAGATTCTGGAACGTTATCAGCAGATTAGAGCTAAATTCAGAGACCTGAAAAGGAATCTTGAATCTGACTCTAATAAGTCTGAGAGTCTCAAATTGGAAAATTCTGAGCTGAGAGATAAGATTTCAAAATTAGAAAACACTTTACAAAACTCTCAGAAGGAACCAATTTCTGAAACTCCCAGCAACGCTGATGAGATCATCAAGGAGTATGATCATAGTTTCCAGAAGTTCCTAGCTAAAAGCATAGATAGAAGCAGAATGGCTTCAATGATCTATGGAGTTAGCAGAAACGGCAGGAAAGGAATAGGATACCAAGGTAAGGTTCCTACACCAAAGAATGTCATGGACTTAACTATTAAACACACTCCTTTAAATTCACACTTTGTGTATGGCCACACACATGATATCAAATATACTAGCAGTAAGCACTCTGTGAAACCAAAATTCAACCAGAGTTTTGGTAAAACTAACAAGTCAGGACCCAAGAGAATCTGGGTACCTAAGGATAAAATAATACATGTTGCAGATATCTTTAGCAGCAAGTCAGAAACACCAGTCATGGTACCTGGACTCTGGCTGCTCACGACACATGACGGGAAGAAGGCATATGTTCCAAAGCCTGGAACTTAAGCCTGGAGGCCACGTTGGCTTTGGAGGCAATCAGAGGGGAAAGATAATTGGCTCTGGAACTGTAGGTAATGGAAATCTTCCCTCTATTAATAATGTTCTGCTAGTAGATGGATTGATGCATAATCTGTTATCCATAAGTCAATTAAGTGATAACGGTTATGATATAATCTTTAATCAAAAATCATGTAAAGCAGTTAGTCAGAAAGATGGGACTATCCTGTTTAATGGTAAGAGGAAAAACAACATTTACAAAATTAAACTTTCTGAACTAAAGAGTCAGAATGTAAAATGTCTTCTGTCTGTTAACAACGAGCAATGGATCTGGCACAGAAGATTGGGGCATGTTAGTATGAGAAGAATATCTCAGATTAACAAACTCAATCTGGTCAGAGGACTTCCTAATTTGAAGTTCAATTCAGATGCTCTGTGTGAAGCATGTCAGAAAGGCAAATTTGCAAAACCTTCTTTTAAATCCAAAAATGTTGTTTCCACCTCTAAGCCATTAGAACTTCTGCACATTGACTTATTTGGACCAGTTAAAACTGCCTCAGTCAGTGGTAAGAAGTATGGGTTAGTAATCGTAGATGACTATAGCAGATGGACATGGGTAAAGTTCTTAAGACACAAGGACGAGTCACACTCTGTGTTTGTTACCTTCTGTAACCAAGTTCAGAATGAAAAGGATCTTAGAATCGTTAAAGTCAGAAGTGATCATGGTGGAGAGTTTGAAAATAAAGATTTTGAGTCATTCTTTAATGACAGAGGCATTCTGCATGATTTCTCTTGTCCTAGAACTCCCCAACAAAATGGAGTTGTAGAACGAAAGAACAGAACATTGCAAGAAATGGCCAGAACCATGATCAATGAGACAAACGTTGCTAAGACTTTCTGGGCAGAGGCAATAAACACAGCGTGCTACATTCAGAATAGAATCTCAATAAGACCTATTCTGGAAAAGACTCCATATGAATTGTGGAAGAACAGAAAGCCCAACATTTCATATTTTCATCCATTTGGATGTACTTGCTTTATATTAAATACAAAGAATTATTTGAACAAGTTTGACTCTAAGGCACAGAAGTGTATTATGTTAGGATACTCTGAACGCTCAAGAGGGTACAGAGTATACAATACAGAAACACAGATTGTGGAAGAATCAATCAGTGTTCGTTTTGATGATAAGCTTGACTCTGAAAATTCAAAGCAGAATGAAATTTTTGCAGGTATAGAAATTGAATTTGCAGGTTCTGAAGACAAGTCATCAGAAGCTCTCAACACAGACATTCCTTCAACGTCTGAAAGGAGCACTGCTAGAAATCTTTCAACAGCTGCTGATCAACCTCAGAAGAGATTACCCAGAAGCAGCTTGGATCACCCAGAAGAGACTATCCTAGGAAGAAAGGAAGATCCAATCAGAACAAGAGCAAGCTTCAGAAACTCTGAAGAAACACTTATGGGACTTGTGTCTCTGATTGAACCTTCTTCTATTGATGAAGCACTTCTGGATAATGACTGGATTCTGGCAATGCAAGAAGAGCTGAATCAATTCACCAGAAACAACGTATGGGATCTCGTTCCCAGACCAAAAGGATTCAACGTCATTGGAACAAGATGGGTGTTCAGAAACAAGCTAAATGAACAAGGTGAAGTCATCAGAAACAAGGCACGACTGGTTGCACAAGGTTATAGTCAGCAAGAGGGGATAGACTATACAGAAACCTTTGCCCCAGTCGCCAGGTTAGAATCTATCAGACTTTTAATTTCATTTGTTGTTAATAGAGGCATCACTCTGTATCAGATGGATGTCAAAAGTGCATTCTTAAATGGTTATATAGAAGAAGAAGTTTATGTTCACCAACCCCCAGGTTTTGAAAATACAAAACATCCAGAACATGTTTTCAAACTAAAGAAGTCACTGTATGGTCTGAAACAAGCTCCCAGAGCTTGGTAAGAAAGGCTAAGTAACTTTCTGCTTGAAAATGAATTCACCAGAGGGAAAGTGGACACTACTCTATTATGTAAATCAGTTAAGAGTGACATCTTAGTCTGTCAAATTTATGTTGATGATATCATTTTTGGTTCTACTAATCCTTCTCTTGGAAGAAAATTTGCTAAGTGTATGCAGGCAGAATTTGAGATGAGCCTCATGGGGGAACTGAAATTCTTTCTAGGAATTCAGATCAATCAAACTCCAGAAGGAACTTACATTCATCAGAGCAAATACATCAGAGATCTTCTGAAGAAATTTGACCTCTCAGAATGTAAGCCATCAAAGATTCCAATGCATCCCACGTGCATTCTGGAAAGAGAAGAGGTAAGCAAAAGTGTAGAACAGAAAGTCTACAGAGGTATGATTGGTTCTCTCCTCTATCTGACTGCTTCAAGACCTGACATACTATTCAGTGTTTGTATCTGTGCTAGATTCCAATCAGATCCTAGAGAATCTCACTTAACAGCTGTTAAGCGAATTTTCAAGTATCTGAAAGGTACTACTAATCTGGGTTTGTTTTATAGAAAATCTAGTGATTACAGCTTAGTAGGCTACTGTGATGCTGATTTTGCTGGAGACAGAGTGGAACGTAAAAGTACTTCTGGAAGCTGCCAGTTTCTGGGAGAAAATCTGATCTCTTGGTCCAGCAAAAGGCAATCAACAATTGCTCTGTCAACAGCAGAAGCTGAGTACATAGCAGCAGCAGGATGTAGCACACAAATGCTCTGGATGAAAAGTCAGCTTGAAGACTTCCAGATTTTTGAGAGTAACATTCCTATACTTTGTGATAATACTTCTGCTATTTGCTTAAGTAAGAATCCTATTTTACATTCTAGAGCTAAGCATATAGAAATAAAGCATCATTTCATTAGGGACTATATTCAGAAAGGTATTTTGAACTTAAAATTCATAGATACAGACCATCAATGGGCTGATATCTTTACTAAACCCCTTTCAGAAGATAGGTTTAATTTCATTCTGAAACATCTCAGCATGAAAGTTTGCCCAGAGTGAAAATGTTTTAATTCCATATATTTACTTTCAGAATGTAATTATTTTACTGTGAACTTCTGATCAATCTCCTTTCAGAAAGATAGAACATGCAGATTGTATCAGATGCAAGTCTAAAGATCTGAGAGTCTAATCTCAAAGACAGACGTGCTGATCACTACATCAAACAAGTGTCATCCAATCATCAGCATATCTCTGAAGCAGAACGCGTGCACGCTTCTGAGAAGGCAAAGCGCTGATTGGGTGCATTGAGACACATGTCTGGTAACCGTTTTTAAGTATCTTTCTCAAATCCCCCAAAATCAGCAAGCATTTAATGAAAAGTAATCATGCTTTTAAATAGCAATCATGATTTTTCTCTCTCTTAAAAACGTTTATCTTTTCAAAATAGTTTTGAAAACTCTATTTAAGCACATTAATCTCTCATTCTTAGTCTTTACGCTTTCTCACTATCACTCAAGCTTTTTCTGCATATTTCTGAGTTCATCTCTTGCAAACCTTTTTCCTCAATTCACTCTCAAAACCCTTTTTAGTGTGAACAATGGCATCCTCCAGCAGCGTTTCTGCAGGTAATCAGAAGAAAGCAACTTCTGAGCAATATCAAGTGCTGCTCAGAACTCTCCTCACTCCGGTGAAGAACCTTGAAGTGCTCTCTGAGTTAATCATTGATTTTGAAAGCTTGAAGGAGAATGGTTTTGACCTAACTGAAGAAATTAGGGCTCAAAAGTGGGAAAGGTATTTCGATAGGTTGGTTGGACCAACATTCCCAGCGCTGGTCAAGGAATTTTGGATTCACGCCAAGGTTTCAAAACATCTAGTCATCTCCTCTGTCATGGGGAAGAAGATTGTGATTTCTGAAGATCTCATTGCAAGGCTAATCGGTCAAAGTGGTGGTGGCGTCCGTTGTGTGGACGTGGCTGAAAGATGTGCTGATACAGGTGTGGTAGCTAACAGGATTTTGACTCTTGGGATGCCCAGCAGCAAGATTAAAGATCTGAAGGATCATTGCAGAGTATGGGCTAAGATTGTTCTGGGATGCTTCAACCACAGGAAACCAACAAGTTCTCCTGATTATATAAATGTGGATCAGCAGTTTCTGATCTACTTTATTGATCAGAAGATAAAGATCAATCTGGCTCACTTCCTGTTCAACCATCTCAAAACCAGTGTGAAAGAAACAAGGGAAGAAGAAAGAACCAAGAGGGACTGGATACCGTTTGGAAGGCTAATATTAGATATTCTGACAGAGAATAGACTGATTGAACATCTGATAGAAGCTCAGGAGCTGAGCACTATTGAACCAACAATTGGGAAACCTCTGAACGCAAAGAATCTGAAAAAGATGAAGCTGATAGAAAATATTCAGAAAGAACCCAGAGCTACTTCCACTGCTGATATCTCCAGCAGAAGAGTGCCTCTGAGTGATTTTCCAGTATTTTCTGAAATGGAATCCAAACCAGAGATGTTTCTCAGGTACCCAGATGCGTACAAGGCAGATGATACAGATCCAAAGCTGAATATCAGAGATCTGCATCAACCCCAACCAGAAGTGACTTTGAAGAAGACAAAGAAGAGGAAAGCGCCATCAGAAGGATCATCTCAGCAGACTCCAAAGAAAAGAGGTATTTCATCTGCTGCCCCTATTTCAAAATCTTTTACTATTCCAGCATCTATCCCTCCTCAAACCTCTCATAGAATATCAATTCCCATCCCTACCATTGATGAAACCATACAAGAAGAAGACCCTTCTGAGGCATTAAAACTCAGAAGACCTAGAACCAAACAACCCAAACAACCAACAATTTCAACAACAACAGCACTTGACCAAGTGCTGGCTGATATTGAGCGTCAACATGCCTCTGCTCAACCAAACTCTGAACCACAAAATGTTCCTCCTCCACAACCAGAACAACAACAACAACCAGAACCACAACCACAACAACAACCACTCTCAGAAGAACCTCTGATCCCTGAGCAATCAGAGATTCCACCTCCCTCTCCCCAACCAGAAATTAATCCACCTTCACCACAAACAGAGTTTCACCACTCTGAAACCCCTTCTCCTCATCAATCTGACCCTCACTCACCTCAACCATCACCACTGGCAATCCAGTTGCCATGTGGAACCACTGTTTTCATGCCCCAATTACCATCCTCATCAGAATCGACACCACCAAAAACTCCCAAAACACCACCCACTCCAATCGAAATATCTGACTCTGATACCCCTTCTCCAAAACAAACAGCCTCTCAGAAAACCTTTGAAAACCCCAGCAGGACTTTCATTGACTTAACCAGTCTTGACCGTCTTGCTGATCTAAAACACAAAATTGCAATCCCAAAACCAAAGCAACCAGATGTTGGCTCCGGTATTTTGAATTTTGAAACAGGTGTGCTGCAATGGATTGCTTCTTTGAAGCAAGTCTGTCCTGGGATGATTGACCCAGCTGCTTCTGATCAGCTCTGGTCACAGTTCAGACGTTGGGTACGTGCTGAAGCCCTCAAGTTGCAGGACATCAACTATGAGCAGGCACAACAAAATTTCAGCAAGCTTCTGAATGAAGCTGGAAGTATGCTTCTGAAAGAGGACGTGCTCCCTCTGGACAGTGAACCTTGGTCTGAGAAACAGCAAGCTGCAAAGGTGCAACCATCAGAAGAAGACAAGACCATTCAGGCTGAAAGTCGAGCAGATGATGTTGCTGAAAGTTCTGAGAAGCCTCCTCCTTCTGATGCTTCTCAAGCTGCCTTGGACAGGCAGACTCTGGAAGAACTAAGGCTGAATGACATGCGTCTGCAGCAGCGGATGGATGACAACGATCAGAAGATGAAAGCAAGAATGGATGTGCAGGACAGCAAGATTGACACTGTTGTCAGCATGGTTCATAAGCAAAATGAGACTTCTGAAAAGATTCAAGCGATGCTGGAGAGCCTGTTCACACGCTTGCCTCCTCAACCTTAAATCTTTTTTTTCATGCATGACCTTTTTCATGTTTTCCTGATTTTCTGATGTACTGTTTTGATTATGTTTTGTAATGTTTTCTTGCTCTGATTCTGAACTATATTAATATGATTAGTTTTTCTGATCTTAATTGTTTTAGCACATCACCAACACTTTTTGATTGCTGACAAAAAGGGGGAGAACAAGAATGATATTTAAATCAATAACGGCTAAACTAGACAGAAATTCTCAAACATTCTAACTTTATTACTTGAAATGTTTTTTCTGTTTTGTTTAAAGTCTACAGGCACAAGGAAGCTCCTGGACACTCTGAAGACTAGAAGCTCTGATCAATGTTGCTCTGATCAATATGAAGTTCTGATCGTCCTAATACTCTGATCCAAAGCAAAGCTCTGACAAGAAAAGCTCTGAAGCTCTGCTCTCTGATAAGTCAAAGACTCTGATAATCTGATGTTCAAAGAAAGAAAAAAGATCTGATCCTGAAGAACACGTATAATCAAAGGGAAGTAATAAACTCAGGGGGAGTATTTCCTTACTCCTTATTCTTTTACTTCTTATTCTGATACATATTCCAGATACCTTTTCACGTTAATTTAATTTAAAATATCTAGTTTTTGTCATCATCAAAAAGGGGGAGATTGTTAGAACAATGTTTGAATCTACTACCCTATATTTAAGTTTTGATGATAACAAAGTGAAAAGATATAGTATTTATATGTTTCATGTTTGAACTATCTGCTGCCTAAAATTATTATGTTCTGACTTGCAGATACGCTGATTGAAATAAGCAAGATCACATTTATTCAGCATCAGAATTTGATTTCATACACCAGCATCAGAAGTTGCTACATCAGAACGTCAAGATCAGATGATCAACTCACGTACATGCTGAAGCTTGATGAACAGAACTGCGCTCAAACACTCTGATACAGAAACACAATAGTTCATCAGCAGCGAAGCAGAATCAGAATGAGCCAAGCCAGAACTTGCGTTAAGTAAGCAACGGTACTGTGCATTGAAAGCTAATTAATTCCAACGGCCTCATTCCAAACAAGATCTGCTCAAAAAGGAAAGCTTGTTATTAGCATTGAATCAAGAATATTGCATCCAACGTTCATCATTTCAAGTGCTATATAAACAAGACTTTGAAGATTGAAATGGTTAATGCTCTCCAAATTTCTACACGCACAAAAGCTGAACCATAATCTTCGTTCTACCAGTTTTGCTAAACCACACACTCTGATATTCCATTACTGTTTAGCAATCTAGTTTCTAAGCTTCATTTTGTGTATACATCACAGTTGTGATACAGTTTTGTAGAAAACATCCACACACATAGTTTTATCTCTTTGTAAGAAAGTGTTGCCTTGACAAACCGGGTTGTGGTTTGAATCAAGAAGGCTTTAGCAGTTGTTAAAGCAGTCTGTAATATTCAGTTGAATATAGTGGATTAAGACCTCGTTGGAGAGAGGCGAAATCACCTTGACGGGTGGACTGGAGTAGTTTGAGATCAAACGAACCAGGATAAAAATATCGTGTTCATTGCTTTAGATTTCAGTTTTACAATTCAACCCCCCCTTCTTGTGTTTTTCACCACTTCAGACTTATCGTGGCATCTTGGTGTCGGGGAGGTGATACCATACTTTTGTTCGAATCCTCAATGTTTTAATCGTGTGTGGAGTGCGACTCGGTTTGTCGTGCCCTTCTTCCTGTCAGTTATGGCGAGCGTATGGATTTGCACCCCAATTGACCAGTTTCCTGTGCTTTGCAGGTAACAATGGTTGATGAACCGTGTTCCTCGGGGCGCAACAAGGTGGAAGACCAAAGCGCCGAGGAAAATGTGAATCTGATCGATACTATTGACGATCCTTTGCTAGAGTGGGTGGGCGCCGAGCCCAGAGGGATTGCTTTCGCCTATAGTCGGCGTAGTCGGAGCGCGTATACTATCATCGAGCAGGGCGGTAGTCAGCCCGACTTTCAGAAAAATTTCGTCGTCACTAGACCGTCTCTTAACGCGCGGATCTGCTCGGAGTTCCCCGAGTACGGGTTTCCTATGTATGAGATCGCGTTTAAGGACCTTGGCCTAAAGCTCCCCTTTAGTGATTTTCAGGTCGGGGTCTTTAGTCACCTGGAGCTGGCCCCGTCGCAGCTTCACCCCAACTCGATTGCTTTTCTTCAGGCATTCGAACTGACGTGTCGCTTTTTAAGGATTGGGGCGACCATACCTCTTTTCTTCAGAGTCTTCCATTTACAGCGCCAGTCTCGGGGAGGTAGGCACAGTTGGGTTTCCCTGAAATAGTCGAAGAGGCTGTTAAGGATGTATATGGATTTTGTCCGGGAGTTCAAGGAAAAATGGTACATCGTGCAGCCGGTCACCAAAACTGCTCTAGAGTCTGTATACGAGGAAGAAACTGTGGTGACCGACGATCACGGGGAGGCTCTTCTGGACGATGAGGGTCGCCCGGTGTTGGGGCGTGTAGCTAAGTTTCCTTTGCATTGGACCTCACGCCACTATGAGCATGGCACCGGGCACTACCATACGCCTGCGGGTGGGATGAGCACCGAAGATGAGGAGGCCTATGGTACCCTCTACAGATATGTCGACAGTTTCTTCCCTGCCCGGTGGGCCACGAGGGAGGGAAAGGATATTCTCGACGAAGATGGTTACCCGACCTTTGAGGCCCGACCTATAGATACAAAGGCGCTTGTGGAGTGTCAGTCCTACGGGCAGGCCGCGAACCTGCTAGGTTATTTTTTGTCTTATAGTCTTGTTCGAATTTCTTCGTTTGTTACTTGCTCGTAACTAACCCGGGATTCTTTTATGCAGGTCACATGGCTGGGCGAAAGGAGAGGCTTCTGAAGTTGACACAGGATAAGAAAGTCAACAAGAGAGTGGTGCGAGCTCCTCAGGCGACGAGGATGGGCCCGCCAACTAGCTCGGGTGATGCTTCTGGAGGGTCCCCCGACGCTCAGGATGTCGAGCAGCATGTCGATCTGATACCGAGGAAGAGGAATCGGGTAGAGAGCCAGCCGAAAGTTGGCGAGGAGTCCGGTGCGGTGAGGTCCTTTGGGTTGCCCCCTGTTTTAAAGAGGAGGGTTTCTTCGAGGGGTTTCCCTTGTCTGTAAGCGTCGACGAAGCTGAGACCATTAGGCGGCTGAGTAAGGAAAGTCGGAGAAAGCATCTGGCCGTCAACATGGTTGGGATGGTCAAGATGGCCGAGATGGCCGTTGTCCTGGCCGAGGAGGGGGCAGACTCTGATGTAGGATCAAGCGCCTACCACTGCGCTAAAAGCAATTGCTTGTAGCCAAGGTGCTACTCTATTTCCTTATAGCGAATCCAACAAGGGGCCTACCTGGCCCACCTAACACACCTGTGTAGGCGCCCATGGGGGGATGTTAAGCCCTTCGAATCCCTAAGGTTGACGCTGGATATTTTAATCCAACAATCTTCCCCCCAGTGTCAGCCGGGGGGATTCGAACCCATGACCTTGCTCTGATACCACTTGTAGGATCAAGCGCCTACCACTGCGCTAAAAGCAATTGCTTGTAGCCAAGGTGCTACTCTATTTCCTTATAGCGAATCCAACAAGGGGCCTACCTGGCCCACCTAACACACCTGTGTAGGCGCCCATGGGGGGATGTTAAGCCCTTCGAATCCCTAAGGTTGACACTGGATATTTTAATCCAACATCTGACCGCGTCAAAGAACTGGAACAGGAGAAAGCTGCCCTTACTGCGAGCTCACGAAATTTGAAGGCTGCCCTGGAGCGCTCTGAGGAGATGTTCCGCGAGTAAGCCGAGCTGCTGGCCACGGAGAAAGAGAACTCGGGGAAGGTTGCCGAGGAGAGGGACTACTTTCGTGAGGACCGGGAACGCTTGGAGATCGACAATGGGCGTCTTGTGAAAGAGGTCGAGGAACTGAAGGCCGCCATGCTCCCTGCCGAAGATGAGTCGGAGGAGACAGCTCCCTTGTGGAGTCGGTCGAAACTGGTCGCCTGTATTCAACTCCTTGAGACAGACTGTGTTGGCGCCTTGGCGGATGGCTTTGAAGCTGCGGTTAGCCAGCTCACTCTGCTGAATCCCGATCTAAACACCGAAGGGGTGGGCTTCATGTCCCAGATCATCGACGGCCAGATCGTGCCTCCGCCTGAGTCTCCTGTTGTCGACGCTGGTAGCCCCGGGGAAGTCTAGCCATGAAATTATAGTCGGGCCTGCGTGCCTTTTTATTGATGGTTGTTTTTTGGGGGCCTGCGTGCCCGTGCATATCTACTTTTTGGGCCTGCGTTCCCGTTCTTGTAATTCTTGAACATCGCCGACCTTGTTGGTCGGTTTATTTCTATCTGTTATTTATGGGCTTTGACTAAATGCTTGTTTCGACCTTAATCTTTTGCCCGTTTTTATGTTTTCATATTTTGTGATAGAATTTGCCTAAGTTATGCCCCCGAGTCTCGCCCGTGCTCGGCTGTCACTTTGTTGGCAAATTTTCCTAAGTCTTTTCCTCGGGACATGCTTGTGCTCGACTTTCTATTTTATGGCGAATTTCGCCTAAGTTACAACCTCGAGGAGAGATTCTTTTTCGACCCTTTGGATGGTCCGACGTACTTCGAGATTCGTCGGGCGTGCGGAGCGAAAGCCGCTTGCTCGGGCGTATGACCCGGATCGGGGTCGCTTGCCCGTGGCGTGAACTGCCCATCGTGAGCTGGTGTTCTGCCCTACAGGTACTTCGACGGTGGAGCTCAATTGAGGTGTCCACGTCGGGCACTGTCATTCATGCTTGTTTGTTGAACGATGTTATGTCGTTTGGGCGTAGATTGGGCCTGTACCTTAGCCTTTCTACGTGGTCGGGACGTTTCTCCCCATTGACCGGACATGGACGTCAACGGCGAGGGTCCTTGGTGTCAAGGGTTTTTAACTATAGTATTGCTTAAGTTTAGTAGTGTTCCACGGTCGTGGTAGTGGTTCTCCGTCTAGTTGCTCGAGGTAATATGCCCCGGTACCTGTGGTATCGTGGACGCGATAAGGCCATTCCCAGTTCGCGGCCAATTTTCCTTCGCGGGAGTCTTTCTGGTTTCTTCGTAATACCAGGCTGCCGATTCCGAACTCGCGTTTAATGACCTTGTCGTTGTGACACAGGGCCACTCGTTGTTTCAGGGTGGCCTCGCGTAGGGCCGCCCCCGATCAGATTTCCTCAACTAAGTCGAGTTCGTCCCTGAGGGCCTCGTCGTTCATTTCTTCGTCGAGGGGATTCTCTGTCCTCCTGGAGGGTTCCCTGATTTCTACTGGGATGACGGCCTCGGTGCCGTATGTTAGTCGGAAGGGGGTCTCGCCCGTCATCGAGTGGGGCGTGGTGCAGTATGCCCACAAGACACTGTGCAGCTCCTTGACCCATCCTCTTTTTGCTTCGCCGAGCCGACATTTGAGTCCCCGGAGGATGACTCTGTTCGCAGCTTCGGCTTGCCCGTTGGTTTGAGGGTGCTCGACCGAGGTGAAGTGTTGTTTTGTTCCTAGTTTGGTGACGAAGTCTTGGAATCCATGGTCGGTGAATTGGGTGCCGTTGTCGGTCACCAGTGCTCTCGGGATCCCGAATCTGGCGAGGATGTTTCTTTTGTAGAAACGGAGGATGTTGTGCAAGGTGATCTTCGCGAGAGCCTCGACCTCTATCCATTTCGTGAAGTAATCCACGACCACAATGAGGAATTTGTTTTGGTAAGTTCCTTGCACGAAAGGACCGAGGATATCCATCCCCCACCATGCGAACGGCCACGGGGATGACATTATGCTTAGCTCGTGAGGGGGAGCGAGGTGCATGTCGCCGTGTCTCTGGAACTTGTCACACTTCTTAACGTGTTCCTTGGTGTCCTGCTGCATTGTCGACCAATAATACCCTGCTCGAAGGGCTTTCCTCGCCAGGGACTTACCGCCCATGTGCTGGGTGTTAATCCCTTCGTGTATCTCCCGCAGTAACTCGGGGACTGTGGATTCATCGATGCACTTCAGGAGGGGGATGGAGAATCCCCTGCGGTATAGTTTGTGCTCGAGCACCACGTAGGAGCATGCTCGTCGCTTCGTGATGGTTGCATCTGTCTGGTTCGAGGGGATTTCGCCTTTCGTCAGAAAATTGTACACCGGGGTCATCCAAGATGAGGCATCTCCTATGGCGTGGACTTCGACTAGTGTCGAGGACCTTTCGATGCTCAGGCGTGATAGGGATTTTTGTATGACGGATTTGTTTCCGCCCTTCTTTCTCGTGCTTGCAAGTTTGGACAATATGTCCGCCCTTGTGTTTTGCTCGCGCGGGACATGTGAAATCTCTGCTCGTTCAAACTTTGTCATATATTTTTTAACTAAGCTTAAGTATTCGACGAGGCTGTCGTTTTTGGCTTGGTAACTCCCCTGGACTTGGGAGGCAACGAGTTGTGAGTCTGTGAAGATTTGTATTTCGCGGGCTCCCAGGTCTTCGGCTAGCCTCAGTCCTATGAGCAGGGCCTCGTACTCTGCTTGGTTATTGGACGTCGGGAAGGAGAGGGTTAATGAGTGCTCGATCACTACGCCTTCCTCGTTTTCCAAGAGGATCCCCGCGCCGCTTCCGGACGAGCTAGAGGCTCCGTCGACGAAGATGGTCCATTTGTGTTCCTTCCTGGCGGGCGGGTCGTGAGCGGTCATTTCCGCGATGAAGTCGGCCAGGGCTTGTGCTTTCAGAGCTTTCCTACTCTCGTATTGAATGTCGAATTCGGAGAGCTCCAAGGACCATTTCAACATTCTGCCCGCCATGTCGGGCCGACCCAGGAGTTGCCTCACTGGTTGATCGGTTCGCACGATGACTGTGTGGGCCAGAAAATAGTGTCTGAGTCTCCTCGTCGCATTGACGAGGGCTAGAGCTACCTTTTCTATCTGTTGGTACCTGCTTTTGGGTCCTTGTGGGGCTTTGCTCGTGAAGTAAACAAGTTTCTGTCCGTCGGCGGTCTCGCGGATGAGAGCCGCGCTGAAGGCTTCGTTTGAGACGGCCAAGTATAGGAATAGTGGCCCCCGTCGGCTAGTCGAGATAGTACGGGTGGTTGAGATAGACTTTGCTTTAGGTGGCGCAGTGCCCGTTCACACTCCTCGGTCCATTCGAAGGCTGCTTCTTTGCGAAGGAGTCTGAAGAAGGGGAGGGCGTGCTGAGCGGACCTCGCGACGAAGCGGGACAATGACGTGAGCATGTCATTCATGACTTGTATTGATTTATTCGACGTCGGTGTCGGGAGGTCGGAGAACACTCGACACTTGTCAGGGTTGACTTCAATTCCTCGTTCTGTTAGGTAGAATCCGAGGAATTTTCCCGCCTTGACTCCGAACATGCATTTGTTGGGGTTGAATCTCATTTTGCATTGTCTTGCTTGGGAAAAGACTGCCTTGAGGTGTGCGGCATGGTCAGTGTCTGCTCGGGATTTGACGATAATGTCGTCCATGTAAACCTCGAGCATGTCCCCAATCTGCTTGTGGAAAACCATGTTCATCATACGTTGGTAAGTTGCCCCGGCGTTTTTTAGTCCAAAGGGCATTACGTTGTAGTAATAATTGCCCGAGCTGGTCATGAAAGTCGTGCAGTGTTTGTCGCCCATGGCCATCGGGATTTGATTATAGCCCGAGTAAGCATCCATGAACGATAACGTTTTGTAGCCGGCCGAGTTGTCGACCAGCATGTCTATGTTCGGTAAAAGGGAAAGCATCTTTCGGGCAAGCCCGGTTGAGATCGGTATAGTCAACACACATCCTCCATTTTCCGTTATTCTTTTTAACAAGTACAACGTTCGACAGCCAGGTTGAATACCGGGCTTCAGAAATAAAATTCGCCTCTAGGAGGTCTTTTACAGCTTTTTCAGCAGCCTCCGTTTTCTCTGGAGACTGCCTACGCCTACGTTGTACTACGGCCTTAGCGGCAGGATCTATGGCGAGGTGGTGACAGGCGACCTCAGGGTCGAGTCCGGGCATCTCCGCGGCGCTCCAGGCGAACAGGTCAGCATTCTCGCGCAAGCAGGCTTTGATTTGCTTCCTTGCCAGGTTGGGGAGGTCCTTGCCAATCTTTACTCCTTTGCTCGGGTTTGCACCGAGGGGGACGAGCTCAAAATCCCCGTCCGGTATTGGTCAGAGTGGAACTTGCTCACCGTTGGGAGGTTCGTCCTGATCGAAACGAGCATCCAGGGCTATAGAGTCGACCTTTGGTGGAGCTTTATGGACTTCTTCCTTGGCGGACTCTGGCTTGTCGGGCTCCTGTCGTGTCGTCGCTGGTCTTTTGGCGGGCCTTGTCCCTACGTCGACAGTGCCGCGTCTCTTAGATGCAGCATTGAAACATCTCCGAGCAGCGGCTAGGTCTCCCTGGATAGTAGCTACCCGTGCCCTTTTAGTGTAGAACTTCATCTTCAGGTGGACGGTGGAGGGCACCGCTGTCAGTTCTGCCAGTGTTGGTCTCCCCAGGATGCAGTTGTAGAGGGACGGGCAGTCGATGACGAGGAAGCGTACTTTGAGCTGCCTTGTCGTTGTCGCTGTGCCTTCGCCGAATGTAACCATGAGCTCGACATATCCCCAAAGCTTGGAGGTCGAGCCGTTGAAGCCTTGCAAGTCCGACCCTACATATGGCGAGAGATGGGAGTCGTCCAACTGCAGAGTTCTGAACAATTGGCTGTACATTACGTCAACGGAACTTCCTTCGTCGACGAGGATGCGGTGCACATCGAAGTTAGCCATTCTCGCCCTTATCAGCAGGGGAATGACTGCGTTGGGGGCTCCCCCGGGGAGCTCTTCCAGGTAGAAAGTGATGGGCTCCGACCTGCCTTTTACCCTCTCGAATGTTACTGTTTGCGGGGGTGCCGCGCCGACCAATTCATCCAGCTTCCTTTTAGCCGAATTGATAGTCAGGTCGTTGAACCCTCCGCCGTTGATGACCATGGCGGAGGGGAAATATTCCCACCTGCTGTGTGTTGTGAGCGGTTCCTGCAGGTGTTCGGGGACGTCAAAGTCCTCGGGTCTGGTGACAGAGATGGCGGTCTGGATGGGGACCGACTCGTCAGATGGTCGGGCATCTTCCTCCGGTTCTCTTGCTTCCCGGGTGTCACGACGAGGAGCGTCGTTTTGCCAGTATTGTGTGAGCCTTCCTCCTTTGATGAGGGTTTCGATGGCGTCCTTGAGGTGGACGCAATCTTCAGTCAGATGACCATGGCTCCTATGGTACTGACAATACTTGCTCTTGTCTGCTCCGGGCTTGGCGGGAGCAGGTCGGGGACGTTTGACGTTGCTGTCTTTGAAGTCCGTGCTGGCACACTCCGCCAAAATGCGCTCGCGGGAAGTTGTGAGCGGAGTGTACTCGGTAAAACGCCCCGAGGGTCCTCTTTGTTCTCGGACTTCTCGGGGTCTGTCTTCTTTTCTTTTCTCCCCGGCTCGTCGAGGAGGAGCTTCCTGGCGCGGGTTGCTGCTGGACCCGCGAGTCCTGGGGTCTCGGGCTCTGTTGGCCGCCTCCCTCTCCTCGTAATCCATGTACGCCCGGGCCTTCTCGAGGAGGACATCGAATGTTCTAGGTGGCTCGATGCCCACTGCCTTTCTAAATTCAGTGTCGGGGAGGAGCCCCATCTCTAGCAAATATCTTTTCATGTGGTCCGCACATGGGACCTATAGAGCTTCGCGGTTGAAGCGATTGATAAACTCTCTCAAGGTCCCATCCTGTCTCTGGATGATAGCCTCGAGGGCTGCTTCGGTCTTTGGGTGTCGCCGAGACGCAGTGAAAGAACTTATGAATTGGTTCTTCAGGTTTCGCCACGAGGTGATTGATTCCGGAGCAAGACCCTTATACCAGTCCATTGCTACTTTTCTAAGGGTCGTGGGGAACAACCGGCACTTGATGGGTCCCCTGACGTTGTGATAATGCAGCATAGCCTCGAACCCGTCTATGTGGTCGACCGGGTCCGCGACTCCGTCGTATTCCTTCAAATGTGGAGGCTTCTCCATGCCCGGGGGAATGGGCGCCTCCATGATTGCTTGTGACAAGGGACCGCGGGGGTCGTCCTCGTCGCTCCGCTCCGGGGAGAGGGAAGGGGACCTGTAATACTGTCGAGCACGACGGTCCTGGTCGTGCTGGGTATCTCTTGAGCGTGGTGCTCGTTGGTTGATTCTTCCGTGTCCGTCTCTGGAGTGTCTTCTTTCTTGTCGTGTGGGGGCGTGGCCGCGTCCCCCGACTTCAGTCATGGGTTGTCTCTCCAAAGGGGGTCGTCTCCCCGAGGGTCGGGGGGACGGGCTTCGGGAAACATCTTTGTATTGTCTCCGCGGGGGAGACGGGAGAGGTACTTCCGTTACTCGAGGAGGTGGGGTCTGGGGCCTCCGGTGCCTCCTTGGGGGTCTTCGATCATCTTCTAGTGCCCTCAATCTTTCTCCTTGTGCGAAGATGAGGTAGTTCGTCTGATTGATCGCCGCGAACAGCGCGCGGGTTGTGGCATCTGCCCCGGCGGGGATAGGGACTTCCTAAAACTGGGCAGTTCGATAGTTCGTGGGAGCTGCGTTATCTTCCTCGAGCGGCGGAGGGACCGAGGAGGAAGATGCAGTAACTCCGTCGCGGTGGACTGAGGACCCGGGGGCAGTTACCACGGGGAGGGTGTTATGACCGGGGTTACCGGTGTTATCGGGATGTCCGTTTTTATCTGCGAGGCCGTTGTTGGTGTCGACGATGCGGATGTTTTGTTCATCACGAACTTGGTCAGCCATGACGATGATAGTTGAGTTGAGCTTTGGTCTTTGAGTTTTTGCAAGACGGGGAAGCTAGGTTCCCACAGACGGCGCCACTGATCTTACCTGATCAGACTTGGACCGTCACGACTGGCTCCGAGCTGAAGTTTGAACGAGATGAGGGAGGTACCTGCAAGGCACTCCGATGTTAAAGTGAGTGGTAGTACGAGCAGGCAAAAAAGTGTGTATATGGGTAAGAGAATGAATACCTGATCCTCTTGGAACAGAGGGTATTTATAGCCCCCAGCGCTGGGCCAAGGTCCCTTCATTGGGCCGACCAGGATTGACCCAATAAAGGAACTGCTAGGTTCTACGTGCATAGTGGGGACTCGCACGTGGTCTCCTTCCTGGATGCTTTGCGAGAAGTACGGACGGACGAGGACGCAGTCTCTTCGGAGTTCAGGTGATGGTGTGACGGTTACAATATGCCCTACAAGGAGGGTGCTCGAGCTGAACTCGAACTGGATTGTATGTGGTCGAGGACGTTGCGTCCGCGGACAGTGGCGGGCACGATCGTAGCTTCGGGTCGACGCGCCCCCTGTAGAACCGTTTGGATTGGACCTATTCTTGTTCCTGGGCCAACCTGGACCCAATCCAGAACAATATTATTTAAAGTTTTGTAACATTTGAGTTAAAGTAAAAAAAAAAAAGGTTTAATTGTGAAATTGGGCCCAATCTTAAACATGAATATTGAAGAAGAACCCATGGCTGCCGCTAAGGTCAAAATTCAAAATTTTAACAATCGATTAGTGGCACTTTTGCTGCACCGCCGCAAACAAACCCTAATTTCGTTCCTCGTTCTTTTAATTCCGATTTAACATATTCAATTCAACCGGTAAAACAGTGAAGCAAAGAGTGTTAAACAATAAATTGGCAAAAAAATGGTGTTTTGTGATCACTGTTTGACAAACGTCGCTGAGGAGATAATCGATGATGGTTACTTGTGAGTAACTTTTTATGCAAAGTTTTTCTAATTGATTTTTCGTTTTTGTATGATTATTGAATTGAATTATGGATAACTTAATAGTCATTTGAATTTTGACAGATGTTGTGGAGATTGTGGGAAAGTGTTGGAAGATCACCATTTTTCTCAGAAAACAGTGTTTTGTGATCACTGTTGTAAAAATGTTTATGGTATTCGACTTGATGATGATCCCTTGTGAGTAATTTTTATGCTTTCATAATGATCCTTTTCACTTTTTTTGTATGATTACTGGATTATTGATAAGCTAATGGTTTGTTGGCAGATGCTGTGGAGATTGTGGGAAGTTGTTGGAAGATAGTTTTTTAGTTCGGGAGTCACGCGGTGAGAGAAGAGTTGCTAAGAAGGTAAGAACTAGGGTTTGGATATTGAAAGAGTTTAGTAGTACTGAATTTGTTTGTGATAGCAAAGAGTTTTGTTTAGAGCCTTTGTTTGGAAGAATCATAATTGAGATTGAATTGCATAAAATTGGACGGGTTTTGTATTGGGATAATTTTATTGAGACATAAAAGGCCATCCATGGTAGGGGTGACCTAAGTGCATCGATGTTGGGTGAACGCCCGAAGTGGGCCTGGTCATCCGATTGGGCTGTGGCCACCTCGCTCGAACTGGTATTTGTGACCCATGAGGTGTTCAAGGAGCAACGGTCTGGAGGTATTAGTCAAAGGGGAAAACCGTCTTTCCCATGATTTGGGGAAGAATCGATCTTCCCCTACTCCCAAGATCCTGATAAGGAAGTTGAGGAAACCATTTTTACCGGCATCCTGCTCAGGGATCCTCTATAAATATCCCAACCTCAAAATTGAGAAATGATCATTCACAAATTCCAGAGAGAAACACACAGAGTCTCTCACAATTCCGATGCAAGCAAACTCTCTCTTAAGTATTGTTCTTTCAGCGAGTATAACTTTCAATCCACTACAACAATAACAACCAAGCCTTATCCCACTAAGTGGGATCGACTACATGGATCAAATTGCTATCTAAGACCATGCTTCTATACAAATCGTTAATCTCGATTTTTTTAATAACTCCTCTTATAGTCTTTGTAGGTCTTCCTTCTCTTCCTCTAGTTATTTGAATTCTCTCCATTTGATCTATCCTTCTTACCACATAATCTACAAGTCTTCTCTCTACATGTCAAAACCACCTAAGTCTATTTTCCACCGTCTTCTTTATTATAAACGCTATCCCAACACTCTATCTGATATTTTCATTTCTAATTCTATCCTGTCTAATCTTACCACGCATCTAAGACAACATCCTCATCTCTGCTACACTTACTTTATTCTCGTGTTAATTCTTAACTATCTAACATTTTGTCCCGTACAACATCGTAGGTCTCACCGCAGTCTGATAAAAATTTTCCTTTAACTTGAGCGGTACCTTTGCATCACATAAAACACCTGAAACTCTTCTCCATTTCAGCCACCTAACTTGAATTCAATGGTTTATATTCCCTTTTATTTCTCCATCATTTTGTATTACAGACTCAAGATATTTAAACAGTGTGACTTGAGTGATGATATGATCTCTAACTTTCACTTTAATGTTAGAAACACTTCTTATTTTGTTGAACTTACATTCCATATACTCCGTCTTACTTCTACTTAGGCAAAAACCGTGTATTTTTAAAGTTTGTCTCCAACCTCTCATTTAAATTCTCTTTGGACTCTCCAAGTAGGATTATATCATCCGCAAAAACATGCATCTCGGTGCTAACTATTTACTCTAATTTTATAATTTCATATTATATTACATTTTAGGAATTTAATTGGAATGATAGAGGGCATGCTTATTTTGAAGATCATAATTTTAGGACAAATGCTGCATAGATAGATAATAGAATGAGGGTTTAGGGTAGGAACACGTTTAGTTTAGGGCTCTACTTGGGTTCATGATAAGCAATGGAGAATGATTGAGGGTACTATTATTTATTTTGCATATTAAAAATGAGAGAGAATGGAGCATAGAATTGGATGAACTTTTTTATGATATACATTCTACAATTTGATGACCAAACAGGAGAGAGTCTTAGTTTAGGGATCAAGTTGAAGCTTTATTCTAGTTTTAATCTTTATCTTTAATTTCAGTGTAAAGAATCAATTTGGTTTCTAAATATACCAGGTGTTCTCTCTATCATTCTTATGCTGCATAGGTTGATGACTACATTCCCAGTGAGGGCAGATTCTTTTACCGGAACATTAAATCTTGGGAATATAATAATGAAGAGTATCTTCAGGTACTAAAAGTTCAACTTTTTTCTCCTGTTTATTTTAACTCTGAAGTTGTGTATGGTTGTATTGTGTTTTCCACTGGTTTGCTATTTCTCTGTTTGGTTTATGTGAAAACTCGTTCTGTATTGCATCTAACTCAACCTTTAATGCTTTTAAAGGAACTAGCTGCCAAGGAAAAAATTGCTAAGAAAGCTTTTCAGGCGTTTTTCCGAAACTGTTCTAATGATTCGCTCGCAGCAAGAGACAAACTTGCTCAATCTGCCATAAAATCCCTGGCAAAATCCAAAAAGGTAACTTTGGAATCAATTTTCTTTTGAGGTTCATTGTGTGTGTGTGTGTGTAGAACTATTTGAGTATTCTTATGATTATGGCTGCGCTGTTATCAACCATCTTTTTAGTTTGCTTCTTCTTGGCCAAGTTTGAATTTGTCATCACAAAGACAGCATCATTCACTTCACTGTCTTTTGTTTTAGACAATTTCTTTTTTGTATGGACCTAATAGGTACAAACTCCATTAGTATATACAAAGTTGTTGGGAATTTTTCAAAATGAAAATTTTAAGAAATTTTACCATCCCTAAAGTACTCCAATTTCGCCCACAACTGGATGAATTGCATGTCAAACTTGACATATAGATTGCAAAGTCTGAAGTTCTGAAGGATGCTCATCCCCATATGAGTCCAACCAGTGTGACAGTTTAGTTTTAAGTGCAGCTATAGTTATCACACTATCAAAAAACTTCGCTCGTGTCTTGAGATCTATAAGTTGAGGTACACATTTTATTAATTTATTCAGTATCTCCCATGATTTGTTCAAGTTGACTTATCATATAGCTTGGCCCATTGCCTCAAATAAATCATATATAGCTGACTTATCATTTAAATCCACTAAACGAAGTACTTTGAATAGTGGATAAACACCTTTCAAACAAATCACCTTTATCTATAATCACTTCTTCAATAAGCTTCCCTTCTTCTGTTCTGGTAAACATGCTTGATGTTGGTAGATATGGGAAATATTACACTAGGACACGTAAGAAGAAAGATAAAAGAGGAGAATCACACACAATCTAATTTCTGTTAGTGCTGCACATGGCTCAGATAAGTGGCAGCTTTTGAGTGCGGAAAGGACTAGGATTGAGTGAATAAATGATTGGGATAGGATCTATTATCGTTATGCATGATTTGAGTGGAGTTATTCCCATAGGAGAGATAAGGCCTCTCGAAGCGCCTCTTTCATTTTCTACTTTCTGCTTCTGCATATTCCTGTACTTTCTGCATTTTCTGTATTACTAGATCCCATATGAACTCTAGTACTTTAATAAAAATCATTCCTTTCTGATTGTTCCTGTGTACTTGTTTACTATTTTACCCTAATTACTAAATTGATCCTATCAATTTGGTATCTAGAGCCTTGGTTTCGTAGCACTGTGAATGGTCTTAACACGAAGAATCATGGAAAACAGAGTTGTTACTATAGAACAGAGGATGGATAATTTCGAGGGAACGATGGAGCAAATCCGTCAGTTGGTGATGGAGCAGCAGGCACGACCACAAGTCACCGTGGAGCAGATTCGTCAACTGATTCTGGAGCAACCAGTACGGAATCATGCTAGAAATGGACGACCACGAGTGGGAAATGGTTATGCTGACGACGCGAGGACGAAAGCGAAGGGAGTACGATTTCTCATGAATCACGACCAAGACATCGTCGTCAGGGGGGTGGAAACGGAGCCAGATTCTTTGGAAGCAGACGAAGGTTGGAGATACCCATTTTCAAAGGCGAAGACGCGTATGGGTGGATGGTGCGAGTTGAAAGGTATTTTCACTTGAATGGGGTGCGAACACGAGATAAGTTAGAAGCGGTGATGCTGGCTATGGAAGACAAAGCTTTAAACTGGTTTCAATGGTGGGAGGAGCAGGCACCACTGAGGACTTGGGAAGAGTTTAAAGTGGCAGTGCTGAAGAGGTTTCAATCGGGATTATTGCATAATCCAATGGGACCGTTGCTAAGCTTGAGGCAAAAAGGGTCAGTAGTAGAGTACATGGAGAAATTCGAAATGATGGCAGCTCCGTTGAGAAGAGAAGAGAGAATCATGCTGGATTCTATCTTTTTGAACGGATTGAAAAAAGAGATTCAAGCAGAATTGAAACTCCATGAGAGTCAAAGTCTAGCTGAACTCATGGAAAGAGCCCTGCTGATTGAGGAGAAGCATGAAGTTCTTCATAAGAAAGGTGGTTCATGGAGAGACAGAGGAGGGAGTTCTCTGAGGATTAGGGATCCTGGAGAAGTTGGGGGATATAAGAAGGAGGGAGAGAAGAGCAGTAGTGGGGGAAATGAAAAATTTAGGGGAAGAAGGCAAAACCCTGCAGAATTAGAAGAAAGGAGTAAGAAGGGATTATGTTTTAAGTGTGGAGACAAATGGAATCGAGAACACATGTATATTCAAACATATGAGTTTAAAGTTGTGTGAAATTAGTAGTGACGAGGAAGGAGAAAAAGGGGAAGTAGAAACACCAAAAGAGCAAGTGGGAAGAGAGAGTGGTGGAGATGAAAACATTGCATATGTCTATGCAAAGTAAGGAAGGGTTTACTTCAAACAAATCCTTCAAGGTATGGGTGACAGTTCAAGATAAGGTTTTGCTGGCACTAATTGACTCAGGAGCCACTAGCAACTTTATAGATACAAGAGTTACGGAAAAGCTAGGACTGAAGGTGATGGAAACTCCAACATATGTGATAGAAGTGGGAAATGGAGAGAAGGTTAAAAACCAAGGGATATGTGAAGGACTGAAATTCCAGATGCAAGGAGTGGATTTCAGTCAACATTTTTTCTTGATGGAACTAGGAGGATCAGATATGGTGTTGGGGGGTGGATTGGTTGGCTAGCCTTGGCAACATTGAGGCAAACTTTGGGGAATTATGCTTGAAATGGAAGCAGGAGGGACAACAGTATAAGATACAGGGGGACCCAGCTCTATGCACAAAGCAAACCTCTTGGAAATCTATGATCAAAGCTTTAAATGATGAAGGCATTGGATTTTACATCAAATCCATGGATACAAACCCACTGATGACAGGAACTGAAGTGCAAATTTGGGAAGATGTACTGAGTCCCTTTGAAGAAGTGTTTCAGCTGCCTACTGGATTACCTCCTACCTCCTAGGAGAGAACATGATCATGCTATCAGGCTTAAGGGAGTTGCTGCCATACCAAACATCAGACCTTACAGGTATCTTTTTACCAAAAGAATGAAATCGAGAAGATAGTAGGAGACATGCTGCAAGCTGGGATCATAAGACACAGTATCAGCCCTTTCTCTAGCCCAGTTTTGTTGGTGAAAAAGAAGGATGGGGGCTGGAGATTCTGCACTGACTATAGGGCTTTGAATAAGGTAACCGTTCCTAATAAGTTCACTATCCCTATTATAGAAGAATTTTTGGATGAACTAGGAGGTGCTGAAATATTCTCAAAGTTAGATTTGAAATCTGGTTATCATAAAATTAGGATGAGGGAAGAAGATGTAACCAAGACTGCTTTTAGGACACATGAAGGACACTACGAATACTTAGTGATGCCTTTCGATCTCACAAATGCACCCTCAACATTTTAAGCCTTAATGAATGAAGTGTTGAGACCTTTTCTAAGGAAATTTTGCTTGTTTTTATTTATTTTTATTTTTATGATATACTCATTTACAGTAGGAGTGTGGAAGAGCATAAGAAACATTTGACTGTGATCTTGACTGTATTGAAGGAACAGAAGTTGTTTGCTAACAAAAAAAAAGTTCCTTTGGTCAAAGGGAGATTGAATACTTAGGGCACCTTATTTCTGCAAAAGGGGTGTCAGTTGATCCTAAGAAAATAGCAGATATGGAGAAATGGCCCATACCTAAAGATTTAAAAGGGTTGAGAGGATTTTTAGGGTTAACTGGGTATTACAGGAAGTTTGTGAGGAATTATGGGAAAATTGCTTGGCCTCTTACTCAATTGCTCAAAAAAGACAACTTCAAGTGGAGCAATGAGGCTCAAGTGGCATTTGAGAAGTTGAAGGCAGCCATGACCACTCTGCCTGTTCTAGCAATGCCAGACTTTGAAAAAAAGTTTATTCTAGAAACTGATGCATCAGGAAAGGGGAATGGGGCAGTGTTAATGCATGAAGGAAGACCAATTTCATACATGAGCCAAACTCTATCTAACAGGGCCCAGCAGAAGTCAGTTTATGAGAGGGAACTGATGGCTATTGTGATTGCTATTCAGAAATGGAGACCTTATTTGTTGGGAAGACACTTCAAGGTACATACTGATCAGAAAAGCCTAAAATTCCTAACTGAGCAGAAAACTATGGGAAAGGATCAGCAGAAATGGTTATCTAAGTTGTTAGGATTTGATTTTGAAGTTAAATGTAAACCTGGAAAGGAAAACAGGGCAGCAGATTCCTTGTCTAGGCAGATGCAGCATAATCAGATTTCTACCATCCAGTGTGAAGTTTGGGAGGGTCTAGAAGAGGAAGTGCAAAAAGATGACAAGTTGAGGGTGATTGTGCAATCATTGGTTTCTGACCCTCACAGTCATAACGAATTTCAATTGAAAGGTGGGAGACTGTATCATGAAGGGAGAATAGTGGTTGCCAAGCAATCTCCTAGAATCACTTGGATTTTGAATGAGTTTCATGATACTGCCATTGGGGGACACTCAGGACAGTTAAGGACTTATAAAAGAATAGCCAGTGTTGTCTATTGGGAAGGCATGAGGAGATAAATACAAGACTATGTGCAGGCTTGTGAAATATGCCAGAGGAATAAATACCAAACATTCACACCTGGAGGGTTGCTTCAGCCTCTACCTGTTCCCACCAAAATCTGGAGTGACATATCAATGGATTTCATTGGAGGGCTGCCCAAGGTCCAAGGAATAGATACAGTTATGGTGATAGTGGATAGGCTGATCAAATATGCTCACTTTCTTCCAGTCAGCCATCCATATACAGCAAAAGGCATTGCTGACTTATTTATTCAAGAGGTGGTTAGGCTACATGGATTTCCCAGCTCCATTGTATCTGACAGAGATAAGGTTTTCTTAAGCAACTTTTGGTCTGAGTTGTTCAAACAGGCAGGCACTAAGCTAAAGTACAGTAGTGCTTACCACCCCCAATCAGATGGCCAAACTGAAGTAGTAAACAGATGCTTGGAAACCTATTTGAGGTGTGTAACAGGGTTGAAACCTAAGCAATGACCTAAATGGTTGGCATGGGCAGAATATTGATATAATACCAATTATCATGCATCTTTGAAAACTACTCCCTTTGAAGCATTATATGGAAGAGCACCTCCTGTGTTGGTTAGAGGGGACACCTCTTTGTCAGCTATGGATGAAGTCAACAAATTAACAGCTGAAAGGAACATTATGATCAAGGAGCTACAAGAGCAATTACTTAAGGCACAAGATATTATGAAAAATCAGGCCAATAAGCATAGAAGAGAGGTTGAATATGAAGTAGGAGAGATGGTGTTTTTGAAGAATCAACCTTATAAGATGAAGAAATTGGCTAAGAGAATCAATCAAAAATTGAGTCCGAGGTACTATGGACCCTATGAGGTATTGCAGAAATAGGAGCAGTGGCTTATAAGCTAAAGCTACCTGAAGATACAAGAGTGCATCCAATTTTTCATGCTTCCTTATTAAAGAAGGCAGTCTCACCTTCAATGGAACCACAACCATTACCAGCTTGTATGAGTGAAGAGTGGCATCTTGAACCAACTCCTGAGAAGGTGATAGCTACTAGACAGAATAAACAAGGAGAGCTAGAGGTTCTGGTTAAATGGAAGAACTTACCAGACTTTGGATATTCCTGGGAATTGGGAGATGAGATACAAGCAGAATTTCCAGCAGTTTTCCTTGGGGTTAAGGAGAGTTTTGAAGGGGGGAAGAATTGGTAGATATGGGAAATATTACACTAGGACATGTAAGAAGAAAGAGAAAAGAGGAGAATCACACACAATCTAATTTTTGTTAGTGCTGCACATGGCTTAGACAAGTGGCAGCTTTTGAGTGGGGAAAGGACCTAGGATTGAGTGAATAAATGATTGGGATAAGATCTATTATTGTTATGCATGATTTGAGTGGAGTTATTCCCATATGAGAGATAAGGCCTCTCGAAGCGCCTCTTTCATTTCCTACTTTCTGCTTCTGCATATTCCTGCACTTTCTGCATTTTCTGTACTACTAGATCCCATATGAACTCTAGTACTTCAATAAAACTCATTCCTTTCTGATTGTTCCTGTGTACTTGTTCACTATTTTACCCTAATTACTAAATTGATCCTATCAGATGTCTATTCATTAGATGTGAGCATTCCTATCAATAAGCTTTTATTGTCCATGAGACACCCTAAAGTTAGATAAGATGTTGCAAAGCGAGTTTGTCTGGTCTCTCAAAATCCTTTTCTTCAGTGAAATATTGTAATAAAATTAAGGAAGCATATGAATAAATATAAATATATTGTGTAATGTTCTTACGATTTGAAATTGTGCACTGCACATGGTGTTCGATAAAGCTTCTTCCTTTTCTCCATTAAAATTGCACCAACAACTATTTGATACTTTGTGGGTCACAATCTGCACGTTTTTTTCACCAGCTTCTACAATTTGATATACAGTGTCAAATGTTTTATCAACAGTTTTTGATATGTGAGAGGCATAATACTTCTTAGTCATGTTCCGCTCGTTCAAGCCCAATACCTCTCAGTCATGGATTGCAAGAGAACATGACATCTACAGAATATTCACGGGATGCCATATGTATGAAGTACTTAATGCCAAATTTGCTCTCATCTGGTGTTGAGTGGCGTGTAGGTGTCTGCAAGCTTCGCGCTGCGTTTGAAGGTTGCCCTGTCGTGAACGGGCTTTGTGTAATGGTGTTTGCGCTGTTGTTGAGAGGAATCAAACCCCTTAATGCCGCACTCCTTTGCGTCTCTGGCCTTCTTCTCCATGTTGTTTTCTTCTCCCTGTATGTAGCCCTCAGCCCGTGCCATAATCTCCACCATGGAATTAGCAAGTTGTTGGAGAAAGATGCATTGAAGTACCCTCCTCCTTTTAGGCCATTCTGAAATGCTTCAACAAACATTTCTTGATTGGGATGGACCAGGGATTCAGATTTCCCATGGCAGATGTTGAACAAATTGGTTGTTGAGACCTTTCGATGCTTGCTCGCCGATAATTGATGAATTAACTTCCTTTAGAGATCCTGTTAGAAGGTCATCAAGATTGTAGGTAGGTTCTTATACCACCTTAATGTCGTCTCCTTGAACGTACCAGATAGGAGCTTACGCTTTAGGGAGTCGCTAACGCCTATTATCGCCATGCAAGTATTGATGTGCTCCTGTTCTCTCTTTTCGTCGAAGGCTATCAGACACAACGACTTAAAGTTTTCTGGCACGAGTGCATCCCAAATTTCATCAGAGAAGGGCTGGGACCTAGGATCTCCTCCCTCCGGTGGATACCCTTGTGTCGCTGTTGCTGGAGATGCAAAATGTTGTCTTGCAAAGCTTCATTGGCATGATGTAATTCTTCCATAGTTGTCTGCATCTCCGTTATGGTTTCTTGATTGCCCCTTGTTGGCGGTGCCTCGTCTCACCATTGTGGAACTGTGATTAGGACAATTGGTGTTTCTGATGAGGGTGCGGTCTGAGTTAGTTTTACCGCTTTATGGTGGGCGCCAACTATACTTGAGGTAAGTACAATAGAGGATACCCTGCCTGCGATGAGATGTGCAAGAGGGCCTTTTGAGTTCTGATCTCTAAAAAGTATGATTGAATGCCCCAATTGTGCGACTGGGGTATTTATAGGTATGATTCATTGACCTGGTCGATAAGAGGACAGGTTCAAATACCTATATGTTTTTCCACACGTCTCTTGGCCTTGACCAGATCGTGGGAGGGAGTGGAACTAGTCACCCCCCTTAGTAGGGAGTGCGGTGTTAGCCCACAAGACTTGTGATGACTTCAATTACCTTCCTAATACGTGGCTTAACAAGTTCTCCAATGATCCATGACTGAGACATATTAAGTTGGACTGGGCGATCCATGACTGAGACATATTAAGTTGGACTGGGCGATCCATGACTGAGACATATCACATATTGGGTTGGACTGGGCGATCCATGACTGAGACGTATCAGGTGAGATAACGTGTTCGCCGCTTGATCCCGTCCTTTCACGTCACCCGGACTAGATAATTAGTGGACCGGCCTCTTTGAGACCCATTCAAAATTATTCCCGTTCACAACATTTGACCAAAGGGAAGGATTTGGTGTGACCATCGAATACTATGATTGCACTTAAAATGAAAGCACCATCACAATGGTGGGGACTCGTATGGGGATAAGCAACCAAAACTTAATTGAATTGCGTTAACCACATTTATATTGTGTTAGCCATTGGTTGTCAATAGCGGCTGCTAGGAGACCAGCCACGACGGCAAGGTTGCGGGCGGTGCAGAAACATATTGCAGCCGCACTAAGGAAGATAATGGATAGCAGTTGCGGAGCGGATCCCTTTGGGATTGGATTTTGGCCCACTAATATTTTTTTCCCTTGAAAAACCGATATTATCCCTAAAATTAAAACATTTTAAGGGTAATTTTGAAATTTTCAATTAAATTTAAGTCACTCTTAACCGATATTCCCCTTTACTAATGAACATTCTATCTGTTTTTTTTATATCTCAATTTTAATTTTACTTGATTGTTTGTCATTCTGTTGTATAACTGTTTAAATGTAATGTGTAACAACTTGGTCCTTGTGTTTAAAAGACCATTTTGCAATATATACATGACCCAAATGGAAAATACTAACTTTAATCTTTGTGGTTCAATTGCTTGTTATAGAAACAGGCACAAATTCAAGAGAATCTCAAGAAAGTAGCCTCTGAAAATGATAATATTTCAGAGTCTACGTCAAAGGAAAAAACAAAAGAGGATGAATTGGGATCATTTGACGAATTTAAACATACTTTGTATCAAGAAAATGCAGGAAGGAAAAAACGACAAAGACGGTTTGTACCGAGAATATGCAAATGAGACATAACTATTAAGATGATGGTTATGGCTATGATGGTTATTAATATAAGGTTATTAACTATAAGCTCCTCTTAGTTTAACTTATCTGCTACCTTTTCCAACATAATCAATATAGTTGGCAGCAACAGCGGAAGCACAGATTGTAGAAAATCTTGGTATGTTGAAATTCATCATCCAACAGGCTAGAATCATTTATCCGTATTAGTTCCTTCCAAAATTTTGTTCATTCTTTAATGACCATTTATTCTTTTTGGTTCTCCCTTTACTTGCAAAGCACGCAAGAACATAGATTTACAATTACTTTCTTCATGCATTATTATTTATAAACTTAAATACTCCAATTCACTTCCAGCATATGATTGTTCTAGAACCACCTTATTCAAGCTGATGCAGAGTGGAAGTGTTGGTGAATGTCATTTAGATTTCACTTTCTTGGTAAATACAGTTGATTGCTTAAGTCATTATGCCTTAATGGATTATTTTTTTAGTGGCTTATATGAAGGAATTCAGAGATTAGAGGGCAATAGACCCTCTAAAATATATAGAAAAGGCATTGGCTGTAGGACTGTTACAGCAGCTAGTCAACTATCAGTAAACATAAGTCTCCTGCCGGGATAAAAAATTATTTTGAATAAATAAATTGTGTAAAATTAATTTTAGTTAATAATAAATTATACGAAAAGTGATTATATTTGAAAACATTCATGTACAAGTTAGTTAAATAATAAATTTGAATATAAAAATCACGTTTGAATCACAAACTACAATTTTAAATTAGAATCAATTTCAAAGATAAAATCAATCACAATCGATACATCTCAAATATGGTCGATACATCTCAAATATGTTGAAATTAATTGTGTTATGGATCACTTAAAAGTTTTTTTCATCGGAAAATCAACACACAAACAACAACAATAAAGTCTTATCTCATTAAGTGGAGTTGATTATATGAATTAATTTTTAACATAATATTCTATCTAGGACCATGTTTTTATTCAAATTGTTAAATTCAAGATTTTTCTTAATAACTTCGATTATAATTTTTCTAGATTTTTTCTACCTCTAATTGTTTGACTTCTTTCAATCTAATATATTCTTTGTACCACATAATCTACAAGTATTTTCTCTACTATCTTTATTTTCTACAATCTTTTTTACTATAGGTTTTACTCTAGTTTTCTCTCTAATATTGTCATTTTAAAGCTTATCATGTCTAATCCTACCACAAATTCAACAAAATATCTTCATTTATGCTACACTTAATTTATTCTTGTCTTGATTATTAATCGTTCAATATTCTGTCTAATACAACATTGTAGATTTTACCGTAGTTTGATAAAATTTCCCTTTCAACTCAACTTGAGTGGTATATTTGTGTCAGATAAAATTTCCTAAAATATTTCTCCATTTAGTCACTCCGCTTGAATTCAATGGTTTACATCCCTTTTCATTTCTCCATCATTTTATATTATGGATAAAAAAATATTTAAACTGCGTGACTTGTGGAATGATATAGTCTTTAACTTTCATCAATAGGATAGAAACACTTATTCTTTTGCTGAACTTACATTCCATATACTCCGTCTGACTTATGCTTAAGTGAAAGCGGTGCGTTTCTAAAGCTCGTCTTCAAATCTTCAATCTCTCATTTAAATCTTTTTTCTACTCTCAAAGTAGAATTATATCATATGCAAAAAGCATGTATAAATCTTGGATGTGTTTCACATGTAAACTCAAAATTAAAGTAAAAAGATAAAGATTTAGGATTAAACCTTGATACAAACCTATGTAGTCGATACCCCTTCATACATATCTGGGATAGCTCAAATATATAACATCCTAACCTCTTTCTTCTCTAGGGTTTTCCAAGAAATCTCTCCAGGAACTCTATCGTACAGCTTCTTCAATAAGAACTAAGTGCAAGTCTTGTTGGTCCATTTGATACTGCTCCATCACACGTCGTAATAAACATATTGCTTCCACAGTCGATCTCTCAAGCATAAAATCAAATTGATTTTGAATGACTTGAGCCTCTTTTCTTAGTCTTCGTTCAATAACTCTTTCACATAACTTCATGGTATGAATAATAAGTTTAATCACTCTATAATATGTACAATTTTGTATATCCCGTTTATTCTTATAGATTTGAGCTAAAGTGCTTATTCTATATTCATCAGACATTCGCTTTGTCCTTATAAGTTGGTTAAAGAGTTTGGTGAGCTATTCGATGCCTCTATCTCAATTTTTTTCACACTTCACTAGGTACGTTGTCTGACCCAATCGCCTTATTGTTTACTTATCCTTTTCAACGCCTCTTTTACCTCTTGTTTTTGGATTCAACGATAGTAGTTATAGTTTCGATCCTCTTCTCTAATATCGAGTTTGATAGAATCCGACGAGATATCATATCCTTCATTAAATAAGTTGTAGAAGTACGTCTTTACCTATCATGTATATCATTTCCCTGAGCTAAAACTTCGCCTTCTTCATCTTTAACATGTTTCACTCAATGCCTTCTTGGCATTGTTTCACATTTTTACACCTAAACTATTTTTTAAAATAATCCTTTTTTACTTAAACTTTACTCTGGAAACTTTCATTCCACCAGCATAATTCTTTACCATTATGTCCAAAACCTCTTAATTCCCCAACATATATTTATCTACTTTTTAATCTCTTGCTCCATCTTATTCCATATATAATTTGCACTTTTTGGAGGTTGCTTAAGTCCTCCCTCCAAGATCTTGTGATGAAAACTTTCTTATTTTTCATCCATCAAATGTCACTACTTGATCTGCAGCACTTCCATATGACTTCTTTTCTTTGCTCTGCTCTTGATTCTTATATCCATAAGAAAAAAATCTATGTTGGATAGTCAAACTATCTCCTGGAATAATTTTGTTGTCTAAGAAAATCTTTCTATCTGTCTTTCTAATAAGAAAGAAATCTATCAGAGAACATTGTCACGCCACTCTTATATATTATAATATGTTCATTTCTTTTCCTAAACTAGGTATTATCTATAGTGAGATCAAAAATTGACAAAAAAATTCAAGATGGATTTATCCTCCGCATTTATCTCCCTGAGAGCATATCTCTAATGCATGCCCTAAAAACTTCTAGCTATGCTCCCCACATATCCATTTAGATCTCTTTCTAGAAAAGCTTATCTCTTTAGGCTATATTCTGAAATAAGTCTTCTAAATCCTTCCAAAAATTTATCCTAAGGTGTTATGCTAACCAGCCTGAGGTGCGTAAGTGATCGTGTGGGAACCGCAAGTGCACAATTATGTCACGTAGTAAAAATAATCAAACATACAGAGAGATGTATGATTATCAAAACTTACTTCAACTATGTTTATCTAAAGTGATCGAAAAGAGTTTGTTAGTTGCAGATTGAAAATTAATTTTGACAAATAATTAAAAGCAGGACTAGAAGCTATGAGCATCCATCTAGACTCACTCCTATGGTCATCCATGTTTGAATTACGCGAATTTATAAGTTATTTCAATAGAAATTTAGATAAATGTGAGTGACACCCACTTCCGTGGCATGCACATCTATACGTGTTTCGGGCACTATTAAGCAGTTCAATCGAGAGCGTTATGCTTTGCCATGAGACACCATATTTTTGTTTTTTTCAACTGAGATCAAGTCGCCTTGTCAGTGGAGACCCGGACACAATTGTTTAGTAATCTACTTTCAGATGTCGAATAATTATCTTTCGATACATGATCAACATCTATTTTGCCTTTGCTTTCGTAACCCACAGAGAGGTGGATAAGAGTTTGAATTCTAAAATAAAGAAAATCTATATTTCCCGTAATTAAAAATGAATAACTCAATTGGAGTTTGTCATGAGATGAAATCTCATAACCCCGTGTACCTATGGATCTACTCACTCATGGTGAGATGGACAAAAGATAAATAAATTAAAGACATTGCAAGTAAATAAAGTAAAATAAACAAGAGAAACAACTTTTAAATGAAAAGGATGGCAAGATTAAAATACGAATTGTGCAGAATTACAAGAGAGAAACCCAAAAACTAACGAAGTACTTAAAGCAAAGAACAAGTGTACGAAATGATAATAGTCAAAATTGATGGATATTTAGGCCTCTATTTATACCAATCCCAGCCTTAAGTTTCTCATAATTGGCACTAATTTCAAGTTTAACTCCCTCTTATCACTAACAATAAAAGTTGAGAAAGTTACAGAATCCAAAAGGTCATAAAAACTAACAAGAGCTCACAAGTTCGTAACTTCATGAAGACTGACACATGCCGTTTTAGGGAACATAAATTGGTTGTGTTAGCCTCAGGTTGCTTGTATGAAGGGGATTTAAAGGGACCAGCATGATCCGTGTCATGGGACACGACCTGACCGTGTTGGTCTAAAAAAATTTGTATTGGAAGTGTTTCTTTTTGTGCGATCTCCGGCCTTTTTCATCCTAATTCGCTCCATTGACCTCTTATTACTTGAAAACAAACAAAGGAGACAAAATTGTGTAAGAACAAACTAGGATGATAAAAACACGCATGAAATAGAAGGGAAAACAAGCAAGAGACATGATATATTTACCGCTTATCAGTAAGCACTAATAATATTAATGATGTCTTGCTCCAATGCAATTGTCAAGACTATGATTCTATTTCCTACTCTTTTCACATCCATACTATCCTTCTTCCATTTATTGTCTATAATATTCCCCACCCTATTTCTTGATCTAACATTTCTGGTGTACCAAAACTTAAATTTCGAGTTGTCTAATATTTCCGCTTTTTCACATGTCTACTTAGTTTCTTGTAGGCACATGAAATTAATCTTCATCCTAACCATAGTGCCCATCATTTCCATAATATCATTCTTCATTTCCTTGTCCACAATAATCTCCAGTCCATTTCTTTATCTAACTTTTTCGGTGTACTAAGAATTAAATCTCGAGCTGTCTAATGATTTCTTCTTTTCACCTGTCTACTTAATTTCTTATAGACACATGGAATTGATCTTTCTCATAACCATAATATCCATTATTTCTATAAAATTTCTAGTGAACGTGCATATATTCCATGATCTAAAACAAATCTTAATCTCATGAACTAACTTCTTTACCAACACCTGTTCATTAAACAATGGAAACTCTTGCTTATTTTCCACTTCATCTAGGTGGCAATGTAAGATCCCTTGTTTTTTGACACTGTAATCGAGTCGTACAATATATTACTTACGAGCAATGGCCTAGTATTTACATTATTTCGTAGTTGATCAATGTCATAGAGATTTAATAAAGTTTTACGTTGGCTCACTATGCTTAGCAAAGCTAACCTAAGTAAGATTACTGGAAAACCAATACATAGTTAAAAATTGTTTAGTAAATACAATTAAGTTAGTAGTGGTAAGTAGTTGTAGTGTATGTTTACTTTCACGTTTGAAGTATTCATAATTGATTTTTTATGTGTAGAATTGCTTTTGATATGTTTAGTTGCTTTCAGGTATAATTGATCATACTTTTTAGAATTGATTTTACATGAAAATACAATTTTTACCTTTTGAAAAAACATGATTTTTATATTGAAATCTACTCTTCAACTCATTTTGCATAAGAATTTATCAAACATAAATTACTTTACATTCAACTCTCTTTTAGTTGGATCAATTTTAAGAAATCAACTTTTTTTCAAAATCAATTTTCTTCGCTAAATAGAAGATATATGACCCATTTGTTTTGCCTTTTTTAAAAAGAACTTTTATAATATTACATAATTTTGTGTAAAAAAAATTACAAAGAAAATTTTCATAAAAATTTAAAATAAAAATTTAATTTGAATAGTTATTTTTAAAATATTATTTTAAGTATTTCATATTTTTAACAAAAAATTTTTTAGATATCAAAATTTCAAAAAATCACTTAAATTTAAAACTAATTTAAATAGATTTTCATAAAAATTATTTTTAAAATATAACTTTTAAAAAATTATAATTTTGACTATATTTTAGTTTCCATAATATATATTTATATTATAAAATATTAAAGTTAGTGTTTTAATTTATAAAAAATGAATATAAAAAATTATAATATTTAAAGAAAACAATTTTTTAAAATCTATTTTAAAAAATATAAAAAAAATTATTTTTTTAAAGATAAAACAAACAAACCCATAGTAATTTTTGTTTTAAATCGACATCTATCACTTTAAATTCTTCGTTACAACTTTGAATTGCTTTTCTAAATAATTTGTATTAAAGATTATGCTTATCCAAAAATTGTTACCATAAGATAACCACTAATTTCTAAATGTGGATTCAATTCCTTCACGACATGCACTGTTGGGTGGGCAAAAGGTGACACTGATTTTTGAGATGATTATTATGAAGCATGTTGACCCAATCTCTCATTTCGTAGGGCATGCTTCCACTATTATAATGTCGACAACTCATAGAATCCACCTAGAGTTAGATGAGTTCAATTTTGAAACATTTTCAAGGTATATTATTATTAATATATTTTTTAAAGTTTTAAATTCTTTTTAAAAGATTATAGGGGAAAAATGTATATTATTATTAAATATGTAATCTTTTTAATTTTTTAATAAATTTTTTACCTTGAGACCGTGTTGAATATGAGAAATTTTAAAATCTTAAAAAATAAATACTTAATTTTCAAAATAAAATTTCCATCTTTAATTTTATAAAATACGATATTAAAATGGAGAAAAATTAACTACAACTTTTTACTTATGATTCTTACTAGTTTTCAGTTTAAAATATTTTATTATTATTATTATTATTATTATTATTATTATTATTATTATTATTATTATTATTATTATTATTATTATTATTATTATTATTATTATTATTATTATTATTATTATTATTATTATTATTATTATTATTATTATTATTATTATTATTATTATTATTATTATTATTATTATTATTATTATTATTATTATTATTATTATTATTATTTTAGTTCTGTGTTTTAATCTTAAAACTTATTTTGGTCTATTAACTAAAAAAATATATTCATATTAATTCCTTAACTTTTAAAAATATATCTTATTAATTTTTTTCATCGTAGTCTATTATTCCTTTCTTTTTATAATAAATATTTTTTTTGAAATTTTTTTACACTTTTTAAAATAATAATTAATTATGTTAATTTCAATGATAAAATGAATCTCATTTATTAAAATAATTTTATTAATAATAAATAGTGGAGTAATTATATAAATTAAAATATAATAAATAATGATAAATTAATAAAAAAATAATAAATATTACATTAATATTTTAAAAGAATAAATAATTTGAGATAAATAAAAATGAAAAAGACGACCCCTGTTATAAAATGGAGAAAGTATTATTTAAGGTCAAAAAGAGTTTGGTCGATTCCAACCTATCTTATCATTCAATACCAATCTCACTTTCTCTCAAACCAATGACACACTCATCATTTGATTGATTGTTTAAGTTTGACATATAAACCTCACATTTTCAACAAAATGCAAACATATAATATAAAGTAATTCAAATAACACTTGATCAAACCCAAAGTCGACACGATCTATATAAATTTTAAACCCTTACTTACATTTTCAAATGAAAAAGTTACATATGTTATTTAATTATTTAAAATTATTTTAAATTTCATCATAAAATAAATATTTAATCTAATATATCTTTTAAGGGTGAATGCAACTTTTTTCTTCATATTATTGATTTTTAAGAATTTGACATAATTCACCGTTATAAAACAAATTTATAAGGTGAGAGATATCACTCAATATAAACTCTTTTATAAATGGTTTAATATCCTTTTCAGTCCTGTATCATAATCTCGGGATCATTTTGATCTCTAAACTTAAAAAACGTTAATGTTAGTTTCTTAACTCTTCAAAAGTATCATGTTAGTTTTTTTTGTCAAATTAATGGTGAATTTAACGATTAATTTTTGACAAAACAATTGATGTGTTGTGTTAATAAAAATGAGAGGTTTCAAGGTTTGATTGATGTAAAAATGCGTAGATAAAAGAACGAATCTTTATCAAATTAAAGGCGATTAGAATTTATTTCAAATCACATGTTGTTGTTGATGTTGACGCTTATTTATCTTAAGTTGATTTATCAAAAATTACAACGGTTTAACCCAACCGTTATACTTACTCCTTTGATGGATAACTCACTATTATACACTACAATTCCCTGATCTCCCAGGCTATTTCGCAGTTAAAACATGCAATTAGAACGTTAAACCTCTAACTCACAACTTATAATTTGTTATTCCTAATCGATTACTAAGTTGAACATTTAATCTAGATCAGAATTAGAGTTAGGGTTGGTAATCCATATAAATCTACGTTTGATATATGAGCTCGTCAACACATACAAAATAATGAACACAAGTTTTAGCTGAATAAAAAAAACTAATTAACCAAAGTATGCAAATAATACAAAACACAACATATATCTCAACAGGTTCATACAGGTTCATCTAACAAATTTTATTAAAAAATTAGCTACTCATAATATAGTTAATGATAGCCATGAGTTTAGAGTAATAATACATGAATTTTAATCTAGAATTGGACCTTCAATGGAGGAAAACCTTCATTCCTAAGCCTCTTGTACTTCATTGTCGTTAAAATTCAATTTCTATAAAAAAGTGTTATCAAAACGCTTTTAGATGTTGTTACATATGTATGAATTTTTTTCCTTGATGATGCATATGTATATAGCACGCATTTGGCCAAGAGGTTTTCCACCTGAAAACTAACCTTCCAGACGCGTCTGGGAGCGTTTGGATATGTGTGGGCATTTTGGACACGTTTGGCTAGCAAGGTTTTTAACTAAAAACATGACATACGTGTTTGGGAGCGTACGGATACGTGGTTAATGTATGGGACACGTATGTCCAACAAGTTTTTTCAACTAAAAAATTGTCAGACACGTCTGGGAGCGTCTGGGTGGGGTCTGGATACGTATGGGCAATGACTTACTTCTTTTGAGTTTTCCTCTTTATTTCAGATTCTGCAACACAAATCAAACTTTTTTCAAAATGTCATAATGCTTAGATAATATTAGAAATATCATGAAACTATCGAAACTCATGAAACTAATTATAATTCATGATAATAACATTAAATAATTTCTAAAAATTAAATAAAAATGAATAAATAAAACATAACAAAATGATGACAAATTGACTATTAAAAATAGGATGACAATTTGACCTATATCCAGTGGACATCCATAAAAATACCCACAATAAGTAGGATAAAACCCACAAAAATAGGTATGAACATAGGCTCAGATAATTATCCACTAAAGTAAGCGGGTATGGACACCTTAGTACCCAACTCCGTCTTATACCTGCAACGATATATATATATATATATATATATATATATATATATATATATATATATATATATATATATATATATATATATATATATATATATATATATATATATATATATATATATATATATATATATATATATATATATATATATATATATATATATATATATATATATATATATATATATATATATATATATATATATATATATATATATATATATATATATATATATATATATATATATATATATATATATAACAATTTAAAAAAATACTTCAATGTTAAATCTTTACGAGTTTAATATATGTGTTTGTTTATTTTATAATTCAACAAAATATTTAAAAAAAACTTTTTAATGTTATTAAAAATTTAAAATGATATGATATTTTATAATTGATCTTTTTATTTTTATTAGAAATGCGGGTAATGGATACAGATAGAGATACTTACATATCTACAAAGTACGAGTATGGGTGCTAAAATTGGTGCCCAAGCGGGTATGAGCTCGGATACGAGAATTTTTTCCATCTACGAATACGGGGATGGGTACTATAGTATCCTATCCAAACTCTGCCCATTGCCATCTCTATTAATCAGTGCATGGATAGAAACACTGGGTGGTCTATGTTTTGATCTGTAGACTTTAATACCATATTAGTGTTTGACTAACGCATTGCTGAAGCGGTAAAGCGGCAAACAAAAGTAAGTATTTTTACGGTGATATATGTTATATTGTATCGTCTTCACATGGATTAGTGCTACTGAATTATCGTTCGACAAATCTCTCATTTATGAGTTGGGTTTTAAATGGGTTATTTGTAAGGAAAGGTAAAAGGTATCAACAGAAAATAAATACATTTTTTAGATAGGAGAAACTTATCAGGCATGCATATAATCCACTTATCACAAACTTAAATCTATCGATCAATTATACTCAACCTACAATACTCATCAATGTCATCACGTGTCAAATAGAACACCCACTATATCACTTTGGTGGCGATCTCTCAACCAACCTCGACAATACATAAGTCAGTCGTGCTAATTGCATCGATAATCTCTCAGAACGACACAACCAACAAAGGCATTAATCACAAACACTCAAGTAAATAATAGATCTAAATATATCCCTAGAATCTAGACACTATTAGATAATCATCCTAGATAAGAATTTGAGCAGTATATGTCTATAACAACCCAAACCCCTAAGCACAGAGCAAAAATCAAGGACAATAATCGACAAAGATTTGTAAAGTAAGTTTTATACAACGCCATGGGTGACAAATATACATGAGTTCAAAGTAAATACATAAAAAAAACCTAACAAATAAAGATTACACAAAGAAGAAGAGAAATGAACTACAAATATCTTGGTTTGTCAGCACCGATCGAAGAGCAATCCACCCCGGATCATCCGTAAGCAAGCTTCATAGTTGTTTTCTAAGCTAATCTACCAAAAAATATGGTTGATGAAGTTGGGAGAAAAAAACCACCCCCAAAACCATAACCTAACAACTGAAATGAAAATGAAATACATACAAAAATCTGTCCAGACACCGTCACCCGACGCCCAAAAGTGTCGCCCGACGCCAGTCCTTTATTCCTTGGCCTAGCCTACGCCACACACGCAACTGGTTAAAAATATCCCATCTCCCGACAACGGTCTTTATTCCTCTCCCGATGACACAATTGCGAAGTAAGGTAGACGATATTGGAAAATTGAACAAAACCTTTCTCTCCACACTCGTCCGACGACGCAGAAGCGCAAGCTCGTCGTCCGGTGCCCAAGTGCATCGCCCGATGCTGCACACCAGACCAATAACTTTTGTTGCTTTCTCTTCATAAATTGCATTGGCTTTTATTCTTTTTCCTTTTTACTTTATTGATCAATGCACATCTTAGAGCTCCATTTGAATTTTATTCTCCATGCTCCTATAATTCCTAAATTCTTACAAAATAGATACAAAACTATCAAACGATACACTATGTACACAAAAGCACACACACACACACACACACACACACACACACACACACACACACACACACACACACACATATATATATATATATATATATATATAAGTCGGGTTTATTCAACAGATAGTAACAACAAAGATTTGATAAGTGCAACAAAAAGTATATACAAAAATAGCTATAATTTTCACTTATCAAACTCTCCCCAACTTGAAACATTGTTTGTCCTCAAACAAAGTCAAATAAACTCAAAGAATAAAAAATGATCAACCAAAGAATTATGAATCAACAAGTTTCAAAAATGGAAAACAAATGTATGGTTCAAACGAAAATGCACATGCAAGGCAAAACTTACCACTATACTACGACGACAACATGAAAATGAAACAAATGCTCAATACAACAATCATACTAAACATTATAAAACAAAACAAGCTCAATCATGAATCACACCTAGTAAAAATTCATCAGTATATGAAGAACACACAAAGGAGACGAACATAGACACTCATCCAACAATCTTGCAAACAAAATACTAAATTATGCATTCATCCAAAAAATTTCATTTAAAATATAAAGGAAAAAATCACAAGGGTTTTTCAAGGTTGTAATGTTGCTTGGTCAACAAACAAGGGATAATTCCTAAAGCTAATCGAAACAAAAACTTGCATAAACCTAAGGGAGTGATCGACTCTCAAAGTTTAAAACAGAAAATTCCAATCAAACTTCTTCTTCATCCCAAATTTTCACACCAATCACATGATTATTAACACAACATTATTCTATACTCTTTTTGTTTTTTTCAAAGCTTTTTCAATTTTTTTATTTTTTTATTTTCTTACTCTCTCTTTTTATTTTCTTTGTTTTCTTTTCTTTTTCACAGCCGCGTAGCAATCACAACATAAGTAAGCAAACAATTCTCTCCCCAACTTGAATTCAACCATCATTATAGTGAATACTTCCTACTTTCTAAGGCAAAACTAAAATTCAAACTAAAAACCATAGTTGAAGGTTCGAGAAAATAAATAATCAACATCCACTCAAAAAGGAAAATCAAACACTCATAGACAAGCATTGAGTTCAAAAATAACATGGACATTAACAAAAAGGCTCAAAGGGGGTTAACAAAAGTTCACACGCTCACAAGGTAAATTGACTATTTGGTTAGGTAGTTGTGCTCAAAATCAAACAAAATACCTTGATCATTTTCATGCTTTCATACAATCAACATAAATAAAAGATTAAACATAATGAAATCCAGTTAGAATAAGAATTGTAGCCTCCAACATATATGAACAATGGAAAGCTTTCTCACATTTGGGATAAAAAGGGAACTAAAGTGATTCAAGTCATGAGCAAGTAATACAAAAATAATGAATGACATGGTAGTTACACAAATGAAAAGTTTCCTAAACATAATATGTTATAGAAAGCAATAAACGAGTACCTGGCGTTTACCAACTTCAAAAACTATCATTATCATACATCCGCAAGTTGAAACACTCAAATTCGAACAATCACAAAATGAGACCTCAAGCTATCAAAACAAAATTGGAGTCCAAACAACAACAAAAGAATTAACACAACTAAACAACCAGGTAAAATTGAAAAAACAAGTTGAAAAGTGAAGATTTAAGATTTTAGAACAGGTCCAATTTCAACTTGTTTAAATAGAGATCACCATAATACCTCAACTAAAACATTGGAAAACATTAAAACATGCTTGTTTTACATCGTAATATCGACACCTGTTATTTACAACCGTTCCACTTTGAAGGTGTGGAAAACACAAGAAAGAGGGGGGGGGGGTGAATTGGGTTTTTAAAACAAAACTATTCTTTTAAAAATATTCCCCTTTAAGTTAAAATTATTTTTCCTTCACTCTTGATGATAAAAATAAGTAAGAACATGAAGTAAAGAAGAGTGTATGTTTATATTAGTTCACCTGAAAATTATCAAGCTAGTCTAGTCCACCAGCCAAGGTGATTTTGCCTCACTCAATCGAATACTTAATTCACAATAACCAAACTAATTACAATTTGCACAAGCTACCTGCAAGTGACTAACAACCTCTAAGACTCGGAAGCCCTAGACTTCTTAAGGATTCAGACCTACTCGGCCCCTTAATGAATATCAAACAATAAGTAACCTGATTATTACAATGCACAAGCTACCCGTAAGTGACTAACAACTTCTAAAACTCACAAGCTCTAGAATTATTAAGAGTACAGACCTACCTGGTCCCTTAAAGGAAAATCAAAAAACTATTTAATACAAGTTTTGTTTACAAGAGTGTTGCTTCTAAAAAGCTGAATATTTAAACTATTTTAAGAACTATGACTTAAGAATGTGAAAGCTATGAACAACGTTTGCACGTGGATATTCAGTGAATTGGAAGCTTTATCTCTTAGTCTTCAAGCATTTATATAGCCAATAAAATAATATATCTGTTGAGGGATACTCTTAGGATTTCCAAAAACATCGGCAACTTGAACAATAACATGGGGGACAAGATCGTGCGACGAGTCCGTTCTTTCATGGTAGTGGATGAAACGTTGATTGTACCATGTACTATTTGTACCATGTTAACATTATATTCTTCCCTTATGCACTTTAGAGGCTTCTGCGAGCATGAGTTTAGAAGCGAGAATATAACATCAGTTCATCATAACTTCAAGTCTTCAGAACTGCGTCTTCAGAGTCTTTAACACTTAGTTGTGAGAACCTTTTCTTAGAAACTTGGGTCTTTAGAACTTCAAGTCTTTAGAATCTTTAGAACTTCTATATTTAGATTTATCAACACTTGGTCTTCAGATTCCTCATCTTTAGAACCTTGTTATTAGAAACACAAGTCTTCAACATCTGGACTTCAGTAGAAACTTTGTCTTCAGATCTTCTAACTTTGTTTCTTTGAAACACGTTGTCTTTAGAAGCTTGAGTCTTTAGCATCTGGACGTAAGTGGAAACTTCTATCTTCAGATCTTATGATTGGTTTCTTTAGACAAACATTATAGCTTACACTTCAGAGCCTTCTGGAGTGTCTTTCTATTATTCAACAAAACTTGTGTAGCGTAGAAGCAGAATCAATTCTCTTCTAATGTCTTGGCCACGTCATCCATCAGAAGCAGAACCTGTTTGTTATGTATTCAACAATAACAAACATTAGTACAACAAAGTTGTTCATACAATCATACTCATTTATTATCATCAAAAATAAGAGATAATATTGCAGAACCAAATCTTGTTCTTGCAATCTCCCCTTTTTTTATGATGATAAAGCTATGTATTTTGATGACACAATTTTTTACATATAATCATAATCAGTGAAATTAGAAAGGTAAGAAATACTTATCCTTTTTATGATATTCCCCCGAGTCAATGACTTAATAAAGATCGAATATCTTGACTTTGAACCATTTGAGTAAAACTCCCCCTAGTTCCAATAGATCAGATATCGAGATGTTGAGAGTCTTGACTCTAGATGCCAATAGACAAATTGAGATCTTGATGTCAATCGAACATTTGAGATCTTGATTTCACACAACTTCTTCTTATTGAATCTTGACTTTAGATGCAACCGAGAATGAAATCAAATTGAAATCTTTGAAATTTTAATGTCACTAGGACAACTTCCAAATTCTCAATTTTGGAGTCTGATTCCATATTTCACTTATTGAAGTATGATTATAAATTGAAAACATCCTCAGAGTCTGAAGCCAACAGTCTTCTGAAGCCAATAGGTTAGACATAAGCCTTGAATAGTGCTTTCATATCTTTGTCTTTTAATCAGAGTTCTAATTTCCTGAAAAAGAAAAACAATTCTAACAGAAACAGAAGTTTAACTAGGTTAGAATGTAAGAAACTCTTTTCAGAGAACATTTTCCAGAACTTGATTATTGAAATCAAAATTAAATTCATTTAATTACTCCCCCTTTTTGTCATAATCAAAAAGGTAATTATGTGTGAAAAACATAAAAACCAGAAGAAACAATCAAGAAAAGACAAGAAATTTCATTGAAATTCGAAAGAGAGTACAACAATATGACATGAAATGACTCTTCCCAAGGAGTAGTTAAATAAATGTAATCATGATTAATCAATTTCAAGAAAAAAACTACTCGTGTATGACCTAGGTAGAGTGTAATAGACATTAAGTCTAGTTAGGTAATGCGTTTGATATTCTCAAAGTCTGGAGAACCAAAAGGTTTCCATCTGATTAGGGACATTTCTGACCAAAACATCTTATGATGATTGAGATAAAACAAATTAGAAGTATTTTAATTAAGTCAGAATATTATTCTGTCAGACTACGACTAAAACATAATTGATTCTAGTGAAATCTTACTTTGGACAAAAATCCATTTTCAGATTCTTTAGAATAAACAGAAATCTATCTTCGGCCAAGGGTTTTGTAAAAATATTAGCCCATTGATGGTTTGTATCTATAAATTTTAAAAATATAATCCCTTTCAGAACATAGTCTCTAATAAAATGATGTTTGATTTCTGTGTTTATCCCTAGAGTGTAGAATATGATTCTTACTTAAGCAAATAACAGCAAAATTATCACAGAAGATAAGGATGTTACTCTCATATATATGGTAATATTCTAGCTGATTCTTCATCCATAGCATCTGAGTGTTGTACAATTCTGCTGATATGTACTCTGCTTCTGTTGTTGAAAGAGAAACTGTTGATTGCCTCTTGCTTGACCATGAGATCAAATTCTTGCTTAGAAACTGACAGTTTCTAGAAGTAATTTTCCTCTCTAGTCGATCTCTAGCATAATCTGTATCACAGAAACCAGAAAGAGAATGCTCTGATGTTTTCTCATACATCAAGACAAGGTTAGGGGTTCCTTTTAGATGCCTTAGAATATTTTTAACAGTAGTCAAGTGAGATTCCCTAGGATCAGATTGGAAACTAGCACAAAGATGAACACTGAATAAAATATCAGGTCTAGATGCAGTCGGATACAGAAGCGAACCTATCATACAATGATAAAGCTTCTGAAAAACCTTTCCACTTACCTCTTCTTTCTCCAAAATACATATACGATGCATTTAAGTCTTTGCTACGTTGCAGTCTGTCATGTTGAATTTCTTCAGAAGTTCTTTGGTGTACTTACTTTAATGTATGTAAGTAGCCTCTGGTTTTTGATCAATCTGGTTTCCAAGAAAGAACTTCAGTTCTCACATCATGCTCATTTCAACTCAGCCGACATTAGCTTAGAGAATTCCTTGCAGAGAGATGGATTAGTAGAACAAAAAATAATATCATCAACATAAATTTAAACAATTAGAATATCATTTTTGAATGTTTTGCAGAAGAGTGTAGTGTCAACCTTTCTTTTGGTAAACTTATTTTCTAACAGAAAATTGCTTAATCTGTCATACCAAACACTGGGAGCTTGTTTCAAGCCATAAATATATTTCTTTAGTTTAAAAAAAAAGTTTGATTTCTCAGATTTTTCAAAGCCAAGAGGCTGTTTGACATGCACTTCTTCTAAAATAAGGATTATTTTATGATTTACAGAAAAAGAAACTAATAACCTAATAGCTTCTAACCTGGCCACCGGTGCAAACTTTTCTATATAGTCTATACCTTCTTGTTGACTATAACCTTGTGCAACCAGTCGAGCTTTGTTTCTGAAAACTTCACCCTTCTCATTGAGCTTGTTTCTGAACACCCATCTGGTTCCAATGACGTGGACACCTTTAGGTTTTTGAACAAGATCCCATACATCATTCTTTGAGAATTGGTTTAGTTCTTCTTCCATATCCAGAATCCAATCCTTATCCAGAAGGGCTTCCTCAAATGATGTAGGTTCTATTGAAGAAACTAAACCCAGAAGCACTTCATCGGAAGGTTTGAGAGTCGATCTTGTTTTGACTGGAGCATCTTTAGTTACAAGAATGAGATCTTCAGGATGAGAGGATGTGATTCTGTTATTTCTTGGTAGAGGTTGATTAGAAGTACTATCAACATCATCAGAAGGAAGAGCTTCTGATTCTTTATCTTCTTGAATCTTCTCCTTTGGTTCAGTGAATGTTATAGTCACATTTGCAAGCTTTTCACACAACTTTGACTTTTCATAGTCATGCTTATCATCAAATATAACATGGATTTATTCCTCCATAATTTGTGATTCTGTGTTATAAATTCTGAAGCCTTTAGAGCATTCAGAGTATCATAATAGTAGACACTTCTATGCCTTGGAATCAAACTTATCTAGATTCTCTTTAGTGTTTAACATATAAAAAATACATCAGAATGGATGGAAATAGGAAATGTTGGGATTTCCATTCTTCCACAATTCATAAGGAGTCTTACTCAAAATAGGTCTTATGGAGATTCTCTTTTGAATATAGCATGTTGTATTTACTGTTTCTGCCTAGAAGTGCTTAGCCATATGAGTTTCTTGGGTCATAGTGCGAGCCATTTCTTGAAGAGTTCTATTTTTCCTTTCTACAACCCCATTTTGTTATGGAGTTCTAGGGCAAGAAAAATCATTTACTATGCCATTCGAATCAAATAGTTTTTCAAAATCTTTATTTTCAAATTCTCCACCATGATCACTTTGAACTCTGACTATTTTGAAACTTTTTTCATTTTGCACTTGGGAACAGAAGGAAGCAAATACAGAGTATGACTCATCCTTGTGTTTCAATAATTTTACCCATGTCCACCTGCTATAATCATCAATGATGACAAGTCCATATTTCTTTCCATTGACAAAAGCAATTTTTACTAGTCCAAATAAGTCAATGTGAAGAAGTTCTAATGGCCTAGAAGTAGAAACAATATTTTTAGGTTTGAAAGAGGCTTTTGAAAATTTGACTTTCTGACAAGCTTCATAAAGGACATCTGAAGTATACTTCAGATTGGGCAAGCCTATGACTAATCCAAGTTTATTTAGTTGGGAAATCTTTCTCAAGCTAGCATGGCCCAGACGTCGATGCCATACCAACTGCTCTTCTTGAACAGTCAGAAGACATTTTACATTTTGATTTTTCAAATCTGAAAATCATATTTTGTAAATATTTTTCTTCCTCTTGCCATTGAACAAAACTGAGCCATCCTTCTGACTAACAACTTTAAAAGATGCTTGATTAAAAATGATGTCATAACCATTGTCACTAAGTTGACTGATTGACAATAAATTATGCATCAGACCCTCGACTAAAAGAGCATTGTTAATAGAAGGAAATTTACCATTACCAATCGTTCCAGATCCGATGATCTTTCCCTTTTGATTGCCTCTAAAACCAACAACGCCTCAAGACTTAAGTTCCAAATCTTGGAACATATGCCTTTCGCCTGTCATGTGTCGCGAGCATCCATTGTCCAGGTACCATGACTGGTGTTTCAGTGGCGCCATTAAGTAGACTTGTAATGTAGATTATCTGATCCTTAGGTACCCACTTTCTGGGTCCTCTTTTGTTAGAAGTTTCAGAGGTTCTGACCCCTTTGGACTTTCGTGCAATAGGATAATAATTTGAAATTTGTGCATGACACTTCGGTTTAAAAAATTTCTTCTGTGTCTGTGTTCGTGCTACACAAGTATCAGAACCTTCTTGTTCTGTAAATTTCAAGTCTGTGCCAGCAAGCATTAAATGTTTAAAAAAAGGTTTTAGTTTGACATTCAGAATCTCATCAATTTTCTTTGATGGTCCTGAATACCCCAAGCCTTTGCTTCCATTTCTACTAACACCATAGATCATTGAAGCCATTTTGCTTCTATCTATGTTTTTAGCAATGAAGTGTTAAAAATCTCTATCATATCTGATTACTTCGTCAATAACATATGTGTTAGAGAGAATCTCTTCTTCTAATCTAGACACTTTGTTTTTCAGAGCAATGTTTGATTTTTGTAAAACAAATAGTTTTTCATTTTAGTCAAAAATATTTTGCTCATCTATAGTAGTATTTTCAGAAGTAGCTACAAAACTCTTTTTCAAGATTTTGTGTTACTTAGAAGAGATTGATACCTTTTCATTAATTCACATAAACCAATTTCAAGTTCAGAACGAGATAAAGAAGAAAATACCTCTTTATCGTCATCAGAGTCTGACTCATAGTTAATTGTCAATTCGTCTTCTGATGCTACTTCTCCCTTGCTGTTCGTGGCCATGAATGCCATGTTTGCATGTTATTTATCAGAATCTTCATCTTTTGATTCTGAATCATCCCATGTTGCCATGAGACCTTTCTTAGCTTTGTAAGCCTTTTTAGGCTTCTTGTCTTTCTTGAGCTTTGAACAATCATTTTTGTAATGTCCAGACTCATTGCATTCAAAGAAAGTAACTTCTTTTCCAGAAGAATTTCTCTAAATGGAAGTTGATTCACCTCTTCCACATGTCCTTCTTTGACCTCTGAACTTGCTTTGTCCGTGCTTCCATATTTGACTTATTCTTCTAGATATCAAAGAGAGTTCATCATCATCTGAATCTTCTTCAGATTCTTATGATTCTTCCTTAGCTTGATAGGCCTTGGTTTTCCCAGAAGTACACTTTAGAGAAACTGATTTTATCCTCTTCCGAGGTTCATCTTGTTCCATCTCTATTTCATAAATTCTTAAAGAGCTAATCAGCTCCTCAAGAGGGGTGTTGTTCAAATCCTTTGCAATTTTAAAGAAGTTACCATTGGTCTCTATTTGACAGGCAGACTTCTGATTATCTTTTAAACATGATCTGCGGTGGAGTAACCTTTGTTCAGAACCTTAAGTCCCGCCATAAGAGTCTGAAATCATGAAAACATTGTTTCCACAGATTCGACGTCATCTATCTTGAAGGCTCCATACTTTTGAATTAAGGCTAAAGCCTTTGTTTATTTTACTTATGCGTTGCCTTCATGTGTCATCTGAAGAGAATCAAAAATAGACTTTGCAGTCTCTCTATCTGTGATTTTCTCATATTCATTATGTGAGATATCACTTAGAAGAATGGTTCTTGCTTTGTAGTGATTTCTGCATACTTTCTTCTGTGCTTCCGCCATTGCACTTCTTGCAATCTTATGACCTTTATCATCTACAAGGTAAGTGTAGCCATCAACTACCAAGTCCCACAGATCCAAGTCATATGCTAGAAAGTAACTTTCTATTCTATCCTTCCAATAGTCAATTTTCTCCCCATCAAACATAGGAGGTTTTGAACTATAATGATCTCTATCATTATTCCTATTATCAACAGTGGAAGAAGATGTAGCCATTATTTTTTCACACACACTAGATAGGTACTGGACACTGTTAAGTGTTGATAAAAATTAAAACTTTTTATCTCTCCAGAACCGGATCTCTGATACCAATTGAAGGTGTGAAAAACACAAGAAGGGGGGGGGGGGGGTTGAATTGGGTTTTTAAAACAAAAATATTCTTTTAAAAATATTCCCCTTTAAGTTAAAATTATTTTTCCTTCACTTTTGATAATAACAATAAGTAAGGACAAGAAGTAAAGAATAGTGTATGTTTATACTAGTTCACTTGAAAATTATCAAGCTAGTCTAGTCCACCCGCCAAGGTGATTTCGCCTCACTCAATCGAGGACTTAATTAACTATAACCAAACTGATTACAATTTGCACAAGCTACCCATAAGTGACTAACAACCTCTAAGGCTCGCAAGCCCTAGACTTCTTAAGGATTCAGACCTACCCGGTTCCTTAAGGAATATCAAACAATAATCATCCGGATTATACAATGCACAAGCTACCCGCAAGTGACTAACAACTTCTAAAACTTGCAAGCTCTAGACTTCTTAAGAATACAGACCTACTCGGTCCCTTAAGGAAAATCAAACAAGTGTTTGAATACAAGTTTTGTTTAAAAGAGTGTTGCTTCTAAAAAGCTGAATATGTAAACTATTTTAAGAATAATGACTTAAGAATGTGAAAGCTATGAACAATGGTTGCGCGTGAATATTTAGTGAACTGACATCTTTCTCTCTTAGTCTTCAAGCCTTTATATAGCCAATAAAATAATATACCCTTTGATGGACACTCTTGGGATTTCCAGAAACATTGGCAGCTTGAACAGTAATGTAGGGGACAAGATCACGCGACACGTCCATTTTTTCATGGTAGTGGAATGAAACGTTAATTGTACCATGTACTATTTATACCATGTTAACATTATCTTCTTTCCTTCTACACTTCAGAGGCTTCTGCGAGCATGAGTTTAGAAGTGAGAATATAACATCAGGTCATCATAACTTCAAGTTTTCAGAACTACGTCTTCAGAGTATTCAACACTTGGGTGTGAAAACCTTTTCTTGGAACCTTGGGTCTTTAGAACTTCAAGTCTTTAGAATCTTTAGAACTTTTGCCTTTAGAGTCTTCAGAACTTGATCTTCAGAATCCTTATCTTTATAACCTTGTTATTAGAAACACAAGTCTTCAGCATCTGGACTTTAGTAAAAACTTTGTCTTCAGATCTTCTAACTTTGTTTCTTTGGAACATGTTGTCTTTAGCAGCTTGAGTCTTTAGCATTTAGACGTAAGTAGAAACTTATGTCTTCATATCTTGTGACTGGTTTCTTTAGATAAACATCAAAGCTTACACTTCAGAGCCTTCTGGAGTGTCTTGCTACTGTTCAACAGAACTTTTGTAGCATAGAAGCGGAATCAAGTCTCTTCTAATGTCTTGGCCACACCATCCATCAGAAGCAGAACCTGTTTGTTAAGTACTCAACAATAACAAATATTAGTACAACAAAATTGTTCACACAATCACACTCATTTGTTATCATCAAAACTCAGAGATAATATTGCAGAACCAAATCTTATTCTCAAACACTTTTCTTTGGATGGGTCAAATGCTTTCGCTCCTGTCTTTTCTCTCATCCCTTCGAGCTCTAACCGGAACTATACACCTAACCATACGTTTGGAAAATGTGAAACAAAACAAGTATAATCTATACAAATATCAATATAAACAAGTTTATATTTACACATTATAGACAATATGGACATTATGTGCAAAACTCACAAACAAAGAAACTATCACAATGCAAAACAATAAAAACATCAATCCCCGACAACAACGCCATTTTGCTGAAGCGGTAAAGCGGCAAGAAAAAGTAAGTATTTTTAGGGTGATATAAGTTATATTGTATCGTCTCCACAGGAATTAGTGCTACTGAATTTCCATTCGACAAATCTCTTGTTTATGAGTTTGGTTTAAATGGGTTGTTTGTAAGGAAATGTAAAAGGTAGCAACAGAAAATAAATACATTTTTCAAATAGGAGAAATTTATCACGCATGCATATAATTTACTCCTCACAGACTTAAACCTATCGACTAATTAATATCAACCTAAAATACTCATTAATTTCATCACGTGTCAAACACAACACCCACTATATCACTTCGGTGGAGATCTCTCAACCAACCTCGACAACACAGAAGTCAACTGTATTAATCGCGTCGACAATCTCTCAGAACGACACAATCAACACAGAGGCATTAACCACAAACACCCAAGTGAATAATAGCTCTAAATCTATCCCTAGAATCTATAACATATTAGATAATCATCCTAGATAAGAACTCGAGCAGTATATGTCTATAGCAATCCAAACCCCTAAGTGCAAAACAAAAATCAGAACAAGAATCAACAAAGATTTGTAAAGCAAGTTTTATACAACGCCATGGGCAACAAATATACATGAGTTCAAAGTAAATACATATACAAAAACCAACAAATGAATATTACACAAATAAGAATAGAAATGAACCATAAATCTCTCGGTTTGTTAGCACTGATCGAAGAGCAATCCACCCGGATCATCTGTATGCAAGCTACATAGTTATTTTTTAAGCTAATCTACCAAAAAATAAGATTGATGGAATTGGGAGAACAAAAACCACTCCCAAAACCATAACCTAACAAATTAAATTAAAATGAAATATATACAAAAATTTGTCCAAACACCGTCGTCCAACGCCCAAAAGCATCGTCCGGTGCCGATCCTTTATTCCTTGGCCCAACCCGCACCACGCATGTAACTGGTAACAAATATCTTCTATCGCCCGACGATGGAAAGCATCGCCCAACGACGACCTTTATTCCTCACCCGACGACACAACAACAAAGCAAGACAGAAGCTACTAGAAAAATGAACAAAACCTCTTGCTCCATGCTCGCCCGACGACACAGAAGCGTAAGCTCGTCGCCCGACGCCCAAGTGCATCGCCCGATGCTGCACACCAGAACAACAACTTTTATTGCTCTCTCTGCATAACTTGCATTGGTTTTTCTTCTTTTATCTTATTCCTTTATTGATCAATTGCACATCTTGGAGCTTCATTTGGACTTTATTCTCCATGCTCCAATAACGCTTAAATTCCTACAAAATAGATACAAAACTATCAAATGATACATTATGTACACGAAAATGCACATATACATAGACTAAACGTATCTACATAAAAGTCGGATTTATTCAAGCGATATTAACAACAAAGATTCGATAAATGCAACAAAAAGTATATACAAAAATAGCTACAATTTGTACTTATCACACATCCTTACAAAACTGACTTGCAAGGTGAAAGATATGATTCTATATAAAAAATTTCAAAGCTCTATATCTAACCAATGTGGGACTAGCGATTTTCCTAATACACCTTTCCCGCTTAAAAAGTAGAGTTTAAAATAGTTTATATAGAATGACAATCCTCATATTATAAGTTGCTTTTGTAAGGATGCGTTATATCAAATTTTAATATGAATCAAAGTCTACCGATCAAAATATGAACCGCTCATCGTGAGATGTTGGGCGTGAGAAGGTATATTGATTTTTTTTAATTTAAAATATTATATTAGTTTAAAATACAATCTTACAAGACTTGTGTCACTTCTAATTTATAAATTAGTTTTATAAAAATGAGTTATGTTTAACTCTAATGCGCTGCCATCATCTTAATGTAAAATTTACACTAGACAAACTCGATAAAATAGAGTAATTCTTCTTGTATGAAACACAAAGTGTAGTAAAAAAAAAACCTTTTAAGTTACAATGTGCATAAATCAAAATTTCAAAAATTCATTAATAGTGTGTTTGTTTCTTGGATATAAAAGTTATTTATAATAATGTGGTATTGGAACTCACATATTCTTTTGTTTATTTCAAATCTTAATAAATAATTCCTGAATACTTTTTATTCTTAGGAATATAATTTCTTCATGAATTTCTCTATTTTTATTTCCATGTCAAAGGATGAGAATCTTATATTCCCATGAAAATATAAAATAACCTATCATAACTTCCCACACTCATATTATTTTAATATATTTATTTTTAATTTTTAATTTTTAAAATTTAATTAAAATATAATTTAAAAAATATTCTTTGAGACTATATCTATTTACTAAACACATTGATAGGAATAAAGTTTCAGACAATAATATTCTTAAAAATAATATTTTTAAAAATAATATTTTTAAAAATAGAATTTTAATCCATCAAACAAACAAACTCTAAACTATATGATTTTTTATTGTTATACTAAATAAGAGTGTTGTGATGCGTATGCTACTATATATTTACTTGAATGTAAATGTGAGTACATTGTGGTCTTAGGCTATTTGAGAGAAGAGTATATATTATAACAATTTTTATATAATGGTTAATATCTAATTAACCAGTCATATTTTTCTTGTTTTGATTTTGGTGTTTTTTACGTTATATTATCATTTTTTATTGAATTATTCATTTTCCTTTTTATTGTTTTTCCCGTTATATATATATATATATATATATATATATATATATATATATATATATATATATATATATATATATATATATATATATATATATATATATATATATATATATATATATATATATATATATATATATATATATATATATATATATATATATATATATATATATATATATATATATATCAACCCTAAAATATTGTTACTAAAAATGTGGGACTTTGATACCTATGGAATACACGTGGGCCTTAAAACTTCATAAATCCCCTAAAATATCTATAGTGTTATTTATGGAAGATTTGGAATTGACATTTAAATAAATTAATCTTTAATCATTATCTTCCATCCAGCCAGCCAGCAAGTTCCAGTGCACAAAGCACTTTACTATGGTATTTTAAGTAAGTTGTCTAAAATCTAGGTCCTTGACAAATTTAAATATCTCTCATTCATGTTAAAATAATTGGCTTAATAGAACTGGATGCCATTAACATTTTATTTATATGTAGTATTATTCTATTAAGAGTGAAATAAAATAGTATATAATTCAATTATTTCTGTGTTACAAGGTTAAAGAAAAGAAGAAAAAAAAAACTATAATCCCAAAAGGAAGTTCATGCATCTTCAAATACAAGAGCATGACTCGGTCTCTTAGGAGGACTAGCATGCGCCATAAAATTTGTTCGATGATAATTCAAATGCGGTAATCGGTCAATACGGGGTATTATGATTATAGATGAAAGAAAAGTACTTTTGAAGTTAAAAAAAATTTATTTTGTGTTGTGCTATTAAGTGATTACATATATGTTGTATTTTTCTGTTTTGTGCAGTGCTAACCGATTGACCATTTATGTTAGTCGGTTATGCGCACGACTTTTAGTTTTTTCTTATTAGTTAAGGTTTTATTTTAGGTCTCAATTGTTGGACATCACTTGTATAAATGTCTTGGAGGCATTCACATCTCATTTTAATAAAAATATTAATTCTCACCCTCTCTCTCTCTCTCTCTCTCTCTCTCTCTCTCTCTCTCTCTCTCTCTCTCTCTCTCTCTCTCTCTCTCTCTCTCTCTCTCTCTCTCTCTCTCTCTCTCTCTCTCTCTCTCTCTCTCTCTCTCTCTCTCTACATACTCCATTGTTCATCAATTATGTGTTTGTATGTCCCAACATTTTTGTATCAAGAGTCTGATTCTGATCCATAATCTACTGTGCAAACATGAATACCGTCTCCAATGATAGAGTCCCTACAAATCTACAAACCCTTGATGCAAAGAATTTCGACCAATGATACAAGCAAATGAAAGTTTTGTTTAGCTACCAAGATTTCTTGAAGTGGTCAAGAATTAGGTGAATTACCTTGTCGAAGATGCAACAGATGCACAACGAGTAACACATAAGGAAGAAAAGAAGAAAGATTATAAAGCGATGTTCTTGATCCATTTACGTGTGGATGGTGACAACTTTGAAAAAGTTGGTGATTGTGAATCGACAAAGGAAGCGTGGAAAATTCTAGAAAAGACTTATGCAGGGGCTGATAAGGCAAAGGTGGCGAGGTTACAAACTCAGAAGCGACAATTTTAATTGATTCAAATGGAGGAGAATGAGACAATCAGCGATTACGTGACACGAAATACACGATTGTTGAACCAAATCAAGTCTTATGGAGAAACTATTTCGGAGCAAAATGTTGTGTTGAAGATTTTGCATTCTTTGACGACAAGATTTGACAACATCGTATTGGCGGTTGAAGAGTCAAAAAATCTTGGCGACATTGGGAAAATATGAGCTTCAAATCTCTCTTTGAGGCTCATGAGTAAAGGATGAATGAGAGGAGTAACGACAAGGCAAAGGCCAAGATCGCTTTGCAAGCACAATTCAATGAGAAGAACAAGAAGTCGAAAGGAATTGGACCATGAAGAGTAAATGGAATTTTCATAATTTTGGTGGAAAAGATTCACAAAATTCAAAGGGTTCAACATGTCTAAGGGGTGAGAGCATCTGCAATAAAAATGGAGGTCAAGGCAAATTCACCAAAAAGTTTGACAAGAGTAAGGTATGATGCTTTAATTGTAAAAAATTTGGTCATTTCACAAGATATTGCAATGAGAAATAGAGGGAACCTCAAGGAGATGAGGCTAAGGTTGCTAGGAAAGAGGTGGATGATGATAACACACTCTTAGTTATGATTACACTAGGAGAATGCAACAGCAGTATGCTGCCAGGCAGCAGCAGCAGTTCCGGGAACGCTGCAGAAATGTATTTGAAATAAAATGTTATGGTGATTGTAAGAGAAGAAGTCTAATGCAGTAAAGATTGATATTTGGATTCTGGTTGTTCCACACATATGACAGGTAAAAAATATTAGTTTGTTAAAATCAATCAAGCCACAAAGAATAAAGTCAAATGCACATATTACACCACTTTAACTACTGACATGATCAATGATGTTTTGATCATGAGAAGGGATGGTTGTCATTCCTTGATCAAAGATGTATTGTATATTCTGGAATCAAATATAACTCTATAAGTATTGGCCAATTTCTTGTGAAGGGTTACATGACTCGCATGGAAGATAAGACTTTACGCGTTATGGATGCAAATAGGGTTTTGGTCCTTAAAGCTCCTATTACCGCCAATAGAACTTTCAAGATTGAGTTGAAAGTGATGGAGCATATGTGTCTTGCTACATCAACAATTTGAGATAAGTGGTTGGGGCATTACCATCTTGGGCATTTCAATTTTTGAGATCTCAACGCGTTGCAAAGGAACAAAATGGTAACCCAGTTACAATTCATCAACATTCCAGCTGATATTTGTAAAGTAGTGTGCGTAAGGGAAGCAACATAAGAGTAAATTCAGAAAGAATGTAAGTTATAGAACCAAGCATCACCTTGAGGTGGTGTATTTTGATGTGTGGGCCGGTGCAAGGTGATTTGTGTGGTGACAATAGGTATTTTGTGACTTTTATAAATAATTATAGTAGAAAGCTATGAACATACCAAATCAAGATAAAGGATAAGGTATTTGAAGTGTTTAAGAAGTTCAAGTCCATGGTTGAGCGGCTGTTTCTCGCGAACAATCTCTAGCCTCTTATTAAAGGTTATTTGTAGGATCGGCTACAATAATCCTAGACTTAGTGTTTTGAGTGTTTTAGGTTGAAACTAGTTGATATGGGATTCATAGATAAAAAATGGGAAAAGTAAAGGACAATTGCAAAGTAAAGAGCAAATAAATGACAAGATTTGTAATTTAAAATAAAAACTAGAAATTGCTTTGAATTTAAATGTGAAAACATTCATATATTGTCAAGCCTGAACTCATTTCTCTCTTAGATGCATGTACTTTGAGTGTAATGCTCTAAATATGAAGAAATGCCACCTTTAACACAAATACAAAGGTTTGCTTAAATAGAAATTCTAAAAGTGTAACTGTCGACGGTTACTAGTCCCACGTTGGGTTTCATGGAGAAACTTCCATAAACTGTTTTTGAGACATCCCCACGTTCTTGTTGGCATGTGTAATACAGTGGGAGAACTGACTTTTTTGGTTTTATCTAAATATGCGGATAGCTAGAGTCGCCACCGACTTTTCTTTTATCCAATACTTAGGAAAGGTGAAAAGGACATGAAATACCTTTGATATATTTTGAGTTCCGGGGGGGGGGGGGGGGGGGGTAAGATATGAAAAGGGAAGGTGTTAGCACCCTTTTCATCCGTAGTTATCTACGAGCTCTTAATTACTTAGCTCACTTTTAAAAACTTGCTTTTTGTATGTGATTTGTTTGAAAATATTTTGAAGTTGCCAAGGTAAGGCGGACTTTGTAATAATTCTTGTATCAGTCCTGGAAGAATGTATACAAAGTGTTTTTGAAAAACATTTCGTTTGAAAGTGTAGTGTGAAAAATGTTTTGAGAAAAGTTATGAGCAAGCAATTAAGAGTTTCCTACCCACTAAAGTCTTTCTTATTCTTTTCCTATCTACTGGATGTGAAGGGACATGTGTATGGTCATCATATGGTCATCAAAGGCAACATGTAAGGATACCTTAGCAATTCAGAGGGACTATCATCATATTATTCGTAGGGACTAGATCATTTTTCGTAGGAAACTTAAGGGACATCGAGGGACTATGATATTTGTATCGTAGGGACTGTGATGATTTGATCGAGAGTCTTTTGCTAAATTATTCCCATGTTCGAGGGACGTGACCAATATTTCGTAAGGCAACAAGAGAGTACACCCTAGAGGTGCAAGTGTGAAGTGTTTGTTTCAGTTATTTTATCTTGAAATTAGGGTTTTTTTCTAGATTGTTTTTAGTCTTGCCATACAAACCCTAATTACTAGCAATTAAATATAGGTGCAGAATGTAAAATGCAGAAATTTAAACCTAAGTTATTACATCATGTGAACAGTTACATAATTGAAAAAATGCGGAAAATATAAATCTAAACTATTACATTAGAATTCTCCCTATACACTTGATCTATGAATCTAAATAAACGAAGAAAGCGAAAAGAGAAAATAGAAAATAAAATGTTGAAATGTTTTTTGTAATTTTTTTTGTGAAAAATAATTTAAGTTGATAATTAATCAAAACCTAAATTCTAATTAATTTTAATATTTAAGAAAAGGTTAATTAATTAATTAATTAAATAAGTCAAGAAAATTAAATCTTAATTAAAAACCCTAAACGTAATTCTTTAGTATTAGAAAAAAAGAGTTAATTTAATGATTGATTAAAAAACAAATTAGGGTTAGGAAAAGAAAAAAGAAAACAAAATTAGGTTAAAAGAAATAGGAACAAAAAAGATGCATGCGGTGGGTGTTGAACCCACGCCCTCTAGCTTCCACCCTGCATCGTTTGCCACTAAGCTAGATGCTCGTTAGTGTCTGAAGATAGGCGCTGGACAATATATGTGAAACCTACATAAATTGAAAAATAACAAAAAAATATTGCAAAAGACAGGGATCGAACCCACGCCCTATACGTTATATGCCTTCGCCTTGACCAGCGGTGCTACACTCTCATCCAATTGTATAATAGAAACCAATAAATATAATATAAAACGAGTGGATCAGAGAGGCGTCGGAGCCCTAGCTCCGGTCGTCTTCTCTGGTGAGGCTAATTTTTCACCTGCGAAAATAACAAACTTTATAGATCAAGAAAGACCCTACCCCCCTAAATCGACCCTTGCGAATCCAATGGTGGTATAGTTTTTTCTAGTTCATCCTACACGAAGAGATACAAACAAAATAATGCACATCGATGTAAGAATGATGATAGGCTATCCTGGCGTTATGGGTCTCATGAAAGGGGTCAAACCTGCATTATTTTGTCTCATGAATTTGTTAGAATTGTAAGTTTCAATCAAAGCATTGAAAAAATAAAAATATGAAATTCATGAAAAACATGTAACCGGCCGTGTATGGAATGCACATTTTAGGATTCTTTGATCATCAAGAACAATCCCAACTTACTCTATGGCACCTCAGGAATCGATTTGGATGGATGGTTGGCCTTGAGGATGGCTGAATGATGGATTTCAATTTCTCTCTTTTCGTTGCAAATTTCAAATTCAAACCTTTGTTTCCTGCAGAGCTTTTTCATGCCCCTCTTGTCTGAATTTGAAGGGTATATATAGGAGAAGAGATTAGGTCAAAAGATAGGCTTGGACATAATGTAAAACCTATCTTTGATTTTGTTTGAAAGTAGATTGGAATAAGACAAAAGCATGAATATTTGATTCATAAATAGGTTCACACGGTTTTCAATGTGATCTTGGGCCTCCAAAAGATCATAATCAAAAGCCTTTTATGTCTTATACCCCCTCCACTTGATATTTACTTGATTTAATTTTAAATTTAAATGAGTAAAAATCAAAATAAATAAAATAAAAATTAGAATGGTGCATGAATGGACTTAGAGGTCCATTATGAGTTCAAGAACACGTTTGGACTTTAAAAGATAAGCCCATTCGCCCAAAAATTCAAATTTGCTCAAATTGGATTTCATGCATTTTCTCAAAATTGGCCAACTTTTACAAATCATAACTCTCTCAATTTATATCATATGAAATTGATCTTAGAATTTTTGGAAACGTCGATATGTCCCCTACAATCTCTATGTTGGTCATTTTTTCATTTGAAGACTTTATCTTGATGTAAATTGCTTTGACAAAAAGTGTCTTTTGTTGACTTTTGAAATGACCTATAATGTTTTGGCCCATATCTATCAAATGAAACTTTTTTTGGCCTTGAGCTTAGAGAGAAAAAGTTGTAGAGAATTTAATTTAATTCAAAATGAGATTTGGTTGAGAATTTTTTTGATGAAGTATGTGAAAGTTATGCTTGGTCAAAGTTCAGTTGACTTCTCCTTAAGAAAACCCTAATTTAGTAACTTTTGACTTTTGATGAATCTTGAGTTTTCTTGATGAATCATGATCAACCCTTGATCAAATGATGAATGTGACTTCAAAATATTGATGTTGACCAAAAATCTTGAAGTTTGACTGTAAATTGGTTAAGGTTGAGTTTTTGCCCAATATTGTTAAATTTCAGTCATCTGACTAATTGACTGAGCAAATTTATCCTGCAAGGCTTGAAATTTGGCATGAAGATTCTTTGAGACATATTAGAAACAATGGAATCCACTTGAGGAGTTTGAAGTCAAATTTTCCTTGAGATAAGTAAAACCCTAGTTTTAGGTCAACTGCTTAGGAGGAGGGTTTGTCTAATCAATCCTTGCGTAGTCTTGAGCAATTGAGAACCCTAGGAGCCTGAGGGGGTATCTTGATAAATGGGAGCGAAAATTTTGGGGTACAACAGTTTCCCCTGTTCAATCTTCTTAAATTCGAAGAGTTAGATTGACATGCTCTCCATTCATGGTCTGAAGGTGGAAGAGGATTGAACACCTAAGTACTCAGAAATTTGCACTCGCATATGAACGAAGTAACACTGTTTGTTGATTGTATTGCTTGAATGGGCTTAAATATGCCATTCAGAGAGGTGATAGAGTGTCATTGAAGATGGACATATAGATGCCATTCAAAGTAACTGTTGATAGGAGTATCAGAATGAATTTATGTTCAATGGTATCCGAGAAGTATACTAGAATTAGTTTGTGTCCAACTGTATCTAGCAGATATGCTGGGGAGTGTCAGAATGAATCTTATGTCTCAATTGTATCTGAATGATGTTCTAGAATGAGTCGATGTCTTGGATGTATATATAAGAGAATTAGGATGAGTCTTCACTCGACTGTATCTGAGATCCGAATTAGAATCAGTCTATGCCTGACTGTATCTAAAGATATGCCGAAATAAATATCAGAATGGATCTATGTCTTGATCGTATCTGAACTGTGTCTAGACGACATACTAGAATGAGTATTAGAATGGATCTATATCTTGATCGTATTTGAAATGTATCTGGAATATGTACTGGAATGAGTATCAAAATGGATCTTTGTCTTGATCATATCTGATATGTATCTAGACAATGTACTAGAATGAGTCTACTCATGTCTCTATCCAAAAGAGCATCAGAATGAATCGTTGACCGATTGTATCTGAAGAATGATAAACTGTTGATAACATTTATCTGTTTGTGAATTAACCTGAAAAACAAAGTTAGTTTTATGCAATGTCATGATGTATGTAATTCATTGCATAATGATGCTCCCAAAATAAATGAGAATACTATATGCCTTTCGTAACAATATGCTATGATATTCTGTAAGTGATGTATGAGTGCAATATGTCGCTGGAACGTATCGGTAGCTTCATATAACATCTTTGGCTGGGGAAAATAAATCCCTGACTGTTGCTGGGGATTCCTGCTTTCTGTTTGAGGACACTCTGCTGGGGATGTTTGACTTCTGCTTGGGGATAGAAGAATTCCAGGAAAATTGGTCGTTCATCGTTCTTTTGAAGGATTTGATTCCAAGTTTCAGGTATGGATGTCAACTCTTCCGGGGAGGATAAAGTTGAATGACATCTGACCGGGGAATAGTATCCTGTCAGGGAATTGCAATATTGGAAAAATAAACTCTGTTGGAGAAATAAACCCTGCTGGAGAAGAGAATTCTTGTAAACTACGCCGAGGAGATAATCTCTAATGGGGATGAGCTTATGAATATAGCTCTCTAGATATTTGTGGATGACTTCAACGTTATCCTAACTCCTAAAGTCTTTAGTAAATTCTAATCCTGTTTTTGTGCACATATTTTGTTAACAATAATCATGTTCAAACACACATGTTCATTCAATGTAATCATTGGACGTTTTTTGCAAACAAAATAGAGAAAGTAAAACAATTTTTAATTTGGAAATCTAATTGCATTGATTTTGAAAGTTTGCCTATAAAAAGGCAATTTTATACAAAGAGAGAAATCTTAGTAAGAGGAAATCGTCGTAAGAATGAAGAAAGGGTACAAACAAAAACAATTATGTGGAAACGATCCCATCAAGTTTCAACTCTGCTATTGCCCCTATGTCTTCAAGCATCTCATCACTTGTTGTTGGAAGAAGATGACTGAATTGTTCTGCACCGTTTGAACTTGACGTTAGTAATGAAGCTGACTGTAAGTAGATGGGTGATCCAACGGGACATAGTCATACACTTTAATCCATAACTTTTTCCTGGACCTCCCTTTCGGGTTTTCAGTCCATCAGGATATCCTTTTTTTCTCAAGTCGCCTTTTCAGGTTTTCGACTTGCTGGATGTACAATTTTTATATATATCCTCAATTTTTTCCTGAAGCCTTTTGGTTCGCCGGAATGCCCTTACTTTTTCCTAGGCCTGTCAAACTAGCGGGTCTCTTTTATGCGTAGTATTTTTTGAATATGTCCGCGTTCACAGGGTGTGGAAAATCTTTACCGTCCATGGTAGTAAGTATCATAGAACCACCAGAAAATATCTTTTTGATCACAAATGGCCCTTCGTATGTGGGAGTCCATTTCCCCTTGGGATCATCTTGTGGTAGGATAATGCGCTTTTTACCAAATCACCAGCCTGGTATACCCGATGTTTGACTTTCCTGTTAAAGGCTTTGATCATGCATTTCTGATACATCTGACCATGAGAAATAACCACAAGCCTTTTTTCATCGATCAAGTTTATTTGGTCCAGTTGAGTCTGAATCCATTCGTCTTCATCTAAACCTACATCTTTCATAATCCTTATGGAAGGAATATGGACTTCAACAGATAAGACAACCTCCATATCGTAGACTAGAGAAAATGCGGCTGCCCTAGTTGATGTACATACTGAAGTGTGATAACCATGAAGAGTAAATCGTAACATCTCATGCAAATCTTTGTATGTCACTGTCATCTTTTACAATATCTTCTTGTTATTCTTGTTGGCCGCTTCCACTATGCCATTCATCTTTGGTCGGTACAGAGAAGAATTGTGATGCTTAATTCTGAACTGTGTGCAGAGTTTCATGATTATAGTATTGTTAATATTTGTACCATTGTCCGTGATAATCCTTTCAGGGATGCCATACCAATAGATAAGGTTGTATTTAATGAACCGAGCCACAACATTCTTTGTAACAGAAGCAAACGGGGCTGCTTTAACCGACTCCGTGAAGTAATCAATAGAGACCAGGATGAAATGATGCCCATTGGAAGCAATAGGCTTAATATCTCCAATCATACAATTCCCCACGTTGCAAACGACCAAGGATCAGTCAAGACATTCAAAGGAACCAGAGGCACATGTACTTTGTCAACATAAATCTGACATTTGTGGCAAATTCTAGAATGATGATGGCAATCAGTTTCTATAGTAGACCAATAATAACCCGCTCTTAGAATCTTCTTAGCCATTGTATGCCTACTGGAGTGAGTACCAAAGACTCCTTCGTGCATATCTTCCATAATTTTCTCAGCTTCCTTATTGCCTACACAACGAAGCAAAGTCAAATCGTGGTTTCACTTGTACAGGATTCCGTTACTCAGAAAGAACTTGGCAGAAAACCTCCTTAGAAATTTCTTATCATTGATAGATGCTTCTTCCAGATATTCTCGAGTTTCAAGGTGTCCTTTTACTTCGTGGTACCAAGGCTTTTCCTCTACTCCATCAGCATCAACTTCGTAGCAATGCACCAGTCCGTCTAGTCTCTCAATAGTAATTCGAGGAGCTTCATTATCCCATATGACTTTGAACATAGACGGCATGGTAGCTAATGCGTCTGCCAATTGATTCTATTCCTGTGGAATATGCTCAAAAGTGATTTCCTTGAAGTACGTAATTAATGTCAACACATGCTATGGATAAGGAATGAGATTTGGATGCTTCGTATCCCATTCTCCCTTAATCTGAATGATCACTAGGGCTGAGTACCCATATACGTTCAAGAATTTAATTCTCATATTGATGGTAGCTTTAATACCCATGATACATGCTTCGTACTCAGCCATGTCATTGGTACAATCAAACACAACCTGGTGGTGAAGGGCGTATGGAAACCCTTAAGAGAGATAATCACAACACTGGTTCCATTACCAAGCGCGTTGGAAGCTCCATAAAAACCATAGCCCAACAAGATCCCGATTCAGGTCCTTCATATAGTTCAGGTTCTTCATAATCAGTAACTAGCATAATATTCTCATCTGAGAACTCAAAATTCATAGTCTGATAGTCATATACAGCTTGATGAGCCAAATGATCTGCCAGTACACTTCCTTTGATTGCCTTCTGAGTAGTATACTGAATGTCATATTCTGTCAAGACCATTTGTCATCTTTCTATTCTTCCGGAGAGAGAGGGTTTCTCAAATTTGTATTTTATTAGATCCATCTTAGAGATCAACAAAGTATTATGAGTCAACATATACTTCCTTAATCGACGAGCAACCCATGCCAAAGCATAACAAGTTTTCTCGAGCAATGAGTATCTTGTTTCACAGTCGGTAAACTTTTTGCTAAGGTAGTATGTTGCATGCTCTTTTCGACCAGACTCGTCATGTTGCCCTATTACACCCCCCATTAAGTTATCTAGCACTGTTAAGTACATGATAAGGGGTCTTCCTTCAACTGGTGGCATCAAGATTGGAGGTTCTTGGAGGTAATCCTTGATTTTGTCGAAGGCTATCTGACAATTGTCGTTCCACTTCACTACTTGATCTTTCTTCAGTAACTTGAAGATTGGCTCACAAGTAGCGGTCAAATGGGAAATAAATTTGGTAATGTAGTTCAATCGTCCCAATAAACCTCTGACTTCCTTATCAGTAGGGGAAGCTGGAATTTCTTAAATGGCTTTAACCTTGGCAGGATCAACTTCAATACCTTTACCACTGACGATGAAACCTAGGAGTTTACCGGATCTTACCCCAAAGGTGCACTTGTTTGAATTCAACCTTAACTTGTATTTCTTCAACCTCTCAAATAGCTTGTGCATATGGTCGAGATGTTCTTCTTCAGTCTGAGATCTGGCTATCATGTCATCAATGTAAACCTCTATCTCGTTATGGATCATATCATGGAACAAAGCTACCATAGCACGCTGATAAGTGGCACCAGCATTCTTCAAACCAAAAGGCATAACTTTGTAACAGAAAGTTCCCCATAGTGTGATAGAGGTAGTCTTCTCTATGTCTTCAAGTGCCATCTTGATTTGATTATAACCAGAGAAACCATCCATGAAGTAAAATACTTTATGCTGAGCGTTGTTGTCAACTAGAACATCAATATGCGGAAGCGGAAAGTCATCTTTGGGGCTTTCCCTATTCAGATCCCTGTAGTCTACACACATACTCACTTCACCATCCTTCTTAGGTACTGGCACCAAATTTTCAACCCACTAAGGATAGGACGTAACAACTAAGAAACCTGCATTAAAGTGCTTCATAACTTCAGCTTTGATCTTTTCAGACATCTTGGGACGCATACGACTAAACTTCTATTTTATAGGAGGACAACCTTCCTTCATCGATAGACGGTAAACCACAATGTAAGTATCAAGCCCTCACATGTCTTCATACAACCAAGCAAAGATCTCAACATATTCATGCAACATCTAGATTAATCTCTTTTTGATATTATCTTCTATGTTGGCGCCTATCTTGACTTCTTTCTTATCCTCTTCAGTACCCAAGTTCACAACCTTGAATGGCTCTTCATGCGGTTGTATGGCTCTTTCTTCCTACATTAACAGCCTAGCAAGCTCTCCAGGTAATTCACAATCTTCCCTGCCTTCGTCCTTGACTTGGTAGATCGGATTTTTGAAGTCATAATTGGCAATAGCAAAATTGTTATCAATGAGATCCATGATGGATATGGATCTGCAATTTTTTGTATGGGTGTTTGTAAGAACACATAACTATTTTGAAAGCAGTAAAGTAAAAGAAAGACAAAGAGCACAAAATTTGAATGCAAACGTCCAATTATTTATTGAATGAAAATATGCGGATGAAAAATGACAACCCTAACAAATGGACCGTTGTGCCCTGGGTAAGGCACAAGGTTTAAAGTTATTGTTTAAATTACATAACCAAAAACTTGAAAGCAAGAAAACAGAAAATAGCATTTACTCCTGACCAAAGGAGATTGTATAAAGTTTTCAGCCTTCCAATTTTTGAGCCCATTGTCGGTAGTAGGAAAAATCCAACTGTCTATATCACAGTCGCTATCAGTGTCTTCCACAATGTTGATCTCATTTTTGTGAACTCTATTGTCATCGATGTGAAATGGTAGTCTCCCAAAACTAGCACGAGCATGACGGGCAATCCCCTAAGCCTCTAAGGTGAAACCCAAACCAAATTTATCAGACTTGTAAGGGATGTTGGGAAGCTGACCCCAAACAGTGCCACCACTTTCTTCTACCACAGCCTTAGCATCTTCCAGAGAAGCCATTCTGGTGGAATCATGGTAACCTTAGGAACGATAGGAGTAGCTTTGTCAACAGGGGTTGTATGAGGAATAACTTCAAAGGTCTGGCAAGGAGTCTCTAATAATTCACCATCTATGTCAACATACTTGAAGGAATTCAAATGGCTCACCATGTATTCTTCTTCGCTGCAAACCGTAACAATTTTTCCTTTTACGAGATACTTCAACTTTTGGTGTAAAGTAGAAGTAACATCACATGCCCCTTGAATTCAAGGGCGTCCAAGCAAACGAGAATAGGCTGGACGAATGTGCATCACATATAAAGTAGAGTCGAAGACCTGGGAACCCACTTTGATTGGAAGATCAACCTCTCCATGCACCATTCTATTTGAACCATCAAAAGATCTTACCGCAATGTAACTAGGTTTTAGCACAATCCCTTCATAGTCAAGTTTGTCTAAAGCAGCCTTTGGCAATAATTTAATGAGGAACCTGTGTCCACCAATACATGGGATAAGGTAGTGCTTCTACACTTAATAGATACACGCAGGTCCTTATTATGGTTCCTTACTGCGGGAGTTAAATCAACATCAAAAAAGCCTAGCCCATTATCAGTTATCAGACTAGCAACATAATTTTTGAATTGATCAACAAAGATTTCCCACGGTACGTGTGCAGATTTCAGGAACTTTACTAGAGCCTGAGCATGGGCTTCAGAGCACAACAATAGAGATAACATAGGTATTTTGGAGGGGGTCTTCCCTAACTATTAGACGATCTTATAGTCACTCTTTCGAATAATCTTTAATAATTCCTCCATCTATTGCTTGGAGGTATCTTCAACAGTAACCTCTTTCGGTGCCTCAGTCTGGGCAGGCTCAGTCATATGTTCTTTGCCTTGAGTTTTAATAGTTGATTCAGTGGTAGTGATATGAACTGGTGTAGTAACGGTTTTTGGAGAAATCTCTGGAGAGACAACCCTTCCACTTCTGGTAGCTTTAATAGTCCCAACAATATTTCCAACATTAGGATCAATAACTTTAGTAATTTCACTTTCGATAGTCAATGATTCTTGCTTGACACCATGGTAGTAGACATCAACTCCATAATTCTAAGGGATAGCCTTGTCAGAGGAATATGGAATTGGCCCAGGCGCGGTAATCATGATAGGAGCAACCCTAGGTTCGACAGTAATCTTCACAAGACCCTTAGAAGTGATCCTTACAGGAGTACCGAAAATTGCAGACACGTCTTCAAGCTTCAAGTCTTGAGACATGCTCTCCACAAAAGGAGTCTTCTAAATAGAATGACACGGCCATCCATTAGATACTGAATACCTTCTTTCAGCAGTTTGTAGCCATTTTATTGGGATGCACCCAATAGTAATATGCAACCCGGAAATAAACCGACTTGCAACAACTTCTTCTTAATAATCATCAGAGGAGTAATCAAGTCATTCACAACAAAAACATAAGAAACATCATCAATAGCATTAATGCCCTTGTCATGATTAGGCATAGGAGAGGTAATCACATTAGGAGTCTCAGGAGGACCAAATTAAATCTCCTTAGAGTCAATCATGTCTTGAATTTTATTCTTCATAGCCTAACCGTTGTTAGTGTCATGTCCGGGACTGTTGGAGTGATACACACACCTTGCATTGGGATTATAACTGGGGGAAGTAGTATTAGGATTCTGAGGAGGATCCTTTAATGTAATCATCTCTGCCTTCAACATGTGTTGCAATGCTTGAGACAATGGCATGTTGATTTTTGTAAACTGTCTCATGGGTGCGGCCTACCTATGATGATTATTCTGTTGTTGTTGTATTGGAGCGGGATTAGAGATCAACACTGCCCCCACAGATTGGTTACAATCACTCTTATTACCACCCTTCTGTCCGTACACAACATTTGATTCTTTCTTACCATTGTAAGACTTCACAGTATTCAAAGATGTAGCCACCTGAATTTGACCGCTTATGATTCCATTATCAACATGTTCTCCTATTAATATCAGTTCAGTGAAACCGAATGAAGAACTTCTAAGTAGGTGATTATAGAAAGGACCTGTTAGTGTTCTTATGAACATGTCAACCAATTCCCTATCATCCAAAGGAGGTTGAACTCTGTCTGCAAGATCTCTCTATTTTTGTGCGTACCCTCTGAAGCCTTCCTCATAATCAATGGACATACTCTGTAGTTGCATGCAGGTTGGTGCCAAATCAGAATTATACTGATATTGTTTATAGAAAGCCGCATCCAAATCTTCCCAGGTATGGATATTGGCATCTTCAAGTTGATAATACCATCTAGTTGTGTTCAGACAGACTCTCTTGAAAGAAATGCAACCATAATTTCTTGTCAGCAGTGTGTGGTTGAATTTTCCGAACATATGATCTCAAATGCAACTTTTGGAAAGAAACACCATCATACTTGGCAAAGGTAGGAGTTTTGAACTTAGGAGGAATGATGACTCATGAGATTAACCATAATTCTTCAAAGTTCAAGCCAGGCACCTTCTGGATCTCCATAGCTTTCAAACACTCTTCTAACAGCTTATACTTCTCATCAGCAGGGGGATATTGTTCATCCAAATAATCCTCTTCCTCTTCATCAGGAAACTTGTCAGAACCAAGGCTGCTTCCTTTAGTTTTGACATTTTTACCATCTTTATCTTGGTTGTCATCTTCATCCGACGGGATATCAAAATCTTGAGCTTGCTTGACTGGACCTCTGAACCTTCTCCCCATGTTAAGGATTCCAGCTGGTTTCTTTGTCTTCTTCTTCGCTTGGGCGATGAGCGCCTTCAGTTCTTCTTTCCTCTTGGTTAAGTTCAGGAACATCTGTTGGAATTGAGCATTCTGAGCCTAGAGAGCTTTGACTGTCTGTTTAAGAGCCATCTTTCTACTGAAATAAACAACAAGAAGATGAGAAAACTTGTCTCGAAAACCTGTTATATAGTGATATGTATGGTATGTAGATGCATATGCAATGTTTTCAAGGACCTCGTGGGATTTAAATATGTTAATAAAAAGGAAACAAAAACAAAGATTCTTGTTAGTAAGTTTAGATTATAAACGCCTTTTAGGCTTACAATGAAAACAAAAAGAAGGGTTACAAAGAAATAAATTATGAGTCAAGTCTCCCATGGATGCTTCCTCTTTGTGTTGACACATGCATTAAGGCTCTGCTCTTCGTGAAGGCGTTTGGCCAGCTCTGATACTTTCTTCTCACTAGCATAGAGTTGTGTCTCAAAAGTGTCCCTTTCTTCTTTCAGTCGAATCCAAGACTTCTGCATCTCTTCAAGGTCAGTAGGCATATCTGGATGAAGAATAGTATGAAGAATATCTCCTTCAGCAGCAGGCTCCACAATTACTGGTAGGACAACGTGATATGGCATTATAAGATTTTGAGCATGAGATCACACCTGTGATACAGTGGGAGAACTGAATTGGTTGTTTTGCGTTTGATCGCAAATGTTGCGGTTAGCAAGAGTCGCCACCGACTTTTCTTTTATCCAAAAGGAAAGGCTAAAAAGAACAGGAAAGACCTTTGAGATTGTTTCTTGAGTTCGGGGGGTAGATTATGAAAAGGGAAGGTGTTAGAACCCTTTTCATCCATGGTTTTCCATGTGCTCTTAGTTGCTTGCTAGATCACTTGCTTTTGTTTGAATCTGTTTGTGGTGTGGGTTTTTAAAGTATTTTGAAAATGTCTTTGTAATGGTTCTCGTTTCTATAAGAACACATACAAAGTGTTGTTTTGAAAATAGTTCAAAGATGTGTTTGTGGAATGTGTTTTTTGAAAGTGATTTTGAAAAGGTGTCTTCTTTGTAATGGCCCTCGTTTCTATAAGAACGCGTACAAAGTGTTTGTATTTTGAAAATGTTTCAATATGAGAGTGTTGGTGTATAAAGTGTTTTTGTTGTGAGCAAGCGAGCAACTAGGAGCATTCTACCTACTCAATGGTCTTAAATGATCTTTTCCTCCTCCTTTAGATGTTGCTATCTTACCATTGTTTTGGTAAGAAGCCCCATCGTTGGATGTGAAGGGACGGGCGTGGGACGTTTGTATAGTCATAGAAGGAAACCTATGGGACATTTTAGCAATATTGTAAGGGACTAGATCATTTATCGAAGGCAACATTGAGGGTCATCGAGGGACTGCGATCTTTCATCGAGGGTCTTTGCTGAAATGCCCATATTCGAGGGACATGACTAATTTCCGATAGGCAACATGTGAGATTACCCTAAGGGTGCATGTGTGAATAGTGTGTTTGATTGCATGCATTTTAGTCTTTGATTTTTTAGGATGTCTATTTGTTGTTTTCATGTCTTGCCATACACACCCTAATTATTAACAATATATGAAAGCAATAAAAGTGCGGAAATATAAAGTCCTACTCTATTACAATATTTAGGGACGGGGGTACACATTTACAAATGGGGGGTTGCAAGAATTTAATTCCTATTTAACTATTACAACCATATTGAAATGTACAATGCAAGTAAGAAAAAAGACTTGTTCAGAAAATGTTTTTTTTTTGTCTTAATGAATTAAGAAAAAAAGAAATAATTTAATTAATAAAAGAAAAATATTTTTATATCTTTTTTATATTAATAAAAAGGGTATTAATAATGAAAATGATAAAAAAGGGAAATAATGAGAGATAGAATTAACATGCTGCTGAAAGCAACACAAAAGGGATCAGAAGTTCTGATGACGGGTGCGCCGTGGTCCAGAAAGAAGCATCAGAAGTTATGGATTGATACACTTTGAGGTCCTGCAAGAAACGTTAGAGGAAAGATACAGAAGTTCTAGATTTCTATGTACTGAACTTCTGAGTGTTAGAACAGTGAGAAAGTCTTAGAAGTTATGTGTATTAAAACAGTGAAGAGAACTCATAAATTCAGTATGTGCTAAGACAATGAGTGAACATTATAAGTTTAGTGTGTGTTAACAGCGAGTGAACATCATAAATTCAATGTGTTTGAACAGTGAGAAAATCATAGAAGTTCTGTGTGTTAAAATGGTGAAGAGAACTCAGAAATTCAGTGTGTGTTAATAGCGAATGAACATCAGAAGTTTAGTGTGTTTGAATAGTAAGAAAATCATAGAAGTTCTGTGTGTTAAAACAGTGAAGAGAACTCAGAAGTTCTGAATTGTGCTAAAACCATGAATGAAAGTCAGAAGTTCTGTGCTACATTTCAACTCTTTCTTCATATTAATCAGCACATCAGCAATTTATTCAGTTCTTAACAACAGCAAATCAGAAGGATAAAAACACAACAATTTATAGAAGTTCTAATCCTAATTCTGAGCCTAGCCTTAATCAAGAAGTTCTGATCCACAGTTTTTCTACTCATGCAATGATATGGATAACATCAATACTATGATATTTACATATTTAATGATGTTCTGAATGAAAATATGCAAAGTCAGAAAGACTTACCTTGAATCTGGAGCGTGTGCTTGGAACTTGAACTGCTGCCTTTAGATATTCAGGAGTCAGTGAGAGCAACAGAACAATGGTTATGTTCTTTGATTCAAAGAGAAGAAAAAAGGTTTTGTTTAGGATTTGCGAAAGTTTTTGCCGTTTCCTTTTCTCTCTTTTATCAATTCTCTCTCTCAAAAAGCCAGCCCCTTTAAAGTGTGATGGAGAAACTTAGTTATAGACAGGTTTATTGTGGTTTTGGGGGGAAAAACAAATGAGATTTTAAAACCCTTTTGGCATAATGTTCCATTTCTTTTTAAACACAATTTTCGTATGCTAGTTTGGTACAAATATGGGATTTGGGGAAAATGCATGTGTGGACTGGATTAGCTGTTGGCTATAGGACTGTGCTGTAGCAGTGCAGTAGGTTGTTTAAACGAGGTTTTGGGATTTGGTGATCTTCTGACCGAAGCGTTGAACATAGTCTTCATATGCTAGGGTGATGTCTTGTTCTTGAAGAAAGTATGGTGGTTAGCAGCTTTTAGTTGTGCATAAACTGGATTTGTAAGCATGAATTAAGGAAAAGTACCCTCAGAGGCAAAAGCAAAGCATGGGCCTAGCATAACCTTGTACAAAAGTTTGTTTTTCAAGGACAACAATGGTACTTCTATCTCACACGTAGGGAAATCCTTTGGATAAACTCTCAAAAGTGGTTGTGTGCATTAAATGATAATGAGATTTATCAAATCAGAAATCCTTCACTATGAGATTGTGCATCATAGCCTAAGTATGGGTCAAAAGTTCAGCATCAGCGTAACTTAGAATAAACATCCAACTTCTGATCTTGGAATCTCTCTGCTCCAACATGTTCTGAAGGAGTTCTCAGAATTTTCTGAAAGCTTGTAACACGCTTTGTAGACTTTCTTTGAATTACTCTTGCAAACTCTGGCTGAACCTTCGTGAAAACTGGCCCAAAAGTTCTAACAAAACTCTGTCTTGAAAATGTCCAAAATTTATTGAGTGCTTCAGTTTCATGGATGTGACTTTGAAGATGTATAACTTGAAATTGCAGCATTTCCAGGAGAAGTTCTGTTCTGCAATATTTTAGGTCTTATTGAGATCTAAAACTCATGTGTTAAAAGTTCTTCCAGAATCAACTTGCATCATGGCAAAAATCTGGCCAGAAGTTCTGAGCTTGTCATACTTCTTAAACACTTAGAAAAATTCTAAGTATTTAGAAATTTGACTTTTCCAAAGTAATTTTGACTTTTGAATTTCTTGATTAAACAAACTTCATATTTCAACATATCTTGATTAAATATGATTCTTGAAACTTGATTTTAATCTAAAAGTCAAAGTTTGACTTTTCAGTGTGCAAATGACCATTTTGCCCTTGTGAATGACTTTCTTGGAAATTTGCAATTCAAGGCTTGAAATTGGATGGGAACAAACCTGAGGGTCCAGGGTGATCCTTTGAGAAATGAGAGGGAAAATTTTGGGGTACAACAACTGCCCCTGTTCAATCTTCTTACGCTTGAAGAGTTAGATTGGCGAATCTGCCATTCGTGACTTGAAGGTGGAAGATGATTGAACACTAGAATGCCCAGAAATTTGCACTCGAAGATGAGATGGGAATGGGCTTATAGATTCCATTTGGAGGAATGATGGAGATCTGTCGGAGATAGGATTGTAGATGGCATCCAAGGGTGACTGTTGACAGAGGATGGACTAAGTCTGAACTTGATTTCAACTGGAAAAGAAACAGAATAAATCTTGGAACGACTTATCTGAACCAGAGAAATCGTCTTTTACGTATATGGTTGACCCATCCTTTCTTGGGAATTGATCTGTATTTGACTTGCTTAAAATTTTGACGATAATTTTCTGTTGATTGATCTTTCCTGAAAAGGTGAAAGGTTAGTTGTATGAAATGTCATGATGTATGAAATGTATGGTACAATGATGTTCTCAAAATAAATGAGATTGTGTCATATGTATCTGGCAGCTGTGTGAGGGAGTGTCAGAATGAATCTATGTTGTGATTGTATCTGAATGGAAAGATGTACTGAATACGTATCAAACTGGCACCCGCAACTGGAGCGTATATGAACTGCATCTGAAAGCTGAATCTGAATGAGTATCAGAATGGCATCCGTATCTGGAACGTATCTGAACTGTATCTGAAAGCTAAATTTGAATGAGTATCAGAATGGCATCCGTATCTGGAGCATATCTAAACTTTGGTGATTAAGCTGTTATCTGGTCGGGTTCAGACTTCGCAACACCTTATACTGTTATCTGGTCGAGATCCAGGCTTCACAGTGTTTTTTGAAGAAGTGAACTACTATCTGGTCAAACTCCAGGCTTCGCAACACCTTATACTATTATCTGGTCGAAATCCAGGCTTCACGGTATTTTTTGAAGAAGTGAACTACTATCTGGTCAAAATCCAGGCTTCGCAACTCTTTATACTGTTATCTGGTCAAAATCCAGGCTTCACAGTGTTTTTTGAAGAAGTGAACTACTATCTGGTCGAAATCCAGGCTTCACAGCACCTTATACTATTATTTGGTCGAAATCTAGGCTTCACAATGTTTTTGAAGAAGTGAACTGCTATCTGGTCGAAATCCAGGCTTCGCAGCACCTTATACTGTTATCTGGTCGAGATCCAGGCTTCATAGTGTTTTTTGAAGAAGTGAACTACTATCTGGTCAAAATCCAGGCTTCGCAGCACCTTATACTGTTATCTGGTCAAAATCCAGGCTTCACAGTGTTTTTGAAGAAGTGAACTACTATCTGGTTGAAATCCAGGCTTCACAACTCTTTATACTGTTATCTGATCGAAATCCAGGCTTCACAATGTTTTTGAAGAAGTGAACTACTATCTGGTCGAAATCCAGGCTTCGCAGCACCTTATACTGTTATCTGGTTGAAATCCAGGCTTCATAGTGTTTTTGAAGAAGTGAACTATTATCTGGTCGAAATCTAAGCTTCGCAACACCTTATACTGTTATCTGGTTGAAATCTAGTCTTCACAATGTTTTTGAAGAAGTGAACTACTATCTGGTTGAAATCCAGGCTTCGCAGCACCTTATACTGTTATCTGGTCAAAATCTAGGCTTCACAATGTTTTTAAAGAAGTGAACTACTATCTGGTCGAAATCCAGGCTTCGCAGCACCTTATACTGTTATCTGGTTGAAATCCAGGCTTCATAGTGTTTATTGGGGATTGTAGAGTAGTCTACCGGGGAAGAGGATTTGTAGTCCTCTGATTTGTAGTAGTTGGGGAACCCTGTCGTTTGTTAGGGAAATAAACCCTGTTTCTTAGTATGTTGGAGAGGCGGCGACTTCACTGGCAGAAATCTTCGAGGATTCTTGAAATCGACTCAGTTGGGAAGAGGTTTTCAGAGGTTGAAAATCTGGTTGGGGAAACATCCTATGAGAAGGATTCTGGGGAGATTTGTCATTGCCTCTAGTAGCCAGTGTTTATGGCACTGCTAGGAAATGTTTGGCTGTACGTAACCATTTGCTGAGATTGGCGTTCAATGCCTCAAGTAATGGAGATGGAGACCTGCCCTTGGTTATTCTGCACTTCTTGAGAGATTTCTTGGAATCTTGACTGGACTGCCCCAGGTGTGCTGGATAGTGATATGTCATGCCCCCTTGTTGATAGGAGATTTGTCATTGAAAGTGTCATCCCACTTGAAGTGATTTTGTTCACTGAGAGAGCTTTCGCTCACTGGATATTCATTGTGTGAATTTATCCGCTATCAAACAAATAACCATATGCAAACAACGATATTCAAATAATGCAAAGCTTATGCTTGTCTTGAAATTTTAAAAATGCGTTTTAGCAAGTAAAGAAGTTTTTGTAAGAAAAATTCAACTTAGGATTTTGTGTAAGCCCTTACAGGAGTCAGGATACCTTTTGTAACAATATGATTTCGAACTAACCCATGCTTCAATTAGGACTTTTGAAGGGTTGTAGTGTGGCTTGATTCACGGTTTAAGAAACAAAGGATAAAGGCTCAAAGTGTATTTGCACCCACCCGCTCTTCGTGATGTTCTTCAGTCCTAAACTCAGTTAATTGTGCGTTCAAACTCCAATTGAGTCTGGAATGATGTTTTGGTGATGATTCAGACAAGTTTAGTTTATCGAAAGGAAATCATTTTTGCAACATTTTTCATGTTGTTGAGGATTTGTAGTGACCTCTTTCTTTTTGATTTAATATCCCTGGTTCTTGTCTGACTGTTCTTGTTTTTGAGATTACAGTCAGCGGGATGCGCCAGTTTTCTTTAAGTCTCCTTCATAGGTTTTGACTTAGTGGGCTTTTCTTTTCGAGAAATAATGACTGCCTATGTGATAGGGAACCATCACCATCTTTTGGTTCTAGAGGAATGTTTTTGATGTCATTCGTCGTATTATGAGATTAGAGTTTGCGGCTAAACACACGTTTGAATCAACTGAGAGACTACCCTACCCCAGGTTTTGATTAAAGGTTTCATTTTGTGTAAAAAAGGAAACTCCTACTTCTTTGGCTCGAAGGGGTTGACTAGACATTATCTTCCTTATAACTCCAATGTTTAGGATTTTGAAATAACGCCTGTACATCGTCAGCAAGGTCTGTCCAAAAGCATACTGTATGAGATTAAGGCATGGTTTTAGTCATCCTCCATCTAAAGGCTTGTAACTTTTAGCAAGAGTTAAATGTCATAAAGAAAGTAGAAAGCATAGTTTAAATATAGTGAAAACGAATGGATGAATTCAAGACAAACATATGCAATGCATTAATGAAACAAAGTTTTGAAGAAGTGAAAAACACAAGAAGGGGGGTTGAATTGTAAAACTTGAAATCAAATGCAGACAACACGTTGTTTTTATCCTGGTTCGTTTGATCTCAAACTACTCCAGTCCACCCGTCAAGGTGATTTCGCCTCTCTCCAACGAGGTCTTAATCCACTATATTCAACTGAATATTACAACTGCTTTAACAACTGCTAAAGCCTTCTTGAGTCAAAACCACAAACCGGTTTCTCAAGGAATTACTTTCTTACAGATAAATGAAATCTAAGTGTGTTGAATGTTTTCTACAAAACTGTTTATCACAACTGTGATACTACACAAATTAAGCTTATGAGAACTGGAATGCTAAAACAATAGAATAGGTAATTGAGAGCTTTAGCAAACTGTGAATGAGGATGAATATGAATAGCTTTAGGCGTGTAGAAAGTTGTAGAGCATTAGCCGTTTCATTCTTCACTGACTTGTTTATATAGCATATGGAAAAGATACGTTGTAGCCAATTATGCCATTTCAATGTCCATTACATTCTTTCCATATTGAGAAGATCTTTGTCTGGAATAATGCCGTTGATAATAAAGAGTCTTGAATGCACAGTACCGTTGCCAATTAAGCGTGTTATGGCTTTGGCTTATTCTGACGCTGCTAGATGCTGATGAATCGTTGTTGTCTTGATCAGAGTTTAGATTGTTACGCGCAGATCTGTTCATCAAGATTCAGCGTAAGCACATGCTTTGATCTTCTGATTCTGGCATCTGATATAACATCCTCTGATGCTGATGTTGATGATTCATCTTCTGATGCTGATGATGATATTCTTATGCTGATACTCATCAGAGTTTCTGTAAAACAAAACATAATTTTTAGGTAGCATATATGTCTTACATGAATCATACAATTTATGTATTCTTGCATTTTGTTATCATCAAAACTTTAACTTGGGGTAGTAGATTCAAACTTTGTTCTAACAATCTCCCCCTTTTTGATGATGACAAAAACTAGATTTTTTCAATTGAAAATTAACGAGAAAAGTAGCAGAGATAACCAAATAATAAATTGTATCAGAATTAAATAGTATCAAAGATAAGGAGGAATAAAAGGTATCCGAGCTTAAGGGGATAAGAAAACAACTATCAGAGTTATGATCAGAAAAACTCCCCCTGAGTTTATTACTTCCCTTTTTAATTCCTTGAATCCTTTAGCATCAGATCTTTCTTGAACTTTCTTTGAGCATCAGATCTTTCTTTTACTCGAGCAGAGCTTCAGTGTATCAGAGATAATTAACTTCTTGTACCTGTAAGCTTATGCAAAACAAGAAAACATCCAAGTATGTCAGAGTGTTAGAATGTTTGAGACTTTTGTCTCAGTAATCCCGTTATTGAAAAATATCATTCTTTTTCTCCCCCTTTTTGTCAGCAATCAAAAAGTGCAAGTAATTGAAGTTAAAACGATCAGAGCAGAAAAACCATTGTATAGATGTCAAAGCTTAGAGGATAGTACAGAAAACATGGAAAGAAAACAATGAAAACATGAAGAATTAAAATCTAAGGTTGTGGTGGAAAGCGTGTGAACAGAGCTTCTAGCATGTTCTTAATCTGATCAGCAGTTTCCTTCTGCTGATGCACCATGCTGACTACTGTATCAATCTTTCCATCTTGCACATCCATCCTTTACTTCATTTTTTGATCATTTTCATCCATTCTTTGCTGCAGACGAATATCATTTTGCTTCAGCTCTTCAAGAGTCTTCCTGTCCAAAGCAGCTTGAGAGACGTCAGAAATAGGATGCTTCTTAGAGCTTTCTGCAACATCTTCTACTTGACTAATATCTTCAGCTTGAATTGTCTGATCTTCTGCTGGTTGAACTTTTGAGGCTGGATGCTTTTCAGACCATGGCTCACTATCCAGAAAGAGCACTTCCTCCTTCAGCAGCTGACTCATGACTGGACCTTCAACTTCTTTCAGCAGTTTGCTGAAGTTCTGTTGAGCCTGTTCATAGTTTATGTCTTGCAGCTTGAAGGCTTCAGCGCGTACCCACATTCTGAATTGTGTCCAGAGTTGGTCTGAAGCAGCAGGATCAATCATTCCAGGACACGCCTGCTTTAGAGAAGCAATCCAATTCTGCATGCCTGTTTCAAAATTCAAAATACCAGAACCAACATCTGGTTGTTTGGGTTTTGGAATGGCGGTTTTATTGATAATGGCAGCAAAACGGTCAAGGACTGTGAGATCGATGAAGGTTTTGCTGTGGTCTTCTGTATTTTGTTTGGGAGATGGAGTGGGAGAATAAGAAATGATGATTGGACTCTTTGGAGTATTAGGAGGGGTAGTTTCTGGTGAGGATGGCAGTTGGGGAATGTTTACAGTTGTACCACAAGGCAGTTGAATTGCCAAGGGTTGTGGTTCAGAGGATTGAGGTGAATGAGGTTCAGGGGTTTGAGGTTCAGAGTGGTGAGACTCAGAGTGTTGAGACTCAGGTTGTGGAGATGATGGTTGAGGGGAAGGTGGATTAAGTTCTGGTTGTGGAGAGGGAGGCTGTGGAATTTCTGGGATGGGTGAGAGTGTATGTTCTGGTTGAGGTGAGTGGGTAGTTTCTGGTTGAGTGTTTGGATTTTCTGAGAGGGGAGCGGAAGAACGTTGATCAATTTCAGAAATAACTTTATCAAGTTCTGATTCTGTTGATGTTGTGGGTTTTGGATTTTTGGTGCAGGATCTCCTGAGAGTTAGTGACTCAGAAGGGTCAAACTCTGGTTTGGTATCATCAATAGTTGGTATGGGAATTGGGAGTTCATATGAAGTTGGGGTTGGAATCAATGTTGGAACAGCAGATGAATTTAAAACATTAACAGCAGATAGATTACCTCTCTTCTTTGGTGTCTGCTGGGATGGTCCTTCTGAAGCAACCTTTCTCTTCTTACTCTTCTTCAAAGTGACCTCTGGAGTTTGCTGGTGCAGATCTTTGATGTTCAAATCAGGATCTGTGCCATCAGCTTTACATGCATCCAAGTATCTGAGAACGATGACTGGTTTAGAGTCAATCTCAGAGAATATGGGAAAGTCGCTCAGAGGGACTCTTCTGCTGTTGATGTCAGCAAGAGGAGTGACGCTGGGCTCCTTTTTGATATTCTCTATCAGTAACATCTTTTTCAGATTCTTGGCGTTCAGCTGCTTGCCAACAGCTGGTTCTAGAGAACTTATTTCCTGTGCTTCTGTAAGGTGTTCTATCAGCCTATTCTCAGTCAGAATATCTGATATTAATCTTCTGAAGGGTATCCAATCCCTTTTAGTCTTCTCTTCTTCTCTCGTCTCCTTGACGCTGGTCTTCAGATGATTGAACAGAAGATGAGCAAGGTTGATCTTGGTCTTCTTAGCAATAAAATAGAGCATATATTGCTGATCTATGTTGATGTAGTCAGGAGAGCTTGTGGGCTTCCTGTGGTTGAAGCAGCCCAAGATGATCTTTGCCCAGATTCTGTGCTGATCCTTCAAATCTCTTATTTTGCTGCTGGGAACCCCAAGAGTGAAAATCTGTCTAACAACTAAGCCAGTGTTTCCAGATCTTTCTGCCATGTCAATACAGCGGATGCCACCACCGTTGTATCCAATCAGCCTAGCAATGTGATCCTCAGTGATCACTATCTTCTTCCCCATGATGTATGATGTAACCTGATGAGTTGAAGCAGATGCATGAATCCAGAACTCCTTAACCAGAATGGGGAATGTTGGACCCACCAACCTATCAAAATACTTCTCCCATCCTTGTGCCCTAATTTCTTCAGTCAAATCGAAGCCATTTTCTTTCAAACTGGTGAAATCAACGATCAGTTCAGACAGAACTTCCAAGTTCTTCACCGGAGTAAGTAGAGTTCTGAAGGGAATTTGATATTGCTCAGATGAAGCCTCTTGCCGAGAGCCTGCAAAAACATTGCTAGAAGTTGCCATGTTCACACTAGGGTTTCTTTGGAAAAAGATGAAAAAGGGTTTCTTTGGAAAAAGATGAACAAGGGTTTCTTTGGAAAAAGATGAACACACAAGTGAGAATGCAGAAAATATTTGGATGATTGTAAGAGACGGTAAAAATTTAATGAATGATGTTAAGGCGTTTAAATAGATTTCAAAAGATGTTTTGAAAACGTAAACGATTTTAAGAGAGAGAATTAATTCATGATTACAATTTAACTCATGATTACACGCATTTAATGTTTGCGGATTTTGGGGGATTTGAGAAAGATATTTGGAACGGTTACCGGACATGTGTCTCAATGCACCCAATCAGCGTTTTGCCTTCTCAGAAGCGTGCACGCGTGTTCTGCTTCAGAGATTAGCTGATGACTGGATGACACTTGTTTGATTTGGTGAACAACACATCTATCCTTGAAATGAGACGATCAGATCTTTATGGATAGACTCTGATACAATCTGCATGTCTAACTTTCTGAAAGAAGATTGATCAGAAGTTCACAGTAAAATAAAACACATTCTGAAGGTTAATATATAAAATTAAAACATTTTCACTCTGGGTAGAGCTTCATGCTGAGATGTTTCAGAATGAAGTTGAACCTATCTTCAGAAAGTGGTTTAGTGAAGATATCAGCCCATTGATGGTCTGTATCAATAAATTTTAAGTTCAAAATTCCTTTCTGAATATAGTCCCTAATGAAATGGTGTTTTATTTCTATATGCTTAGCCCTAGAATGTAAAATAGGATTTTTACTTAAGCAAATGGCAGAAGTATTGTCACAGAGTATAAGGATGTTACTCTCAAAGATCTGGAAGTCTTCAAGCTGACTTTTCATCCAGAGCATTTGTGTGCTGCATCCAGCTGCTGCTATGTACTCAGCTTCTGCTGTTGATAGCGCAATTGTGGATTGCCTTTTGCTGGAACAAGAGATCAGATTTTCTCCCAGAAACTGACAGCTTCAAGAAGTACTTTTACGCTCTACTCTGTCTCCAGCAAAGTCAGCATCACAGTAACCTACTAAGCTGTAATCACTAGATTTTCTATAAAATAAACCCAGATTAGTAGTACCTTTCAGATACTTGAAAATTCGCTTAACAAATGTTAAGTGAGATTCTCTAGGATCTGATTGGAATCTTGCACAAATAGACACACTGAATAAAATATCAGGCCTTGAAGCCGTCAGATAAAGAAGAGAACCAATCATACCTCTGTAGACCTTCTGTTCTACCTTTTTGCTTACCTCTTCTCTTTCCAGAATGCACGTAGGATGCATTGGAATCTTTGATGACTTACATTCTGAGAGATCAAATTTCTTCAGAAGTTCTCTGACATATTTGCTCTGATGAATGTAAGTTCCCTCTGGATTTTGATTGATCTGAATTCCCAGGAAGAATTTCAGTTCTCCCATGAGGCTCATCTCAAATTCTGCCTGCATACACTTAGCAAATTTTCTTCCAAGAGAAGGATTAGTAGATCCAAAAATAATATCGTCAACATAAATTTGACAAACTAAGATGTCATTCTTAACTGACTTACAGAATAAGGTAGTGTCCACCTTCCCTTTGGTGAATTCTTTTTCTAACAGAAAGTTACTTAGTCTTTCATACCAAGCTCTGGGAGCTTGTTTCAGACCATATAGTGACTTCTTTAGTTTGAAAACATATTCTGGATTTTTTGTACTTTCAAAACCAGGGGGTTGGTGCACATAAACCTCTTCTTCTATATATCCATTTAAGAATGCACTCTTGACATCCATCTGATACAGAGTGATGCCTTTATTAACTGCAAACGAAATTAAAAGTCTGATAGATTCTGTTGTACCCCAAAATTTTCCCTCCCATATTCTTCAAAGATTTGCCAAGTCAAAGCTTCAAAACTCTCCAAAGGTTGCACAGTGCAAGAGTCTCATAAACAGTCAAAATTAGGGTTTGTGTCCTGATCAAGAAAATGAAGTTTCCAAAGGTCCAATCAAGTCTCACATGCCTACAAATATGGTCAAGCATCCTCATACAAAGTTCCAAGACTTTCAGCACAAGATTGCACAGTCAAAAACCCTAATTGCACTACAGTCAACTGTAGGGGCAAAATGGTCATTTGACAGTCAAAAGTCCAAATTTTTGGTAAACATATCATTTTGAAGCCACAAAAATCATTTGATCAATGCTTGATCATGATTCTCAAAGCTTGGCTCAAAAATCACCAAGATGCAAAAGTTTCCTTATTTGGACAGCTGAAAAAGTCAACTGTAAATTGACCAGGGCATAACTTTCACATGGATTATCTGAAAAATTCCATCCAAAGCTCATTTTTAAGAGAAAGACATTTCCTACAACTCATATTCATACTTCAAGTCCAAGAAATGCTCTCACAAAAAGTTATCAATTTCAACATTATAGGTCATTTTCAAAAGTCAACAAAAAGGGACTTTAAGTCAAAGGCCATAACTTGAGATTGGTAAATCAAAATGACATGGGACCAAATGCATTGGTTAGAGGACTCAAAGACCTTTCCAAAATGTCCAAGAACATGAGAAAAGCTTAAAAATTGAGCAAGTTATGCCTTGTGGAAGTTGGGAAATTTTTGGATATTTTGAAAAGTCAACATTGATTCAAATGACCTAAAATTGCTAATGGGCCCATTTTTATTCCATAATTCATTATCCCAAGCATGTGCACGACCATTAGGCCCAAAGGGAAGTTTTTCTCCATTTTTATTTATTTATTTGGATTTTTTATCATTTATAATTCATTTAATTAAATAAAATGCATGAAAAATACAAAACTAATGAAATAAAATCTTTTTGTGCAGAAATTATTCTCATTGGACACTCAAATTCGTGCATGATCAATTAGGGAAAGTTTTGGCATGATTTGGTATCAAATAGCATGGAAAAAGATTGAAAAAAATCTTGAAGAAAATCAAATCTCATAAACCATCAATGCATGGATTTTGATCAGAATTCTTGACCTAATTCACTCATACTTATACATAGATCACAACCCTAATTCAAAAAACCATTGAGCTGCGCAGAAAACCCTTGCACAAACTTGCATTTTTTTCAAGAAAACTCCATAACTGAAAACACACTTGCAGATCGATTCAAGCCTCCAAACTTGTTCCATTAGCTTGCCAGGGTTGTCAGGAAACGATTCCAATCAAAAACTTAATCCCACGCTCAAAGAATTGGTAATTCGAGGGTGAACTGTATCACTTTTCTTGCATAATCGTATTCTATTATTGAGACCATATCATTGCATTTTATTCATGGATTTGCACTAATTACTTTGTTCTGAAGCTAACTGCACAGTTTGATTGAAGTTTCATGCCCTATATGAGGATTTGCCATTAGAGATATCTAGGGTTCCAAGGTTTTTAATTTAGGCGTTTTCCATTCCTGTAAAATTGAGACATAACAATGCCATGAACGAAGTCAGCAGGTTGGGACGAAGAGATTGAGACCATCGCGCCAAATTTCTGAGGTCACATGGCCTAATCGCTATTATTAAAATCAGCATATTTTGAGGGGGTTTAAAACCCCCGTTAAATGTTTGTTAATTTGTTTCAGGAAATCCCCAACGAAGAAGACGATGCAGTGGCAGCCAACGATTGGTCAATTTGAATTTTCGCGCTGGAATTCCACTAACCCATATTCTTGCTTTATGTTATTTGTGTGTTATTTAATAAACAAAACGCATTGAGTGCTTCAGTGGTAAAGTTAGTGAGTATTAATCCTCATGACCTGGGTTCGAGCCCCAGGTCTTCAGTATTCCCATATTATTTTTCAATAAAAATTCACATGCAGTTTCAATAGCAAAGACCATCATACGCCTTCATGATCAAACCATCCATGCGTCCAATGTCATCAAATCAAAGGCCATAATCTGGAGAGTACAGTGGACCCTGGTCAACGCTTCTGCACGTGAATGAAAAAGTCTCCAAGGCCAGGAATTTAAATGGGCCAGATTGCTAAAGGCCTCACCTCCTATTTGGGGTCTGAACCCCCTAGGTTTGTATTTCTTACATTCTTTCTCTTTTTTCTTTTTTTTTCTTTCTTTTAATTATTGTGCTTTTTTTAATTAATTATTTTTCCCATAAAAACACAAAACAATAAAAAAATCAGAAAGATAAAAATAAAATAATAAACATTTTATTTAATAGTATTTTGTAAATAATTGCATGTAATTAAACTAGTCTTAAATTAGGTTTTAATTTTAACTCTTTTAATAAAAATCTAAAAAAGGTAGAACTAGGGTTTAATTAAATTTCATCTTTTTTTTATTTTTATTCCATAATAATTAAATAATTAAATATTTATTTTTATAATTAAATTTGCATGTAAATTAATTAGGGTTAATATTAGGTTTTAATCAATCTTTTCTTAATAAATTAAAAACAACTAAAATTAGGTTTAATTGCACTTTATTCTTTTTTCATTTAAATCATAAATACTAAAAAATACCAAAAAACATCTCCTTTTATTTTTTAATTAATTAATGTCGCCATTTAATTTAATTTTGCAAAAAGGTTCCAACGCCCTCGTTTTTAATTCTTATTAATTCGCATATTTATTTTATTTCGTTTAAATATTTATGTATCTCTCCCGAAGCCATGTAATTAATTTCTTGCACTTTTAATTCTCTATTTACTTTATTTATTTATTTTTCTGTCAAATCGGGTTCGAGAAATTTTGGCGATGTGGACCCGCGCCTTTGTAATAGCTTAGAAACTTTACCTTTCCCGCAATATTTTTAACTGTTAAATCAAGGCATGAAAGAATGTATGGACAAAATTAAAAACAAGCATAGATCACCCATAACCTGACAAGATAAATGCAAATGAACGTGACACACAAATCGCACACACCACCCCTAGGGTACGCCTCACTGTTGCCTTGCCTCGAAAGGTGATCGTCGAGTAGAGGATGTCTTAGTAAGTCCTCATGATCCGGGAACCTGGCATGAGGGTAGCTTCTAAGGTGTCTTCCTATTGCTCCGGTGATCACTATGTCCCAAACCTCGAATTGACCCGAACACCTCCAACGGTGGTGCTACCTACCTCTCAATGGTGGGATGGCACTACTTTAAAGGACATCTACACAGACGAATTCCTTAGGGTAGGTAGGTTCTCGTAGATGCTTGCTCTAATTTCAAACAAATCAAAAAATACTTTTCACACCAACACATTTTCAAAAAGCTTTCGAAAGCAATTTTTCAAACACTCTTGAGGACTGATACAAGAGTCGAACTGGAATTTTCAAAGAAACTTTTTAAAACCCACAGTTGAAAAGCAGACAAACCATTTTGAAAACACAAGTGAGCAAGTATCTAAGAGCCCATGGATAACCATGGATAGAAAGGGTGCTAACACCTTCCTTTCCTATAACCTACCTCCCGAACCGAGAGCAATCTCTTTAAAGGAATTTTTCTGTGCTTTTGTCCTTTCCATTTGGAGAAAATAAAAGACGGTGGCGACTCTTGCTTCCGCGACATTTCGCGAACCAGCGTTAAACAGTCAGTTCCAGATCCACCGATCACAGAACTGGCGACTCTGCTGGGGAAATCTTTATAAAGTGAGGTGTACCTTAGGGATAGTTCATAACTGTGTTTTCAATTGTTTTCCTTGTGTGCTTTAAATTGTGGGTTGCTCGGGAGTTCTATAGATCCTAACCCGGATCTGGGGGATACCTTCTTAGAAAGTAGCAACAAGACTGTGAGGGAACTGTGCGGGGTATACCGACATGGTTGAAACAGTCTGCTACGTTGATGTGGCACTTTGGTGTGTACCGGTAACCCTTGAGTTCAGTCAAGGAGAGTACGGGGCCTCCGCGTGGTGTCGTGAAGCATCAACAGACCTTAGGAACCTTAATTGAACCATCTTGGCCTCTTTAGGGTAGTGAGATAACTGACTTTGGTGCAGTCCGAGGTTGGTTGATACTCGATACTGCACCCAATTGAGGGTTGCTTTCCTGGAATATTTCGGTCGCCAGTTCAGTGGCTAAATCGAAACGATGAACAATGAAAGCAATCCCGTGATATTGGGACCCTTAGAACCCGGTTACTTCTAATAGGACAGGTTGAGCCCACCAACTTCAAGAGGGTAATACCCAGACCCCATGCTGGCCTAAACTCTAAGGGTTTCCTCTTGTGTGACTTGTGTGCCTTCATACTTGACTACTTGCATGCTTTATCTGACACATGAACTATTTGCAGGTTTTGTTTATAGTCCTTAACTAGGACTCATAACAGGGTTTACTGAATTTCCTGCAGGTTTTGGTCATAGTCCCTAACTAGGACTCATAACAAGGCTTACTAAGTTTCTTGCAGGATTTTGTTTTAGTCCTTAACTAGGACTCATGACAAGGCTTACTAAATTTCTTACAGGTTTTGGTTCGCAGTCCTTAATTAGGACTCATAACAGGGTTTACCGAGTTTCTTGCAGGTTTTGTTTTTTAGTCCTTAATTAGGATTCATAACAGAGTTTACCAAGTTTCTTGCAGGTTCAGGTTTAACAGTCCTTAATTGGGACTCATAACAGGGTTACTTACATTACCTCATGCATAGCATGACATCATACCATTGCATACATCCTAACCCATTTCAAGGATCTCAAGGGCTTGTGATGCAGGTCATGATGAATCAAACATCTAGCAAAGGGCAAAGAGGATTTATTTTCCTCTAGCCAAAGTTGTCAGGGGCTATGACCCACTTGATATGGTGAGCTTTGACACTTGAAGAAGGTTGCCCTAGCCAAGGTTGTCAGGGGCTATGACCCACTGGATATGGTGAGCCTTTGACCCTTGGAAGAAAGACTCTCAACAAATATGAAGTTCTTTCAATCAAGCTACCGAATCCAGATGCTAACCAATTTTCTTGTTTACCCCGCGAGGTCCTTGAAAACATTGCATGCATGTCATACACATCATTGCATAACAGGTACCCTTTCTCTGCAGGTTGCTTACCTTCTTCGCTGTTTATTTCAGCAGTCTCGTCATGAATCCTGAATCCTCAACCGAGCACACTATCAAGGCCCTCCAGGCTCAGAACGCCCAGTTCTAAGGGCTGATCATGAATTTGACCCAGGGGCAACAAGATCTGAAGGCTTTGCTCTTGAAGAAGGAAAAGAAGAAGAAGAGGACTGTTTTGTTCAGCCCTAGACACAGATTTGGGAACACCCTGCAGGATGAAGCTGAGAGGACAACTCCATCTGTGGGGAAAGGCAGTCATCAAGAGGAAAGGGTTCCCAGCCCAGTGGTCTCCGAAAATGAGACAGATTTCAACGACGAGCAGTACCCTCCGGCTGAGGATAGGTACAAACAGTTGGAAGACCGGCTAAGTGCTATGGAGATACAAAAAGTGCCTGGCCTGGACTTCGAGGATCTAGGTCTGTCTTCTGGGGTAGTGATCCCGCACAAATTCAAGGCACCTGCCTTTGTAAAGTACGACGGGGCATCCTGTCCAAAGCTGCATCTCAGGTCATACATGAGGAGGATCCAGCCCTACACGGCCGACAGGAACTTATGGATCCACTTTTTCCAGGAGAGTCTTTCAGGGACTCAGCTTGACTGGTTCTATCAACTGAATGGAGTCAACATCCGTACCTGGGAAGACTTAGCCACTGCATTCTACAAGCAGTACCAGTACAATGCCGACCTCGCTCCCACGCGCACTCAGCTTCAGGGGATGTCTATGGGTACGGGTGAAGGTTTCAAAGAATATGCCCAAAAATGGAGGGACCTTGCTGGAAGGGTACAACCACCTCTGACTGACCGCGAGCTCGTCGACATGTTCTTGGGGACCCTGTCTGGTCCATTCTTCAACCACCTGATTGGGAATTCTGCTGCTGGGTTTACAGATCTGATCTTGACCGGGGAAAGAATAGAAGCTGGCATCAAGTCAGGGAAAATACAGAATGGTGACTCCTCGAACACTGAGAAGAAACCATCAAAGAGAGAATCTAGTGCTGTCTATGGCTCAAAAGGGCAGAATAGGTCCGAACACCGCCAAGATGTCAACGCGGTGGTTATTGCAAAACCGACCGACGCTCCTCAGCGTCACAATCAGCAAAGGGAAGAAAGACCTAAGAGGCAATTTACTCCCCTCGGCATGACCTTGTCACAGATGTTGCCACAACTGCTGGAAACCAAGTTGGTAACTCTCATGGATCCTCTGAAGAATCCTAACAGAACACCTTCAAGGTATAATCCCAATGCTCGCTGCGCCTATCACTCCGACAGCCCGGGGCATGCTACAAATGACTGTTGGACTTTGAGAAACAGGGTTCAAGATCTGATTGACGCAAAGGAAGTCCAGCTCGACTCTCCAGAGGCTCCCAATGTGATCACTGCTCCCTTGCCAAAATATGGCTAGGATTGTTTTTTTGTTTTTGTTCGTTCGAATGTTCAATTTGTAATTTTCTTTCGATTGTTCAAACATTTATTTCATGTCAAACTTGGTTATTTCATTAATGCATTACACATGTCTCTTTTGAAGTAATTATTTCGTATTCACTATACGCAAATTATTTTCATATTTTTTCTGATGTCAACTCTTGATCTAAAATTCTAAGCCTCTTGAGGGAGGATGACGAAAACGATATCACAATCTACAATATGCTTTTGAACAGACCCCGCTGATGAGGTACATGCATTGTTTCAATCCCTAAACACTGGAGTTATAAGGATGATAGTCCCTCGTCAACCCCTCTGAGCCAAAGAAGTAGGAGTTTTTCTTTTCGAAATTCAAAACCCTTCATCATAACCTGGGGCAGGGTAGTTCTCTCAGTTGATCCAAGTGCATAACGAATGGCACCAAAAAGATCCTTACAAAACAAAGAAAGACAGTGATGGTTCCGAATGATCAATAAAGAAAGGCAGTCATTATCTTTCAAAATAAAAAAAAAACCCATTAAGTCAAAACCCATGAAGGAGACTTACAAAACTAGGGCATCCCACTGACTGTAATTCCAAAAAAGGGAAACAGTTCAGGCAAAAAAAAATAGGGATAACAAAAATCAGACAAGAAAGAGGTCTTACAAACCCTCAACAAAAAAAGGAAATGACTGCCTATTCCAAATAAGTTATCAACATCCGAATCATCACCGGAAAATCGGAGCAAGGACTCAAACAAGGTCTAACGTATGATCAACTGAGTTTAGGTTTGAAGAACATCACGAAGAGTGGGTGGGTACAAATAATTTGAGCCTTTATCCTTTGTTTCTTAAACCATGAACCAGGCCACGTTATCACCCTAAAAAGTCCTAGCTGAAGCATGGGTTAGTTCGAAAGCATACTGTACGAAAGGTATCCTGACTCCTTAAGGCTTACGGTAAAATACGGATTTGACATCACGTTTTACAAACATTCACTTGTTTTATGGAAAAGAATACATTTTCAAAATCTTCAAGACAGACATAAGCTTTGCATTTTTGATATAACTTTGTTTGCATATGACCTTTTGTTTGACCAGCAGGGAAATTCGCACGATGAATACCTAGTGAACAAAAGCACTTCCAATCAAGGGGCATGACCTGATCATGGTCTATCATCTGGGGCAGTCCAATCAAGATTCGGAGAATCTCTCAAAGGCCAAATAGCCTGGGGCAAATCTCCGCCTGAGTCACTTGGGGCATCCCAACAACGAATCTTGCCTAATCAAACATCTTCTGGTGGCATGGCAAAACACTTCAAACAGGGGCAACTCCCTACATTCTGGGGGCATGGATATAGTCGAAAAAATACTACGCAAAATCAAAGACCCGCTAGGTTGACACACCTAGGCAAAAATAAGGGCTTCCCGGAGAACCAAAAGGGTTCGGGCAAAAATAAGGGATGAAAAGAAAAAAATCTGTACACCCGGCAAGTCGAAAACCTGAAAAGGCGGCTTGGGCAAAAATGGGTATCCCGGTGGACTGAAAACCAGAAAGGGCAGTCCAGGCAAAAGTTAGGGATTAAAGCATACGACTATGTCCTGACATCTTGTCATCTGCCTACCTGAAGAAGGTTTGACCCTCAACAGCTATCAGCACCTCCACAAGTATCTTCTTCTCCCACATCAGAAACAGGGGCAATAAAGAGTTGTCTAAGCAATCTGATTGTTCCGTCCTCCAAGGTATCAAGGTAGGTTCAGCTAAAGAACATAACCAGCATATCCTAATTCCCCAGAGCATCCCCGGCAGTCAGCACACTCTCTCCAAGCAGTTATCAAATCTCAAGGAAATTGGGTATCCCCCGCAGAGCTCAATACTTCCCCAACAGCATATACATATTCTTAACAAGCATCCCCGACAATCTTGGTCTAAAGATTGTTCCCCGACGGCATACCAATATTCAAAGGAATCACTATCCCCGACACAACTCAAAACTTCCCCAGGAGAGTCCAATCCAGTTCCCCCAGGAAAGTTGGAACCCTTCTCCCCAAGTAGTAAGCTTATCCCCAGTAGATTCTGGAAGCTTACCCCCGTAAAGCACGAACGCGTCGCCCGGCTTTATTTAAAGAGTTATTTCCTTAACAGGATATAACTGGGTTATCCTCAGCCAAAAGCCACGGAAAGGTCGTCGGCAACATAGTTCTCTCTTACCCCCAGCGAAGTCTATTAGCACCTCCAACATAACAACGGTATCCCCAGCAAGTTATCAACCTCAACAAAGTACCTCGCTCCCCACAGAGTATTGCTCCCCAGCAAGATTGTTAGAGTGCTTTCCTCCCCGCAGAGTAATCTATTCGCCAAGTTTATTCCCCAACGGAGTCATCTTCTCCTGCCGGTATTCTTGCAACCATCATCTCCAGCGGAGACGAAGAACTTTACTCTTCAGACATCAGCCCAGGATTTGACTTCCCGGCATCCGTCAAGGATCTATTTTCCTAGACGAAGATACATTCATAAACATCACATTGTTATACATCATGATACATGCATCATACAATCTCATGTGTTGAAAAATATTATTGCTTGATTCATATCATGCATTGCATATGACTGACCTTTACCTTTCAGGAAGGATACAGTGAAAAGATCAGCTATGTAGACGAATACAGTCAAAAGAGACCAACCCAGTCAAAGAATACAAATCCAGTTAAATCAATGCCTAAAGATTTCTCTGATACAACTCGTCGTTATAGACACTCGTCGTTATAGACACTCGTCGTTATAGATACTCGTCGTTATAGACACTCGTCGTTATAGACACTCGTCGTTATAGACACTCGTCGTCATAGACACTCGTCGTAATAGACACTCGTCGTCATAGACACTCGTCGTTATAGACACTCGTCGTTATAGACACTCGTCGTTATAGACACTCGTCGTTATAGACACTCGTCGTTATAGACACTCGTCGTTATAGACACTCGTCGTTATAGACACTCGTCGTCATAGACACTCGTCGTCATAGACACTTGTCGTTATAGACACTCGTCGTTATAGACACCCGTCGTTATAGACACTCGTCGTTATAGACACTCGTCGTTATAGACACTCGTCGTTATAGACACTCGTCGTCATAGACACTCGTCGTCATAGACACCCGTCGTTATAGACACCCGTCGTTATAGACACTCGTCGTTATAGACACTCGTCGTTATAGACACTCGTCGTTATAGACACTCGTCGTCATAGACACTCGTCGTCATAGACACTCGTCGTTATAGACACCCGTCGTTATATACACTCTTCGTCATAGACACTCGTCGTCATAGACACTCGTCGTCATAGACACTCGTCGTTATAGACACTTGTCGTCATAGACACTCGTCGTCATAGACACTCGTCGTTATAGACACTCGTAGTTAAAGACCACTCGTCCATGAGGATAACCTGTCAGTAGAGACAACTCACCAACCTTTCTGAATTCCAGATCCGATTCCTGTATCTTGCCAGGGTGTATCTGTTGAAGACATTTCAAGACCTAGATCGGTTCAGTTAAATCAACTCCAAAGATTTCTTATCCAGTCCAAGGCCTTCCCTAGTCCAGCTAAATCGACCCCAAACAGATTTTCCTGATAAAGACTCAGTAGAAGTTATCTCAGGTTCTTCTCAAACATCCGCTTTTGAGATTATAATTGCCTATTGGTTCTCTTCCCGATACTGCAAAGATGGTAATTCCCACCAAGATTTTCTCAACGAGCGTTGTTGAAGTTAAGTCACCCAAGGTTCTCTTACCGTTCATGCTAAGGTAGTAACCATACCTGGTTCATTCATCATCTTGTGAAGCTCCAGATCCAACTCCTGTAACCAGTCAGGACACATTTATACAAAGCATCTGAAAACCAGCTCCTGCAACATGTCAGGTACTCATTTTTCTTCTGCAGGTATGCAGGTTCCCACTAAGGAATCTCTTATACGATCAACATCCAGATGGCATCTATAAGCCCATCATCCTATCCATCAATCTCCAAATGGCATCTGTAAGCCTATTTCCACCATCACTGCTACTATGTGAGCGCAAATTTCTAGGCACTCTAGTGTTCAATCATCTTCTACCCTCGGATTACGAAAGGCACGTCAGCCAATCTGCATCCTCAGGTCTAAGAAGATTGAACAGGGGCAACTGTTGTACCCCAAAATTTGCCCTCCCATATTCTTCAAAGATTTGCCAAGTCAAAGCTTCAAAACTCTCCAAAGGTTGCACAGTGCAAGAGTCTCATAAACAGTCAAAATTAGGGTTTGTGTCCTGATCAAGAAAATGAAGTTTCCAAAGGTCCAATCAAGTCTCACATGCCTACAAATATGGTCAAGCATCCTCATACAAAGTTCCAAGACTTTCAGCACAAGATTGCACAGTCAAAAACCCTAATTGCACTACAGTCAACTGTAGGGGCAAAATGGTCATTTGACAGTCAAAAGTCCAAATTTTTGGTCAACATATCATTTTTAAGCCACAAACATCATTTGATCAATGCTTGATCATGATTCTCAAAGCTTGGCTCAAAAATCATCAAGATGCAAAAGTTTCCTTATTTGGACAGCTGAAAAAGTCAACTGTAAATTGACCAGGGCATAACTTTCACATGGATTATCAGAAAAATTCCATCCAAAGCTCATTTTGAAGATAAAGACATTTCCTACAACTCATCTTCATACTTCAAGTCCAAGAAATGCTCTCACAAAAAGTTATCAATTTCAACATTATAGGTCATTTTCAAAAGTCAACAAAAAGGGACTTTAAGTCAAAGGCCATAACTTGATATTGGTAAATAAAAATGACATGGGACCAAAGGAATTGGTTAGAGGACTCAAAGACCTTTCCAAAATGTCCAAGAACATGAGCAAAGCTTAAAAATTGAGCAAGTTATGACTTGTGGAAGTTGGGAAATTTTTGGATATTTTGAAAAGTCAACATTGATTCAAATGACCTAAAATTGCTAATGGGCCCATTTTTATTCCATAATTCATTATCCCAAGCATGTGCACGACCATTAGGCCCAAAGGGAAGTTTTTCTCCATTTTTATTTATTTATTTGGATTTTTTATCATTTATAATTCATTTAATTAAATAAAATGCATGAAAAATACAAAACTAATGAAATAAAATCTTTTTGTGCAGAAATTATTCTCATTGGACACTCAAATTCGTGCATGATCAATTAGGGAAAGTTTTGGCATGATTTGGTATCAAATAGCATGGAAAAAGATTGAAAAAAATCTTGAAGAAAATCAAATCTCATAAACCATCAATGCATGGATTTTGATCAGAATTCTTGACCTAATTCACTCTTACTTATACATAGATCACAACCCTAATTCAAAAAACCATTGAGCTGCGCAAAAAACCCTTGCACAAACTTGCATTTTTTTCAAGAAAACTCCATAACTGAAAACACACTTGCAGATCGATTCAAGCCTCCAAACTTGTTCCATTAGCTTGCCAGGGTTGTCAGGAAACGATTCCAATCAAAAACTTAATCCCACGCTCAAAGAATTGGTAATTCGAGGGTGAACTGTATCACTTTTCTTGCATAATCGTATTCTATTATTGAGACCATATCATTGCATTTTATTCATGGATTTGCACTAATTACTTTGTTCTGAAGCTAACTGCACAGTTTGATTGAAGTTTCATGCCCTATATGAGGATTTTCCATTAGAGATATCTAGGGTTCCAAGGTTTTTAATTTAGGCGTTTTCCATTCTTGTAAAATTGAGACATAACAATGCCATGAACGAAGTCAGCAGGTTGGGACGAAGAGATTGAGACCATCGCGCCAAATTTCTGAGGCCACATGGCCTAATCGCTATTATTAAAATCAGCATATTTTGAGGGGGTTTAAAACCCCCGTTAAATGTTTGTTAATTTGTTTCAGGAAATCCCCAACGAAGAAGACAATGCAGTGGCAGCCAACGATTGGTCAATTTGAATTTTCGCGCTGGAATTCCACTAACCCATATTCTTGCTTTATGTTATTTGTGTGTTATTTAATAAACAAAACGCATTGAGTGCTTCAGTGGTAAAGTTGGTGAGTATTAATCCTCATGACCTGGGTTCGAGCCCCAGGTCTTCAGTATTCCCATATTATTTTTCAATAAAAATTCACATGCAGTTTCAATAGCAAAGACCATCATACACCTTCATGATCAAACCATCCATGCGTCCAATGTCATCAAATCAAAGGCCATAATCTGGAGAGTACAGTGGACCCTGGTCAACGCTTCTGCACGTGAATGAAAAAGTCTCCAAGGACAGGAATTTAAATGGGCCAGATTGCTAAAGGCCTCACCTCCTATTTGGGGTCTGAACCCCCTAGGTTTGCATTTCTTACATTCTTTCTCTTTTTTTTTCTTTTTTTCTTTCTTTTAATTATTGTGCTTTTTTTAATTAATTATTTTTCCCATAAAAACACAAAACAATAAAAAAATCAGAAAGATAAAAATGAAATAATAAACATTTTATTTAATAGTATTTTGTAAATAATTGCATGTAATTAAACTAGTCTTAAATTAGGTTTTAATTTTAACTCTTTTAATAAAAATCTAAAAAAGGTAGAACTAGGGTTTAATTAAATTTCATCTTTTTTTTTTATTTTTATTCCATAATAATTAAATAATTAAATATTTATTTTTATAATTAAATTTGCATGTAAATTAATTAGGGTTAATATTAGGTTTTAATCAATCTTTTCTTAATAAATTAAAAACAACTAAAATTAGGTTTAATTGCACTTTATTCTTTTTTCATTTAAATCATAAATACTAAAAAATACCAAAAAACATCTCCTTTTCTTTTTTAATTAATTAATGTCGCCATTTAATTTAATTTTGCAAAAAGGGTCCAACGCCCTCGTTTTTAATTCTTATTAATTCGCATATTTATTTTATTTCGTTTAAATATTTATGTATCTCTCCCGAAGCCATGTAATTAATTTCTTGCACTTTTAATTCTCTATTTACTTTATTTATTTATTTTTCTGTCAAATCGGGTTCGAGAAATTTTGGCGATGTGGACCCGCGCCTTTGTAATAGCTTAGAAACTTTACCTTTCCCGCAATATTTTTAACTGTTAAATCAAGGCATGAAAGAATGTATGGACAAAAATAAAAACAAGCATAGATCACCCATAACCTGACAAGATAAATGCAAATGAACGTGACACACAAATCGCACACACCACCCCTAGGGTACGCCTCACTGTTGCCTTGCCTCAAAAGGTGATCGTCGAGTAGAGGATGTCTTAGTAAGTCCTCATGATCCGGGAACCTGGCATGAGGGTAGCTTCTAAGGTGTCTTCCTATTGCTCCGGTGATCACTATGTCCCAAACCTCGAATTGACCCGAACACCTCCAACGGTGGTGCTACCTACCTCTCAATGGTGGGATGACACTACTTTAAAGGACATCTACACAGACGAATTCCTTAGGGTAGGTAGGTTCTCGTAGATGCTTGCTCTAATTTCAAACAAATCAAAAAATACTTTTCACACCAACACATTTTCAAAAAGCTTTCGAAAGCAATTTTTCAAACACTCTTGAGGACTGATACAAGAGTCGAACTGGAATTTTCAAAGAAACTTTTTAAAACCCACAGTTGAAAAGCAGACAAACCATTTTGAAAACACAAGTGAGCAAGTATCTAAGAGCCCATGGATAACCATGGATAGAAAGGGTGCTAACACCTTCCCTTCCTATAACCTACCTCCCGAACCGAGAGCAATCTCTTTAAAGGAATTTTTCTGTGCATTTGTCCTTTCCATTTGGAGAAAATAAAAGACGGTGGCGACTCTTGCTTCCGCGACATTTCGCGAACCAGCGTTAAACAGTCAGTTCCAGATCCACCGATCACAGATTCTAACCTGGCGACTAGGGAAAAGGTTTCTGTATAGTCTATCCCCTCTTGCTGACTATAACCTTGTGCTACCAGTCGTGCTTTGTTTCTGATAACTTCACCTTGTTCGTTCAGCTTGTTTCTGAACACCCATTTTGTTCCAATGACGTTGAATCCTTTTGGTCTGGGAACAAGATCCCATACGTCATTTCTGGTGAATTGATTCAACTCTTCTTGCATTGCTAGAATCCAGTCGTTATCCAGAAGTGCTTCATCAATAGAAGAAGGTTCAATCAGAGACACAAGTCCCATGAGGGATTCTTCAGAGTTTCTGAAGCTGGCTCTTGTTCTGATTGGATCTTCCTTTCTTCCTAAGATAGTTTCTTCTGGGTGATCCATGCTGCTTCTGGGTAGTCTTTTCTGAGGTTGATCAGCAGCTGTTGCTGGATTGCTTGCAGTGCTCCTTTCATATGTTGAAGGAGTGTCTTTGTTGAGAGCTTCTGATGACTTGTCTTCAGAACCTGTGAATTCAACTTCCATACCTGCAAAAACTTCATTCTGCTTTGACTTTTCAGAGTCAAGCTTATCATCAAAACGAACACTGATTGATTCTTCCACAATCTGTGTTTCTGTATTGTATACTCTGTACCCTCTTGAGCGTTCATAGTATCCTAACATAATACACTTCTGTGCTTTAGAGTCAAACTTGTTCAAATAATTTTTGTATTTAACATAAAGCAAGTACATCCAAATGGATGAAAATAAGAAATGTTGGGCTTTCTGTTCTTCCACAATTCATATGGAGTCTTTTCTAGAATAGGTCTTATGGAGATTCTATTCTGAATGTAGCACGCTGTGTTTATTGCCTCTGCCCAGAAGATCTTAGCAACGTTTGTCTCATTGATCATGGTTCTGGCCATTTCTTGCAATGTTCTGTTCTTTCGTTCTACAACTACATTTTGCTGGGGAGTTCCAGGACAAGAGAAATCATGCAGAATGCCTTTGTCATTAAAGAATGACACAAAATCTTTGTTTTCAAACTCTCCACCATGATCATTTCTGACTTTAACGATTCTAAGATCCTTTTCATTCTGAACTTGGTTACAGAAGGTGACAAACACAGAGTGTGACTCGTCCTTGTGTCTTAATAACTTTACCCATGTCCATCTGCTATAGTCATCTACGATTACTAACCCATACTTCTTACCACTGACTGAAGCAGTTTTAACTGGTCCAAATAAGTCAATGTGCAGAAGTTCTAATGGCTTAGAGGTAGAAACAACATTTTTAGATTTGAAAGAGGGTTTTGCAAACTTGCCTTTCTGACATGCTTCACACAGAGCATCTGAATTCAACTTCAGATTAGGAAGTCCTATGACCAGATTGAGTTTGTTAATCTGAGATATTCTTCTCATACTAACATGCCCCAATCTTCTGTGCCAGATCCATTGCTCGTTGTTAACAGACAGAAGACACTTTACATTCTGACTTTTCAGTTCAGAAAGTTTGATTTTATAAATGTTGTTTTTCCTCTTTCCATTAAATGGGATAGTCCCATCTTTCTGACTAACAGCTTTACATGATTTTTGATTAAAGATTATATCATAACCGTTATCACTTAATTGACTTATGGATAACAGATTATGCATTAATCCATCTACTAACAGAACATTGTTTATAGAGGGAAGGTTTCCATTACCTACAGTTCCAGAGCCAATGATCTTTCCCCTCTGATTGCCTCCAAAGCCTACGTGGCCTCCAGGCTTAAGTTCCAGGCTTTGGAACATATGCCTTCTTCCCGTCATGTGTCGTGAGCAGCCAGAGTCCAGGTACCATGACTGGTGTTTCTGATTTGCTGCTAAAGATATCTGCAACATGTATTATTTTATCCTTAGGTACCCATATTTTCTTGGGTCCTGATTTGTTAGCTTTACCAAAACTCTGGTTGAATTTTGGTTTCACAGAATAATTACTACTAGTATATTTAATGTCATGTGTGTGACCATACACAAAATGTGAATTCAGAGGAGTGTGTTTAATAATTAAATCCATGGCATTCTTTGGTGTAGGAACCTTACCTTGGTATCCTATTCCCTTTCTTCCGTTTCTGCTAACTCCATAGATCATTGAAGCCATTTTGCTTCTATCTATGCTTTTAGCAAGGAACTTCTGAAAGCTATGATCATACTCGTTGATGATCTCATCAGCGCTGCTGGGAGTTTCAGAAATTGTTTCCTTCTGAGAGTTTTGTAAAATATTTTCTAATTTTGAAATTTTATTTTTCAACTCAGAATTTTCCAATTTAAGACTCTCAGTTTTGTCAGAGTCAGAATCAAGATTCCTTTTCAGGTTTCTGAATTTAACTCTGATCTGCTGGTACCTTTCAAGAATTTCGTTAAGGCTTTCAGCAAGTTCAGCCTTAGTAAAATTAATTGCAAAGTCAGGAAATACCTCTTCGGTGTCTGATTCTGAGTCTGATTCAGAAGCTTCACCGTCTTATGATATTTTTGCCATGAGAGCTATGTTTGCTCTCTCATCATCTGATTCTGAATCAGCTTCAGACGAGTCAGAGTCATCCCATGTAGCCATGAGACTTTTCTTCTTTTCTCTTCCAAACTTCTTTTTGGGCTTTTCCCTCTGAAGCTTTGGGCAGTCACTCTTATAGTGTCCTTGCTCGTTGCATTCATAGCAAGTGATGTCCTTGGTGTTTGACTTTCTGCTTCCTGAAGAGCCTTCAGATCTTCTGTATCCAGAGGAAGAGTCTGACCTTATGTATCTGGAAGAGGACTCATTCTGATCAGATCTTCTGGGATTCCTGAACTTCCTTTGCCTTTGCTTCCATAGTTGGTTCACTCTTCTGGAGAGGAGGGAAAGTTCGTCTTCTTCTGATGAGGACCCATCATATGTTTCTTCAACTGCCTGCAAAACTTTAGAGTCAGATTTTCTGTTAGATTTTAATGCTAGAGGCTTACCTTGCTTCTGAGGTTCATCAGCTTCTAGCTCTATCTCATGACTTCTGAGGGAGCTGATAAGTTCCTCCAGATAAATTTTGTTTAGATCTTTAGCTAGCTTCAGCGCTGTAACCATTGGCCTTCACTGTTTTGGCAAGCTTCTGATGATCTTCTTGACATGATCAGCAGTAGAGTATCCTTTGTCCAGAACCTTGAGACCAGCCACCAGAATTTGGAATCTTGAGAACATTGTTTCAATGGATTCACTTTCTTCCATTTTGAACGCCTCATACTTCTGAATGAGCGCAAGAGCTTTAGTTTCTTTGACCTCAATGTTGCCTTCATGCGTCATTCTGAGTGAGTCAAACATGTTCTTTGCTGTGTCTCTGTTAGAGATATTTTCATATTCAGCGTAAGAGATGGCGCTGAGAAGAATGGTTCTGGCCTTGTGGTGATTTTTGAAGTCACGCTTTTATTGATCAGACATTGCTTTCCTGTCAATCTTATGACCGCTTGCATTTACTGGGTGCGTGTATCCATCTGTCACCATATCCCACAGATCAACATCATGTGCCAGAAAGAAGCTTTCAATTCTGTCTTTCCAGTAATCAAAATTCTCTCCATCAAAGACTGGAGGTTTGCAGCTGAATCTGTCTCTATCTTCATTGATGTCATTGCTGCTGTGTTGATATGTTCCTGCCATTGTGTTTTTCTGACGCTGGATCTTGTACTGACACGGTTAAGTGTTTTAGCTCAGAACCAGGCGCTCTGATACCAATTGAAGAAGTGAAAAACACAAGAAGGGGGGTTGAATTGTAAAACTTGAAATCAAATGCAGACAACACGTTGTTTTTATCCTGGTTCGTTTGATCTCAAACTACTCCAGTCCACCCGTCAAGGTGATTTCGCCTCTCTCCAACGAGGTCTTAATCCACTATATTCAACTGAGTATTACAACTGCTTTAACAACTGCTAAAGCCTTCTTGAGTCAAAACCACAAACCGGTTTCTCAAGGAATTACTTTGTTACAGATAAATGAAATCTAAGTGTGTTGAATGTTTTCTAGAAAACTGTTTATCACAACTGTGATACTACACAAATTAAGCTTATGAGAACTGGAATGCTAAAACAATAGAATAGGTAATTGAGAGCTTTAGCAAACTGGGAATGAGGATGAATATGAATAGCTTTAGGCGTGTAGAAAGTTGTAGAGCATTAACCATTTCATTCTTCACTGACTTGTTTATATAGCATATGGAAAAGATACGTTGTAGCCAATTATGCCATTTCAATGTCCATTACATTCTTTCCATATTGAGAAGATCTTTGTATGGAATAATGCCGTTGATAATAAAGAGTCTTGAATTCACAATACCGTTGCCAATTAAGCGTGTTCTGGCTTTGGCTTATTCTGACGCTGCTAGATGCTGATGAATCGTTGTTGTCTTGATCAGAGTTTAGATTGTTACGCGCAGATCTGTTCATCAAGCTTCAGCGTAAGCACATGCTTTGATCTTCTGATTCTGGCATCTGATATAACATCTTCTGATGCTGATGTTGATGATTCATCTTCTGATGCTGATGATGATATTCTTATGCTGATACTCATCAGAGTTTCTATAAAACAAAACATAACTTTTAGGTAGCATATATGTCTTACATGAATCATACAATTTATGTATTCTTGCATTTTGTTATCATCAAAACTTTAACTTGGGGTAGTAGATTCAAACTTTGTTCTAACAAGTTTGACATTAATAGATAATTGTTTAAACAACAAAAGAGATTACAACTGAAAATTCAATTGAACATAAGCCTTTTTGTCTGAACTTGTCACTTTAGGTGGTGAGCCTTTGAGGGACGATAGAAGAATTCCATTTGTCCATCTTGTGTGAACTCCAACAATCCTTCATTGATCAGGTTTTGAATCTTGTACTTTAGCGCCCAACAATCATTTGTATCATGCCCAGGACTATTGGAATGATAGGCACACCTGGCATCAGGATTGTAGCTGGGAGAAAAAGTTTTGGGAATTGGATAAGGTCTTATTGGTGTAATCAGATTCATCCTTAGCATGTGTTGCAAAGCTTGAGACAGTGGTATGTTGATGTTGGTAAACTGTCTTTTGGGCTCGCTTTGCCTTTGCTAATTTTTCGGTTGATGTTGACGAAGTCGTTGTTGGACCCGTGAGGTAGTAGCAAATTGGGAAGGTTTTCTGGCTTCTTGTCTCACGGGAGGCTGAGTAGTGACTTGATTTTCAATCTTGGTTGTTTGCCCTATACGGTTGCAACCGTCTTAACGAAGCTTGTTGATGAGGACTCTCAGCTCTTCTTGTCCTTGAGCCAGATTTTGGATAAGAGCAATCTGGCCCACCAGTTGTCCCATCATTTGGACCTTGATTATGGCTATCTCAGTTTGTAGCCACTCCAATTGGCCATCTCTGTCGTCCCCAAGATTTCCGGTGATCATGCCCCTGGTGAGGAGCGGCTTCACCTCTTCTTGTCCCTTGGATAGGTTCAAGAACAATTCTTGTAGTTGAGCCTGGATGTCTTTCACCATTTGTTTCATACCCATCTTACTGAAATAAACAATAAGAGGATAAGGAGACGTGTATGGGAGAAACCTGTTTATGTTATGATGAATGGAGATGCATATGCAAATGATTTCAAGGAAATTAGAGATTTAAATTTTCTTTAGACAAAAAGGAACATACGTTATATTAATAAATCAAAGTTTGAGTACATCATGCCTCTCTTGGGCTTACAAAGAAATAAAAAATTTTAAGATAAAAAAGTTGAACGCATCCTCTTTAGAGTGATGTAGGCGTTCAGACTCCGCCCCTCATGAAGTTGCTTGGTGAGTTCCAGAACCTTCTTCTCGCTGGCGTAGAATTGGGTCTCGAAAGTGTCTCGCTCCCCTTTAAGCTGTATCCAATCCTTTTGCAAGTCTTCGAGAGAGGTGGGCATGTTAGGATGAAGAATAGTGTATGGGACATCTCCTTCCACAACAGGCTCTATGATAAATGGGAGAATAAAGGGGTAAGGCATCATAAGAATTTGAGCATGAGCTCGTACCCATTTGAGGTAAGGATCAATAGGGATGGAATTCCTGTGCCCCAGTGTCTTGCTATCAACTCTATGTACCATGCCCCAAGCTCGTATGAACCTTTTGCGGTAATCCGGAGTATCATTCTCGTAGTCGAAAATTATTCCTTGAATAAGTGCATCATGAGGACCGTCCCTTCTAGCATATCCAAACTATCATAGTGCTAAACAAGGATTGTAAGTGACTCCTCCCCTAATGCCTAAGAGTGGGACATTAGGGAATTCTCCACATCGATCAATGATGGTAACATTCTTTGAGAATCGGGGACACCAATGAATGCCAGAATGTGTAAGAGTCATCAGCCTTTGAGACCATCTTAAACCATATTCATTCTTCAAGACGGATCGGGGTAGGTGTGAAATAAGCCACCTAGCCAAAAGAAGTGTGCAACACAGAAGGGTTCCTCTTCTTTTTGTAGTGCGAGTATGCAACAAATGTAGGATATCTCCAAGCAGAGTAGGTACTGGGTTACGTGACAGGAAAATCTTAACCGCATTCACGTCTATGAGCTGGTCCAGATTAGGAAACAGTACCAAACCATATATGAGAAGGGCTAATACCTCTTCAAAAGCCTGTAAGTCTAAGGTATCCCAGAAATGATGAGCTTTCTCGAACAAGAACTTAGTCAAAAAACCATTGACACCTCTCCTGGTTTCCCAATTTGCTACTACGTCAGACCGTTGTAAGGATAGAGTTTTGGCAATATCTTCAGGTTTAGGGTCCTTTTCAATACCATTTAAAGGTACCTCATTAAGGATAGGCACCCCCAACAACAGAGAAAACTCCTCGATAGTATGCACTAACTGGTAATCCGGAAAGGTGAAACAATGATGTAGAGGGTCAAAGAATTGAAAGAGCACTTTTAACATTTCTTCATCAGGGTTTGAAGTGACCAAGCTGAGAAGTCTACCATGTCTTTCAGTGAATGGAGAGCTTTCGGGAACCCTCGATACCAAATCCTTAAGCTGAGGAGGTACTTTTACCAAACTGACTTGGATAGTGAATCTGCGGGCGAGAGCCATGTCCTACAAAATAAGACAAAAATAAACCCTAAGAATCCTTGAAATGGTTAGTATGACATGCTATGTTATGATGTCATGATTATGCTCAGATATACCAGATATAGCAAGCAAAATCAAATCACACAGAGACCTTAGGTTTAAGGCTTACATGGATTTTAAGTTGATACCCTCTTGAAGTTGGGTTGGTTCAACTGGTCCTAAATATAGTAACCGGGTTATAAGGGGTCTCAATATCATCGGTCTTTCCCCGAAATCTCATTCAGATAGACAATTGACTTTCCACCAAACAAAACTTAAGGGTCAAACCTCAATGAGTATAGCATCGAGTATCAACCGACTTTGGGTTTACACCAAAGACGACTATCTCACCACGTCCTAAAAGCCAAGTTGGTCAATTAAGGTTCTAAGGTCAGTTAGTTCTTCATGACACCGCTCAGCGGCCCCGTATTCTCTTTGTTTCAATACAAGGGATACCGGTACCAACAAATGCGTCACACTAACTTAGCTACTGTTTTAACCATGTCAGTATACCCCGCACAGTTCCCTCACAGTTTATTGCTACTTACCTAAAAAGGTGCCCCAAATCTGGGTGTAGGATCAAAGCAAGCCCAAGCAAGGAACCATAATGTAAAGCATACAAGTCAAACAATGAAAGCAAGTAAATATGATATAACCCTAAGGTAACCGCACTTTAAGAATTGTCCCCAGTAGAGTCACCAGTTCTGTGATACGGTGGGAGAACTAACTTGGTTGTTTTGCATTTGATCGCAAATGTTGCGGTTAGCAAGCGTCGCCACCGACTTTTCTTTTATCTAAAAGGAAAGGCTGAAAAGAACATGAAAGACCTTTGAGATTGTTTCTTGAGTTCGGGGAGTAGATTATGAAAAGGGAAGGTATCAGCACCCTTTTCATCCATGGTTTTCCATGGGCTCTTAGTTTCTTTCTAGATCACTTGCTTTTGTTTGAATGTATTTGTGGTGTGGGTTTTTAAAGTATTTTGAAAATGTATTTTTAATGGTTCTCGTTTATATAAGAACGCATACAAAGTGTTGTTTAGAAAATAGTTCAAAGATGTGTTTGTGGAATGTGTTTTTTGAAAGTGATTTTGAAAAGGTGTCTTCTTTGTAATGGCCCCCGTTTCTATAAGAACGCGTACAAAGTATTTGTCTTTTGAAAATGTTTCAATATGAGAGTGTTGATGTATAAGTGTTTTTGTTGTGAGCAAGCAAGCAACTAGGAGCGTTCTACCTACTCAAAGGTCTTAAATGATATTTTCCTCCTCCTTTAGATGTTGCTATCTTACCATTGTTTTGGTAAGAAGCCCCATTGTTGGATGTGAAGGGACGGGCATGAGACGTTTGTATAGTCATAGAAGGTAACCTATGGGATGTTTTAGCAATATCGTAAGGGACTAGATCGTTTATCAAAGGCAACATTGAGGGTCATCGAGGGACTACAATCTTTCATCGAGGGTCTTTGCTAAAACGCCCATATTCGAGGGACATGACTAATTTCCGATAGGCAACAGGTGAGATTACCCTAAGGGTGCATGTGTGAATAGTGTGTTTGATTGCATGCATTTTAGTCTTTGATTTTTTAGGTTGTCTATTTGTTGTTTTCATGTCTTGCCATACACACCCTAATTATTAACAATATATGAAAGCAATTAAAGTGCGGAAATATAAAGTCCTACGCTATTACAATATTTTGGGACGGGGGTACAAATTTAAAAATGGGGGGTTGCAAGAATTTAAATCCTATTTAACTATTACAACCATATTGAAATGTACAATGCAAGAAAGAAAAAGGACTTGTTTAGAAAATGGTTTTTTTTTGTCTTAATGAATTAAGAAAAAAGAAATAATTTAATTAATAAAAGAAAATATTTTTATATCTTTTTTATATTAATAAAAAGGGTATTAATATTGAAAATAATAAAAAGGGAAATAATGAGTGATATAATTAACATGCTACTGAAAGCAACACAAAGGGGATCAGAAGTTCTGATGGCGGGCGCACTGTGGTCCAAAAAGAAGCATCAGAAGTTCTGGATTGATACACTCTGAGGTCCTGCAAGAAACATTAGAGGAAAGATACAAAAGTTCTGGATTTCTATGTACTGAACTTCTAAGTGTTAGAATAGTGAGAAAGTCTTAAAAGTTCTGTGTATTAAAACAGTGAAGAGAACTCAGAAATTCAGTATGTGCTAAGACAGTAAGTGAACATCAGAAGTTTAGTGTGTGTTAAAAGCGAGTGAACATTAGAAATTCAGTGTGTTTGAACAGTGAGAAAAGAATAGAAGTTGTGTGTTAAAATAGTGAAGAGAACTCAGAAATTCAGTGTGTGTTAACAGCGAGTGAACATCAGAAGTTCAGTGTGTTTGAATAGTGAGAAAATCATAGAAGTTCTGTGTGTTAAAACAGTGAAGAGAACTCAAAAGTTGTGTTTTGCTAAAACCATGAATAAAAATCAGAAGTTCTGTGCTACATTTCAACTCTTTCTTCATATTAATCAGCACATCAGCAATTTATTCAGTTCTTAACAACAGCAAATCAGAAGGATAAAAACACAATAGTTTATAGAAGTTCTAATCCTAATTTTAAGCCTTAATCAAGAAGTTTTGATCCACATTTTTTCTACTCATGCAATGATATGGACAACATCAATACTATGATATTTACATATTTAATGATGTTCTGAATGAAAAGATGCAAAGTCAGAAAGACTTACCTTGAATCCGGAGCGTGTGCTTGGAACTTGAACTGCTGCCTTCAGATATTCAGGAGTCAGTGAGAGCAACAAAACCGTGGTTATTTTCTTTGATTCAAAGAGAAGAACAAAGGTTTTGTTTAGGATTTGTGAAAGTATTTGCTGTTTCCTTTTCTCTCTTTTATCAATTCTCTCTCTCCAAAAGCCAGCCCCTTGAAAGTATGATGGAGCAACTTATTTGTAGACGGGTTTGTTGTGGTTTTGGGGGAAAACAAATTGGATTTTGAAACCCTTTTGGAATACTATTCCTTTTCTTTTTAAACACAATTTTCGTATGCTAGTTTGGTGCAAATATGGGATTTGGGGAAATGCAGGCGTGGACTGGATTAGCTGTTGGCTATAGGACTGTGCTGTAGCAGTGCAGTAGGTTGTTTAAACGAGGTTTTGGGATTTGGTGATATTCTGACCAAAGCGTTGAACATAGTCTTCATATGCTAGGGTGCTGCCTTGTTCTTGAAGCAAGCTTTTAGCCATGCCTAAGCTAGATTTGTAAGCATGAATTAAGGAAAAGTACCCTCAGACAAAAGCAAAGACTGGGCCTAGCATAACCTTGTACAAAAGTTTGTTTTTCACGGACAACAAAGGTACTTCTATCTCATACGTGGGGAAATCCTTTAGATAAACTCTCAAAAATGGCTGTGTGCATTAAATGATAATGGGATTTATCAAACCAGAAATCCTGCACTATGAGATTGTGCATCAGAGCCTAAGTCTGGCTCAGAAGTTCAACATCAGTGTAACTTAGAATAAACATCCAACTTCTGATCTTGGAATCTCTTAGCTCCAACATGTTCTGAAGGAGTTCTCATACTTTTCTGAAAGCTTGTAACACGCTTTGTAGACTTTCTTTGAATTACTTTTGCAAACTCTGGCTGAATCTTCATGAAAACTGGCCCAGAAGTTCTAACCAAACTCTGTCTTGAAAATGTCCAGAATTTGCTGAGTGCTTCAGTTTCATGGACGTGACTTTGAAGATGTATAACTTGAAATTCCAACATTTCCAAGAGAAGTTCGGTTCTGCAATATTTTAGGTCTTATAGAGATCTAAAACTCTTGTGTTAGAAGTTCTTCTAGAATCAACTTGTATCATGGCGAAAATCTGGCCAGAAGTTCTGAGCTTGTCATACTTCTTAAACACTTAGAAAAATTCTAAATATTTAGAAAATTGACTTTTCCAAAGTAATTTTGACTTTTGAATTTCTTGATGAAACAAACTTCATATTTCAACATGTCTTGATTAAATATGATTCTTGAAACTTGATTTTGATCCAAAAGTCAAAGTTTGAGTTTTCAGTGTGTAAATGACCATTTTGCCCTTGTGAATGACTTTCTTGGAAATTTGTAATTCAATGCTTGAAATTGGATGGGAACAAACCTGAGGGTCCAGGGTGATCCTTTGAGAAATGAGAGGGAAAATTTTGAGGTACAACAACACCCATCTGAGGTAGGGCTCCAGAGGGATGGAGTTTTCTGTCCCAAAGTCTTTCTATCAATCTTATTCACCACACCCCAATCACGTATAAACCTTTGACGGTAACCTTGAGGATCATTCTTGTAATCGAATACAATACCCTGGATGAGCTTATCATGAAGACCGTCTCTTCGAGCATAACCAAATTAATGTAGATCTAGGGAAGGGTTATAAGTGATACCTCCCCTTATGCCAAGGAGTGGCACATTAGGGAATTCCCCACAATGATCAATAATAGTGATATCCTCCTGAGACTGGGAACACCAATAGATATCTGAATGAGAGAGTGACATCATCCTTTGAGACCACCTTAAACCTTGTTCATTCTTCATCACTGATCGGGGAAGGTGCGAAGTAAACCACCTGGATAGTAAAGGTATGCAACACATAAGAGTCCCTCACTTCCTCATAGTACGAGTGTGAAGAGAATGCAAAATATCTCCAAGAAAAGTAGGCACATGATTATGACTAAGAAATATTTTGGCGGCGTTCACATCTATAAGTTGATCTGGATTAGGGAATAGTACCAAACCATAGGATCAATAGAGCCAAGATCTCCTCGAAAGCATGAAAACTCATAGCATCCAAAAACAACTAAGCCTTTTCTGTCAGAAATTTAGCAAGAATGCCCTTGACACCACTTCTTGTTTCCCAATTAGATACAATGTCATACCATTTCAGATGTAAGGCTGCTACAATATCTTCAGGTTTTGGAACTTTCTCTAAACCGGTGAAGGGTGTCTGATTAAGAATAGGTACTCCATGTAGCTTAGAGAACTCTTCCATTGTGGGTACCAATTGATAATATGGAAAGTGTAATACGGTGAGAGAACTGACTTGGATGTTTTGCGTTTTATCATAATTGTTGCGGATAGCAAGAGTCGACACCGACTTTTCTTTTATCCAATAAAGCAAAGGGTGAAAAGAACATGAATGACGTTTGAGATTATTTTCTTGAGTTCAGGGGGTAGATTATGAAAAGGGAAGGTGTTAGCACCCTTTTCATCCATAGTTATCTATGGTCTCTTAGCTGCTTGCTAGATCATTGCTTTTGTTTGAAAGTGTTCTTTGGGATGGGTTTTGAGAGTATTTTTGAAAAGCGCATTCGTTTAGGCAAACTTTATAATGATTCTCGTCTCTATAAGAATGCATACAAAGTGTTGGACTTTTGAAAATATTTCATGGAAAAATGTTGGTGTGTTTGAAAAGATGTTTGTTTTTGAAGATGAGCAGGCAACTAAGAACGTTTCTACCTACTCAAAAGTCTTTGTTATTTTCCTCTTCCATTAGATGTTGCTATCTTACCATTTATTGGTAAGAAGCTTTATCTTTGGATGTAAAGGGACGGGCGTTAGTCATCGTATAGTCATGATAGCAATGTTGTGAGATGTCTTAGCATTTCTCTTGAGGGACTAAGATCATTTGTAAGGCAACATTCGAAGCGTCATCGAGGGACTATGATCTTGTATTTTTTTGATTGTTTTTGCTAAGACACCTCACATGCATAACATGACCATTTTTTCATAAGGAAACAAGTGGAGTTAACCCTAGAGGTGCAAGTGTGCAAGTGTTTGTATTTCATGCTTAATTTATCTTGAATTAGGGCTTTCTAATTATTGATTTTATCTTTCCATACAAACCCTAATTACTAGCATTTATATGAAATTAATAAATTGCGGAAAATAAATATCCCACGCTATTACAATCACTTGGGGATGAGGTGTACAAATTTACAAATGGGGGTTGCAAGAAATTAAAGTCCTATTTATCTATTACAACCATATTGAAATAATGTACAAGAATTAGAATGTAAAATAGATTTGTTTTGTTCTTATTAAGAGAAGAAATAAATTAGCTTAATGAAATGATTTTAGTCATTTTGTTTTAAAAGAAATAAAGCAAAGTATATGATTATAAAGTACTTTTGGTGTTTTTGATTAATGAAAATAAAAGTGATGATAAAAATAATAAGAGAATAAGAGTTAGAGTCAGCGCATTACTGAAAGAATAGAAATAAGAGAGAGCAGAAGTTCTGACTCAGGCGCGCTGCAAATCAAAAAGAAAATGTTAGCAGAAAAGGGGAAAGCCAAAAGTTCTAGATCCAGACGCAATAAACTTCTGGGGTTACTGGGAAAAAAGGAAAGCCTAGAAGTTTTGATTGCTGAGAGAGACTAGAAGTTCTGATGCAGCTGGAAACCTAGAAGTTCTAGTGTTACTGGAAGGCTAGAAGTTCTGATAATGGGTAAGTGAGGTGACAATGTTGTTGGATGAGAATATCTAGAAGTTCTGGTCTAGGAGTACTGTTTTAACAAACAAATAGGAGGGGGGTTTATCTAGAAGTTCTAGTCCAAGAATGTTGTTTGAAAAATAATGGGGTAAAAATATTAAGAAATAAACATAAAAAGATGCTTATGGGACTAGAACCCAGAACCCTTAACACTAATGCCTTATGTGCGCTCTCTCTACCACTGGGGTGGCTATACATCTGCTATTAGAAGAAAAAACATAAACATATATTACAAATTAAGTTCTGATGATGAACTTCATCTTCTTCTTTGCGCCAGCCAGAGTATCTGCAACTTAGTCATTTCTCAAAGAAAATGGAAAATGCAAACATAGAAGTTATGGCAAATTTCATTATGGTTTCAAAAATACAAAGCACAAAAACTGTAAACCAGAAGCAAGCATGAATTTTGCTAATCCTAATTCTGAACCCTAATTTTCTCAAGAAGTTATGATATGAAATTCTCTCTACTTAGGCCATATAAATGAAATCTATAAATATGTACAAATTCAGAGCCATGATATCTACATTGTGTCTTTGAAATTGCAAGCCTAACAATGCCTAAGTAATGAGATGAAAATCAGAAGAAAATTACCTTGCAGCTGGAAATTGTTCTGTGAGTTAGAGCCTAGTTCAGATTGTTGTGATGTTCTGGCCAGCTTCCTCAAGTTCTCAGAAAGCTAAAACAACCCTTAACTTGAGTTATGGATGGTTGGAATGCTCTAGAGCAGTCAAGATGCAAAGTTCTGGTTTTTGAAATGGAGATTGGTGAAGACTATATTACAGTTGGAAAATAGAAGTTGGGAAAGCCTCTATGTGTATACAAAAACTGTGTGATGATTTGGCCAAGAAATGCAGAAGAAAAATTAGAGTTTGGATGCAAAAATCAGAAACTAGCAGGTTTTATGTTTGTGTTGCAGTTTCAAGTTCTTAGGAATTTTCAGCAAGGTTTCAGGGCTTTTTCCAATCCTTTCCCCCTCCTCCCTCAGTTGGCAAATGAAGTTTAATTTATAGGAAAAGGATTTAGAAACTTGGAGAAGTCAGGAGTACAACCTTCATGTGTTATGGATCGTTGACTTGTTTTTGAAGTAAGTTTAGATAAGCATGGTATCAAGGTAAGGTAGGGTGGTTAGTAGCTTTAAACACACCTAATCTGAGTTTGTAGGCATGATTTGTGGAAAAGTACACTCAGAAACAAAGTAAAGTATGGGCTCAAAATAAACTTTGTACAAAAATTTGCTTTTCAAGGACAACAGTGGTACTTTTATACCACACGTGGGAAGATCTTTTGGATAAAGGCTTATACACTGGGATAAAGACTCAAAAGTTAAGCATTAAATTATAATGAGATTTAACAAGCAAGAAGGCCTACAACATGAGATTATGTAGCATAGCTTGAAACTTGGTCAGAAGTTCAGCATAAACGTAACTTAGATTAAGAACAAATGTCTGACTTCTTATCTTTGATTCTCCCTGCTCCAGCATGATCTGAAAGAGTTCTCAGAATTTTTAGAAATCTTGTAACATGCTTTTTAAACCCTCTTTGAATAATTTCTGCAAACTCTGATTGTATCTACATGAAAACTGGCCTAGAAGTTCTAATCAAATTCTGACTTGGAAATGCTCAGAATTTACTAAGTGTTTTAGTTTCATGGATGTGTCTTCAAGGATTTATAACTTGAAATGCCAACATTTCTAGTAGGAGTTCTATTCTGCAATGTTTTATATCTCATTGAGATCTACAACTTCTGTGTCAGAAGTTCTTCCTGAATCATCTTGCATCATGAGGAAAATCTGGCCAAAAGTTCGCCAAAAGTTTTGAACTTATCATATTTTCTTAACACTTAGAAAAATTTCTAAGTGTTTAGAACTTTGACTTTTCCAAAGTAATTTTGACTTTTGATTTTCTCGATGAACCAACTTCATATTCTAACATGTCTTGATGAAATACGATTCTTGAAACTTGATTTTGATCAAAAAGTCAAAGTTTGACTTTTCAATGTGTATTTTGACCATTTTGCCCTTGTGCCAATTCCAAACCTAAATTGATGTATCAGTGCTGTAAACTTGAGTCATGGAAGATCTTGTGAGAAAATTCTTGAGAAATGAGAGGGAAAATTTTGGGGTTCAACAGTAAGGTAAAACAGTGATGCTCAGGATCGGAGAACTGGAACAGAACACTCATCATGTCTTCTTCAAAACCTGAGGTGACCAAACTGAGTAGATAACCATGCCTTTTGGTGAATTGAGAGTTTTCGGGAACCTTTGAGACTAACTTCTTAAGCTTGGAAGGTACCCTTACAAAGTTGATCTGGATAGTGTTTCTGCCAGCAGAGGCCATAACCTATAACAAAGATAAATCCCTAGGTCCTTGAAATGGTTAGTGAAAATGTTATGTAATGATAATATGATGTTATGATGTCATGTTCATGTTAGATAAGTAGAAAACACACACAAGTCACTCAAGAGACTTAGGTTTAAAGGCTTGCATGAAGTTCATAGAAAATTACCCTTCCCCATTAAAGTTAAGTTGGTTCAACTTGTCCTAAAATAGTAACTGGGTTCTAGGAGTCTCAATATCATCGATATTTCTCGCAGGTTTCATTTTAGCACGGCAACTGGCTTGCCACCAAAATATCCCGAAAGTAAAATCTCAATGAGCTTAGTTTCGAGTATCAACCAACCTTGGAATGCACCAAATCTGGCTATATCACTACCTTATAATGGCCAAGATGGGTCAATTAAGGTTCTAAAAGTCAGTTAATATTAATGACACCACGCGGAAGCCTAATGTTACCCTTGACTGACTCAAGGAACATCAGTACAAACCAAAGTGTTGCACTAACGTAGCCATCATATTATCCATATCGGTCTATGCCATACAACCTTTATGATCTGTTGCTACTTACCTAAGGCATCCCTAGATCCGGGTGTAAGATCTTACAAGCAAATAAACCTAAACAAACCCCTTAAAATAAAGCAAGCAAAGCAAACAATTAAAGCAAGTAAAAGTGATCTAAACCCTAAGGTAACCCCTCTTTTTTCATTTCCCCAACAGATTCGCCAGTTCTGTAATACGGTGGGAGAACTGAATTTGTTGGTTTTATCCAAATGTGCGGATAGCTAGAGTCGCCACCGAATTTTATTTTATCCAATTCTTAGGAAAGATGAAAAGAAGAGGAAATACCTTTGATAGATTTTGAGTTCGGGGGGTAAGATATGAAAAGGGAGGGTGTTAGCATTATTTTCATCCGTAGTTATCTATGGGCTCTTAACTACTTAGCTCACTTTTGAAAACTTGCTTTGTGTATGTGATTTGTTTGAAAATATTTGAAATTGCCAAGGTAAGGCGGAATTTGTAATAATTATTGTATCAGTCCTCAAGAATGTATACAAAGTGTTTTTGAAAAACATTTCGTTTGAAAGTGTAGTGTGAAAATATTTTGAGAAAAGTTTTGAGCAAGCAATTAAGAGTTTCCTACCCACTGAAGTCTTTCTTATTCTGTTCCTTCTCCTTTAGAGATAGTACTATCCATTCCATTAGTTGGTAGGTAGCCCTATCTATTGGATGTGAAGAGACAGACGTAGGCTCATCGTATGGTCATCGAAGGAAACATGTAAGGATACCTTAGAAATTTGGAGGGACTATCATCTTTGTATCATAGGGACTATGATGATTTGATCAAGGGTCTTTTTCTAAAGTATCCCCATGTTCGAGGGACGTGACCAATATTTTTTAGGGAAACAAGAGAGGATATCCTAGAGGTGTAAGTGTGAAGTATTTGTTTCAGTTATTTTATCTTGAAATTAGGGTTTTTCTAGATTGTTTTTAGTCTTACCATACAAACCCTAATTACTAGCAATTGAATATAGCTGCGGAATGTAAATTGCGGAAATTTAAACCTAAGCTATTACATTCTGTGAGCAGTTACATAATAGAAAAAATGAGGAAAATATAAATCTAAGCTATTACATTAGAATGCGCCCTATACACTTTATCTATGAATTTAAATAAACAAAGGGGAAAGAGAAAATAGAAAAGAAAATGTTAAAATGTTTTTTGTGAAAAATAATTTAAGTTGATAATTAATCAAAACCTAAATTCTAATTGATTTTAATATTTAAGAAAAGGTTAATCAATTAATTAATTAAATAAATAAGTCAAGAAAATAAAATGTTAATTAAAAACCTTAAACCTAATTCATTAGTATTAGAAAAAAAAAGTTAATTTAATGATTGACTGAAAAAACAAATTTGGGTTAGGAAAAGAAAAATGAAAAGAAAATTAGGTTAAAAGAAATAGGAAAAAAAATATCCATGGGGTGAGTGTTGAACCCACGCCCTCTAGCTTCCACCTTTAATCGTTTGCCACTGAGCCAGGAGCTCGTTGGTGTCCAAAGTAGGCGCTGAGCAATATATGTGAAACCTGCATAAATTGGAAAATAGCAAAAAAATATTGCAAAAGGCAGGGATCAAACCCACGCCCTATACGCTATACGCCTTCACCTTGACCAGCGATGCTACGCTATCATCTGGTTGTTTAATAGAAACCAATAAATATAATATAAAACGAGTGGACCGGAGACGTTGGAGCCTTAGCTCCGGTCGTCTTCTTCGGTGAGGCTATTTTTTCACCTGCGAAAATAACAAACGTTAGAGATCAAGAAAGACCTACCCCCTAAATCGACCCATGCGAATCTAATGGTGGCCTTAGTTTTTGCTAATTCATCATGCACAGAGAGATACAAACAAAATAATGCAAATTAGTGTAAGAATGATGATAGGCTATCCTGGCGTTATGAGTCTCATGCAAGGGATCATACCTGCATTGTTTTGTCTCAGGAACATGTTAGAATTATTAGTTTCAATCAAAGCATTGTAAAAATCAAAATACGAAATTCATGAAAAACATGTAACCGGCCATGTATGGAATGCATATTTTAGGATTCTTTGATCATCAAGAACAATCCCAACTTACTCTATGGCACCTCAGGAATCGATTTGGATGGATGGTTGGCCTTGAAGATGGATGAATGATGGATTTCGATTTCTCTCTTATCTTTGCAAATTTCAACTTCAAACCCTTGTTTCTTTCACAACTTTTTCGTGTCCCTCTTGTTTGAATTTGAAGGGTATATATAGGAGAAGAGATTAGGTCAAAAGATGGGCTTAGACATCATGTAAAACCTATCTTTGATTTGGTTTGAAAATAGATTGTAATAAGATAAAAGCATGAATATTTGATTCAAAAATAGGTTCACACAATTTTCAATGTGATATTGGGCCTCCAAATGATCAGAATCAAAGCCTTTTATGCCTTATACCTCCACTTGATATTTACTTGATTTAATTTTGAATTTAAATGAATAAAAAAATAAAAATAAATAAAAATAAAATTAAAATGGTGCATGAATGGACTTAGAGGTCCATTATGAGGTCAAGAACACGTTTAGACTTTAAAATATAAGCCCATTAGCCTAAAAATTCAAATTTGCTCAAATTGGATTTCATGCATTTTCTCAAAATTGCCCAACTTGTACTAATCATAAATCTCTTAATTTTTTGTCATATGAAATTGATCTTAGACTTTTTTGAAATCTCAAGATGTCCCCTACAATCTCTGTGTTGGTAATTTTTTCATTTTAAGATTTATCTTGATGTAAATTGCTTTGACAAAAGTATCTTTTTGTTGACTTTTGAAACGACCTATAATGTTTTGGCCCATATCTCTCAAATGAAGCATTTTTTGGCCTTCAGCATAGAGAGACAAAGTTGTAGAGAATTGAATTTCCTTCAAAATTAGACTTGGTTGAGAATTTTCTGATGAAGTATGTGAAAGTTATGCTTGGTCAAAGTTCAGTTGACTTCTCCTTAAGAAAACCCTAATTTAGTAACTTTTGACTTTTGATGAATCTTGAGTTTTCTTGATGAATCATGATCAACCCTTGATCAAATGATGAATGTGACTTCAAAATATTTATGTTGACCAAAAATCTTTAAGTTTTACTTTAAATTGGTCAAGGTTTACTTTTTGCCCAATATAGTTGATTTTCAATCATCTGACTAATTGACTGAGCAAACTTGTGCTGCAAGGCTTGAAATTTGGCATGAGGATTCATTGAGACATATGAGAAATCATGAAATCCACTTGAGGCATTGGAAGTCCAATTTTCCTTGAGAGAAGCAAAACCATAGTTGTAGGTCAACTGCTTAGGAGGAGGGTTTGTTTGATCAATCCTTGAGTAGTCTTGATCAATTGAGAACCCTAGGAGCCTGAGGAGGTATCTTGAAAAATGGGAAGGAAAATTTTGGGTACAACGGCATTTAAGTTGATAACTGCTCTTGTCGCCATTTATCATTGCATGTCGACACTTATGTCTGTTGAGGCTGCCTCCGACAATAGTGTCTTTGTCGACCAGCCTTCCTAGTTTAAACACTTTTATTGCCTTTGTCGATGCATCCCATTAACTTTTATGGAAACATGGCTTTCTTAACCAAGATACCTTCTTTCTTGAGGGCTTACTTCCTTGGTCGAAAATTTCTTTTCAACAAATTTCCCCCCAAAACACCAGTTCGACGGAGTCTCTGTTGACAGAAGAACTTTGACGTTTTCTCTTCCCAGTTTTCGACCCCCTATATCTTTAGAATGACGTCATGCGTAATCATGACTACTTTCTGTGCAACAGTTCCCCATATCAATCAATAACTTCTCATGATTACTCTTAGGTTTTAGGGTGTGAGTAACTTTTCCGCTTCACGGGATGCTTTATTTTGCAGTAATTTGAATCTCTTGAAGCATAGGTTTATATTTTTTAAAATATTTCCTGTTTACTTTTAAGATTATTTGATCGAAGCCTAGCTCTTAGATCTCAACGCATTGTTGGTGAACGCCTACAATACTTGGAAAGGTTCTTCCCAATTTGATGACCATTTCCCCAAAGTTCTATCTTTCCGATTCATGGGAAAGATAACTTTCCACACATAGTCGCTGACTGCAAACATTTTTATTTTGGTCTTCTTATTGTAGGCCCTTGTAGCCCGCTCCTTTTTTCAGATTAGCACATCCAACGCAGCTAATCTTTCTTCATCCAGATCTACTGTCTCATCAAGCATCATATTCCAATATTGTTCTGACGAAAGTTCATTTTGGCGCTGTACTTGTACTGATTGCAAGTGTATCTCGAATGGAAGAACCATATTGTGTCCAAATACTAATCAAAAGGGTGTTGACCCAGTCTCCTCCTTAGGAGAGGTTCGAAAATCCGATAGAGCTTGATCTAACGTCTTATGCTAATTCCTGGGTTTCTTAGTAACATGTTTCTTAATTAACCCAATGACTATCTTGTTGGCAGCTTCAACTTGACCATTGGCTTGAGTGTAATAAGGTGTGGATGTTACCAACTTAAAACCTATTTCAGACTCAAACTCTTGCATTTTACGCCCAATGAAAACTTACGATTTGTAGTGATTGTCTCAGGAATTCCAAATCTATAAATGATGTGCTTTTGAATGAACTCAATCACTATTTCTTGGTCAACATCAACCAATGGTATTGATTCTATCCATTTGGTAAATTAGTTTATTCTTACCAGGATGAACTTTTGTTGTTTCAACAAGGCTGGTCGAATTTCTCCTATGACGTTTAGCGCCCATCCTCAAAACGACCATGGCTCAACAATTGTGTGCACCTCACTTGCAGGTACATGTTGAATACTTACATGTTTTTGGCATTATTGGCATCCCTTAGAGATCTCAATACATTCTTTTAACATACTTAGCCAATAGACACTCCGTCGAAATAATAACCACTTCATTTTATGGTCGGCTTGGTGGGCACAACATGCTCCACTGTGGACTTAGACCATTGCCAAATATGCCTCAGTATTCCCCAAGCACTTAAGTAAAATACCTTCAGAATTTTTCATGAACAACTCATTGCTCATGCACATATACCTAAAATCCTTGTATTTTACCTTTCTGTCAGCATCCCGAATGGGTTTTCCAAATAATTCATAATTGGCTTCGCCAATCTGTGTCTGACAAATTATCAATGGCAAAAACTTCAAAATTTTAAAAATTCACCAAATCATCTCCCCTAACTTTTGGGATTGACAATTTTGATGATGGTGTCCTTGTCGAGACCACCTTCTCCCTCATTTCGACTAAAATCTTCACCTTGTCAGTCGATACCTTATACCCAGAGGCAATTTGTGCCAAATTATTAGCCACTTGATTTTCTAATCTGGGCATATGTGTAATGCTTACAACTTCAAAATATTCTAGAAATTGATTAACCAATGCAAAATATGCAAATAAGTGTTCTTTAATGCACTTATACTCTCGAGTGATTTGTTTAACCACTAGCTCTGATTCACCTTTGATTTTGACTCTTTTTACACCTAAGTCTTTCAAAAGTTTAAGCTAAGTAATCAAATCTTCATACTCTGCCTCATTGTTGGAACATTTTTTGTCACCTTACATTGGAATTTTATTGGTATCCCTTTTGGAGAGATAATCAGAACCCCGACACCAGTTCCATTCTTATGACTTGACCTGTCAAAATATAATTTCCAAGGGTCGGTGTCTATCAGATTTACTGATGGTTTGACTATTGCGTGATCGACTATAAAGTCTATCGCGATTTGGCCTTTCAGACCCTCAAAGGCATGTAAAACAATGAAAATTCAGTTAAGGCTAGTGCCCATTTTCCAATTCTGCTATGCAAAATTGGTTTGGACAACATATGTTTAATGACATCACAATGAGACGAAACATAAACATCAACTGGTTTAAGATATCGCTTAAGCTTAACACATGAGAAATACAAACACAGGGATAATTTTTTTATCATGCTATACCTAGTTTATGCATTTATTAATACTCGACTAAGGTAATATATGGGTCTTTCGACTCCATTATCATCATCTTGGGCTAACATGCTTCATATTGTTAAATCAGATGCAGCTATGTACAATCTCATGTTATTGTTTCTACTAGGTGGTAATAAAATATGAGGCTTTGTGAAATATTCTTTGATTGCGTCAAAAGCCTCTTGTTTCTCCTTAATGGAATTCATTTTCCTTCTTGATCTTCGGTAATGGCGAGAAAACCTTCGTCTTGCCACTTAGATTTGACATAAACCTTCTCAAGAAGTTGATTTTCCCCAACAAAGATTGCAACTGTTTCTTTATCGAAGGAGGCTTGAGATCTAAAATTGCCTTTGTTTTGCTTTGATTGATCTCAATGCCTTTTTTTGTGTACTACAAAACCTAAAAAGTCTCCTACATGTACACAGAAAGAACATTTTAGTGGATTCATTTTCAATCCATATTTCCTCATTCTTTTAAAGAATCCTCGAAGATGGTTTAAATGACCATTCTCAGATGAAGATTTTATCACGATATCATCAGTATATATTTGCATAAAATGTTCTATGAAATCATGGAACATAGCATTCATTTCCCTTTGATAGGTTGCTTCAGATTTTTCAAATCGAAAGGCATTACCACCCATTCATATGTTCCTAATGCCATTGGGAATCTGAATGCCATTTTAGGCACATCCTCATTTGCTATAAAAATCTGGTTATAGCCAGAATATCCGTCGAGCATGCTAAGATATCCATATCCTGCAACCGATTCGACTAACATATCTGCTACATGCATCAAATATTCGTCCTTGGGGTAACATTATTCAAATCCCTAAAGTCTATGAAAACTCTAAGAGTTCCATTTTTCTTAATAACACGAACAATATTTGCTAACCATTTGACGTACCTTGCAATTTTGATGAACTTGCTTTTGAGCAGCCTTTCGATCTCCTGTTTGATCTTCAAGGTGATTTCTGGAGCGAACCTCCTAGGATGCTGCTTCACTAGTATCTTTCCCGGTTGAATAGGCAACCGATACTCTACTACACTTTGACTTAGTCCAAGCATCTCACCATAGTCCTAGGCAAAGAAATATTTGTATTCCTTCAACATCTTGATCAACTTGACTTTTATCCTCGACCCAACTCTAATGCTGATGTACGTTATCCTCTTTGTCACACCATCCCCTAAATCAATATCCTCTAGAGGATCTTGAGCTTGCATCTTATTCACAGGACTTGATAGGTCTTTTTCAAACCCAAAAGGCTCATTATCATAGATACAATCTAGCCTCCAGCTTTCTAAAGCTGTTGTTTGGCTATATTGGTCTGCTTCTTGATTTTTCGTTTTGGCTTCGACAACCATGTTTTGTAGTTTCTCAGCCTCTAAAGCCGATTTTATTTTGTTTTCAGCCACATAGGCTGAAATTCGAGCTAGACTTTCTGACTCACTGGTCATTTACTTCGACCACAGACCACCCTGTGGGTAGTATCGACTCCCTAGGCCCTACTGCCTCTTCAGAATCCCACATAAAACCATGATCAGGATCCAAGCTTAGAAAACTATTTGAGTTTTCATTAGGAGTGTAATTGTCATCATTATAAGGCATCACATTTTCCAAGTGTTGGTTGAAAGATTGCTTTCAACCTTTAACCTCATCAACCTTATAGTATCTCTAATCAGCCTCTATATTTTCCACCACACCATCTTTCCTCTAAATGGAAATCCTCTGGTGAAAATTTGACGGAATCACACCTATTCCATGAATCCATTCATTTCCAAGTAATAAATTGAAGTTTTCTATAGAATTTATTACCATGAACAAAGTTGACCTGGTGGTTGTTCCCACAACCAACTCGACCTGGATGACCCCAAGTATACTACTGGTTTTTCCTTCATAGTTGGTCAAAACCATGTTATATGGTCGAAGATATGACCCACACTTCCCCACTTTCTTGAACAGAGCACGTGGCATTAAGTTCACAACTGCCCCCACCATCGATAAACACTTTGTTCACCGACATACCATCTACCTTTTCCCTTATAAATAAAGGCTTAATATGATACATCATCCTTGGGCTTGGTTTTTCAAACACAACCTTTTGTTCTTCGAGGACACCATTATTCATAACATAGTGGCACAAATACTTTTCATCAGCCGCCTCGTCAAAAATGAAATCTTCTTCTTTTTTTGATACATCTGACACTCTGTCATATTCTGCAGGCAGAATCGACACAATTTCACAATTAATGATGAAGTCTTCACCATAATCATCATCCACTATATAATCTTTTGGAAAAGGTTCATAATCAGGCTCTTCCTCTACTTCACCCTCTGATGTAGGAGTATACTCAGGTGTAGGAGTATATCCAACATTTTGTGTTGCTATCATCTCTTTGTTGCCTAAAAGAGCTACCTTCATAGCTAGCCTTTGGTTTGCTGCGATCTTCTCCTTTTCAGTTAACATTGACCTTGGATAGAATCCTTTCTGAACTGGAGCTTCACCAAATTTCACAACCTCTGGTGGTTGTATGCTTTTGACATGCCTAAAAGCTTCGAAAGGTTTCGACTGGGACGTGAAGGCCTCATTTACATCTTTTGTATTCCTCTAATAACGCCTCCACTACGTCCTTGTCATTGGATTTCCCCCCTTATAATTAGGAGAAACTTGATAAACCTTTGACTCAACCTTCTTTTCTTGGGCTTCATCCTGATGCACAATCACCTTCCACTTTGGCCTTTTGACCCCTTTTGGCTCACCGGTTCAACCCATTTTTCTTGTGAGGTGTTCGACGGAGTACGGAAGGTTTTCAGACAATGTTTTTGGGACATTCTTATGTAATCTTCGTTTCCTCGAGGAATTCCTTTGTTGTCGAAAACAAACCTTAGAACCAGAGGTTTCTCTTGCTCGAGAGCCTCTTTTTTGAAAACTTTATATTTCTCAACTGCTTCTTAATTATATACAATGTTGCATCTTGGGTATAATTTGGCCTTCGATCCTTTCACTTTGTATTTTTCCTAAAAGTCAGCCAAGCTCTCTTCAGAATGAGGGTACACTGCCTCCAATCTCTATTACATCTTAATGTTGAAACTATCATTAGTTTCAACCATCATAACTTCTATGTTACCAATCATTATGACTTCTCTATCGAGGCCCTCAATAGCTTCTACCATCATACAATACAGAGGCTTTGAGTATAAATCCTCCTCCACCTTCAAAGGATTAGTGTCAACTTGTATCTTTGGCTTTTCACTAAATTGAAGTCTGCCCTCTTTCAATGCTTTATGCACCAAATCCCTGAAAAGAACACATTGAGAAGTTTTATGACCAAGAAAATTATGAAATTTGCAAAATCCCCTTTTGTTCAAGTGGGGGATTCTCCAGGTCCTGAGGAACCACAATTTGACCATCAGAAACTAACAAATCAAATATTTCATCATATTTAGTTATGTCAAATGTGTAAGTTTTGGTGATGGCTTTTCCATTCTTTTCGGTTTCGATAGGGCTTTTCCCATTTGAAGGTTTCAATAGGTTACACACATAAGGAGGTCCAGGCTGGAGTTCAGCCACATTAACCTTTGTTCCTCCCCTGACTCTTCTTCATCATAAAAATATTCGTCAGTTGCTATGTAAGCAACCTTCCCTTTTTTGTGGTACTTATTTGGTTTGGTTTTCTCAGCTTTCTAACATTCGATCAGTCGAACTTTGATAGCAAACAGAGCCATATCCTTCAAACCTAGTATCTAACAACTTCTTTCTGATAGAATACTCTAATATATTCGTATCCATTTCGACCAACTAGTGTTCAGGGACTTGTGTAAAGCACCAAGCTTTCAGAAGTCTAAACCTGTTAAGGTATTGGTCTATCGACTCAGTGCTCTTTCATTTAACACTAGATAATTCTATTTGGCTTATTTTGGATTGCCCCATGTGAAATTGTTCATGGAACAATTTCTTTAACTGAATCCACGTTTGTACCGACTGCGGGGGAGGCCTTGTAAACTAAGTAAACATATTCTTTGTAAGGGAATTGGGAAAACACTTCATCCTCAAATCCTCATTTACTACTAAGTTGCCAAGCTAAGTTTGGTACCTAGCAACATGTTTGACAATGTTCGACATCTCATGCGAACTTAGTGAATTTTGGGAGTTTCCACCCTCTTAGTAACTCCATTTATAACACAAAATCTGGCAATGGTGATACATACGTAGTCCTCTGACAGCCAGTGTTCATTCCATTTCTAACCATAATTCGTTCAACAATGGCTTCTAGGTTTTGTTCCCCAACCACTGCCTCTCGTCGAACATGCCTGACCACCTGGTCAACATTATGGTTTCAATTTGCTAATACTACTGGAGGTTGTTGGATTACCCTATGTATTAGATCGACATGCTGGGGAATCAATGGTTCTCATCTGACTGTTTCATCGACCACCTCTTCATACGATATCAGTTCGTCATGTGGGGGCGGTGTAGCCTGTCAAACTGGCTCTCTTAGGGCACCGAGGAAATCACTGATGCAAGTCATTTGAGTGTCTAAATTCTGATAACTACACCAAATTTTCGATCAAAGGTCTTAATATGAGACTCATCTATTGATTACTTTCATTAATTTGTTGCCTCATTATAGCAATGGTGCTTGGGGTGAAAGTAGGCATGATTTGGTGGGAAAATCCCAATCCAGTTGAACGACAAATTGATTTCCCAATGGCCCTGAGGCATGATATGGGGAAAACACTGACGCAAATTTTTCACCAAATGTTGAACTACTGCTATGCGTGCCTGCCATCATCGCTGTTGGAATTCCATATTCGTGTTCAACATTATGCGTATCTCTTGCAAAACTAGGCACATACTGCCCAGAAGTTGGGATCACACCATTGTGTGTCTCTCTTGCAAAACTAGGCACATACTTCCTAGAAGTTCTGACCATTGGTGGTCTTGCAGTTACTGACTGTGTTGTGGTAACTATGTTCGATGCAGTCGAAGACACGAACACATAACTTGAACCCACACTTGCTTCCGCATTGGCATTTCCTCCCAAGGTTTGATCCCTTTCAGGAGTTCTAAGATCTACAATTTTTCTACCACTTCTCAATTTCATGCACAAAACGAGAAAAACTCAAACACAACATGTCCCGTCAGATGTACCAATCTTTTTCTCACGAACAATCTCTAGCCTCTTATTAAAGGTTACTTGTAGGATCAACTACAATAATCCTAGACTTAGTGTTTTGAGTGTTTTAGGTTGAAACTGGTTGATGTAGGATTCATAGGTAAAAATGGAAAAAGTAAAGGACAATTGCAAAGTAAAGAGAAAATAAATGACATGACTTGTAATTTAAAATGAAAACTGGAAACTGTTTGAATTTAGATGAGGAAGCATTCATACATTATCAAGCTTGAACTCGTTTCTCTCTTAGATGTGGGTACTTTAAGTGTAATGCTCTAAATTTGAAGAAATGCCACCTTTAACACAAATACAAATGTTTGCTTAAATAGAAATTCTAAAAGTGTAACCGTCGATGGCTACTAGTCCAATGTTGGGTTTCATGGAGAAACTGCCATAAACTGTTTTTGAAACATCCCCATGTTCTTGTTGGCTTATGAGTTGATAACTTCTCTTGCCGCCATTTATCATTGCCTGTCGACACTTATGTCTGTCGAGCCTGCCTTCGACACTAGTGTCTTCGTCAACCATCCTTCCTAGTTTAAACACTTCTTTTGCCTTTGTCGACACGTCCCATTGCTCTTTATTGAAACATGCCTTTCTAAACCAGGATACCTTACAACTTGAGGGCTTACTTCCTTGGTCGAAAACAACTTGTCAAAATAGAAAAAGCGATCACAAGCTTAAAGTTCTCAAAACAAATGGTGGAGGCGAGTGTAGCGGCAAAAATGTTGAGACTAAGTAATTTGATTGACTTAACTCACATAAATCCAATACAAATATCCACCGCTCTTTATTGTTTCCAAAGGAAATGGGAAAAGAGCTAAGAAACCCAAAAAAGGGAGAGAATTTAGGTACAAGGGTTGGTTATGAAAAGGTAAAGTATTAGCACCCTAAACATCTACGGTACTCCGCAGGAACCTCTTTGAAAATCTGTGTATTTTGGCTATAAAATATGTATATAAAAATAGATGGTGGAGATGAGAAAAGAAGTATTTTTTACAATTTTTTCCCCCGTTGCGGTTGCGAACCTTTAGTGCCTATGTACCACCTTCCGTGCAATAGGGGATCAGGGTACTCGTAGTTCACCTAAAAAAGTTTTAAAACACATGTGTGCTGGTTAATTTTAAGAGAAGAGACATCTCAATCGTAATTAAGTGACAAACATACTTACTACCCAAAATTATGAGAAAGGAGAATTTGCATCATCTCAAAGTGGAGGACATAACTATGATTTAAAATCAACAAGATATCACTCAACACCCAAGTGGAAAATGGCTCACTTCACTACATATTGTAGAAGTATAGTACCCTACGTCACTAGAAGAATCAACAAGAGTCTAATCTTTTGAGAAAGAGTTTTAAAGTAAAAAGCCAAAGTGGCAAAAAGATGTCAAAGTATGATTAAATTAATTAAGGGGTTAATTAAGAAAAAGAATTTTGAAAATGCATGGTGTGATATGGTGGCAGAACTGACTCTTATACTGGTTTAGATTTTGTATTCGCAAATGTGCAGTAAGCAAGAGTCGCCACCGACTTTTCTTTTATCCAACAAAGGAAAGGGTGAAAGAACATAAAATACCTTTTTCGAGAGTTTTATGAGTAAGAGGGGTAGATTATGGAAAGGGAAGGTGTTAGCACCCTTTCCATCCGTAGTTTTCTACGGGCTCTTAGGTACTTGCTCATTTTGAAAATTTCTTTCGTGTTTATGTGTTTTGAAAAGTTTGTTTACTTTATGCTAACTCTTGTATCAGTCCTCAAGAGTGTTGATAAAGCATTTTTTGAAAATGGTTTTGAAAGTGTAAGGTGAAAAAATGGTTTTTGAGCAAGTACCTAACAACTATCTACCTACTCGAAAAAGGTTTTCTTTTCCTCCTTTCCTTTAGATAGTGCTATCTTACTATTAGTGAAGGTAGCTGTTGCACCCCAAAATTTGCCCTCTCATATTTCTCAAAACATTGCAAGAAAAATTCCCAAGTTGCTCAAGATTGCTTAAGAGTTGGACAATCAAGCTATCTCCTAAGGCAGTCAACCTCAAATTAGGGTTTTTGTTGCATCAATGTCCTTGCATCCAAATGATCTCAAGTTCTTCCCAATGTCCTAATATGTTCTCAAGTTCATCCATGTCAAGTTTCAAGCCTTGCAGAGGAAGTTTGCTCAGTCAATTGCTCAAAAGGTCCAAAAATCGACTGTGCTAGGGCAAAAGTCAACTGTGACCCAAATATAGTCAAACTTCAAGATTTTTTGCCAACATTCTCATTTTGAAGGATTCTTCATCATTTGATCAAGGTTTGATCATGATTCATCAAGGATTGCTCAAAATTCATCAAGACTAAAAAGTTGCTAAATTAGGGTTTTGTAGGAAAAGTCAAATAAACTTTGACCAAGCATAACTTTCTCATACATTATGATAAATGACCCATACAAACCTAATTTTGAAGAGGATCAAATTTCCTACAATCCATCTTCATACCCCAAGATCAGAAAATGCACTCACAAAAAGTTACAAATTTGGACATTATAGGTCATTTTTGAAAGTCAACAAAAACACCTTTTTTTCCAAAGCTCATAACTTTAGCATGGAATATCGAAATGAGATGAGACCAAAAGGGTTGGTTATAGGACATCTCAAGATTTATAAAAAGTCCAAGAACACTTCCAAAAGTTTAAAATTGAAGAAGTTATGCTTTGTTGAAGTTGGGCATTTTTGCAAAATTGCCAAAAGTCAACTATCCCCAAAACTTCAAATTTTGTCAAATGGGCCCATTCTTTTCCACTTGATTTGATCTTGTCACACTACACACGTGTCCTAGCTTCAGCCTTGTGACCATTTATCAATTTTATTATTTAATTTTGATTTTTTATTGAATTATTTCATTTTAAATCAAATAAAATCCAAACATTGATTATTTGATCTCTTTTTGGCTATTTCAGGATTGAATCATCATCATCAAGTGTATCAAATTCGTATCAACCATTCCATGTGCAAAAAGATTGGATTTTTGGTAAAATTGGAAAGTTTTCAATGGAGGATCAAATCCAATCTCAAGGCATTGATTTGGAAGGATTCAAGACCAAATTGTTGACCTAATACATTGCAGCATACATATACAAGTGAGAGGACACAAATTCAAGGGCTAGAGGCTGCAGAATCATCAAAAGCAAAACTTGAAAAAAGGTGAAAAAGTGTGAAACTGAAATCGTTCTTAGAGGCGAATTCAAATGCAAATCTCAACACTAATCCATTGTTGGACAATCATTGAATCTCCTGCAATCAAAAGCAAGCTCTCACGCCCCCTCAATCGCACTGTAATTATCTCAAAATACCGCCCTGTATTCGAAATCGTAACCCCATGTTCTTACATTTTCTTGGAAAATCGTTGACATATTCATGATGCTTATAAGATTTATGGACTTTTGGCATTATTTGATTGCATTAATATGGACGCTAACCCCATAACCGTATGGCTAGGGTTTTGCATTAGATTTTGCTCAGGATGCCCAGACGAACACAACCATGGTCTTGGGGGTCGTTTTCATGGCCTAGATTTAATTTTTGGAATGTCCTGCAAATTTAGCTGTGGATATAAATCCGCAGGTAAATGTTCAGGGTTGAACGAAGAAGAGGAAGGCGTGTCCCCCTCCTAGTGGCCGGTTCAAATACTTGGCGCGTTTTCTTTTTTGTCTGGCATAATGATGTGTTTTTATATATTATGTTTAGTTTATATTTTACTAACAATTGAAGCATAATGGTCCAGTGGTCAAGGGGAGCGCTCTCAAGGCATTGTTGGCTGGAGGTCAAGGGTTCGATCCCTGCCTCCAGCGCTTTACATTTTCCCTTATTTCATCATGCAATCAGGTACAAACCAAGTGCTGGAAGCCTATCATGTGCCCTCAAATCTCAAAGCGCCAGATGGCCCCAGGCCAGATCTGGTGGTCCAGATGTGATGTCTACCATGATGCCTAGTCAAAGTGCATACGCTGAATCAGGAAAGTCAACAAGGGGCCAACTCAAATGGGCCTTGAATTTTCTATTCAAACCTCCACAAATCAGGCCCAAGCACTCTCTTCTATATTTATTTTTATTCTTGTTTTTTTATTTAATTATTCTCATTATTTTTAACTAACCAATCAAAACTTTTTTTTCCTCATAAAATTAAAACCAAAAAACATTTTCTTATTTAAATTAATTTTCAGTATTTTATTTTTGTTAATAAATATTAATTTAATTGATTTAGTTTTAATTAGGAATAACTTTTAATATATTTTGCAATAATTAAAATTAATTTAGACAATTAGGTTTTTTATTAACTTTGACTAATTTATTTTTATTTCTTTTTAATTCAAAATAACCAAAAAAAAATCTTTCTTTAACAAAAAGGGTCAAAACCCTAAAAACTTACGCCCGATTTAATTTCTCGCACGCGATCCTTTTTATCTCAATATTGTATCTGTTTCCTGGAATGTAATAGTTTAATTAGGGCTTTACTATTTTTATCGCTTTATTTATTTTCGGCATTTTAATTTCGAGGGTTGCTTTTGGCGATGTAAATACCCGACGTCTTGTAATAGTTAGTTTAATTTTCGCAATTTAATTTCCGCAACTTATAAACTGTTAGATGTTTGATAATAGGGAATGCATGACAAGATTGAACGTTTAAACCTAAAATCAACATAGATCACCCATGACATGTACAAAGACAAATTAACTGAAAACAACACACTCGCACATGCGCACTCTTAGGGTACACCCCACTTGGTTGCCTTCGTAACGCGGTCATTAAGTATAGGAATTTTTAGAGGTCACCCTCTTATCCAAAGATCATAGTTGCCTCGAAATGGTTGCCTCAGAAAAATGATCTACGACATTAGGGTTACCGCTAAGGCGTCCTAACATTGCTTTAGTGACCGCACGTCCCTTAATCGAATTGACCCTTAAGACTCCAACAACGATGCTACCTACTCATCAATAGCGGGATAGCATTGTCTAAAGGACATTAGCACATATTGATTCCTTTTTCGAGTAGGTAGATGGTTCTTAAGTACTTGCTCTTTCAAAATAAAACAATATTTTCGCACTTACACTCCTTTTCAAACAAAAAAACTTCTTCAAACCCACAAACACAAAGAAAGCAAATTTTTGAAAACACTTTGAGCAAGTACCTAAGAGCCCGTGGATAACCACTGATAGAAAGGGTGCTAACACCTTCCCTTTCTATAATCTACCCCCCGGACCCGAGAAATATCTCGAAAAAGGACTTTTTCTGTGCTTTTTTCATTTCCTTGTTGGATAAAATAAAAGACGGTGGCGACTCTTGCTTACCGCGACATTTTGCGAAAACAAACGCAAAACGCAAACCAGCATTCCAAAAAACAGTCAGTTCTTTCCCACCGTATCACAGAACTGGCGACTCTGCTGGGGACGCTTAATAAGTGGGATGTACCTTAGGATTAGATAATTGTGTTTTCAATCGTTTGCTTTGTATGCTTAATATTTGTGGGCTTGTATCGGAGTTACTATAGATCCTAACCCGGATCTGGGGATACCCTTTAGGTAAGTAGCAATAAACTATGAGGGAACTGTACGGCGTAGACCGATATGGTTGAAGCAGTAGCTACGTTGGTGTGGCACTTTAGATTGTACCGATATCCCTTGTGTTGGAACGAGGAGAATATGGGTCATCTAAGGGGTCATTAAGCACCAACTGACCTTAGAACCTTTAAATTGATCAACTTGGCCATAGAACAGTAGCAGTATGCTACACTCATTGAGACTAAACTCTCTCCATGATTCCGGCTGCAAGAAAAGGTTGCTAAACTGGAATTATGACCGATTGAGGGTAGTCAGTGATATTGAGATCCTCTAGAACCCGGTTACTATTTTTAGGATAGGTTTAAACCAACTGAACTGAAAGAGGGTAGTACCTAAGCTCCTTGCCAGCCTGAAATCTAAGGGCTCTCTGTGTGACTTGTGTGCCTTTACCATGTTTTCTATTTGTGGATACTTGTGATGTGCTTTCTATCATGACATCATGACATCATAACATTGCATACATCTTGCATTGGACTAACCTATTTCAAAGACAAGAGAGATTCATCTTTGCTCTGTTTTGTAGGTCATGATGCCCATGCGTAGGAATACCATTCGGACCAACTTTGTCCAGGTTCCCACCATGCTTAAAGAATTGATTGCAAAGATGTCTGATACTACCTCCTTCATCAGAAGACATGGTTACCTCTTGGGTTTGGTTACCTCCAAATTGGACGAGCAGATGATGAGTGTCCTAGTCCAGTTCTATGATCCACTGTACCATTGCTTTACTTTTCAGGACTACCAGTTGGTTCCCACCTTAGAAGAGTTCTCTAATCTGCTCGGTATCTCTATTCTAGAGCAGACCCCGTTTACTGGTTGGGAGAAGATCCTTAGGCCAAAAGAGATTGCTTCAGCCCTTCATATGACAAAGGATGAGGTAATGGCTAATTGGGAGACTAGAAGTGGAGAAAAGGGCTTTCTGACTAAGTTCTTGGTTGGTAAGGCTAATTATTTATGGGATAGTCTAGACTTCAAGGCATTCAAAGATATTCTGGATCTTCTGATATATGGCTTGGTATTGTTTCCGAATCCTGACTCCTTTGTTGATGTGAATGCGGTGAAAATATTCATCTCTCATAATCCTGTACCCACTCTCTTGGGTGACATTCTTCATTAGCTTTATGCCCGTACTGCCCGAAAGTGGGGAACCTTGATGTGCTGTGCTCCATTATTGGCGAGGTGGTTTATTTTGCACCTTCCCAAATCAGTGCTGAAGAACAAAGAAGGCATGGGCTGGGCCTATAGGGTTATGTCTCTCTCTCATAATGACACCGTCTGGACTATCAAGGGTATGGACGAAGTGGCTATTATTGATCAATGTGGGGAGTACCCCAATGTTCCACTGATAGGAACCCATGGAGGAATTTCTTATAATCCGTGCTTGGCCTTACGTCAGTTCGGGAGAGCCAGAAGAGAAGGACCTCATGAGCTGCTAATGCCTAGTATCATCTTTGATTTTCAAGGGGATAGCGACGAGCAACACTGCAAATTCATAAGGGCTTGGGATAGAGTTCACAGATCTGATCCACATGAGCTGGGTCCAAAGACTTCACTTTCGATGGAGCCATATCTCAGATGGGTTCGTATCCGTGCCCAAAAGCTGGGTATGCCGTATGAAGCCGTCCTTCCTATCATTGTTGAAGTTGCTAATGAAGAGGGGGTTCTTCCTACCATCCTCCATCCTTACATGCCCACTGACATTGGGGCACTGAAAAGGTCTTGGATGCAGCTGAGAGAAGAACGAGATACTTACTGAGAAAAGTTTAACGAGCAAGAGCAGAAGATTCAGAAGTTGACTAGGAAGTTGGAGACCGAACGGATTCTCAATGGCTATGTACGCACCGACAAGAAGCGACCATGGGAGCACTGATTGTACTTTGATTATTTCCTTTCCAGTTTTTATTTACTTTTCAGTATTCCCTTTCTTGTAAACGCCTTAAGGGCAATTTGTTGAACAAATTTGAATTTCAAAGTTTATCTAATAAAAGTGTGTTTCATTTCTTGTTTACAAATTTGAATCTCTCGATTGTCTTTGAAATCATGTCATACGCATTTCATCCCATGCACTTCATAGCAGGTACCCATTACAGGTCTCTTATCTTCTTCGCTGTTTATTTCAGCACTCATCATGTCTACTGAACCATCAACTGAGCAAGCAATCAAGGCCCTACAGGCCCGGAATGCCTAATTCCAAGAGCTGTTCATGAATCTAGCTAAGGGTCAGCAAGATATGAAGACCCTGATTCTGAAAGAGAAGAAGAAGAAGAAGAGGACCGTCCTGTTTAACACAGGTCACAGGTTTGGAAACAGGCTACGGGATGAAGTTAATTTGGCCACCTCATCTGGAGGGAAAGATAGTCAATAAGAAAGGAGGGCTCCTAGCCCTGTGGTCTCCAACAACGAGACAGACTTCGATGAAGACCAGTATCCTCCTGCTGAGGATAGATACAAGCAACTGGAAGACCGGTTGAGTGCGATGGAAGTTCAGAAAGTGCCTGGTCTGGACTTTGGTGATCTAGGTCTATCATCTGGGGTAGTAATTCCCCACAAGTTCAAGGCACCAGCCTTTGCTAAGTATGACGGAGTTTCTTGTCCGAAGCTGCACCTCCGGTCATATGTAAGGAAGATTCAGCTGTACACCGCTGATAAGAACCTATGGATCCACTTCTTTCAAGACAATCTCTCAGGGACTCAAGTTGAATGGTTTTACCAGTTGGACGGAGCCAGTATCCGCAGTTGGGAAGATTTGGCTACTGCTTTCTACAGGCAGTACCAATACAATTCCGACCTCGCTCCCACGCGTACCCAACTCCAAGGTATGTCAATGGGAACGGGTGAAGGTTTCAAAGATTATGCTCAGAAGTGGAGGGACCTCGCCGGAAGGGTGCAACCACCCTTGGCTGATCGGGAGCTTGTGGATATGTTTCTGGGGACCTTGTCTGGTCCATTTTTCAACCATCTGATTGGAAGCTCTTCATCTGGGTTTACAGAGCTGATTATGACCAGTGAGAGGATTGAGGCTGGTATTAAGGCTGGTAAGATACAAAAGGGTGCTTCATCAAGAACCGAGAAAAAGCCTTTTAAGAAGGAGTCTAGTGCTGTCTACAGTTTGAAAAACCAGAATAGACCTGAACATCGCCAAGCTGTTAATGCGGTTGTTATTTAAAGACCTGCTGGTGCTCCTCAGCACAACAATCAACAAAAAGCCGAGAGACCTCGAAGGCAATTCACCCAGCTCAACATGACCTTATCTCAGATCCTGCCACAGTTATTGAAAACCAACCTAGTGATTCCAAGGGAAGCCCCGAAGAATCCAAATACAACATCACCGAAGTACAACCCTAATGCCCGCTGTGCTTTTCACTCTGATAGCCCGGGGCATAATACAGATGATTGTTGGTCTTTGAAGAATAAGATACAGGACTTAATTGATGCTAAGGAGATTGAGTTCGAGGCGCCCGAAAGACCTAATGTTGTGACTGCTCCTATGCCCAAGCATGGAGTAAATGCTATAGATGAAGACTCGTTGGTGGTTTCTGTGAACGATATTGTTACCCCTCTGATGACTGTGAAGAAGAACCTTTTGCTAGCCGGTTTATTTCCGGGCTGTGACGAAGGTTGCCCTATGTGTTCTGCCCTACCAACTGGTTGCCCACTTTTGAAATCAGGTGTCCAACGCCTGATGGATAGTAAAGAAATTCTGTTTGAGAAGACTGTTGTTCCCTTAGTTCATACTGAAGAAGTTGCTATTATCACCATTCTCGATAATTCTTCCAAGGATTCCTCGAGAAAGCCTGTTAGAATTACATCTGCTCCAAGAATCGCACCGTTGATCATCACTGTTCCTGGGCCTATCCCCTACACCTCTGATAAAGCTGTCCCTTGGCATTACGGGGCCGATGTTTATTTTCATGGAGTTAAACAAGATTTGGATGTTGATACTGACGTCAGCAATATTGTTGGACCTGCTAAAGTCACCCGCAGTGGAAGACTTTTCTCACCTGATATCTCTCCACCAACTTCCCGAAAACCTGTTGTTATTACACCTACCAGTGTACCTGCTACCATTCCTGCTCAAGTTCCTATTCTTACCCCTGTCGCCGAGTCATCTGACACTCGGGGCAAAGGGATCACCAGTGAGCCTACCCTTACGGAGGCACCAAAAACGATTACTGTTGAGGCTTCTAGACAAGAGATGGAAGAGATTCTGAAGATCATAAAAAAGAGTGACTACAATGTAGTTGAACAGCTAGGGCAAACCCCGTCCAAGATTTCTATGTTGTCACTATTGCTATGCTCAGAGGCCTATGCCAAGGCTATGATTACATTTCTGAAGACTGCACACGTACCGTAAGAGACATCAACTGATCAGTTTAAAGATTGCGTGGCCAATCTGACTGCTGATAATGGGTTGGGTTTCTCTGACGCTGATTTGACTGCTAAAGGGAAGAATCACAATGATGCCCTGCATGTCTCCATTAAATGCAGGGGCACTACTCTTTCTCATGTATTGGTAGATACTGGTTCCTCATTGAATGTTTTGCCTAAGAAAGCTCTAGACTGGTTGGATTGTGAAGGGTTGGAGCTGAAGCCAAGCAACATTGTTGTTAGGGCCTTTGATGGGTCTAAAAGAATGGTGCATGGAGAAGTGGATATTCCGATTAAGGTTGGTTCTCAGGTTTTCAACTCTACATTCTATGTGATGGACATTCGGCCATCTTATTCTTATTTGTTGGGTCGTCCATGGATCCACAAAGCTGGGGCCGTAACCTCAACGCTCCACCAGAAGCTGAAGTACCCAGTGAAAGGGAAGATTGTGACAGTACAAGGAGAGGAAGAGTACATGGTGAGCCACCTCAACTCTTTCTGATATGTATATATGGATGGGGAGTTCATTGAGACCCCATTTCAGCATTTTGAAGAGGTTCCCCAGACACTGGCATCAACTGAGACTGTTGTTGACGATTCTCCTATGAAGATGGCTTCCTTTAAGGATGCCCGGGCTGTTGTCGAGAAAGGTGGGGGTGCAAATTAGGGCAAACTCCCTAATTTTACATAGAAGACTAATAAGTTTGGTTTGGGTTTCACTGCAGAAGCTCAAAAGGTTGTTCGGAATGCATGGATCGAAAGACCTCCCGTGTTCATCAGCAACTCAGGAGTGAATTCCATTGAAGACGATGTGGAAGAGTCTGAGTTCGACAGCTGAATCTATCCTACGACCGACGGCGGACCAAGCATCTGGACAACAAAGGACTTCATCCCTATTTCTTTTGTTACCCAGTAATGAAACTTTTTGTTTTGAATATGTAACAAACAATGTTTTAAACTCTATGGCCCAGTGTCCTACCCGGGGCACCGTGGCTTCATTTGTGAGGGCTTTATGTGTGTCATTTTCATATATCATTAATAAAAGCATTGGATGTTTCTTGCATTTCAAATTTTGGGCTCCTTGTTTTTCTTTTATTACATATTGCAAAATAGCTATTTTACACACACTCACATATACAGGTCTGCATCCACTCTGGATCTCACTGGTAACGACTCTGCTACTGCCAGTTATGACTTCGAAAATCCGATCAAATTAGCCGAAGAAAAAGGTGAAGATGATTGCGAAGTGCCTGGTGAACTTGCAAGACTGTTACTTCAAGAAGAGAGGGCTATACAGCCGCACGAAGAGCCTGTGGAATCGGTAAATCTGGGTACAAATATAGACAAGAAAGAGGTCAATATCGGTGCAAATATGGAGCTTAGTGTGAAGCAACGGTTGATTTAGATGATGCATGACTACGTTGAAATCTTCGCCCGGTCTTATAAAGATATGCCTGGGTTAGATACTGATATTGTGGTTCACCGCTTGCCTACCAAGGAAGACTGTCCTCCAGTGAAACAGAAGGTCCACCGAATGCGCCCAGAGATGTCTGAGAAAATCAAGGCTGAGGTTATGAAACAGTTCGACGCCGGTTTTCTAGCAGTTACTTCTTACCCTCAGTGGGTTTCCAACGTGGTTCCAGTGCCGAAGAAGGATGGTAAGGTTTGAATGTGTGTTGACTATAGGGATTTGAACAGGGCGAGCCCCAAGGATGATTTCCCTCTGCCTCATATCGACGTTCTGGTTGACAACACCGCTCAGCACAAGGTATTCTCCTTTATGGTTTGTTTCTCCGGTTATAATCAGATTAAGATGGCTCCCAAAGACATGGAGAAGATAACTTTTGTTACTCAATGGGGCACCTTTTGCTACAAGGTCATGCCTTTTGGATTGAAGAATGCTGGGGCAACATATCAGCGTGCCATGGTTGCTTTGTTTCATGACATGATCCATCATGAGATTGAGGTATACGTCGACGACATGATTGTAAGGTCCCAAACTGAGGAGGAACACCTTGACCATCTGCAGAAGCTGTTTGACAGGTTGGAGTTGTACAAGCTGAGGTTAAACCCGAACAAGTGCACCTTTGGGGTAAGGTCTGGTAAGCTGCTGGGTTTCGTCGTAAGCGACAAAGGTATTCAAGTAGATCCAGAAAAAGTGAAGGCTATACAGGAGATGCCAGCTCCCAGAACAGAGAAAGAAGTCAGAGGTTTTCTGGGGCGTCTGAACTACATTTACCGATTCATCTCACACCTGACTGCTACTTGTGAGCCAATCTTCAAGCTACTGAAGAAAGATCAAGTAGTACGTTGGAACGATGAATGTCAGGCCGCTTTCGAAAGGATCAAAGAGTATCTCCAAGAGCCACCTATTCTGATGCCACAAGTTGAAGGGAGACCTTTGATCTTATACTTGATAGTACTCGACAACTCAATGGGGTGTGTGATGGGGCAGCATGACGAGTCTGGCCGAAAAGAGCATGCTATTTATTACCTTAGCAAAAATTTTACCGACTGCGAGACCCGATACTCGTTGCTCGAGAAAACTTGTTGTGCTTTGGCATGGGCTGCTCGCCGGCTGAGACAATATATGCTGACTCACACTATTCTATTGATATCGAAGATGGATCCAACCAAGTATATCTTCGAAAAGCCTGCATTGTCTGGAAGAATAGTAAGATGGCAGATGATCTTGACTGAGTATGACATCCAGTATACGACCCAAAAGGCAATCAAGGAAAGTGTGTTGGCAGACCATTTGGCACATCAGGCAGTGGATGATTACCAGTCTATGAACTTTGAATTCCCGGACGAGAATATCATGATAGTGACTGACTGTGAGACACTTGGACCGGATGAAGGACCTGAGGAAGGATCCCGATGGTCTATGTACTTTGATGGAGCTTCGAACGCTTTGGGTAATGGCATTGGTGCCGTGATCATATCTCCTAAAGGCTCCCATACTCCGTTTACCGCCCGACTATGTTTCAACTGCACCAACAACATGGCGGAGTATGAAGCGTGCATCATGGGTCTTCGAGCAGTAATTGACCTAAGGATTAAGTTTCTAAGTGTTTTCGGAGATTCCGCTCTCGTGATCAGTCATATCAAAGGCGAGTGGGATACGAGACACCCGAACCTTATTCCTTACAAGGAGTATGTATTGACGTTGCTTCTCCACTTTGAGAAGATAACCTTTGAACACTTCCCTAGAGAGGAGAATCAGTTGGCGGACGCGCTAGTTACGATGTCTTCTATGTTCAAGGTCAATTGGGACAACGAGGCTCCCCAGATCATCATTGAAAAACTGGACGAACCTGCGCATTACTGTGATATTGAGACTGAAGAGGTAACAGAAAAGCCTTGGTTTCACGAAGTAAAAATGTATCTTGAAGCTCAGGAATACCCCGAGGGTGCATCTGTTAATGACAAGAAGTTTCTGAGGAGGTTCGCAGCAAAGTTCTTCATCAGCAATGGTATTCTTTACAAGCGTAACCATGATTCGACCTTACTACGATGTGTGGATAAGAACGAGGCAGAAAGGATCATGGCAGATTTACATGAAGGTACTTTCGGAACTCATTCCAGTGGACATACCATGGCAAAGGAAATCTTACGGGCAGGATACTACTGGTCCACAATGGAAGCCGACTGTTATCAACATTCTCGGACCTGTCACAAGTGCCAAGTCTATGCTGATAAGGTGCACATACCTCCAGTTCCTCTGAACGTATTGATAGCTCCGTGACCTTCTACAATGTGGGGAATTGATATGACCGGAGATATCAGACCTACGGCATCCAACGGGCACCGTTTCATCCTGGTAGCCATTGATTACTTCACAAAGTGGGTTGAAGCAGCTTCCTTTGCTACAGTGACCAAGAACGTCGTGGCACGGTTTATTGGGCACAATCTGATCTGTCGATATGGTGTACCAGAGAGGATCATCACAGACAATGGTACCAATCTCAACAATAAAATGATCACCGAGCTCTGCGAGCAATTCAAGATACAACATCATAACTCTTCTCCCTACCGGCCGAAGATGAATGGGGCTGTAGAAGCAGCTAATAAGAACATTAAGAAGATTGTGCAGAAGATGACAGTGACATACAAAGACTGGCACAAGATGTTACTGTTCGCTCTTCATGGGTACCGTACCTCATCACGGATGTCAACAGGGGCAACACCCTATTCCTTAGTATATGGTATGGAGGCAGTCTTACCCATTGAAGTTCAGATACCTTCTCTTCGGATTATGAAGGATGCAGGTTTGAGCGAAGATGACTGGATTCAGACCCGGCTTGATCAGCTGAACCTAATTGACGTAAAGAGAATTACTGCTATTTGTCATGGACAGACGTACCAAAAACGGATGATCAAGGCATTTAACAAGAAAGTTAGACGACAAGAGTATCAAGTTGGGGACCTGGTTATCAAACGCATTATCTTACCTCAAGGTGATCCCAGGGGAAAATGGACCCCTACTTACGAAGGGCCATTTGTGGTTAAGAACATTTTCTCAGGAGGAGCTATGATTCTAACCACCATGGATGGTGACGACCTTCCTCACCCCGTCAATGCAGACATAGTGAAAAGATACTACACATAATTATCGACCCGCTAGGTCGAATGGCCTAGGAAAAAATAAGGGCTTCCCGGCGAACCAAAAGGGTTCGGGCAAAAATAAGGGATGAAAATGAAAAAAAATTTACACCCGGCAAGTCGAAAACCTGAAAAGGCGGCTTGGGCAAAAAAGGGTATCCCGGTGGACTGAAAACCCGAAAGGGCGGTCCAGGCAAAAATTAGGGATCCAAGCGTAACACTATGTCTCATTGGATCACCTTGCATCCATACTTCGGTATCAACTATTAAGCTCAGACGACACTAATCAATCTGATCCACCTTCAACCAGTAGCAAAGTGATGAGTTGCTTGAGGATATAAAGGCAATAGCAGAGTTGGAACTCAGTGGGATTATTCACATAGCTGTTTTGTTTAGTTTTTCACGAATTGTGTAAATTCTATTATTCAGCGGCGTTCTCTTACTAGGACGTCAACCTCTTGTACAAAAAAGCCTATTTACAGGCCAAACTTCAAAATCAATACAATTCATTTTCAAAGAAATTTCAAACTGTTTTCCTTTATCTTGTTTTGTTTTGCAAAGAACGTCCAATGTTCATTTTTGATATATGCATTTGACATTAATTGCTGCTCATGAATATTTACATGCGAAACAAAAGGTGAATTACTGGTAATAGCAGAAATAGGGGAAAATAAGAATTGTCCGAACTGTATAGTTGCTCTGTCCACCAGGTACAAAGGCAGATTCAGTTGAAGAATATGGCTAAGATACCTTCACTCCCCGCAGAGTAAGGCAGTAATGGTAGCTCTCCTAGCTGAGACTTGCGACTATGAACGAATCAGCAATACTCTCCACAAGTAGAGTTGATCTACCATCAATACTAGAAAGGCTTGACATCCCCGACAGTCTTAATATTCCCTAGCGGAGTATAAGAATGCTCCCCAGCATAGTACAAGATACCCCCAGTGGAGTTAAAATTTTCCCAGCGCAGTCTGAAAAAGCTTCCCCAGTGGAGTTGAAGAATCATCCCCAGTAGACTCTGGAAGTTTATCCCCAGCGGAATACAAGATAAATCTCCCCAGCCGAGTTCAAAGGATTATTCCCAGCAGAATTCAAAGGATTATCCCCACCAAAGTCTAACAGGTTATCCCCAGTAACATCGCCACTGAAAAATCATCCCCAGCAAAGTTCTTTCCTTTCACAAACAGGAATTCAGTTCCCCAATAGGATTCAATATCACCAGCAATGATAATTCATCTCGACAGAATTTATCAGTGGAATCCTCAGCAGAGCATCTCTTCCCCACTGAGTAATCTCCTCATCAGTTTATTCCCCAACGGAGTTATCTTCTCCTGTATGTTTATGCTCACAATCATCTTCGTTCGTCATCCCCAGCGGAAACGAAGAATTCAACTCTATTCTGCAGCAGCTGTCCGAGATTTATTTTCCCCAGCTAAAACATTACATTCCCATAGATCATGATACATGCATATATGCATCATACCATACAATCTCACTTATTTTGAGAACATCATTGCTTGATCCACATCATGCATTGCATATGACTGGCCTTTACCTTTCAGGAAAGATGCAGTTAAGTTCTCAGCTATGTCAAAGACCTCCTCTGGTTCAGTTAGATCGATGCGAAGATCTCCCTGATTCGTATTCCAGTTGAAGTTATTCCAAGACTTTCGTCTGGTTCAGTTAAACCAATTAGAAGATTTATCTGATTCTTATCCAGCCAAAGTTAATCCAAGACCTCCTCTGGTTCAGTCAGATCGACGCGAAGATCTCCCTGATTCGTATTCCAGTTGAAGTTATTCCAAGACTTTCGTCTGGTTCAGTTAAATCGTTTCGAAGATTTCTATGATTCTTATCCAGCCTAAGTTAATCCAAGACCTCCTCTGGTTCAGTCAGATCAACGCGAAGATCTCCCTGATTCGTATTCCAGTTGAAGTTATTCCAAGACTTTCGCCTGGTTCAGTTAAATCGATTCGAAGATTTTTCTGATTCGTATCCAGTCAAAGTTAATCCAAGATCTCCTCTGGTTCAGTCAGATTGACGCGAAGATCTCCCTGATTTGTATTCCAGTTGAAGTTATTCCAAGACTTTCATCTGGTTCAGTTAAATCGATTCGAAGATTTTTCTGATTCGTATCCAGTCAAAGTTAATCCAAGACCTCCTCTGGTTCAGTCAGATCGATGCGAAGATCTCCCTGATTCGTATTCCAGTTGAAGTTATTCCAAGACTTTTGTTTGGTCCAGTTAAATCGATTCGAAGATTTTTCTGATGCCGATCCAGTCAAAGTTAATCCAAGACCTCCTCTGGTTCAGTCAGATTGACGATAAGATCTCCCTGATTCATATTCCAGTTGAAGTTATTCCAAGACTTTTGTCTGGCTCAGCTAAATCGATTCGAAGATTTTTCTGATTCTTATCCAGTCAAAGTTAATCCAAGACCTTCCCTGGTTCAGTCAGATCGACGATAAGATCTCCCTGATTCATATTCCAGTTGAAGTTTAGACCACCTATCAGCAGTCTCCAAATGGCATCTGTAAGCCCATTCCCGACATCACCAGGCTGATACTACTTCATGCGAGTGCAAATTTCTGGGCACTATAGTGTTCAATCATCTTCCACCTTCGGATCACGAAAGGCCCGAAAGCCAATCTATATCCTCAGGTTTAAGAAAATTGAACAGGGGCAGCTGTTGCACCCCAAAATTTTCCCTCTCATATTTCTCAAAACATTGTAAGAAAAATCCCCAAGTTGCTCAAGATTGCTCAAGAGTTGGACAGTCAAGCTATCTCCTAAGGCAGTCAACCTCAAATTAGGGTTTTATGTTGCATCAAGGTCCTTGAATCCAAATGACCTCAAGTGCTTCCCAATGTACTAATATGTTCTCATGTTCATCCATGTCAAGTTTCAAGCCTTGCAGAGGAAGTTTGCTCAGTCAATTGATCAAAAGGTCCAAAAATCGACTGTGCTAGGGCAAAAGTAAACTGTGACCCAAATACAGTCAAACTTCAAGATTTTTTGCCAACATTCTTATTTTGAAGGATGTTTCATCATTTGATCAAGGGTTGATCATGATTCATCAAGGATTTCTCAAAATTCATCAAGACTCAAAAGTTGCTAAATTAGGGTTTTGTAGGAAAAGTCAACTCAACTTTGACCAAGCATAACTTTCTCATACTTTATGAGAAATGACCCATCCAAATCTCATTTTGAAGAGGATGAAATTTCCTACAATCCATCTTCATACCCCAAGATCAGAAAATGCACTCACAAAAAGTTACAAATTCGGACATTATAGGTCATTTTTGAAAGTCAACAAAAACACCTTTTTTGCCAAAGCTCACAACTTGAGCATGGAATATCAAAATGAGATGATACCAAAAGGGTTTGTTATAGGAAATCTCAAGCTTTCTAAAAAGTCCCAGAACACTTCCAAAGGTTTAAAATTGAAGAAGTTATGCATTGTTGAAGTTGGGCATTTTTGCAAAATTGCCAAAAGTCAACTATCCCCAAAACTTCAAATTTTTTCAAATGGGCCCATTCTTTTCCACTTGATTTGATCTTGTCACACTACACACGTGTCCTAGATTCATCCTTGTGACAATTTATAGATTTTATTATTTAATTTGATTTTTTAATGAATTATTTCATTTTAAATCAATTTAAATCAAATAAAATCCAAACATTGATTATTTGATCTCTTTTTGGCTATTTCAGGATTGAATCATCATCATCAAGTGTATCAAATTCGTATCAACCATTCCATGTGCAAAAAGATTGGATTTTTGGCAAAATTGGAAAGTTTTCAATGGAGGATCAAATCCAATCTCAAGGCATTGATTTGGAAGGATTCAAGACCAAATTGTCAACCTAATACATTGCAGCATACATATACAAGTGAGAGGACACGAACTCAAGGGCTAGAGGCTGCAAAATAATCAAAAGAAAAACTTGAAAAAAGGTGAAAAAGTGTGAAACTGAAATCGTTCTTAGAGGCGAATTCAAAGGCAAATCTCAATACTAATCCATTGCTGAACAATCACTGAATCTCCTGCAATCAAAAGCAAGCTCTCGCGTCCTCTCAATCTCATTGTAAGTATCTCAAAATACCGCCCTGTATTCGAAATTGTAACCCCATGTTCTTACATTTTCTTGGCAAATCATTAACATATTCATGATGCTTATAAGATTTCTGGACTTTTGGCATTATTTGATTGCATTAATATGGACTCTAACCCCATAACCGTATGGCTAGGGTTTTGCATTATATTTTAGGTATTTCTTTTTCAGGGGAAATCAAGGTCCAAGAATGGTATAGATTTGCTCAGGATGCCCAGACGAACACAACCATGGTCTTGGGGGTCGTTTTCATGGCCTAAATTTAATTTTTGGAATGTCCTGCAAATTTAGCTGCGGATATAAATCCGCAGGTAAATGTTCAGGGTTGAACGAAGAAGACAAAGACGTGTCCCCCTCCTAGTGGCCGATTCAAATACTTGGCGCGTTTTATTTTTTGTCTGGCATAATGATGTGTTTTTATATATTATGTTTAGTTTGTATTTTACTAACAATTGAAGCATAATGGTCCAGTGGTCAAGGGGAGCGCTCTCAAGGAATTGTTGGCTGGAGGTCAGGGGTTCTATCCCTGCCTCCAGCGCTTTACATTTTCCCTTATTTCATCATGCAATCAGGTACAAACCAAGTGCTGGAAGCCTATCACGTGCCCTCAAATCTCAAAGCGCCAGATGGCCCCAGGCCAGATCTGGTGGTCCAGATGTGATATCTACCATGATGCCTAGTCAAAGTGCATACACTGGATCAGGAAAGTCAACAAGGGGCCAACTCAAATGGGCCTTGAATTTGCTATTTAAACCTCCACAAATCAGGCCCAAGCACTCTCTTCTATATTTATTTTTATTCTTGTTTTTTTTATTTAATTATTCTCATTATTTTTAACTAACCAATCAAAACTTTTTTTCCTCATAAAATTAAAACCAAAAAACATTTTCTTATTTAAATTAATTTTCAGTATTTTATTTTTGTTAATAAATATTAATTTAATTGATTTAGTTTTAATTAGGAATAACTTTTAATATATTTTGCAATAATTAAAATTAATTTAGACAATTAGGTTTTTATTAACTTTGACTAATTTATTTTTATTTCTTTTTAATTCAAAATAACCAAAAAAAAATCTTTCTTTAACAAAAAGGGTTAAAACCCTAAAAACTTGCGCCCGATTTAATTTCCCGCACGCGATCCATTTTATCTCAATATTGTATCTGTTTCCTGGAATGTAATAGTTTAATTAGGGCTTTACTATTTTTATCGCTTTATTTATTTTCCGCATTTTAATTTTGAGGGTTTCTTTTGGCGATGTAAATACCCTACGCCTTGTAATAGTTAGTTATATTTCCACAATTTAATTTCCGCAACTTATAAACTGTTAGATGTTTGATAATAGGGAATGCATGACAAGATTGAACGTTTAAACCTAAAATCAACATAAATCACCCATGACATGTACAAAGACAAATTAACTGAAAACAACACACTCGCACATGCGCACTCTTAGGGTACACCCCACTTGGTTGCCTTCGTAACGCGATCATTAAGTATAGGAAGTTTTAGAGGTCGCCCTCTTGTCCAAAGATCATAGTTTCCTCGAAACGGTTGTCTCGGAAAAATGATCTACGACATTAGGGTTACCGCTAAGGCGTCCTAACATTGCTTTAGTGACCGCACGTCCCTTAATCGAATTGACCCTTAAAACTCCAACGACGATGCTACCTACTCATCAATAGTGGGATAGCATTGTCTAAAGGATATTAGCACAGATTGATTCCTTTTTCGAGTAGGTAGATGGTTCTTAAGTACTTGCTCTTTCAAAACAAAACAAAATTTTCGCACTTACACTGCTTTTCAAACAAAAAAACTTCTTCAAACCCACAAACACAAAGAAAGCAAATTTTTGAAAACACTTTGAGCAAGTACCTAAGAGCCCGTGGATAACCACGAATAGAAAGGGTGCTAAAACCTTCCCGTTCTATAATCTACCCCCCGGACCTGAGAAATATCTCGAAAAAGGACTTTTTCTGTGCTTTTTTCCTTTCCTTGTTGGATAAAATAAAAGACAGTGGCGACTCTTGCTTACCGCGACATTTTGCGGAAAAAACGCAAAACGCAAACCAGCATTCCAAAAAATAGTCAGTTCTTTCCCACCGTATCATAGTAGCCCTATCGTTGGATGTTGAGGGACTATCTAAGGGACGTTTACGATCACTAAGACAACCGGGCAAGAAATTTTAGTAATTGTCCTAAAGTTCTAAGATCACTTTTTAACCGAGGCGACATCGAAAGGGTCATCGAGGGACTTGTGATCTCTTGAACTAAAGGACAGCCACTAAAGATTCTCACGTTTAAGGAATTGTGACCATTTTCGAAGGCAACCAAAGTGGGAGATACCCTAGGGGTGAGCATGTGCAAGTGTATTGATTCAGTTCATTTATCTTGCGCATTAGGGTTATCTAATCATTTTCTTTTCAGTCTTTTTCAAGCAATCCTAGCAGTTAATAATAGTGCAAGAAATTAAATTGCGGAAAATAAAATTCCTAAGCTATTATAAGGCCTTGGGGAAATTACATAAATAGCACAAGAACATAAAATACGGAATTTTAAACCTAATTAAAATTATTACAAACCGGGAAACAGTTACATAATTGGAAAATAAAGATAAAATGGAAAAAAAACATAAACGCACGAAGATCAAGACGGGAACAAGTTAAAAAGTCCTATAAAATCTAATTGTTTAATAAAACATTTTTGATATCTTATTGAGAAAAAGATTTGAAATTTTAACCTAATTTCTAATTAATTTTAATTTAAAGAAAACATGTTAAAGTAATTAACTTAATTAATTTTCAAAAATTAATTTTAATTATGAAAAACCTAATTCTTTTTTTTTTGTGATTTTTTATTGATTTTATGAAAATAAAAAAAAAACTTATTTTAAAACAATAAAAATAAAAATAAGGAAATTGAAAAAAACCAAAAATGAGTGAATGAGCCTGATAGTGAAAGCAGTTTGGGGGTGCAAGTTGAAAAAATGCTAGGCCCAGCTCAACACATGCCCAACGCCCTTGTCTGAGATCCAGTAAGGGATGTGTTTGAGGGTCCACCATGGGGAATGATTGTTGGGCGCTGGATCTGAATTGTGTATGATCCAATGATTGAGATCTGGAGATGCATGATGGACGTATTGAGATGCCATGTATTGGAACCTGCAAGAAACATTAGGAAAAATGAAAAATTGTTGGACCTGGGATTGAACCCAGGTCCCTTCCCTCAAACATTTGCACCCTTACCATATGCGCTGCCAATTCATTCATATATATAATCACTTAATAATATTATATGTGAAGCAAAGGTGGATTCTAGGTCATAAAAAAAACACGCGCGTCAGCAATTCACGTGGGCCAATCAAATTATATGATATTTCCACGCTTGCAGTCAACGCAAACCTCAACCCTTGACTCATCGGAGAAGCGTCAGAGCCCTAGCTCCTGTTTCCTTCTCCGGCAACCCTAACCTCCGAACCTGTACAAGAGTCAAAATCAAAATGAAATAAAGGGCCTACCCCCCTAAATCAACCATGGCGAGTTCAATGGTGTCCTAACTTTTGGCTAACGTGACCTGTATAACGAAATATGGTGAAAACAAAACAACACATCATAACAATGGTGGATCCTTATTGGGACGTTCAAGCTTGCCAACAATGCATTATACCTGTTCTAAGGATGCACATGAACACATGCACACATGTCAAAACATTCAACAATGTATAAATTTTCAGTTTCGAATCTATCAAACCTTGCTTGACCGAGGCTATTTCGATATGGTGATTTGAGATGCAACGGGAATCAAGAGTGATAGGTGTGGACTCTTGTGAATCTCAGGATGATGATGGAGTGCCTTGGACAGACTGAGGGAGGCTGGATCGTGTGAACCAAGGTTGCACTTCTTTGAATTTGTTTTTGAAAGTTTAGGGTTTTGTTTGAGGCTAGCTGTGCATGTTCCTTTTGCTTCTGAATGCCTTTGCATATATATTAGGCCACATTAGGTTAACAAATATGGAGGGATATCAATGCGTTCATGAGAAAATATTTACTTTCCAATTATGTGGATTTTTGACTTTTTTGGACCAAATCAAATCTTTTGCCTCTATCCACGAAATTCCCTTGATATAATCAACATATTTGTCCATCATTTAATAGGAAGATAATTTCAAATCAAATCTTATATTCTTTCCATTATTTATTTATTTAATTTTTAATTTTAATGAATAAAATATCAAAATAAATAGCATAAATAATAGAATAATGAATGGGTGGGCTTAGAGGTCATGGACCATGTTAGGAATAAGTTTCAAACATAAAAAGATAGGCCGATTTGGAAACATTCCAAGTTAGCTCAATATTTGCTTCATGCACTTTTCCGAAAATTGGTCAACTTTAGCAATGCATATCTCTCTTAATTTTAACCCTATGCGGGTGTTCCTTGACTTTTTAGAGATCTTAGGATGTCCTTTAAACAACCATTCTGGTTTCATCTCAATTGAATCTTCCATGTTCATGTACCAAGCTTTGACCCAAAATGTGTTTTTGTTGACTTTTTGAAAGGACCCATAATGTATAAGCTTGTATCTTTCAATTGGTGCATTTTTTGAACTTGAGGGATGAAGAGAAGTTGTAGGGAATTGGATTCTCTTCAAAACGAGCTTTAATGGAAAAATTTATGATAAAGTATGAGAAAGTTATGGCTGGTCAAAGTTTGGTTGACTTTTCCTCTAGAATCCCTAATCAACACTTTTTGACTTTTAGTGAATTAGGAGCACTTCTTGAGGAATCATGATCAAACCTTGATCAAATGATGGCTACCACTTCAAAATGTTGATGTTGAGCAAAAATCTTGAAGTTTGACTTATATAGGCCACAATTGACTTTTGACCTAATATAATTGATTTTCAGGCATTTGAGCAGTTGACTGAGCAAACTTGTTGTGCAAGGCATGAAATTTAGCATGGATAATCTTGAGGATATATTAGGACCATGGAAAACATTTGAGACCATTGGAGCTCACACATCTTGATAAAAATTGAAACCCTAGTTAGAGGTTCATTACCTTATAAGGAGAATTTGACTGTTCAATTCTTGGTCATCCTTGGGAAAGTTGGGGACCTCAATAGGAATGTGTTGAGTAAAAAGGGAGGGGAAATTTTAGGGTACAACAGCTGCCCCTATTCAATTTTCTTAAACCTGAGGATTTAGATTGGCTTGTCTACCTTTCGTGATCTGAAGGTGGAAGATGATTGAACACTAGAGTGCCCAAAAATTTTGCACTCGTCTGAAGTGATATTGTTGGTGGATAATATCGGTAATGGGCTTACAGACGCCATTTGGAAAGGATGACAGAGGACTGTCGAAGATGGGCTTAAAAATGCCATCCAAGGAATATGACGGAGAGTCGTCGCAAATAGGCTTAGAGATGCCATCCAAAGTAGACGCTGACTTCATAAGAAATCTCTTTATGTGGATTCCTGTTCCTGCCGTTTGAGGAGGAGTCTGCTGGGGAATGTTTTAGGGGAATATAGTCTAGGAGCTTAGGTTGTCCATTACGCTACCGGGGAGTTATCTCTTGACTGGAGAGACGAAAACAGGCTGTTATCTGGTCGGGATCCAGGCTTCACAGTGACTTGTTGAGGATAATGAGGCTGATTGTTATCCGGTCGCATTCCAGGCTTCACAATGACTTATCAGGGGATATGAAATTAACTTCTATCTGGTTAGTTCTAGGCTTCACAATAATTATAGACATTGAACTGTTATTTGGTCGTATCCAGGCTCCAGCTTGAATCTGAGGTATACCATTATTTGGTCGGGCCCAGGCTTCGGTGTCATAGGTTATACTATCATCTGGCCTGGTCCAGGCTTCATAGTAATTAATAAACTGCTATCTGGTCGGACTCCAGACTTTACATTATCTTTAACTGGCTAAGAATCATAGAAATCTTAGGGTCAGTTTGACTGAACCAGAGAAAGTATCCACCGAAAATGAATCAGAATAAACCATTGGTCGATTTAAACTGAACCAGTAGAGGTCTTGAGTCATCTTTAATAGGAATAGAATCAGAGAAATCTTAGGGTCGATTTGACTGAACCAGAGAAAGTATCTACTAGAAAAGAATCAGAATAAATCATTGGTCGATTTAAACTGAACTAGTAGAGATCTTAAATTATCTTTAACTGGAATAGAATCAGAGAAATCTTAGGGTCGATTTGACTGAACCAGAGAAAGTATCTATCGGAAAAGAATCAGAATAAATCATTGGTCGATTTAAACTGAACTCGTAGAGGTCTTGAATTATCTTCAACTGGAATAGAATCATAGAAATCTTAGGGTCGATTTGACTGAACCAGAGAAAGTATCTACTAGAAAATATTAGAATAAATCATTGGTCGATTTAAACTGAACTAGTAGAGGTCTTGAATTATCTTTAACTGGAATAGAATCAGAGAAATCTTAGGGTCGATTTGATTGAACCAGAGAAAGTATCTATCGGAAAAGAATCAGAATAAATCATTGGTCTATTTAATCTGAACCAGTAGCAGTCTTGAATTATCTTCAACTAGAATAGAATCAAAGAAATCTTAGGGTTGATTTGACTGAACCAGAGAAAGTATCCACTAGAAATGAATCAGAATAAATCATTGGTCGATTTAAACTGAACTAGTAGAGGTCTTTAATTGTCTTTGACTGGACAAGAATCAGAAAAATCTTAGGGTCCATTTAAATGAACTAGAGAAAGTATCCACTGGAAATGAATCAGAATAAATCATTGGTCGATTTAAACTGAACCAGTAGAGGTCTTGAATATGATCTTCTGAAGAAAATGCTAGAATAGCCTTTCGTCAGAGTTAGCCTTTGAAAAGACTGTCAGGTCATATAGGTAGTTTATGATGTTTGTTGATTGATCTTTCCTGAAAAGGTAAAGAGTTAGTCGTATGCAATGCCATGGTGTATGGAATGCCTCGTGTAATGATGTTCTCAAAATAAATGAGATTATGATGTATGCAATATATATGTGCATGCCATGATGCATGAACATGGAATATTGTTGCGACATTTCCTAGTCTGGGAAAATAAATCCCTGACTGCTGTTTGGTAGATGAGGAAAGTGATTATTTCATTTCTGCTTGGAATTATGAATGTAGATGATTTTCCGGGGATTTCCTCTTTCCGTACTTTGCCCAGGATCTTTGACTTCTTCTTGAGAATGCTCGCTGGGGAGAAGATGCTCTTTTGCAAGATTTTACCAATGTAGAGAAATAAACTCTGTTGGGGGATGAACTTCCGCATCTAGAGAAATAAACTCTACCAGGGATGAGGCTTTATAAACTGTTTGAGATTATAAAACTTAGCTGGGGAACACAAATTTCAGCTCTCTTAGGGAACTTTGCTGGAAGAGGTAATTTCTGCTTGGGGAAGAAGAGGTCAAAACTTTGGTTGTTTTCACTCTGCGGGGACATAGACATCACTAGGATGTATGTTAAGGATGTAGCAGTGACTTTGCATCAGGATGTTTCTGCCCCTGTAGGTACTAGAGAAAGTACCTGTAGAGATTTTGTGGATGGATCTATGTGTTGAAATAAGTGTCAGAATTACATCCGTATCTGGATCGTATCTGAATTGTATTTGAAACATGTATTGAATGAGTGTCAGAATGACATCCATCTCTGGATCGTATCTGAATTGTACTTGAAACATGTGTTGAATGAGTGTTAGAATGACATTCGTATCTGGATCGTATCTGAACTGTATTTGGAACAAGTGTTGAATGAGTGTCAGAATGACATCCGTCTCTGGATCGTATCTAAACTGTACTTGAAACATGTGTTGAATGAGTTTCAGAATGACATCTGTCTCTGGATCGTATCTGAACTATACTTGAAGAGAATCTGAATAAGTATCTAGATGACATCCGTCTCTGGATCGTACCTGAGCTGTTTCTAGAAGAGAATCTGAATAAGTATTAGGATAACATCCGTCTCTGGATCATACCTAAACTGTTTCTAGACGAGAAATCTGGAATAAGTATCAAGATAACATCCGTCTCTGGATCGTACCTGTACTGCTTCTAGAAGAGGACTTGTTTTATTTAGAATGTTTCCGTTGGGAATTTCTGTTTAATTGTTTTTGAGAAGAAATCCACCGGGGAACATGGATTTTGCTTGATTGCACGTGATCCGGTTCTGGAATTCATGTCTAATTCCCCAAGTGATTCAGATGGAGATCTTCCCTTGGATATTTGGCATTTTGAGAGATTCCTTGAATCTTGACTTGACTTCCCCAGATGATGGAAAATGATCATGCGGTGCCCCTTGGTTGGAAGTGTTTTTCCACTTGAGGTGAACCTTTTCATTGAGAAAGTTTTTGTTTACTAGATATCCGTCATATGAATTTCTCTGTTGTCGAACATATAACTATATGCAAACAACAATATTAAAATAATGAAAAGTTTATGCTTGTCTTGAAGTTTTTGAAAATTCATTTTTTTCAGTAAAACAAATTTTGCAAGAGGGTAATATCAACTCAGGACTTATAGCAAGTCCTACAGGAGTCAGGATACCTTTTGTAACAGTATGCTTCCGAACTAACCTATGCTTCAGTTAGGAATTTTTAGGGTTGTAGCGTGGCCTGGTTCACTTTTTAAGAAACAAAGGATAAAGGCTAAAAATCTATTTGTACCCACCCGTTCTTTGTGGTGTTCTTCAGTCCTATGCTCAGTTAATTGTGTGTTTAGGTCCCGATTGAATTCAACATCTTGTCCTTGATATTTTAGTGTTGGTTCAGAAACTGAACGTTTGTCTGAGAAGGAAGTCATTTTTGTGACCTTTTATTTTTGTTAAGGATTTGTAGGACCTCTTTCTTTTTGATTTTGCTATCCCTGTCTTTTGCCTGAATTTTTTCTTTTGTGATTACAGTCAGCAGGATGCCCCAATTTTTCTCAAGTCTCCTTCACAGGTTTTAACTTAATGGGATTTTATTTTGAGAGATAATGACTGCTTATTTTTATGATTACATGGAACCTATCACCGTCTTTTGATTTGGAAGGACGTCTTCAATGCCATTTATTGTGTACGAAGTAGAAGATTATGACTGAATGCGCGTCTGAATTGACTGAGAAACGACCCTGCCCCAGGTTATGATTAAGGGTTTTAATTTGTGTGAAAAGAAAAACTCCTACTTCTTAGGCTCAAAGGGGTTGACTAGGGATTATCTTCCTTATAACTCCACTGTTTTGGATTTGAAACAACACATGTACATCATCAGCAAGGTCTGTTCAAAAGCACATTGTGTGAGTTTGTGGTATCATTTTTGTTATCCTTCCTCTAAAGGCTTATAGACTTTTAATCGAGAGTCGAATATCACATAAAGGAATAAAGAAAACAATTTAAATAAAATGACAATGAAATCATTTAAGACAAACATATGTGATGCATTAATGGGAAAATCAAAGTTTGGCATGACAGTAATTGTTTGAACAACAAATGAAATTACAAATGAAAAATAAAAAGTGAACTGGACGTTCTCAATGATTTGGCCTAGGAGCAATGATCAATTTGTGAGTCTTTGGAGGGTCGGATTCAATCTCTTTAGCGTCAATCATATCCTGAATTTTGTTCTCCAGAGCCCAACAACCATTTGTATCATATCCAGGACTATCAGAATGGTATGCACACCTTTCGTCGGGGTGGTAACTTGGAGCAAAAGTATTGGGATTTCGCAGAAGAGCCTTTAACGTAATCAACTATGCCTTCAACATGTGCTGTAACGCTTGAGCTAGTGACATGTTGATTCTTGTGAATTGTCTCTTAGGCGTGACCTCTTTATGCTGATTCCCCTGTTGGTGTCGTTGCATAGGCGTAGGATTAGAGACCAGTATTGCCCCCACAGATTGGTTGTGGTCGTCTGCCTTTTTACGACCCTTCTGGCTATACACAACATTGGCTTCCCTCTTACCAGCAAATGGCTTCTTCTTAGCATTAGAAGTTGCAGCCATCATGATCTTTTCACTCTTGATACCACTTTTGATCCTTTCTCCAGTCATAACCATCTCTGTGAACCCAGATGAGGAACTCCTAATCAGCAAATTAAAGAACGGGCCTGTCAGAGTGCCCATGAACATATCTACCATTTCCTGATCATTTAGAGGAGGTTGTACCCTACCAGCTAGATCCCTCCATTTCTGGGTATATTCTTTGAAGCCTTCGCTAGAACCCATATACATGCTTTAAAGTTGTGTACGAGTTGGAGTGAGGTCTGCATTATATTGGTATTGCTTATAGAAAGCAGCAGCCAGGTCTTCCCAGTTATGTATATTGGTTCCCTCCAGCTGATAGAACCATTCAAGCTGAGTCCCAGATAGACTGTCTTGGAAGAAGTGGATCCATAAATCCCTATCAGTGGTGTGAGGCGGAATCTTCCTCACATAAGATCGGAGATGCATCTTGGGACACGAGACCCCATCATACTTATCAAACACCGGAACCTTAAACTTCTGTGGGATTACAACCCCATAAACCAAGCCCAGCTCTTCAAAATCCAGCCCAAGTACCTTCTAGATTTCCATTGCATTCAGACGATCCTCCAGTTGTTTGTATTTATCATCAGCAGGAGGATACTGCTCCTCATTATAGTCAAATTCATCATCAGATTCCTTCGGGCTGAGGTCTTCCTCTCTTGTCTCCCCTTCCTAATTGTCTCCTTCTTTTGATGAAGTTACTAGTTCTGAAGCTCGCCGCACTGGTCCTCTGATCGTTCTTCCCAAATTTACTACACCAGCTGGTTTCTTTGGCTTCTTCTTTTTGTCCTTCAGTATGAGAGTTTCAGATCTTATTTCCCTTTAGCTAGAGCCACGATCATTTGCTGGAACTGAGCATTTTGTGCCTGGAGATTCTTGTATTTTACTCAAGAGCCATTTCTTTACTTGATGAAATAAACAGTGAAGAAGATAAGAACCATGCTTTGAAACCTGCTTATGCAGTGAGATGTATGATATGCTTATGCAATGTTTTCAAGGACCTTATTGGATTTAAGCTCTTTTAAACAAAACAAGAAACAAAACCCTTCATTAGTAAGTTTTTAAAGAAACACAAGATTACACAGGGATAAACGTTGAAAGGAAATTCTAAACTCCTAAGTCTCCCATGGGCGCTTCCTCTTGGTGTTGAGGTAGGTATTGAGATTCTTCTCTTCGTGAAGCTGCTTTGTTAATTCCAGCACCTTCTTCTCACTTGTATAGAATTGAGCCTCAAAAGTATCCTATTCTTCCTTAAGCTAGATCCAAGACTTTTTCAACTCTTCGAAGTTGGTTGGCATATCAGGATGGAGAATTATGCGGGACTCGCCCCCTTGAACAACAGGTTCCAAGATCACCGGTAAGATAGCATCGTATGGAATCATAATACTTTGCGCTCGAGCTCGCACCCATTTGAGGTAAGGTTCCAAAGGAATGGAGTTCTTACGCCCCAAAGTCTTACTATCAGTCTTCTTAATAATGCCCCAAGCACGGATGAACCTCTGATGATAATTTTGCAAATCATTTGAGTAGTTGAACACAATACCTGGGATGAGCATATCCCGTGGACCATCTCTTTATGCATAGCCAAACTGACGTAGTGCTAAAGAAGGATTGTAGGTGATGCCTCCCCTAATGCCCATGAGTGGCACATTAGGAAATTCTCCGCAGCGATCAATAAAAGAGATGTCTCCCTGAGAGCGAGGACACCAATGGATGTCGGAGTGAGAGAGAGACATTAATCTTTGACTCCACCTTAAGCCTAAATCATTCTGCATTACTGATCAAGGAAGGTGCGAAATAAACCACCTATATAGCAGAGGGGTGCAACACATGAGAGTTCCTCGCTTCTTCAGAGTACGAGTATGGAGAGAATGTAGGATATCCCTGAGCAATGTAGGAACCAGATTGTGAGAAAGGAAGATATTGGTGGCACTCACATCTATAAATTGATCTGAATTAGGAAACAAGACTAACCCATGGATAAAGAGAGCTAAGACATATTCGAAGGCATGGTAACTCATAGCATCCAGGAAAATCTGAGCTTTCTCCATTAGAAATTTTGTAAGAAGGCCTTTAACTCCGCTTCTTCTTTCCCAATGGGATTCAATATCAGATGGATTCAAGTGCAAAGCTATGGCAACATCTTTAGTAGCTGGATCTTGTTCTAAACCAGTGAAAGGTACTCGCTCCAATATAGGTAAACCAAGTAGCTTAGATAATTCTTCCAGTGTAGGTACTAGTTGATAATCGAGAAATATGAAGCAATGGTGCTTGGGATCAAAGAATTAGAATAGAAAACTCATCAAAACTTCGTCAAATCCGGTGGTAACCAAGATGAGCAAGTGACCATGTCTTTTGTTGAATGATGAGTCCTCGGGAACTTTCAAGACCAATTCCTTGAGTTTGGGAGGGATTTTTCTGAAGTTAATCCAGATGGTTTTTCTGCGACCTGAATTCATATCCTACAAAACCGCAAAGAGGTAAATCCAACAGGTCCTTGAAATGGTTAGTATATATGAATGTCATGATGTTTATGATGTCATGATTATGCTTAAATCAAAGATAAACACAAGAAAATCACACAATAGACTTAGGTTTAAAGGATTGCATGAGGTTTTAAGGTAAGTACCCTTTTGAATGTTCAGTTGGCTCAACTTGTCCAATTAATAGTAACCGGGTTTTAAGGAGTCTCAATATCATTGACCTTCCCATCATGAATTGTTTCAGCTCACGCACCAAAGTATTGCGGCCAAAAATCCCGAAAGTCCAGTCTCAATGAGTGTAGTATCTAGTATCAACCAATATTCGATCGAAACCAAATCCGGCTATCTCACTACTTCCTAATGGCTAGGATGAGTCAATTAATGGTTCTAAAGGTCAGTTAGCGCTTAGTGACACTATGAGGAAGCCTAATGTTATCCTTGACTTACTCAAGGAACACTAGTACAATCCAAAGTATTGCGCTAATGTAGCCATCACTTCGTCCATATCGGTCTACACCGTATAACCTCCATGATTTATTTCTACTTACCTAATAAGGTGCCCCATATCCGGGTGTAGGATCTTTACAAGAATACCTGAACAAACCCTCAAAGATAAAGCAAGAAGACACATAATAAAGCATTTTAAAATGGTGAACTAAAACTCTAAGGTAACCCCACTTTTTTATTCCCCAACAGAGTCGCCAGTTCTGGGATACGGTGGCAGAACCGACTGTTATATTGGTTTGCATTTTGTATTCACAAATGTGCGGTAAGCAAGAGTCGCCACCGACTTTTCTTTTATCCAACAAAGGAAAGAGTGAAAAGAACAGAAAATACCTTTTTCGAGATTTTTCTGAGTAAGGGGGGTAGATTATGGAAAAGGGAAGGTGTTAGCACCCTTTCCATCCATAGTTTTCTACGGGCTCTTAGGTACTTGCTCATTTTGAAAATTTCTTTCGTGTTTGCGTGTTTTGAAAAGTTTGTTTGCTTTATGCTAACTCTTGTATCAGTCCTCAAGAGTGTTGATAAAGAATTTTTCAAAAATAGTTTTGAAAGTGTAAGGTGAAAAAATGGTTTTTGAGCAGGTACCTAACAACTATCTACCTACTCGACAAAGATGTTCTTTTCCTCCTTTCCTTTAGATAGTGCTATCCTACTATTAGTGAGTAGGTAGCCCTATCGTTGAATGTTGAGGGACTATTGAAGGGACATTTACGGTCACTAAGGCAACTGGGCAAGAACTTTTAGTAATTGTCCTAAAGTTCTAAGACCACTTTTAACAAAGGCGACATCAAAAGGGTCATCGAGGGACTTGTGATCTCTTGAACTAAAGGATAGCCACTAAAGATTCTCACGTTTTGAGAATTATGACCGTTCTCGAAGGCAACCGAAGTGGGAGATACCCTAGGGGTGAGCATATGCAAGTGTATTGATTCAGTTCATTTATCTTGCGCATTAGGGTTATCTAATCGGTTTCTTTTCAGTCTTTTTCATGCAATCCTATTAATCTAAGCAGTTAATAATAGTGCAAGAAATTAAATTGCAAAAAATAAAATTCCTAAGCTATTACAAGGCCTTGGGACAATTACATAAATAACACAAGAACATAAAATGCGGAATTTTAAACCTAATTAAAATTATTACAAACCGGGAAACAGTTACATAATTGGAAAATAAAGATAAAATGGAAAAAAGATAAACACGCGAAGATCAAGACGGGAACAAGTTGAAAAGTCCTATAAAATCTAATTGTTTAATAAAACATTTTTGGTATCTTATTGAGAAAAGATTTTAAATTTTAACCTAATTTCTAATTAATTTTAATTTAAAGAAAACATGATAAAGTAATTAAATTAATTAATTTTCAAAAATTAATTTTAATTATGAAAAACCTAATTCTATTTTTTTGTGATTTTTTATTGATTTTATGAAAAATAAAAAATAAAACTGATTTTAAAACAATTAAAATAAAAATAAAGAAATTGAAAAAAAAACAAAAATGAGAGAATGGGCCTGATAGTGAAAGTAGTTTGGGGGTGCAAGTTGAAAAAATGTTAGGCCCAAGTCAACACAAGCCCAACGCCCTTGTCTAAGATCCAGTGGGGGATGTGTTTGAGGGTCTACCATGGGGATTGATTGCTGGGCACTGGATCTGAATTGTGTATGATCCAATGATTGAGATCTGGAGATGCATGATGGACGTATTGAGATGCCATGTATTGGAATCTGTAAGAAACGTTAGGAAAAATACAAAATTGTTGGACCTGGGATCGAACCCAAGTCCCTTCCCTCAAACATTTACACCCTTACCATCTGCACTGTCAATTCATTCATGTATATAATCACTTAATAATATTATATGTGAAGCAAATGTGGATTCCAGGTCATAAAAAAACGCGCGCATCAGCAATTCACATGGGCCAGTCAAATTATATGATATTGCCACGCCTGTAGTCAATGCAAACCTCAACCCTTGAGTCACTGGAGAAGTGCCAGAGCCCTAGCTCCGGTCGCCTTCTCCGACAACCCTAACCTCCGAACCTGCACAAGAGTCAAAATTAAAACGAAAGAAAGGGCCTATCCCCCTAAATCGACCATGGAGAGTTCAATGGTGGCCTCCCTTTTGGCTAATTCGACCTGTACAACGAGATATGGTGAAAACAAAACAACACGACATAACAATGGTGGATCCTTATTGGGACGTTCAAGCTTGCCAATGATGCGTTATACCTGTTCTAAGGATGCATATGAACACATGCACATATATCAAAACATTCAACAATGTATAAATTTTTAGTTTCGAATCTATCAAACCTTGCTTGATCGGGGCTGTTTGGATATGGTGATTTGAGATGAAACGGGACTCAAGAGTGATAGGTGTAGACTCATGTGAATCTCAGGATGATGATGGAGTGCCTGGGACATACAGAGGGAGGCTGGATCGTGTGAACCAAAGTTGCACTTCTTTGAATTTTTTTTGAAACTTTAAGGTTCTGTTTGAGGCTAGTTGTGTGTGTTCCTTTTACTTCTGAATTCTTGTGCATATATATTAGGCCACATTAGGTTAACAAATATGGAGGGATATGAATGCTTTCATGAGAAAATATTTGCTTTCCAATTATGTGAATTTTTGACTTTTTTGGACCAAATCAAATCTTTTTCCTCTCTCCACGAAATTCCCTTGATATATTCAGCATATTTGTCCAACATTTAATAGGAAAATGATTTCAAATCAAATCTTATATTATTTCCATTATTTATTTATTTAATTTTGAACTTTAATGAATATAATATCAAAATAAATAGCATAAATAATAGAATAATTCATGGGTGGTCTTAGAGGTCGTGGACCATGTTAGGAATAAGTCAAACATAAAAAGATAGGCCCATTTGGAAAAATTCCAAGTTAGCTCAATATTTGCTTCGTGCACTTTTCCAAAATTTGGTCAACTTTAGCAATGCATATCTCTCTCTCAATTTTAACCCTATGACTGTGTTATTGGACTTTTTAGAGAGCTTAGGATGTCCTCTAAACAACCCTTTTGGTTTCATCTCAATTGAATATTCCATGTTCATGTACCAAGTTTTGACCCAAAAGGTGTTTTTGTTGACTTTTTGAAAGGACCCATAATGTATAAGTTTGTGTCTTTCAATTGGTGCATTTCTTGAACTTGAGGGCTGAAGAGAAGATGTAGGGAATTGGATTCTATATAGAATGAGCTTTGATGGAAAAATTTCTGATAAAGTATGAGAAAGTAATGTTTGGTCAAAGTTTGGTTGACTTTTCCTATAGAAACCCTAATCAACAATTTTTTACTTTTGATGGATTAGGAGCACTTCTTGAGGAATCATGATAAACCCTTGATCAAATGATGGATATCACTTCAAAATGTTTATGTTGACCAAAAATCTTGAAGTTTGACTGTATATAGGCCACAATTGACTTTTGACCTAATATAGTTAATTTTCAGGCATTTCACAGTTGACTGAGCAAACTTGTTGTGCAAGGCATACAATATAGCGTGGATAATATTGAGGATATATTAGGACCATGGAAAAAATTTGAGACCATTGGAGATCACATATCTTGATAAAAATTTAAACCCTAGTTAGAGGTTCATTACCTTAGAAGGAGATTTTGACTGTTCAATTCTTGGTCATCCTTGGGCAAGTTGGGGACCTCAATGGGCATGTGTTGAGTAAAAAGGGAAGAAATTTTTTGGGGTACAACACATGGACCTAAGTCCAAGTTTATTATGAAAGTGGTTCAGTTTTAAAAAAAAGAAGAGTTTTGAAAAGGAGGGAGAAGATTTGAAAATTAAAGAAGATGGGAGGAGATGGAGAGACTATCTTATGTACACAAAGTAAAAGTTAAGGAGAAGAACAATCTAACCAATAAGAAGCCAACACTTGACATAAATAAGTCAATGTAGAATTCCAATCCTTTATATTAGAAACTAAATAAGCATAATACTAAACCTCATATGAATACCAAGCTTTTGATGAATAAAGAACCAAACAAAGTCTTCAAAAAATCGGTCAGAGTAACAATTGTATACAGAGGAATTCCCAGTCATAGACAAAGCAAGGAAATCAGAAAAAACCTACACACAAAAAATTCAAGCCAATGCCTTGGAGTAAACCCCAAGGACTTCAGAAGATATTCACAAAAATATCAACCAAAGATCATAGAGTCCAAGGTCTCAGGGCTTTTAATCCTATCTCAGGAATCCACAACTTCAAAGTGCTAAGGATAGTAACCAGATAGTCCAAGTAACCTTAACATTTTTAATGTCCAAGTTAATTATTAAGTATATTTACAAAAGAAAATAAACTCAAGGGAGCAAAGATAAAAATGACAGAAAGTAAATGCTCAAGTGAGCAAATGGAAAATAACATGAGATGTAAATGCTGAAAGTAAATGACATACAATAAAGACATAAAGATAAATGCATAAAGTAAAAGCATAAGGTAAAGTCAATGATTAATAGTCAATAGTTAGAAGTTAGTGAATAATAGTTGAGGGTTGAATGATCTTTAGAAGAATGATCCATGATGATTAGAACATTGAGCCTAGGTCAAAGTTGATGAAGACTCATTAGAGGATTGATAGAATCAATGTATCCTAACAATGAGCTTTCAAGGTTATAGGCCATAGCTCAATATTTAATCATCCACGAGCTTACAAATACAGGGTTTGAACCACTAATAATCAATCAAATAAAAGATGGAAAAGAAGAGGGTCCCAAATGATATGATCCATGATGGTTTGAGCCTTGAACATAGGTCAAAGTTAATGAAGACTCATTAGAGGATTGATAGAATCAAAGCCTTATAACAATGAGCCATCAAGGTTTTTTGCCATAGCTCAAAACTTAACCATACTTGGGCTTGCAAACATCAATTTTAGGCCACTAAGAACCAATCAATAGGAATGAAGAATGGGGATGAGATGAAGGGTAAAAGGGAAGTCACGGTGTAACCAATGTCTCAGATGAAATTAGGGTTTCAAATATCATCAACATCATTCATCCATTTTGGTGGATTTGGTTTTCAACCTATCAACACCCACGATCCAATGAGGTTGAGGAACTTGTCCCAAAGTAACACACAAGTGTCTCCAAATCAGAACCAATCACAATTTATTTTAATAAAAACAATATTTAAATGATTAATAAAAAGGAAATAATTGGTAAAATACACAAAGTGTATTAAAACACCAAATAAAAATACCAAAAAAATCAGAGGTCAAACATGAGTCCACAAGTGTTGACAAAATATTTTAGTATTTTTAAAAGTTAGAAACTAGTTTTAAAAAAAAAATACAAAACTTAATAAAAATACATCAAAAATCACAAAAAAATAGTAAAGTCAGAGATAAAAATTGAACAAGATCACTAATATTTGTCAAAATATCCTTGGACCCTTCCATAAAATTTTCAGAATTTTTAAAAGATCAAAACATATTTTTAAACAATTAAAACAAGTCAAATAAAGGGAAAAATCATAAAAAATACCAAATCATAAAATTAAATTATGCAAAAATAAGAATCAGAAAGATAATATTCAAAAATATTTTTGTGATATTTTTCGTAATTTTCAAGTCATAAATGAATTTTGTATGTATTTTTGAAGTTTAAAATAATAAACTAAAAAATCAGAAAATAAAAATAAAGCTAAAATAATGTAGACCACGGGATCGTTGTCAAAACATGTTAGTAAGCAGATCCAAGGGATCTGACACACTGTGCATGATATGGTCCTTTTTGAATTTCAAACCGGACCAGTGTCATAAAAATTAAAAAACAGAAATAATGTACACCGCTTGATCAAGTCATGAATGCATAGTATACACATCAAACAATCCATATCAATGGCTCACAGTGTTATGGTGGAACCAAGCCACATAAAACTCAAAATCCAGGGACCAATCAGAATATTTCATTTTTCACGCTCTGATTGGTTCACATGGACAAATATGTTTCAAACACAGAGCCACCGTGAACTTCCTCCGATCATCCCTTCCGATGAACTTCCCCAGAGAAAACCAAAAGTGGTTCAAAACTTTCATGGTACGGGTATCATTCGAAGCGTCTCACTGAGAAGAACTCAACCATGGCATTGCGAAATATTTATTTAAACTGAGCATTGTTTAATTTTCAAAAGAAACGAAAAATAGCGAGCATAAACTTCTGGGATTACATGATTAATTCTCAATGAAAATGAAAATTAGAAGAAGTGTGAGCTTTAGGGAGATGAGGAGATTAGATTAGGAACTTGTTTGAGGAAAAATGAATGAGTAATCTACCTGAACGAAGTATGGTAAAATTTGCCCCATCGGTGAACTTGGTCTGGACGATTGAGAGCACCTAAAGCTTTAGTAATCGAAGTGTTAGCTTCCGAGGAGTGCGATAGAGCTAACTAAAACAAGAAAAAGGAATGAAAGAGCCTTTGGAAGAGAAAACTATTTCAAAAATTTAAGGTGTTTGGTGAGGTTTGGGCAGAGCCTCCAAGCTTCTCAAAATGAGTGGAATATGGTCTATATTTATAGGAGAACCAAATTCCATCAAGAGAAGGGATGGATGGATCAATTTGAGTGGAAATCATGTGCACCCATTGTTATGAGAAAAGTATGATCTCATGTGCATCAAAACTCATCCAAAGAACGTGTTTTGATGCTCCAAATGCTTTAGACATCTTTGCTAATCATGTTTAAGTGAAAATCTCGTGACAATTTGATGATTAGAAGCCAAATTATGGAAATGATAATCTAAATTTGGTGAGAACCTTCAGTTCCAAGGTACCATCTTTGAACTCATGGTGCACACAACTCAGGAGGCTCTATGAGATGATTCCTGAAGCTTTTGAAAGATCATATCATCATCTTTAAAATATGCTAAGAAAGACTCCATTTGGTGATCTAAGCCGAAAGTTATGATCAATTGAAATCAAGAAAAACACATGGATCTTTGACACTTAGAAAAATTCTAAGTATGGATCTTCAAAATGACCTATAATGTTCTTCAAAGTTACATGACCTTGCACTCAAAATTTGATCTTGACCCTTGAAGATGAAATGAAGTAGTTTCTTAAAATTGAATTATGGAATTGAGATCATTCAAAAATCATAAAAATTGAAAGAGTTATGGCCTTTGGAAGATGATGAACAAATTTGGGGAAATTCATAAATGACATATAATCTTTTCAATTCTTTAAAGACTTTCCATATCTTTTCAAGCTTTGCACCTTGAAACAAAATTATAGTAGACATCCTAAATTTTATTGTGAAAAAAGAATGAGCTCAAGGAGATAAACTATGACCAAGTTATGATCCTTTGAAGTCACACAAGAGAATTTTATGGCCTTTTCAAAGGACTTGTAATCTTCTTCAACCATTAGTGTTGTTCTATTCTCAATTAGCCTTATATACTTGAAGATAAGTTGTTAAGGTCTCTTAAAAGATAATATTGGCTTTGGAATTAACCTAATATCTCAAAAAATGAACAAGATATGGTCCTTGGAAGTCAACCAACCCTTACTCAGAGAGTGCCAAAATTACTTGTAATCTCTTTCAACTTTTGATGACTTTCCTTGCACAATTGGATTTTCTCATGTAAAGATAAGTTGTTGTATATTACGATAATAACCCATAGAACACAAAACCAACTTAAAATATTTAAAGTTGAGAGAGTTATGCAGTTGTGATCATTGAATCAACACTTTCTCAATTAGGTCAAACTTGTTGAATCAACCTTGAATCTTTTGAACTTCCTTTGAAAAATAGAGCATGATGTATCACATTAGACCTTGAAATGATGTTATCTTGAGGCACAATCAAAGGTGGAGCTTAAGTCTCAATGAAACTTGTTGAAGAAGTCATGGAAATAAACACATGAACCTATGAATCTTCTTGATGAATATTGTGATACGGTGGGAGAACTGACTTGGGTGTTTTGCGTTTTGATCGCATTTGTGCGGATAGCAAGAGTCGCCACTGACTTTTCTTTTATCCAAAAGGAAAGGTAAAAAATCACAGGAAAGACCTTTCGAGATTATTTCTCGGGTTCGGGGTGTAGATTATGAAAAGGGAAAGTATTAGCACCCTTTTCATCCATGGTTTTCCATGGGCTCTTAGTTACTCGCTTAGATCACTTGCTTTTGTTTTGACAATGTGCTTGTGGTGTGGGTTTTGAAAGTGTTTTGAAAAATCTCTTTGTAATGGTTCTCGTTTCTATAAGAACGCGTACAAAGTTTTGTTTCGAAAGATAGTTCAAAGATGTGTTTGTGGATTGTGTTTTGGAAAGTTGTTTTTGAAAAGATGTTTTGCAATGGTTCTCGTCTCTATAAGAATGTATACAAAAGGTCTTGTCTTTTGAAAATGTTTTTAGATTTGGTGTAAAAATTTTTTGGTCATGAGCGAGCGAGCAACTAGGAGAAAATCTACCTACTCGAAAGGTCTAAAATGTTCTTCTCTTCCTCCTTTTAATGTTGCTACCTTACCATTGTTTTGGTAAGAAGCCCCATCGTTGGATGTAAAGGGACAGGCAAGGGTCAATTTTACAGTCATCGAAAGCAACTTATGAGACGCTCTAGGAATTTTCGTAAGGGACTAGATCGTTTTATCGAAGGCAACATCGAGGGTCATCGAGGGACTACGATCTTTTTATCGAATGGTCATTGCTAAAGCATCCCATATTCGAGGGACATGATTGTATTTCCGAGGAAACAAGCGAGGTTTCCCTAGAGGTGCGCGTGTGAAAAGTGTGTTTGATTCAAGTTATTTTGTCTTTGAAATTAGGTTATCTAGCGATTGATTTTGAATCTTGCCATGCACGCCTAATTACTATACAATAATAAGTAAAACAGTAAAATGCAGATGTTGAAATTCTACGCTATTAAAGAGCTTCGGGAATTGGGGTACAAATTTACAAATAGGGATGAAGTAAAAGCCTAGTTAAACTATTACAATCCATAAGCCATTACAAGAATCGAAAGAATGCGAAAAATGGTAAACCACGAGCAAAGGAAAAAGAGAAAGAAAATTGTTTTTTCAGTGTGTTTTGAAAGAAAAAAAAGAAAAAATATATATAATAGAAATGTAACTAAAACGAAAGTTATCTCGGTTAAATTAAAATTCTAAGATTATCAAAATTAAAATTCTAAAATTTATTAAGACAAAGCGAAACTAGTTAATTTTAACTAAGGAGAAATTTTCTTTTTTGTAGTTTTTTTTTATAATTACACTAGTCAGCCTAAGTTAATTACTAATATTAAATCTAATCAACAATTTTTTTGGATTTTTATGAAATGTCTTTTTTCCTAATAAAAACAAAATACTTATTCAAAAGACAAATCAATATTTAGACACTTGTCATGTCATTAATTCAAAAATAAATAAAAAACTATTGTTGGGCCGGTCCAGGTTGACCCGGTTCCGAGCCCAGCTCTCACTCAAATGAAATCATGGGTTCTAGAAAACCTAAAATGATGAGGCTAATGCCTATTGACGATTAAATCTCCCTCTGTTTATTATCAACAACAAAATCTGGGTTCAATTTATTATCTCTCTTTTCTAGGTTTGTCTCTCTCAAACCGAACGAAAATGACATCAATTTTTTTGATTCTCATAGTTCCAATAACGAACACAAAAACTCCGCCTATCTCTCTGTCTCTCGCGACTATGTTTGCTCAACTGTGTTCATTCTCTTTTCCTCTTCATTCACATTTTCAGAACAAACAAAACACTACAAGTTACAAGGATAATGGATAAATGCAGAGAAATTGAAGAATACATGCTTTGAATATTCTCGGAGGTGACGAACCCTAGGTAAGCTCGATCCCTTTTCTCTGCTTCGTAAAAATTCTTATCTTCTGGATTCAGATGTTGCAACGTGTTAAGTTATTGTCAATGCTTACACATTGGTTGATGCAAGGTTGTGTTTTGGTGGTGTGGGGATGCCGGAAAGCTGCTCGGTGATGACAGTTGTTGTATGGTTAGGCAGAAGTTTAATCGACGATGCTGCATACGGTGGCCGGCCAAATAGAATCAGGGGAGTTTTGCTTATATTTTCTCTTCTGGGTTTGAGACGATTTGTGTTTGTTGAAATTTTTTGGCTGAGTTTTTGTGATTTGCTGGTTCTGTTTTCAGTTGGCTTGAGACAAAGGGTTTGTTGAAAATTTTTTTTGGCTCTGAGTTTTTGTGATTTTCTGGTTCTGTTTTCAGTTGGCTTGAGACAAAGGGTTTGTTGAAATTTTTTGGCTATGGTTTTTGATCTTGCTTGCTGTTTTTTATAACTGTATGAGGGTTTTTTAGTTGGATGGCAAAAATTGGCTCTCCTTCGTATTCATGTTGCTTTGTGTTTATATTGAATGAAAATGAGAAGATTGGAGGGAAAAAAGGATGGGGTTTGAACCCCTTTGTCATGCTGATTCTATGCTTTCTCATGTAGCTTTTGTTTTTGCTATTTTTGTGAAAGTTTTGGACAGGATTTTTGGACTGTAATGCAGGCTGGTTTGCTGGTTATTTTGGGTTTCTTTGCAGGGCTTCCAGTTTGTTTGTATGTGCACAGCAACTTTGCACAATTTTGGGATTGGTTCTATGGCCTAGGTGATATCCTCCTAACTCTACTTCTTTCCTCTTTCATTTTCATGTGAAACAAAAGTTGTATCTGGCTTAATAGTGCATTCTAAAGGGTTTGCTCATTTAGGAAAGTGATGATATATGAACAAGCTGAGCAAGTTAACTTGTATTGCAACATTTGGTGCTTTTGAACCTTTGGCCTGTTTCTTGCATATTGTTTGTTTTGTTCTGTTGTAGCCTTTGTTGTATTTGCTTGTTGGTTTGCAACAGGTTTGGTTCTGCCTTAGACAACTTGCTTGCTGTCTGCTATTTGGGTAGCTTGACTATTGTATCTGGCCTGCTGTTAGCTGCCTTGGGTCGTTTTGGGCTGCTGTTATTGTTTTGCATAACACTGATTTTTTTGTGATGCAGTTTGGTTGTTTGTATGCTATGTAGCCTGTTTATATTTGCTGCCTTGCCTGTCTAATTTGTATATTTTCTTTTTCCCATTTTTTTGTGAACCAAAATCTAGGTTTGGAGATTTGCAAAATAGGGAGAAATGAATGGTGATTAAAACAAACAAAATTATGATTCCTAAAATCAAACCCTAGTGATGAAAATTGTTTTTGCTTGGATCTTTCAATGCTAATTGTTTGCTAATGTTTTTCCTTTATTTTGTTACATGTACAAACAATTGAATGGCAAGCAAGACAATATGAAGAGAAGACCATGTCTAGCAATGAGTAATTTCTTGAAGATGAAGCAAAGAGTCTTGAAGTAGAAGCATTTCTTTCCTTGTAAATTTAACTTGTATTTCACTTGTGATCAAGACAAACAATTTGTAATTTACATTTTACATTGTAAACCCCCTTTTTTACAAATTGTCAAAGAATGTAATCATAACATAACATTTGAATGAAATGTATGAATGATGAATTTGTTGTACCAAAATTTGAGTTCTATTTTAGACTTTGCAACTCTTGATTGAATGTTTTGAATAAAACATCTTGGCTTGGTAACTTGCATTTTAAGCAAACACAATATGATAGGATAAATCATGTATTTTGCACTCTTAAACAAAATAAATGTTTAAGAGCTCCAACCCAATTGATTAATTGAACCCACAATCATGATTGTTTAAAATGATATTTTTAAGCTTTATATCTTATCCAAACAGAACAAGCTCCCAAGAATAACATCAAACCTCAGAAAATTGTGGTTAAGAAAAATTTAAAATCACACAAATGCTTTTTTCAGTTATATGGGCCATGGATTGGGCAAACTTGCAATGTGAGGTTTGAAAACTGACTTAAACAACTTTAAGGAGACATGGTGACTTATTTGAAACCTCGACGACTCAATTTCCTTTGAGAAGTGCAAAACCCTAATTACTGACTGGTTGCCTAGGAAGAGAACCTGCATGATCAACTTTTGAGCCAAATTGAGTGTTTGAGAAACCTTGGGATAGCATCTTGAGTGAAAAAATGGGAGGGCAAATTTTGGGGTACAACAACTGCCCCTGTTCAATCTTCTTAAACTTGAAAAGTGAGATCGACGTGTTTGTCGTTCGTGGCTTGAAAGTAGAAGATGATTGAACACTAGAGTGCCCAGAAATTTGCCCTTGATGATGCGCTGGTTGATTGTGTAGGGAATAGGCTTAGAGATTCCATTTGGAGAAATGATGGAGAGTTGTCGGAGATGGGCTTATAGATGCCATCCAAAGGTGATTGTTGACAGAAAGTCTGAACTCGACTTTAACAGAAAAGAAATTAGAATAAACCTTTGGTCGATTTAAATTGGAGCTAGCAGAAGTCTTGAATGTCGTTGGAAAGAATCAGAACATCTTTTGGAGCGATTTAAACTAAACCAAAAGATATCTTGGATTAATCTTGACTGGGAAGCATCAAAATAAATCTTGGTGCAATTTATCTGAACCAGAGAAAATTGTCGGTGGGGAAGAATCAGAATAAATTGTTGAGAGATTTAAACTGAACCAGTAAGAATCTGAACCAACAAGAATCTGGAAACGAATCAGAATAAATCATTGAGAGATTTATATGAACCAATAAGAATCTGGAAAAGAATCAGAATAAACCGTTGAGAGATTTATCTGAACCAGTAAGAATCTGGAAATGAAATCAGAATAAATCGTTGAGAGATTTATATGAACCAGTAAAAATATGGAAATGAATCAGAATAAACCGTTGAGATATTTATCTGAACCAGTAAGAATATGGAAACGAATCAAAATAAACCGTTGAGAGATTTATCTAAACCAGTAAAAATCTGGAAACGAATCAGAATAAACCATTGAGAGATTTATCTGAACCAGTAAGAATCTGGAGATGAATCAGAATAAATCGTTGAGAGATTTATCTGAACCAGTAAGAATCTGGAAATGAATCAGAATAAACCATTGAGAGATTTATCTGAACCAGTAAAAATCTAGAAATGAATCAGAATAAACCGTTGAGAGATTTATCCGAACCAATAAGAATCTGGAAATGAAACAGAATAAACTGTTGAGAGATTTATCTGAACCAGTAAGAATCTGGAAACGAATTAGAATAAATCGTTGAGAGATTTATCTGAACCAGTAAGAATCTGGAGATGAATCAGAATAAACTGTTAAGAGATTTATCTGAACCAGTAAGAATATGGAAACGAATCAGAATAAACAATTGAGAGATTTATCTGAACCAGTAAGAATCTGGAAAAGAATCAGAATAAACCGTTAAGAGATTTATCTGAACCAGTAAAAATCTGGAAATGAATCAGAATAAACCATTGAGAGATTTATCTGAACCAGTAAGAATTTGGAAATGAATCAGAATAAACTGTTGAGAGATTTATCTGAACCACTAAGAATCTGGAGATGAATAAGAATAAACCATTGAGACATTTATCTGAACCAGCAGAAGTTTGAGGGAAATATTTTGCTATGTAGATGGTCGACCAGTCTTTTCTCGGGAATTGATCTGTATTTGACTTGTTGAAAATATTTTCCTGTCGGAGATTTGTTGATGATAATTTCCTGTCGATTGATTCTTTCTTGAAAAGGTGAAGAGTTAATTGCATGCGATATCATGATGTATGTAATGCATGGTATAATGTTGTTTCTCAAAATAAATGAGATTGCACTTTATGTACTTGTGTTGTCAATGCTATGACGTATGAATGCAAATGTATGGAATTAAAGATTGTGTGTGCCGTAGTGCTATTGGAACCGGGGAAAATAAATCCCTTTTGAAGCACTGATGGGTGAGTTTCCAAATATTAGGGAAATAAACTCTATTGTAGAAGGGAAACGTCATACATTTCTTGTGGACTTCGTGAAATCCTGCTGGGGAATCCTGAGAAGTTGGGAAACTTTCACTAGGGAACCTCTGGAGCGGTAGTTGGAAGTTTTGCTCTGTCAGGGGTATGGGAGCGCTTGATACCAACAGGCTGCATACTGGGCATACGTTAGTGATTATGTAGTAGGATGTATTTGCTTCCGCTCTTGCTGGAGAAGGTACCTGCGGGGATCTTATGGAATGGCCTATAGATATTATCCTATTTCTTAAAGCCATTAGTAATTGTCTTTCCGTTTTCTGTTCATTTGTAAATAGTAATGACATTCAAATGCATATGTTCAAAAATAAATCATTGGACATTTTTGTAAACAAAACTTAGAAATAAAGAAAAACAGATGGTTTTGAACTTTCAAAAGGGATATCTTTGTATTAACTTGAATAAGTTTTTTGTACAACGAGACGAACATTCTAGTAAGAGAATGCTGTTGTAAAAAATGAAAATTGATACAAAGAAAAGATAACTATGTGCAATAATCCTGTGGGGTTCCCATTCTGCTATAGTCTTCGTGTCTCTGAGTGTCTGGTCTACTAGTCACTTCGGCGATGATGATTGGATTGATTAGAACCGTTTGAGCTGGTTGGTCAACACTGAAGATTGTCTGCGAGATGATCCAACGGGACATAGTAATACGCTTTAATTCCCTAACTTTTGCCTGGACCGCCCTTTCGGGTTTTCGATCCACCGGGATACCCTTTTTTGCCCAAGCCGCCCTTTCAGGTTTTCAGCTTGCCGGGTGTACATATTTTTTTGTATTTTATCCCCAATTTTTTCCCGAACCTTTTGGTTCGGCGGGATGCCCTTATTTTGGCCTAGGTCAGTCGACCTAGCGGGTCCTTGTTCATGCGTAGTATCTTTTAACTATGTCCGCATTGACAGGGTGAGGAAGGTCGTCGCCATCCATAGTGGTCAAGATTATTGCCCCACCAGAGAATATGCTTTTGATTACAAATGGTCCTTCATATGTAAGAGTCCATTTGCCCCTTGGATCACCTTGTGGCAAAATGATACGATTGATTACCAAGTCACCGACCCGATATACCTGACGTTTGACTTTTTTGTTAAAAGCTTTGATCATGCGTTTTTGGTATATCTGACCATGACAGATAGCTGCAAGCCTCTTTTCATCAATCAAGTTCAACTGGTCAGGTCGAGTCTGGGTCCAATCTTCTTCATTCAAACCAGCATCCTTCATGATCCTCAGAGAGGGGATCTGGACCTTAATAGGTAAGACAACCTCCATGCCATATATCAGAGAATAAGGTGTTGCCCCAGTTGATGTGCGAGTTGTGGTACGATACCCGTGGAGAGCGAATGGTAGCATCTCATGCCAATCTTTGTAGGCGACTGTCATTTTCTGTATGATCTTTTTAATGTTTTTGTTAGCAGCTTCTACAGTGCCATTCATCTTTGGCCGGTAAGGGGAAGAATTGTGATGCTGGATCTTGAATTGCTCGCACAAGGCGGTGATTATAGTGTTGTTTAGATTCATACCATTATCAGTGAGGATTCTCTCTGGGATACCGTACCGACAAATGAGATTTTGTTTGATGAACCGGGCGACCACATTCTTAGTAACGGAAGCGAAGGAAGCTGCCTCAACCCACTTTGTAAAATAGTCGATGGCCACTAAGATGAAGCGATGTCCATTGGAGGCCGTTGGCTTGATTTCCCCAATCATATCGATTCCCCACACAACAAAGGGCCAAGGAGACGTCAAGACATTCAGAGGAACCGGAGGTACGTGCACTTTATCAGCATAAATCTGACACTTATGGCAAGTCCGAGAGTGTTGATAGCAATCTGCCTCCATGGTAGACCAATAATAGCCTGCCCGTAGGATTTTCTTTGCCATCGTATGCCCATTGGAATCGGTACCAAAAGTGCCTTCGTGTAATTCAACCATGATCCTTTCAACTTCAACCTTGTCTACGCACCGAAGTAATACAGAGTCATGACTGCGTTTGTACAAAATGTCATTACTAAGGAAGAACTTAGCCGAGAATCTTCTTAGGAACTTCTTGTCATTCACTGAAGCTCCTTCTGGATACTCCTGAGACTCAAGATACCTTTTAACTTCATGGAACCAAGGTTGATCCACAACTCCTTCAGTACCGATCTCATGACAGTAGGCTGGTTCATCCATCCGCTCAATGGTGATTTGAGGAACCTAGTTATCCCAACTAAGTTTAAACATAGATGACATTGTAGCTAATGCGTCTGCTAGCTGATTTTCTTCTCGCGGGAAATGCTCGAAGGTAATCTTCTCAAAATGCGGTAGAAATGTCAAGACATGTTCTTTGTAAGGGATAAGGTTGGGGTGTTTGGTGTCCCATTCCCCTTTGATCTGACTGATGACCAAAATTGAATCTCCAAATACATCCAAGGATTTGATCCCCAAGTCTATGGCAGCTTTGAGACCGAAAATGCATGCTTCGTATTCTGCCATGTTGTTTGTACATTTGAAGCAAAGTCTGGCAGTAAAGGGAGTATGAAATCCTTCCGGAGATATAAGTACAACACCGATACCATTTCCAAGTGCATTGGATGCTCCCTCAAAGAACAGGGTCCATCGGTATCCTTGTTCAGGTCCGTCATATGGCCTGATTTCTTCACAGTTGTCTAATGTCATGATGTCTTCATCCGAGAATTCAAACTTCATGGACTGATAGTCTTCCACAGCTTGGTGAGCAAGGTGATCAGCTAATACACTACCCTTTATAGCTTTTTGGGTAGTATACTGTATGTCATATTATATCAGGATCATCTGCCATCTCGCTATTCTCCCAGAAAGAGCAGGCTTCTCGAAGATGTATTTTATCGAATCCATTTTAGATATCAACAAGGTAGTATGGGTCAGCATATACTGTCTCAGCCGGCGAGCAGCCCATGCCAGAGCGCAATAAGTTTTCTCGAGCAATGAATATCTTGTTTCACAGTCGGTAAACTTTTTGCTCAGGTAATAAATAGCATGCTCTTTTCGGCCAGACTCGTCATGCTTCCCCAACACACACCCCATTGAGTTTTCTAAAACAATCAAATACAGGATTAAAGGCCTTCCCTCGACGGGTGGAGACAACACAAGAGGCTCTTGTAAGTATTCTTTGATTTTGTCAAAAGCAACTTGGCATTCGTCATTCCATTTGACTACTTGATCTTTCTTCAAGAGCTTGAAGATTGGCTCACAAGTAGCTGTCAGGTGAGAAATGAATCTGGAAATATAGTTCAAACGTCCCAAGAATCCTCTGACTTCCTTCTCAGTATAAGGAGAAGGCATCTCTTGTATCACTTTAACCTTGGCAGGATCAACCTTGATACCTTTGTTGTTGACAACAAAGCCTAGGATTTTACCAGATTGTACTCCGAACGTGCATTTGTTTCGATTCAACCTCAACCTGTACTTCTTCAGCCTCTCAAACAGCTTCTGTAAGTGATCAAGATGCTCTTCTTCTATTTGTGATCTGGCTATCATATCGTCTACTTAGACCTCTATCTCATGATGTATAATGTCATGAAATAAAGCTACCATGGTGCGTTGATAGGTTGCCCCAGCATTCTTCAGTCCGAATGGCATGACCTTATAGCAGAATGTGCCCCACTGTGTAACAAATGTTATTTTCTCCATATCCGCAGGCGCCATTTTGATTTGGTTGTAGCCTGAGAAACCATCCATGAAGGAAAGAACTTTGTGTTGTGCCGTATTGTCAACTAGAATGTCGATGTGGGGGAGAGGGAAATCATCCTTTGGGCTTGCCCTATTCAAATCTCTGTAGTCCACACACATTCGCACTTTACCGTATTTTTTAGGCACGGGAACAACATTGGCAACCCATTGGGGATAAGAGGTGACAGCCAAGAATCCATCATTGAATTGCTTCATGACTTATGCTTTAATCTTTTCTGACATATCAAGCCTCATGCGGCGGACCTTTTGCTTTACTGGAGGGAAATCTTCTCTTGTAGGCAGACGATGTACCACAATGTCTGTATCAAGTCCCGACATGTCTTCGTACAACCAGTCAAAGACTTCAACATAATCGTGTAACAACTGAATCAGACGCTCCTTGACATTGGGTTCCAAATTGGCACCCACCTTGATCTCCTTTTTATCCTCCTGAGTACCTAAGTTAACTGTTTCAACCGGCTCTTCGTGAGGCTGAAGGGTCCTTTCTTCCTGTTGCAACATCCTGGCCAACTCCCCTGGCACCTCACAATCTTCCTCACTTTCATCGTCGGCTTGGTAGATCGGATTTTCAAAGTCACAATTGGCCATAGCAGAACCGTTACCCATGGGATCCTGATTGGATGTGGATCTTCATTTTAATATGTGAGTGTGTGTAAGAGCATAACTACGTTTGAAAGAAATAAAATGTAAGAAAGAAAGACAAAGAACACAAAATTTGATGTAAAAACGTCCATGATTCATTAATGACATATGAGAATGAAAGTGATAACCCTCACAAATGGACCGTTGTGCCTCGGGTAAGACACAAGGTTTTAAAAGTCTGAATTGTTTAAATATTACAAGCCTGGAAACATTAAAAGACAATTACTCTTGAATAAAAGTAATAGGAATGAAATCTTTGGCCTCCCAATTGTTGAGCCCTCCATCGGTGGTTGGGAAAATCCATTCGTCCATATCACAACTGCCATCATTGTCTTCTACTGCATTGACTCCCTGATTGCTGATACGCAGAGGTGGTCCCCCGGTTCAAGAACGTCGAACAGCTCTTTAGGCCTCTGTAGTGAACCCCAAACCAAATTTGTCAGACTTGTAGGGAATATCCGGAAGCTGACCCCAGATGGTACACCCTCCTTCTTCAACTACTGCTCTAGCATCTTTCAAAGAGGCCATCTTTAGTGGAGGTCTGGTAATCTTCGGGACTTTAGACTTGGTTGCCGCGACTGTTGCTGGAACCTCCTCAAAGTTATGACATGGAGTCTCGATGAATTCACCATCCATTTCAACATACCTGAAAGAGTTCAGATGGATAACCATGTACTCCTCCTCTCCGTGAACTGTGACAATATTTCCTGTGATCGGGTATTTTAGAATTTGGTGCAGGGTAGAAGTGACAGCACCAACACCATGGATCCAGGGTCGACCCAATAGACAAGAGTATGAAGGGCGAATGTCCATCACATAGAAAGTTGAGTCAAAAGTCTGAGTTCCAATTTTTATGGGGATACTAACTTCTCCGTGCACTGTCCTCTTGGAACCATCAAAGGCCCTTACTATGATATTTCTAGGCTTTAAGGTGAGCCCCTCGCAGCCCAGTCGGTCGAGAGCATTTTTAGGCAAGACATTCAATGATGAGCCGGTATCCACCAGAACATAGGCAAGTGTGGTGCCCCTGCATTCAATGGAAACATGCAAGGCATCGTTGTGCTTCCTTCCCTTAGAAGTTAAATCAACGTCAGAAAAGCCCAATCCGTTATCAGTAGTTATACTGGCCACACAATTTTCAAATTGGTTGATGGAAGTCTCTTGGGGCACGTGGGCGGTCTTAAGAAACATTACCAAGGCTTTGGCATGGCCCTCAGAACACAGAAGTAAGGACAACAATGATATCTTCGAGGGGGTATGCCCCAACTGTTCTACAATGTTGTAGTCACTTTTCTTGATTATCTTCAGTATTTCTTCTATCTCCTTTCTAGAAGCTTCAAGGATGATCTCGGGACTCTCTTTTGCTTGGATAGTCTCATTCAAGACCTCTTCGCCCCTTATCTTGGTAGCAGGGATAACAGTAGGAGTATCATAGGGAGTTTCAATAGGAGTGGAAGTAGGAATGATCACAGGTGTAGCAACGGTATTTGGAGAAATCTCAGGTGAGAAGACTCTTCCATTTCTTGTTATCTTACTGGTCCCAGTGATATTACCAATGCCGGGATCAATATCTCTTGCAACTTCATTTTTGACAGCCAACTGATCTTGCTTGACGCCATAGTAATAAACGTCAGCCCCATAACTCTAGGGAACAACTTTATCCGAAGAGTAAGATATTGGTCTTGGCATAGTGATGATTAAAGGTGCATACCTTGGAACATATGTAATCCTGATGGGTCTTTTGGTGGAGACCCCGGGAGGATCGTCGGAAATGGTGATTATCGAAACATCTTGATAAGAACTTCTGGTAAGAGGAAGCTTTTCAAATAAGATTTCTTTGCTAGTCATCAGGCGTTGGACGCCTATTTTCAGTAACAAACAGTCGTTCAGTAGAGACTTGCATAAGTGACAATCTTCATCGCAGCCCGGGAACAGACCGACTTGCAGTAGATTCTGTTTAATGGTCAACAGTGGAGTAATTAAGTCATTCACGAAGGAGACAAAACGATCATCATCAATGGCGTTGACACCTTGGCCATGTCTGGGCATTGGCGCCGTTATTACATTAGTCGTTTCTGGGGGATCAAACTCAATCTCTTTTGCATCAATAAGGTCTTGCACCTTATTCTTTAAGACCCAACAATCATTGGTATCGTGCCCCGGGCTTTCAGAATGATAGGCTCATCGAGCGTTCGGGTTGTAGCGAGGAGAAGCAATATTGGGGTTCTTGGGAGCTCCTTTTAAAGTTTCCAGATTGGTCTTCAGAAGGTGTGGCAAAACTTGAGACATGGTCATGTTGATCCGGGTAAATCATCTCATGGGCGCTTCTGGCTTGCAGTGATAATTTCGCTGCTGATTTGGAATAGGATTAGAAATCATAACAGCCCCTACCGCCGGGCGACGGTCAATTTTGTTTTGATTCCTATAGTCATATGCAGCACTGACCTCCTTCATTCCAACAAAGGGTTTCTTCATCATGCTCGAGGATGCATCTCTTTGAATTTTGCCACTTTTTATACCGGCTTCGACCCGCTCACTAGTCATGATTAATTCAGTAAATCCAGCTGAGGAACTCCCAATCAGGTGGTTGAAGAATGGTCCTGACAAGGTGCCTAGGAACATATCCACTAATTCTCTGTCAGATAGAGGGGGATGGACTCTGTCTACGAGATCCCTCCATTTTTTAGCATAGGTTTTGAAACCTTCACCTGTTCCCATAGACATACCTTGCAATTGCGTCCTAGTTAGAGCTAAATCAACATTGTACTGATTTTGTTTGTAGAAAGCGGTGGCCAACTCTTCCCAATTGCGAATGTTGGTCCCTTCCAATTGATAGAACCAATCCAACTGCGTCCCAGATAATCTCTCTTGGAAGAAATGCACCTACAGATTCTTGTCAGCCATATGGGGTTGAATCTTTCTGACGTATGACCTTAGATGTAGCTTTGGGTAAGAGATACTGTCATATTTGGCGAAAGTGGGGACCTTGAATTTTTATGGGATGACAACCCCTGAGATGAGTCCTAATTCTTCAAAATCTAAACTGGGTACCCTCTGAATCTCCATAGCATTCAAACGATCCTCTAGCTGTTTGTATTTATCATCAGCAGAAGGATATTGTTCCTCAGAGTAATCAGGCTCTTCCTCTTCCTCAGATGTTGGGTCGTTGTTCACTTCCTGGGTTTAATTATCTCCTTCGCCTAATGATGTCGCAAAGTCCAAAGTTCGTCTGGCTTGTCCTTTAAACCTTCTCCCCATGATCACAACACCGGTTGACTTCTTCACTTTCTTCTTCTTCTCTTTGGCCAGTAGAGTCTTCAACTCCTCTTGTCCTTTTGTCAAAGCCAAGAGCATTTGTTGAAACTGGGCGTTCTGCGCCTGAAGATATTTCACAGTCTGTTCAACATCCATCTCACTGAAATAAACAGTAGAAGGATAAGGTGACCTGTTATGAGAAACCTGTATGATGTTATGATGAATGAAGATGCAATATGAAAAATGATTTCAAGGAAATTTAGAGATTTAAATCAGTTCAAACCAAAAAAGAACACACGTTATATTAAAATCCAAGTTTGAATACATCATGCCTCCTTGGGCTTACAATGAAAGAAACAAAATACAACAAAATTCCTAAGACAAAAAGACTGAACGCATCCTCTTTGGAGCAATGTAAGCATTCAGGTTTTTCTCTTCATGAAGCATCTTGGTGAGCTCCAAAACCTTCTTCTCACTGGCGTAAAACTGGGCTTCAAAGGTGTCTCACTCTTCCTTCAACTGAACCCAAGCTTTCTGCAAGTCTTCGAGAGAGGTAGGCATGTCAGGATGAAGAATGGTGTATGGGACGTCTCCTTCAACAACAGGCTCTATGATGCAGGAAGGATGGAAGGGTAAGGCATCACGAGACTCTAAGCACGAGGCCGTACCCACCTAAGGTAAGGCTCGAGAGGGATAGAGTTTTTGTGTCCCAAAGTCCTACTTTCCACCTTGTTCACCATTCCCCAAGCTCGTGTAAACCTCTGGCGGTAAACTTGGTCTTCTTTGTCGTAGTCGAACACCAGACATTGGATGAGCATCTCGTGAGGGCCGTCTCTTCGGGCATACCCAAACTGTCGAAGAGCTTAGCAGAGGTTGTAGGTGATGCCCCCCTAATACCAAGCAGAGGTACGTTTGGGAACTCCCCACAACGGTCAATGATAGAGACATCCTCCAAGGATCTTGAACACCAACGAATATAATAGTGGGTGAGAGACATCATCCTTTGAGACCAAGTCAGTCTTTGCTCGTTCTTCAATGCTGACTGAGGTAGCTGTGAAGTGAACCATTTTGCGAGTAGGGGGATACAACACAAAAGAGTACCTATTTTCTTCATGGTGCGGGTATGAAGGCAATGCAAGATGTCTCCTAGTAAGGTAGGTATAGGATTGCGAGAGAGAAAGACTTTGATGGCATTAACGTCTAAGTATTGGTCCAAATTAGGAAACAAAACCAAACCATAAAAGAGAAGAGCTAGGACGTCTTCGAAAGCTTGGAAATCCATGTCGTCCTAGAATGAACGAGCCTTTTCCAATAGAAACTTAGCTAGAAAGCCTTTAACCCCGCTTCTTATCTCCCAATTGGCTATGATGCCGGCCCTCTTCATATGCAAAGCTTCGGCGATAACTTCAGGTTTTGGAATCCCTTCTAGAACGGTTAACGGTATCTGATCAAGTACGGGCACCTCTAAGAGTAGAGAGAAATCTTCCAGTGTAGGTACCAACTGATAGTCCGGGAAAGTGAAACAATGATGTACGGGATCAAAGAATTGGAATAATACATACATCATCTCTTCTTGGAAACTGGATGTAGCCAAACTAAGGAGTCGACCATATTTCTTGGTAAAAGGAGAATCTTCGGGAACTCTTGAGGCTAGCTCTTGAAGTTGAGGGTGTGCTTTTAAAAATCTGATTCGGATGGTGTTTCTTCGGAGGGAATTCATGTCCTACAAAACAAAAACAAAGATAAATTTCTAAATCCTTGAAATGGTTAGTGAGCATGCGTATGATGTTCATGATGTTTATGATGTTATGTACAAGTAAATATATACACACACATCAAACAAGTCCCTATGTTTTAGGCTTGCATGGGTTTTATAGGTAAGTACCCTCTTGAAATTTAGTTGGCTCAACCTGTCCTAGTAATAGTGATCGGGTTCTAAAGGATCTCAATATCACCGACCTTTCTCTTAGGAATTGTCTAAGCACAACAATCTTTTCTTGCGGCCGAGATATCCCAAAAGTCTAGCCTCAATGAGTGTAGTATCGATTATCAACCAATTTTCAGCTCTACACCAAAACCGATTATCTCACTACGTCCTAATGGCCAAGTTTGTTCAATTAGGGTTCTAAAGTCAATTAGTGCTTCATGATGCCACTCAGCGGCCCCGTATTCTCCTCGATTCACCACGAGGGATACCAGTACCCACAAATGCGTCACACTAATATAGCCACTGTTTCAACCATATCGGTCTATGCCGTATAGTTTCCACAATCTATTGCTATTTACCTAACAGGTGTCCCAGATCCGGGTGGAGGATCAAAGAAAGCCCAATACAAAGAACAAAATATAAATAAACAAATCAAATAATGAAAGAAAGTAAATGTGATCTAACCCTAAGGTAACCCCACTTTTAAGTTAGTCCCCAGTAGAGTCGCCAGTTCTGTGATACGATGGGAGAACTGACTTGGGTGTTTTTCATTTTAATGGAATTTCTGTGGATAGTAAGAGTCACCACCGACTTTTCTTTTATCCAAAAGGAAAGGTAAAAAAGCACAGGAAAGACCTTTCGAGATTATTTCTTGGGTTCGAGGGGTAGATTATGAAATGGGAAGGTATTAGCACCCTTTTCATCCATGGTTTTCCATGGGCTCTTAGTTACTCGCTTAGATTACTTGCTTTTTTTTGACAGTGTGCTTGTGGTGTGGGTTTTGAAAGTGTTTTGAAAAATCTCTTTGTAATGGTTCTCGTTTCTATAAGAACGCATACAAAGTTTTGTTTTGAAAGATAGCTCAAAGATGTGTTTGTGGATTGTGTTTTGGAAAGTGGTTTTTAAAAAGATGTTTTGCAATGGTTCTCGTCTCTATAAGAACGTATATAAAAGGTCTTGTCTTTTGAAAATGTTTTGAGATTTGGTGTAAAAATGTTTTGGTCATGAGCGAGCGAGCAACTAGGAGAGAATCTACCTACTCGAAAGGTCTCAAATGTTCTTCTCTTCCTCCTTTTAATGTTTCTACCTTACCCTTGTTTTGGTAAGAAGCCCCATCGTTGGATGTAAAGGGATAGGCGCGGGTCAATTTTACAGTCATCGAAAGCAACTTATGAGACGCTCTAGCAATTTTCGTAAGGGACTAGATCATTTTATCAAACGCAACGTCGAGGGTCATCGAGGGACTACGATCTTTTTATCGAAGGGTCATTGCTAAAGCATCCCATATTCGAGGGACATGACTGTATTTCTGAGGCAACAAGCAAGGTTACCCTAGAGGTGCGCGTGTGAAAAAGTGTGTTTGATTCAAGTTATTTTGTCTTTGAAATTAGGTTATCTAGCAATTGATTTTGAATCTTGCCATGCACGCCTAATTACTATACAGTAATAAGTAAAACAGTAAAATGTGGAAGTTGAAATTTTACGCTATTACAGAGCTTCGGAAATGGGGGTACAAATTTACAAATGGGGATGAAGTAAAAGCCTAGTTAAACTATTCCAATCCATAAGGCATTACAATAATCGAAAGAATGCGAAAAATGGTAAACCACGAGCAAATGAAAAAGAGAAAGAAAATTGTTTTTTCAGTGTGTTTTGATAGAAAAAAAAGTATATATATATATATATATATATATATATATATATATATATATATATATATATATATATATATATATATATATATATATATATATATATATATATATATATATATATATATATATATATATATATATATATATATATATATATAATGAAAGTTATCTCGATTAAAGTTTCTAACATTTGTTGCAGATCCAGCCTGAATAGACCAACGCGTTCAGGATCGAAGGACCTGCGTTCGATACCCAGGTCCTAGATATTTATTTTGCTAACATATCTTTGCAGATTCAGTGCCCTTACAAGTGATCTATCAGGCATTTTCGACAATGCCCTCTGGGTCGAAAGCCATATCCTTCACTAGATCAAAGGACAACTGCCTTCACTGGATCGAAGGATAGCCACCCTCCCCTAGATCGAAAGGAATCACTTCCTTCCCTGGATCAAAACAGATCATTTCCTTCCCTGGATCGAAAGACCTCTTTCCATATTCCCTTTTTTCTTTTTTTTTTTGGTTTTGTTTTATTTCTTTTCTTTTTTATTCCTTTTTTATTAATATTAAAACAAAAATCACAAAAAATTAGTTTTTAGTCTTTTATAATTAAAATTAATCTCTTTAAGCTAATTAATTAATTATTTTGACATCTTTCTTAAAATTAAAATGAAATAGGCTTAAGCTTTATTTTCTTTTATTAAAAAAAAAACAAAAAGATTTCTTTTCTTAGGATTTAGACGTCCCTTTTAATTCGTTTGCGTATTTATTTACTTTCGCATTTTTTAATCTTATTGTAACTGCTTCCCAGTTTGTAATAGTAACAAGGGCTTTACTTTTCACATTTCTATAATGTACCTATCATAAAGCCATGTAATAGCGTAGGATTTACATTCTCGCAATTTACAATTTTGCACTTTAAATTAATGTATATACTACTGTTAGTAACTAGGCTTGCATGACAAGACTGAAAAATTAAAACGTTAGCAAACCTAAATGTGCAAGATAAATAGCTGAACTAAACACAATTGCACATGCGCAACTCTAGGGTATCCCACTTCGGTTGCCTTCGGAAAACGGTCACAATTCTCAAAATGTGAGAAGTTTTAGTGGTTGTCCTCTAGTTTGAAAAGATCACAAGTCCCTCGATGATCCTCTCGGCGTTGCGTCGGTTAAAAGTGATCTTAGAACTTTAGGACAATTACTAAAATTCCTTGCCAAGTTGCCTTTGTGACTGTAACATCCCTTCTATTGTCCCTCAAAACATCCAACGATAGGACCACCTACTCACTAATAGTTGGATAACACTGTCTAAAGGATAGGAGGAAAAGCACGAACTTTTTCGAGTATAAATAGATGGTTCCTAGATGCTATGCTCAAAACAAACTTTTTACACTTACACATTTCAAAAACACTTTCAAAAACATTCGCTTTATCAACACACTTGAGGACTGATACAAGAGTTATCATAAAGCGAATCAGCATACTAAGGCATTTTTCAAAATACTTTTCCAAACACACAAAGCACAAGGTATTTTTCAAATGAGCTAAGAATATAAGAGCCCGTAGAAAACTTCGGATGGAAAGGGTGCTAACACCTTCCCTTTCCATAATCTACCCCCCTTACTCAGAAAATTCTCGAAAAGGTCTTTTTCTGTTCTTTTCACCCTTTCCTTAATTTGGATAAAAGAAAAGTCGGTGGTGAATCTTGCTTACCGCGACATTTGCAAACACAAATGTAAAACCAGTATTAACAGTTGGTTCTGCCATCGTATCACAGAACTAGCGACTCTGCTGGGTAAATACTTATAAAGTGGGGTTACCTTAAGAGTTAGTTCATTTTAAAACTGTTTTAATTGCTTGCTTTGTATGCTTTATCCTTAGAGGGTTGTTTGGGTTGTTATTATAGATCCTACACCCGGATCTGGGGCATCTTTTTAGGTAAACAACAATAGATCATGGAGAGTGTACAACATAGACCAATATGGTTGAAGCGATAGCTCTGTTGGTGTGACACTTTGGTTGGTATCGATATCCCTTATGTTGAATCGAGGAGAATACGGGGCCTCCGTGTGATGTCGTAAAGCACTAACAGACCTTAGAACCTTAGTTGAACAAACTTGGCCATTAGAAAGTAGTGAGATAGTCGGCCTCAGTGTAAAGCTGGGGATTGGTTGATACTCGATGCTACACTCATTGAGATCGGACTTTCGAGATGTTTCGGCCACAAGAAAAGATTTCTAAGCTGAAATAATACCCGATAAAGAAAGATCAGTGATATTGAGACTCCTTAGAACCCGGTTACTTTTCTAAGACAGGTTGAACCAACTAAACTTCAAGAGGGTACTTATCTATAAACCACAAGCAAGCCTGAATCTAAGGCTACTTGTGTGACTTGTTTGCCTTCATTATCTAACAACTTGAACTCATTGCAGGGATTTTGTTTGTATTCCTTGCAGGACCTTGTTTGTATACGTTATCCAATAAACTGGTTTTATTACAAGACATACTTATCTTCATCATCCTACATTTTTGCTTGATGCATAGCGCACACATCATAGCATCATACCATAGCATTTCCTTAACCATTTCAAGGATCTCAAGGGCCTGTGATGCAGGTTATGATGAACCAGACGTCTAGCAAGGGGAAATGGGATTTATTTTCCTCTAGCCAATACCGTCAAAAGATCAAAACACGATAACTTGAGTCAGGGGCGATGACCCACTCGACATGGTGAGCTTGACTCTCGTAGAAGGACCTTAAATGATACGAAGTTCTTCAATCAAAGCTGCAAAATTCAACTTCTGACATTTTCTTGTTTAACCTGCAAGATCCTTGAAAACATTTACATATCATACATGTCATTGCATAATAGGTATTCTCTGGACAGGCTTCTTATCCCTTCGCTGTTTATTTCAGAAAATAAAATGGCTCTCGAACATAACGACAAAGATCTCCAAACTTAAGAGGCTCAGTTCATGGAAATGTTATTCAACCTATCAAAGGGGCAAGAAGACTTGAAAACACTCTTCAACAGGAACTTAACCAAGAAACATCCTGACAACAATAAGGATGACCAGTTGAAACAACTGCAAGCTGAGATGGAAGGGATGAGAATCCAGATGATTAGTCAAATGGCTCTTATTCAAAACTTAGCTCGGGGACAAGAAGACCTGAGAGCCCTAGTCAACAAGTTTCATCAAGATGGATGCAATCATATGGAGAAAACTATGGGAATTAGGGATCGAGTCTTTAATCAGCCTCAGTTGAAACAAGAGGATTTGGTTAAAAAAACACCTTTCAAAACGGATGCTACGCCAAGGGTCCAACAACGACCTCGCCAACCACAACGGGGTAATCAGCAAAGGCAAGACAAGCCCAAGAGGCAATTTACCAAAATCAACATACCATTGTCTCAGGAATTGTAACATATGTTGAGGTTGAATTTGGTTACATTGATAAGACCTCATCCAAACCCCAAAATTTCTTCCCCTAACTACAATCCCGATGCAATATTTGCCTACCATTCCGATAGTCCTGGACATGATACGGATGGTTGCTGGGCTATAAAGAACAAAATTCAGGATATGATTGACGCCAAGGAGATTGAATTTGACCCTCCAGAGACTCACAAAGTGATCACTGCTCCTAGGCCAAATCATTGAGAGCGTCTAGTTCATTTGTGATTTTTCAATTGTATTTTCCTTTGCTTATTTAAACAATTACAATAATGTCAAACTTTGTTTTCCTATTAATGCATTACATATGTTTTTCTTGAATCAATTCATTCTTATCCACTATATTCAAACTGTGTCTTTACTTCCTTTTTGTGATATTCAACTCTCGGTTAAAAGCTCTAAGCCTTTAGAGGGAGGATGACGAAGACGATACCACAATCTATACAGTATGATTTTGAATAGATCCCGCTGACAATGTGCATGCATTGTTCTAAATCCTAAATAGTGGAGTTATAAGGAAGATAATCCCTTGTCAACCCCTTTGAGCCTAAGAAGTAGGAGTTTTTCTTTTCACATAAATTAAAACCCATAATCATACTTGGGGCAAGGTAGTCTCTCAGTTAATTCAACGGTGCATTTGATCACAATCTTTCCCCTTCATACACGACAAGTGGTGTCAGGGGAATCATTCCAAAACAGAAAACGGAGATGGTTCCACAAATCATTAAAACAGGCAGCCATTATCTCTCAAAATAAAAGCCCGTTAAGTCAAAAACCTATGAAGGAGACTTAAGAAAAACTGGGGCATCCCGCTGACTGCAATCACAAAAGAAATAGTTCAGGAAAAAGTAGGGATAACAAAATAAAAAAAAGAGGTCCTACAAATCCTCAAAAAAATAAATAAAAGGTTACAAAAATTACTGCCTTCTCGAACAAACATTCAATTTCTGAACCATCACCAAGTATCAGAGTAAAGATTCCAGACTCAATTGGGATCTAAACGCACAATTAGCTGAGCATTGGATTGAAGAACATCACGAAGAATGGGCTGGAGACCAATAAAATTTGAGCCTTTATCCTTTGTTTCTTAAACTATGAACCAGGCCACATTATAACCCTTAAAAGTCCTAGCTGAAGAATGGGTTAGTTCGAAAGCATACTGTTACAAAATGTATCCTGACTCCTGTAGGGTTCACTATAAATCCTGAGTTGATATCACACTCTTACAAAATTTGTTTGTTTTACTAAAAAATGAACTTTCAAACTTCAAGACAGACATAAGCTTTGCATTCTTTAAATACCATTGTTTGCATATGACTATTTGTTCAACAACAGAGAAATTCGCATGACGGATATTCGATGAACAAAAATCTTCTCAGTGGACAGAATAACCTCAGATGGAAAGACATTCCAGCGATAAGCCTTTCATAATCAAGGGGCATAGCATGGTGTCCAGCTTATCTGGGGCAGTCAAGTCAAGGTTCAAGGAATCTCTCAAAAATTCCAAATAGCCAGGGGCAGATCTCCATCTGAATCACTTGGGGCATTGGACATGAATTCCAGCAACGAATCCTGTATGATCAAACAAACATCTTATGGAAGTGTAGAAACACTTACTACTATGGACAGTGATAATTCTCCGTACTCGGTGAACATGGACATAGTCGGAAAATACTACGCATGAACAAAGACCCGCTAGGTTGACTGGCCTAGGAAAAATAAGGGCATCTAGGCGAACCAAAAGAGTCCGGGAAAAAATTAGTGATATACATATGAAAAATATGTACACCTGGAAAGTCAAAAACCTGAAAATCAGGCTTGGTCAAAAAAGGATATCCCGATGGACTGAAAATATGAAAGGATAGTCCAGGAAAAAGTTAGGGATTAAAGCGTATAACTATATCCCGTCATCTCATCACTTGTATATCAGTAGAATACACCCTGATCAACATCTACTCAAAACCCCAGGAGTTAGGATGACACTCAATCCATCCAAAAAATCTCCGCAGATACTTTCTCCAGCAAGTACAGAGGCAGGGGCATCCTCCTAAAAAGTCACCGCCATATCCTTAGCTTACAGCCTAATGAGATCAGGTGTTCTTATATCCCCAGTGGAGCAAGAGTCTCCAGCTACTGCTCCGACATCTACAAAATTCCCCAGTGAAATCGTCAAACTTTTTGGGTTCCCCAACAGGATCCCATAAAGATCCCCAAGCGGATTACAGAGTTTCCTTCCCCAACAGAGTTTATTTCTATGACAAGGGAAATTTGTCTCTCAGCATCTCAACTTTAACAAAATTTGAAGACATACATTTCTTCATCCCCAACAGCAATTAGGGTTTTATTTTCCCTAGTTCAACAATACCGCAATAAAACGACTGACACGTTCATACATTGCATTCACACATTATTTTACAAACGTCATAGCATATGTTGTATAAATGCATATATCACAATCTCATTTATTTTGAGAGCATCATGCAATTCATACATCATGACATTGCATGAAACTGGTTTTACCTTTTCAGGTCAAACACTACCAACTTATACAGCAGATCAAAGATTAATGCCCGAAACCAGAAGATGAACTATATATGTGACCAACATTTTCAAGTTCCAGATTAACACCTCAAACCAGACAGGATAACTATCTGTGAACAAATTGCAGATCAGTTCCCGAAACAAGACGGGATGACTAGCTACATGATGAACACTTCCTTCAGACTTCTGCTGGTTCAGTTTAAATAGACCAATGGCTTATCCTGATTCCGTTCCAGTAGACACTTTCTCTGGTTTAGTTAAATCGCTCCAAAGATTTATTTTGATTCTTTTCCAGTTAAAGATTATTCAAGACCTCTGCTGGTTCAGTTAAATCGCTCCAAATATTTATTGTGATTCTTTTCCAGTTAAAGATGATTCAAGACCTCTGCTGGTTCAGTTTAAATCGACCAATGGTTTATCCTGATTCCGTTCCAGTAGACACTTTCTCTGGTTCAGTTAAATCGCTCCAAAGATTTATTCTGATTCTTTTCCAGTTGTAATCAAGCTTAGATTTAGTCTAATTTCTATCAACAATCACCTTTGGATGGAATCTTTAAGCCCATCTCCGACAACTCTCTGTCATCTTATCCAAATGTCATTTGTAAGCCCATTCTGCCATCATCAACAATCAGTGTTACTTCATGCGAGTGCAAATTTCTAGGCACTCTAGTGTTCAATTATCTTCCACCTTCAGATCACGAAAGGTAAATAAGCCAATCTACATCTTCAGGTTTAAGAAGATTGAACAGGGGCAGCTGTTGTACCCCAAAATTTGCCCTCTCATGTTTTCCAAGGTTTTTTCTTATATGGGTGGTCATAAACACTTGATTAAAGAAAAATAATTTTTTAAAGATAAACAAGGTGTCTTCGATTGGCTTTGAGAGAGGGTGTTCTCGATTAGCCCCTGAGCAGTTTGTTTTTTTGATTGTCATCTGGACAAGGAGATTCGATTGGGCATCTAAAACCCTTCGACCATGCTTTAGTCTGTAAGTCTTTGATTGGGGACTGGGCCTCCTTCGATCAAGATAAGTTCACAAGGTCTTTGATTAAGCGTCGGGCTTTCTTCGATCAAGTTAAATTCACAAGGCTTCGACTGCACAAGGCAAGAACCCCCTACAAGTTTGTTTCAATTTACAAGGGCAAAGGCTTCCCGTGTGCTTTCTTTCAATGCACAAGGCCAAGACCCTTTCAATTGGCCTTCGATTCACAAAGCAATGACCTCCTCATGCTAACATCCATAATGCACTAGCTTCCTTTGTGCTAGCTTCGACTGGGTAATGGTTCTCTTTGAAACTGCTTACGTCAACTCTATCTCTGAACCTTTCAGCATATGATTGCCACATTATGAGCCCACATTGGTGAACCATTCGAAGAATGCACGAGGCATACATGCTCACTATTCAAAAGACACACAAAAGGGTCATTCTAAGGATGCACAGGTGTTCCATTTGAAGGATGCACAAGTGTTCCATTCGAAGGATGTGCAAGTGTTCCATTCGAAGGATGTATAGGTTTTCCATTCGAAGGATGTACAGGTGTTCCATTCGAAGGAAGTAACAAAAGTTCCATTTGAAGAAGAATTCAGAAGGTTCATTCGAAGGGTACATAAGAGGTACATTTGAAGGAGGCAACTTAAGGCCAATCGAAGGGCATGGCCTAAAGGTATTCAAAAGTCAAAGGTGTCCAGGTTCATTCAAGATTTCAAAGAGGCAAGAATATTTCAAAAATGGAAATCTTTTAATGTTTCAGATTCTTGTCTCATGGCTTTCAAAACCTAGTTAAATGGATGTCCCTTGCAATTTTCATGCACCCTCACATCTCTATAAATACAGGTCTAAAGCACACGAAAAAAAGGAGAGACTAGCTCATACACGCATACGCTGTCTCAAAAAAAGTATACTAAATTATAAAAAAAATCATATAATTCGAAGCTAGTGTTGCAGGTACCCCCAGTCCATACAAATACTAAATTTGTGCTCCTGAGGCACCCAAAAGTCTATTCCAAGCCCATCCACATCCAGAAGTTCAAAATCGAAGCAACCCTTAAACAAGGGTACCCACGCCTGAAGCTACAGATTCATACATCACCGTTGGTAAAAACTTGTAAAAAGATAAAACTTTACATTTGCATGATATATTAACACTTGGTATTCATTCGATTTGTATTCAATATTAAGGACCTTGGTTCGACACCCATGTCTGCATTTGCTTTGTTTCTAACATTTGTTGTAGATCCAGCCTGAATAGACCAACGCGCACAGGATCGAAGGGCCTGGGTTTGATACCCAGGTCCTGCATCTTTATTTTGCTAACATATCTTTGCAGATTCAGTGCCCTCACAAGTGATCTATCAGGCATTTTCGACAATTCCCTCTGGGTCGAAAGCCACATCCTTCACTGGATCAAAGGACAACTACCTTCACTAGATCGAAGGATAACCACCCTCCCCTAGATCGAAAGGAATCACTTCCTTCCCTGGATCGAAACAGATCATTTCCTTCCCTGGATCGAAAGACCTCTTTCCATATTCCATTTTTTTTTGGTTTTGTTTTATTTCTTTTATTTTTGTTTTCTTTTTTATTAATATTAAAACAAAAATCACAAAAAATTAGTTTTTAGTCTTTTATAATTAAAATTAATCTCTTTAAGCTAATTAATTAATTAATTATTTTAACATCTTTATTAAAATTAAAATTAAATAGACTTAAGCTTTATTTTCTTTTATTAAAAAAAATAACAAAAAAATTTCTTTTCCTTAGGACTTAGACGTCCCTTTTAGTTTGTTTGTGCATTTATTTGCGTTCGCATTTTTTCCATCTTATTGTAACTGCTTCCCAGTTTGTAATAGTAACTGGACTTTACTTTTCGCTTTTCTATAATGTACCTCTCATAAAGCCATGTAATAGCGTAGGATTTACATTCTCGCACTTTACATTTTTGAACTTTAAATTACTGTATATACTACTGTTAGTAACTAGGCCTGCATGACAAGACTGAAAAATTAAAACGTTAGTAAACCTAAATGTGCAAGATAAATAGCTGAACTAAACACAATTGCACATGCGCACCTCTAGGGTATCCCACTTCGGTTGCCTTCGGAAAACAATCACAATTCTCAAAACGTGATAAGTTTTAATGGTTGTCCCCTAGTTAGAAAAGATCACAAGTCCCTCGATGATCCTCTCGACGTTGCCTCGGTTAAAATTGATCTTAGAACTTTAGGACAGTTGCTAAAATTCCTTGCCATGTTGCCTTCGTGACCGTAACATCCCTTCGATTGTCCCTCAAAACATCCAACGATAGGGCTACCTACTCACTAATAGTAGGGTATCACTGTCTAAAGGATGGGAGGAAAAGAACAAACTTTTTCGAGTATAAGTAGATAGTTCCTAGATGCTATGCTCAAAACAAACTTTTTACACTTACACATTTCAAAAACACTTTCAAAAACATTCACTTTATCAACACTCTTGAGGACTGATATAAGAGTTATCATAAAAGAAGAGTTATCAACACCTTCCCTTTCCATAATCTACCCCCTTACTCAGAAAATTCTCGAAAAGGTCTTTTTATAATCTTTTCACCCATTCCTTAATTTGGATAAAAGAAAAGTCGATGGCGACTCTTGCTTACTGCGACATTTTGCAAACATAAATGCAAAACCAGTATTAAAAGTCGGTTCTGCCACCGTATCACAGTTGTTCTGTCTTGTTTCAGGTATTAATCTCAAACTTGTTTTTGTTGGTCGTGGAGATAGTTTCCCTGGCTTGTTTCAGGAATTAATCTCTGACCTTAGATAAAGAAAGATAGTTTCCTCGTCCTGTTTCGGGAGTTAATCTTCAATCTTCTCATGTAGATAGTTGTCTTGTCTTGTTTTAGGTATTAATCTACAATTAGTGGTTCACAGATAGTTGTCCTGTCTTGTTTCTGGTATTAATCCAGAACTTGTTTTTGTTGGTCGAGGAGATAGTTGCCTTGGCTTGTTTCAGGAATTAATCTCTGACCTTAGAGAAAGAAAGATAGTTTCCCTGTCCTGTTTCGGGAGTTAATCTTCAATATGCTCATGTAGATAGTTGTCTTATCTTGTTTCAGGTATTAATCTACAATAAGTGGTTCACAGATAGTTGTCCTGTCTTGTTTCAGGTATTAATCTGGAACTTGTTTTGTTGGTCGTGGAGATAGTTTCCTTGACTTGTTCCAATAATTAATCTCTGACCTGTTGAAAATTGTTGATGATAATTATCTGTTGATTGATCTTTCTTGAAAAGGTAAAGAGTTAGCCGTATGCAATGTTATGATATATGAAATACATTGTGTAATGGTGTTCTCAAAATAAACGAGATTGTGCTATACGCATTTTATATGTGTTGTACCCCAAAATTTTCCCTCTCATTTCTCAAGAATTTTCTCACAAAGATCTCTATTCAATTCAAAATTGCATAAGGTTTGATAAACTCAAGACACTTCCTCAACACTGTTGGCTCAAATTAAGGTTTAGGTTTGGAAAAGTACAATTGGACTTTTAATGCCCCATATAGTTTCCATGGTTCATATTGGGCTCTCAAGCATCAGGTCCAAGAAAGGAGGAAGAGGAATCTGTCGAAAGGGCAAAGCTGATCTAAAAGGAGTATTGGAAGATTTTGAAAAATCGAAGAAGAGCAAGCTTGCTTTGATCCCCAAGCTTTGACTAAGGCATTGGCTTCCTATGGAGCAACCTGCTTCGATCCACAAAGCAATGACTTCCTTCATGCTTGCTTCGATCCACAAAGAAATGGTTCCCTTTATGCTTGCTTAGATCCACAAAGTAATGGTTTCCTTCATGCTTGCTTAAATCCATAAAGCAATGACTTCCTTCATGCTTGCTTTGATCCATAAAGCAATGGTTTCCTTCGTGCTTGCTTTGATCCACAAAGCAATGGTTTTCTTAATGTTTTCTTCGATCCACAAAGCAATGACTTCCTTCATGCTTGCTTCGATCCACAAAGTAATTGTTTCCTTCATGCTTTCTTCAATCCACAAAGCAATGACTTCCTTTATGCTTTCTTCGATCCACAAAGAAATGGTTTCCTTCATGATTGCATCGATCCACAAAGAAATGACTTCCTTCATGCTTGCTTCGATCCACAAAGCAATGACTTTATTCATGCTTGCTTCGATCCACAAAGAAATGGTTTCCTTCATGCTTGCTTTGATCGATAAAGCAATTACTTCCTTCAAGCTTGCTTCGATCCACAAGGATAGTTGGTTGTGGCATTTGAAGGTTATGGATCTATGTGATCAAAATGAAAGGGTGAAATATTCGATTCAAGGAATCAAGTTGAAGACAGAATCCATAGGCCATGCTACATGATCTTGCTTTGCAGGCCTCAAGTTTGGGTTTCACTCCATAATTAATTGTTTACACAATGACTTAAGCTCTTACCTAAGCATTTAAAGTATTGTCCAAGCCAATTTTCCTTTAATGGCACAAAGTTACCATTGCCATTTTTAGAAAAGTAAGATTTATGCAAATTGTCAATGCATTGAGCCTTGTGACCTTTATCTCTGATTGCAAGCAACATCAAAAGCATGAGTCAAATCTCTCGCACCCAACAAACATCAGGTCATGCTTGTACTTGAACTTTGGAACCATGAAAATCCATTCAACTTGATTTTTCGTTTTCAACCAAACCATTATTTGTTGTCTTGCAAATCTGATTACTTCAACTTCCCAAACCATTTCTCTATAAATAGAGAGACCATTTGCAAGCTAAAGGGGCCAGATTCTTGTGTGTTGAAAAATCCTCAAACACTCCCAAACTCTCAAAAAACTCAGAACCTGCACACAAGCACAAAACTTGGCACATCCTGACTTTACACACAAAAATATCAAACCCCTTCATGGGTTAGTGAGCCTTTCGATTCGCTCCCAACTTCCATATACCAGCCTTTTAATTCACTCTCAGCTTCCATATACCAGCCTTTTGATTCAGTGACTTTTAAAGCAAAGCAGTGATCCCACTAGCTCAAGGAAGGTCGAAGCAGGCTTAATCCATCCTCAAACCGTTCCTGGAGGTTCTGTCGAAGTCCCTCAAGTTTCACTCCAAGAGGTAAGTTTTCTTAAACTTGGAACTCTTCATTCAAACATCATTTGCATATACTTTGTGAAGGAAAAATGTAGATATCATGTCTAGGAAGCTGACCATGTACACAGTTTTAATTATCATTGCTTTTACATTAAAATTTTCATCTATGAACAGTTAGGTTTTAGTTTTGGTATTGAACAAAATTCATGCTAGCCTTAGATCCATAGCTGTTGAAAATTATGTGGTTAGGTTCATATTTAAATCTTAGGCAGATTTGATGTTTACATTTTTTTTATTTGACTCAGAAATGAGGCTTTTAGAAGCTTAACAAATGGATTCATCATGGCCTATGCGTACAAGTTCGTTCTACAAACGGATGAAGCATACCTCCCTAGTGGTACGAACAACACGCACTAAGGCTTTCCTTGTCGAAGATCCTGGGTTCAAGCCCTAGCGAGACCTTTTGTCATTTTTTATATTTTCTCACTTTGTCTTGTTTGCAGGAAGCGCACCTGGGCCTCCACAGTCGGGCTTCAACATTTTTATGTTTCTGACCCCCTGCTTACTAACTAACAAACAGCCCATGGGCCCAAACACAAAATTGATTTCTACACAAAAACTATTTTAAACACAAAAATTGTTTTCTACACAAAAACACCAAAAATATATTTAAATTATTTAGTTTATTTTATTTAACTTCTTACAATGAAAAAGACCAAAAACATTTTCCTATTTATTTTCTTTTCTTTAACTTAATCTTGATTTTTCTTTAGTTTAATTAAATTTCCTTTTAGTTAAATAAGCCAAAATCTTTCTTTAACTAAATCAAAACAAATTTATTTTCTTTTCATTCATGTCTTGTACATTATATTCCTTTCAATTCTTATACATTATTCAAGTTCAATATGATTGTAATAGATAATTAAGTTTAATTTATTGCAATCCCCATTTGTAAATTTGTACACCCCATCCCCAAATGATGTAATATCGTAGTAAAGTTACTTTCCTCAATTTATCGATTTCATATAAATGCTAGTAATTAGTGTTTGTATGGAAAGATAAAATAAATGCTTAGAAAATACTAATCCAAGATAAATCAAGCATGAAAAACAAACACTTTGCACACTTGCACCTCTAGGGTTAACTCCACTTGTTGCCTGATGAAAATGGTCATAATATGCATGTGAGACATCTTAGAAGAAAAAAAACAATCAAAAATACAAGATCATAGTCCCTCGATGACGCTTCGAATGTTGCTTTCAAATGATCTTAGTGCCTCAAGAGAAATTCTAATATGTCTCACAATATTGCTATTCATGACTATACGATGTCCCACGCCCGTCCTTTTACATCCAAAGATATGGCTTCTTACCAATCAATGGTAAGTTAGAAATATCAAAGGAAAGAAGAAATGAACAAAATACTTTTGAGTAGGTAGAACGTTCTTAGTTGCTTGCTCACAATCCATCTTCAAAAAACAAACATCTTTTCAAACACATCAAACACTTTCAAAACATGAAATATTTTCAAAAAGTCCAACACTTTGTATGCATTCTTATAGAGATGAGAATCATTACAAAGTTTTCCTAAACGAAGGATCTTTTCAAAAATACTTTCAAAACCCATCACAAACACATTTCAAACAAAGAAATTTCAAAAGTGATCTAGAAAGTAACTAAGAGCCCATGGGTGACTATCGATGAAAAGGGTGCTAACACCTTCCCTATTCATAATTACCCCCCAAACTCAAGAAAACATATCAAAGGTATTTCCTGTTCTTTTCACCCTTTCATTTATTGGATAAAAGAAAAGTCGGTGGTGACTCTTGCTATCCACAATAATTTCAATTAAACACAAAACAACCAAGTCAGTTCTCCCACCGTATTACAGAACTGGAGACTCGGCTGGGGAAAATACTTAAAAGTGGGTTTACCTTAGAGTTAGATCACATTTACTTGCTTTCATTGTTTGATTTGTTTCTTTACATTTAAGGGTCCTTGTTTGGGTTTTTATTGATCCTCTACCCGGATAGGGGAATACCATTTAGGTAAGTAGCAATAGATTGTGGGGACTGAGCAGCATATACCGACATGGTTGAAACAATGGATACGTTAGTGTGACACATTTGATTGTACCGATAGCCTTTGAATTTAGTTAAGGAGAATACGGGGCCGCTGTGTGGTGTCATGAAGTACTAACTGACCTTAGAACCTTTAATTGAACAACTTGGCCATTATGAAGTAGTGAGATATCTGACTTTGGTTCCGACCAAATATTGGTTGATACTCGATGCTACGCTCATTGAGATCGGACTTTTGGGATATTTAGGTCACCAATAAAGAGGCTTGCACTAAAACAATGCCCGATGAAGAAAGATCAGTGTTGTACCCCAAAATTTTCCCTCCCATATTTCTCAAGGTTTGTCAAGAATGATCCTCAAATGGTTCAAGATTGCTCAAAAGATTGTACAGTCAAACCACCTCCTAAGTCAACTGGAATTAGGGTTTTGGTTCTTTCAAGGAATTTGAGGTTTTCAATGGTTCAATCAAGTCTCATATGCCTATATACATCCTCAAGCACCTACATGCCAAGTTTCAAGACTCACAGTGCCAATTTGCACAGTCAAAAACCTCATTTGATTCACAATCAACTGCAAGGGCAAAATGGTCATTTTGCAGTCAAAAGTCAGAATTTTTGGTAAACATCTTATTTTGTGCCCACAATCATCATTTGATCAAGTCTTGATCATGATTCCACAAGGATGGCTCAAAAATCATCGAGATGCAAAAGTTACTATTTTTAGACAGTAGAAAAGTCAATTGTATCTTGACCAGGGCATAACTTTTTCATGGTTCATCAGAAAAATTCCATCCAATGCTCATTTTGAAGGGAATGCAATTTCCTACAATCCATCTTCACACTCCAAGATCAGAAAATGCTCTCACAAGAAGTTATCAATTTCTACATTATAGGTCAAATTCAAAAGTCAACAAAAGTGCACTTTGAGTCAAAGGCCATAACTTGAGATTGGTAAATCCAAATGATATGGGACCAAAGGCATTGGTTAGAGGACTTCAAGACCTTTCCAAAAGGTCCAAGAACATGTTCATATGATCAAAATTGAGCAAGATATGCATTGGAGAAGTTGGGAAATTTTCATGAATTTGCAAAAGTCAACTTTGCTCAAAACACCTTATTTTTGCTAATGGGCCTCAAATCTCTTCTTGAAACTTCATCCATGGCCTATTCACGACCCATCAAGCTTAATTGAATTTATTTTCTTATTTTTTATTGATTAATTGGATTTTTAATTGATATTAATTCATTTAATTAATTTAAATTATAGGAAAATACAAGATTTGATTTTTAAATCTTTTTTGTGAAGCAAATATGACCTAAAAAGGCTGGCAATTTCGTGCACCAAGTCAAAGATACAAAATCTCCAAAATTGGCAACTTTGTTCAATCATGAAAATGCAAAAAGATTTGATTTTCAATCAAAGATCAAATCATCAATTCAATGGATTTTTGCTCAAGATTTTGACCTAATTCCATTCCTCTATATATATGCAAGCAAACCCTGATGCATACACGTGAGAAAGCTGCAGAAAAAGCCATAGCATATTGAGAAAATTCAAGAAAATTGCAAAACTGAGTTTTACATTCCAGGCCAATTCAAGGCAATTTGTTGATTCTAACACCTTGCAGGAGTTCCCAGGAACATGTGGCAATTGAATTCACACGCTAAAGCTCAAGGAATCATCCATTACAGAACCACGGTTTGCACATTTTATCCATAATCGTAACTCTTAATTCATGAGCATTTAACATGATTTCTTGATTGTTTTGCATTGCTAGTAATCATATGAAGCTAATGGTACAACCTAATTGAACTGAAACTCCCTAAATCACAAGATGCCATAGTTGAATTTTTAGGGTTCATAAGCTTTGAATTGGGGCTTTGCAATCCAGGAAAAATTAAGACTTGTGAGACCCATGGTTGGAATCGTGAGAATCAGACGAACATGATGCCCCCCTCGCGAAATATTTATGTGCATTGTATCTCTATTCACTATTATTCCTTGCTGTAGTTTGTGGGGGTTAAAAACCCCCGCTATCTAATGTTATATTTACAGGTACCAGCGAAGAAGACGAGGACGTGTTAATGTCCCATTGGCCAGTTCAAAAGAGCTCGCGTTTATTTTGTTTGACAACATATTTGGTTGCCTTGACGTGGTCATTGAGTATAGGGTGTTTTAGAGGTCGCCCTCTTGTCTAAAGATCCAAGTTTCCTCGAAACGGTTGCCTCGGATGAAAAGGATCTAAGACATTAGGGTTACCGCTAAGGCGTCCTACTATTGCTTTGGTGACCACATGTCCCTATAATCGAATTGTCCCGAAAAACTCCAACGACGGTGCTACCTACTTCTCAATAGTGGGATAGTACTGTCTAAAGGACATTTACACAGCTTAATTTCTTTTGAGTAGGTAGAGGTTCTCAGGTACTTGCTCTTTCAAAACAAAAACAACTTTTCACACTTACACTTTTCTGACAAAAGTTTTCAAACAACACTTCATACACTCTTGAGGACAGATACAAGAGTTAAATTGAAGTTTTCAAACAAAATTTTTTCAAAACCCACAAAGACAAGAAAAGCAAACATTTTTGAAAACATAGTGAGCAAGTACCTAAGAGCCCGTGGATAACCACAGATAGAAAGGGTGCTAACACCTTCCCTTTCTATAATCTACCTCCCGAACCGAGAAACATCTCGAAAAGGAATTTTGCTGTGCTTTTGTCCTTTCCTTGTTGGAGAAAATAAAAGACGGTGGCGACTCTTGCTTACCGCGACATTTCGCGAACCAGCATTTCAAAAACAATCAGTTCTATTTCCACCGATCATAGAACTGGCGACTCTGCTGGGGAAATTAATAAGTGAGGTGTACCTTAGGATTAGATCACCATGTTTTCAATTGTATGCCTTGAATGCTTTAATATTGTGGGCTTGTATCGGAGTTTTATAGATCCTAACCCGGATCTGGGGATACCCTTTAGAAGTAGCAATAAACTGTGAGGGAACTGTGTGGGGTATACCGACATGGTTGAAGCAGTTCCTACATTGATGTGGCACTTTGGTGAGTACCGGTAACCCTTGAGTCAAGTCAAGGAGAGTACGGGGCCGCCGCGTGGTGTCGTGAAGCATCAACTGACCTTAGAACCTTACTTGACCATCCTGGCCTCTTTAGGGGTAGTGAGATGACCGACTTTGGTGCAGTCCGAAGTTGGTAGATACTCGATACTACACTCATTGAGGGTTGTTTTCTTGGAATATTTTGGTCGCCAGTTAAGTGGCTAAATCAAAACAATGAACATAGAAAACAATCCAATGATATTGATCTCCTTAGAACCCGGTTACTATTTTCTAGGACAGGTTTTAACCAACTGAACGGAAAGAGGGTAGTACTTAAACTTCATGCTGGCCTGAAATCTAAGGGCTCTTTTGTGTGAATTGTGTGCCTTACCATGTTTGCCTTTTGTGAATACTTGTGGTGTGCCTTTATCATAACATCATAACATCATAACATCATAACATTGCATACATCCTGCATAAGGACTAACCCATTTCAAGGATCTCAAGGGTTTGTGATGCAGGTCATGATGAACCAACTGTCTAGCAAGGGGCAAAGAGGATTTATTTTCCTCTAGCCAAGGTTGTTTGGAGATCAAAACATGATGACTTGAGTCAGGGGCTATGACCCACTCGATATGGTGAGCTTTGACTCTTGAAGAAGGACTCTCAAGAACATGAAGTTCCTTCAATCAAGCTACCGGATTCAAATTCTAACAAGTTTCTTTGTTTACCCCGCGAGGTCCTTGAAAACATTGCATACATATATCGTACATATCATTGCATTACAGGTACCCCTTCTTGCAGGTCACTTATCTCCTTCGCTGTTTATTTCAGCAATCATCATGTCTTCTGAACCTTCCACTGAACAAGCTATCAAGGCCCTCCAGGCCCAGAATGCCCAGTTCCAAGAGTTGGTTATGAGTCTAGCCAAGGGTCAACAGGAGTTGAAGACCCTGATTCTGAAGAAGAAGAAGAAGAAGACCGTCTTGTTCAACACTGGACTCAGATTTGGGAATGGATTACAGAATGAGGTTGAGATGACTACCTCATCTGTAGGCAAAGACAATCCATAAGAGAGAGGGGTTCCTAGTCCCGTGGTCTCCGACAACGAGACAGATTATGATGAAGAACAGTATCCTCCTGCCGAGGATAGGTATAAACAGTTGGAGGACCGCTTAAGTGCTATGGAGATACAGAATGTGCCCGGGTTGGACTTTGGAGATCTAGGCTTATCCTCTGGGGTGGTGATCCCCCATAAGTTCAAGGCACCTGCTTTTGCCAAATACGACGGAGCCTCCTGCCCAAAGCTTCACCTCCGGTCGTATGTAAGGAAGATCCAACCTTACACCGCTGACAAGAATTTGTGGATCCATTTCTTCCAGGATAGTCTTTCAGGGACTCAACTCGAATGGTTCTATCAGCTGGATGGAGCCAGCATTCGTAACTGGGAGGAGTTGGCTACTGTGTTCTATAAGCAGTATCAGTATAATTCCGACCTCGCTCCTACGCGTACCCAACTCCAGGTATGTCACTAGGGACGAGTGAAGGATTTAAGGAATATGCTCAAAAGTGGAGAGACCTGGCTGGAAGGGTGCAGCCACCTTTAACTGACCGTGAGCTTGTTGATATGTTCTTGGGGACCCGGTCTGGTCCGTTCTTCAACCATTTAATTGGAAATTCTTCTGCCGGGTTTACAGACCTTATCTTGACTGGTGAGAGAATAGAAGCTGGTATCAAGTCTGGGAAGATACAGAAAGGTGCCTCCTCGAGCACTGAGAAGAAACCCTTCAAGAAAGAATCTAGTGCTGTCTATGGTTCAAGGAGACAGAATAGACCGGAACGCCGCCAAGCTGTCAATGCGGTGGTAATTTCAAAACCTGTTTCTGCTCCTCAGCATCATAACCAACAAAGGAGTGAGAGACCCATAAGGCAGTTCACTCGACTCAGCATGACCTTGTCCCAGATATTGCCGCAGTTACTGACAACCAATCTGGTGACTATAAAAGAAGCTCCGAAGGTTGTAAACACCACATCTCCAAAGTACAATCCCAACGCCCGCTGCGCTTATCACTCGAACAGCGCAGGGCATACTATGGATGATTCTTGGGCTCTGAAGAATAAGGTTCAGGACCTTATTGATGCTAAAGAGATAGAGTTCGAGGCGCCCGAAAGGCCCAATGTTGTGGCTGCTCCCATGCCCAAGCATGGAGTGAATGCTGTAGAGGAAGACCTGTATGTAGCCTCTGTGGATGATATTGTTACTCCACTGTTGACTGTCAAGAGGAACCTGTTGCTAGCCGGTTTATTTCCGGGATGTAGTGAAGGTTGCCGTCTGTGTTCTGTTTCACCTGCTGGTTGCCCATCTTTGAAGTCAGGTATCCAAAACCTGATGGATAATAAAGAAATCCTGTTTGAAAAGATTGTTGTTCCTGTTACCCCTACTGAAGAAGTGTCCATTGTTACTATTTACAACAATCCTCCCAAGGCTCCCCCGAGGAAGCCCGTCAAAATTACGCCTGTTCAGAAGATTGCACCTATAATCATCACTGTTCCGGGGCCCATCCCCTATACATCCGACAAAGCTATCCCTTGGCACTATGGGGCAGATGTTTATGTGCTTGGAGTTAAACAAGAGTTTGATACTAGTACCGGCGTCAGCAACATCACCGGGCCTGCCAAAGTCACCCGCAGCGTTAGGCTTTTCTCACCTGATATTGCTCCACCAACTATCCAGAGACCTATTGTCATCACACCTGCAAGTGTGCCTATCTCTCTTCCTGATCAAGTTCCTATTTCTACCCCTGTTGCCGAGTCATCTGACGCTTGGGGAAAAGGGATCGCCACTGATATGCCTGCCCAGACGGAGGAACCAAAGACAACCACTGTTGAAGCTTCCAAACAGGAGATGGAAGAGATTCTTAAGATCATCAAGAAGAGTGATTTTAATGTAGTTGAGCAGCTGGGGCACACCCCATCTAAAATTTATATGCTATCACTGTTATTTTGTTCATAGGCCCATGCCAAGGCTCTGATTACCTTCCTGAAGACGGCCCACGTGCCACAAGAAATGTCAGCTGATCAATTTACCGACTGTGTGGCCAACTTAACTGCTGATAATGGTTTGGGTTTCTCTGACGCTGATCTGACTGCTAAAGGGAAGAACCATAACGATGCCCTGCATGTTTCCATTAAATACAGGGGCACTACTCTTGCACATGTTGACACTGGTTCCTCGTTGAACGTCTTGCCCAAGAAAGCTCTAGACATGTTGGATTGCGAGAGGTTGGAACTAAAGCCAAGTAACATTGTTGTCCGGGCCTTTGACGGGTCTAAAAGGATGGTACATGGTGAGGTTGATATTCCAATCAGGGTTGGTTCTCAGGTCTTTGATTCTACATTCTATGTGATGGACATTCAGCCGTCCTATTCTTGTTTGCTGGGACGTCCATGGATCCATAAAGCTGGAGTTGTGACCTCCACACTACATCAGAAGCTTAAATACCCGGTCAGAGGGAAGATTGTGACAGTTCAGGGGAAGGAGGAATACATGGTCAGCCACCTCAACTCATTCCGGTACATAGAGATGGATGGGGAATTCATTGAGACTCCATTCCAGCACTTTGAAGAGGTTCCTCAGACACTGGCATCAGCTGAAACTGTGATTGAAGATTCTCCTTTGAAGATGGCTTCCTTAAAGGATGCCCGGGCTGTTATTGAGAAGGGTGAGTGCGCAAACTGGGGCCGACTTCCTGATTTCACTCAGAAGACTGACAATTTTGGTTTGGGTTTCACTGCAGAAGCTTAGAAGGCTGTTCGTAAGGCAAGGATTGGAAGACCTCCCGTGTTCATCAGCAACTCGGGAGTCAATGCCATTGAAGATGACGTGGAGGAATCTGAATTCGACAGCTGGATCTACCCTACGACCAACGGTGGACCAAACAACTGGACAGCGAAAGACTTCGTCCCTATTACTTTTGTGACTTAGTAATGAACTCCTTTGTTTTGAATTTGTAATAGACAATATTGTGAAACTTTATGGCCCGGTGTCTTACCCGGGGCACCGTGGCTTCATTTGTGAGGGCTTTTGTGTGTCATTTTCATATATCATTAATAAAAGCATTGGACTTTTTTTGCATTTCAAATCTTGCGTTCCTTGTCTTTCTTTATTATATATTGCAAAACAGCTATTTACACACACTCACATATACAGGTCCTAATCCACCCTGGATCTCACTGGTAACGACTCTGCTACTGCCAGTTATGACTTTGAAAATCCGATCAACTTAGCCGAAGACGAAGGTGAAGATGATTGCGAAGTGCCTGGTGAGCTTGCAAGACTGTTACTCCAGGAAGAGAGGGTCATTCAGCCACATGAAGAGCCAATGGAAACGGTAAATCTGGGTACTGAGACAGACAGAAAGGAAGTCAAGATTGGTGCCAATCTAGAGTCTAGTGTGAAACAACGGTTGATTCAGATGCTGCATGACTACGTGGAAATCTTTGCCTGGTCTTACGCAGATATGCCTGGGTTGGATACTGACATTGTGGTTCATCACCTGCCTACCAAGGAAGAATGCCCTCCGGTAAAACAGAAGGTCCGCCGTATGCGCCCTGAGATGTCCGAGAAAATCAAGGCCGAGGTTATGAAACAATTCGATGCCGGTTTTCTAGCAGTAACTTCTTACCCTCAGTGGGTTGCCAACGTGGTTCCAGTGCCGAAGAAAGATGGTAAGGTCCGAATGTGTGTTAACTACAGGGATTTGAACAGGGCGAGCCCCAAGGATGACTTCCTGCTGCCTCACATCGACGTTCTGGTTAACAACACTGCTCAGCATAAGGTATTCTCCTTCATGGACGAATTCTCCGGTTATAATCAAATCAGGATGGCTCCTGAAAACATGGAGAAGACCACTTTTGTTACTCAGTGGGGCACCTTTTGCTACAAGGTCATGCCTTTTGGGTTGAAAAATGATGGGGCAACCTACTAATGTGCCATGGTTGCTTTGTTTCATGACATGATCCATCATGAGATTGAAGTATACGTCGATGATATGATTGCAAGGTCCCAAACTGAGGAGGAACACCTTGACCATCTACAGAAGCTGTTTGACCGGTTGAAGTTGTACAAGCTGAGGTTGAACCCGAACAAGTGCACCTTCGGGGTGAGATCTGGAAAACTACTAGGTTTCGTCGTGAGCGACAAAGGTATTCAAGTGGACCCTGCCAAAGTGAAAGCCATACAAGAGATGCCAGTTCCCAAGACAGAGAAAGAGGTCAGAGGCTTTCTAGGACGGCTGAACTACATTTCCCGATTCATCTCGCACCTGACTGCTACTTGTGAGCCAATTTTCAAGCTACTGAAGAAAGATCAAGTAGTACGTTGGAACGATGAATGTCAGGCCGCTTTCGAAAGAATCAAAGAATATCTCCAAGAGCCACCCATTCTTATGCCACTGGTTGAAGGGAGACCTATAATCTTATACTTGACAGTACTTGACAATTCAATGGGGTGTGTGCTGGGGCAGCATGACGAGTCTGGCCGAAAAGAGCACGCTATTTATTACCTTAGCAAAAAGTTTACCGACTGTGAGACCCGATACTCACTGCTCGAGAAAACTTGCTGCGCTTTGGTATGGGCTGCTCGCCGGCTAAGACAATATATGTTGACTCACACTACTCTGCTGATTTCAAAGATGGATCCAATCAAGTATATCTTCGAAAAGCCTGCCTTGTCCGGAAGAATAGCAAGATGGCAGATGATCTTGACTGAATATGACATCCAGTACACGACTCAAAAAGCAATCAAGGGAAGTGTGTTGGCAGACCATTTGGCACATCAGGCAGTGGACGATTACCAATCTATGAACTTTGAATTTCTAGATGAGAATATCATGGTAGTGACTGATTGTGAAATACCTGGACCGGATGAAGGACCTGAGGAAGGATCCCGATGGTCTATGCACTTTGACGGAGCCTCAAACGCTTTGGGTAACGGTATTGGTGCTGTGATCATATCTCCTAAAGGCTCTCATACTCCACTTACCGCCCGATTATGCTTCAACTGCACCAACAACATGGCGGAGTATGAAGCATGCATCATGGGTCTTCGAGCCGCAATTGACCTAAGGATCAAGTTTCTGAGTGTCTTCAGAGATTCCGCTCTTGTGATCAGTCAGATCAAAGGCGAGTGGGATACGAAACACCCAAATCATATTCCTTACAAGAAGTATGTGTTGACATTGATTCCCCATTTCGAGGAGGTAACCTTTGAACACTTCCCAAGAGAGGAGAATCAGTTGGCGGACGCGCTGGCTACGATGTCTTCTATGTTCAAATTCAAATGGGACAACGAGGCTCCCCGGATCATTATTTGGAAATTAGATGAACCTGCACATTGCTGTGATCTTGAGACCGAAGAGGTAACAAAAAAGCCTTGGTATCATGAAGTGAAGAGGTACCTCGAAGCTCAAGAATACCCCGAGGGCGCATCTGTTAATGACAAGAAGTTTCTGAGAAGGTTCGCGGCAAAGTTCTTCCTCAGCAATGACATTCTTTACAAACGTAACCATGATTCAACCTTACTGCGTTGTGTGGATAAGATTGAAGCAGAAAGGATCATGGCAGAGCTGCATGAAGGTACCTTCGGAACGCATTCCAGTGGACATACCATGGCAAAGAAAATCCTTCGGGCAGGATATTACTGGTCCACAATGGAAGTCGACTGTTATCAACATTCTCGGACGTGTCACAAATGCCAGATCTATGCTGATAAGGTGCACATTCCTCCAGTTACTTTGAACGTCTTGATAGCACCTTGGCCTTTTGCAATGTGGGGCATTGATATGATCGGCGAGATCAGACCTACGGCATCCAACGGGCATCGTTTCATCCTGGTAGCGATTGATTACTTTACGAAGTGGGTTGAAGCAGCTTCCTTTGCCACCGTAACCAAGAATGTCGTGGCACGATTCATTCGGCATAACCTTATCTGTCGATACGGTGTACCAGAGAGGATCATTACGGATAATGGTACCAATCTTAACAAAAAGATGATCACTGAGCTCTGCAAGCAATTCAAGATACAGCACCACAACTCTTCTCCCTACCGGCCGAAGATGAATGGGGCTGTAGAAGCAGATAATAAGAATATTAAGAAGATTGTGCAGAAGATGACAGTGACCTACAAAGATTGGCACGAGATGTTACCATTTGCTCTTCATGGGTACCGTACCTCAGCACGGACGTCAACAGGGGCAACACCCTTTTCCTTGGTATACGGCATGGAGGCAGTCCTGCCCATTGAAGTTCAGATACCCTCTCTCCGGATCATGAAGGATGCAGGTTTGAGCGAAGACGACTGGATCCAGACCCGGCTTGATCAACTAAACCTAATCGACGAAAAGAGACTCACTGCTATCTATCATGGTCAGACGTACCAAAAACGGATGATCAAGGCATTTAACAAGAAAGTCAGAAGACAAGAGTATCAAGTCGGAGACCTGGTAATCAAGCGCATCATCCTACCTCAAGGTGATCCCAGGGGCAAATGGACCCCTACGTATGAAGGGCCATTTGTGGTTAAGAATATCTTCTTAGGAGGAGCGATGATTCTAACCACCATGGATGGTGACGACCTTCCTCACCCCGCCAATGCAGACATAGTAAAAAGATACTACGCATGATTAAAGACCCGCTAGGTCGACTGGCCTAGGCAAAAATAAGGGCTCCCCGGCGAACCAAAAGGGTTCGGGAAAAAATAAAAGAAAAAAAAAATTTGTACACCCGGCAAGTCGAAAACGTGAAAAGGCGGCTTGGGCAAAAATGGGTATCCCGGTGGACTGAAAACCCGAAAGGGCGGTCCAGGCAAAAGTTAGGGATAAGCGTAATACTATGTCTCATTGGATCACCCTGCATCCAGACTTCAGTATCATCTATCAGGCTCGGACGACACCAATCAATCGGATTCATCTTCAACTAAGCAGCAAAGTGATGAGACGCTTGAAGACATAAAGGTGATATCAGAGTTGGAACCCAGTGGGATTTTTCACATAGCTGTTTTGTTTTCCTTTTCACAAATTGTATAAACTCTATTTTTCCGGCGGCGTTCTCTTACTAGGACGTCAGCCTCTTGTACAGAAAACGCCTATTTACAGGCAAACTTCAAAATCAATACAAGCTCACTTTTCCAGACAAATTTCAAATTGTTTTTCCTTTATCTGTTTTGTTTTGCAAAGAACGTCCAATGTTCATTTTTGATATATGCATTTGACATTAAACTGCTATTCACAAATATTTGCATACGAAACAAAGGACTAATTACAGGTGACATCGGAAGTAGGGGCAATAAGAATTGTCTAAGCGATCTAGTTGCTTTGTCCACCAAGGTACCAAGGTAAGTTCAGCTGAAGAATATGACCAAGATACCTTCACTCCCCACAGAGTAAGCCAAGATTCAACAATACTCTCCCCAAGCAGAGTTGGCCTCCCATCAGCCCTAAAAAAGGCACAGTATCCCCAGCAAGTCAGCAATACTCTCCCCCAAGCAGAGTTGGTCTACCATCAGTCCTGGAAAAGTTGGGTATCCCCAGAAGATCTTAATATTCCCTAGCAGAGTATACAGTTATTCCTCAGCAAGCATCCCCGGCAGTCTTAATATTCCTCGACAGAAATATAAGATTGTTCCCCGGTGGAATACAAGATATCCCCAGTGGAGCCAATTCCCCAGCGCAGTCTAAAAGGAAGCTTCCCCGCCAGAGTTGAATCTTCTCCCCAGTAGATTCTGGAAGCTTATTCCCTGCAAAGTACAAATACCTCTCCCTAGCCATATTCAGAGGTTATCCCCACCAGAGTCTAACTGGGTTATCCTCAGCAAGTTATTGCAACGGAAAGATCATCCCCAGCGAAGTTCTTTCTATCCCCAGTGGAGTTTATCAAAATCCTCAACAGAGCTTATCAACGGAGTCCCCAACGGATTTATCGTTAAAATCTCAGCGAAGCATCTCTTCTCACAGAGTAATTCCCCGCAGAGTAATCTCTTCACCAGGTTTACTCCCCAACAGAGTCATCTTCTCCTACCGGTTTATTCTTGCAATCATCTTCGTTCATCATCCCCAGTGGAAACGAAGAATTCAACTATACTCTTCAACATCAGCCCAGGATTCAACAAACTCCCTGGAATTTGTCAAGGATTTATTTTCCCATACGAAAATACATTCATAAACATATCACAGTTCACATCACCTAGTTACATACATGATAAAGTGCATATGACACGATCTCATTTATTTTTGAGAACATCATGACATCATGCATTTCATACATCATGACACTGCATGCAACTAATGTTTTGCCTTTTCAGGAAAAGGTCAATCCAAAGATGATTACCATCAACCTTTTTCAAGTTCCAGATCAACACCTGTAACTAGCCAGGAAATATCTGTGGACGACTGATTGTAGATCTATACCTGAAACCAGACAGGAAAGTTATCTACATTGAAGAGATTGAAGGTTAATACATGTAGCAAGCCAGGAAACCATCTTTCTTTCTCGGGTCAGAGATTAATAACTGAAACCAGCCAGGATAACTATCTCCCCGACCACCCTTTCTTAAGTTCCGGATCAACACCTATAACTAGCCAGGAAATATCTGTGGACGACCGATTATAGGTTAACACCTGAAACCAGACAGGAAAGCCACCTATAGGAAGAGATTGAAGATTAACACCTGTAACAGGCCAGGAAACCATCTTTCTTTCTTAGGTCAGAGATTAACACCTGAAACCAGACAGGAAAACTATCTCCTCGACCAACCCCACCTTAAGTTCTGGATTAATACCTATAACTAGCCAGGAAATATCTGTGGACGACTGATTGTAGATCTATACCTGAAACTAGACAGGAAAGTTATCTACATGAAGAGACTGAAGATCAATACCTGTAGCAAGCCAGGAAGACAATTTTTTTTCTCAAGTAAGAGATTAATACCTGAAACCAGACAGGAAAACTATCTCATTGGCCAGCCTTTTTCAAATTCCAGATCAACACCTGTAACTAGCCAGGAAATATCTGTGGACGACGGATTGTAGATTAATACCTGAAACCAGACAGGAAAACTATCTACTTGACCATCATGAAGTAACCCTACACCGGTTCCTTCTCTTCCAAGAAGTAGTTTTACACAGACTCATCATCAGGCAACCCTACACAGGTTCCATCTTTCAACCTACCAAGTTACCATTCAACAAACAATTTCCAGATGGCATCTATAAGCCCATCCTTCTACCAACAATCTCCAGATGGCATCTATAAGCCCATCCTCCTATCCATCATCTTTCCAAATGGCATCTGTAAGCCCATTCCCGACATCACATTGCTGATACTACACTATGCGAGTGCAAATTTCTGGGCACTTTAGTGTTCAATCATCTTCCACCTTCGGATCAAGAAAGGCACGCAAGCCAATCTACATCCTCAGGTTTAAGAAGATTGAACAGGGGCAACTGTTGTACCCCAAAATTTGCCCTCCCATATTCCTCAAGGTTTGTCAAGAATGATCCTCAAATGGTTCAAGATTGCTCAAAAGATTGTACAGTCAAACCACCTCCTAAGCCAGCTGGAATTAGGGTTTTGGTTCTTTCAAGGAATTTGAGGTTTTCAATGGTTCAATCAAGTCTCATATGCCTATATACATCCTCAAGCACCTACATGCCAAGTTTCAAGACTCACAATAATTTGCACAGTCAAAAACCTCATTTGATTCACAGTCAACTGTAAGGGCAAAGTGGTCATTTTGCAGTCAAAAGTCATAATTTTTTGTCAACATCTTATTTTGAGCCCACAATCATCATTTGATCAAGTCTTGATCATGATTCCACAAGGATGGCTCAAAAATCATCAAGATGCAAAAGTTACTATTTTTGGACAGTAGAAAAGTCAACTGTATCTTGACCAGGGCATAACTTTTTCATGTTTCATCAAAAAAATTCTATCCAATGCTCATTTTGAAGGGAATGCAATTTCCTACAATCCATCTTCACACTCCAAGATCAGAAAATGCTCTCACAAGAAGTTATCAATTTCTACATTATAGGTCAAATTCAAAAGTCAACAAAAGTGCACTTTGAGTCGAAGGCCATAACTTGAGATTGGTAAATCCAAATGACATGGGACCAAAGGCATTGGTTAGAGGACTTCAAGACCTTTCCAAAAGGTCCAAGAACATGTTCATATGATCAAAATTGAGCAAGATATGCATTGGAGAAGTTGGGAAATTTTCATGAATTTGCAAAAGTCAACTTTGCTCAAAACACCTTATTTTTGCTAATGGGCCTCAAATCTCTTCTTGAAACTTCATCCATGTCCTATGCACGACCCATCAAGCTTAATTGAATTTATTTTCTTATTTTTTATTGATTAATTGGATTTTTAATTGATATTAATTCATTTAATTAATTTAAATTGTAGGAAAATACAAGATTTGGTTTTTAAATCTTTTTTGTGAAGCAAATATGACCTAAAAAGGCTGGCAATTTCGTGCACCAAGTCAAAGATACAAAATCTCCAAAATTGGCAACTTTGTTCAATCATGAAAATGCAAAAAGATTTGATTTTCAATCAAAGATCAAATCATCAATTCAATGGATTTTTGCTCAAGATTTTGACCTAATTCCATTCCTCTATATATATGCAAGCAAACCCTGATGCATACACGTGAGAAAGCTGCAGAAAGAGCCATAGCATATTGAGAAAATTCAAGAAAATTGAAAAACTGATTTTTACATTCCAGGCCAATTCAAGGCAATTTGTTGATTCTAACACCTTGCAGGAATTCCCAGGAACGTGTGGCAATTGAATTCACACGCTAAAGCTCAAGGAATCATCCATTACAGAACCACGGTTTGCACATTTTATCCATAATCGTAACTCTTAATTCATGAGCATTTAACATGATTTCTGGATTGTTTTGCATTGCTAGTAATCATATGAAGCTAATGGTACAACCTAATTGAACTGAAACTCCCTAAATCACAAGATGCCATAGTTGAATTTTTAGGGTTCATAAGCTTTGAATTGGGGCTTTGCAATCCAGGAAAAATTAAGACTTGTGAGACCCATGGTTGGAATCGTGAGAATCAGACGAACATGATGCCCCCCTCGCGAAATATTTATATGCATTGTATCTCTATTCGCTATTATTCCTTGCTGTAGTTTGTGGGGGTTAAAAACCCCCGCTATCTAATGTTATATTTATAGGTACCAGCGAAGAAGACGAGGACGTGTTAATGTCCCATTGGCCAGTTCAAAAGAGCGCGCGTTTATTTTGTTTGACGGCATATTTGTTAATTTCCCTATATAATAATTGCATATTATCTAAATAACAAAAGCATGCAGGTGGTGTAGTGGTTGAGCGCTTGTCCAATAAGCATTGGGACCTGGGTTTGAGTCTCGGGTCCCCCAAAACGCTTATGTTATTTTTTCTAACATATTCATGTGCAGAGTTCCAAAGGATGTCCACCATGTGCTTCACATATCCATGTGCCATGTGGCTTCAGGCATCAATCTAATGGTCCTGAGTGGGAGACCATCATACTCCCAGTCAACACGCGTCCTGGACAATCCAAAAGGTCAAAGAGGCTTGCAGTTTGTTGGGCCTGAGAATTTCCAAACATACCTCCATATTGGGCCAGCACCCCCCTGGTTTATTCTTCTTTTTTATATTTTTTCCTTTAATTATTTCACTATTAATTATTATTATTATCACTTAATTAAACAAATTAATTTTTTTCATAATAAATCCAGAAAACATAAAAAATAATAATATTTTTATTTATTAAATTTAATTAGTTATTTTGTAAATAAATACTAACAAATTAATTTAGTCTTTTTAATTAGGTTAATTTTTGATATTTTCACAATAATTTAAAATAAATTAGAATTAGGGTTTTTACTAACTTTTGACTATATTTTATTTATTTCCTTGAGACATTAAAAAACCAAAAAATATTTCTTTCTTTTAATTAATTAATTAGGTTTAATTTAATTTAATTCATAAACAACCAAAAACTTCTTTCTTTCTCAAAAAGGGTGAAAACCCTAAAGACTTCTCTGATTCAATGCTTCTCGCGCATATTCTTTTTGATTCATATTTTTGATCCATATTTATGTAATTGCCCTGAGGATGTAATAGTGTTAATTAGGACTTTTTATCGCTTTCTTTATTTTTCCGCAATTTACTTTTCAAGGGTTTGTTTTTGGCGATGTAAATATCTGACGCCTTGTAATAGCTTTAGTTTATTTTCCACACTATTAACTGTTAGATGTATGTTAATTAGGCTATGCATGACAAGACTTATCTCTGAAAATAAAATCAACCCGTAGCTCACCATAACATGTGCAAAGATAACTTAACATGAATCCTGACACACTCGCACATGCCACTCCTAGGGTACGCCTCACTTGGTTGCCTTGACGTGGTCATTGAGTATAGGGTGATTTAGAGGTCGCCCTCTTGTCTAAAGATCCAAGTTTCCTCGAAACGGTTGCCTCGGATGAAAAGGATCTAAGACATTAGGGTTACCGCTAAGGCATCCTACTATTGCTTTGGTGACCACATGTCCCTATAATCGAATTGACCCGAAAAACTTCAACGACGGTGCTACCTACTTCTCAATAGTGGGATAGTACTGTCTAAAGGACATTTACACAGCTTAATTTCTTTTGAGTAGGTAGAGGTTCTCAGGTACTTGCTCTTTCAAAACAAAAACAACTTTTCGCACTTACACTTTTCTGAAAAAAGTTTTCAAACAACACTTCATACACTCTTGAGGACAGATACAAGAGTTAAATTGAAGTTTTCAAACAAACTTTTTTCAAAACCCACAAACATAAGAAAAGCAAACATTTTTGAAAACATAGTGAGCAAGTACCTAAGAGCCCGTGGATAACCACGGATAGAAAGGGTTCTAACACCTTCCCTTTCTATAATCCACCTCCCGAACCGAGAAACATCTCGAAAAGGAATTTTGCTGTGCTTTTGCCTTGTTGGAGAAAATAAAAGACGGTGGCGACTCTTGCTTACCGCGACATTTCGCGAACCAGCATTTCAAAAATAGTCAGTTCTATTTCCACCGATCACAATCAGTGATATTGAGATTCCCTAGAACCCGATTACTTTCTAGGACAGTTTGAGCTAACTAAACTTCAAGAGGGTACTTACCTATAAACTCCATGCAAGCCTAAACCTAATGATTTGTTTGTTTTGTTTGTACATAACGACTTGTTTGCTTTTTCCTTTGTATGATTACTTGTATATAACATCATGACATTATACCATGGCATTTTCAATAACCGTTTCAAGGATCTCAAGGGCCTGTGATGCAGGGACATGTTGAACCAAACGTCTATCAAGGGGCAAGAGGTTTTATTTTCCTCTAACCAAATTCCGTCAAAGACCAAAGCATGATAACTTGAGTCAAGGGCTATGACCCACTTGACATGGTGAGCTTGATTCTCGTGGAAGAATGTTCAACAATACGAAGTTCTTCACTCAAAGTTGTGATCAAAGTTTAACTTCTAACATTTTCTTGTGTTTACCCCACGAGATCCTTGAAAACATCACATCCACATAACATGGATGTCATCATAACAAGTTTTCCCCATACAGGTTTCCTCATCGGCTTATTGTTTATTTTAAGAGAGATGGCTCTAGAGAAAACAGTTAAAGATCTCCAAGCTCAGAATGCCCAGTTCCAACAAATGTTCCAGAACTTAGCCAAGGGGCAAGAAGATCTGAAAGCACTCTTCACCAAAGGGAGCAAGAAGAAAACTAAGGAGAAGGCTATCATGCTTAACATAGGAAGAAGGTTCAAGAAGCCTGCCCAACTAGCTCAAAAAGAAGATGCTTCTTCTGAAGAATAAGACAATCAAGAAGAGGAATCTAGAAGCACTAGAGATAGGGATAACCAAGCTACTAAGGATGAATACTATTCTGAGGAGCAGTATCCACCGGTGGATGAAAAATACAAACAGCTTGAAGACAGACTAAAGGCTATGGAGATCCAAGTTGTGCCTGGCTTGGACTTTGGAGACTTGGGTTTGATTCCTGGGGTAGTCATTCCCCACAAATTCAAGACCCCTATCTTTGCCAAGTATGACGGGGTCTCTTGTCCTAAGATGCATCTGAGATCTTATGTCCGCAAGATTCAGCCACACACCACTGATCAGAAGTTGTGGGTTCACTTTTTCCAAGAGAGTCTATCTGGGACGCAGTTGGAGTGGTTTTAACAATTGGAAGGGACCAATATCCACACCTGGGAGGATCTGGATGTTGGTTTCTACAAGCAGTACCAATACAATGTTGATCTTGCACCAACTCGTGTGCAGTTGCAGAATATGACCATGGGTTCCAATGAGGGCTTCAAAGAATATGCCCAAAAATGGAGAGACCTGGCTGGCAGGGTGCAGCCACCCTTAACTGATAGGGAGCTGATTTATATCTTTATGGGAACTTGGACAGGACCTTTCTTCAATCACCTAATCATAAGCTCCTCAGCTGGGTTCACCGAGCTGATTCTAACTATGGAACGAGTCGAAAAAGGAATTAAAAGCAGAAAAATCTAGATGGATGCATCTTCAAGTACTAAAAAGAAGACGTATATTGGGAAGAAAGAGTCCAATGCTATGTACGGCCAAAAGGGTCGTAACAAGAATAACCACGATCATTATATGGGGGCAGTCCTGATCTCTAGTCCAGCATCAGTGCAACAACAACAATGAGGAAATCAGTGAAGGCAAGACGAGCCCAAGAGACAGTTTACCAAAATCAACATGCCACTGTCTCAAGCATTGCAACACACATTGGGGATGAATCTGATTACGTTGATAGGACCTCATCCAAACCCCAAAACTTCTTCTCCTAACTACAATCTCGATGCAATATGTGCCTATCATTATGGTAACCCTGGGCATGATACTAACAATTGTTGGGCGCTGAAATACAAGATTCAAAATAGGATTGATGCCAAGGAGATTGAATTCGGCCCTCCTGAGACTCCCAATGTGATCACTGCTCCCATGCCAAATCATTGAAGAGCGTCCAATTCATTTTGAAATTTTCAATTGTAATTTCTTTTGTTGGTTCGGACACTTGCCTATAATGTCAAACTTTGTTTCATTAATACATTGCATATGTTTTTATTGAATTAATCCATTCGTTTTCACTATATTTAATTTGTGCTTTTTACTCCCTTTTGTGATATTCAAGTCTCGTTAAAAGTTGTAAGCCTTTAGAGGGAGGATGACGAAAACAATGCCATAATCTCATATAGTATGCTTTTGAATAGACCTTGCTGATGATGTACAATGTTTCTTTCAATTCCTAAATAGTGGAGTTATAAGGAAGATAATCCCTAGTCAACCCCTTTGAGCCAAAGAAGTAGGAGTTTTCTTTTTCACACAAATTAAAACCTTTAATCAAAACCTAGGGCATGGTTAGTTTCTCATTTAATTGAAAAGTGTGTTCAGTCACAAGCTTTCACTTTATACACAACGGATGACATCAAGAACGTCCTTCTGAATCAGAAAACAGTGATGGTTCCCTATAAAATAGGCAGTCGTTATCTCTCAAAAGAAAAGCCTACTAAGTCAAAACCTACGAAGGATACTTGAGAAAAATTGGGGCATCCCGCTGACTATAATCTCAAAACAGTCCGGCAAAAAATAGGGACAATAAACCAAAAAGGGAGGTCGCTATAAACCCTCGACAAACATGGAAAATGTTGCAAAAATGATTGCCTTCTCCAACAAACTTAACTCGTCCGAACCATCACCAAAACATCATTCCAGACTCAATTGGAATTCAAAACGCACATTTAACTGAGTATAGGACCGGAGAACATCATGAAGAGAGGGTTGGGTACAAACACACTTTGAGCCTTATCCTTTCTTTCTTAAAACCATGAACCAGACCACGTTACAACCCCTTAAAACTCCTAATTGAAGCATGGGTTGGTTCGAAAGCATATTGTTACAAAAGGTGTCCTGACTCTTGTAAGGCTAACTGCAAATCCTGAGTTAAATTCATATTCTTACAAAACTCTTTATTTGTTAAAACTGCATTCTCAAAACTTCAAGACAAGCATAAACTTTGCATTGTTTGAATATCGCTGTGTGCATATAACTATTTGTTTGACAACAGAGAAATTCACACGATGAACATCCAATGAACGGGAATTCTCTCAAGAAACAGAATCACTTCAAATGGGAAGACACATCCAAATTACAAATATCCCATAATAAAGGGGGCATGACATGTTATAGTCCAACCCATATGTGGCAGTCAAGTCGAGACTCCAAGAAATCTCTCAAGAAGTGTTGAATAACCAGGGGCAGGTCTGCCTCAGAATCACTTGGGGCACGGAACATGAATTCCAGCAAAGGGTCACGTACGGCCAAGCACACATTGTCTGGCAGTGCTATAACACTTACTACTATAGAAAACGACAAATAACCACAAAGTCCCCTTCATAAGGTGATCCCTAGTGAAGTCACCAGAGCCATATCTATAAGGTTATCCCTACAGAATAATCTTCACGAATAAGGGTACAAACCCCACAAGGCCAAGTTCATGGATATCCCCACAACGTTAGATCCATGCAATCACCAGCCAGAGTTTCAACCTCCGGAAAATTTCTCCCCAGCTGAGTTGGTCTCAAGAAGAATCCTCGAGGAGTTCTGCCACAAGAAAACACCTCCCCAGCAGTTCGTCAAATATCCTCTTCAACATGGTTTATTTCCCCAACAAAGTACAGATTCCCTAGCTTAAGTTTGCCTCTCATGCTATTACAAATTAAGGGACCACAACCCCTAATCCCTAGTGAAGTCGTCAACAGAGTCATTGCTATCTCCGAAGTTACTAAAGCCTAGACGCGACCAGATAATAGTTCAACATTTCCAATTCCTGAAACCTGGACCCGACTAGATAACGATAAATCTCAATTCCAAGTTACTAAAGCCTAGACCCAACCAGATAACAGTTTAATTCTTACAGATTACTAGTAAAACTCCTTCTCCCCCAATAGAGTTTGCCACTATCCCCAGTGATTTGAGGTAAAGCCTGGGATCCGACCAGATAACAATTAACTTCCTTATCCCTAGCAAGTTGGTGTGAAACCTGGAACCCGACCAGATAACAACTAACTTTTAAGAGGTAATTCCCCACTAGAGAAACAAAAGACTAGAACTCCTGAACTCTTTCCCTCAAGCAGAAATCAACACTCTCCATGGAGTTTTCCTTCAAGCAGAAGTGAATATTCCCCTTCGGAGTTCTCATCAAACAACAAAACAGGATTCCCCAATGGAAACATCCTAAAACAAGGTCTGAAGAGGAGCATACTCTTCATCCCCAACAATAGTCTGAGATTTCATTTCCCAAGGCTCACCAACGTTTGTAAAGGATTTATTTTCCCAGACAAAGATACACTTCAACAACATTTCACATTTCATACGTCATAGCATATACATACGAAACGCATATAAAACAATCTCATTTAATTTGAGAATACCATTACACAATGCATTTCATACACCATAACATTGCATACAACTAACTCTTTATCTTTTCAGGAAAGATCAATCAACAGATAATTATCATCAACAATTTTCAATAGGTCCAAGATTAGTTCCTGAAACAAGGCAGAGTAATTATCTATACGACCAGAGGCAGCTTCACACGGGCTCATCATGAAGTAATCTTATATGGATTCCTTCTAAATTCCAGATGCAGCTTCACACAGGCTCATCATGAAGCAATATTACACGAGTTCCTTCTAATTTCCGAATATAGCTTCACACGGGCTCATCATGAAGCAATCTTACATGGGTTCCTTCTAATTTCTAGATACAGTTTCACACGGACTCATCCTGAAGCAACCCTAACCAAGTTCCTTCTCATAATTTCCAGATGAAGTTTCACACAGACTCATCTTGAAGCAACCCTACCCAGGTTCCTTCTCATAATTTTCAGATGAAGTTTCAAACGGACTCATCCTAAAGCAACCCCACCCAGGTTCCTTCCCAAAATTTCCAGATGAAGTTTCACACGGACTCATCCTGAAGCAGCCCTACCCAGGTTCTTTCTCATAATTTCCATATGAAGTTTCACACAGACTCATCCTGAAGCAGCCCTACCCAGGCTCCTTCTCATATATTTCCAGATGAAGTTTCACACGGACTCATCCTGAAGCAACCTTACCCAGGTTCCTTATCATAATTTCTAAATGCAGTTTCACATGGACTCATCCTGAAGCAACCCTACCCAGGTTCCTTCTCATAATTTCCAGATGAAGTTTCACACAGACTCATCCCAAAGCAGCCCTACCCAGGCTCCTTCTCATATATTTCCAGATGAAGTTTCACACTAACTCATCCTGAAGCAACCCTACCCAGGTTCCTTCTCATAATTTTCAGATGCAGTTTCACACAGACTCATCTTGAAACAACCCTACCCAGGTTCCTTCTCATAATTTCCAGATGCAATTTCACACGAACTCATCCTGAAGCAACCCTACCCAGGTTCCTTCTCATAATTTCCAGATGAAGTTTCACACTGACTCATCCTGAAGCAACCCTACCCAGGTTCCTTCTCATATAATTCAGATGCAGTTTCACACGGACTCATCCCAAAGTAGCCCTACCCAGGCTCCTTCTCATATATTTCCAAATGTAGCTTCACACAGGCTCATCTTGAAGCAATCTTACACAGTTTCCTTCTAATGTATTTCTAAATGCAGCTTCACAAAGGCTCATCACAGGTTCCTTCTAATACATTTCCAGATGCGGCTTAACACGGGTCCATTCTAGCATATCATTCAGAATTAAATCGACCAAAGATTTATTTTTATACTTCTCCCAGCTATGGTCAAGCTTAGACTTAGTCTAATTTCTATTAATAATCACTTTTGGATGGCATCTATAAAACCATCTCCGACAACTCTTCACCATCTCTCCGAATGGCATATTTAAGCCCATTCCCTACGCAATCAACCAACACATAGTCGAGTGCAAATTTCTGGGCAATCTAGTGTTCAATCATCTTCTACCTTCAATCTACGAACGACAACATGCCATACTCGCTTTTCAGGTTTAAGAAGATTGAACAGGGGCAACTGTTGTACCCCAAAATTTTCCCTCTCATTTCTCAAGAATTTTCTCATAAATATCTCTATTTAATTCAAAATTGCATAAGGTTTGATTAGCTCAAGATAACTCCTCAACATTGTTGGCTCAAATTAAGGTTTGGGTTTGGACAAGTACAATTATACTTTTAATGCCCCATATAGTTTCCATGGATCATATTGGGCTCTCAAGCATCAGGTCGAAGAAAGGAGGAAGAGGAAACTGTCGAAAGGGCAAAGCTGATTGAAAAGGAGTAGTGGGCAGATTTTGACAATTCGAAGAAGAGCAAGCTTTCTTCGATCCCAAAGCTTCTAATGAGGCATTGGCTTCCTTCAAAGCAACCTGCTTAGATCCATAAATCAATGACTTCCTTCATGCTTGGTTCGATCCACAAAGCAATGGTTTCCTTCATGCTTGCTTTAATCCATAAAGCAATGACTTCCTTCATGCTTGCTTCGATCCATAAAGCAATTACTTCCTTCATTCTTGCTTCGATCCACAAGGCAATTATTTCCTTCATGCTTGCTTCGATCCACAAAGCAATGACTTCCTTCAAGCTTGCTTCAATCCACAAGGATAGTTGGTTGTGGCATTTGAAGGTTGTGGATCTATGTGATCAAAATGAAAGGGCAAAATATTCGATTCAAGGAATCAAGTTGAAGACAAAATCCATAGGCCATGCCCCATAATCTTGCTTTGCAGGCCTCAAACTCGGGTTTCACTCCATAATTATTTATTTACACAATGAATTAAGCTCTTACCCAAGCATTTAAAGTATTGTCCAAGCCAATTTTCCCTTAATGGAACAAAGTTACCATTGCCATTTTTAGAATAGCAAGCTTTATGCAAATTGTCAATGCATTGAGTCATGTGACCTTTATCTCTGATTGAAAGCAACATCAAAAGCATGAGTCAAATCTCCCGCGCCCAACAAACATCAGGTCATGCTTGTACTTGAACTTTGGAACCATGAAAATCCATTAAACTGGATTTTTCGTTTTCAACCAAACCATAATTTGTTGTCTTGCAAATATGATTACTTCAAATTCCCAAACCTTTTCTCTATAAATAGAGAGACCATTTGAAAGCTAAAGGGGCCATATTATTGTGTGTTGAAAAATCCTCAAACACTCCCAAACTCTCAAAAAACTCAGAACCTGCACATAAGCACAAAACTTGGCACATCCTGAATTTACACACAAAAATCTCAAGTCCCTTCACGCATTAGTGATCCTTTCGATTCACTCCCGCTTCCATATACCATCCTTTTGATTCACTCTCAGTTTCCATATACCAGCCTTTCGATTCACTACCAGCTTCCATATACCATCCTTTCAATTCAGTGAATTTTAAAGCAAAACAGTGATCCCACTAGCTCAATGAAGGTCGAAGCAGGCTTAATCCATCATCAAACCGTTCCTGGAGGTTCTGTCGAAGTCCCTCAAGTTTCACTCCAAGAGGTGAGTTTTCTTAAACTTGGAACTCTTCATTTAAACATCATTTGCATATACTTTGTGAAGGAAAAGTGTAGATATCATGTCTAGGAAGCTAACCATGTCCATAGTTTTGATTATCATTTCTTGTACATTAAAAATTTCATCTCTGAACAGTTAGTTTTTAGTTTTGGTATTGAACAAAATTCATGTTAGCCTTACATCCATAGCTGTTGAAAATTATGTGGTTAGGTTCATATTTAAATCTTAGGCAAATTTGATGTTTACACTTTTTTTGATTCGACTTAGAAATGAGGCTTTTAGAAGCTTAACAAATGGAGTCATCATGGCCTATGCGCACAAGGGGGAGAAATCTGGACATTTCGCTATTCAGAAACAAGTCTGTTCTACAAACGGATGAAGCAGACCACCCTAGTGGTACGAATAGCGCGCACTAAGGCTTGCCTTGTCGAAGATCATGGGTTCAAGCCCCAACGAGACCTTTTGTCATTTTTTATATTTTATCACTTTGTGTCTTTTGCAGGAAGCGCACCTGGGCCTCCACAGTCGGGCTTCGACATTTTTATGTTTCTGACCCCCTACTTACTAACTAACAAACAGGCCCTGGGCCCAAACACAAAACTGTTTTCTACATAAAATATGTTTTAAACACAAAAATTGTTTTCTACGCAAAAAAACCAAAAATATATATTTAAATTATTTAGTTTATTTTATTTAACTTCTTACAATGAAAAATACCAAAAACATTTTCCTATTTATTTTCTTTTCTTTAACTTAATCTTAATTTTTCTTTAGTTTAATTAAATTTCCTTTTAGTTAAATAAGCCAAAATATTTCTTTAACAAAATCAAAACAAATTTATTTTCTTTTCATTCATGTCTTATACATTATATTCCTTTCAATTCTTATACATTATTCAAGTTCAATATGGTTGTAATAGATAATTAGGTTTAATTTCTTGCAATCCCCATTTGTAAATTTGTACACCTCATCCCCAAATGATGTAATAGCGTAGTAAAGTTACTTTCCACAATTTATCGCTTTCATATAAATGCTAGTAATTAGGGTTTGTATGGAAAGATAAAATCAATGCTTAGAAAACACTAATACAAGATAAATCAAGCATGAAAAACAAACACTTTGCACACTTGCACCTCTAGGGTTAGCTCCACTTGTTGCCTGATGAAAATGGTCATAATATGCATGTGAGACATCTTAGAAAAAAACAATCAAAAATACAAGATCATAGTCCCTCGATGATGCTTCGAATGTTGCCTTCAAATGATCTTAGTCCCTCAATAGAAATGCTAAGATATCTCACAACATTGCTATTCATGACTATACGATGACTGACGCTTCCTTTTACATCCAAAGATAAGGCTTCTTACCAATCAATGGTAAGATAGAAATATCAAAGGAAGGAAGAAATGAATAAAAGACTTTTGAGTATGTAGAACGTTCTTAGTTGCTTGCTCACAATCCATCTTCAAAAAACAAACTTCTTTTCAAACACACCAAACACTTTCAAAACATGAAATATTTTCAAAAAGTCTGACATTTGTACGCATTCTTATAGAGACGAGAATCATTATAAAGTTTTCCTAAACAAAGACGCTTTTCAAAAATACTTTCAAAATCCATCACAAACACATTTCAAAAAAAGCAATTTCAAAAGTGATCTAGCAAGCAACTAAGCGCCCATAGATAACTATGGATGAAAAGGGTGCTAACACCTTCCCTTTTCATAATCTACCCCCAAACTCAAGAAAATATCTCAAAGGTATTTCCTGTTCTTTTCACCCTTTCCTTTATTAGATAAAAGAAAAGTCGGCGGCGACTTTTGCTATCCACAACAATTGGAAGCAAATGTAAAACAACCAAGTCAGTTGTCCCATCGTATTACAGTATGCATATGCTATGATGTATGAACGTGAAATGTTATTGAAGTACATATTTATCCGGGAAAATAAATCCTTGACAAATGCTGGTGAGCCTTGGGAAATTAAATCCCGGACTGCTACTGGGGATGAAGAGTATGCACCTCTTCAGACCTTGTTTTAGAATGTTTTTGCTGGGAATTCTTATTTTGTTGTTTGAGGAGAACTCCCATGGGGAATGTTGACTTCTGCTTGAGGGAAAAATCTATGGAGAGTGTTGATTTCTGGTTGAGGGAAAGAGTTCTGGAGTTCTAGTCGTTCGTTGCTCTAGTGGGGAATTACCTCTTGAAAGTTAGTTTGTTATCTGGTCGGATTCCAGGTTTCACACCAACTTGTAGGGAATAAGGAAGTTAATTGTTATCTGGTCAGGTCCCAGGCTTTACAGCAACTTACTGGGGATTGTATAAAATTCTACCGGGGAAGAGGAGTTTTACTAGTGATTTGAAGAAGTTAAGCTAATATATGGTCGGGTCCAGGCTTCGGCAATGCTTGGAGAAGTTAAACTATTATCTGGTCGGGTCCAGGCTTTAGTAACTTGGAATTGAGATCGACTGTTATCTGGGCGGGTCCAGGTTTCAGCAATTGAAGAAGTTAAACTATTATCTGGTCGGGTCCAGGCTTTAGTAACTGTTGGCGACTTCACTAGGGATTAAGGGTTATGGTCCCTTAATTTGTAATAGTCTGAGAGGAAAACTCAAGTTGGGGAATCCATAGTTTGTTGTGGAAATAAACCCTATTGAAGAGAATATTTAACGAACTGCTGGAGAGGTGTTTTCGTTGGGCAGAACTCCTCGAGGATTCTTCTTGAGACCAACTCAGCTGGGGAGAGGTTTTCCGGAGACTGAAACTCTGGCTGGGAATTGCATGGATCCAATTTTATGGGGATATCCATGAATTTGGCCTTGTGGGGTTTGTACCCTTATTCGTGAAGATTATTCTGTGGGGATAACCTTATAGAGGTGGCTCTGGCGACTTCAACGGGGACCATCTTATGAAAGGGACTTTGTGGGGATTTTTCATTGTCCATAGTAGTAAGTAGTGCGGTTAGAAAACGTGTGCTTGGTCATATATGACCCTTTTGCTGGAATTCAAGTTCAATGCCCCAAGTGATTCGGATGCAGACGTGTCCCTGGTTATTCAGCACTTTTTTGAGAGATTTCTTGGAATCTCGACTTGACTGCCACATATGAGTTGGACAGTAGCCTATCATACCCCCTTGCTTATAAGAGATTTGTCATTGAAAGTGTTTTCCAATTTGAAGTGATTTTGTTTATTGAGAATTTCCGTTCATTGGATATTCACCATGCAAATTTCTCCGTTGTCAAACAAATAGCCATATGCAAATAGCGGTATTCAAACAATGCAAAGTTTATGTTTGTCTTGATGTTTTAAAAATTCATTTTTAGAAAATAAAAGAAATTTGTAAGAATATGAATTCCACTCAGGATTTACAGCAAGCCTTACAGGAGTCAGGATACCTTTTTACAACAATATGCTTTCGAACTAACCCGTGCTTCAATTAGGACTTTTAAGGGGTTGTAGCGTGGCTTGGTTCACGGTTTAAGAAACAAAGGATAAGGCTCAAAGTGTATTTGTACCCAACCCGTTCTTCATGATGTTCTTCAACCCTATACTCAGTTAATTGTGCAATTTGAGATCCAATTGAGTATGGAATTGTGTTTTGGTGATGGTTTAGATACTTGAGATTTGTTTGTGAAGGCAGTCATTTTTGCAACATTTTTCATGTGGTCGAGGATTTGTAACAACCTCTTTTCGATTTATTATCCCTGATTTTTTCCTTACTATTTTTTCTTCTTATTGCGACTACAGTCAGCGGGATGCCCCAATTTTTCTTAAGTTTCCTTCGTAGGTTTTGACTTAGTTATATTTTCTTTTGAGAGATAATGACTGCCTATTTTATAGGGAACCATCGTCGTCTTTTAATTCAGAAGGACGTTCTTGATGTTATTCATTGTGTATGAAGTGAAAGCTTGCGACTTAACGTGCATTTGAATTAACTGGGAAACTACCCTGCCCCAGGTTTTGATTAAAGGTTTCAATTTGTTTGAAAAAGAAAACTCCTACTTCTTTGGCTCAAAGGGGTTGACTAGGGATTATCTTCCATATAACTCCACTGTTTAGGAATTGAGACAACGTCTGTACATCGTCAGCAAGGTCTGTCCAAAAGCATAATGCATGAGACTATGGTATTGTTTTCACCATCCTCCCTCTAAAGGCTTACAATTTGTAATCAAGAGTTGAATATCATACAAAAAATGAGTAAAAGCATAGTTTTAGTATAGTGAAAACGAATGGATTAACTCAAGATAAACATATTCAATGCATTAATAAGAACAACCAAAGTCTGACATAAGGATAAATGTTTAAGAAAACAAAGAAATTACAACTGGAAATTCGAATGAACAAAAAGTTCTCCGCCTAAATTTGTCAATTCAGATGGTGTGTCTTTGAGGGATGACAGAAAAATTCAATCTGACCATCTTGTGAAAATTCCAACGCTCCTTCATCGATCAGGTCTTGAATCTTATGTTTCAACATCCAATAACTATCAGTATCATGCCCCGGACTGTTAGAGTGATATGCACACCTTTCATTGGGATGGTAACTAGGAGCGGAAGTATTAGGATTCCGAGGAGGATCCTTCAATGTGACCAAATTCAACTTCAACATGTGTTGCAAGGCTTGCAACATTGGCATGTTGAGTTTGGTATATTGCATATTAGATGTATCCTGCTTACGTCGATTACCCTGTCGTTGTTGGCGAGGTTGTTGTTGGGCTCGTGATGTAGCAGCAATTTGGAAAGGTCTACTCTCCACCAAGCCAACTTCTTGTCTCATCAGGGGCTGATTAATGACTTAATCCCCAATCTTAAATGTATGTTCCATACGGTTGCATTTGTCTTGATAAAGCTTGTTGATGAGAGTTCTCAACTCCTTTTGTCCCGGAGCTAAGTTTTGGATAAGATCCATTTGTCCCAACATCTGGATTCTCACCGTTTCTATCACCGCTTGCAATTGTCTTATCTGACCCTCCTTGTTGTCTTCAGGATTGTTATCGGTCATGCTCTCAATGAAAAGTGTTTTCATTTCTTCTTTCCCCTTGGATAGATTCAGGAACATTTCTTGAAATTGAGCATTTTGAGTCCGAAGGTCCTTGATAGTCTGTTCTAGAGCCATCTCTACTGAAATAAACAGTAAGCAGATGTGAAAACCTGTATGGGGAAAACCTGTCATGATATGATGCATGGTATGTGGATGCAATGTTTTCAAGGATCTCGCGGGGTAAACACAAGAAGATGTCAGAAGTTGAACTTTGATTACAACTTTGATTGAAGAACTTCGTATCATTGGATGTCCTTCCACAAGAATCAAGCTCACCATGTCAAGTGGGTCATATCCCTTGACTCAAGTTATCGCATTTGGGTTTTTGATGGTGTTTGGGTAGAGGAAAATAAATCCTCTTGCCCTTTGATAGACGTCTGGTTCAACATAACCCTACATCACAGACCCTTGAGATCCTTGAAATGGTTATTGAAAATGCTATGGTATGATGTCATGATTTTATGTACAAGTAATCATACGCAAGTAAAAGAAAATAAGTCGTTATGTACAAATAATCATATACAAATATTTAGGTTTAGACTTGCATGGAGTTTATAGGTAAGTACCCTCTAAAAGTTTAGTTGGCTCAACCTGTCCTAGAAAATAATCGGGTTCTAGGGGATCTCAATATCATTGATCATTCTTCATTAGGAATTATCTCAGCACAATCAATCTTTTCTTGCGGCCGAAATATCCTAAAAGTCTAATCTCAATGAGTGTAGTATCGAGTCTCAACCAATATTCAGCTTTACACCAAAGTCAGCTATCTCACTACTTCCTAACGGCTAAGTTGTTCAATTAAAGGTTCTACAGTCAGTTAGTGCTTCATGACACCGCTCAGCGGCCCCGTATTTTCCTCGATTCAACACAAGGGATACCGGTACCAATAAATGCGTCACACTAATGTAGCCATTGTTTCAACCATATCGGTATACGCCGTACAATTTCCACAATCTATTTCTACTTACCTAATGATGTTCCCCGATCCGAGTAGAGGATCAATACAAACCCAAATAAGGACCCATAAATGTAAAGTAGACAAATCAAACAATGAAATCAAGTAAATGTGATCTAACTCTAAGGTAACCCTAAAGTAGTCCCCAGCAGAGTCGCAAGTTCTGTGATATAGTGGGAGAACTGACTTGGGTGTTTTGCGTTTGATCTCAATTGTTGCGGATAGCAAGACTCACCACCGACTTTTCTTTTATCCAATAAGGAAAGGATGAAAAGAACAGGAAAGACATTTGAGATGTTTTCTTGAGTTCCAGGGGTAGGTTATGAAAATGGAAGGTGTTAGCACCCTTTCCATCCATAGTTATCTATGGGATCTTAGTTGCTTGCTAGATCACTTTTAAATTTGCTTTTGTTTGAAATGTGTTTGTGGTGGGTTTTGAAAGTATTTTTAAAAAGCGGCTTCGTTTAGGAAAACTTTGTAATGATTCTCGTCTCTATAATAATGCGTACAAAGTGTTGGACTTTTTGAAAATATTTCATGTTTTTTGAAAGTGTTTAGTGTGTTTGAAATGATGTTTTTTTGAAGATAGATTGTGAGCAAGCAACTAAGAACGTTCTACCTACTCAAAATTCTTTTGTCCATTTCTCTCTGCCTTTGATATTGCTATCTTACCATTGATTGGTAAGAAGCCTTATATTTGGATGTAAAGGGATGGGCGTGGGTCATCATATAGTCATGAATAGCAATGTTGTGATATATCTTAGCATTTCTCTTGAGGGGACTAAGATCATTTATAAGGCAACATTCGAAGCGTCACCGAGGGACTATGATCTTATATTTTTTATTGTTTTTGCTAAGATGTCTCACATGCATATTATGACCATTTTCTCAAGGCAACAAGTGAAGTTAACCCTAGAGGTGCAAGTGTGCAAGTGTTTGTATTTCATGCTTGATTTTGTCTTGGATTAAGGTTTTCTAAGCATTGGTTTTATCTTTCCATACAAACCCTAATTACTAGCATTTATATGAAAGCCGTAAATTGCGGAAAATAAATGCCATACGCTATTACAACCATTTTGGGGATGGAATGTACAAATTTATAAATGGGGATTGTAAGAAATTAAATCCTAATCATCTATTACAACCATATTGAACTTGAATAATGTACAAGAAATGAAATATATAATGTATAAGGAAAATAAAAAGAAATGGATTTTTGTTTTGGATTTTTGTTAGGAAAATTGTTTTGAGCTAATTAACCTAAAGGGATATGATTAAATGAAAATAGGAAAATTAATCCTAAGTTAGAAAGAAATCAAATTAATCAAGGAATCATTTTTAGGGTTTTTTATGGAAGGCTTTTGGTTAATTAAAATAAATATGAAAATAAAATATTTTTTGTGATATTTTTATATATTCATAAAGTAGACATTGTGAATAAATAGTGTGAAAAAAATCAACTCAAAAGGATTTGTTTTGATTAGTTGGAAAAAATGTTGAAGTTTGTTAAAAAAGATGAAAACAAACAAGTGATAAAAATTTGTTTTGGTCCTGCCAAGAGTTGAACCCAGGTTCTCCACACCTTTCATTGAAAGAAAACAACCAACATTAAATATATTCTAAACCTGCATGTTAGTTTGGAAAAAAATGATAAAAATAAATACAAAAGGTCTCGCTGGGGCTCGAGCCCAGGACCTTCCTACATGGCAAGGCTTTAGCGCGCGCTGTTTGTACCACTGGGGTGATCTGTTTCATCCGTTAGTTATACAACTTGCATTAAATATAAAATGAACTCATTTCTGAAAATTTGAACATGGCTTCATCTACTTCCTTCGCGCGCACAGAGATGCATAATTCCAATGTTAAGCTTCGAAAAGCTTCGTTTCTCAGCCAAATCGAAAGATGTAAATATCAAACCTGCCTAAAATTTGAATACGAATCTAACCACATAATTTTCAAAAGTTATGGATCAAAGGTTAGCATGAATTTTGTTCATCACTAAAACTAAAACCTAACTGATCAAAGAAAAAATTCGCAGTGTACAAGCAAAGATAATCAAAACTTTGGACATGGTCAGATTCCTAGACATGATATCTACATCTTTTCTTCACAATGTATATACAAATGATGCTTGAATGAAGAATTCCAAGTTTGAAAAACTTACCTCTTGGAGTAAAATTCGAAGGACTTCTACACAAATTCCAGAAATGGTTTGATGATGGATTAAGCTTGCCCGGAACTCCCTGAAGCTACTCCAATTGCTAGAATGTCTTGTAGCTTGCCCAACTGTTCTTGACAAGTCAAGTTGCAAAGGTGGATTTTTGAAAATGGTGGATGAGGAAGAAGGAAATAAAGAGGTGGTTTAAGGACTTGGATAGTGTCTATGTGGTGTATGGATGATGTTGGAATGGAAAAAATGGAAAATGCTCGAAGGAATCTGGAGTTGGCTCTTCAAAGTCAAAAATGGAAAGCAACGTGGCTTTGGATGCAGATTCTGAGTTCAAGGAGTTTTTTGAGAGTGTTCTAAGGCTTGGTCATCTCTTCCCTCTATGTTGCAAATAATGTCTATATTTATAGGGAAGAGGTTTGACATCTTGTAGTAACCAAAATCTTGAGATACGATGTTATGGTTTAGTTGAAAATGAAAAAATCAAGTTGAATAGATTTTCATGGTTCCAAAGTTCAAGTACAAGCATGGCCTGGCGTTTGTTGTGTGCAGGAGACTTAATTCATGCTTTTGATATTGCTTGCAATCAGAGATAAAAGTCATAAGGCTCAATGTATTGACATTTTCCATAAAGCTTACTTTTTCTAAAATGGCAATGGTAACTTTGTGCCATTAAGGGAAAATTTGGCTTGGACAATATTTTAAATACTTGGGTAAGAGCTTAATTCATTGTGTAAACAATTAATTATGGAGTGAAACACAAGAATTGAGGCCTGCAAATAACGATCATGTAGCATGTCCTATGGATTATGTCATCAACTTGATTCCTTCTACAAAGATCTTGAATCTCTATAAAATTTTGATCTTTTTCCTACTCTGATTTTCCACCAACTGTGTGTTCTTCGAATGGACCACATTCATCTGAATGTACCACTTAATTCGTCCTTTCGTTTTGATCACATAGATCCACAACCTTCGACCAAACTCATCAACAGACAAAACAATATTTGTTTCCACCAATTGTGTTTTATTCGAATGGACCACTTACAACCTTTGACCAAACTCATCAACAGACAAAACAATATTTGTTTCCACCAATTATGTGTTCTTTAAATGGACCACTTACAACCTTCAACCAAACTCATAAAAAGACAAAACAATATTTGTTTCCACCAATTGTGTGTTCTTCAAATGGACCATATTCACCCGAATGTACCACTTTTAGTATGCAAGATTATATCATTGGCATAGTCAAAACGAAAGAATATCTGGATTGCTTTCCTACCAGTAACCATCAGTTGATTAAGTGGTAGAAAGTTCAAATGTCCAAACCTCAAATTGTAATTCATAGTGTAGAAATTATGTGTTTCAAGGGTTTAGAGGTGGATCGAATCAGGTTGCTCGAAGGAAGCCATTGCCCAGTCAAAGCTTGGGGATCGAAGCAAACTTGAAGATAGACTTGTAATCCATAGTGTCGAAACTATGTGTGTCTAAGAGTTTAGAGGTGGATCGAAGCAGGTTGCTCGAAGGAAGCCATTTCTAAGTCGAATCTTGGGGATCAAATCAAGCTTGCTCTTCTTCGATTTGTCAAAAGTCTGGAAACTAACCCTTTCGATCAGTAAGGTGGTTCGAACAGCCTGAACCAGATTTTGAATTCGACATAGTTATCTACATCTGCACACCTTTCTTTATCTATTATCTGATTTTCCCTTTCGACAACTTCCTCTTCCCCCTTTCGAAGATTCAGAAGTTCCATCTTCGACCCGATGCTTGAAAGTCCAATATGATCCATGGAAACTATATGGGTCATTAAAAGTCAAATTGTACTTGTGCAAACTTGAGCTTTTGAAAATCTTTGTGAGAAATGTCTTGAGAAAAGAGAGGGAAAATTTTGGGGTACAACAGTAGGATTCTCAATCTCAGAAATCAAACTCTTCAGCTCCTTTATCTTAGGATCCTTGAAAATGTACTTCTGAGTCTTTCTCCTTCCAAAATCCATGGTCAAAAGAGTACCTGAGATATTTGCAAAGGTCAACCTTAAGTTTCTTAGAAAACTGTTTAAAGAATGCTCATGGGTGCATGAATGCATGATGTAACAATCACACACAAGATCACAAAACAGGGGGGGTTCATAGGTTCGACGTCACGAGTATGAAGCTAAAGGTACTTCCCATAAGTAAGGACTAATGGTTTATCACCTTCCGAACAAGGTTCTAAGGAAATCCTAGAGTCTATTCCTCCTTCGGATATTACCAATGTCCTGATTTGCTCGGTAATTAACAATGTTCTCAAGAGAAAGTCGTGTGAGTGCAACATCCCGTAACAACTACTTCCATATTTCTCCATCATAATCTTCGCACTACATCTAAAAGGCCAAGATGGGTTAATGGTTCTACGGCTTCTCAGCTTCGCTGGCTCCTAGGTCGAAAGCAACAATGTATTCCCGATTACCTGGTAAAAAATATTACAGTCAAAGGGGCCTCCACTGAGTGCAGGATCTCATGTATTCTGTTTTAGGATTACTCCCTCAAAGTTAAGATGACTATACCGCCCGTCCTATCTTAATTTTTCCCAAGTTCGGGTATAGGACTTATAAGAGATTGCCAAACACCCTAAAAAACAAGAAAAATCCAGACAAACATATATACAAATATACAACCAATAATAACACATAAACATATAAACAAAGATAGGCTCAACCCACTTAGAGATGTTGTATTCCCCAGTGAAGTCGCCAGTTTTTTGTAGCGGCATAAATGTTGAGACTAAGTCATTGGATTGACTTAACTCACACAGATCCAATAAAAATCGCCACCGCGCTTTATTGTTTCCAAAGGAAATGAGAAAAGAGCGAAGAAACCACAAAAAGGGAGATAATCTAGGTACGGGGGTTGGTTATGCAAAGGGAAGGTATTAGCATCCTAAACATCTAGGTACTCTGCATGAATGTCTTTGAAAATCTATGTATTTTGGCTTTAAAATGTGTATACAAAAATAGATGGTGGAGATGAGAAAAGAAGTATTTTTTTACAATTTTTTCACACGCCGCGGTTGGGAACCTTTAGTGCTTACGTACTACCTTCTGTGCAATAGGGGATCAGGGTACTCGTAGTTCACCTAAAAAGGTTTTAAAACACATGTGTGTCGGTTACTTTTAAGAGAAGAGACATATCAATCATATTCGAGTGGAAAACATACTTACTACCCACAATTATGAGAAAGAAGCATTTGCATCATATCAAAGTGGAGGTCATAGCTTAGATTTAAAATCAACAAGATATCACTCAATACCCAAGTGGAAAATGGCCCACTTCGCTAAATATAGTAGAAGTATAGTAGCCCGCACCACTACAAGAATCAACAAGAGTCTAATCTTTTGAGAAAGAGTTTTGAAGTAAAAAGCCAAAGTGGAAAAATGGTTTGAATGAGGTTAATGACTTTTAGTCTTCTAAAAAGATGTCAAAGTATGACTAAATTGATTAAGGGGTTAATTAAGAAAAAGAATTTTGAAAATGCATGGACCTAAGTCCAAGTTTATTATGAAAGCGGTTCAAGTTTGAAAGACAAGAAGAGTTTTGAAAAGGAGGGAGAAGATTTGAAAATTAAAGAAGATTGGAGGAGATGGAGAGACTATCCTATGTACACAAAGTGAAAGCTAAGGAGAAGAACAATCTAACCTATAAGAAGCCAACACTTGACATAAAGAAGTCAATGTAGAATTCCTATCTTTTGGATTAAAAACTAAACAAGCATAATAATAAACCTCAGATGAATACCAAACTTCAAATTAATAAAGAACCAAGAAAAGTCTTTAAAAAATTGGCCAGAGTAACAGCTGTGTACAGAGGAAATCGTAATCACAGACAAAGCAAGGAAATAAAAAAAAACCTGCACACAGAAAAAATTAAAGCCAGTGCCTTGGAGTAAACACCAAGGTCTTCAGAAGATCTTCACAAAAATATCAACCAAAGATCACAGAGTCTAAGGTCTCAGTGCTTCTAATTCTAAGTCTCAGGAATCCACAACTCCAAAGTGCTAGGAATAGTAACCAGATAGTCCAAGTAACCTTAACATTTTTAATGTTCAAGTTGATTATTAAGTATATTTATAAAAGAAAATAAATCTCAAGGGAGCAAAGATAAAAATGACAGAAAGTAAATGCCCAAGTGAGCAAATGGAAAATAGCATGAGATGTAAATGTTGAAAGTAAATGACATAAAGTAAAGACATAAAGATAAATGCATAATGTAAAATCATAAGGTAAAGTCAATGATTAATAGTCAATAGTTAGAAGTTAGTGATTAATAGTTGAGGGTTGAATGATCTTTAAAAGAATGATCCATGATGATTTGAATATTGAGCCTAAGTCAAAGTTGATGAAGACTCATTAGAGGATTGACAAAATTAATGCCTCCTAACAATGAGCTTTCAAGGTTATGGGCCATAGCTCAATATTTAATCATCCTTGGGCTTACAAACACAAGATTTGAACCACTAAGAATCAATCAAATAAAAGATGGAAAAGGGGAGGGTCCCAAATGATATAATCCATGATGGTTTGAGCCTTGAACGTAGGTCAAATTTAATGAAGACTCGTTAGAGTATTGATAGAATCAAAGCCTCTTAACAATGAGTCATCAAGGTTTTTGTCCATAGCTCAAAAATTAACCATACCTGGGCTTGCAAACATCAACTTTGGGCCACTAAGAACCAATCAATAGGAAGGAAGAAAATGGATGAAAGGAAGGGGGAAAAGGTGTTGTACCCCAAACTTTTCCCTCTCATTTTTTTCAAGAAATCACCCTGAATCCTCAGGTTTACTCCCATCCAATCCCAAGCTTTGAATTACAAATTTTTCAGGAAGATCACCCCTAGGGGCAAAATGGTCATTTGCATGCTGAAAGGCCAAACTTGGACCTGTTGATCAAAATCTCAAAAAAAAAAATCATATTTCATCAAAGCATGTTGAAACAGGAAGTTTGTTCCATCTAAAGTCAAAAGTCAAATATTACTATGGAAAAGCTAAATTTCTAAATACTTATGATCTTTCTAAGTATTTAAGAAAAAATGACACTTCAGAACTTCTGAACCAACCTCCAGGCAGGAGCAATCAGAAGTTGCAAACTTAGCTCAGCACATAACCTCCAGTCAGAATGTGGCTCTTCAGCATCTATGCAAGCTCAGTCAGAGTTTGCCAGGTTAAAAACAGAAGATTATAAAACGTGATAAAAAATCTGAATGCTCTTTCAGAACATACTGGAAAGCCTAAGGATCCCTCAGAACTTGCTAAGGCAACAGGATACCAAGATCAGAACTTGGGTACTTTGTTCTAGACTACGTTGAAATGGAACTTCTAGCCTAGATTTAGGCAATGATGCAAAATCCCTCATTACAGGATTTCTTATTTTGACAAATCTCATCACCATTTAATGCTCATTAATGCTGACAACCACTTTTGAGTCTTTGTCCAAAGGGTCTCTCCATGTGTAGCATAGTAATACCTTTGTACAGATTTAGGTATGGGTCCATGCGCTACTTTTCGCTTATGGGTGTCACTTTTCCTTAATCCCTGCTTACTAATCCAGCCTAGGCTAAAAGCTGTCAATTGTCAAAACTTTTTTGAACTTTCTTCAAGAGCAAGTCAGCATCTAGTGCATGATGTTGGCGCCACTTGACATTTCAAAACCCACAAAGCTTTGCCTATAAATAGAAGGCCATTGGTCACTAAGAAAGGGTCCAGAAAAATTGCTGAAAAGAGGCAGAAAGTTTGAGCAAAAAAAAACCTTGAATCTCTGCCAAAATTTCTAGTGTTTCAAGAACGATAAACACAACGCACAAAAAACCATTAACTTTGGATCCCCTGCTTTTAAACTCCATTTGTTCTCAAAATATTTCTTGACTAAAAAACCATCCATACAGTTTCTGACCCACACGTTGGAAACTGCCATAACTTCTGTATTCATAATACTACACACTCTCCATCCATCCATTCAAAAAAAAGTCAGAACATCATCCCTTTGCCATCCCCAGAAGTTGGAAACTTTCAGCTTACCGAATATGTAAAGAAGCTGTTCAGAACGTCATCAGAGTTGAGGCTAACTCTGGTTCACATAACTTCTTCCAGCTGCAAGGTAAGCATCTGCTGACTCTTACCACATTGCTTAAGCATCACCAAATTTGCATGCTCAAAAACACAATGTAGATATCATGTTTCTGATGTTGTACATATTCTGAGATTTTCACGCATCTGTATGCTCAAGTAGAGAATGAATCAGTTCAGAACTTTCTTGAAGAAACTAAAACTCAAAGTTAGGATTAGCAAAGGCATACTTGCCTCTGATTTATGGTTCTGATTTTCCTTATTTCTGAAACACTATGACACCTGTTATAACTATCCTAGGCATGTCTTCTGTTTTGTGGAGAAATAACCAAATTGCAGATGTTCTGACTAGCATAGAGAGAGAGAGAGAGAGAGAGACCAAGTTCTATAATTGACACCAGCGCTTCTGAATCCTGTTGTTATCAGTAATATCAGAACTTCTGAAAATTACTGTGTTCCCAGCAGGGTCAGAACCTCTGACCTCATACATTTTCACTAACAGATTTCTGTTTTTCAGCGTGCCAGGGTCAGAACCTCTGACCTATACATTTTCACTAACAGGTTTCTGTTCTGCAGTATGCCAGGGTCAGAACCTCTGAATTCCTTTTAGAAACACGCTGATCCTCTTTTGTTTTCTTCCCCTTGTTATTTTCTTTTTCTTTATTTTTCTCGCTGTCACTCTCCATTTCATTAATCAGCAAACATCAAAAATATTTCTTTCACACTTTATTTTATTTCTTAAAACAAAAGACAAAAAATATTTTCTTAAAACAAAACAAGTTCATTTAATATTTTCTTGTATGTATTTCAATATGATTGTAATAGTAATTTAGGGATTTATTTTCATTTGCAATCCCCATTCATAAATTTGTATTCCCCCTCCCTTAAATTGTTGTAATAGCTTAGTAATCTTTACATTACGCAATTTACCGCTTTACATGCCATGTTAAGTAATTAGGGTTTGTATGGCAAGATAAAACAAATCAAATAGAAAACCCTAAATTCAAGACAAAATCAAAGCATGAAAATAACACACTTGCACACAAGCATCCTTAGGGTTTCTCCACTTGGTTGCCTTATACAAAAAATACCCATATTACGCATGTGAAGTATCTTGGCAAAGCAAACAAACATAAGATCATAGTCCCTCGATGACGTTATTCAAATTTGCATTACAAAATGATCTTGGCCCCTTAAAAAAATGCTAAGATACTTTGTAACATTGCTAATCATGGTTATATGATAGCCCACGCCCGTCCCGTTAAACTCCAAAGATAGGGTTGCTTACCAAATCAATGGTAAGACAACAATGTCAAAGGAATAGAAAATGAACAAGAAAGACATTTGAGTAGGTAGATTACTTCTAGTTATTTGCTCCATTTCAAAACAAATATCCTTGCTATTTTCAAAAACACACACATTTTCAAACACCTTACAAACATTGAAAACATTTTCAAAAAGACAAACATCTTTGTATACATTCTTACGAACAAGAATCATTACAAAGATTGCCTAAACGAGTGGCCTCTTTTACAAAAATACTTTCAAAACCACACAAAGCACAGTTTCAAACAAAAGCAAGTGATCTAGCAAGTAACTAAGAGCCCATGGAAAACCATGGATGAAAAGGGTGTTAACACCTTCCCTTTTTATAATCTACCCCCCGAACTCAAGAAACAACCGCAAAGGTATTTCCTGTGCTTTTTCACCTTTCCTTTTAGATAAAAGAAAAGTCGATGGCGACTCTTGCTAAACCGCAACATTTGCAAACACAAACGCAAACCCTCAAGTCAGTTCTCCCACCGTATCACAAAAGGGAAGTCATAATGTAACCTATGCCTCAGATGAAATTAGGGTTTCAAATATCATCAAGTTCATTCATCCATTTTGGGGGATTTGGTTTTTTAACCTATCAACACCCAAGATCCAATGAGGTTGAGGAACTTATCTCAAAGTAACACACAAGTGTCTCCAAATAAGAACCAATCACAAAACAATGATAAAATATATTTAATAAAATTAATGTTTAAATGATTAATAAAAAGGAAATAATTGGTAAAATACACAAAGTGTATTAAAACAACAAATAAAAATCCCAAAAAAATATCAGAGGTCAAACATGAGTCAACAAGTATTGACAAAAAAATTTAGATTTTTTTAAAAGTTAGAAACTATTTTTTTAAAATACAAAACTTAATTAAACTAAACCATAAAATCACAAAAAATAGTAAAATCAGAGATAAAAATTAAACAAAGTTACCAATATTTGTCAAAATATCATTGGATCCTTCCATACAATTTTTCAGAATTTTTAAAAGATCAAAAAGTATTTTTAAACAATTAAAACAAGTCAAATAAAAGGAAAAATCGTAAGAAATACCAAATCATAAAATAAAATGATGAAAAATAAGAACCAGAAAGATAATATTCAAAAATATTTTTTGTGAATTTTTCATAATTTTCAAGTCAGAAATGAATTTTTTTATGAATTTTGAAGTTTAAACAATAAACTATAAAAATAAGAAAATAAAAATAAAGCTAAAATAATGTAGACCACTAGATTATTGTCAATACGTGTTAGTAAGAAGATTCAAGGGATCTGACACGCTGTGTATGATATGGTCCTTTTTGAATTTCACATCGGATCAATGTCATAAAAAAAATAATGTACATCGCTTGATCAAGTCATGAATGCATAGTATGCGCATCAGACGATCCATATCAAAGGCTCATGCTGTTATGGTGGAACCAAGCCACTTAAAGCTCAAATTTGAGGGACCAATCAGAACATTTCATTTGTCACGCTCTGATTGGTTCACATGGAAAAATATGTTTCAAACACAGCCACCGTGAACTTCCTCCAATCATCCATTCTGATTACCTTCCCCGGAGCAAACCAAAAATGGTTCCAAACTTTCACGAGACCAGTATCATTTGAAGCGTCTCATTGAGAAGAAATGAACCATGGCATTGCAAAATATTTATTTAAACCGAGCATTGTTTAGTTTTCAAAAGAAACAAAAAATAGCGAGCACAAACTTCTAAGATTACATGATTAATTCTCAATGAAAATTAAAATTAGAAGAAGTGTGAGCTTTAGGGAGATGAGGAGAGTAGATTAGGAACTTGTTTGAGGCGAAATGAATGAGTAATCTACCTGAACGAAGTATGGAAAAAATTTCCTCGACGGTGAACTTGGTATGGACGACTGAGAGCACCTAAAGCTTCAGTAATGAACGTGTTAGCTTCAAAGGAGTATGATAGAGCTAACCAAAACAAGAAAATGGAATGAAAGAGCCTTTAAAGGAGAAAATGATTTCAAAATTTTGAGGTGTTTGGTGAGGTTCGGGCAGAGCTTCTTTGGCTATCCAAGCTTCTTAAAATGAGTGGAATATGGTCTATATTTATAGGAGAATCGAATGCCATCAAGAGAAGGGGTGGATGGATCAATTTGAGTGGAAGTCTTGTGCACCTGTGGTCATGAGAAAAGTATGATCTCATGTGCATCAAAACTCATTCAAATGATGTGTTTTGATGCTTCAAATGCTTTAGACATATTTGCTAATCATGTTTAAGTGAAAATCTCATGACAATTTGATGATTAGAATCCAACTTATGGAAATGATAATCTGACTTTGGTGAGAACCATCAGTTCCAAGGTACCATCTTTGAACTCATGGTGCATACAACTCAGGAGGTTTATGGGATGATTCCTAAAGCTTTTGAAAGATCATATCATCATCTTCATAATTTACCAAGAAAGACTCCATTTGGTGATCTGAGTTGAAATTTATGATCAATTGAAATCAATAAAAACACACGGATCTTTGACACTTAGAAAAATTCTAAGTATGGATCTTCAAAATGACCTATAATATTCTTCAAAGTTACATGACCATCCACTCAAAATTTGATCTTGATCCTTGAGGATGAAATAAAGTGGACTCTTCAAATTAAATTGTGGAATTGAGATCATTTAAAAATCATAAAAATCTAAAGAGTTATGGTCTTTGGAAGATGATGAACAAATTTGGGGAAATTCACAAATGACCTATAATCTTTTCAATTCTTTAAAGACTTTCCATATCTTTTCAAGCTTTGCACCTTGAAACAAAATTGTAGTAGACATCATAAAGTTTATTGTTAAAAAAGAATGAGCTCAAGGAGATAAAATATGACCAAGTTATGATCCTTTGAATTCACACAAGAGAATTTGATGGACTTTTCAAAGGGCTTGTAATCTTCTTCAACCATTAGTGATCTTCCATTCAAAATTAGCCTTAGATCCTTGAAGATAAGTTGTTAAGGACTCTTAAAAGAGAATCATGGCTTTGGAATCAACCTAATATATATAAAAAATGAGCAAGATATGGTCCTTGTAAGTCAACCAACCCTTAATCTTAGAGTGCCAAAATGACTTGTAATCCCTTTCAACTTTTGATGACTTTCCTTGCATAATTGGATCTTGTCATGTAAAGAGAAGTTGTTGTAGATGATGATGATAACCCATAAAAAAAAGAACCAACTCAAAATATTGAAAATTGAGAGAGCTATGCACTTGTGATCACTGAATCAAGCACTTGCTCAATTAGTTGTGAAGGGATTCTTACAAAGAAAAGGTATAGACTTTGATGAGGCATTTGCACCTGTTTCTAGGATCGAAACCATAAGGTTAGTTGTTGGTATTACGAATAAAAAATAGTCTATCTATCAAATGGATGTGAAGTTTTCTAATTTGAACGATCCACTTGAAAAAGAAGAAGAATTATATGTAGAACAACCCTTGGTTTTGTTGCGAAAACTCAAGCGGGAAGGTACAAAATGAGAAAATAACTATATGGTTTGAAAAAAGCTCCGAGAGCTTGGAATAAATGGAAATATGGTTTCATAGTATAGGTTGGATTCAAGAAATATGTGTCCGATCATGGAGTTTATGTTAAGACAAATGCAACTGAAGGCGTGATCAATACTTTGTCTATATGTATATGATTCATTGATCACAGGTAGCGATGAGTTAAGTATTTCTAAATTCAAGTGTGATCTAATGAAATAATTCGAGGTTAATGACCTTGGTATTATAATATACTTCCTTGGTATAGAGTTCCACAAGTACAAAATGGGACTGCTTATGCCTCAAAGGAGATAATCCATTGAGATATTGAAAAGGTGTGATATGGAGCATTACAATACGACCATTACACAAGCTAAAGCAACGTTGAAGTTGTCCAAGAATAAGGATGAGTAGAACGTAGATCCTACTCAATATAGAAGGTTGATTGGATCATTATGTTACTTGTGCAATACGCAGCCAGAATTTGTGTTTAGTGTCGATATTGCAAATACATTCATGAAGAGATCGAAGGTGACTCATTTGGCATGAGTCAAGAGAATCCTGAGATGCATCAAATGATTTATTGGCTGCAGAATTCTCTTCCCCGCAGTGGATATGAGCAAAAAATGCAATTTGCTTGGTTTTACCGATTCCAACTAGTGCATAGATAAAGATGGTCATAAGTTTACAACATGATACATATTTATGTTCGGTGGAGCCCCAATCTCATGGTGTTCGAAGAAGGAACCAGTAGTTTCACTCTCATCTTGTGACGCCGAGTATATTGTCGCTTTGTTGTATTTGTGCCATGTTGTGTGGCTAATGAATCTTTTGAAATAGTTGGACAACAATGAGGGTTAGGTTGTCACACTCTTGGTTGATAATATTTTAGCCAATAGTCTTGCTAAAACCCAATTGCACATGGGAGGAGCAAGTAAATTGAGATGATGTTTCACTACTTGAGGGAGCATGTTAGTGAAGGAAAGTTAAAATTGGGATATCATATAAGTGAAGACAAGTTTCTGTTTTGTTGATTAAGGGAGTCACAAATGATGTGTTCAAGAGGTTGAAAATGAGCATGGGCATGGAGAACTTGGAGCACATAAATTAAGGTGGTGTGTTGGATGATAATTCAATAATTCAAGTGTTGTAATAAGTTAACGCGGGGGTGTAACCGATTACAACTGGAAGAAAAGCACTTCAGGATCCAAGAAAAAATTGTTTTGAGTTATGGTAAGCTGTTACACAAACGCGTTAACCAGTTAAACCTGTGTTGTATTTTTCTATTTTGTGCGGTGGTAACCATTTAACCATTTGTGTTAACCGGTTATGCGCATAATTTTAACCTTTTCTTGTTGATTAAGGTTTTGTTTTAGGTCCCAATTATTGGACACTACCTTGGATGCATTCTCATCTCATGTTAATGAAATATTGATTCCCACAATCAATTACTCTCTCTGTCTCTAATTATCTTCTCTCTCTCACTCTCTCTTTCTATACACACTCCATTGTTCATCAATTGTGTGATTGTATTTTCCAAACAAATCAAGGTTAGAAGAAGCTCTCAATTTGATTATTAAATATGTGTCTTAATTATCTTCACGAAGAGTGTGGATAATTCTTAATTGTTTAATTTTAAGAAAACCATCTTTGATGTCCTCGATCTTCACCGCATGTTTGTGGTACTTATTAGGGGGAGACTGAATGAATCTAATATTATAGGATGAATCAGTGTAGCAAAAAATATTTGAAACTAATATTTATGGCTAGTGGGAGACTCTTGTGAATGACATAAAGTATCATTTGGAGGATGTCTGAAGAGCACGATATGGAGTTAGAGAAACCATTTAACCAGACCCTGAAATAATTTTGAATGGACCTGTTAAAGCTATTGTGGACATGCGTTCCACTATAACTTCCATCAACATTAGTAATAGTGAAGGTGGAATTAAGAGTGTTCCATTTGATAAAATGGTCTTATGTGTGGCCATGTTGGGGTTACTAAAGAAATTGTGGGAGGATTCCTCTATGGAGCGAGCATCCAGAGAAAGGGCTAACAAGAAATTCATGTTGAATTTATACCTACCAAATTCCCGCAGCAAAGAGATCGCAAAAAAAATTATAGTTAAAAAACCGAAGTTCAACCAAAGGTTGCTTGAGTTATTGTAATATCAAAACAATGTAGGAACGAATCATCTTCCGGAGTGTAACGAGAACAAAGATCTGAGGTAACAACATGATTGTGTTGAAGGAGGTAGACAATATAAATAGTGTTGAAACAAGCTGGCCAAATAGAAAAACTTAATCCTCTTTGAGAGGTGGAGATTCCAAATTCAAGACCGATTGTTAGTTAGTGTTGTGATTCACTGGATATTTTCTATTGTGGAGTATCCTTAAGTATCCTCTTCTAATAGCATAGGTGTCGTTTTATGCTTTCAAACTAAAGAAAAACATCTTTTATTTGGAGTTGAAGCCAATGGTATTATTGGTGAGCTCAGTGATAATGTTAGGAGGTAACTGGGTGGAAATATGATAAATATGGGGGCGGCCTAGTTGAATAAAAATCTTTCACTGTTAGATTAAGATCATGGATATGAATAAATAATACTAGCAGCAAGGGGACCATGTCCCAAACACATTTTTTAGAAGTGTTACGTTGGAATCTCTAGCCCATTGAATCCCCAGGCCACCCATTTTATTCGGACAAGAAATTTTTTTTGAACCAACCGAATTGACTCTAGTGTTACTAGTGCCTTTATATATATGAAGTTGCTAGTCATTTGGTCTATGGTATCACATATGATTTGAGGGAGCCATATGTTCTACATGTAGTATGATGGGATTCATGTTAGTATTTATGAATCAAGGGCTAGCTTTCCAGGTTTAAAAAAAATTATTCTTCCATTAGGCTGTGAGATTTTGCATATTCTCAATGATGAAGTTGAAATCAGATTATTTAACTCTTCCATTAAGGATTGAAAACCAAGATAGTCTTCTAGAGAGGTTGTTCTATGAATACCTGAGATAGTTCTAAGTTGGATGATTTTGCTACAAAGGATGCATGCGGAGAAGAAAGCACGAGACTTGGAAAAGTTAATCTTAAAGCATGGCTAAATTTTTCAAACTGGTCAATAATAGTTATGGGTTGAGATTTCCTGGCCTTTGCGAACAAGAGGGCATCATCATCAACATCACATATGGAAATGGAAATGGAAATCCACTACGTGTGATGACAAGGTAAGGAGAAAGTGAGTTTCCCTTGATGAAGGTCGTTTGAAGGCTTGAAGGCTTGAAGGAAGTAAAACAATACATAATGTGTTGGACGATGATTTTGAGGCAAACCATTGTCTAAAAGGAAATATGAGGAATTCCCATTTGACATTAACGAACGCCTTTTCTAGATCTAGGTTGAAGGCAACATATATTTTTTCTTCTTCGACTTGCACATGTAGTGGATAATTCTTGCAAAATAATAGGCATACTTTTTTCCCATGTCCCGTAACTTTGAGAGAAGTTTCTCTTTGGTCTATGTTGTACCCCAAAATTTGTCCCTCTCATGTTTCCTAAGATTTCTCCCTACATGGTTGGTCACAAACCTTTTCCTAAAGAAAAAGAAAATTAGTGAGTAGTGTGTTTAAGTTTACTTCGATTGACATCACCAAAGCGCCTTTCGATTGGCACCTCCAAAATGCCTTTCGATTGGCATCTACATAGTGCTCTTCAATTGGCATGGACAAAGGTACTTCGATTGGCCTGTTAACAAGGCCTTTCAATTGGCATTTTAACAATGTCTTTCAATTGGAATCCGAACAAAGGCGTCTTCGATTGGCATTTTAACAAGAACCTTTCGATTGCCATTATAACGGTGTCCTTCGATTGGCATTATAACAATGTCCTTCGATTGGCATGTTAACAAGTACCCTTCGATTGACATTCCGAAAGATCTTTCGACTAGCACTTCAGAGGGTCCTTTGACTGGAACTTCAGACTTTACCTCAACTAGAACATCATAATGAAATGACCTTCGAATGGAATTTCAGTATAGAGTTAGTCTTAATCTAAGATGCTCCGATGAAGGAAGTTCTAAATACTTCGAATCAGAACTTAGAGGCCAAGAGTTGGTCGAAGTTATCTAATAGGGAATTTTTCTTCAAAAGGACAGGAAATCGAAGCAAAGGGTGGTTCAATCGAAGGAGCCCTAGTATTGAAGCTGGCACAATTCAACTCAGAACCATTAAGGAGAACAAGGTTCTACTAAGGAAAGTCTTGATTGGCTCAAATGGGACTTTGAAGCTGGCAAAAAAAGGCATATTCAAAGAAATGAAGTAGGCTGGCATGACTAAGAAAAAAAACATATCCTAACCTGTCTAGGTTCACCACAAGTCCAAAATGGCATGTTGTCCTTGCAAACATGCAATTAAAGCAGGAGGAGTCTCAATCGAAGGGGCTGTGACATCGAAGCTGGATTAATTTGAAGCGGAGCTTAGAGCTACTGAAGAGAGCAAATTCAAAGGGAAGTGGATCTGCAAAGGGAAAGTCAGCTTTTGATTTTCATCATGTTGGAGGCCCAAACAGCACATAACAGGCTGGCAGTAACGTATAAAAGCAGATTGGCACGTGATTGAATCAATTATAGCAAGTCTTTATTAAGAAATCAAATCAAATCTCTTCATCATAATGGGCCAAGATTTGATACACAAATATTGACCTAAATTCCTTTGTCTATATAAACTTCATGCTCACAAAGAAAAAATGACAGAAAAAATGCAGAGGCTGCCTTAGAAGAGAACACTGCCCGCCCCATGAGATTCAACAAAGTTGCCAAAGATTATAAAACTCAAAGCCGGTTTTGCATGCAACCTCCGTCCAGACTAACACTTGAACCGTGTTCTTGGGAATCACACAAAAGCGTCCCTCATACAACCCCCCTGTTGGTAATTTTGCCTTCAATCTCAAACTTGTTAAATGTGATTTACATTCATGTTGAACATATATACATATTGCTGCTAATATTCATGTTTGTTTGAGTATGTTACATGTGAGCAAAAAGGCGGGATTGAGATCGTGCCATTGTTGGGGCATGATCTGAGCTTACCTTCGATTTGTACAGCGGTAGTTCGTTTTCAATGGGTTAACACCATAGGGGGCCACTGAGCGCGCAGATTCGACATTTAAGTTAAATACTGTGTTTCTGCTTCTAACGTAACTTTGCATATTTGTTTGTACCAATAAATGTCTTTCGACCAGGTTGGTGAAGAAGGTGTGCTGCAGAGAAAAGGACCTGGGTTCGATACCTAGGTCATATATTTTGTGTTTTTCTAACAAATTTCCTTGTAGAATTCCAGATCGAAGGATGTCATATCCAGATCGAATACCCTGGGCGTGCAGTCTCGCAGGCACCTTTGATCAGCCCTCTGGATCGAAGGGCGACCCAAGCTTCTTTGAATCCCAAGCCTTGCATATTCTATTTTTAACGTATTTCCTTGCAGATCTAGCACCCCCCCCAAGACCCTCGAACGAGGCTTTCGATCAGCCCCCTGGATCGAAGGGCAACCCAAGCTTCTTCGATACGGGCCCATTTTTCTTCCCTTTATTTTATTTAATTTTAGTTTTTGTTAATTAGTTTATATTTTCTATTCATTCATTTTTTCCAATAAAATCAGAAAAAATCAGAAAAAATCTTAAAAATTAGGATTTAGAACTTTTCTTAATAAAACTAATTTTGCAAATTAATTTGGTTCAACTTTAACCTTTTTTTAATTTAAAATTAGTTAGAAATTAGGTTCAACTTCTAATTGTTTTCATAAAACATAAAAAAAGTATTGTCAATGAACAATTAGATTTTTAGGGTTTAGAACTTGTTCCCGTCTTAATTTTTGTGCGTTATTACCTTTTTATACGATTATTTTTATTATTATGTAACTGCGCCCGATTTGTAATAGCTTAATTAGGGTTTTAATTTCCGTATTTTTACTTTCAGTTAATCCCTTATGTACCTACACCAAAGCCTTGTAATAGCGTATGACCTCTATTTTCTCGCTTTTATATTTTGTATATACTTGTATATAATTGTTAGTAACCTAGGTATGCATGCTTAATCAATCAATCTTAGATCACTAAATTGCAAGATAAAATATCTGAAATAGCATACTATTACACACTTGCACCCCTAGGGTATTTCCCACTCTGGTTGCCTTCGAAAACGGTCATGTCCCTCGAACATAGGGATACTCTTAGCAAAGACCCTCAATGCTAAAGTCATCATAAGGATCATAGTCCCTAAATGTCCCTCGAGTTGCCTACGAGAAGTGATCTTATGATGATAGTCCCTTTGAAATGATAAGGTATCCTTAAATGTTGCCTTCAATTACCATTACGTCCATTTCGATAGTCCCTCAACATCCAACGACTAGGGTTACCTACTCACTAATAGTAGGATAACACAATCTAAAGGATAGGAGGAAAAGAACCATATTTTTTTCCGAGTAGGTAGATAACTATTAGGTACTTGCTCAAACAATCTTTTTTACACACTTTCGAACACTTTTCAAAACAAAGCTTTCAAAAACACTTTATCACACTCTTGAGGACTGATACAAGAGTTACCATAAAGTGAATCACCACACTAAGGCATTTTCAAAGCTTTTCAAAACACACAAACGCAACCAATTTCAAAAAATGAGCAAGTACCTAAGAGCCCATGGAAAACCATGGATGGAAAGGGTGCTAACACATTCCCTTTACATAATCTACCCCCTTACTCATAAATCTCGGAAAAAAAGGTCTTTTTCTGTTTTTTCACCCTTTCCTTGTTGGACAAAGGAAAAGTCGGTGGAAAGTCTTGCTTACCGCGACATTTGCGAACAAAAAATGCAAACTAGTATTAAATTGTCGGTTCTACCACCGTATCACAGTCCCCAGACAAAAAAACATTACCTAATGATCTCTTAATTTTACTTCCCTTAAACCAATTGGTCCCCACTGTTAGTTTTTGTGAAAAACTGTCAAGTATCGGTTAGGTGGCATGCAAGGTAAGCAAATATCATTCAGAATATGTGTTATAACCTTTCTAGGGTTCGTGACTTGCTTCCATCTTCCATTTTCTTTTTTCTTCCATCATCGATTTCTTCCATCAGATGCAATTATTTTCCTTCTTCCATCATTGATTTCTTATTTCTTTCGTATTTCCTTCTTCAATCTTCCATCTTCCAAATTAGGGTTCAATGTCAAATATTGAAAGCAATGCTCCAATATCAAACAACCAAATCTATGGTACATCTGGGTCTGTGATTCGTAGGAACAAGAAAATGTAGTGTTTTTGTCTAGATGAAAGTGTTCTTTGAACCGTTAATGACGTGAACCGTGTCAACTATGGCAGAAAATTTCGGGGTTATAGAAATTACATAAATCACATGGATAAGGGTAGAAATTTCTTCAAGTGGTTAGGTGGTGAGTTGGTTGAGGAAAGGGACTTTAAGCTTGAAAGACAAAAGAAGAAAATTAACAAATTAAAGAATGGGGTTATTTACACAAGTGGATGGTTGAAAATGTCCATTGTGGTTGGGATGCTTAGCATAGGGTTGAACCTAGTGTTTGTAGCAATGTAATTCAATTAGAATTAGGGTAGTTCAATTTTATGTTTTCACATTTCCAATGTATTCTGAATTATGTTAAGTTGGTTTCATGAATTATGTTAATGTCTATTTCAACACATTACAAATGTTTCTTCATTATTCTATGTGTTATCTGTGTTACATATCTGGTATAATTTTGTCATATAATACAACCCGTTTAAATGCAAATGAAGGATAACAGGCCATTGTAAGGCATTAATATATCATTCCAAAATATATCTGAAGTATGATACATAACATGCATTATAAGTCATTTCAATATCCATTACAAAAAGGCATACATAAGCCAAATCAGTTAGCCATTAACAGATACTTCAAAATGACATTACAAAATAGTGACCAGACATTACAAAAAGGCATACATAAGCCATATCAGTAAGCCATTAACAAGCACTTCAAAGTGACATTACAAAATAGTGACCAGAAATTACAAAAATGCATACATAAGCCATATTAGTAAGCCGTCAAGGTTGAGTTGGTGGTGGTGACTGAGTTGTTCCTTCTTGCACCTGACTTAGAATAATTGTTGGTTCTGCTTCCTGAGCTATAAGAGCTAGGGGTTGTTGTAGTTTACATGTGGATTTGTTGTGACCAACCTTGTGGAAACGACTACATTTGATGCCATGTTTTACCCGTTTCATGTGTGTCTCATCCCTTACCGGTTCTCCATCTTCCCTATTCCTTTTTTCTATGGCCTTCCAGACTACCTCTTAATTGGTGGTGGTTAAAGATCAACTGCAGCAGTTTTGGCCCACAAGGATTCCCCATTAAATGGATAAATAACAAGTGCATAGAAATCTACAGTGTTCCTTTTTGTAATAGTTAGGTACAAAGTCATCAATCTACAAGTGTTGATCCTTCATGCAAGACATTGCATGGCAGCATGGAAGCCCAGTAAGCATCCATATTCTACATAAAGCAATTGCGAGAGGATGCTTCTATGGAGCGGGCATCCAGAGAAAGAGCTCACAAGAAATGCATGTTGAATTTCTATTTCTCCAGGCCTACCAAATTCCCGCGGCAAAGAGATTGCAAAAAAAATTGTAGTTAAAAAATCGAAGTTCAACCAAAGGTTTCTTGAGTTATTGTAATATCAAAACAATTAAGGAACAAATCATCTTCCAGAGTATAACGAGAAAAATAAGCCGAGATAACCATATGACTATGTTAAAGGAGGTAGATAATACAAACAATGTTGAAACAAGCTATCCAAATAAAAAAAACTTAGTCCTCTTTGAGAGATGGAGATTCAAATTCAAGACCACGATTGTGAGTTAGTATTGTGATTCACTTTATATTTTCTATTGTGGAGTATCCTTAAGTATCCCTTCTAATAGCATAGGTGTCGTTTTATGCTTTCAAACTAAAGAAAAACATCTTTTATTTGGAGTTGAAGCCAATGGTCTTGTTGGCGAGCTCGGTGATAATGTTAGGAGGTAACTGGGTGGAAATATGATAAATGTGGGGGTGGCGTAGTTGTATAAAAATATTTCACAGTTAGCATAAGATCATGGATATGAATAAATAATACTAGCAGCAAGGGGACCATGGGAAATCCAATGACTGAATCATTGAGAAGATGATAGGTTTTTAGTAGAACCCTTATTTAACTTTTTTGAACCATATAGAAGAATTCTTTGCTTTGAAAATTGAGTTTCAAGTAGAGGAGCTTGCATTAACAGAAACAAAAAGAAAACATGGACCACACAAGTACTTGTTAGAGACGACACTCACCTAAAGTTTATCAGTTTGTTAAAGCATGACCCAAATGTGTTTTTTTAGAAGTGTTATTGTTGTACCCCAAAATTTTCCCTCCCATTTTTATTCAAGGCAAACTCATTAAGGTCCACAATTTCTCAAGGTTGACCAAGAGTTGATCAGATAAATTCTCCTCCTAAGCAATGGCCTTTCAACTAATTTCACTTTTCACCAAGATGTGTGAGTTCCAGAGCTTAAAATGATTTCCAGGACACCCTATATGCCTCAACATAATGGCACAGTTGAAAGAAAGAAAATAAGTGTACATGACAAAGTGTAGGTCGAAGGCTGAAAATATGCCTAAGGGCTTTTGGGTTGAAGCAGCTTCGACAACAGTATGCATGCTAAGAAGGACCAGAAGCAGAATAGACGTGGTGATAAATTCCAGAAGTCATAAACCTTAACTTCTGATGAAAATAAATATCAGAAGGGAAAGGAAAGGTATGACAAGAAGAAGGTTCAATGTTATTGTTGTAAACAGTTTGGTCATTTTTCCAGAGATTGTAGAAACAGAGGAAGGAAATCAGAAGAAGCAAATATATCCAGAGGAGATTCTGATGATGAACCTTTGCTACTGATGGCTTCTGATTCTGATGGAAACTATTCAGAAGATTGGTGGTATATGGACACTGGTTGTTCAAACTACTTGACTGAGAACAAACAATGGCTGATAGACTTTGACTCCAGAAGGAGAACAAAGATCAGATGTGTTGATGATAAGTATCTTAATGGAGAAGGTATGGGAAATGTCAGAGTCAGAGTGAAGAATGGGAAAAAAATTCTGATCAAAGATGTTTGGTATGTTCCTGGAATTAAAAGTAATCTGATGAGTGTGGGTCAACTCATTGAGAAATGTTTCTCAGTGGTTATGAAGGACAACCTCTTGACGTTGTATGATTCTAATCAGAAGTTGATTATGAAGTCTGAGCAGGGAATCAACAGAACATTCAAAGTGAATGTAGAAACAGTTGAAGCAGAGTGTCTTAGTGAAGAAGGTGCTAAAGGTGACAGTAAGCTGTGGCACAAGAGGTTGGGGCACTTGAAATACAGAAGCTTAGGGAATCTAAGTTCTAAGAAGCTTGTACATGGCATTTTGAAGATTGTGAAGTCTCAGAAGTCATGTGAGATATGCATGAAAGGCAAGCAACCCAGATTTCCATTAGCATCAGAAGTATCCCCCAGAGCAAAGCATGCTTTGGGAGTAGTAAATTTTGATGTGTGTGGACCATTTCCAGTATCTTCACTTGGAAGAAACAAATATTTTGTGTCTTTTGTGGATGAGTTCACAAGAATGAAATTGGTAACACTCATCAAATTCAAGCATGAAGTGTTTACTGAATTCCAGAAGTTCAAGGTGAAGGCTGAGAAGCAGAGTGGTCAGAAGTTGAAAATTCTGAGAACGGATGATGGAGGTGAGTATAACTCTATAGAGTTCCAGAAGTTCTGTGAGGAGAATGGAATAGAACACGAGATTACTGCTCCATACACTCCTCATCACAATGGTCTTGTTGAAAGAAGAAACAAAACTTTGCTTGATATGACCAGAAGTATGCTGAAAGAGAAGAAGCTACCTAGCATGTTATGGGGAGAAGCTGTTGCCATGTCAACATATGTTCTGAATAGGTGTCTAACAAAGAAGCTGAAGGAAATTGTTCCTTTAGAAAAGTGGACTGGAGACAAGCAAAGTGTTAGCCATTTGAGGGTGTTTGGTTCTGTATGCTACAAACACGTTCCAGAGGCTAGAAGGCAGAAACTGGATGATAGAAGCAAAGTAATGTTACTGGTGGGGTACCACAGTACATGTGCCTATAAGCTTTATTGTCCTGAAAACAACAAAGTTGAAATCAACAGAGACGTTATTGTGAAAGAGTCATAAACATGGGATTGGAACAAGCTTCAATTAGATTCTGGTGTAGCGCCAACACCCGGGTTAGTTTCTGAAGATTCTTCAAAAAGTTCTGAAGACGAGTCAGAGTCAGAAGATGAATCTGAAGACTCTGAAGATGAGTCAGAATCTCAGGGAGATTCTGATAGTGGATCTGATTCTGATCTAGATTCTGATGATGATCCAGAATCTGGTGGTGATTATATTTCTGGAAGGGAAAACTCTAAAGACATAGGGTCTGGAGGACAAGCTTCCAGAAGTAACTCTGAAGGTGGTAATTCTGAAGGAAGTAGTTCTGGACAAGGTCCAGAAGCTAGCATTGTTCCTAGTTCTGGAGAAGCTTCGAAACAAGTTCAGAGGCCACAGAGAATCAGACGAATACCAAGTAGGTTTGCAGATTTTAGCATGTTGCATGATAATAAAGTAGATTCTGAAGGAGAAGTCGTTTAATGTGCCATGTTAGTAGATTCTGAACCAGTGGGTATTGAAGAAGCTCTCAAGAAGAAAGTATGGCTGAATGCCATGAAAGAATAACTTGAGGCTATTGAAATAAACAAAACCTGGAAGCTGGCGAATCTTCCAGAAAAGAAGAAAGCCATCAACGTTAGATGGGTTTTCAAGGTGAAGCTTAAGCCAGATCGATCAATTGGCAAACACAAAGCGAGACTAGTGGCTAGAGGTTTTCTTCAGAAACCTGGGCTAGATTACTTTGAGGTGTTTGCGCCTGTAGCTAGACACGAAACAATCAGACTGGTGATTGCTTTAACTGCAAATAGAAATTGGACTTTGATACATCTGGATGTGATGTCTGCATTTCTGAATGGTCCACTACAAGAAGAGGTATATGTGTCGCAACCTCCTGGATTTATGAAAAATAATCAGGAAGGGATGATATACAAGTTACATAAAGCCTTGTATGGACTGAAACAAGCGCACAGAGCTTGGAATCTGAAAAATTGATTCGTTTTTCAAGAGGCAGAAGTTTCAGAAATGTGAGATGGAATATGGCGTGTATATGCAGTATTCTGGTGGCAATATGATTCTGGTGTGTCTATATGTTGATGACATATTGCTAATAGGAATTTATCTAGAAGATATATGTAGTTGTTTAGTTGTTGGCATGCATTTTTGGTAAAACCAGGTGTGTGAATGTCATGACTGATGTCATAACATTCTAGTTTATTAGGTACTGATGTATTAGGTACTTTTGCAGAAAAATATTGTCATAAAGGTGCTGTTGTTTATAAGTGTGTATCTGAGCATTTTGCAAAAAGATCACATTTACCAAAATCAGTAAACAGGAATTCAAATGTCATAACAAATGTTAAGACATCCTGTTCTGAACTAACAGTTATGCAGTTTGGGTAATTCTGAGTTTTTTCAGGAAAATGACTCAGTCTTTCCAGAACAGAAAATCTCGTGGACTTGGGGTTAACCTAGCTCAACCCTAACCTGGTTGATAAAGTCCTGTGACCTAGTCTTAAGGTCAAACGGAATTAACCCTAGCTTTTTGTGGAAACCCTAACTGAAGATGCAGCTGCTATATATTCAACAGAGCTGCTGTTTTGGAATCAATCCCTTTTTGACAGAAGATCATTTAGAAGCTGTATAGTTTTAACTATTGTAATCCAAGCAAGTATCATTGTGATAAGTGACTTGGAATAGGTTTTAATTGTAAGGGTTGTGTACCACTCAAAGCTTTGAAGCAAGAGTGTTTTTTTGTGTCTCTTGACTAAAGCTTTGAAGCAAAGTCAAGTTAGATTTGTGTATCACTCAAAGCTGTGAAGCAAGAGTGTTTGTGTTGCTTGATTGAAAAGCTGTGAAGTATAATCAAGTGTATGTTTTGAAGAGTGTCTTCATCAATTCATTAGTCAAATTGTTTTAAGTATCACTGCTGTGATTGAGGGGGAGTGAGTAGGAACTCAGGTTTAAGTTGTACTTAGATTGAAGTTGCATTGGGTAGGTCTTAAGTGAAGGAGATAAACTGGTTGGTTTATTCCTGAATTAATATCTCTTATAGTGGATTTCCTCCCTGGCTTGGTAGCCCCCAGAGTAGGTGTTGTTGCACACTGAACTGGGTAAACAATTGACTGTGTTCTTTACTGTTTTTGTATTTACTGTCTTATAGAAAGTCAGATACGGTGTCATAACATTGAACGTGACATTGAGTATCTGCAGCCAGAATTTCAATTGGCATCAGAGCAGGCACCCTGCCTGTATTACTGGGTGAGATCTAGGGATATCACTTTCTGGCACTATGGACAAAGAAGGAGTTTTTGGAAATAGACCACCCATTATGGATGGAACAAATTATAACTACTGGAAACCTCGTATGATTGCCTTCTTAAAATATCTGGACAAAAAGGCTTGGAGAGCTGCTGACAAAGGATGGAACCATCCCACCATAACTGAGAAAGATGGGACAATCAGTCTGAAGCCTGAGGAAAATTGGAGTAAAGAAGAAGATGAGTTAGCCCTGGGAAATTCCAAAGCTTTAAATGCCTTGTCCAATGGAATTGATAGAAACATTTTCAGACTAGTACATCAATATGAACTGGCCAAGGAAGTTTGGGACACTCTCAAAACTACTCATGAGGGCACTTCCAAAGTAAAAATGTCAAGGCTTCAGATGTTGACTACCAAGTTTGAGAATCTAAAAATGATGGAAGATGAAACCATTCATGAGTTTCACATGAACATCTTGGAGATTGCCAACACCTCAGGAGCACTGGGAGAAAAGATGTCAGAAGAAAAATTGGTGAGAAAGATTCTCAGATCCTTGCCTAAAAGATTTGCTATGAAGGTAACTGCCATAGAGGAAGCCCAGGACATCAGCAAGTTGAAAGTGGATGAACTAATTGGGTCTCTTCAGACTTTTGAGATGGGGATCACTGATAATGGTGACAAGAAGAACAAAAGCATAGCACTTGTATCCAACACTGATGTTGAAAACAAGGAGGATGAAGAAGAAAATATTTCAGAAGCTATAGCCATGCTTGGAAGACAATTCAACAAACTCATCAAAATAATAGATCCAAAGTCAAGGTCTAATGTTCATAACATTCCCTCTGACATTGACAGTTCCAGCAGAAGACCAAGGTCAGAAGAGAAGGGAAATCAAGGCAGAGGAATTCAATGCCATGGTTGTGAAGGATATGGGCATATTCGAGCTGAATGTCCTACCTTTCTTAAGAAACAAAAGAAAGGAATGACTGTTACCTGGTCTGACTGTGATTCAGAAAGTAATTCTGAAGAAGAATCTGCCAAACTAGTTACTGCCCTAACTGGTGTTTGTACCTCTGAAAGTGACACTAGTGATGAAGAAGTGGCATTTGAAGAACTGGTTGATACTTACAAGAAATTGTGTATCAGAAGTACTGAAGTCTGTGTGCAGAATGAGAAACAATCAAAACTCATCATAAAGCTGGAGGCTGAAAAAAGAGCAGACCTTGAAACTATAAGTCATCTAGAAGGGGAAGTTCAATTGCTGAACTCACAACTGAATCAAATGACCAAATCTGTCAAGATGCTGACAAATGGAACAGACAAATTGGAAGAGATTCTTCAGGTTGGACAAAATGTGGGTAACAAATCTGGACTAGGATTTGTGGAAGCTAAGAAATCTGTTGCAGACAAGAAGATCAGGCCTGTTAAACAAATGTCAAAGCAGATGTCTCAACACAACTCTCAACATCAGAAACAGAGATATATGAAGAAAAAGTACCAAAGATGGAGATGCCATCATTGTGGGAGGTATGGCCACATAAAGCCTTTCTGCTTCAGATTGCATGGATACCCTAATCAGAACTCAGGTGTCAAACCTAAGTCTAAAAAGGTACCACATGCTCCTAAATGGAAGAAAAAGGCTACTGCCCTGATAGCCCACACTTCCCTGAGGATCTCTGCAAAGGAAGACTGGTACTTTGACAGTGGGTGTTCTAAGCACATGACTGAAATAAATAACATTCTCAATCATGTTAAACCTCACACCACTAGTTATGTGACCTTTGGAGATGGTGCTAAAGGTGAAATCAAAGGAGTTGGTAATTTGGACTGCCCTGAAGTTCCAAATCTAAATGAAGTTCTATTGGTAAAAGGCCTGACTGCTAATCTCATTAGTATCAGTCAATTGTGTGATCTAGGATTCAAGGTCAACTTCTCAAAATTTGAATGTCTAGTAATTAATGAAAAACTAGAAGTGATAATGAAAGGAATCAGATCTAAAGATAACTGTTACTTGTGGCAGCCTGAGAACACTAATAACTCCACTATGTGTTCCATTACCAAAGAAGAAAAAGAGATGAAACTGTGGCACCATAAGCTTGGCCATCTTCATCTAAGAAGAATGAAAAGAACTATCTCTATGGAAGCAGTCAGAAGGATTCCAAGACTGCAAATTGATAAAAGGAGGGTTTGTGGTGAACTTCAAATTGAAAGGCTTGGTAAAAAGAGACATGTCTATGATGTGGTGAATAAACTTGAAGAAGGATGTGTTGTCAGAACCAGAAGTAATCATGACAAGGAATTTGGAAACAACAAGTTTAATAAATTTTGTTTCCCAGAAGAAATGAGTCATGAAGTCTCTTCTCCTATAACTCATCATCAAAATGGAGTTGACAAAAAGAAAAATAGGATCATACAGGAATCTGCCAGAGCTATGATTCATGTCAAAAGAGTGCCTTCCCAACTCTGTGCTGAAATAGTTGCAGCTGGTAGTAGCTGTTCTCAAAATATCTGGACAAAACAGAGGCTCACTGAGTATAATGTCTCACAAGATGTTGTGACATTGTATTGTGACAATCTGAATACAATCAATATTTCCAAGAACCCTATTCAGCATAGAAAGACCAAGCACATTGACCTTGTAGAGAAGAAGACAATTAAACTGGAACATGGTATTATCAAGCTTCAGCTGGCTGATTCTTCTACCAAGGCTCTTGTTGGAAATCAACTTGAAAACTTGAGGGGCAAGATGGGTATTTGCCAACGTGAAAAATTATAGCAATTAATTTTGCTTAAAACAAGGGTTGAAGGAGTTATTTGTGTTGAGTCTATTTTTAGTAGGTTAATCATATGTCTTTCCAATTCTTTCAAAATTATTAAGAAGTTGAATAGACTCTCATTTGCCTCCTACCTCTCTCGTCTTTGCAACCTATTCCTTTCTCTCAATCAAAGTTTTCTCTCAAATTGCTACTGGTGCTCTAAGTCAATCAAAATGTCTCAAACATCATCTTCAACTAAGGCGACCACTTCATCTTCATCATCTGACCAAGATTCTCGAGCAATCACCACATGCATAGATTCTGATGTCCTGGAGATCACTCCTCTCAGAAGAATGGCAACTGACCCCTCCAAAGTCAAAAAGCTGAGAACTAGGCATGCAGGAAGAGCTCAAGCTACTGCTTCTGGTAATCCTTCTCATCCTTCTTCCTCTGTACCAAATAGGGAAGGATCAGCTCAAGTTCATCAAGCAATTGCTAGGCTTGTGACAAGAATACTAAGCGGAAACCAATCTGTACCGGGGATTTCTGTCCCATTAAATCAAGAATCAGCAAGCCCAAATGCGGATGTCTCTGAGAATATAGATGTCTCTGAGAATGTTGTGACACAAAATGACAACATTCAGAATCCTTCAGAAAAGACTGCTTATCCACCTATCATTGATGTGGATGAGGAATACTCAGACAATGATCTGATTGCCAATGTAAACCCTAGCATAGCTAGGAGAATGATGAAAAGAAAGGGTAATCAGAATGATAAAAAATGTATGACCAAAGATAAACCTGCTGTTAAGAAATCCAAGGCTGAAGGCAAGACTGAGGTAGAATCTGTGAAAACTGGTCAGTCCAAAGGGAAGGTGAAAGCCCAAGTGCATACTGGTAGACAACCAATTACAAAGAAAAGAAAAGAACCTGAGACTTCTGATTCTGATGAGGAATCAGAGTTTGAGATTGATGCTGAAGAAATTCCTATCAGAAGGAAACTCCCCTCCAGCAAAATGGCTAGAATTCCTGAAGTCCCAACAGACAACATCTCTTTTCACCATCCTGACAATGCCACCAGATGGAAGTATGTTTGCTTGAAGAGAATAGCTTTAGAAAGAGAGCTAAACAATGATGCCATGGAGTGCAAGGACATCATGGACCTGATTAAAACTGCTGGACTGATGAAGACTGTGGTAAAATTTACCAAGTGCTATGAAAATCTGGTCAAGGAGTTCATAGTTAACTTGTCTGATGAATATGGTGATGGAAGGTCAGCTGACTTTGAAAGTGTTTATGTTAGAGGAAGAAGGGTTAATTTCTCTCCATCAGAAATTAACAAATTTCTTGGAAGATCAAATGAGGATTGTCCTGAACTGGAAGTCACTGACAATGAAGTTTGTCAAACCATCACAGCAAGACAAGTGAAGTGCTGGCCCTTGAAAGGCAAGCTGAATGCCAGCAAACTTAGCATGAAATTTGCCATCCTGCACAAGATTGGTGCAGCCAACTGGGTCCCTACAAACCATAAATCAACTATCTCCACAGGATTGGGGAGATTTATTTATGCTGTGGGAACCAAGACTGTTTTTGACTATGGCAGGTATATTTTTGAACAAACTTTAAAACATGCTGGTAGTTATGCTGTCAAAGGCCCAATTCCCTTTCCCTCCCTCCTTTGTGGAATTATCCTTGCACAATACCCTGATATCCTGGTGGCAAGAGATACTGCTTGCAAAAGAGCTCCTGCTCTTGGGTTACACTACAAGCTGTTTCAGGGATCTCATGCTCCTGATATTGTCATAACATCAGCTGAGACATCATCTGTAAAGACTCAGTCCAAAACATCTGATGTTATAGCTGTATTGAAAGAGACCTGCAAAGAGCTGGAAGCTAGGAAAAAGACCCTAGAAAACCTAATTGCCAGGTTAGAAAAGGAGGAAGCTGAAGGAAACAGAAGGGAAGAGGGTGCAGAAGCTGAAGATCAACTCAATACTGAAGAAACTAGCTCCTCTGATAGGGACAGTGCTTAAAGGTTGGTGGAGTTGCTGGTTGGTGGAGTTGCTGTTTCCTGGTGGAGTTTGCAAGTGTGTTCAATTTTTAGTTGTTGTTTTCTGGTTGACTGTATAATCTTTTAAGAACATATTTCTTTGGCCCATTTGTGGCTAAAGAGGGGGAGATATATTTTGGTAGACTTTATTAGACATTCTATTTTTCTGCAGTCATATTTATTCTGCTGCTATCTATCTCTGATTGCTTAGGGTCTTTAGCCAAAAATCTGCCAAAGGGGGAGTTTGTAGTTGTTTAGTTGTTGGCATGCATTTTTGGTAAAACCAGGTGTGTGAATGTCATGACTGATGTCATAACATTCTAGTTTATTAGGTACTGATGTATTAGGTACTTTTGCAGAAAAATATTGTCATACAGGTGCTGCTGTTTATAAGTGTGTATCTGAGCATTTTGCAAAAAGATCACATTTACCAAAATCAATAAACAGGAATTCAAATGTCATAACAAATGTTAAGACATCCTGTTTTGAACTAACAGTTATGCAGTTTGGGTAATTCTGAGTTTTTTCAGGAAAATGACTCAGTCTTTCCAGAACAGAAAATCTCGTGGACTTGGGGTTAACCTCGCTCAACCCTAACCTGGTTGATAAAGTCCTGTGACCTAGTCTTAAGGTCAAACGGAATTAACCCTAGCTTTTTGTGGAAACCCTAACTGAAGATGCAGCTGCTATATATTCAACAGAGCTGCTATTTTGGAATCAATCCCTTTTTGACAGAAGATCATTTAGAAGCTGTATAGTTTTAACTATTGTAATCCAAGCAAGTATCATTGTGATAAGTGACTTGGAATAGGTTTTAATTGTAAGGGTTGTGTACCACTCAAAGCTTTGAAGCAAGAGTGTTTTTTTTGTGTCTCTTGACTAAAGCTTTGAAGCAAAGTCAAGTTAGATTTGTGTATCACTCAAAGCTGTGAAGCAAGAGTGTTTGTGTTGCTTGATTGAAAAGCTGTGAAGCATAATCAAGTGTATGTTTTGAAGAGTGTCTTCATCAATTCATTAGTCAAATTGTTTTAAGTATCACTGCTGTGATTGAGGGGGAGTGAGTAGGAACTCAGGTTTAAGTTGTACTTAGATTGAAGTTGCATTGGGTAGGTCTTAAGTGAAGGAGATAAACTGGTTGGTTTATTTCTGAATTAATATCTCTTATAGTGGATTTCCTCTCTGGCTTGGTAGTCCCCAGAGTAGGTGTTGTTGCACACTGAACTGGGTAAACAATTGACTGTGTTCTTTACTGTTTTTGTATTTACTGTCTTATAGAAAGTCAGATACGGTGTCATAACATTGAACGTGACATTGAGTATCTGCAGCCAGAATTTCAATATAGTCAAGTTCAAAGATGTTCTGATGAATGAATTTGAGATGACAGATCTGGGAAATATGGTATATTTTCTAGGAATGGAGATTTTGTACTCAAAGAAGGTTATCATTCTACATCAGCTAAAGTATGAACTTGAACTTCTGAAGAGATTTAAGCTGCAGAATTGCAAAGTTGCTGTGACACCATCAGAAACCAATCATACATTGGATTCTGATTCTGATGGTGATTCTGTGGATGCTACAACCTTCAAGCAGTTGGTTGGTTCTCTTAGGTACTTGTGCAATACCAGACCTGACATTTGTTATGTAGTTGGAATGGTTAGTAGATTCATGAGCAAACCAAAATGGTCTCATTATCAAGCTGCTGTCAGGATTCTGAGGTATATCAAAGGAACTCTGAAATACAGAGTGATATTTCCTTCTGGAAGACAGACAAAACCAGGAATAATTAGTTATTCTGATTTTGACTGGTGTTTGACAGAAAAGTACTTCTGATTACTTGTTCAAGTTTCTAGAAGATCCAATTTCTTGGAGTTCCAAGAAACAGCCTGTTGTGGCTCTGTCAACATGTGAAGCTGAATACATTGCAGGTGTTATAGTTGCATGTCAAGCTGTTTGGCTTCTGAATCTTCTGGAGAATTTGAAGATTGAGATAGAGAAACCTTTGAAGCTGTTGATTGATAACAAGTCTGCAATCAATCTTGTCAAGAATCTAGTGTTGCATGGAAGAAGCAAGCATATTGAGACGAAGTATCATTTTCTGAGAAGTCAAGTGCAGAAAGGAGTGTTAGAAGTTCTGCACTGTAGCACTCAGAAGCAGCTGGAAGATGTTCTGACGAAGGCAATAAAACAGATCAATTTCTTCGCTTGAGAAATGAAATTGGTGTTGTTAATTTCTGATAGTTACTAAATTACGAGATGGTATTAGAGGGTAATTTAGTATTTTCCATTTTTAGATTTTCTCTTTAGTGCCTATGTGGCATTCTTATCTTTACTACTTCTGTGTATAAATAGGTGTACTAGGTTTCATTTAATAGAATCAATTCTCTTCCAATCACTTGTGGCAGTTTTATAGCATTTATCTTTTTCTCTCTTCTTCCTCAATTTCATCACCTTACACCAACAATTTTGAATTTTCTTGAGCCTGTTTTCGATGTGCTTTTTCTGTTGAAATATATTTCCAAAGACGTTTTGGTTGAATTTGATGAAGTCTTCCTAACATAAGATTGTTGTTGGAAGAAGACCAAGCTTGGTAACCATCTTCATATTAATTTTGATTAGTGACGCTACAAACAAGAAATACAAGTAGATGACCAATTGTTCAATTCTACCTAGCCTTGGCTGAGTTTAACACTTCTATGACCTTTGCAAATCCCACTAAACCTAATGAATATTTGACTAAATCGCATTCACTTGTCTATATACTCATTCAATTTCGACTAACACAATATTTATGTTTAGGTGTAAACATATACAAGTCATATATTGAAAAATGTCATTTAAGATGTAAGATTTATCGGTATATGAATTCTCTCAAATGATTAAATTAACATATGAAGATAAAATAAACGACAATAAAAAAGGAAAAAAATAACTATTTAGATATTTAAGTATTTGAATATAATTCAATCATTAAAAAATTTAATTAATTATTCTTTTTTTTTTTCTTCTTTTGTTTGGTTATACTAATAAAAAATAACTTACAAATCAATTTGTAAAATCAGTTTTTAGTTAAAAATGTGTTGAATAGGAAGTAATTTACATTTATACATTCATTTAAAATTAAGTTAAGCAAGCCTAAAATCACATTTGGAGTAAAATATAATAAATTTTAGCTTTAAAATTCTAAAATCAATTCTAAAAGTATAATCAATTACCATTAATATAATCAATATCACTTGAACATCTAAAAGCCAACTTTAAGTGGTTGTTGGAGTTACTTCTAACTCTTTCCATCTTAAAATTTTTAGAAACAAAACATAATTAAATTCACAATGCAATGGACCTAGTTTAACAAAAGCTACACTTTACTACTTCCAAAGATACACTTAAGTCTTTTGAGATTTTCATTCTATCAATTTTTTTAAAGGATTCCCACCGACAAAGTGGTAAAGTGTTATCTAGTGTGTTAGAAGGATATAGATGTCAATGTTATTTAATAATATAAAAAACTTTCAAATTGAAGTTTGCCTAATATAATGTTAATATCTACAAAAGTTTTAATAAAATAAAATAATAGATGAGATTAATTTCTTAATATCAACAAAAATTGGAACCATGGAACTAGAATATTTTTATACTATTTTTGTCTATAAATATAAATTTTTATTTAAAATTTATTTATTTATTTTATAAAATTCCCGTTAATTTTCAATTAGATTAATTTTTTTCTTAACATAGAATGTAATTGGTGTTGCACGTGAAGACAAAGTGGTGTGAAGATGGATCCACCACTAATTAGAAGTTTCAAAAGCACTTAAAAATTGTTGAGTATCACGTGCATCACTGTCATCAACCAATTCAGAAGGTAGCTAAAAATATATGATCTAAAAACCCTTATGTACTTAATGTATTACTTTGAAAGTTTGATAATTTTTAAAATTATATGTATACTAACTAGACACATTTTTATATAACAAAATTTAGACAAATTTTTATATGTAAATAGATAATATGTCATCTCATAGACACGCTTATCACTTAACTTACTATTAATAAAAATTATAAATGACAAACAATCATGTGTATTTTATTTAGACTAGTCTTGTAAAAGTCTACAAAGAAATAGTATAAGACAAGACGAGATTGATAGATCATCACGAGAGGAAACATTTTCATTGGATTAAAGAGTCACCCAAATAAATGAGATACATAACTTATTCATCAAAATTTTAAGACATTAATTATACAGTCATTTTACTTATAAATTGTTCAACTACTTTTCTAATTAATGTAGAACTTCAAACTCATATTTTAACTCAACAATCTCTTTCTCAAGTGTGAGTCTTTTCACGATGCTCCCTCAAGTAGAAGTTCTTTCATCCATATACACTTGTATTATCGTTGACATCCTTACCACATCGTAGCCACTTTAACAGGATACGCCGTCTAACCACCACCATGTTAGGAAAACTTTCGACATAAGGAATCAATCCCTTATTTGAACCATCTGCTCTGATACCACTGACGAGTTATCACGAGGAGAAGAATCCACATTGGGTCAAAGACCCATCCAAACAAGTTCGAGATACATCACATATTCATCAAAAGCCTTAAAGTTTTAGATGAATATAATGTGTCTCTCACTTGTTTGAGTGAGTCTTTGATTCAATGTGGATGATTTCTCTCGTGATGATCTCTTAATGGTATTAGAGCATACTAAAAAAATGTATACTCCACCAAATCACGACACTTGATACAAATTCTTAGGGAGTTCAGGAAAGTCGAAAGCAACAACGTGCGTCCAATGCTCTAGGATTACAAGAGAGGGAGACGTCACATCTCCATCCAAAATTTTAAGACATCATATATATGAGTCGTCTCTCTTATAAATCCAACATTTCACCTATTCATAAGCGATGCAAAACTTAACTAGTCACACTTACATCTAATAGAACACAGTTGAGAGTGAAAGCATACAATCTTGGTTTGTCTCGTGAATATATGAGAGTGGAGTAGGGCGAACATGCAGAACTTGCACTCATAAAGACTACAAATTATCAAAGAGAATCTTGTTAATGTCGGTGTCCGAAAAATCTTTCAAAAAATTAAGACATATCAAACTAACATATTAGAGAAGACAAACCTAAAACTTTAGATCACCCACAAAAAAAAAAATGAAAAAAATAGACATGTTCTATAGACTAAGACCATTTTATCACCCTAAATATATATTAACATTAAAGGAGAGACTGACCCACATGTCTCATTATTAGAAATATCTTACTATAAAATCAAATATTTCTCTCTTAATTGAATATGTATTCACTACTGTTGAAAAAAATGTATTTATACAATTAATATATTTTTGGTTGTTGGATTAAAATCAAATGATCAAAATTAAAATTTTAATATTTTATTTTAAAATGATTATAACATTGAATTAATTTTTGAATCGTCCCATTTTAACCTAACACCAAAAATGAATTGAATGCTTAAATTTGACAATATTTTGACCAGAAAGGATTTACTTTTCCTCTTAATGATATATTTTACAAATTGAATACTTGTAATAGAGTTTTCTCGCAATTATATTATCAAGTCTTTATCAACGGTTTGATTTTAATTGCAATATTCGAATAAAACAAAATTATTTTCCTTAAAATTATCAATTTTAAATCAGAATTATTTGATCAAAATCAAACGGTTAGATAATAACTAAATGTATAAATGCCAAATAGAATTCCTTATCAGGAATCAAATTCCTATATTTGGTTGTATAAAACAAAACAAAAATTGCTCCCAACAAAACCTCCAAGTGCTTCTTCATTGTTGTTCGAGTTCGAACTTAGTTTTACAAATTACAACCAACACACTAATATATATATATAGATATTACTTAAACTTCTCTTTTTTTCTATCTTATTTGATATTACAATTCAAATTACATGTATATAGAAGAAAACCAAGAAAACAAAAAACACACATACATGATTAATTCTAAGAGAAAACAATATCACACATTTTTCCTCTAAAGTTTACTTAGGGTATTACTAATAATTTAATCAATATTTTAACATCAACCATTTCCACCAGGAGATTTTGGATCATGTTCTTTATTTGCACCTGGCCCTTCATAATCATGAAGTTCCAAATCTACCCTTCTCCCCAACAATCTTTCTTCCATCATTTTCTCACTATTTTCCATCTCCATGAAACTATTTTCCTGCAAAGCATGCAAATAATGAACAAGAACCAAAATGTAAAAAAAAATAATTAACATAAATTAATTATCCATATCTTTCTTCCTCATAATATGAATATAAATAAAATTAAATTATGAATAATCAAATTAATTATTCCAAAAATATTTAACCATGACTTTGCAAGAGTAGGAAATAGATCAAGATTCAAAAGCACTAACCTGAGAAAAAGATGGAAAAACTGATGCATCTACAAAATTCAAATTTTTGGTTCCTATAACAATAGAAATCAATTCAGAACCTGAATATATTTATTATACAAAAAATATAAAGAGAATTCAACAAATTAAAAAGCTTACTTGTCGTAGGAATAGAAGAGACATGGAGAAGGTAGGAGAAACTCAGAAGTATCACAAACACTAAGGAAAAGTTTTTTTCCATCTTGAATTGGATGGTGGAAGATAGCAAAGGATGTATGTATGAATACTTTATCTTTATTATATAGTACCACTAACATATTAATATTCTTATTTTCAAAAGAATATTAATATTTCGGCGTCTTATACTATGCAAAAAGTCAACTTGTTGGTGTATTTTTCTATATTATATATTCCATCTATTTCAAAATAACTCTCATTTTAATAAATAAATTTTATTTTAAAATAATTGTTATTTTTACTTTTTTAATATAGTAATAATTATTATTATTTTTAAATTGTATTCTTTACTTTTTATTTTCTGTAATATTTTTAATATATTAATAAGATTAATTTTGTAAAAATATAATATCTTATGACAATATCATCGCATTCTTTAATTTGTGTACAAAAACTTTAAACGATAATATACATATTATATGGGTAATTAATCACTTAAAATATAAATTTATTACATGGGTAGTGCATTTCTCTATGACACTATATTATATTTTTTATAAGAAATTTTTTTAATAAGCAAGGATTCATAGATAAGAGTATTAGGGGTACTCAATCTGCTTACAAAAATCAAGAGAAAATTCGAAAACGAAATAAATTACAGACCAACTGAAACTACTTCAGATAATACAATTGATCATTGTAAAACTCATAGAAGTTACACTTGGAATAAGAAATTTCTCTGATAAAGGACCATTTCCACGCCTTCATCTTGATGTCCCAAATAAGATCGGAAACATTACACTTACCATTGTTAAAAATAATATTATTCCTACGCATCCAAATACTCCCTATCGTCTGTCATACCCCAAATTTGTCATACCCTTATACTTTTATCTTGTTTAGATTTTGCATTTCATTTGCATCATTTTCAATAGGTCATTTGTATATTATCCATTCGTTCAATAAGGCATGGGTTCAAAGAATCAGCATTTGCGCAAGCTAGGATTTCACGGTGGTTTAGAGAATTCTTCATCAAATAAGATTTTTTCACTAGTTCTTTCTCTGAGTAGTGGACTTTGGGATTAGGGTTTTTATATGGTAAATATCATGCAAGTGTTTCTGCTTCAAGGAGAAAAAATTAGGGTTTCCTTATGCTTTGGGGATTTTATTTCACTGAAGTGTAATTCATTTGGTTTCTACATCATTCATGTTGTCGGAGCTAGGGTTTTGATACTTGGGCTATCTTGAGCATTCTTCGCTTCCTATTTCAAATTCCATCTTCCTATAGTGACTTATCTAAAAGAGAGATTCGTGTGTAACCTTGGAATCAAGACTTTACTTGGTTAGAGTCCATCAAATGGGAAAGAGTTTGTCAAAGCATGATTGCATGAATATTGAGATTTCTCTTAAGAATTATGGATCATCAACTCAAGATTTCTTGTTTTTATGGTACTTGTGAGAAGAATGTGAATTCATCAGTTTCTCCAAGAACAAGGCATTGAGAATTGGAAATTCAAGCCTGATATTGAGGTTTGTCCTTTGATTCGTGTTTGGTTTGAAGTTATGAATTAAAGCAAAGTGGTGAATTTGATTCAAAGATCGTTCAAGTACTATTTGACTTCAAGTATTGTTCATCAAAGACAAATTTAGTAAATAAGTTCACATGGATTTAAAGATCATTCAAACCATGTATTGAGAAGTTGATTTTATTGAAGACATGGTTTATTCAAATTCGTTGGTTCATCCATTGTTCAAATTTCCAACCAAGGTTCAAGATTCATCCAATTTCCATAAGATAAATTCATCATTCATAATTTCAACAAAGAGGGATTATTCAAGTTTCAAGACAAGTATGAAACAAGATCATTCAAGTTTCATGTTCATTACATTTTGAGAAATTTACAAGGAAATTTACAAGTATGAAACAAGATCATTCATGTTCATGTTCAATTACAAATTTGAAACACAAGTTACAAGTTTCTAAAGGTACAAAGAAAAGAGAATTCTTCTTCAATCTTCTTTCTCCATCTTCAAGCGTCTTGTTCTCACACCTCTTCATAACTTCTTCTTCTTCAAGTCTTCCTCTATGCTCTTGCAAGCTCAATCATCAACATCACATGAAAAAAAACAAGTAAATGATTAATACAAGTTGAATCAATGAATCATGAACAGGGAAGCTTCCAAGCAAGTATTTCTCAATTCATCATTAGGGATTTTGTGAAGGAATCAGAACATAAGGAGTTTGAATTCAATAATATGCCAAAGCCCAACAAAGGCCTCCTTATCTTGCAAACAAAATCATATTCTAGAGTAAAATCATTGGCCCAAGAGTATTCCTATTGCAAATCACAAAAACAAGTTTGGTTCATAATAAGACAAACTTTAAAAAGAGACAAGTTACTGCATACACCTCAATGAACAAACAACAAAGCATCACAAAAGTGGCAAGTGCTAAAATTGTAATTGTCCGGACCAACAATAAAGTTCACATCTCAAAACATATCAAACAAATATTAGATTGCAAAAGCCTGAATGAAGAGTTCATGCAAGGCAAACCCTAGATCTATTCATCATCTTCCTCAATACCACAAAAACCCTTAAGAAATTTATCGAAATCGTAAAGAAGAAGAAGATACAAGCCACAAAAGTTTCAGAGAAAACAAGAAAGGCCAAAATCATAAAGATATTACCGGAGAAATCTCAAAAGCCTTGCACAAAACTCATACCAAAATAGCCCTGCAACATAAACAACAAAACCGTACTACATCATATTGAAACCAATCCAAACATTTCAAAGAAAACCTGTTGTTACAAACAATCTTGCTGTCCCAAACTAGTCCTAAAATTCTTCTACTGCTATTCTACAAAAACATGCCATACCAGTCCATAAAAAACAACCCAAATCTGCCAGAACCTGTTGCATAAAAAACTAAACAATACAGCCCAAATTGTCAAGACAAAATTGTCCAAAAACCATTCAAAACCAGTCCATATGCCCAGTTTTCCAAACAGTCCTATGCTTCCCACAACTATCCAAGAATTCGGCCCTGCTAAAAAACTTACTGCCATATACATACAAAATAGCCTGCTAAAACTGTCAAAGCTGCTGCAAATAAATGCCAAATATTACACAAAATATAAATTACAAAATATGTAATGAAAAAGTAGTAAATCAGTGCGCTAAAATTGTTTAAAGCTATCCCTTTTCCCTCCTAAACTTACCAAAGATTTGAGCTTTAGTTCTCTATATAATAAGCATTAAAACCCGAGACCAAGACATACAAAAACCCTTACAGAAAACTTTGGTACAAAACCTTACCCACCCTTCAATATTCATCACCTTTTTAAACCTCCAACATCATTGTTGAACCTTTTAACAACCTTGCTCCAACCCACCATAGACCTGCAAATCTCTCAACCTTACCTACAACTTAATTTTTCTCCCAGCTTATATATCGTCACCATTACTGCAACCTTAGTCGCCCTGCAACCCACAAAATCACCTCAAGTTCTCTCAATCTTCAAACACCATACATACCGAAGCATATTCATACAAGACCTATGCAACCATAACATCAAATTTCCTGCAATCTTCAAACATGACCTGCTAGACAAAAAACAGAACAATGCTTCTATTGACATCAACTCAGTGAACAGAAGCAAATCCAACAATATCGTAATATTGAACGTCACTAACACATCACAACTGAATCAGCCAGACATCGAATTAAAGAGAAGACGAAGATGAACAAGTGCTTACCTCAAAGTAGTCGTTGAAATTAATCTAACTCCGTAACTCCTCCATCCTCGTCGTTCGATCCCTGTTCCACGTGAGTTTGAGTCATTCAACAGCTTTAATCGGTGCCATGTGAGTGATTGGTTTTATCCTCTTGATGCACTTGTTGCATGTTGAGATTGTTTATTAATGTTGTTCGATTTCACGAATTTGATTTGGGTTGAGGTTTTTATTGTTCTTGTCTTGTTGGAAAGCCTAGAATAGAGTGAGAGATCACAAATAGGGTTTGGGAGTCATTGTTGTAGATTTTCGTTGAAAGTGATGAATAAAAAAGAAGAATTGAGAGTGAGATGAGAGAATCGATAAAGCAATGAGATGAGAGAATCGATAAAGCATAGCAGTTTGAGAGAGTGAAGAATGAGAGAGAAGTCGTTATTGTTCGAGTGAGAGAGAGAGAGAGAGGCATTGGATTTGGGTTTCAATAACCCTTTGTTTTGTTTTAAATGAGCTGGGTCCGGACCCCATTGACCTGGTCTGGCCTAATCCGTTTTCCTGTACACACCACCCTTGTTTTTTGTTATTTCATTTTTGTTATGAAAATTGTTCTGGACCTCACCTCAACACCTCCATAAGCCCAGTGAATTCCATGCTTTTCACCCAAATTTCTTGATTTACACCCATGTTCTAATTAATTTTAATTTTATTTCTTTTACTACTTTCTTAGTTTTTTTAATTGTTTATTAATTTAGTTTATTTAGTAAAATTAATTAAATAGTCATACTTTTGGTTAATTAAATAATTTTATTAATTTGTTTAGTTTTAAAATTGATGTTAGTGATTTTGTGGATTTTAATTTTGTTTTAGTTTAGTTAACATTTTTTTTTTTGTTATTTTGCTTGGGTACATTTCTTTACTTGATTAAAAAAATCATACAAAAAATATATTAGTTTTGTATCTCTGTTTCGCTTGATTGTTTGGTTTAATTCTTAATGTCGTGTTCTCTTAGGATTTTCATGAGGCGAATGAAATTTTCATTTTGATTGTTTTATGTTACACCTTAGGATTGAAACCTTGATATGATAATTTTAAGTTAGATTTTCCCCCTTTCATAAATCTCAACTTTAGGTACATCTTTGCGTGACAAAATTAGAAGTAGGTTTTCCCCCTTAGACTTTTCTTTGGCATCTTATTAAAACTAAAACTTCGTTCCTTAATCAAAAAATCCAAAACACTTAATCATTATTCAATCTCATTCCACACTTAAAAAAACGCTCAACAAATCAAAAATCTCTTTCAAAAGAGCATGTTATCTCCGTTCTACCGCGATACAGGCCGTGCCTATTGCTAGAATACCTGTGTTAACGCTGGCCATTAAAAACACCAACAAACTAACATTTTCTAGAAGAACTACGATGTTCTGATTCCTTCACGGGATACGTAGGCAAAGGATTGTGAGACCCTCACGAACGCACTAATAAAAACCATTTCATTTCCCTTAGCAAGTATAGTTTTAGATAGACGCACCCTTAGAAACAAACAATCGAAATGGATCCCGTTGAGTACAACATATGTGAGGGGTGCTAATACATTCCCCTCGCATAATCGACTTCCGTATCCTCTATTTTGGTTGCAAGACCCTCTTATCCATCTTTTTGGGGTTTTCTCTATATTTCCCCTTCCTTCGGGATAAATAAAGTTCAGTGGCGGCTCTATGTTTTTTGTCGGTCACTTCATCGTCGCCAACCAAATAAGACCTCTTATTTTCTTTCACTTTCTTCTTCCCATTGTAACTATATCACTCGAAAAATCTTTTCCATATCACAAAATTCGGTTGCATCCCCGAACCTGTCCATGAGCCAATTCCTAACCAAACTTTTTTAGTAATCTCACAAGTGAAAACAATGTGTTCTAAAGATTCCGCCTCACTCGATAAAAAAATTCAAAGACAATCATGGTCGGATAACGTGATTCCTCTATGAATTAAGAGGTCTCTCAAAGGTAACCTATTAAAAAAACATCTTCATCCGAAAGCTCTAATCTTAAACGGAACATCCATTTTCCATAATAAAATTAGAGAATTGAAGCAAACATCTTCTAAAATCTGAACCCCGCGCTGCTGCAATAATAGAGCCATAGCACAGCTGACCGAAAAACCTACCTGCGAGTCTAAATTCCAGCAGGAAGAATAAAAAATTTCCCAGTTTACCGTAACAGAAGCCAACCTACCCAACAGCCGTTGCAGACTAATAAGCGCTGAAGCGTTCAAAATAATCTTGATGCCGAAATCTCCCCACTCCAAACAACCTCCCTCTCCACTGCCTGTCCCCACCAGAGTAGAGTCTTTAAGACTGCTTAATAAGTACAAATCTTGAAATTTTGACTTCAAACAAAAATCGCCTAACCAGAGGGATTTCCAAAATAGTACAAAATTTTTGTTTCCCAGCCTAAAAGAAAAATTGCTACTGAAAAAATGAGATATCATTCTATTTTCCAGATTCATCATATCATTCCACCATTGAGAATTTGAAATAACGCGTCTAGATGACACACCTGAAATAATCTATAAATTCAAGTTACCATATCTAGCTAGTAAAATATCCTTCCAAAGGGATTGTTCCAGTTGAAGAATCCTCTATTTCCATTTTATAAAAGAGCTAAATCAAAATCTTCGATTGTTTTCACACCTAGACCACCTCTTGGCACCGACAAACAAACCTGATCCCAACCCACCCAATATATCCTCCTTTTGTCTACCGTTCCTCCCCATAAAAGTCCAACCTGAATCTTTGCAATTTCTTTGCACACCTTTACAGGAGCTTTATAAAAGGATAATTGAAACATTGCAATACTAGAGAGAACTGATTTCAAAAGAGAAATCATGCCTCCAAAACTAAGAAATCTCCCTTTCCAATTATCGAGTCGAGCTTTAACCTTATCCAACAAAGGTTTCCATGATGCAATCCTCCTTTGATTGATCCCAATTGGAATACCAAGAAAGGAAAATGATTTATCTTCAATCCTACAATATAAGAAGTTAGCAGCTGCAGTAAGGAAGTGATCACTTAGATTAATACCTATAAGTCTACTTTTGTGGAAGTTGACCCCGAGACCCGAAACAACTTAGAACCCCCTTAACACCATTTTGAGAGCCCAAACTTGCTTCCTATTTCCCTCCCCGAATAAAAATGTGTCATCCGCAAACTACAAAATATCCACATTACAATTGTCCTCCACCCGAAATCCCGAATACTCCTCGATACTGGCTGCTTTTCTAACTAAATACGTGAGACCTTCCGCAACGAGAGCAAAAAGAAAAGGAGATATGAGATCACCCTGTCTAAGCTCCCTTCGAACTTCGAACTCTTTATTCAGACTACCATTAACCAACACCGACCTCCAACTCGAGAACACCATAACTTCCATCCAACTTAACTAAATATCTCCAAAACCTATTCTCCTTAACATATAACTAAAGAACTTCCAACTCACTTTATCATACACTTTTTCAAAGTCTACTTTGAACAACAAATAACCTTTCTTGGCCTTCGTAGCATAATCCACCATCTCATTTTCCACTAAAACTCCGTCCATCAATTGCCTACTAGGAACAAAAGCGCTTTGGCATTTAGACACAATCGAGCACAAAACCCTCTTAAGTCTCGCAGATAAAAGTTTAGATAACACTTTATACAAGAAACCCACAAGACATATTGGTCTATACTTGTCGAGCCTCAGAGGAGAATATTTCTTTGGCACTAGGGTTAAAAAAGAGGAAATAATAAATTTTGACAACCTAGCTTTTTCATGAAACTCCTTGAAAAAATGATGAAAATCTTTCTTCAAAAAATGCCAACATTTCCTAATGAAGACAAAATTATAACCGTCCGAGTCCGGGCTCTTCGACCGCTCACAACCCTCCAACGCCTTTTTAATCTCTATATCGGTAAAAGGAACTTCAAGGGAAAGTATCTCCTCCAGAGATAAAACTCTAAAAGGAATCCCCTCAAAAATAGGGCGATTTAGATCCGACTCCCCGAATTTCTCTAAAATATATCTCCTAACTTCCTCCTTGACCTCCCCCACCGACTCCTTCATGCCATTTTCAATCATAATCGACCCAATAAAATTTCTCCTCCTTCTTTTCTTCAAAGAACTATGGAAGTATTTGCTATTGGAATCTCCCTCTTTATCCCACTTCAATCTGGATCTTTGAAGCAACATGTTCTATTTAAGTCTTAAATTCTCCCACATTCTTTTAATAGCTTCATTTCTCCCCACTATAATCTCCTCCACCTGACTGTCTCTACAACTACTCAATAAAAGATATGTCGCATCCATCTTATGAATACCTTCCTCTAAGTTCAAGTCGATCTTCCCAAACACATATGAATTCCATATTCTAAGATTTTCTTTGAGCAGCCTCAAATTCTCCTTTAACACAAAATTGCTACTACCCTCTATTCTCAGTTGATCCCATTCTTTCTCCTCATACGACAAGAAATCTCTATTATCGAACCAACTATTATTAATCTCGAAAGGTTTAAGGACCTAGTCAGAACGATTAATAATAAGCCAAACATGACAGTGATCGAATATATCCCTCTTCTCTATCAATTGACCAATAACTCCCCACCTATCAATCAAAGAATCAGAAAACAGGAATCTATCAATTCTGCTTATTTCCCTACCAACTGAAACACTTACCTTTACAAGGAACGTCGATACAATTTCTTTCCTTAATAAAACTAGAGAATTCCCTCATCTCAAAATTTCTAGTCGCTACATATCTTCCGTGTCTCTCCCTTTTGTGAATGATCGAGTTAAAATCCCTTCTTAAACATTAATCTCCATTATTAAACTTCAACTTGCAATCCAAAAGATCTTGCCAAAGTTTCCTTTTTAGACTAAGCTCACAAGGGGAATATACATTTACAATATAGTAATTCACTCCCTTCCAATTGATCTTGATGCCTAAGAAACCATGCCCCTTGAAGATACTGATGACTTCAAACAATCCCTCCCTCCATAAAATGATCAGACCACCCGAAGCTCCTACTGCTCCCGAAAAAGACCATCCCACCCTATCAAAACTCCAGAAACTACCCGCCATTACAGAGTCGATAGCAGCAAGCTTATATTCTTGAATAAGGAACACATCAATATTACCTTGGGAAATGATTTGGTTGATTCTTCTCCATTTAGCATTGCAGCCTCCCCCTCTTATATTTAATGAACCTATAATCATTTGCTCGATTTTAAAACCAACTTCAATTTCTGTTTCTTCTCTCCGTCGCTTTTCTCCATATCGTTAATCTTCTTCCTATACTCCTTCTCGTCACCTTTAGAAACTACCCCGAGATAGATAAAACCTCCCACACCTTATTACCTACATTAGAATCAATTTGTTTCCAAAAATTTGAGTTGCACTGAACAACATCTGAATCTGTCATTTGATTACAATACAACACCACCCCTGCACAAAAACTCTCCTCCTCCCCAAGCGACTCCGCCTCAGGGAAAATAGGAGAAACCTTCTGCGCCTATTCTTCCCCTGAGCTTCTGAACCAGAACACTCTAACCCCTAGGAACCATGAGTAACTGCTACATGGTTGAATTCCACTTCTTCTTAATAGATGCAAGCCCACTAAATTCATAAATGCTTTTAATTTTGGACCGTCTGGACTTGCTAATCGGGCTACTTGGTCTAGGTACCTTATTCTCTTTAAAAAATGTATCCAATGAGTAGTTTACGTCTTTACCCTCAGAACCAGGTAAAAGTGTACGGGCCCCACTCTGATTAACATCCCCTTTACATGTTTCCTTGAGCGCCTGAACAAATTTGTCAAAATAGCACACACCAATTTTCTTTCCCAACTTTTGAGACTGATCAGATACATAGATTCCTAACTCCACCTTTTCTATTGATATTGATTAGATATCCTTAATTTCCTTCAATTTGTTGGAATTTATATCGGAAAAATATCCCACCTCAAATCCTTTGAAGAAATTTCCAACACCTCATCTTCCATGTTACCACCTTCTCCATTGTACCATCCATTCTTCGAATCAGATGACGAACCAGAAATAGACACCGCCAGATATTTTTGATTCAAATTAATGCGAAATAGACACAAGATGTTCTAACCAAAAATCTTTCTATTTCCATATTTTCTCCTTCCAGTGTATCAAGAAACTCTTGAATACATACTTCAAGATAGACAAATTTTCAATTCAATCATGAACATTTTATTTTTTCTCAGAATTTAATTTTTGTACGTGAAATTCGAATTAAAATTATATGTGACTCGAATCATGACATGAATGTGTAAATTAAGATTTGCTTATGAAGTTTGATTCGAATCAAAATATCTCCTGGTTCGAATCAGGTAAGAGTTTGATTTGAATCACATGAAAGTCTGTTTCGAATCATGGTTGAGTTTCACAATTTGGAGTTTCCAATGGTTATATGATTCAAATCAAGGATTTCTTTGACTGAATAACATAACTTGAATCAATTGGGAAAAATCTAGATTTTATATTTTTAGTTTTAATTATTCTCTCATTTGGATTGAATCATCATCTTTGTCTTTGACTCGAATCATAAGGATTATTTTACTCATTTTTAATGCATTGACTCCAACACATATATAATAAAAAATTCTCTCTAGCAAAAAAAAAAAACACACAACTATCACAATTTTTGTAAATTAACTTTTGAGTTTTGTCAATCATACAAAATATATCTTTCTCAAATCAAATATGAAATTTTTTTCTTGTTTCGACTTACAGAATTTTGAAGCATTGTTGTGTGAGATTTCATTTAAAATCATTTGTTTTCAACCTTTAACAAAATCACCATTCTCACGTGTGTGTGCGCTTATAAATTATGAGGGAGTGTGAAATCTAGTGAAAGAATAGTTATTACGTGCTAATTCTGTGTGAAGTTTGAGTTTCATATTGTATAATATGGTTCTGATTGTGTAGTTGAGATTAGCAATCTAGCAAAGGAAAAAAAGATAGGCTTTTCATCCAAGGAAAACTTTGGTAGGTATAAGTGAGGGTTTCTATGGACTAAGTTCAGAGTTTTTGGTTCCTTTAATTAGATCAAAGGCTCGAATAAGGAACTTTCAGCAGGGTTTAGTGACAACTATTATAGACTAAGGCTAGGAGAAAACACTAGATATGGGAAGGTGTGTTAGACACGAGACTCTAAATATAAGAGAGGAGTGAATTGTGTTGGTTTCAAAAACCATTTTCAAATAAAAATATTTTACAAAAATATAGTTTAAACAACTTTTGTAAAACAGAGTAAATGCAGCGAAAATAAGCAAATGAAATTGTATCAGAAATAAAAGATTTGAAATTAAAGAGTTAGGTGATGAGAGAAAAACATCATAATTTTAGACGTTATGTCTAATGAAGTGACCTACCCTTTCCCTCAAGAATTCCTTCTTGAGAGTTTTCACTATGATGTGAGTTTTTAACAGGTTATGCCCACAAACATCCTTATGTAAGGATTAAAGTTTTTCAATGGCTAACTTTTTAGCTAAGATGTAGTTTTAACTATGGAGACCTCCATAATCAATTGAGATATTTTAAAAGCATGTTAAACCAACAAACTGGTTGAGAGTTTTAAAATTGATACCTCCCTAATCAAACCGAAGTTTTACTTGGCATACCACTACAACCAAACAAGAGCTTTTTAATTTGGTTTATCTCACAACCAAAACAAATTTTCTTCCAATGAAAATTTACAATTATGCACTTACACTAGATCAAAAACACATCAAAAATATAAAAATGTCACTCTCAAAAGCACTAAGAAAAATGTGTAAAATAAAGAGAGAAAGAGGAGAGTGGAGGAAAGGTATTTCAACATGTTTTCTTGTGTGTTAGAAATGAGAAAAAAAACCCTCCATTTATAGGACAAAAGATGAATCAAATATTAAAAGAATCAATGGACTTTTAAAGGCTAATAATCAATTATACAACTCTCATAATAGATTATAAGGTACAAAAAGGAAGGTTTTCAAAAGAACAATTACTTAATCGACTATTAATCGTAATAGTTGATTATGAGGTGTTACAAAAGGTAATAATCAATTATGCCTATGGGCTAATCAGTTGTACAATGAAAAAAGACTTTATAAATAACTTTTTGAGTTTTTAGCCAATTAGTTAGGATAAATAAAATATTTTTGATGATTTTTATAAAATGAGATATGCCTTTTAATGGATCTAAAGTGCGTGTGTGACTTTACTTAGTAAAAATGAGAGTTTGTCTTATACCTTTACAATGATCACTTGACACAAACTTGACGAGCTTTCACATTTCCTCTCTTTCACAACTCTAAAGCATTTGGTTCCTTGCCACATTAATTTTTACTTTATCACTTCACTAGAACCTTGAGCCTTATTTTTATGAGGCTTGAGATAGCTCTTCAAGATATACACCATCATCAAACAAAGAGCTTAATCATAAATCTTCACTGACTACGCTGAAGGCTGCTTGACATAAGGTCTTATCTTCTAGAGATATGATTTGATAACTTGATCTCTAAGCATTTCAGCTTGATCAATAATTGATATTAATAATAGAGCTTTGATATTCTAATCACATCAACTTGATCATCTCAACATATGACATCTTGATCATCAAGCACCGCTAGTTGATCAACATGTCAAGCACCACCACTTATGATGGGTCATTATGAGGAGACAAATCCATAATGGGTCAAAGAATTACCCAAACAAATGAGATAGACACTGCATATTAATCAAAAAACCTTAAGGAATTTATAATAAAGTATTTAAAGTATTTATTTTGGTATTTATAATAAGGCATATAATAAGGAATATTCGCCAAAAACCTTAAGTTAAAATTTATAATTAGGCATATTCGTCCAAAACCTTATGTTAAATATTTGAGTATTATTTTATACAATTTCGATATGTAATATATTCAAAGACATATTAAAGTATTTATAAAAACGAATATAGTACTTCAAAATATATTATATATAAAATGATGAAAAAAATATTGTATTTATAATAAATACTATGACATTTTTATTTTAGTTTTTGTATAAAAGTAAATAAGAAAAAAACATGTTTGGGGTCGGGTAGCCTGAAGCCCATATAGGGCTGGGCTCGGGTAGTAATATTCTAGTCCATATTACAGCAAGACATTTTTTGGCCCGAACCTAAAAAGCCCGAGGTCCGTCAGGGCCAACCCGTTCAAGAAAAGGTAGCTCATTTTGATAGCTCTATATACAGGTAATCTCACTTATAATTCCTCAACCTCTAATTTTCTAAGCAATATGGGTCTTCCAACTAACCCTTGTATCTCAAGAATCTCCTTCTCAAGTAGGGGTGGAAAAACAGGCTCAACCGTTGGACATGTCTGTTTTGCCAACACTTTCTCGTGGGGAGGACCAAGATTTTAGCTTAGCATCCTTTAATATGCCTTCTCCCGCCATCCCATTTTTTTACAGGCTTTTGCGGGCGCGGGCATTGCGTATGTTTTTTCAATTTTTAGGCTAAAAAGGTGCAATGCCCCCGGGGTCGACCTAAGCGGGGCGAGCATGCTTGTTTTCCAACCTGCCCTTAAGTGTGAGTCTATCCACCATACCATCCCTCAAGTCGAAACTCTTTCATGCACATACACTTGTACCACCGTTGGCACCCTTATCACATCATATGAGTTTAAATATAATGATCTCGATTTGAAACCTTGTTAGGAATACTTTCAATACAAGGAGATGATCCCTTACTCTAACTATCTACTATGACATCACTGATAGATCATCATAAGGGGAAGCATCAACATTGGGACAAATAATCACCCAAACATGTGAGAGAGACAAAATATATTCACTCACACTCATAAGGTGTTGGATATATGGACCCTCTCACTTATAAAGTGCTCAACCTCCACTTTTCTAAGAAATGTGGAACTTCCGACTCACACTTATATCTCAATAACTTTATTAACATATAAGATGATATCATCTGAACTAACATGCCTTGAATAAAAATACTAATGAATAATTCTCTTAACAACACCATCAACATCAAAACCAAATAGTTTATTGCATACATGGTACTTGCAATCACATAGATTCATAAGGTGAACTGTTTCAAGGTTGAAGGAAGATCTTGTGGTATTCAACCTCCTAAGTTGTATATGTCAAAAGAATAAGATTCATATTGAAGTTGTTTATATGTTATTATAAGTTTTTAGATTTATTTGAGATTATTTTATTGTATTGAAATACACGTTATAAAATTCTCATAAAGTGGCAACTAACGAACTTTCAACGATTCTCCATTGAGTAGTGAATTAGGAGCAAGTGAGGATGTACGAGTTGAACAAGTATAAATACTGGTGCACTTTTCTCTATCCCCCTGTTTAAATTCTTGTATATATTTGTATGATCTTATGGTTAATTTTCTTTCTAGAATCACATGTAGATAAGTTTATTACTTATTGTGATTTTGTGTAATAAGCATAGGTTTGTGATCAATTAAGTCCACCAAATTATACTAATAAACAAGTACAAGTGTGCATGGTATTCCTATAAGGGTAAGGGATACTGAGAGAGCTTAGTGGGTTTATAACAATAAGGGTGGTTAGGTATTTACCACAACGGTGAGATGCCATATATAGTGATATTAATGGTGGTAAGTGTGGCCAACTCACATGAGGACAAATGTTCTATATGTAAATGTTATACTTAAGGTATGGATGATATGTTCTTTCTCCCATTAAGGGATAAGTATTTATAGAGGCCCTTGGGCCTAAGAGTTAGGAAACCCTAAGAGGTGGTAATTGCTCCCTCTTGATTAAGGGAGGTTGTTTATTACCTATTCTTCAAGAAGTCGTGGTATGACTCAGCCTGCATAACTAGTGGAGGGATAGTTACATTGTGCATGTGTCTTATTATGAGGGCGAGCCTCTATACTACACAAATTTCGCACCCAGGAATCACCTCAATGAGCGGGAACCATTACGCCTCCCTTATTTAGGGACTCTCACAAATATAACACTATACAGTCCCTTAAGCACGAGGATTTTAAATGGAAAAGTGTTTTAAGGCTTCTTTTGGGTTCTATCCCGCGGTCTAGGGTGAGCCTTTGGATAAAAGGCAAGTTTAATATTTTGGAATGTATCCCCTTTAAATAGGAGGTGATTCCCTTCAAATTGGAGGTAATTCCTTCATCTTATGGCGAGTACCTCGGTTGAAAGCGACCTTTTTAATGGGAGGAAAGTCCCCCAGCTGAAGACAACTGTGTTAATGAGAGGTGAGTCCCTCAGTTGAAGATGACCTTTTTTTAAGAGATGAGTCCCTCTATTTTTATTGGCTTAATCTCCCTAATTGAGGGTTAGTCACCCCCCCTTTTCCATGTGTCTCCTGATTGCCTAGGATGTCACATGGGAATGTAAATCAATCATTCAGACAGTCATGCTTACTTCCATTTAATGTCAGCAATAATGCCATATTTTTTGATACCTTAAACACTAGGTCCTCGTATTAGTAGCGTATTAAGCTTTTCAAAATTATGGAGGAGCCTAAAAGGTTCCTTGTGGTTTTAACTCCCTTATAAAAATCTCTTTTTTCCAATTCCTTTCTCTATTTTGCTCCCACAACTTCTGTAAGCTACTTTGAACTACATAGCTTCTCTACACACCCATGATTTTCTGTTCACAACCTTCTCAAGTATGGATTTCTTTTTATTTCCCTTCCTTCTATAGTAGTTATGAGTATGAATTATAAGGAAATTTTCAAAGTAAGGTTTAGGTTAGTGTAGAGCTATAGGTTTTGAGGGTCATAATCTTCCCCTTTGACAATTGCAACGATGATAGAAATTTCTTTTTGTTCTTCTATTTTCCCAGGGACAAAAATATAATGGATACCCCATATGCCGTGCCTAAGGACCCAAAGGCATAAGGCCTTACTACACTTCTGAAGAACAAATCCTTCTTTTTTAGACATAGGTGGGGGTTTCTTCCTCAGAAAATGAAGAGATGATTATCTCGGAGGCTTGTTTACCATCAGAGAGGGTGACCATGTCCGTCTCTTGTAATTCTCCCCCTCCCTATTTCTACTACTACTTCCCCTTTTTCAAGGATATGGGTTTTTTCTCCCCTTTACCCCTTTCGTCATAGAGGTCTTAAAGGTCCTCAATGTTGTGCCTTTCCAACTATTTCCTAACAGTTGGAGTTTTATTAGGGCCTTTGAGATGGTATGTGAAGGTCTGGAGATTTCCCCTATTGTGGGGGTATTTATCTCTTTTATGCTACCAGACCTTCAAAAGGCGGATAAGTATCCTTAGGAGGCCTTATGGGAATGTCCTCCTTTAAGCCTCACTCAAACCATTATAAGAATTAGAGAGACGAGTTCGTCCGAGTGAGGGGAGGGGGGGACTGTTATAGTGTTAGGGGCTGATGGTGCACCCTTTTTCCCTTGGCCTGGACAGATTATCCCATGTGGATCACGAGATATGAAAGTAAGTACCTTACCCTCAGAGAGGCTAGGAAAATTTACATTATATGGAAGCTTAAGGTCATGGATTCATGCATATTAATTGATCTATAGCTGAGGGGAGGTAATTATCTCTTTGATTACTTGGGTAAGTTTTAAATAATGTGGCTCTTTTATGGTTACCTTCTGCATAGTCCATTATTGCAACCCAAAATTTACCCTCTTAATTTAGGCTTATGTTTCATCATAAACATCATATTGCATTGCATTCATTTTTGTAATGGGACCAGGGTACTCTGGTTTTCAAGTTGTCCACAAGCTGTGCTGGTTGATGGTATGGACAATTAGTGCAAGAAGGGGGCTCATTCTCTCAAACTTTGGATTTCTCACGTCACAAGGGTCTCTCGTGTCTCAAGACATTTCATCCATCTCATTGGATCATCAGAAGGTTGAAGATTGTGTTGATTTTAAAGGGAATCATATTCTCTTAAATCATCAATCAAAATTAGGGTTTTGTCCAAATTGAAGTAATTGGGGATTAGATGAGTCAATTTTTGAAGCATCATCTTTTCATCATCATTTGAATCAACTTTGTTTAAGAGATATCTCAAGATGTCTAGTGGAATTAGGGTTTTGAAGCTTGATTAGCCATCTCCTAACACAAGGTGCAAAACTCAGGGTTTTGGATTAATCAGGATTTCTATGACTTTTTCACCCAAACTTGTTTCTATGCTTCATTACATGTTATTAAGCATCTTTGACTGAAATATTGAGGTTCAATTTGGATTGGAAATCGTTCAATTGATCAAAAGGGGCAAAATGGTCATTTGGACCAAAAGTCAACAAAGTCAAGAGTTAACCAAGTGGACTTTTGGTCAACCCTCAACTTAAACATTCTCATTTCATATTTTGTTGCTAATTTCATCATTGAATCAAGGGAATTGAAGAATTTAGGGTTTTCTTGCTCATGAAGATATTTGATTTTTTTTTTGAAAATTCTAAGTGTTCATAGTACATAACTTGGTCTAATCATAACTTGAGTTTGGTTAATTTGTTTGAAGCAAATGATACATATTCAGAAAGCTCTTGAAAAATACTAAAAGTTTGTATTATGCATGGAAAGCTCAAAAAGGAACCATTTGATAGAAAAATGGATTGGAATTTTCATGCACAAGACAATAATTTTTGCTAGGCAAACAAGCATGTCATGCGCGTAATTTCATCAAACACTTGGCATGCCATTTAATGGGATTAATTTCTTGTGACTCAAGCCTCAATTTGAAAAATTAAACAGAACATTTTGTTGTTTTCCATGAGAGATTCTCATTGAACTTTGAATCACCCAATTTGGCCATGGATTGAATGAGTTATAATGCTTCAAAGTTGGTGTCTCAAAGTTGGCTTCATGCCATGCAAGTCATGCATGCGCGGAGACCCAGGCAAGCCAAATCACACATTTTCTCAACTTTGCAAAATCATATCTCCATTAATTCAGCTTCAATTTAATAAATTCAAAGCCCTATGATATTCTATACTATGAGAGCTCTTGAAAGGCCCCTCAAGCATCCAAAATGCACGAGTATTTTTTAGGATAATTGAGTCACAAGTTGGATCAGAGGACTATAGCATGCATGAATGTTATGGTCAGGATTTTGGTTGTGAGCCATCTCAGGTTCTCTTGGCATGTGATAGCACGCATTCACTCACTCTCATCTTACCAAATAAGGCAATTCCACCCACACTTGATGCATTGTATTCTTCCCCATCACATTTTTCTATTTTTAGCAAAATTCACCATTTCAAAAACCTGACTCCACGTGATATAGAGGGTCTCACATTTATCTCTCATTTTTTACTCACCTCACACCCTGGCTGAGCTCACAAAAATGCAAGGGAATGCACACAAAAAGCCTTTAAAACGCAAGCTTCAGACTTACCATTTTTTTTCCTGATTTTTGAAGCAACTTTTCCCTAATGATTTTTTGAGCTTCAAAGACACTTCTACCCTCAACTCACGCTCTCTATATAACCATAACATGACATTCATTTTGGAGGGGGCTTCGCGTAGAAGAAATTCCAGATCTGAGCTCAAGTTTTTCTTAACCATGACAAAATGATGAATAACATGTTTGTATTCATATTTCACCCTACCTTGTTAATACTAATCATTTTGTTGAGATGTTCAAGGTACTTCATGGGTTTCCTTCGCTTTGGGTTTCACTTTATTTGTGGAACACAATTGCACTTTCGAGGCAATCTATCTTGTCTTCCCATATCTATGGGAAGCATAATTTGCACTATTATGCACTTTTGTATGTTTTTATTATCTTGTAGAGTGTTTGTATGGTTGTGTCCTCTACTCACCATCTGTGATTTATTTTCACATTGAGGACTTAATGTTTATGTTTGACGACACGACTTCTGACTTGTTTCTTTGTTGATGCTAGCTCGTTCAAAGATCTCTGGGTTTGGTTACTATTTAGTTGCTTATTTACAAATTATATCCGTTTGGTACTTCCTCATCTGATTTATTATTTACCACAGTTTACTGTTTACTTAGGGTTGGGAGTCTGTGCCACTTGGCAGGAAATTCTGGAAATCCTCACTAGGAGGCTATGTTTTTGCTTGTTTAAATGATTATTCCCGCATTGTATTATAGGTGATAAGTTCTCAAAAGCAGGCGAGCGGAGAGGGTTCGTAATCGACCCCCACACATTCCAGTCCGTGTCATTCCTATGCTCACTTTCTACAAGTAGACACTCTAAACATGTGATCAAGATCTGAATAATTCTAAGCCTTTCAAAGGAAAGTGAAAAGGGTTCTTGCAATCAGATTCCCACACTTTCTTTAGCTTGTGTTGACCAACACGGATGCTTAGTGTACGCACGCGCTATGTCTTCCCCCAGATCTTCCTTGCCCTGGTAACTAATACCATGGCTAAAGACCTTTCATATTCCTATAATATAATGGCTTTTTGACTCGAGTAATACGCTTCCCTCGGCTATGGCTTGACCCTTGGTCTGATGCTTAGTGGCTTGTCTATGGTTGGACCTCCCCTTTTTACTACTTGGCCTGTGCCTTGTAGGTGTTTGATACTCGAGTGATGCTCGAGCTTTTGTTCGGATGTTTTTCCATCTGCTTGTTTGATTTTTGTCGCAGGATCTGTGACATTTTTTGCCATGTTCCCTTAGGGTCGCTCGACTAGAGTAGCTCTCGAGCTAGACATTTGGATAGGTATCCATGCATGCTAACATAGGTTAGAAACTTCCCTTTTCATCCTCAACCTTAGGGTCAATCATGGTATGATAACATTAGGACTAGAGATTAGGACAATCTCCCTTAGCTGTTTTCTTTTCCTCTTATATTGCTTCTTAAAACTAAAACTTCTTCTTAGAAAATCATAAAACTTTTCTAATGAACTTAAATCTTTATTCAAAATAAAAGATACAAATCAATCTTATTTGTTTGTGCGTCATTTTGGCTTTGTCTTAAACCTGTTGAGATGACATTTTACAATCTTTGCCATGTTATCTTGCTATCTTTTTGCTGTTGTTTCGCCATCGTATATGTTTGTTTCCGATGTTTCGCCATCGCATATGTTTATTATGCTACTTTGGTTCTCAATATCATTGTTCGGTGTGGTGTTTTATCACCTGAATTGTTGATGTCTCACCATATTTGCCATGTTATCTTGCTATCTTTTCACCGATGTTTCGCCATCGTATATGTTTATTGTCGATGTTTCGCCATCACATATGTTTGTTATCCTACTTTGATTCTCAATATCATTGTTAGGTGTAATGTTTTATCATCTGAATTGTTGATGTCTCGCCATCTTTGCCATGCTACCTTGCTATCTTTTAGCCAATGTTTCTCCATCGCATATGTTTTATTGTCGATGTTTCGCCAACACATATGTTTGTTATCCTACTTTGATTCTCAATATCATTGTTAGGTGTGGTGATTTATCACCTGAATTTTTGATGTCTCGCCATCTTTGCCATGTTATCTTGCTATCTTTTCACCGAAGTTTCGCCATCGTATATGTTTATTGCTGATGTTTCACCATCGCATATGTTTGTTATCCTATTTTGATTTTTGATATCACTGTTAGGTATAATGTTTTATCATTTTGTCTAATATTTTGTTATTATGGTGACGTTTTATCATCTTATCTGAGTTTGTGTTGCCATGTGATGTATTAGCATTCCTTTTTTGTTGTTGTTTTATCATCGTTGTTGATGTTTTATCATTTTATCTGATGTTTTGCCATCTTGACTTTTGCTTTTGTCTTCTTAACTAAAAAACATAAACCAACCAAAATATATGAGCCGAAATATGGCTGCTCTAATTCTTTAAAAGGGATACGTGAAACAACGTGGCCGGAACCTCTCATCTGGATGTTAATGAAACATCAATGAAGTCGCCACCGGACGTCTTTTATCCTGCCGAAAGGGAAAGGTAAACATCGAGAAAACCTGGAAAGGGAGAAATCATTGTCTTTCGACTGAGAGATCAGGTAAGGGAGTCTGTTACGCGAGGGGAAGGTGTTAGCACCCCACACGCCCGTAGTACTCTACGGTATCCACTCTTGTTGTATAATCTAATGGGTGCGGTCAAATCCTACGTCTATAGCTTACCACTGAAAAGGGAATGCATGCAAAAGGAAAAAGAAAATAATGTAGGGAAAATAAAAGTTGTGCTCGATTGGGCCCTACCCCAATGCCTACGTATCCCTTTTAAGGAATCAGAGCAGCCATAGTTCAGCTTATATATTTTGGTTGGTTTGTGTTACTTAGTTAAGGCAAACAAAAACAATTAAGATGGCAAAACATCGAATGAAACAACAAACAAATGAGGTGATCAAACATCGACTAAATAATAACAAAGTAACATGTCAAAGATAGCGAAACATCAAATGATAAAACAGATGACAAAACATCACACCTAACAATGATATTAAGAATCAAAGCAGGATAACAAACAAATGCGATGGAGAAACATCGGCTTCAAACAAATGTGCGATGGCGAAACATCGGCTAAGAGATAACAAGGTATCATGGCAAAGATGGCAACACATCAATGAAACAGATGACGAATCATCACACCTAACAATGGTATTGAGAATCAATGTAGGATAACAAACATGTGCGATGGAGAAACATCGGCTTCAGAAAAATGTGCGATGGCAAAACATCGGCTAAGAGATAACAAGATACCATGGCAAAGATGGAAACATATCAATGAAACAGATGACGAAACATCACACCTAACAATGATATTGAGAATCAACGTAGGATAACAAACATGTGCGATGGCGAAACATCGACTTCAGAAAAATGTGCGATGGCGAAACATCGGCTAAGAGATAACAAGATATCATGGCAAAGATGGCAACACATCAATGAAACAGATGACGAAACATCACACTTAACAATGATATTGAGAATCAATGTAGGATAACAAACATGTGCGATGGCGAAACATAGGCTAAGAGATAACAAGATATCATGGAAAAGATGGCAACACATCAATGAAACAGATGACGAAACATCACACCTAAAAATGATATTGAGAATCAATGTAGGATAACAAACATGTGCGATGGAGAAACATCGACTTCAGAAAAATGTGCGATAGCGAAACATCGGCTAAGAGATAACAAGATATCATGGCAAAGATGGCAACAATCAATGAAACAGATGACGAAACATCACACCTAACAATGATATTGAGAATCAATGTAGGATAACAAACATGTGCGATGGAAAAACATCGGCTTCAAGATAACACAGACAAGGCAAGGTTGGTTTGTATCTTTTACTTTGAAGAAGGGTTTGAGTTCATTAGAAATATCTTATGATTTGCCAAGAAACAAATTTTTGTTTTAAGATGCAAAATGCAAAAAGGAAAAAAACAACTAAGGGAAACTAGCCTAGCACTATCCCTAGTGTTATCATACAATGGTTGATCCTAAGGTTGAGGATAAGGGAAAATCCTACCCTAACTTACATGTTAAAGGGAACTCAACAAAACTATCCTATAGGGAACATGCAATGAGAGCAAAGTCGCGATCTCAATTTCTAAATTGAGTGACTCATCGATCAACAATTAAAGAAGAAAAGCAATAAACATCCTATAGGGAACATGCAATAAGAGCGAAGTCGTGATCTCAATTTCTAAATTGAGTGACTCATCGATCAACAATTAAAGAAGAAAAGCAATAAACATCCTATAGGGAACATGCAATGAGAGCGAAGTCGTGATCTCAATTTCTAAATTGAGTGACTCATCAATCAAAAACAAACACAACACATGCATCAGACAAAAACCAGAGGGCCTCCTGACATATATCATCAACAGAGGTCCCATCACGCAGTCAGAGAATTATGCAAAATGGAGATGGGAGAAAGGAAGTAGTACAATACCAAACAGATAACTATCTGTAGCAATCAAGCAAGAATAAAATAAACCCAGAGAAACTTCAAGCAAGCTGGCATCAGTAGACAAATTGAGTCAGGAATTACACCATCAGGATGTAAGTAATCTATCAGATATGAACAAATCCCATGGGCAATGTATGTCATTCACAATCATATGTATGTATATCCTGTATAAACCATCAAACATGCCAAACACAAAATAATACCAATATAATGAATTGTGTTCCACAAATAAAGTGAAACACAAAAGCCTCAAGCCAAAAGTGGCAACTTTATCAGAGTACCTTGCATATTCAACAACCAAGTTAGTATTCCATAAGGTGAAAAAGTGAGAACAACATGGTGGAAATTATCAAACATTAGACATGATAAGCAAGAGGAAATAAGCATATGCACAGATTAGGTCAAAAGAATCAGAGGAATGTTGCTCCTTTCTATCACCATGCTGAATTGACAATTGAATATCAATCAAGGGTCATAGGAGCTTAGGAATAATAGGAACAAAGAACATGAAGGTCAGTAGAAAATACATTTCAAACAGTCTCAAATAAATCATCACAACTCATAAGCACAATAGAAGAGGAATTCCATACAATGCATTAAAAGGTTCAAACATTCAAGCATGGGACATCGAGTCAAAATGGTTTGGTGCTATCATGAATAATCAGAATCAAAATGATCATTAGGTGCCCAATTATAGGCCTCACTCAAGTTCATTGGCCATTAAGCAAATTGTAACAAGACATGCAACATCAATTGGGTACCTTCACTTTAAAATTACATCAAAAATTGAAATAAAGGTGCATAATTCAAAACAAAAAATATTAGCATCTTTGAAAGGTATAGAAGTCAGAATGCAATCCCTAGGTTCATGAATGATTGAGGAGGAGGCCAAATGAAGTTCAAAGTTCAAGACTAGTTGGCAAAACTAACAAACTAGACAAGTTTTCAAAATAATTTGTGGAAAAAATGTCAAACCAAGTTAACAATCAAGATAAATGGTTTTAATAACCTCAATACATTCATGAACCCATATTAAGACTTGAATCCTATTTAAAATCCATGGCATGGGGGGTTTTTAGAAATGAAACTTGCACCATAAGCAACAAAACCCTAATTTTTGACTTTTACTCTCAAATATTGATTAAGTGAGATCAAAATTCAAACAAATTAAACCAAGATCATACAAATCATCAAGAAACCATAAATGTCAGAAAATATATTTTTCATATTTTTTTTGAATTAAGGAAGAGCCAAAAATGAAATTAAATTCAAACAATTAGTCCATTAACAATTATTCACATCTCAAAATAACATTTAAATCAAAATTCAGAAAAATGGCCAACCAAAATTATATTCAAATAGTAAGACTAAAAACACACATCCCTGAATATTTGTAGAATTTTTGAATTAAAGGAAATGTTAAAATAAAAAATAAAAAAACAATAAACAATAAAACTATTATTTAAATGGCAAAATGCAAATCTTAGCCAAAAATCAACAAAAGGTCAAAAATGAAATTATATTCTGACTCCATGACTAAAAACAAGCTTACATGATTTTTTTTGAATTTTTTGATTAAGGGAAATATTAAATTAAAAAAATAAAACAAACAAATATTACAAATAACCTTTGAAATTAAATTTTAAACCAAAAAAAAAAAAGAAAATGTTAAACCAAAGTCAGAATCAATTTTTCCATTATTTTGTGAGTCTAAACATTTTTGTGTGGAATTTTTAGATCAAAGAAATATTAAACTAAAAATAAACTTTGAACAATCAATTAATTAAATTTATGATTTTTTTTAACCAATCAAAACATTTAAAAAAAAATCCAAAAAAATATGGAAAATTCTAGAAAATAATATTGGCTTATAGTAATTTTTCCATGATTTTTGAAAGTGTTTTGATCAGAAAATAAAATCAAACAAAATGTCAAATAAAACAAATAATTCAAATAAGCCAAAAATTCAAACAGACCAATGAGAAAGCGCCACCACATCATCTTCAACCTTTTCACAACTCAAAAACGCATGCAACTCTCCGGTTTAGGGCTCATGTTCAGATTAGCATAACATACTCAATTTCACATCATTTTTTATGAAATCAAGGGCGAATTAAAGCTAGCATTTCATACTTCACATTGTAATTTGAATCAAATCCAAACATCAACCACATTGTTCACAATCAAGTCAGGAATATGAGCAAAATCGTTCTGAATTACAAGTTTCAGGGTATTTAATCATGCATAATTCACCAAATCAAATGCTATAAAGCTTCAGAAACATTCCATTAACATCATTGAACACAAATCCAAACTCAAACACCTCAATAAACAAGCGCATCTCATAAATTGAAGTTTGGAATCATTACCTCAAGGCGAAAAGTGTTCTACTGTCTCCTTCACTCCAGATGCGAACAAATGGTGCTGGCTTAATCTACTCCCTTTACTGAAGCTGAATCCACAAGAATTTTGAAGAAAACACCAAGGAATTGAGAGAATCGAATCAAGTTGCAGAAGAAGAGTGTAAAGCTCAGATCTGGAATTCTTGCAAATGGCGTGTCCCCTTCGTGAAATGAGGCTTCCAGTCCACTATATAGTGTGAGTAGAGAAGGTTAGAAAAGGAATTTGGTCTTCCAAGTTGTCCAAGGGCTTGATAGGAAAATTTTTGGCAAAAATGAAATATGCACAGAATTAGCTGTTTTGCTCGTGCATTCTTTGGCTTGCTATGCATTTTGTGGGCCAAATTACTTCAGAAGATCATGCTTAGAATCTTGGCCCTTAATTCCATCTGATCAAAGAGTGTTGGAGTTTTTGTAATCTTGGGCAATTTTTGTATTTTTCATTCAAGCAAACACCAAGGTCCATGGAACATGAAATGGATGATATTATGGGCCTTAACAAGTCACAAATAGGTCATGGGCTTGATTAGGAACAAAGAGAATGACTGAAACCCGAGTTTTCATGAATTGGCCATTTTGCATATTTGCCAAATTTCAATAAAATGCTTCAAAATTCCAAAGCCCATAACTTGCTCATGCTTTTGAATTTTGACACAAATGAGCATAATTTGGAAAGGTATTGAAAAGATATACAAACCATTAGTTTAGAGTTTTTGAAAATTAATCCATTAAGGTCCTCAAAATTTGGCTTGAAATTCACTAATTTTAAAAAATGACCTATAATTTTGTGACTTCAAAAGACCACAACTCTTGATTCCTTGCAATTTGGACATGAGACCAAAAGGAGGTGAAATATCATTCTCTTAGCTTTCCAAGCATATTTCATTTGCATCTTCTTGATCAAGGGTGAATAAAATATGAACTTTTGAAATTAAGTCCTTACTTTCCAAAATTAGTAACTTTTAGGGTTTCTTCAAGAACAAGTTTCAACCCAAACCTCAATCTCTTTGATCCAATGACCAAAATGGACTTGAAATATGAAAATTACATCCTTGAATTGATGGTTGGCCAAAAATTCACTTGGTCAACCTTGACTTTGACTGATTTTGACCAAAATGACCATTTTCCCCTCTGAATCAATTGATGCATTTCCCTTCAAAATTGATGATCAAAACTTCAAACATATGATCTTCCAAATACATATAGGCCATGTACAAAGTTTCACTTCAAAATTCTCAAGGAAACCTGATAAAAACTCAAACCCTAGTTTTGGTCAACACCCTAGGAGACTGATTAATCATCTCCAAAACTTCAAATCCTTTGGGCATCATGCCCAATCCCTTGTGCAAGTAATTTTTAAAAATACCAAAGAGATGTTGTAGCTCCCTAAATCAAGACTTGTACATTGGCCAATAACCTTGCTCAAACAAAACCCTAATTTGACTGGTGAGTTCAAAGAATGATTCTCCTTGTAATTAAACACAAACTTCAATCCTCTGAAGATCCAAAGGGATGGATAAAATATCTTGAGATATGCAATACTTTTGAGCTTGAAAGATCCAGAGGTTTAGATGATAAGATTCTACTTGAGCAACTTGTCAATGCAATCAATCTTCAAAGTTTGAGGAAGACTAGATAACCAAAGTACTCTGATCCCATCACAAAGTATGAATGCAATGCACTATGATGTTCATGATGAAACATAAGCCTAAATCAAGAGGTTAAATTTTGGGGTGCAACAATACGTAGGCATTGGGGTAGAGCCCGAAAGAGCACAACTTTTTATTTTCCCTACATTATTTTCTCTTTTATTTTGCATGCATTCCCTCTTTGCATTTTCTTTTAGCTTTTAAGCCTTAGACATAGATTTTACACACCCTTAGATTAGAATAAACTAGAGTGGATATCATACAGTACTACGAGCGTGTGAGGTGCTAATACCTTCCCCTCGCGTAAATCGTGATTTCTCCCTTCTCAGGTTTTCTCGATGTTTACCTTTCTCCTTCATGCGATAAAAAATGTTCGGTGGAGACTTCATTAATTTCATTACCATATGACAGTTCGGCCGGTTGTTTCAGTTGATGACTTCAATGGGGAATAAGATTGACCAGCTGTTGGTCCATCCCAAAGTTGATCTTTGTTTGTTTTGCTTTGGGTATTTTTTTGGTTGTCTATTTCCTTCCATCTTTGTTAATTTTATGTGCTTTATTAGTGTATTTTCATGCATTGAATTTTATTGTCTCATATACTCTGGATATTGTTGTTGTGTTGTTTCTTTAATAGGTGGGTTGTTACATGAGGTAAAAGGCCCAATACCCAGGCCAGAGACGCATACCACTAGGAACACCTAGGATTAGAGTGGAGAGTCATGACGGCTGATAGGCATATGCCTTGTCGTGTCCGATCATGAGAGCCACAGTCAGAGTAGGTTTTAATGAGGGTACTATCATTATCACGTATGATGTATAATGATGGTAATCTCAAGCGAACCTACGACTCTGATTAACCCTTGACTTACCTTGACCTAGTCTTCACCCGTGAGTAGGGAGGGTTTGATTCTTACATGTACAAATGATGACGTTTGATTATGTTCGTGACTTTATGATCTCCCGTCTTCTCACTTTGTCCATTTATTTCGACGACTCAGCAGTGTCTAGTTTATTGGAGACTCTGATCCTGTCATTTTTGCATCATAAACATATTTATTTCTAAAAAAAATGATGTACAAAAAAATTTAATTATCATATGCATGTTCTTTCCAAGGTACGTCAAGAGTGATTGTCTGCACCAAAGATGGATAACAACATTGATAATAATGGGGAAGTTACCAGGCATACATGTGGTTATAAGTTTTCTAGTACTAAAATCCCACTTTTGAAAAGGTTGAGCACTTTATTGACAGACCATAATTTAAGGAAGTTTACTGACAGTTATGGCAACCTATTATGGTTACTTTATATCACAGTTGATCAGAGAGTTTTGTTAACCATCTTGAAATTCTATGATCCCAGTTTGAGATGTTTTACGTTTCAGGACTATCAATTAGCCCCAACACTCAAAGGATATGCTTATCTCTTGAACTTAAAGATTAAAGATAGCATACCTTTTGTCTGCAAACTGGAGAAGATAAGAGAGGATTTCATCATTGATATGTTTATGAGCACCTTGCAAGGGCCTTATTAATATCACATGATAGGAAGTTCTTCAGCGGGATTTGCATATTTAGTTATGGCTGGTGAGAGAATTGAAGTGGGTTTGAAATTGGGAAAAATTCAAGTTGGTAATTCTAGTGGTTCATTAGGAGGAGGTGGTAAGAAACTGTTCAATGCTTACCCTAAGAAAAGGGAAGGCGATGCAAGTGCGATGTACTCTCATAGAAGAAGACGTGAAGATCGCCATCACCAACAAGTCAATATTGTCTCTATTTATATTAATGTTCCTCCACAACAGAGACATAATCTTGCCCCCCAGCAACAGAGACAACAAGATGCTCCCCGTCAGTATAATAATTAACAACAAAGGCAGTCAAGAAGGTTAAATCCCTTACCAGTATCTCTTACTGAAGCACTCCACCATTTGCTCGATTTGAAGTTGATTAGCTTAAGAAATATTCCAACACCCACCAGAAGGCTTCCTGCTAATTATGATGCTAATGCAAGATGTGAATTCCATTATGGCGGAATTGGTCATTCTACTGACAACTGTTTTGCTTTGAAGTGAAAAATGCAGTACTTGTTGGATGCCAAGGAAATTGAGTTTACTCCTGTGAATGGTCTGAATGTTGACCAAAACCCAATGCTTAAACACGGAGGGGTTGTTGTTAATATGATTGATAATGATGGTAAAATGCTGAATTTAGTTATGGATGTAGAACAGGTGACTACTCTGTTGTTGTATGTTAAAAGGTATTTTCTCGACAATTCTATCTTCCCGGGTTGTGTTTTAGACTCTGTCAAATGTAAAGAGAAACCAGAGGGCTGTGATGATTTGAAAGATTACATATAGTTTATGATGTATGAAGGTTCCCTACAGTTTGATATAAAACCAAGATTCCGAAAAGTCACTGAAGAATATGTTGTTATGATATCCATTCCTTACACCCCTGTGCATGTTCCTACACCATCTAGGGCGCCTCTTTTGATGATTACAGTACCTGGTCCCATGCCATATACTAGTGAGAAGGCCATCCCATGGAATTATAGTGTTGATGTTTATTACCATGGGGTGAAGCAAGAGACAAATCCTCGTCCTTCTGAGGAAGAATTTACTTAAGACAATGAAGGAGATGTTCATAACTTCTCTGGCGTGGGTCGAATGACTAGAAGCAGAAGAGTGTTTGGCCCTTCCAACATACAAGATATAGAGGATTCCTTAGCAAGAGAAAAAGGCAAACAACGGGTAATGCTTGGTAATGCGAGGGTTACACCAGCCAATGTGACTCAACCAATTTCAGTGCCAGAAGCTTCTTCAGTTCCTGATAAAGTCGAAGAGTTGATGCGAATTATCAAGAAGAGTGATTACAACATAATTGATCAGCTGAGTCCTACCCCTTCCAAAATGCCTATCTTGTCACTGTTGATTTACTCAGAGCCCCACATAAATTCTTTGATGAAATTGTTGAAGAATGCGTTCGTGCCACAGGAGATAACAATAAATCAATTTGAGAATGTTTGTGCTAACATATCTGCTGGAAATGGTCTGGGCTTTACAAATTTTGACTTTCCTCCTGAGGGACGAGACCATAACAAGGCGCTACATATTTCTATGGAATGTAGAAGAACTACTTTATCCTGGGTGTTGGTGGACACAAGGTCATCTTTGAATGTATTTCCTAAGTTAGCATCGATGAAAATCGATTATTCCGGTCTTGAACTGCATCCTAGTGACTTAATGGTGAAGGCATTTGATGGATCCCGAAGATCAGTGTTTGGGGAGGTGGAATTACCTATTAAGGCTGGTCCTCGCACCATGGGGAACCTTTTGTTATAAAGTGATGCCAATTGAGTTAAAAAATGAAGGGGAAACGTATCAGCGTGCCATGGTCACTCTCTTTCATGATATGATTCACAAGGAGATTGAGGTCTATATGGATGATATGATCGCTAAGTATGACACTGAAGAAGAGCATCTTGTCCATCTAGAGAAGTTGTTCAAAAGACTGAGGCAATTCCTTTTGAGGCAGAATCCAAATAAATGCACCTTCAGGGTGAGATCCGACAAGTTGTTGGGTTTTATTGTAAGTGAAAAAGGTATCGATATTGATCCTGCTAAAGTGAAAGAGATACAAGAAATGTCTAAACTGAAAACATAAAAAGAAGTCAGTGGTTTCTTGGGGAGGTTAAACTACATTTCTAGGTTTATATCTCATCTCACAGCCACATGTGAACCTTTGTTCAAATTGTTAAAGAAAAATCAGACGGTAAGATGGAATGAAGATTGTCAAAAGGCATTCAAAAAAATAAAATAATATTTGCAGGAACCTCTGATACTGACGCCCCCAGTGGAAGGAAAGCCATTAATCATGTATTTGATTGTATTGGAAAACTCCATGGGTTGTGTCCTCGGTCAGCATGATGAGTCGAGAAATAAAGAACACGCCATTTATTACTTGAGTAAGCAGTTTACAGAGTGTGAGTCGAGGTACTCCCTGTTGGAAAAAAACTTGTTGTGCACTTTCCTGGACTGCCAAATGCTTGAGACAATATATGTTGACCCACACAACTTAGTTGATATCCAAAATGGATCCAATCAAGTATATTTTTGAGAAGCCGGCTCTCATAGGCAGGGTGGCCCATTGGAAGATGCTACTCACTGAATATGATATCCAGTACACTATGCAAAAGGCAATCAAATGTAGTATATTGGCTGATACTCTCGCTCATCAACCCATGGATGATTAGGAATTGATAAAGTTTGAATTTCTGGATGAGGAAATAATGTATATTCAGGATTGCAATATCCCAAGCCCAGATGAAGGACCCGAGCTAAGATCACGTTGGACGCTTGTGTTCGACGGTGCCTCCAATGCTATGGGAAACATTATTGGAGTTGTTATCACTTCTCCTGAAGGATTCCTTATTCCTTTCACAACTCGTATTTGTTTCGATTGTACTAACAACATAGCCGAATATGAAGCTTGCATTAATGGTATTGAAGTGGCAATTGACTTGCGAATCAGATACTTGAAAGTTTAGAGAGATTTCAATCTTGTTATCATTCAGATTAATGGAGATTGGGAGACTCGTCATCAGAACCTAATTCCTTATCGTGAGAATGTTATGAAGTTGATTTCGTACTTCAAAGAGATCACATTCGAACACATTTCTAGTGAAGAAAACAATCTAGCTGATACATTGGTAACTTTATCCTCCATGTTCAAAGTTAAGTGCGCTAACAAAGCACCTTCCACCACCATCAAAAGATTGGATGAGCCAGCTTTTTGTTTTAAAGTCGATTTGGAATTAGACAGTAACCCATGGTTTTATAATATTAAAAGATATCTTGAAATGCAAGAGTACCCTGAAGAGGCGCCTATCACAAACAAGAAGTTGTTGAGAAGATTTTCGGCCAAATTCTTTCTCAATGGAGGTGTGTTGTATAAGAGGCATCATGATGGTTTACTGCTCAGATGTGCTAACAAGAGAGAAGCAGCTAGAATCGTTGAAGAGATGCATGAGGGTGACTTTGGGACTCACTCCAGTGGATATACCATGGCCAAATAGATTTTAAGAGCTGGCTATTATTGGTCCACCATGGAAACTGATTGTTATAACCATGCACGGATTTGTCACAAATTCCAAGTCTATGCTGATAAAGTGCATGTGCCTCCTGTGCCACTAAATGTTTTGACTTCTCCTTGGCCGTTTGAAATATGGGGAATTGATATAATCAGAAATATCGAACCGACCGCATCCAACAGACACTGCTTCATTTTGGCTGCCATTGATTACTTCACTAAATGGCTCGAAGCTGCATCTTATTGTAATACGGTGGGAGAACTGACTTGGGTGTTTTGCGTTTTATCGCAATTGTTGCGGATAGAAAGAATCTCCACTGAATTTTATTTTATCCAATAAAGGAAGGTGTTAGAACCCTTTTCATCCGTAGTTATCTATGGGCTCTTAGTTGCTAGCTCAATTTGAAATGCTTTTGTAAATATGCTTGTGATTGTTTGAAAGTATTTTTGAAAAGTGACTTTGTTTAGGCGAACTTTGTAATGATTCTCACCTCTATAAGAATGTATACAAAGTGTTAACTTATGAAAATAATTCATGAAAGTGTTGGTGTGTTGAAAGATGTTTTGTTTTGAAATGTTTGTGAGAAAGCAACTACGAGTGTTCTACCTACTCAAAAGGAAGTGTTTGTTCTTTTCCTCCTCCATTAGATAATGTTATCTTACCATTAATTAGTAAGAAACCTTATCATTGGATGTGATGGGGCAGACGTGGGTCATCGTATAGTCATAGAAGGCAACATTTTAAGATACTTTAGAAATTTTCCGTAAGGGTCTAAGATTGTTTACTGAAGGCAACGTCGAAGGGTCATCGAGGGACTACCATCTTGTAATCGAGGGTCTTTGCTAAAGTATCCCACGTTCGAGGGACATGAGTGTTTTAATCTAAGGCAAAAAGTGTGGGTTAACCCTAGAGGTGCAAGTGTGCAAAGTGTTTTTGTTTTCATTTATTTTGTCTTGAATTTGGGTTGTCTATTGTTTGGTTTTAAGTCTTTCCATACAAACCCTAGTTACTAGCAATAATATGGAAACCTATAAATTGCGGAAATTAAAAGTCCTACGCTATTACAATACTTTAGGGGATGGGGATACAAATTACAAATGGGGATGACAAGTAAGTAAATCCTAATTACTATTACACGACTTTGACAATTACATAATTTATAGTGTGAAATAGTAAACTGTATAAAGATTCAAAGATAATGAAAAGAGAAAATAAAATTGTTTTTATTTGAGTTTTTAACTAAAAAAAGGGTTTAACCTAATTAATTAATTTGAAAAAAAATTAATAAAAATCCTAATGTATAAATTAATTTAATTGAGAGAGAAAGTTAAAATAAAACCTAAGTCTAAATTAATTTAATTAAAAAAGAAATTAATTAGTTAAGAAAATATTTTTTAGGTCTTTTGTTTAAAGGAAATAAAATAAAGTGAAAATAAAATAACAATTTTTAGTCTAATTATTTAATAAAGATAATATATTTTTGTATTTTTTGATTAAAAATAATGATAAAATAAAATAAAAGAAAAAAAAGAAAATAAAAATAAAAATATAAACTAAAGAGTCAGGGGTTAAAAAAGTAAGAAAGGGTGTGAGAAGGTAGTAAAAAGCCATGCCCAACATGTTTTTTTTTGTTCAAGTGAAAAAAATAGTCAAAAATAAAAAAAAGACGGGCCTGTGTTACAAAAATGAAAAGTGGGGTGTTATTTGAGCAAAACAAATCAGGCCCAAGGCAGAGGGGGGCCCAGGCGCGCTTAAAAAAAAAGGAATCAGAAAAATAGTGAAAAATACCAAAATGTGGCATATGGGCTTGAGCCCAGGTCACAAAGGTCATATGCACACACTTTAACCACTGGGGTGGTGATACATCCGTTAATTTATGCACAACCAACACATTATATTTTAAACGTGCTCCTGACTATATCATCTTCTTCTTCCTCGCGCCATAACCAGAGCAACGTGTTTGAATTTGTAACTTACTCGTTTCTCAACCATTTTAGAAATTGTAAACATCAAACTTGTTAGAAATTTCACCACGATTTCAAATATGTAAATAACTTAAGCTATTGATTAAAGATGAACACAAATTTTTCTTGGTACCAAATCTGACCTAAATTTTTCAGGAAGTTCAAACTCAAAAATCATACTACTCAAGAAATATAAATGAAATCTAAGGGCAAGGTTAGCTTCAGGGCTATGATGTCTAAATTGTATCTTCACAAATCAGAGACAAATGATGTTTGTATAAAGATTTGAAAGTTCAGAAAACCCACCTTGCAAATGGAGACAGTGTTTTGAGTTTGAACACTTCTCAAGGTGTTGTGATGATCTGGTTAGCTTTAATGGACCTCTAGGAAGCTAATGCAAAGGTTACTCTGAGCTGAGAGTGCCTGAATCGTGTTGGAGAAGTCAATGTGCAGCACCCTGTTTTTGCTTATGGAGGATGGTGATGGAGGTGTTACAATTGTGTAACAGGTATTTGGTTAAGTTTTAAATGATATATGGATGCTTTGTGATTGATTTTTAGGAAGAACGCACAAGTGGAATCAGAGTTTGAAATTTGTGATACGGTGGGATAATTGACTTGGTTGTTTTGCGTTTGATCACAAATGTTGTGGATAGCAAGAGTCGCCACCGACTTTTCTTTTATCCAAAAGGAAAGGCTGAAAAGAACAGGAAAGACCTTTAGAGATGTTTTCTTGAGTTTGGGGGGTAGATTATGAAAAGGGAAGGTATTAGCACCATTTTCATCCGTAGTTATCTACGGGCTCTTAGTTTCTTTCTAGATCACTTGCTTTTGTTTGAATGTGTGCTTGTGGTGTGGGTTTTGAAAATGTTTTGCAAATGTCTTTGTAATGGTTCTCATTTTTATAAGAACGCGTACAAAGTGTTGTTTCGAAAATAGTTCAAAAGGTGTTTATGGGATGTGTTTTTGAAAGTGATTTTGAAAAGGTGTCTTTGTAACGGCTCTCGTTTCTATAAGAACTCGTACAAAGTGTTTGTCTTTTGAAAATGTTTCAAAGTGAGAGTGTTGGTGTATGAAATGTTTTTGTTGTGAGCAAGTGAGCAACTAGGAGAAAATCTACTTACTCAAAAGGTCTTAGATGTTATTTTCCTCCTCCTTTAGATGATGCTATGTCACCATTGTTTTGGTAATAAGCCCCATCGTTGGATATGAAGGGACATGCATGGGAAGTTTGTATAGTCATAGAAAGAAACCTATGGGACGTTTTAGCAATGTCGTTTTAGGGACTAGATCGTTTACCGAAGGCAACATCAAGGGTCATCGAGGGACTACGATCTTTTATCGAGGGTCTTTTCTAAAACGCCCATACCCGAGGGACATGACCATTTTTTTCGATAGGCAACAAGTGGGATTACCCTAAGGGGTGTTAGTGTGTAAGTGTGTTTGATTTACATGCACTTTGTCTTGATTAGGGTTATCTATTTGTTGTTTTTATCTTGCCATACACACCTAATTACTAGTGTTGTACCCCACAATTTTCCCTCCCATATTTCTCAATACATATCAAGTGAGGTCCTCAAGTTGCTCAAGTAAGTCCAAGAGTTGACCATACAAACCCTCTCCTAAGGCAGTCTACCTCAAATTAGGGTTTCAGTTTGCATCAAGATGTTTGAATCCAAATGGTCTCAAATTCCCACCATTGTCCTAATATGTTCTCAAGGTCATCCATGTCAAGTTTCAAGCCTTGTAGAGAAAGTTTGCTCAGTCAACTACTCAAAAGCCTGAAAATCGACTGTGCTAGGTAAAAAGTCAATTGTGGCCCACATACAGTAAAAATTCAAGATTTTTGGTCAACATTATCATTTTGAAGTATTATTCATCATTTTACCAAGGGTTGATCATGATTCCTCAAGGATTGCTCATAATTCATCAAAATCCAAAGTTGCCAAATTAGGGTTTTTTAGGAAAAATCAACTCAACTTTGACCAAGAATAACTTTCTCATAATTTATTAGAAATGACCCATCCAAAGTTCATTTTGAAGAGGATGCAATTACCTACAATCCATTTTCAGCTCCCAAGTTCAAAAAGTGCACTCACAAGAAGATATAAATTTGGACATTATAGGTCATTTTGAAAAGTCAACAAAAACACCTTTTTTGTCAAAGCTTCATACATGAACATGGAAGACTCAATTGAGATGATACCAAAAGGGTTGCTTAGAGGACATCTTGATATTTCTAAAAAGTCCAACAACACATCTCTAGGGTCAAAATTTAAGGAGTTATGCATTGGTGAAGTTGACCTTTTTGCAAAATTGCCAAAAGTCAGATGTGCCTCATATTGCAATTTTAATCAAATGGGCCCGACTTTTTGTGTTTGTTTTGAGTTTGTAACATGATCCACGACCTGTGATCCTTCCCACTTTCCTTTATTTTATTTTTGTCATTTATTTTGATTTTTATTTCAAATAAATCAAATTAAATCATCAAAATATCAAAATCACTTAAACCTTGAGATTTTGTGCATATTTCTGGTCCATGAATAACTGGCAATGAGATCGAATCGTGCAAGGCTTGTTTGTACATAAAAGATTGGATTTTGGCTTGATTTGGAAAGATTTAAATGAGAATCAAATCTTGATCAATGATCATTATTGGATAAGATTGGATGGAAATTTGTAAACCTAATTCACTCAAGGCTACATATAGAACAAATCCAGGCCAAATGCACAAAGGGAGAGGCGTGTGAAGCTGAGGATAAACTTGCAAAAACTCAAGAAAAGTGGTAATCGGATTTCACAGTTCCAGGAACTTTCAAGCCATTCCAAGCACGTCGTTCACTTGCTGGACATTCAAGGAGTCTATCCTAATCATTAGCAAGCGCGTTCGTGCCCAGAAACTCACTGTAAGCATCTCACGATATCTTCACTTTCTTGAAATTAAATATCACGATTCTGGCATTTGTAGCATGAATTCTTTACATATTCTTGTTCTTTGAAATATTTGCAAGCTAATGATCATGTTCAATTGCGTTTTTGTTAGCCATACTGAGATCCACCATTGTTAGGGTTTAAGTCTTGTTTTTAGGGATTTTTCATACAGGAACAATTGGTACAAATGGAGGAGACCATTGTGATCAGCGGGTCAAACTCAGTTGATCCATGATCTTGAATTTTATTTATATTGCTTGTATGCAATTTCTGAAATGCACAAGGTTATAGCTATAGCGCCATGTCCGTAGGTAAAAGTTCAGAGTTTTAAACGACAAATCTAGGGACGAAGACAATAGCGTGTCACATCTTTACTGGCCGGTTTAAATTCTGGCGCGTTTATTCTGGCTAGAAGCCTATAGTTTTGATATGTTTTTTTTGTTTCTGTTGTATTGATAAACTAACACCCAGCGCAGTCGGTCAGAAGAAGGAAGTCAGAAGTTCATGATTCTGGGTTCAATCCCATGCCTGACCTTTTGGAATTTTCCACTTTGTTTTCACCAGATCCAGCGCCTACATCTTCTGAGGGTCATCTTCTGATTTCATCAACCAGGACCAAATCAAGCATCCCCTGAGCATTATCCTCTGGATCATCAGTCCAAGCCAGATCCAGCGCACCCCATATTCTGACGGTCATAATCTGCTGGATCCACTAGCCAGGAGCAAGCCCAGTACCACCATCCTCTAGACCATCATCCTCTGGACCACCATCCTCTGGATCATCATCCTCTGATCAGAGCCGCTGAAAGCAGGCCCTTGGGTTATTTCTTTTTATTTTTTTCTTTATCAATACTAAAATTATTGTTTTTAAAATTAACCAATCAAAAAACTCATAAAAACTAATTTTCATCAAATTTAGGTTTTTTATGTATATTTGGTCAAAATTAATTTAATTTAATTCTAGGGAAGTTTTAACCTTTTGTAAATAAATTAAAATAAATTAGAAAATTAGGTTTTATTTGATTTAATTTTTCTTTTCTTTTTTCTTAAAATAACAAAAATACGAAATAGGTCAAAAATTAATTACTTTTCTTAATATAATTTAATTAGTAATTAGGTTTGTACATATTTAATTAAAACCTTATTTTCTCAAAATAATCAAAAACAACCAAAAAAATGATCTTCCTTTTAATTAGGTTAGACGGGGTCAAAACCCTAATTTTCTTGCCTTCGATTCATCGCGCGTTTATTTATTTTTACAATATTGATGTAACTGCTCATGGGATGTAATAGTTTAATTAGGACTTTCCTTTTATTTATCGTTTTACGGGTTTTTGGCTATGTAATTAATCCCCCTCCCCGAAGCCTTGTAATAGCGTAGTTTTATTTTCCGCATTTTAATTTTCGCAAATATTAACTGTTAGATGTATGATAATAGGATTGCATGACAAGAATGTATGTTAATTTTAAAATGGTTAGCAAACCTTAAACGTGCAAAGATAATAACTTGAAATTGAATCACTCGCACATGCGCACTCTTAGGGTATACCCCCACTTTGGTTGCCTTCGGTAAACGATCATTAAGTATAAGGTGTTTTAGGGGTCGCTCTTTTGTCTAAACAAAGATCAAATGTCCCATTCGGAAATGTTGCCTCGAAAAGGTTGCCTCGTAAATGTTGCCTCGAATATGATCTTAAGACATTAGGGTTATTACTAAGACGTCCTAACGTTGCTTTAGTGATCGTACGTCCCTTTTCGAATTGACCCTTACAACTCCAACGATGGTGCTACCTACTCACTAATAGTGGGATAACGCTGTCTAAAGGAAATAAGAACAAAACCATTCTTTTTTTCAAGTAGGTAGATGCTAGTAGGTACTTGCTCATAATGAACTTTTCACACCATACACTTTTCAAACAAAGTTTTCAAAAACACTTCCTAACACTCTTGAGGACTGATACAAGGGTTAAAACAAAGTAAAACAAAAACTTTTCAAAACACACAAACACGGAAGCAATTTTAAAATGATGAGCAAGTACCTAAGAGCCCATGGAAAACCATGGATAGAAAGGGTGCTAACACCTTCCCTTTCTATAATCTACTCCCCATACTCAAACTCTCGAAAAAAGGAATTTTTCTGTGCTTTTTTCCCTTTCCAGTTGGATACAATAAAAGTCGGTGGCGACTCTTGCTTACCACGACATTTTGCAAACACAAACGCAAAACGCAAACCAGCATTTTCCAAAACAGTCGGTTCTGCCACCGTATCACAGAACTAGCGACTCTGCTGGGGAAACATAAGTGGGGTATACCTTAGGATTAGTTCATCATATTTGCTTCCTTTGTTTGATTTGATTGCTTTACTTTTGAGGGTTTTGTATTGGGAGTTACTATAGATCCTAACCGGATATGGGGACACCTTGTAGGTAAGTAGAAATAGACTATGAGGGAACTGTACAACATAGACCGATACGGTTGAAGCAGTAGCTACGTTGATGTGGCACATTGGTTGGTATCGGTATCCCTTATGGAGAAACAAGGAGAATACGGGTCCGCTGCATGGTGTCATTAAGCACCAACTGACCTTACAACCTATCATTGACCAACTTGGCCATTAGAAAGTAGTGAGATAGCTGGCCCCAGTATAAAGTTGAGAACTGGTTGATACTCGATGCTACACTCATTGAGACCATACTCTCGAGATAGTTTTGACCGCAAGAAAAGATTGCGTGAGCTGAAACCATGACCGATGGAGGATGGTCAGTGATATTGAGAACCTCTAGAATCCGGTTACTATTATTAGGACAGGTTGAAACCAACTGAACTTCAAGAGGGTAGTACCTAGACCCCATGCAAGCCTGAAACTTAAGGGCTCTTGTGTGACTTGTTTGCCTTTACATGTCTGTTATCTGCTATACCTGTTGTGTGTTTTATCATGACATCATGCATCATAACATAGCATGCATACTTCATTACACTAACCATTTCAAAGACCGAGGGGATTTATCTTTGTTCTGTTTTGCAGATTATGGCTTCCATGCGTAGAAACATCATTCAAGTTAACTTTATGCAAATACCTGCTCAACTCAAAGATTTAGCCTTGAGAATTTCTGATACTTCTTCATTCATTAGGAGACATGGTCAGCTTCTTATCTTGGTTACCTCAAAGTTGGATGAGCAGATGATGAGTGTGCTTTTCCAGTTCTTCGATCCTGTATATCATTGCTTTACTTTCCTAGATTATCAGCTGGTTCCTACTTTAGAAGAGTTTTCTCATTTATTGGGCATATTCATCCTTAAGTAGATGCCCTTCATAGATTTGGAAGGGACTCCTAGGCCAGAAGACATTGCTTCAGCTCTGCATCTAAAACGGGCTGATATGGTATCCAACTGGGAGACACAAAGCGGGGTTGAAGGTTTCTTAGCTAAGTTTCTGATAGATCAAGCTCAGTTGTTCTGGGATAGTTTGTATTTTCAGGCTTTTGAAGATATCTTGGCTCTCCTTATCTACGATTTGGTTCTTTTCCCGAATCTAGATTCCTTCACAGATCTGAATACGGTTAAGATCTTCCTGTCTCGCAATCCTGTAACTACTCTTCTGGGTGATATTTTGCATGCCCTCTACACTCGTACTGTGCGTATAAGAGGGACCCTCACGTGTTGCATGACTTTGCTGGCGAGGTGGTTTATTTCGCACCTCCCCAAGTCCGTTTTGAAGAATGAGGAAGGTTTAGGATGGTCCTACAGAATAATGTCCGTTGCCCATACAAACATTCTTTGGAGTTCTAAGGCTATGGAAAACATTGCTGTCATTGACCGTTATGAGGGATATCCCAATGTATCGTTGCTTGGAATAAGAGGGGGAATAACCTACAGTCCTTGTTTAGCTTTGCGACAATCCGGTCGCACCCGGAGAGACGGTCCTCATGAGCTACTTCTTACATATATTGCATTTGACTATAAGGGAGACATTGACGAGCATCACCGAAGGTTTATACGAGCTTGGGGCATGGTGAACAGGTCTGACCCTCAAGAGCTAGGACCAAAGACTTCTCTCCCTATGCAGCCTTATCTCCAGTGGGTCCGAGCTCGTCCCATAAGCTTGGAATGCCTTATGAAGCTGTGTTACCAGTAATTGTGGAGCCTACCAATGAAGAGGGTGTTCCTTATATGGTCCTTTATCCATATATGCCCATTGATCTTGGGGCATTGAAGAGATCCTGGATTCAACTGAGAGAGGAAAGAGATACCTACCGGGAGAAGTATCATGAGCAAGAAAGGAAGATCTTGAAGCTCACCACGAAACTTGAGAATGAAAGGAAAATCAATGACTACGTCAGCACAAAGGGGAAGCGTCCATGGGAGTTCTGATTTTTGCTTTTTTAGTTTAGATTTGTTTTTCATTTACTTTGTTGTAAACGCCTTAAAGGCATTGTTGAACCTTTTACAAGTTTATTCTAATAAAGTTTGTGTATTTCTTGGTTTGCAAATTTAAATCTCCCAATGTCTTTGAAATCATTACATTCGCATCCCATTACCATGCACATCATTACAGGTATCATTACAGGTTTCTCATCTCCTTCGCTGTTTATTTCAGCATAAAATGTCCTCTGAAACACCTACCGATCAAACCATCAAAGCTCTTCAGGCACAGAATGACCAATTCCAAGAGATGTTCTTGAACTTGGCTAAAGGGAAAGAGAATTTGAAGACTCTCATCCTGAAGGAAAAGAAGAAAAAGAAGAAGAAGGTGGTTCTTCTGAATATGGGTAACAGATTTAGGAATAGGTTGCGACAGGAAGCTGACCTGTCTCTCTCATCCAAAGGAGAGGAGGACCAAGAAGAAGAGAAGGGTCCCAGTCCGGTAGTCTCTGATAATGATACTGATTTTGATGATGAGCAATATCCTCCCGCTGAGGATAGGTACAAACAACTTGAAGACCGGATGAGCGCTATGGAGATTCAGAAGATCCCTGGTTTGGATTTCGGAGATCTGGGATTGGTATCAGGAGTGGTAATCCCTCACAAGTTCAAAGCTCCAGTTTTTGCCAAGTACGAAGGAGTGTCCTGTCCAAAACTCCATCTCCAATTGTATGTCAAGAAAATCCAACCCCACACTGCTGATAGAAATTTGTGGGTGCATTTCATTCAAGAAAGTCTGTCAGGGACTCAACTTGAATGGTTTTATCAATTGGAAGGAGCCAACGTCCGAAACTGGGAAGACCTTGCTGCTGCTTTTTACAGACAGTACTAGTATAATGCCGACCTCTCTCCCACGCGTACTCAACTTCAGAGTATGTCCATGGGTGCAAGTGAAGGTTTTAAGGACTATGCTCAAAAGTGGAGAGATTTGGCTGGCAGGGTTCAACCCCCTTTATCTGATTGAGAGTTAGTTGATATGTTCTTGGGAACGCTATCTGGTCCATTTTTCAATTATCTGATCGGTAGTTCATCATCTGGGTTTACTGAATTGATTCTGACTGGAGAGAGAATAGAAGCTGGTATTCGAAGTGGTAAAATACAGAAGGATACTTCATCAAGTGCAGTGAAGAACCCTTTCACCGGTAAAAAAGAAGCTAGTGCAGTCTACGGCCCAAGGGGCCAGAGCATACCTGAACACCGTCAAGCGGTAAATGCGGTAGTGATATCAAGACCCACAGTTGCTCCACAAAGCATCCCTCAGCCAAGGGTGGAAAGACCACAGAGGCAATACACTCGGCTCAATATGCCTTTGTCTCAAATTTTACCATAGTTATTGAAGGCCAACCTGTTAGCTCTGAGGGAGGCCCCGAAGAATCCCGACACCACTTCTCCTCAATATAACCCAAATGCCCGCTGCGCCTATCACTTCGATAGCCCAGTTTATGATACAAATAACTGTTGGGCCTTGAAGAATAGGGTGCAAGACTTGATTGAGGCTAAAGAGATTGAGTTTGACACTCTGAAGAAACCCAACGTCATAACTGCACCCATGCCCAAGCATGGCCCGGGAATCAATGCTATTGAGGTTGTCTCTGCCACGGAAGATACTGATGATGAGAACCCGGATGTCGACAACTGGATCTATCCTACAACCAATGATGGCTTGAACAACTGGACAGCAAAAGACTTCATACCCGTTTCTTTTATTCCACAGTAATTGACTTTTGTTTCAAGAGTTGTAATAAACAGTTTGAGACTTTACGGCCCAGTGCCTTTCCCGAGGCACCTTAGCCTTGCTTGTGAGGGCTTATTATTTGTCATTTTCATATATCATTAATAAAGCATTGGATGTTTCTTGCATTACAAATTTTGCGCTCCTTGTTTTTCCTTTCTGTCTCTCACTCTATTAAAATAGCTATGCTCTTACACACACTCACATATCATAATGCAGATCCATGTCCATTCTGGATCCCATTGATAACAACTCTGCTACTACCAGTTATGACTTCGAAAATCCGATCAACCAAGCTGAGGACAAAGGTGAGGATGATTGTGAGGTTCCTGGAGAACTTGCTAGACTGGTACTGCAGGAAGAGAGGGCCATACAACCTCATGAAGAGCCAGTGGAATCAGTAAACTTGGGTACAAATGAGGACAGGAAAGAGGTCAAGATAGGTGCAAATCTGGAGCCTAGTGTCAAACAGAGGCTACTACAAATGCTACGTGACTATGTTGAGATCTTTGCTTGGTCTTATGAAGATATGCATGGTTTGGACACTGATATCGTGGTACACCACCTACCAACCAAAGAACACTGTCCTCCGGTAAAGCAGAAGGTTCGTCGTATGCACCTTGAGATGTCTGAGAAAATCAAAGCTGAGGTCATGAAACAGTTTGACGCGGGATTTTTAGTTGTCACTTCTTATCCGCAGTGGGTCGCCAACGTTGTTCCGGTACCTAAGAATGATGGTAAGGTACGGATGTGTGTGGACTATAGAGATCTGAACAGGGCAAGCCCCAAAGATGACTTCCCGCTTCCTCACATCGATGTTTTAGTCAACAACACCGCACAACACAAGATCTTCTCCTTCATGGATGGTTTCTCTGGTTACAATCAGATTAAGATGGCTTCCGAAGATATGGATAAGACTACCTTCGTTACACATTGGGGCACCTTTTGCTACAAGGTAATGCCTTTCGGGTTGAAGAATGCTGGGGCAACTTACCAGTGCGCCATGGTTGCTTTGTTCCATGACATGATTCACCATGAGATTGAGGTTTATGTTGATGACATGATCGCAAGGTCCCAGACTAAAAAAGAATACCTTGACCATCTCCAGAAGTTGTTTGATAGGTTAAAGATGTACAAGCTAAGATTAAACCCAAACAAGTGCACCTTCGGGGTAAGGTCTGGTAAGCTGTTGGGTTTCGTCTTCAGTGATAAAGGTATACAAGTGGATCCGGAAAAAGTAAAGGCTATACAGAAGATGCCATCTCCCCGCATAGAAAAAGAAGTTAGAGGCTTTTTGGACGTCTAAATTACATTGCCCGATTCATTTCACACATGACTGCTACTTGTGAGCCAATCTTCAAGTTGCTGAAGAAAGATCAAGTGGTAAAATGGAATGATGAATGTCAAACCGCTTTCGAAAGGATAAAAGAATATCTCAAAGATCCACCAATTCTGATACCTCCAGTTGAAGGAAGACCTTTGATCTTATACTTGACAATGTTGGAGAATTCATTGGGGTAAGTGCTGGGGCAGCATGACGAGTCTGGCCGAAAAGAGCATGCTATTTACTACCTTAGCAAAAAGTTTACCGACTATGAGACTCGATACTCACTGCTCGAGAAAACTTGCTGCGCTTTAGCATGGGCTGATTGCCGGCTGAGACAGTATATGCTGACTCACACTACCCTATTGATATCAAAGATGGATCCAATCAAGTATATCTTCGAAAAGCCTGCCTTGTCCGGAAGAATAACGAGATGGCATATGATCTTAACTGAGTATGATATCCAATACACAACCTAGAAAGCAATCAAGGGGAGTTTATTGGCATATCATTTGGCACATCAGGCCTTGGACAACTACCAATCCATGAATTTCGAGTTCCCGGATGAGAATATCATGTTGGTGACCGACTGTGAAGAACCTGGACCAGATGAAGGACCTGAGGAAGGATCCCGATGGTCTATGTATTTTGATGGAGCCTCGAATGCGTTGGGTAACGATATTGGAGCTATGATCATATCTCCTGAGGGCTGTCATACTCCGTTCACTGCCCGATTATGTTTTAACTTCACCAACAATATGGCGGAGTATGAAGCGTGCATCATGGGCCTTCGAGCCGCTATTGACCTAAGGATTAATTTCTTGAGTGTATTTGGAGATTCTGCTTTGGTGATTATCCAGATCAAAGGTGAGTGGGATATGAAGTATCCAAATCTTATTCCTTACAAGGAGTATGTACTGACATTGCTTCCACACTTCGAGGAGATAACCTTTGAATATTCCCCCAGAGAGGAGAATCAGTTAGCGGACGTGCTAGCTACCATGTCTTCTATGTTCAAGGTCAGATGGGACAATGAAGCTCCCCAGATTACCATTGAGAGGTTGGACGAGCCTGCACATTGCTGTGACATCGAGACTGAGGAGGTAGCAGATAAACCTTGGTTTCACGAGGTAAAGAGATACCTTGAGGCTCAGGAATACCCCGAGGGTGCATCTGTTATTGATAAGAAGTTTTTGAGAAGGTTCGCCGCGAAGTTCTTCATTAGCAATGGGATTCTTTATAAGCATAACCATGATTCAACCTTACTACGGTGTGTAGACAAAAACGAGGTGGAAAAGATCATGGCAGAGTTACATGAAGGTACCTTCGGAACTTATTCCAGTGGGCATACCATGACAAAGAAAATCCTACGGGCAAGATATTATTGTCTACTATGGAAGCCGATTGTTATCAGCATTCTCGGACCTGTCATAAGTGCCAAGTCTATGCTGACAAGGTGCATGTACCTCCAGTTCCTCTGAACTTCTTGACAACTCCTTGGCCTTTTGCAATGTGGGGCATCGACATGATTGGCGAGATCAGACCTACAGTGTCCAACGGACATCGTTTCATTCTGGTAGCAATTGATTATTTTACGAAGTGGGTTGAGGCAACTTCTTTTGCTACAATAACCAAGAACGTCGTGGCACGATTCATCCAACACAATCTGATATGCCGATATGGTGTACCAGAGAAGATTATTACAGACAATGGTACAAATATCAACAATACAATGATCACCGAACTCTGCAAATAGTTCAAGATACAACATCATAACTCTTCTCCCTACCGGCCGAAGATGAATGGGGCTATTGAAGCAGCTAATAAGAACATCAAGAAGATTGTGCAGAAGATGACAGTGACATACAAAGACTGGCATGAGATGTTACCATTAACTCTTCATGGGTACCGTACCTCAGCACAGACGTCAACAGGGGCAACACCCTACTCTTTGGTATATGGCATGGAGGCAGTCTTACCCATTGAGGTTCAGATACCCTCTCTCCGGATTATGAAGGATACGGGTTTGGACGAAGACGATTGGATCTAGACCCAGCTTGATCAGTTGAACTTAATCGATGAAAAGAGACTTACTGCTATTTGTCATGGTCAGACGTATCAAAAGCGGATGATCAAGGCTTTTAACAAAAAAGTCAGACGACAAGAGTATCAAGTCGGGGATCTAGTGATCAAGCGCATCATACTGCTGCAAGGTGATCCCAAGGGCAAGAGAACCCCTACGCACGAAGGGCCATTTGTGGTTATGAACATTTTCTCAGGAGGAGCCATGATTCTAACCACCATGGATGGTGGCGACCTTCCTTACCCCGTCAATGCAGACATAGTGAAAAAATACTACGCATAATCAAAGACCCGCTAGGTTGACTGGACTAGGAAAAAATAAGGGCTTCCCGGCGAACCAAAAGGGTTCGGGAAAAATTAAGGGATGAAAATGAAAAACTATACACCCGGCAAGTTGAAAACCTGAAAAGGCGGCTTGGGCGAAAAAGGATATCCCGGTGGACTGAAAACCCGAAAGGGCGGTCTAGGAAAAAAAATAGGGATTGAAGCGTAACACTATGTCTCATTGGATCATCTTACAACCAGACTCCGGCATCGACCATCAAGCTCGGAAGACGCCAATCAATCTGATCTACCTTCAACCAGGTAGCAACGTGATGAGATGCTCGAAGATATAAAGGCAATAGCAGAGTTGGAACCCAGAGGGATTGTTCGCATAGCTATTTATCATTTTTCACAAATTGTATAATTCCTATCTTTCGGCGGCGTTCTCTTACTAGGACGTTAGCCTCTTGTACAAAACGCATATTATAGGCTAACTCCAAAAATCAATACAATTCATTTTTTCAACAAATTTCAAAATCGTTTTTCTTTTCCTGTTTTGTTTTGCAAGAACGTCCAATGATTCATTTTTGATATATGCATTTGAAAATAATTGTTGCTCGTAAATATTTACATGTGAAACAAGAGACAATTACTCGTAATTCCAAGAACAGGGGCAAACAGAAGTGTCCAAACCTTACAGTTGCGCTACCCACCAGATGCAGGGATAGAGCTAGCTCGAGAACATAACTAAAGGTACATACACTCCCCACAAGGTAAAAGGTATCTAAAGACGGTAGTGTTAGCTCTCCTCATCCGAAGTTCATAATCGCGAATGAGTCGGTAAAATTCTCCGCAAGCAGAGTTTATCTATCACCAGCACTAGAAGATTATCCCCAGTGGAGTTTATTTCTTCCACAAGTAGAAAATCAATCCCCAACAAGGGTTCATTATCACCAGCAACGGAAATTCATCCCCAACCGAGGTTTTCTCCAAATCAACAGATCTTCTAGCAGGGTTTTTTCTCTTTCCCACAGAGCCATTTTCTCGCCAGTTTATTCTCCAGCAGGGTCATTCTCCCGCCAATTTATTCATCTTCGGTCGTTATCCCCAACGAGCGTGAAGAACTCCACTCTTTGAACTCTTCAATAGCAGTCCGAGATTTATTCTTCTCAGCTAGAGAACATCACAAGAACATTGCATATCCATACATCATGGCATACGCATATGCATCATACAACACAATCTCATTTATTTTGAGAACATCATTACTCGATACATGTCATGATGCATGATATTACATACGACTAACTTTTCACCTTTCAGGGAAAGATACAATCAAATTCTCACAAAGTTCAAGTTATGAAGCCCGAATCCGACCGGATAATATCTTGATCTCTCCATCATACTATGAAGCCCGGAAAGCGACCGGAAAATAGTTGAATCCCCAGCAAATTACTATGAAGCCTGGACTACACCAGATAGCAGTACAAAGCACCATGAAGCCTGGACTCGACCAGATAGTGGTACATCTTAAATTCAAGCTATAAAGCCCGAACTCGACTGGATAGTATCTTGATCTCTACAAAGCACCATGAAGCCTGGACTCGACCAGATAGTGGTACATCTTACACCAAGTTATGAAGCCCGGACCCGACCAGATAGTATCTTGATTTCTCCAAATACTGTGAAGCCTGGACTCGACCAGATAATGGTATAGGACGTTGTGAAGCCTGGACTCGACCAGATAACAGTACAAAGCACCATGAAGCCTGGACTCGACCAAATAGTGGTATATATTTAATGCAAGTTATGAAGCCTAGACTCGACCAGATAGTATCTTGATTTCTCCGAATACCGTGAAGCTTGGACTCGACCAGATAATGGTATAGGACGCTGTGAAGCCTGAACTCGACCAGATAACAGCAAAGCACCATGAAGCATGGACTCGACCAGATAGTGGTACATCTTTTATGCAAGTTATGAAGCCCAGACTCGACCGAATAATATCTTGATTTCTCCAAATACCGTGAAGCTTGGATTCGACCAGATAATGGTATAGGACGATGTGAAGCCTGAACTCGACCAGATAACAACAAAAAACACTGAAGCCTGGACCCGACCAGATAACAGTATGAGACATTGTGAAGCTTGGATTTCGACCAAATAGCAGTTTACTTGGCCCATTACTAAGAAGCCCGGAATCGACCGGATATTAGTATTGCCTTAAAATTAAGTTGAAGCCCGGATGCGACCGGATAACAACTTAATTCCTTATGAAGCCTGGATTACGACCAGATAAGAATTGAGAAATTGCGAAGCCTGGAGAACGACCAGATAGCAAGTTTAATCTCATCCCCCGAGTAAGTCATTGTGAAGCCTGGAATCGACCAGATAGCAATCAGTCTTATTTTCCTCAACAAAACACTGTAAAGCATGGAGCACGACCAGATAACAGTTCATTTTCACCTCCTCGACTAAGAGATGTTTTCCCCAATAGAATAACGGACGATTGAAGCTCCTAAAATTCTATTTTTACCACGACAGAGACAACATTCCCCAGCGAAATCCTCCTCAACCACAGCTATACGGGCCCTCGCAAAGGAATCTCTTATGCGATCGACACTTCTTCTGATGGAATCTTTAAGCCCATCCTCCGACTTCAACTCCCAAATGGAATCTTCAAGCCTATTCCTGACATCGCAAGACAGATACCACTTCATGTGAGTGCAAATTTCTGGGCACTCTAGTGTTCAATCATCTTCCACCTTCGGATCACGAAAGGCAGACAAGCCAATCTACATCCTCAAGTTTAAGAAGATTGAACAGGGGCATATGTTTTACCCCAAAATTTGCCCTCCCATATTTCTCAATACATATCAAGTGAGGTCCTCAAGTTGCTCAAGGAAGTCCAAGAGTTGACCAGACAAACCCTCTCCTAAGGTAGTCTACCTCAAATTAGGGTTTCAGTTTGCATCAAGATGTTTGAATCCAAAGGGTCTAAAATGCCCACCATTGTCCTAATATGTTCTCAAGGTCATCCATGTCAAGTTTCAAGCCTTGTAGAGAAAGTTTGCTCAGTCAACTACTCAAAAGCCTGAAAATCGACTGTGCTAGGTCAAAAGTCAACTGTGGCCCACATACAGTCAAACTTCAATATTTTTGGTCAACATTATCATTTTGAAGTATTATTCATCATTTTACCCAGGGTTGATCATGATTCCTCAAGGATTGCTCACAATTCATCAAAACCCAAAGTTGCCAAATTAGGGTTTTATAGGAAAAATCAACTCAACTTTGACCAAGCATAACTTTCTCATACTTTATCAGAAATGACCCATACAAAGCTCATTTTGAATAGGATGCAATTCCCTACAATCCATATTCAGCTCGCAAGTTCAAAAAGTGCACTCACAAGAAGATATAAATTTGGACATTATAGGTCATTTTGAAAAGTCAACAAAAACACCTTTTTTGTCAAAGCTTCATACATGAACATGGAAGACTCAATTGAGATGAGACTAAAAGGGTTGCTTAGAGGACATCTTGAGATTTCTAAGAAGTCAAAGAACACATATCTAGGGTCAAAATTGAAGGAGTTATGCATTGGTGCAGTTGACCTTTTTGCTGAATTTCCAAAAGTCAGATGTGCCTCATATTGCAATTTTTATCAAATGGGCCCAACTTTTTGTGTTTGTTTTGAGTTTGTAACATGATCCACGACCCATGTTCCTTCCCACTTGCCTTTATTTTATTTTTGTCATTTATTTTGATTTTGATTTCAATTAAATCAAATTAAATCAAAATAAAATCATCAAAATATCAAAATCACTTAAACCTTGAGATTTTGTGCATATTTCAGGTCCATGAGTAGCTGGAAATGATATCAAATCGTGCAAGGCTTGTTTGTACACAAAAAGATTGGATTTTGGCTTGATTTGGAAAGATTTAAATGAGAATCAAATCTTGATCAATAATCATTATTGGAGAAGATTGGATGCAAATTTGTAAACCTAATTCACTAAAGGCTACATATAGAACAAATCCAGGCCAAATGCACAAAGGGAGAGGCGTGTGAAGCTGAGGAAAAACTTGCAAAAACTCAAGAAAAGTGGTAATTGGATTTCACAGTTCCAAGCACTTTCAAGCCATTCCAAGCACGCCGTTCACTTGCTGGACATTCAAGGAGTCTATCCCAATCATTAGCAAGCGCGTTCGTGCCCGGAAACTCACTGTAAGCATCTCACGATATCCTCACTTTCTTGAAATTCAATATCACGATTCTGGCATTTGTAGCATGAATTCTTTACATATTCTTGTTCATTGAAACATTTGCAAGCTAATGATCATGTTCAATTGCGTTTTTGTTAGCCATACTGAGATCCACCATTGTTAGGGTTTAAGTATTGTTTTTAGGGATTTTTCATACAAGAATAACTGGTCCAAATGGAGGAGACCATTGTGATCAGCGAGTCAAACCCAGTTGATCCATGATCTTGAATTTTATTTATATTGCTTGTATGCAATTTCTGAAATGCACAGGGTTATAACTATAGTGCCATATCCGTAGGTAAAAGTTTAGAGTTTTAAATGACAGATCCAGGGAAGAAGACGATAGCGTGTCACAACTTTACTGGCCGGTTTAAATTATGGTGCGTTTATTCGGGCTAAAAGCCTATAGTTCTGATTTGTTTGTTTGTTTCTGTTGTATTGATAAACTAACACCCAGCACAGTTAGTCAGAAGAAGGAAGTCAAAAGTTCATGATTCTGAGTTCAATCCCAGGCGTGACCTTTTGGCATTTTCCACCTTTGTTTTCACCAGATCCAGTGCCTACATCTTCTGAGGGTCATCTTCTGATTTCATCAACCAGGATCGGATCAAGCATCCCCTGAGCATTATCCTCTGGATCATCAGTCCGAGCCAGATCCAACGCACCCCATCTTCTGACGGTCATAATCTGCTAGATCCACTAGCCAGGAGCAAGCCCAGTACCACCATCCTATGGACCATCATCCTCTGAACCACCATCCTCTGGATCGTCATCCTCTGATCAGAGCCGCTGACAGCATGCCCTTGGGTTATTTCTTTTTTTCTTCTTTATCAATACTAAAATTATTGTTTTTAAAATTAACCAATCAAAAAACTCATAAAAACCAATTTTCATCAAATTTAGGTTTTTTTATGTATATTTGGTCAAAATTAATTTAATTTAATTCTAGGGCAGCTTTAACCTTTTGTAAATAAATTAAAATAAATTAGAAAATTAGGTTTTATTTGATTTAATTTTTCTTTTTTCTTAAAATAACGAAAATATGAAATAGGTCAAAAATTAATTACTTTTCTTAATATAATTTAATTAGTAATTAGGTTTGTACATATTTAATTAAAACCTTATTTTCTCAAAATAATCAAAAACAACCAAAAAAATGATCTTCCTTTTAATTAGGTTAGACGGGGTCAAAACCCTAATTTTTCTTGCCCTCAATTCATCGCGTGTTTATTTATTTTTACAATATTGATGTAACTGCTCATGGGATGTAATAGTTTAATTAGGACTTTCCTTTTATTTATCGTTTTACAGGTTTTTGGCTATGTAATTAATCCCCCTCCCCAAAGCCTTGTAATAACATAGTTTTATTTTCCGCATTTTAATTTTCGCAAATATTAACTGTTAGATGTATGATAATAGGATTGCACTAATAGTGGGATAGCGCTGTCTAAAGGAAACAAGAACATAAACATTCTTTTTTCCGAGTAGGTAGATGCTAGTAGGTACTTGCTCATAATGAACTTTTCACACCATACACTTTTTAAACAAAGTTTTCAAAAACACTTCGTAACACTCTTGAGGACTGATATAAGGGTTAAAACAAAGTAAAACAAAAACTTTTCAAAACACACAAACACAGAAGCAATTTTAAAATGATGAGCAAGTACCTAAGAGCCCATGGAAAACCATGGATAGAAAGGGTGCTAACACCTTCCCTTTCTATAATCTACCCCCCCCCCCCCCCCCCCCCCCCCCCCCCCCCCCCCGTACTCAAAATCTCGAAAAAAGGATTTTTTTTGTGCTTTTTGTCATTTCCAGTTGGATTAAATAAAATTCGGTGGTGACTCTTGCTTACCGCGACATTTTGCAAACACAAACGCAAAACACAAACCAACATTTTCCAAAACAGTCGGTTTTGCCACCGTATCACAACTAGCAATATATGAAAGCAATAAAAACGTGGAAAAGTAAAGTCCTATAGTATTACTTCATTTAAGGGATGAGGTGTACAAATTTACAAATGTGGATTACAAGAAATTAAAATTCCTAATTATCTAATACAACCATATTGAAATAATACACAAGAAATGTAAAATGGGTTTGTTTTATTTAAGAAAAGAAGTTAGTTTACTTAAGAAAATATTTTGATCTTTTTGTTTTAAAAGAAATAAAATAAAACATGTGAATATGAAATGTTTTTGGTGTTTTTGGTTATTAAAAGCTGAAATGAGATAAATAAGAGAAAAAGGAGTCAGAATCAGCACATTGCTGAAACGAGAGGGAACAAAAGTTCTGACTCTGATACGCTGCAAGAGAGAAAATGTTAGTAGGAAAGTAGAGGGTCAGAAGTTCTGGGCCTGGGTACACCAAGTTCTGAGGTTACCTGGAACAAAGGAAAACCTAGAAGTTCTGATTGTTGAGGGGGTTCAGAAGCTATTGTGTAGCTGGGAACCTAGAAGATCATATATCATTGGCAAGTCAGAAGTTCTGGCTTCTTGAGAGAGTGAGGTAATAATGCTGTTAGGTAAGGTTGTCTAGAAGTTCTGATTAAAGAATATTGTCTGACAGATGAATGGGTAAAAATTTCAATAAATGAACCTAAAAAGATGCTTAGGGGGTTAGAACCCAGGACCCTTAGTACTAATGTCTTATGCGCACGCTTTCTACCACTGAGGTGGTTGTACATACGGTATCAGAAGCAAAAGCATAAATATGTATCATAAAGTAAACTCTGATGATAAATTCCATCTCTTTCTTCATGCTAATCAGAACATCTGCAACTTAGTCATTTCTCAACAGAACAAAAAAACGCAAACATAACAATTATGGCAGGTTTCCATCATGGTTTCAGAAACATAAAAAATGTCCAGACTATAAATCAGAAATAAACATGTATCTGTTAAACCTAGTTTCCTTAAGAAGTTCTGAACTGATGTTCTCCCTACTTAGGTAGACAAATACATGAAACCTTAGAATATGTACAACATCAGAGTCAAGATATCTACATTGTATTTTGAACATGCAAATCTAACAATGCCTAAGTAATATGATGAGAGTCAGCAGAAGCTTACCTTGCAGCTGGAAAAGGTCCTGTGAACTGGAGCCTGGTTCTGACAACATGTAGTGTTCTGATCAGCTTCCTCACGTGCTCAACAGACTGGACCAACCTTTAACTTGGGTTACAAATGGCTGGAAAATTTAGAAGCTGTAGGTTTGACTTGGTCAAGAAACAATCAAGGGAAGTTGGAGTTTAAATGCAAGAATAAAAAACTAGCAGGTTTTGTATTAGTGTTTGTAGTTTCAGATTCCTTGAATTTTTAGCAAGGTTTCAAAGCTTGTTCTTTTTCAGTTTTTTCAACCGGCCTTCACAGTTGCAAATGAATTTCAATTTATAGGAAAGAATTTTGTAGCTTGGAGAAGTCAAAAGTACCACCATCATGCTAGCATGCTGGCTTGTTCTTGAAGTAAGATAAACAAGTATGGTGGTTAACAGCTTTTAGTCGTGCTTAAGCTGGATTTGTAAGCATGAATTAAGGAAAAGTACCCTTAGGAGCAAAAGCAAAGCATGGGACCAACATACTCTTGTACAAAAGTTTTCTTTTCAAGGTCAACATTGTACTTCTATGTCTCACGTGGGGAAATCCTTTGGATAAAAACTCAAAAGTGGTCGTGAGCATTAAATGATGATGAGATTTATCAAACCATAAATCCTGCACTATGAGATTATGCATCATAGCTTAATTCTGGTCAGAAGTTCAGCATCAACGAAACTTAGAACAAACATCCAACTTCCGATCCTTGAATCTCTTTGCTCCAGTATGTTCTGAGCGAGTTCCCAGACTTTCCAGATATCTTATAACATGCTTTGTAAGCCCTCTTTGAGTTACTATTGCAACTTCTGACTGAACCTATGTGAAAACTGGCCCGGAAGTTGTAAAAAAATTCTTATTTGGAAATGCTCAGAATTTACTAAGTGTTTAAGTTTCAGGGACGTGACTTTGAGGATGTATAACTTGAAATCTCAGCATTTCTAGAAGAAGTTTTGTTCTGCAGTGTTTTAGGTCTCACTGGGATCTAAAACTCTTGAGTTAGAATTCTTCAAGAATCATCTTACATCATGGTGATAATCTGATCAAAAGTTCTGAGCTTGTCATATTTCTTAAACACTTAGAAAAATTCTAAGTATTTAGAATTTTGACCTTCCCAAAGTAATTTTGACTTTTCCAAAGTAATTTTGACTTTTGAATTTCTTGATGAAACAAAATTCATATTTCAGCATGTCTTGATGAAATATGATTCTCGAAACTTGATTTTTGATCCAAAAGTCAAAGTTTGACTTTTCAGTGTGCAAATGACCATTTTGCCCTTGTGAATGACTTTCTTGAAAATTTTGTAATTCAAAGCTTGGACCTGTGGGTCCAGGATGATCCTTTGAGAAATGAGAGGGAAAATTTTGGGGTACAACAAAATTCAAAGTCAGAAATGGCACAAAAATGGAGTTTGAGAGTAATTATGAGTTTGAGGGAGATTGATGGAGTTTTAAGGCTTGTAATTTCATGTCCTTGGCTTGTAAGCAATGCCTCAATTTATAGGAAAAGGTTTGAGGACTTGAGATGGTCAGAATTACAACATCATATATTATGGCCATTTGACTTGTTTTTGAAGCAAGCTTGACAAACATAGTTTCAATGTATAGTACAAGGCTTGTAGGGTGGTTGACAGACTCTAGAAATGTTTCTTCTAACTTTGAGATTATGTATGTGCAAAAGGAACACGTGAAACGCTCAAGGAGAGTGGACTTTGTGATTAAAGCCACTTTTCCAAAATGGCAATGTTACCTTTGTGCCAAAATGGATTAATCACTTGGACAATGGATCTAATGCTTGAATCATAGCTCTAAAAATTGTGTAAACCATTAATTATGGAGTGAATTTCAAGTTAGAAGCCTGTAAGGTAATATTATGCAGCATAGCTATGGGATTTGGCCAAGGGTTCATCATCAAAATGACTTGTAATTCAAGAATCGATGCCCATCTTCTTGCCTTCAATTGTCTTAGTTCAAAAATGATCTCTTCAAGTACTTTGACATTTTGGAAAGCTTGAAACTTTATATACAACCTTAATGTTGACAATTTTGTCTGAATCATCTTGGATCTAAGTGAAAATTGGCCAAGAAGTTAGGTGAAAAATCAGCCCAAAGTTGTCAAAATTTTCACTAAGTGTTTTATGAAAAATGTCTTGACTTCATGGGCTTATATCTTCAAATCTAAGCATTTTTTGGACATAAACCCTCTAATATAAAGTTGTATAATTAATCAAGATCTACAACTTTTTATGTTGGAAGTTTTCTTTGAATCATCTTGCATCATGGTGAAAAAGGGTCATGAAGTAGTGAAATTATCAAGGTTTAAAACACTTACAATTTTTTCTAAGTCTTGAATAGTTTGACTTTTTTATGGACTTTTTGATTTTCTTGATTATTGATGATCAGAGTTCATATTTTTGAATGTCTTGATGGATATTGATCTTTGAAACTCAATGTTGACTAAAAAGTCAAAGTTTGACTTTTGGTGTAACAATTGACTTTTCATCAGTTGATCCAATTTCAACTATCAATTGTTTGATCTTGAGAAATGATTTGAGCCATGAAATTAGGTGAAGATATTTTGTTTGAATTCTCAAGATCATGCTTCAAACCATTGTCATGTATTAGGTCAAAAGTCAATGTTTGGTTAATCCTAGTAAAAACCCTAATTTTGACCATTTTGCCCCTATGATGATTTGAATGCTTTTCTTGAGGAATTGTGATCAAAACTTGATCAATTGATAAATATGACTTCAAAATATTAATATGGGCAAAAAATATTGATGTTTGACTGTATATTGACCATAGTTGACTTTTTATCCAATACAACTAATTTTTAGTCATTTGAGCAATTGACTGAGCAAATTTGTGATGTAAGACTTAAAAATTAGTATGAGTATTCTTGAAGACCTATAATGAACCATGAAATTCACTTGGGGCATTAGAAGTCCAATTTTACTTAAACCAAAAACCCTAATTTGTGGTCTTAGTGCTTAGGAGGTGAGCTTGTCTGACCAACTCTTTGAGAATCCTTGAGAACTTGAGATCTTTTGTGAGAAATGTATTGAAGAAAAGGGAGGGAAAATTTTGGGGTACAAAAGATTACCATAATTAATCTTCTTAAACCTTAAGAGTTAGATTGGCTTGTTGCCATTTGTGATTTGAAGGTGTAAGATGATTGAACACTCACGTACCTAGAAATTTGCACTCGCCTGTGAATGAAGTAAAATTGTTTGTTGATTATATCAGGAATGGGATTAGAGATGCCATTTGGAGAGGTGAATGAGATGGGCTTATAGATGCCATCCAGAGGTAATTGTTTATATAAGTATTATAATGATTCCACACTCGGCTGTATCTGAAGAGTGCTTTCCAGAATGAACCTTTGGGAAAGGTGTTTGAGTAGATGTTTATCATATAGATAGTCGCCCTGTCCTGTTTAGGGAATTGATCTATAATCAGTTTGTTGGTAAACCCGTCTTCTTTCGGGAGTTTATACCATTGGTGATAAAGATAGTCACCACGTCCTGTTTTTGGAATTGATCTTTATCTGACCATAAAGAAAGAAAGAAATTTTCCACATCCTGTTTAGGGAGTTAATCTTCAATCTATTCATGTAGATAGTCACCCCGTCCTATTTCGGGAATTGATCTACAATCAGTTTTTCACAGATTGTTGCCCTGTCTTTTTTCAGGAGTTAATTTGTGGCTTGTCATTCAGAGAGTTGCCCTGTCTTGTTTCGGGAATTAATCTGGAACTTGGTTTTTGTTGGTCGTAGAGATAGTTGCCTCAGATTGTTTCGGGAATAAACCTCTTACCTGGTCATATAGATAGTTGTCCTGTCTTGTTTCAGGTATTAAACTACAATTTGTTTTTCACAGATAATTGTCCTGTCTTGTTTCAGGTATTAATCTGTAGCCGGTCCTTCAGATAGTTGTCTTGTCTTGTTTCAAGTATTAATCTGGAACCTATTTTTTGTTGGTCGTAGAGATAGACTTGTTTCGAGAATTAATCTCTGACCTATTTGAGAAATGTTGATGATACTTGTTTGGTTGAGAACTTTTACCTGAAAATATAAAGAGTTAGTTGTATGTAATGTCGTGATATATGAAATGCATTTCATAATGATGTTCTCAAAATAAATGAGATTGTGCTATATGCGTTTTGTATGCATATGCTATGATGTATGAAGGCGAAATGTTTGTATAGGAAAAATGACTCCTTGACTATTGCTGGGGATTCCTGTTTACTTTGTTTAAGGAAAATCCACTGGGGATGTTGATCTCCGCTTGGGGAGTATAAATTTAGGAACCTTGGTTGTCCGTTGTTCTATTGGGGAATTTAACTCTTATATTCTGACTGGGGATAAAAGAGATAGTTAAACTTATGACTTGTTTGGGGAAGATAAAGTTAACTGGTAGCTGGTCATATTCCAGGCTTTGCAGTAACGTTCTGGGGATAGTACTAACTCTACTAGGGAAGAGGAGTTTTGTCAGTTATTTGTAGTAATATGAGAAATAGACTTAAGTTGGGGAATTTGTAGGTTGTTGGGGAAATCAACCCTGTTGAAGAAAGTATTATGGAGACCTTACTGGGGAAATGAATTCTTCTGGGGAAGAACTTTGCAAGGTTTCTCTTTCAATTTTGGAAGGCCGAACTCGGCTGAGGAAGAGAATTTCCAAGAGATATGCTTGATTGGAACTCCAAAAGGAAATTGTGGTGAATATAAGAATTTACTCTGCGGGGATTTATAACAATATGAGTGTTATCCTGGCTCCTAGAGTAAGTACTTATTCTTGTTCTTACGTGTATATTTGTTAACATTTAATCATGTCTATATGCATATGTTCATTCAATTTTAGTCATTGGACGTTTTTTGTAATCAAAACAGAAAAACAAAAAGTATGCACTTCAAAGTATATTTGTATTGATAATTTGCCTATAAACATGCATTTTTGTACAAAGAGACGGAAATCCTAGTAAGAGGAAGTCGTCGTGAAATGAAAAGAATACAAAGTGAAAATATATATAGCCATGTGGAAGTGATCTCATTGGGTTCCAACTCTTCTATTTCCCCTATGTCTTTGAACATCATCCCTTGCCATCAAAGAAAGTTGATTGAACTGATCTTGTACCATTTGAACTTTCGACTTTGGTAATAAAGCTGGCTGTAGTGATCCAACAAGACATAGTCAGACGCTTTTAATCCTTACCTTTTTCCTGGGCTGCCCTTTCGGGTTTTCTGCCCACCAGGATACCCTTTTTTACCCAAGCCGCCCTTTAAGGTTTTCGACTTGCTGGGTGTATAATCTTTTGTATATATACCTAATTTTTTCCCAAACTTTTATGGTTTGGCGGGATGCCATTATTTTTGCATAGGTATGTCAACCTAGCAGGTCGTTCTTTATGCGTAGTATTTTTTGACTATGCCCGTGTTCACAGGATGCAGGAAATCTTCACCGTCCATAGTTGTTAGCATCATAGCACCGCCCGAGAAGACTTTCTTGACAACAAATGGACCTTCGTAAGTGGGAGTCCATTTTCCCCTGGGATCTCCTTGTGGTAAAATTATGCGCTTTATTACCAAGTCGCCAGTCTGATATACTCGATGCTTGACCTTCTTGTTGGATTCCTTGATCATACGCTTTTGATACATTTGACCATGACAAACAACAACCAGCCTCTTTTCATCAATCAAGTTTAACTAATCTAACCTAGTCTGAATCCATTCGTCTTCGTCTAGGTCTGCTTCTTTCATAATCCTTAGAGAAGGGATCTGAACTTCGACAGGCAGGACGACTTCCATGCCATAGACTAAAGAGAATGAGGTTTCCCCAATTGATGTTCGCTCTGAGGTACAGTAGCCATGAAGAGCAAATGAAAGAATCTCATGCTAGTCTTTATAGGTCACAACAATTTTTTGCATAATCTTCTTTATGTTCTTGTTGGCAGCTTCCACTGCACCATTCATCTTAGGTCTGTATGGAGAAGAATTGTGATGCTTGATTTTGAACTGCGTGTAGAGTTCACTAATCATAGTATTTTTGAGGTTGGTTCCGTTATCAGTCATGATCCTTTCAGGGATGGCATATATGAGGTTATGCTTGATAAACCAGGCTATAACATTCTTGGTAACTGAGGTAAATGAAGCTGGTTCGACCCATTTAGTGAAGTAGTCAATAGCGATGAGGATGAAACGATGTCCATTAGATGTAGTGGGCTTGATTTCCCCGATCATGTAAATACCCCACATTGCAAACGACCAAGGAGCAGTCATGACGTTTAAAGGTATTGGAGGCACATGCACCTTGTCAGCATAAATCAGGCACTTATGGCAAGTCCTCGAGTGATGGTGACAATCAGTTTCCATTGTAGACCAATAGTAACCAGCCTTCAGAATATTCTTGGCCATAGTGTATCCACTAGAGTGAGTTCCAAAGATACCTTCATGCATATCCTCCATGATCTTCTCCGCTTCCTTCTTGTCCATACAATGGAGCAGAGTTGAATCTTGGTTGCGCTTGTACAAAATCCCATTGCTTAGGAAGAACTTGGCTGAGAACCTTCGCAAGAATTTCTTGTCGTTGATTGATTCCCCCTCAGGGTATTCTTGCGCTTCAAGGTACCTTTTCACTTCGTGGTACTAAGTATTCTCCTCATTAGTGTCAATCTCACAACAGTGTGCTGATTCGTCAAATCTTTCAATAGTAATTCTGGGAGCTTCGTTGTCCTAATTGACCTTAAACATAAATGACATAGTTGCTAAAGCATCTGCCAATTGATTTTATTCCCTCGAGATATGCTCAAAGGTGACCTCTTCAAAGTATGGGACCAGGGTTAGCACAAGCTCTTTATAAGGGATCATATTTGGATGTTTGGTATCCCACTCTTATTTAACTTGACTAATTACCAGTGTTGAATCTCTGTATATGCTTAAGAATTTGATTCTTAGGCCAATGGAAACCTTAAGACCCAAGATGCATGCTTCATACTCAGCCATGTTGTTGGTATAGTCAAAGCAGAGTCTGGAAGTGAAAGGTGTATGGAAACCTTCAGGAGAAATGATCACAACACCAATTCCATTACCCAATGCATTGGAAGCTCCATCAAAAACCATAGTCTATCGGGGTCCTTGTTCATGTCCTTCATACGGTCTAGGCTTTTCATGATCGATTATCAACATGATATTATCGTTCAGGAATTCAAAGTTCATGGATTGGTAGTCATCCATAACTTGATGTGCCAAATTATCCGCCATTACACTTCTTTTGATTGCTTTTTGTGTAGTGTACTGGATGTCATATTCAGTCAAAAATCATTTGCCATCGGGCTATTCGTTTGGAGAGAGCTGGATTCTCGAATATGTACTTGATGGGATCCACCTTAGAAATAAAGAGATTAGTATGAGTCAGCATACACTGCCTTAGTTGGCGAGCAGCCCATGCCAAAGTGTATCAAGTTTTCTCGAGCAGTGAATATATTCTTTCATAGTCGGTAAACTTTTTGCTAAGGTAGTATATTGCATGCTATTTTCGACCAGACTCGTCATGTTGGCCCAACACACACCCCATTGAGTTCTCTAACACATTCAAGTACATGATCAGAGGTCTTCCTTCAACTGGAGGCATTAGGATTGGAGGTTCTTGTAAATAATTCTTGATTTTGTCAAAAGCTATTTGGCAGTCGTCATTCCATCTGACTACTTGATATTTCTTCAGTAGTTTGAAGATTGGCTCACAAGTAGCAGTTAAGTGAGAGATGAATCAGGAAATGTAATTGAGTCGACCTAAGAAATCCCTGACCTCCTTCTCAGTACATGGAGCTGGCATTTCTTGTATGGATTTGACTTTTATAGGATCGACTTTAATACCTTTTCCGCTGACGACAAATCCTAGGAGTTTTCCCGATCTTACCCCGAAAGTGAACTTGTTTGGATTCAACCTCAACTTGTATTTCTTCAACCTTTCAAATAGCTTGTGTAAATGATCGAGTTGTTCTTACTTAATTTGCAATATTGAAATCATGTCATCAACATAGACTTCTATCTCATGATGAATCATGTCATGAAATAGATCCACCATAGCCTGTTGATAAGTTGCGTCTGCATTCTTCAGCCCAAAAGGCATAACCTTATAACAGAAGGTGCCCCACTGTGTAACATAAGTGATTTTTTTTCCATGTCTTCGATTTCCATTTTGATTTGGTTGTAACCCTAGAAACCGTCCATGAAGGAGAACACCTTATGTTGACCAGTGTTATCAACTAAGACATCCATGTATGGTAGTGGGAAGTCATCTTTGGGGCTTGCCCTATTTAAATCTCTGTAGTCTACACACATATGGACTTTACCGTCTTTCTTCGGCACTGGAACCACATTTGCAACCCATTAGGGATACGACGTTACTGCCAAGAAAGCCACATCAAACTGTTTAATTACCTCAGGCTTGATTTTCTCAGACATATCTGGCTGCATGTGACAAACCTTTTGTTTGATCAGAGCATAATCCTCTTTCATTGGCAAACGGTGAACCACAATGTTAGTATCAAGCCCTGGCATGTCTTCATATGACCAATAAAATACCTTAACATGGTCGTGCAACATTTGAACCAATCTTCTCTTGACACTGTCTTCCATGTTAGCTCCAATCTTGACTTCTTTCTTCTTTGCATCAGTACCCAAGTTTATCACTTCAACAGGTTATTCGTGCGGTTGAATGTACTTTTCCTCTTGCATCAAGAGTCTTGCAAGTTCCCCAAGTATCTTACAATATTCTTCACCTTCTTCTTTGGCTTGATAGATTGGGTTCTCGAAGTCATAAACGGAAATAGCAGAATTATTGTCAATGAGATCCGAAGTGGATGTGGATCTGCAAATATGTATGTGTGCATGTAAGGTCACATGGCTATTTGAAAATGCTGTAAAATAAAATAAAGACAAGGAGTGCAAAATTTGAATGCAAAATAGTCCAATGTTTTCATTAAAATGAGCATATGACATATGAAAATGACAAACCCTTAACAAATGGACCATTGTGCCCCGGGTAAGACATATGGTTTAAAGTCATTGTTTTAATGGAAATTACAGACAAATTTCTCAAAATAATAAAAATAGGAAATGGCAATTACTCCTGGCTGAAGGAGATCAAGATATAGTTCTTGGTCTGCCAGTTGTTGAGTCCTCCATCAGCAGTTGGGTAGATTCAGTCGTCCCAGTCACCGTCACTGTCAGAGTCTCCAAGAGCATTAACTTCATTGTTGCTAATACGGAGAGGAGATTTCCCAACACGACCACGTCAAACCTCTTTTTGAGCCCTGGAAGTGAATCCCAAACCAAACTTGTCTGACTTGTATGGGATATCAGGAAGTTGTCCCTATATGGTGCAACCTCCGTCTTCAACTACGACACGAGCATCTTTGAGAGAGTCCATCCTTGGTGTATCTTTAGCAACTTTGGTAGTGGCAGGAGTGGCCTTGGAAACAACAATGATGGGAGGGACCACTTCAAATGCTTGACAAGGGGTTTCAATGAATTCACCATCCATTTCAACATATTTGAAGGAATTCAAATGACAGATCATGAACTCCTCCTTTCCGCAGACTGTGACAATTTTCCCTTTAACTGGATACTTTAGCATTTGATGTAATATGGAGGTGACCGCCCCTGCCCCATGAATCCATGGGCGTCCGAGTAGGCAAGAATAGGCCAGACAAATATCCATTACATAGAATGTTGAGTTGAAGACTTGAGATCCAACTCTGATAGGAAGATTAACCTCTCCATGGACCATTCCTTTTTACCCATCAAAGGCTCTTACCACGATATCACTTGGTTTCAACACCAACCCTTCACAATCTAATATGCCCAAAGAACGTTTTTGTAAAATGTTGAGGGAGGACCCTGTGCCTACTAACACATGTGCTAAAGTGGTGCCTTTACACTCGATGGAAACATGTAGAGCTTTGTTGTTATTCTTCCCCACTGGAGTCGAATCTGTGTTTGAAAATGCTAAACCATTGTCAGTAGTCAAGCTTGCTACATAATTTTCAAATTGGTCGGCTGTAGTTTCCAGTGGGTCATGTGCATTTTCAAGAATTTTAACAGGGCTTGGGCATGTTCCTCAGAGCATAGCAACAAAGAAAACATGGAAATCTTCGAGGGTGTCTGCCCCAACTGTTCCACTATCTTGTAGTCACTTTTTCGGATAATTTTTAAGATCTCCTCCATCTCTTGTGTAGATGGGTCCTCAACTTCAATCTCTTTTGTGGGCTCCTCCGTCTGGGTAGGCTCGTTCATATTTTCCTTTCCCCGAGTATCAACAACATGTTTAACAGTAGTAATATGAATGGGTGTAGTAGTGGTTGTCGGAGGTGAGATCTCCTGAGAGAACATACTTCCCATCCTAGTAACTTTACTTCATCCAGCAATGTTTGTAACTTCAGTATTCTCATTCTCGGTGATCCACGGTTCTTGTTTGATACCATGGTAATACACTTTCACCCCATAGTTCCAGGGCACAACTTTATCAGAAGAGTAGGGGACTGGCCCTGGTGTGGTGATAATTAGTGGCGCTATTCTTGGTTCAGCGAGAATCCTAATAGGACCTTTGGAGGTGATCCTAACAGGTGTGTTTGAAATGGTAATGATGGAAACAAATTCAAACTCTTGAGATACACTTTGGGTCAAACTTTTCACAAATGGAGTTTTCTCAAATAGAATTTCATGGCTATCCATCAGGTGTTGGACACCTTTCTTCAGCCATATGCAACCATCAATTTATGCAGAACATCGGTAACAGTTTTCAAGGTAGCCTGGAAATACTCTGGCTTTCAACAAATTCTTTTTAACACTCTTCAAAGGAGTGGTTAAATCATTGATGAAGGAAACAAAAGGGACATCTTCAATTGCATTGACACCCTTACGATGACTGGGCATGGGTGCGGTGATCATATTGGGAGTCGGTGGAGGTCAAATTCAATTGTTTTGTTATCAATCAGGTCTTGGATTTTGTTCTTTAATGCCCAACAATCATTGGTATCATGTCCGAGACTCTTTGAATGGTAAGCACATTTTGCATTGGGATTATATTTCAGGGAGGTTGTGTTAGGGTTAGCAGGGGGATCTCGTAATGTCACCAGATCAAATTTCAATAGGTGTTACAAAGCTTGGGATAATTGCATATTGATTCTAGTAAATTGTCTTCTCAGAGAATCCGGTATTTGTTGATTGTTTTGTTGACATGGTCGTTGACTTGGAGTTGGGTTGGAAATCAATACTGCCCTTACTGAATGATGACGATCATTCTTAGTACGACTTCTTGATCCATACACAACATTAGTCTTTTTTTACCAATGAATGGTTTTTTCATAGCATTAGAAGTGGAGGCCATTGGCATCTTCCCTCTTTTAATTCCACTCTCAACCCTCTCGCCAGTCAAGATCAATTCAGTAAATCCGAATGATGAACTTCCAATCAGCAAGTTGAAGAAAGGACCAGTCAATGTACCCATAAACATGTCTACCAATTCTCTATCAATTAAAGGTGGCTGCACCCTGCCAGCCAAGTCTATCCACTTTTGGGCGTATTCCTTAAAGCCCTCATTTGAACCCATGGTCATGCCTTATAGTTGCACCCAAGTTGGTGCAAGATCAACATTATATTCATATTGGCGGTAAAAGGAAGCAACCAAATCCTCCCAAGTATGTACATTATCCCCTTCCAATTGGTAAAACCACTCCCATTGTGTTCCCGATAGACTCTCTTGGAAAAAGTATACCCATAATTTCCTATCAGCGGTGTGTGGCTGAATCTTATGGACATATGATCTTAGATGAAGCTTCGGACATGAGACACCATCGTACTTGGAGATATGGATTTTGAATTTGTGGGGGATGACTACCTCAGGTACCAAACCCAAGTCTCCAAAGTCCAAGCAGGCACAACTTAGATCTCTACAACCTTCAGTCTGTCTTCTAGATGCTTGTATTTGTCACCAGCTGGTGGGTATTTCTCATCATAATAATCCTCGTCTTCAGAGATTTGATTGTTTCCACCCCTAGCACAAGTGCTTCTAGCATATTCATTTTAATTATCATCCTCCTCAGAGGAGTCCTCTTCAATTTGAACTTGTCGGACAGGGCCTTTGATCCTCTTCCCCATGTTGATTATAACTTTCTTCTTGGTCTTCTTCTTTGTGACAAGAAGCGCCATCATTTCTTGCTGACCTTTTGCTAAGTTGAACAGAGTCTCTTGGAATTGGGAGTGTTGAGTCTGCAAGTCCTTGACGGTTTACTCGAGATCCATCATATATTGAAATAAACAATAGAAAGATGAGGAAACCTATGTCGGAAAACATGCTTATGATATGATGCATGTTATGTGGATGCAATGCTTTCAAGGACTTTAAGGAATTTAAATTTGCTAGACAAAAAGAAGATAAAAAAAATCAATTGCATTAATAAGTTCCATAATTATAGATGCCTCTTGGTCTTACAATGGAAAAAAAGAAGCAAAAAGGTTTTAAAGAGATCACAAAATAAACTCCTAAAACAAAAGGACTCAAGTCTCCCACGAACGCATCCTCTTTGGTGCAATGTAGGCCTTCAGGCTTCGCTCTTCGTGAAGTTGCCTTGTGAGCTCCAACACTTTCTTCTCTCTTTCATAAAATCGAGCTTCAAATGTGTCTCGTTCCCCCTTGAGTTGAATCCACGATTTCTGCAATTCCTCAAAGTCAGTAGGCATGTCAGAATGGAGAATGGTATAAGGAAAGTCTTCTTCGACAACTAGTTCCATAATCACAGGTAGGATGGATGGATACGACATTATGAGACTTTGAGAACAAGTTTGTACCCATTTGAGGTACGGCTCAAGAGCATTGGAATTTTTAGGCCCCAAAATCTTTCTATCGACCTTGTTTACCATGCCCCAAGCTCGTACAAACCTTTGATGATAACCTTGGACATCGCATTCGTAGTCGAATATAAAACCCTGGGTAAGTGCATCATGGGGACCAACTCTTCGGGCATACCTAAATTGTCGCAATGCAAGAGAAATTTTATAAGTGATACCTCCCCCAATACCAAGGAGTAGGACATTAAGGAATTCCCCATAGCGGTCAATGATGTTAATATGCTCCAAAGATCGAGAACACCAATGAATATCTGAATGTGAGAGCGGCATCATCCTTTGAGACCAACCTAAGCCTTGTTCGTTCTTCAAAATAAATCGAGGAAGGTGAGAAATAAACCACCTAGATAGAAATGGTATGCAACACATAATAATCCCTCTTCTCTTCGTGGTACGAGTGTGAAGAAAGTGTAAAATGTCTCCGAGCAAAGTGGGCACGGGATTACGAGAGAGGAAAATTTTGACTGCATTCACATCTACAAGTTGGTCTGGATTAGGGAACAGTACCAACCCATATATTAGAAGAGCCAAGACTTCTTAAAAAGCATCCCAAAACAGTTGAGCCTTTTCTATTAGAAACTTAGCTAGGAAACCCTTGACTCCGCTCCTTGTTTCCCAATTGGCTACAATGGCAAACTGTTGCAAATGTAAGGCTGATGAAATCTCCTCAGGTCGTGGCTCTTTCTATAGACCGCTGAAAGGCATTTGATCCAAAATAGGCACTACCAATAGTTGAGAGAACTCTTCCATTGTAGGAACCAATTGGTAATCGGGAAATATGAAACAATGATGTTTAGGGTCAAAGAATTGAAAGAGCACACCCATCATTTTCTCTTCAAATATTGAGGTAGCCAAGTTGAGAAGTCGACCATATCTCTTGGTGAACGGATAATTCCCAGGAACCCTTGATGCTAACTCTTTGAGTTGAGGAGGCACCTTTACAAAGCCAATTTAGATGGTATTTCTGCGAGTGGAAGCCATATCCTACAAAATAGAACAAAGATAAATCCCTAGGTCATTGAAATTGTTAGCGAAAATGTTATGGCATGATGTCATGATGTTATTGTTGCACCCCAATTTTTGACCCTAAGATTCATCTATCATCTCATACCATCATTACAACAAGATCACACACTAGGGTTTGGTTCTTCTCCTTATCTTTAGCTTTTCTCACGGGGAATCACCAAGCACCTTGAGTTGTATATTGTGATCATCTATGTTTTGTATTGATTAACTTTTAACTAATAAGTACAATGAATATTTTCTCTAATTGTTGGTATCATAGGTGAAAGCACAATACATTCCATCAAGTTGATCCACAGGGTTATGAGTTTATTTCCATGCCTTATTCAACAAAGCTTCATTGATATTCAAGATTCATTATTGAATATATTTTTAAATAATATCATGACAAAGTCTATTATGATTCATCATGCCTCAAGTTGTCAAAAATAGTTCAAATGTACAAGGCTTGATTGAAGAAGTTTGACCTAGTTGGACAAGTCATTGGTTTCATTGATCACAAGTGGATATCTCCATAAATTATCAAGATTTGGAAGTGGTTTTGGTTTCTATGGCTTATCATTATCATCCTCAACAACTTCTATTTACATGACAAAAGTATTTGTGCAAGAAAGTTGATTAAAATTACAAAGGTTTCCCAAGGCATTTTGTTACTCTAGGAGTTAGGATTTTGAACTTCAATGGGGTATAGCTTTCTCATCTTTTAGTACTTTTGGGTGAATCTAAAGACATCCTTCTATTCAAAGGGATATCAACAAATCACTTCAAAAGTTTCAAGGAAATTTTGTGAGGAAGATACCTAATGATGAAGAAAGATTACAAGTCCTCTAAACAAACCATCAAATTCCCATATATGACTTCAAAAGATCACAACTTGGGTCAATTTTTATCACCTTGAGCCCATTATTTTCCATATTGATCTTAAAGATGTGAACTTCAACCCCTCTTTTAAGTGAAAAGTCTGAAAATGAATGGAAGATGCCCTAAGGATGCAAAAGATTATAGGTCATTTTATGAATTGTTTCCAATTTCAACAAGTTATAACTTTCTCATCTTTTGGAGATTTTAAAAGGTTCAAGTCTCAAAATGCCATTCAAGAGATCTACTTCATGCCATCTTTTTTGGTCAAGATCAAATTTCAAATGGAATGCCATGTTTGGATGCAAGACATTATAAGTCATTTTTGAAGAAAAAAAACTTAGAATTCTTCTAAGTACAAAAGTCAACCTCTTTTTCTCAACTTTGACTCATCACGATTTTCAGCTCAAGCATCCATTTGATTCCATTCTTTGCACATTGTAAAGCTTGTGATCTCATCTTTCTAAAGCTTCAAGAATTATGTCCTAAGACTCCTTGAGCTGAGAAAGCCATTGATTTGAACTTGGTAACTTGAAATTGGAGTTTCTTCAGAAGACAAAATTTGAAATCCTTGATTTAGCTTCTAAACACATTTTTTCTGCGCGCTTTTGCTTCTAAACACGTTTAGTGAACCTCCAGAAGTGATTATCATATTAAAAATCAAGGTTTTGATGAGTTTTGATTAAATTAGAAGTCACACTTTTATTGTTTGCAACTTCACACGATTTCTCTCAAAACTTCATCATTTCACACGCTTGAGAATTCAATCAGCTTCCCTATAAATAGAGGATCATACCTCATTCATTTTCTAAGGCTTAGAGAGCTAGAATCACCCTGCCAAACTTCCTCTTGAACTCAATTTTCTGCAACTTCGAATTTGCTCTTACAACTTTTCTCAATCATTTTTCTTTGTCAATTCACCTTTCTTGAACCTCACTGAAGCTAACAGAAGAAGAATTAAGTTCTAAGACTTCATAGATCATGCTAACCAAGTCCAGTTTCAAAGCTTTGCAACTTAACTTCAATAGGTAGATTTCTTCACCAATTCTCTCAAACTTTGATACTGTTATGAAGCTCTCATCATCCTGATTCTAGTTGCAATACTTGTTTTCAACTGGAAGTACGTTTTGGCCTTGAAAATTCAAATCCCTTTTCAGATCTTCTTTTCAAAAATGACTGAGCTATAATTTATATAAATTTTTTATGAAGGTACCATTGGAATCGTCTTGAAGAGACGAAGCGAATGGTATGAGTCTCGTGTCCTAATTTTACAGTTTCTGGAACCTGCAATTTTTTTGGTTGGAGGTTGAAGATGACCAACGTGTCATCTATCAACCAATGAAGGCGTGCCACACATTTTTTCAAAATCTGATTTAATTGTTAATTCCATGAATTATTCAGTAAAGACCATGATATGCACAACGCGTCTGATCCATTGGATTACCTTACTAACGCGTTTTAACTCTCATCCATTGGTCCATATTTTTTTGACTTAATTTTATTTTCTGATTTTTATATTTAAATTGTTTTAAACTTCTAAAAATCATAGAAAATTCATTTTAACTTCAAAAAATCTAAAAAAATTATGAAAAATACTTTTGATTTTTCTCTTTCTGATTATTAATTTTTCACAATTTAATTTTGTGTTCTGATATTTTTTATAATTTTTCACTTTATTTGAATTGTTTTAAATGTTTAAAAATACTTTTCTTAATTTTTAAATTCTGAAAAAATATGGAAGAATCCAATAACCTTTTGACAAATATTGGTGACCTCATTTTATTTTTATTTATGACTTTACTATTTTTCACAATTTTTGACTTGTTTTTCCTATTTCTTTTAATTTTAAAAATAGTTTTTGATTTTATAAAATTATAAAAAATTTTATATAAATATTTGAGCTCATTTCTGATTTTTCTATAGACTTGTTTGATTTTTCTTGGATGTTTTGAATACTGTTGCTATTTTTTACTTTTATTTCCATTTTTAAACCTTTGATAAAATATTTTTCTTTATTTTTTAAATATATTTTATCTTTTATATATTCTGGTTGATCTTGGACTACGAGATTTTGATCATGAGCTTTATTAACATTATTGGATCTATGGTGTTGAGTTTAACTCCAAAAAAAAATGGATGAATGCTTTTACTAATAGCTTGATTAAATTTTTGGTTTAAATATGGTTTAATTCTTACCCCATCCATTTTCATCTTATCCTCTTCTTATTGTACTAAATATTATTGGAGAATAATTTCCATATCATTTCTCAAAATATATGGTACATAGATTGCTATTGGCCGACCTTAAAATAGGTGCGACTTCTATATAAGTCCACTTACGATTGCTTAACATAGCACTAAATTTTGTCCCGATTTGAAAAAATGATCATTTGTGGCCAAAACCCATGTTTGTAAGCCCAAGTATGTTAATTTGAATCCTTTGATCCAATAACCTTGAGATTTATTGTTAGGAGGCTTTGGTTCTACCAATCCTCTAATAAATTTTCATCAACTTTGGACAAATTGGGTCACTTAAAAATCATTGATCATTTATTGTTGCCTTGAGATTTTGAAATGAATGATATACTTGACAAAAAGAAAATGAAACTTGTTTTTGAGAGGCTTTGATTCTATCAATCTTCTAATTATGTTTCAAATGTAATTTTTAAGATGGTCATTCAACTAACCTCTAATTTCTAACTCATTAATGATTCACTTTATTTATGATTTTATTTTATGCTTTTACTTTAAGCACATTTATTTTGGCATTTACATTTCATGTTATTTTAATCTTTGCTCATTTGAGCATTTACTTTTATGTTATTTTTATTTTGCTCATTTGAGCTTTCATTTTCTTTTTGAAGATACCTAATAATCAACTTGAACCATAAAAAACTTTAATGTTACTTGGACTACTTGGTTACTACCCTTGGCATTATGGAGATTATGGACTTCTTGGACTTAGGATTATACGCTGTGACATACTTTGAGACCTTGTGACTTAAATTGTTATTGTCTGGAGTTCTTGGGGTTTACCCCAAGACATTGGGTAGTTTGTTTGTTTGCTTTGTGTGTAGGTTATTGTGATTACATATTTTGTATGTGATCGGGAACTCATCTATATAAAACCGTTACTCTGCCCAATTTTTGAGAAGACTTAATGCAATTGAAGCTTGGTTTTTCTTAAAAGGTTTATTGTCTTTGCTTGTTTGATTTCAAATCTAAAGGATGGAATTCTACATTGACTCATTGTGCCAAATGTTCGCTTCTCGTTGGTTAGATGGTTCTTTTCCCTAGCTTTTACCTTATGCTTTAGGATAATACCTTCATCTTCTCCCATCTTCTTTAATTTAAAATATCTTTTCCCTCCTTTTGAAAAACTCTTCTTGATTTTAAACTTGAACCGCTTTTCGCAATAAACTTGGACTTAGGTCCATGCATTTTTAAAAATATTTTCTTTATCAAATTTTAAAAAATTTAAAAATACTTTGAGACTTTTGTGAGAAGATTAAAAGTCAATCAATCTCATTCAAACCATTTTGGCTACTTTATCTTTTTACCTTAAAAACTTTCTCAAAAGATTAGACTCTTGTCAATCCTTGTAGAGATGCGAGCTACTATATTTCTACAGTATGTAGTGAAGTGAGATATTTTCCACTTGGGTGTTAAGTGAGACATTGTTGATTTTAAAATCCGAGCTATATCTTCCACTTTGAGATGATGCAAATTCTCCTTTCTCATAATTTTGGGTAGTAAGTATGTTTTCCACTGGATAACGATGATGACATCTCGTCTCTTAAAATTTAGCCAACACACTTGTGTTTTATAATTTTCAAAGGATGAACTACGAGTACCCTGACCCCATATTGCATAGAAGGTGGTATGTAGGCACTAAAGGTTCGCAACCGGGGCGGGTGCAAAAATTATTAAAAAAAAACTTCTTTACTCATCTCCACCATCTATTATTTTATACAATATTTATAGCCAAAATACACAGATTTACAAAGAAGTTCCTATGGAGTACCATTGATGTTTAGCGTGATGATACCTTCCTTTTGCATAACCAACCCCCGAACATAGATTCTCCCCCCTCTTTTTGGTTTATTCGCTCTTTTCCCATTCCTTTGGAAACAATAAAGCACGGTGGAGATTTTTATTTTGATCTGTACGAGTCAAGTTAATCCAATGGCTTAGTCTCGACATTTCTACCGCTACAGAAAAAATGGCGACTTCACTGAGGATAGATTGACCTCTTGCTGGTCCATACCTAAGTGGGTTGAGCCTATCTTTGTTTATCTGAATATGTGCTATTATGTGTTATATATATGTTTGTCTATATTTTCCTGGTTTTCAAGGTGATTGGTGATTTCTCATAAGTCCTATAACCGCACTTGGGCAAACTTAAGATAGGACGGGCGGTATAGTCATGTTAACTTTGAGGGAGTAACCCCAAAAAAGGAGGCATGAGATCCCCCACTCAGTGGAGGCCCCTTTGACTGTAGTGTCATTTACTGAGTCATCAGGAAGACGTGCTACTTTTGACCTGGGAGCCTACTGAAACCGAGGACTATAGAACCTTTAACCCATATTGTCCTTCTAGGTGTAGTGCGGAAGCTATGACGGAGTAATCCGGAAATAGTTGTCATGTGATACTATGCTCAGACTAGTTTTTCTTGAGAATATTGCTAATTACCGAGTCAATCGGGAAGTTGGTAATATCTGAAAGAAGGATGTAGACTCAGGGAACCTCTTAGAACCTTATTCGGCAGACGATAAACTTTTAGATCATACCTTATGGGTAGTACCTTCAACCTCATGCTCGTGACGTTGAACCTATAAACCCTATGTTTGTGATCCTATGTTGATTATTGCATCATGCATTCATGCACCCATGAGCATCCTTTAAAAAATTTTGTTTTAAGGGACTTAAAGTTGACTCTTCTCACATACTTTTTGACTATGGATTTCGAAAAAAGAAAGACTAAGAAGTACAATTTAAAAGATCCCAAGATATAAAAATTGATGAGTCTGATACCCGAGATCGAGAGTTCTTCAGATTTTCGGAGGAAGTATGGGTCCATCATTTCTCTTATGAAGCTCAGAATGAAGGTGGGTATTCTCTCGACTTTGGCCAAGTTCTATGATTCGATGTATCGATGCTTTACTTTCCCTGATTATCAGTTGATGCCTACATCAGAGGAGTATTCTTATTTACTGGGTTTACCTATTACTGATCGTGTTCCTTTTACTGGTTTGGAGGGGGAGCCAAAATCCCATGAGATTGCTGCTTTGATCCATTTGGGGAAGTCCGAGGTTGAAGCCCACATGACTACCAAAGGAGGGATTAGAGGATTACCAACTCAGTTCTTATTGGAGAAATCTTGCTATATTTCCAGAATGAAGAGTACGGTTTCCTTTGAGGCCATCTTTGCTCTACTTGCTTATGGGTTGTTCTTATTTCCCAATGTCGACAAATTTATGGATATCAATGCCATCAAGATCTTTATGATTGGAAAACCAGTCCCTACATTATTGGGTGATGCTTATTATTCTATTCATCTTCGTGATTCTTACCATGGAGGGATGATCATTTACTGCACGCCTTTATTATATCAGTGGTTTATTTCTCACTTACCTCGATCTGATGCTTTCTGGGATGTCGGGAAGGAACCTCGTTGGGCTCCAAAGATTATGGCCCTTACTCATTCAAATATTGTTTGGTAACATCAGGCTTACCATGATGTAGAGATTGTTGATAGTTGTGGTAGTTTTCCCAATGTACTTCTTCTTGGTACAAAGGGAGGAATTATCTATAACCCTGTTCTTGCATGGTGACAACTCAGATATTCGATGAGGGATAAGAAAAATAGTATTAATTTGAGTGGTTTCTTTCTTAAAGAGGGAGAGGTTCATAAGGAAGCTAAAGAGGAGATTGCGAAGGTTTGGCATCATATTCACAAGAAGGGTAGGAAGGACTTGGGACCTAGAGGGGATGTTTCTTTGAAGTCTTATATTCAATGGATACAAGCAAGAGCCATCCAGTTGAAGATGCCGTATTCCTGTGAAGCACCCATGTCTGATATGTTTGTGAAGACCACTCCTCCCCTATTGGATGATGTTGAAGAGCTTTAGCTTGCCTTAGTCATGATGCAGCAGGAAAAGGAAGCTTGGAAGAATAAGTTCCAAACTCTAGAGGTTTCCTACCGAGCAGACCTAAAGGAGAAAGACGATTTAATCGATATTCTTGAGAGTCGTGCTATAGAGACGATGGAGAGGCAAGAGGATTTATTTTCCTCTAAGCCTCAGTCAGACCTTAGTTTCTCACTTCCCAACTCTGATGATCAGAAAGAGGTTGCCAACAGGTATGCAGAAGAGAACCAGAGGTTGAAGGCTCAGATTCCAAGACTCACGGGGAAGCGTCAGCGTGTAGAGTGATCTCCTTCTGATTTTATTTCTTAGGGTTTTTAGACTTTACCTTAATCTTGTACTTGGGATTATTGAAATTTGTACTAAAAAGTGTAATCCGTTTTGAGGTTATTATAATGAGATTTTCAGTATTTCAAATGTGTTATTACTTTGATATTTGCAAAATTATCTACAAATCTTTGAGTTCCATGAAATATTAATAATAAAATAAATCATATGCATTGCATATCATGCATCATATTGTACATACTTCTTGCAGTTTTTAAGCATAACCAGGTGTCTTACAAAGCTTATTTACTTCTATGATCGAATGGACGATTTTTAGGATCAGTTTGATAGGATGCATAAAGAGTTGAAGGCCCTCAGAGGAAAAGACTTGTTTGGGCAGAGTGTGAATGATATGTGTTTGGTTCCAAATGTGAAAATACCTGCAAAGTTCAAAGTACTAGAGTTCGAAAAGTACAAGGGAAACACTTTCCCTCGTGCTCACTTAGTGATGTATGTGAGGAGAATGTTTACTCATACGGATGATCAATGCCTGTTAATTCATTTCTTTCAAGAAAGTTTGACTGGTGCAACATTAAAATGGTACATGAGCCTGGACATTGCTAACATTCATAATTTCAATGACTTAGGTGAAGTGTTCATCAGATAATACAAATACAATGTGGACATGGCGCCTGACCGTGATCAACTCAGGGCCATAGTCCAGAAGGACAAGGATTCATTTAAAGAATATGCACATAGATGGCGTGAAGTACCCGCCCAGGTGATTCCTCCAATGGAAGAAAAAGAGATGACAAAGATTTTTCTAAAGACACTAGGTGCATTCTATTATGAAAGGATGGCGGTGAGTGTGCCAAGTGATTTTACCAAAATGGTGGGAATGGGCGTTTGTTTAGAAGAAGCTGTAAGAGAAGGTTGTCTGACAAGAAGTGATAATTTTGGAAGTATGAAGAAACCATCATACGGGTTTGCTAAAAAGAAAGAAGGAGAGACAAATGTTGTTATTCAATAAAGGAGGGTTAATCCTCATAGAAGAAATCATCAGCGCCATCAAAAGGTTGCCTCGGTAACTCTAGTTGTTAATACAACTCTGACTATAGTCACTTATCAAAGACCGGCCCCTTAAGGAAATCAAGGGCAGAATCAAAGGAGAGAGCCTTTTGACTCTATCCCCATGAGCTGTCCAAACTAGGCCACCTCCGACTATACCATCACTGTTGCCTTGGTATTATAAGGCAGATCAGACGTGCGCTTTCCATCAGGGTGCACCAGGGCATAATGTGGAAAAAGTTTATCCTCTGAAGTCTGAGGTATAGAAAATGGTGAGATCTGGCCTTTTTTCCTTCAAAGATGTCAGGCCTAATGTCAAAGATAATCCTCTTCCAAAGCATGGAGGAATGAATGCTGTTAACATCGTTACTGGTTGTCCAGGGGACTTCCGCATTTATGATATTAACTTGGTCAGAGGAGACTTGGTAAAGATGCATGCAGAACTTTGTGAGTTTAGTTACTATACTCATGAACATGCTGGTTGTGATATCTGTAGTACTGATATACAAGGTTGTGATAAGATAAAGGCTGATTTGTAGGAGATGATGGATGAGGGCCTCATCTCTCTAATCAGACCAAGGGAAGAATATGAGGAGGAAGTGACCATGGTCTTTGGATGTTTTGGAGAGTTCTATATCTTTGATATGGACCATATGAATGATGATCTCGTGCAATTGCATGCTACCTTTGGCCACATGGCTGGTCAGGTAGAGCACCATTATGGATCTTGCCGAGTTTGCTGCAGGGATTCCTGAGGATGTTCCATTGTAAGAAGAGGTATTCAGTTGTAATTGGATAATGGAACTATCAAAGTTTCAAGACAAATAGATGATTACCATGATGTTAACAAGGATGAGGTTTGCTTGGCTAAGGATGAATCAGATGATGAATATGCTTTGACAGATGAATTCTTTTCCTTAGATGAGGATATGTTCTCCAGCGATGATTCTTTGATACCAAAATTTTCTGAAGAAGGTGTGAATGTAATTGTTCCTTGTTTTAATGATTCTTCCCCCATTGAAATTGAATACTGTAGCAAGTCAGTTGTTGCCCTAGTGGTGATTTACTTGCCAGGGCCTGTTCCTTACAAATCAAACAAAGCTGTAATTTACAAGTACAACGCTACTATTTTAGAGGATGGTGTGGAAGTTCCCATCCAACCGTTGTCTAGCATCGAGAATATTGTTGAGACTGGTAGGGTGACCCGCAGTGGTCGTTTATTTGCACTTATTATTTGGGGAAATGATAATGCTGGTAAGAAAGTTATGGAAAATGCTGAGAATAAGAAAGCTGTAGCGGAGTCCAGTGGTGCTACCTTAGACAAAGATGTGGATAATGAAATTCTGGTGTCAGATATGTGATTTCGAATGAGATGTCACGACAAAAATATATGTTTACAAGTAAAGAGCAGTAAAATCAAAAACATTAAAAACACAAGAGATTGTTCACCATGTTCAGTGTACAACAACACCTACTCTAGGGGATACCAAGCCAGGGTCAAGTCCACTAAATAGTATCAATTCATAGACCCTCAGTAAACAACCAGTTTACGATCTAATCACTTAATCACTACCCGTGCTATACTTCTACCTAAGACTCACCTAGGTATGAGGCCCTCCTCAAATTCCTTAAATCACTTACAGTGAAGAAACAACATAAATAATAAGTTTAAAAACTTCAATCATTCAATGCTTAAAAGCTTATGAATGATACACAATTAAAAATCCAAATAACAACACAAATATTAAATCAATACTAGAGTTTTTGACAATTAAAAGACTTAGACTTCTAAAACAAAGAAAGTATTCTTCTTCAAAAGTTGCAATAGTTTGAACAAGGAAGCAAGTCCTTATATATGCGCAACTGTGGGCTTGGGCTTTAAAATCCAATATTCAATTCTTTTGAATATTTCCATAAGAACATGTCAAGATAAAATCCATGCACTTTGAAAAATACTCCTCCATATTTTTCGCTGCCTGTGAGTTACAAAACTTGAAGTATGGAGTGTTGGAAATCAGGAAACAGAAAAACATATACTGATGTTGGCTGAAATCAGTTCAGGAGGCAGATGTCAAGATATCTACTTTGACATCATTCAAAACAGTTTGCTACAAATGTGAAGAGATTTTGAAAAAAATTAACAACACATTGTTTTACCAAAATTGTTGCCAACAAACACTTACAAACTACCCCTTTGGCAAATTTTGGCTAAAAAATTATCAGAGCATATTATCAGAGCATTATCAGAGCAGTAGCATAAGCAAAGCAATCAAAACATAAATTCAGTTAGTAGTTAGCTGTTAGTAAAGGAAGATGTCAAAACATCTTCTAAGACATGAGGCTCTCCCTCAAAACATATTCTGAGACACAAGTCTCCCCCTTAAGTATTGAGCTCCCCCTCAATCAATGGTCAATGGTCAGTCAGTGATCAGTGGTTAGTCAATCACTAAATCATTTTCTCTCCCCTGTTTTAGTCATAATATGCCAAATATAAGGTTGCATTTAAGAGAATATCAGAATTAGGGTACAAACCATAGAATTAAAATGTAAAGCACATGTAAGTGCTAAAAGGAAACAAAAATGATCATATAAAGAAACATCAATTAGTCTAACTGTCATCAGGACCAATTGACTTGTCTAAGCCAAAGCTTTCTTCCTCACTAGAGTCTTCACCTTCAGATTTCACTGTATCATCAAGGTTGTTGTCCTTTTGCAGGTCCTTGATCATCTTTTCAAAGGTTAGCTTCCTTACTGAGCTAACTCTGATCACATTATCCAATTCATTGCAGGCTTCTCTTAATTCCTTGATCATATCATCCTTGGTGGAAGTCTTTTCAGCAGGTGCAAATGTTAAAACAATGTCTGGGAGATGTTTTCCTGAAAAGAGCTTAAAATGAAAGGTCAAGTCATACTCCCTCTTGCATACTACATCACTTCTAGTTAGAATTCCAGGATGCTAATTTAGGATAATTCCATAGAGGAGGGAAGGAAAAGAAATTGGCATCTTAATGGCACAAGTTCCTGCATGTTTGATGGTTTGATCATCAGTTGAGCTAACAAGTCTAGCTTTTATTTTGCTTGAGGGAGGGACCACTTTACTTCCTGCTTTTGGGGGTCCATACATGGTTTTCTTCTTGATTGTCTTGGCAGGGGGTGTGACACTTGCATCCTTCACTTTCCTGGATTTTAGTCTTCTTGTAATACCAGGTACAACATTAGTAAAGAGCTCATTGTCAGACAACTCTTCTACATTGACTACATTCTCAGAATTGTGACCTTCTCCATTCGTGGAGGTAGTAGCATCTTGTTTAACATTTTCCTCAACATCTTGTTCAAAATTTTCTTCTTCCACTTCTTTTATGGTAGATGTTGCAAGCTTCTCAAGTTTGCTTTAAACAACATCTTTCTTGAGAGTGGATGATTCGGCAGCAGTTTTTTTAGGGTTACTTCCTTTGTCGGCAGGAGGAGGCATGCGAGCAAGGGGAGTAGAAGTCCCAGGCACATTAAAGCCTTCATTTAATACTCTGTCTAATAGCCGTCTGATGCTTCTATCAACATTAACAATTTCTTCTTCTGTCCTATTGTCAGTAGTAGAAGAGTTTCCTTTATCATCTTTGGATTTCTTAGCAGGTAATGATCTTGGTTTCTTGACCTTTTTCTCAAGCGGAGGGATTGTTGATAGAGGAGTAACATCAAGTACTCTATCAAGGGAAAGATTTTCATTAGCAGACTTTGAGGAAGACAATGTGTGATGTTGAGACATGTTTGAAATTTTTTGAGCAAAGAGATGAAGAATGGCAAGGGTCCTTTTTCTGTGGAGGAGAATGAAGAGTTTGTGAAAGTAGAGAGAATAAATTTTGTAGCGTGTGGGAAACAATTTGAGGCAGTCTTGTAATGATTATTTTCTAAATTTTATTTATTGGAAACACAAATAATACAATATAACTTTAATGATATTCCCACACACTTTTAATTGCTACAAACCCTCATATAAACAGATCCTTAATTTTCCTCTTAAACTCTCAAATTGATTAGCATCCAAAGCCTTTATGAAGATGTCAGCCAGTTGCAATTCAGTGGCTACGTGTTCTAAGGCAACAATCTTTTCTTCAACAAGCTCTCTTATAAAGTGATGAAAAATGTTAATATGCTCGGCATGCTGTGTTGAATGAGATTCTTTGATATGTTTATGGCACTTAAATTGTCACAGAATAATGTTATGACATCTTGTTTAACATTGTATTATGTTAACATTTGTTTCATCTAAACCAATTGAGAACAACTGCTTCCTACAACAATATACTTAGCCTCAGTAGTGGACAGAGACACACAATTTTGATTCTTGTTGAACCATGATATGATATTATTTCCAGAAAGAAGCATCCTCCTGATGTACTTTCTCTATCATCAGAACTTCCTGCCCAATCAACATCACAAAAACCAGTTAAGGCAGAGTTTGATCCATGAGAGTACATCATACCATAGTCACTTGTACCATTCACATATTTAAGAATCCTCTTCACATGGTTGGCATAGATAACTTTAAGATCAGATTGATATCTTGCACACACACCTACATCTAAGTCAATGTCTGGTCTTCTAGATGTGAGATATAGAAGACTTCCTATCATGCTTCTGTAGAGACTTTGATCTACACTTACTCCTTTTTCATATTTAGTCAACTTTAGATGTGTGAGAGCATGGGTTATTTTGTGAATGGCATTCTCCATCCCAAACTTCTTTACTATATTCTTGGCATACTTGCTCTGAGATAAAAATATGGAATCTTCTAGTTGTTTAACTTGCAGACCAAGAAAATAGGTTAATTCACCAACAAGACTCATCTCAAATTCACACAGCATTTGCTTGACAAAATGTTGAACCATCTCGTTTGACATCCCACCAAATAGAATATCATCCACATAAATTTGAGTAATCATAATCTTCCCTTCTTCTTCTTTGACAAATAGGGTTTTGTCTATGACACCTTACTTATATCCATTCTCGACAAGGAATTATGCCCGTCTTTCATACCAAGCTCTTGGAGCTTGCTTCAATCCATACAGAGATTTCTTCAGTTTGTAGACATGTTTAGGAAAACTTGGATCAACAAATCCCTTTGGTTGTTCCACATAGACTTCTTCATTCAGATAGCCATTTAAGAAGGAACTTTTTACATCCATTAGAAACAATTTAAATTTCAGTATGCATGCCACTCCCAATAGTAGTCTGATTGATTCAAGATTGGCCACAAGAGCAAATGTTTCATCAAAGTTCACCCCTTCAATTTGAGTGTATCCTTATGAAACTAACCTTGCCTTATTTATACTGACCTCCCCCTTTTCATCAGATTTATTCTTGTATACCCATTTAGTGCCAATCACATTTGTCCCTTCAGGTATTGGAACCAGATTCTAAACTTCATTTCTACTGAATTGTTCTAGCTCCTCTTGCATATCATTAATCCAAAACTCATCAGTTAGGGCCTCTTTGACATTCTTAAGCTCAATTTTTGATACAAATACAGAGTTTGAAATCCCTTCTCTTGATCTGATAATAACTCCTTTGTTTGGATCTCCTATGATAAGCTCCTTAGGATGATATTTCTGAGTTCTAATTGAAGGTCCTTTATTGAGGTGACTAGGTTGAGGATCTTATTGAGGAGGATTAGAATCAATACTTGTGTAATTTGTTTCAGTTGGACTATCAGGAAAAGATGTTCCAACATCTTCTGGGACATCTTCTTTAATATTCCATCCTCTATCATCAATAGTAACATATATTGATTCCATCATAACTTTGGTTCCGGAGTTAAAAACTCTGTAAGCTCCGTTGTTTATAGAGTAACCCAGGAATATTCCTTCATCACTCTCATCATTTGTTCATGATCAGCTAGGATGTAACATTTCCTTCCGAAAACATGAAAGTATTTAACAGTTGGTTTTCTTCCCCTCCATATTTCATACAAAGTAGCCGAAGTGCCTTTCCTTAGAGTGACTCTGTTATGGATATAGCACACAATATTTATTGCTTCAGCCCAAAAATGGTAGGGTAGCTTCTTAGCATAAATCATGGCTCTGGAAGATTCTTGGAGAGTTCTATTCTTGCGTTCTACAATCCCATTCTGTTGAGGAGTAATGGGAGAAGAGAATTCATGGTTGATTCCTTCAGAGGAGCAAAACTCAACAAATTTGTTGTTCTCAAATTCCTTTCCATGATCACTTCTGATTCTTATGACATGACTTTTCTTTTCCCTTTGAAGTTTTTGACAAAGATCTTTGAACACTTCAAAAGTTTCTGATTTTTCTCTAGTAAAGCTTATCCATGTGTATCTGGAAAAGCCATCTACAAAAACATAGGCATACTTCTTACCAAAAAGACTTTCAACCTGCATAGGTCCTATCAAGTCCATGTGAAGAAGTTCCAAAACTTTTGATGTAGTAAGATGTGGAATCTTCTGATGTGACATCTTAGTCTGATTTCCAATTTGGTAGTCACCACATACCCTTCGTTCTTCCATTTTGAGCTTATGAATCCCTCTCACTGCTTCTTCAGATATAATTCTTTCCATACCTTTCAGATGCAAGTGCCCCAATTTTTGATGCCATAGTTTAACTTCATTATCTTTGGCTAAAACACATGTTAAGGAGATGTTTAACTCTTGAGGAACCCATAAATAACAGTTGTCTTTAGATCTGATCCCTTTCATAATAACTTCATTCTTTTCATTGCACACAAGACATTTTTCCTTGGTGAAGTTAACTTTGAATCCTTGATAACATAATTGGCTTATACTTATCAGGTTAGCTGTCAACCCTTTAACAAGTAACACATTATCAAGCTTAGGGACTCCTGAACAGTCAAGATTGCCAACACCTTTAATTTTACCTTTTCCCCCATCACCAAAAGTCACATAACTGGTGGAATGACATTTGGTATCCACCAACAGATTCTTGACACCTGTCATGTATCTAGATTTGCCACTGTCAAAGTACCAGTCATCTTTGGTTGATACTCTGAGAGAGGTGTGAGCAATGAAACTACCGATATTGGACTTGGGAACCCACTGTTTCTTCTTTTTGCTATTTTAGGAAATCTTATCAGTTTTGGGAAAGGAAGTATTTTTAGGATACCCATACAACTTGAAATAGAAGGGCCTTATATGTCCAAGCCTTCCACAGTGATGACATGTCCAAGGCTGGGGATTCCCTCTGGTGTGATTAAGTTTTTTCTTCCCACGATGTTTTCCATGATGTCCTTACTTCACACGAGGTTTGCCAAGATGTCCTTTCTTACCATGATGTTTTCCCACATGTTGATACATTTGATTCGCCATCTTTGGTTTAGGCTTTACATGAGTGGAAACAGATGAGGGATCTTCTGGGTTAGGTTCCTTTTTCTCATTGAAACCTATACCACTCTTATCTCCTATAACTCTTCCTGCTTGGAGAATTTCAGCTAATGTGTCAGACCCATTATTCAGCATATTGAGAGATTTGACCATTCTATCAAGATTTGAATTTAGAGAAGACACTTCACTTTCCAGATCAGAAATAGTTTTGAGATTCTCTTCCCTTTCCTCCTTCAGTGAAGTTATGAGGGATTTCTGTTTCTCCCCTTCAAGACATACTTCTGCACTTCTGAGACATAATTCTTTCTATGAAGAATCTAACTCATCAAAGGTTAGTTCCCCATCACTATACTCTTCATTAGATACATATTTTCCAGTTAATGCTTTAACATACTTGGCACATTCTTCAAGATCAATCTCTGAGTCCTCTTTAGACCAAGTAACAAATATATTCTTTTTCTGTTTCTTAAGATATGTAGGACATTCAGCTCTAATGTGACCAAATCCTTCACATTCATGACATTTTACTCCCTTCCCTCGAGTGGATTTTTCTTCAGCCCTTTTTCTTCCAAACTCATTTGACTTATGGATGTCAGGTGAGATGTTCTTGACATTTGATCTTTGGTTTCTATCCATTCTTTTTATCACTTTGTTAAACCGTCTTCCAAGCATGGCTAAGGCATTTGATATTCCTCCATCTGTATCCAAATCACAGTCTTCCTCTTCATCTTCAATATTTGATACAAAGGCTATGCTTTTGTTCTTCTTTTCAGATCTTTCATTTATGATTAATTCAAATGTCAGGAGGGATCCAACAAGTTCATCCACTTTCATTTTGTCAATTTCTTGAGCTTCTTCTATAACAGTCACTTTCATATCAAATCTCTTGGGAAGAGACCTGAGCACCTTTCTCACCAATTTTTATTCAGGTACTTTCTCTCCTAAAGCAATGAAGGCATTAGAAATTTCAAGAATGTTCATATAGAAGTCATTTATACTTTCATCATCCTTCATTCTCAAATTCTCAAATTTTGTGGTGAGCAACTAAAGTCTTGACATCTTAACTTTGGATGTGCCTTCATGAGTAGATTGAAGAATTCCCCATGCATCCTTAGGTACTTCACATGTATTCACTAATATGAAAATGTTCTTGTCAATTTCGTTGAATATAGCATTCACGGATTTAGAATTTCCAAGAGCAATTTCATCTTCTTTTTTAGACCAATCTTCCTCTGGTTTTAACTCAAAAGTAGGTTCTCCATTTTCTCCCAATTTGAAAGGGTGTTTCCATCCATTTAAAACAGCTTTCCAAGCCTTGCTGTCTAAAGACTTTAAAAAGGCAACCATATATGGTTTCCATAGTCATAATTACTTTCATACAGAATGGGTGCTCTGTTTACAAATCCTCCTTCCTTATCCATAGCACCAGAAAGTATCTTCCCTGGATCTCACCCAGATAAAGAGCAGGATGCCTGCTCTGATACCAATTAAAATTCTAGTATCAGATATGTGATGTCGAATGAGATGTCACAACACAAATATCTGTTTACAAGTAAAGAGCAGTAAAATCAAAAGCAGTAAAAACACAAGAGATTGTTCCCAGTTCAGTGTATGACAACACCTACTCTAGGGGTTACCAAGCCAGGGATAAGTCCAGTAAATAGTATCAATTCATAGACCCTCAGTAAATAACTAGTTTATGATCTAATTACTTAATAACTACCCATGGTATACTTCTACCTAATACTCACCTAGGTATGAGGCCCTCCTCAAATCCCTTCAATCACTTACAATGAAGAAACAATAGAAATAATATGTTTAAAAACTTCAATCATTCAATGCCTAAAAGCTTATGAATGATACACAATTAACAATCCAAATAACAACACAATTATTAAATCAATACTAGAGTGTTTAACAATTAAAAGACTTAGACTTCTAAAACTAAAAGAAAGTATTCTTCTTCAAAATTTGTAGTAGTTTGAATAAGGAAGCAAGTCCTTATATATGCGCAGCTGTGGGCTTGGGATTTAAAATCCAATATTCAATTATTTTTAATATTTCCATAAAAAGAGGTCAAGATAAAATCCATTCACTTTGAAAAATATTCCTCCATATTTTTCGCTGCCTGTGAGTTACAAAACTTGAAGTATAGAGTGCTGGAAATCAGGAAACAGAAAAACATATACTGATGTTGGCTAAAATCAGTTCAGGAGGCAGATGTCAAGACATCTGCTTTGACATCATTTAAAACAATTTTCTACAAATGTCAAGACATTTTGCAAAACATTAACAGCACATTGTTTTACCAAAATTGCTGCCAACAAACACTTAGAGATGATATTTTGAAGATTTTCAAAATGAGCGACTACAGAATTGTAGATCAGCTATTACAGACTCCTTTAAAGATATCTATCCTAGCATTTATGATGAATTTTTCTGCCCATAGAGAATCTTTAATGCGGGTGTTAGACCAAGCCTTCGTGGAGTGTGATATGCCGTTAGATCAATTTAGTAGTATGGTAGGTAATATTATATCTTGTAATAATATAAGTTTTGCGATGATGAATTTCCTGACAAAGGGAGGAATCACAATCTAGCCCTCCACATATCCATGAACCGTAAAAATGATTCAATGTCAAATGTGCTTATTGATAATGGGTCCGCCTTAAATGTTATACCAAAGAGCACGCTGACGAAGTTTAAATATCAAGGGGCTCCCATGCGCCCAAGTGGTATTATTGTAAAAGCATTTAATGGATCAATGAAGTCAGTTATTGGAGAAGTGGATCTGCCTATCAATATAGGCCCACACCTTTTCCAGATCACTTTCTAAGTCATGGATATTATGCCCGCATACAACTATTTACTAGGACGACCATGGATACATGAGGCAGGGGATGTCACTTCAACTCTACACAAAAAGCTGACGTACATACGTGAAGGAAAAATGGTTATTATAAATGGAGAGCAAGCATTACTAATTTCTCATCTAATCTTTCAGTGTTGTAGAAGCAGATGAAGCTTCTATTAGAACGCAACTCTAAGCTTTATCCATTGATAACGTGAGAGAGAATGAGGATTTTATGGCTTCATTCAAAGATGCTCAACAGGTTATATGCAATGGCCCTAGTAAAGTATAGGGGCAGATTATTGATCCGCTGGTGATCAAGAACAAGACTGGTTTAGGATACTCGGTGAAGAATGGCAAAGTTGAGACCCTGAAGTCAAAGTATACTGTGAGCAGCTATCAGAATATTTTCCATAGAGGAGGTTACATCCATCCAAGTGTTTATGGAATCAATGCTATTATGGCAGATGAAGAAGAGCATGAAATGACGAATTATGTGACGCCTAGAGCAATGAGTGTAGTATCGAGTATCAACCAATCTTCAGTTTTCCACCGAAGTTGGCTATCTCACTACTTCCTAATGTCTAAGTTATTCAACTAAAGGTTCTATGGTCAGTTAGTGCTTCATGACACCAAATTGTGGCCTCGTATTCTCCTTGATTCAACATAAAAGATACCAGTATCAACAAATATGTCATACTAATGTAGCTATCACTTTAACCATATCAGTCTATGCTGTACAGTCTCCATGATCTACTGCTACTTACCTAATAATTCCCCCAGATCCGGGTAGAGGATATATATAAAACCCAAACAACTTTTTAAGAGTAAAGCAAACAAGTCAAACAATGAAAGCATTTAAATGTGAACTAATCTCTAAGGTAACCCCACTTTTAAGTACTCCCCAACAGAGTCGCCAGTTCCGTAATACGGTGGCAAAACTGACTTGGGTGTTTTGTGTTTTATCGCAATTATTGTGGATAGCAAGAGTCTCCACCGACTTTTCTTTTATCCAATAAAGGAAAGGGTGAAAAGAACAAGAAAGACCTTTTGAGAATTTTCTTGAGTTCGGGGGGTAGGTTATGAAAAGGGAAGGTGTTAGCACCCTTTTCATCTGTAGTTATCTACGGGCACTTAGTTGCTAGCTCACTTTGAAATGCTTTTATAAATGTGCTTGTGATTGTTTGAAAGTATTTTTGAAAAGTGCCTTTGTTTAGGCGAACTTTGTAATGATTCTCGTCTCTATAGGAATGTATACAAAGTGTATACTTTTGAAAAATATTTCATGAAAGTGTTGGTGTGTTGAAAGATATTTTGTTTTGAAATACTTGTGAGCAAACAACTACGAGCGTTCTACCTACTCAAAAGGAAGTCTTTTTTCTTTCCCTCCTCCTTTAGATAATGTTATCTAACCATTAGTTAGTAATAAACCTTATCATTGGATGTGAAGGAACAGACATGGGTCAACGTACATTCATAGAAGGCAACATTGTAAGATACTTTAGCAATTTGTCGTAAGGGTCTAAGATTGTTTACCGAAGGCAAATTCGAAGGGTCATCATGGGACTACGATCTTGTAATCAAGGGTATTTGCTAAAGTATCCCACGTTCGAGGGACATGACTGTTTTAATCTAAGGCAACAAGTGTGGGTTAACCCTAGAGGTGCAAGTGTGCAATGTGTTTTTGTTTTCATTTATTTTGTCTTGAATTTGGATTGTCTATTGTTTGGTTTTAAGTCTCGCCATACAAACCCTAGTTACTAGCAATAATATGGAAAGCGATAAATTGCGAAAATTAAAAGTCATATGCTATTACAATACTTTAGGGGATGGGGATGCAAATTACAAATGGGGATGACAAGTAAGTAAATCCTAATTACTATTACAAGGATTTGACAATTACATAATTTATAGTGCGAAATAATAAAATGTATAAAGATGCAAAGATAATGAAAAGAGAAAAGAAAATTGTTTTTATTTGAGTTTTTAATGAAAAAAGGGTTTAACCTAATTAATTAATTTAAAAAGAAATTAATAAAAATCCTAATGTCTAAATTAATTTAATTGAGAGAGAAAGTTAAAATAAAACCTATGTCTAAATTAATTTAATTAAAAAAAGAAATTAATTTGTTAAGAAAATATTTTTTAGGTCTTTTGTTTAAAATAAATAAAATAAAGTGAAAAATTTTTTTTTGTCTAATTATTTAATAAAAAAATATATTTTTGTATTTTTTGATAAAAAATAATGATAAAATAAAATAAAAGAAAGAAAAGAAAATAAAAATAAAAATAAAAACTAAAGAGTTAGGGGTTAAAAAACTAAGAAAGGGTGTGAGGAGGTAGTAAAAATCCAGGCCCAACATGTTTTTTTTTGTTCAAGTCAGAAAAAGGGGGGGGGGGTGTTATTTGAGCAAAATAAATCAGGCCCAAGGCAGAGGAGGGCCCAGGCGTGCTATCAAACAAAAAAAGGAATCATAAAAAAGTGAAAAATACCAAAATGTGGCACTGGGGCTCGAACCTAGGTTACAAAGGTCATAGGCACGCGCTTTAACCACTGGGGTGGTGATACATCTGTTGATTTATGCATAAACAACACATTATATTTTAAACGCGCTCCTGACTATAGTATCTTCTTCTTCCTCGCGCCATAACCAGAGTAACATGTTTGAATTTGTAACATACTCGTTTCTCAACCATTTCAGAAATTATAAACATTAAACTTGTTAGAAATTTCACCATGATTTCAAATATGTAAATAACTTAAGCTATGGATTAAAGATGAACACGAATTTTGCTTGGTACCAAATATGACCTAACTTTTTCAGGAAGTTCAAACTCAAAATTCATACTACTCAAGCAATATAAATGAAATCTAAGGGTATGTTTAGCTTTAGGACTATGATGTCTACATTGTATCTTCACAAATCAGAGACAAATGATGTTTGTGTAAAGATTTGAAAGTTCAGAAAACCCACCTTGCAAATGGAGATCGTTGAGTTTGAGCACTTTTCAAGGTGTTGTGATGATCTGGTTAGCTTTAATGGACCTCTAGGAAGCTAATGCAAATGTTACTCTAAGCTGAGAGTGCCTGAATCGTGCCGGAGAAGTAAATGTGCAACACCCTGTTTTTGGTTATGGAGGATGGTGATGGAGGTGTTATAGTTGTGTACCAGGTATTTGGTTAGGTTCTAACTAATATATGGATGCTTTGTGATTGATTTTGAGGAAGAACACACGAGTGGAATGTGATTTTGAAATTCAAAGTCAGAAATGACACAAAAATGGAGTTTAAGAGCAATTATGAGTTTGAGGGAGATTGAGGGAGTTTCAAGGCTTGTAATTTCGTTTCCTTGGCTTGTAAACAATGGTCTCAATTTATAGTAAAATGTTTGAGGACTTGAGATGGTCAGAATTACAAGATCACATGTTATGACCATTTGACTTGTTTTTGAAGCAAGCTTGACAAACATGGTTTCAATGCAGAGTACAAGGCTTATAGGGTGGTTGACAGGATCTATACAAGTTTCTTATGGCTTTGAGATTGTGTATGAACAGAAGGAACAAGTGAAAAGCTCAAGGAGAGTGGACTTTATGATTAAAGCTACTTTTCCAAAATGGCAATGTTACCTTTGTGCCAAAAATGGATTAATCACTTGGACACTGGCTCTAATGCTTATATCATAACTCTAAAAATTGTGTAAACCATTAAATATGGAGTAAATAACAAGTTAGAAGCATGTAAAGTAAGATTATGCAGCATAGCTATGATATTTGGCCAAGGGTTCATCATCAAAATGACTTGTAATTCATGAATGGATGCCCAACTTCTTGCCTTAGATTCTCTTAGCTCAAAAATGATATCTTCAACTTTCTTGACATTTTGGAAAGCTTGAAATATTATTTAAAACCTTCATGTTGACCGTTTTGGCTAAATCATCTTGGATCTAAGTGAAAATTGGCCAAGAAGTTAGGTCAAAAATCTGCCTAAACTTGTCAAAATTTTCACTAAGTGTTTTATGAAAAATGTCATGACTTCATGGGCTCATATCTTAAAATATAAGCATTATTTAGACATCAACCCTCTAATACAAAGTTTTAGAATTCATCAATATCTACAACTTTCATGATTGAAATTTTCTTTGAATCATCTTTCATCTTCGTGAAAAAGGGTCATGAAGTAGTGGAATTATCAAGGTTTAAAACACTTAGAAATTTTTCTGTCTTGAAAAGTTTAACTTTTTATGGACTTTTTGATTTTCTTGATTCTTGATGATCAAACTTAATATTTTTGAATTTCTTGATGGATCTTGATCTTTGAAACTCAATGTTGACTAAAAAGTCAAAGTTTGACTTTTGGTGTAACATTTGACTTTTCATCAGTTGATCCAATTTCAACTATCAATTGTCTGATCTTGAGATATTATTTGATCCATGAAATTCGGTCAATATATTGTTGTTGAATTCTCAAGATCATGCTTCATACCATTAAGTCATGTATTATGTCAAACGTCAATGTTTGGCAATCCTAGTCAAAACCCTAATTTTGACCATTTTGCCCCATGATGATTTGAATGCTTTTCTTGAGGAATTGTGATAAAACCTTTATCATTGATGAATATGAATTCAAAATACTAATATGGGCCAAAAATCTTGAAGTTTGAGTGTATATTGACCACAATTGACTTTTTACTCAATACAACTAATTTTCAGTCATCTGAGCAATTGACTGAGCAAATTTGTGATGTAAGACTTGAAAATTGGTATGAGTATTCTTGGATACCTATAATGAACCATGAAAGTCACTTATGGCTTTAGAAGTCCAATTTTACTTGTGAAAACCAAAAACCCTAATTTGTGGTCTCAGTGCTTAGGAGGTGAGCTTGTCTGATCAACTCTTTGAGAATCCTTGAGCACTTGAGATCTTTTGTGAGAAATGTCTTGAATAAAATGGAGGGAAATTTTTTGGATACAAAACTTATGCAAATGTTACCAAGCAAGTGGTAACTCGATTTGTTAAGCACAATATTATTTGTCGTTATAGAGTGCCTGAAAAGATCATTACCAACAACGGGTCTAATTTGAACAACAAAATAATGAAGGAGCTTTCTGATTACTTTAATATGAAGCATCACAACTCCTTTCCATATCGACCGAAGATGAATGGAATTGTTGAAGCGACCAATAATAATATTAAGAAGATTGTACAAAAGATGGTAGTAACCTATAAAGATTGGCATGAGATGCTGCCTTTCGCTTTGCATGGTTATCATACCACTGCGCATACTTCGACTGGGGCAACCCCATTTTATTTGGTTTATGGCACGAAATAATTTTTCCCGTGGAAGTTGAAATTTCTTCTCTAAGGATCGTGAATGATGTTGAGCTTGATGAAAATGAATGGGTACAAAATTGGCTGAATCAGTTAGAACTCATTAATGAGAATAGGTTGGCGGTTGTGTGTCATGGTCAGGTATATCAACAAAGAATTAGGAAAGCTTTTGACAAGAGTCTGCATCCTCAGTGTCGCAAAACAGGTGACCTCGTGCTAAACAGGATAATTATTCCTCAGGGTGATCCCAGAGGCAAGTGGGCTCTGACTTATGAAGGAACATTCATGGTTAGAAATGTTTTCTCTGGTTGAGCGATGATGCTTGTAGACATGGATTATGAATACTTCCCACTTCCTATGAATGCTGACGTAGTTAAAAAATACTTTGCATGAAACATACCCGCTAAGTTGAAAACCCAAAAGGGAGGCTTAGGCGAAAAGGGGTATCCCGGTGAATCAAAAACCTGAAATGGAGATTCAGCCAAAAGTTAGGGGTTTAAAGCAAATGACTATGCTCAGTGTTGGATCCCATGTTTCTATTTCATCCACTATCATTCGGTCACTAGGAAGGGGTTTGGAACCAGTTCAAGAATGCTTCGTCAGAAATCAAGTAGATAAGAGAGTTAAGGTCATAAAAGCTATAGCAGAGTCGGAACTTGATGGATATTCGTATTCACATTGCTATTTGTAAACACTCGTTTATTTTGATTTTGTAATTACTTCTTTTTTGGAATTTCTTCCAAATGTAAATGCCTTTTTCACAAGCTAGATTTCAAGTCAATAAAGGATCCTCTTTTATATATGTGCTCATAAATTCCTTTTACTGTTTTTTTTACAAAAACATCCAATATCTTGATAAGCATTTGCATATAAACTTAGTTGGCCCTACATAAACATGATAATCTAAGTTACAGTTTATTGGTTTTTTAAAATTTCTTGAAATTTGGATGATAAATACAGTTGCCATAATATGCGAGGAGCATGTTTGATATTCCTCTTGATGAAACACTCATCTACTTGTTTGTGAACATTTTAATTTTCCCTGAATTGTTTCATTTCCCCGTGATAGTGGCAAAAGTTTACTTCTCCCCAGTGAATGCCCATTTCTCCAGAAAGATAAATGGAAGGTGCTTGAAGATCTCTTGCCTAGGTTTATTCTCGTGTCCCGATTGAGGTTGCTTTAGGGATGCTCTTTTATGCAGAAGCTCTTGTTTCCTCAGCAAATCCATTTGTAAATCCCCCTCATAATAAAGATGCCAGTGTTTGTTGCGATTTTCGTTCTAGAGTTGCTGATCATGATACTGCAAATTGAAGGGCTATGAAGCACACGGTTCATGATTTGATAGAGATAGGGGCATGACGGTCGGAGGGTGCAAGTCAATTATATCCCAACCGTAACTCTTTCCCAAGGTTCTACTTCGTGTCTCAAGTTTCCTAAATCATAATCTGGGGCAAGCCATAAGAAACAAATGCTAGTCAAGTTGCTTCCTCACACTGTCATAGGGATTTGAAAAGAAGGTTTCTGAATACCACTCTGGGGCATCTAGCCATCTGATTGAGGATTGTTGGTAATTCAAAAATGAAGTTCAAGACTTAATTGACTCCGGGGTAATCGTGTTCATGCTAAATGGAAGTCATGTGCCAGAATGAGCATCAATATTACAGTGCATCATCAAGATCAACAAGTCCAGACGGAGTCAAGTTTCCTCTACAATGGCATTTTTATGTTTCTTTACTGCATTTTCATATGTATCTTGCTTGTTTGTTTAAACATTGTCTGCATGTAGAAACTTGTTTTTTTAATGGAAAGTTAATCTTAATGCAATGACTTTGTTTGCCTTGATGTAATCCTATTGTTTTACATAATCCATTAATTATCACTCTTTGAATTATTTTCTGGAATTTTGATACCAACTGTACCAACTTTTTTGCATAGTCAAATATTGGAGGGAGGATGATAATAGTTAAAAGCAATATCTCTGATTGTATGCTTTTGAGTAGAATCTTGTTGACGATGTACATGCATTGTTTCAAATCCTTAAACATTGGAGATATAAGGGAGTGAAACCCTCATTAACCCTTCTGAGCCTTCGAAGTAGGAGTTTCTTTTCAGAAAAAACCTTATTTTAAACCTGGGACAGGGTAATGTTCAACTAATTTGATCATGCGCTCAAAACTCATCAGGAGTGCACAATTGAGGATATAGTAATGGTTATCCTTTATAAGGTTGAGGAAAGGCTAAATAGCAAGTCCAAACTGCAAACAATTGTTCTCTACACATTAAATGGTCAATTGATGATGATACAATAATGGATATCTCTCGCCAACTAAAGAGTGAGACAAGCAGCAAATGGTGGATCGAAGATAAGGCAGTAAGGAAGTCACAATCATTTACGATGGATCGAAGATAATTGGATTACACGACTTGTTTGAAAGCTAAATAAACGAATAAAAGTAAAAAAGCCGCCATGTCAAGAAAAAAAAAAGACTTAGGAAAAAAATGGAAGTATTGAAGTGTTGAAAATGGGAAATGAATGTAGTAAAGTTGCATGAGTAAGAACAAGATCGTGTGGTCAGAATAAATACATCAGAAGGATGAGAAAGTAGGTAACTTCCATGTCCAAAGTAAATTCGTTTAGTTTCCTCAACCATATCAAAGCTCCTTTTGAGAGATGACTGCTCGTGTCGAGTTGGCTGAACTTAGGATTTTAGAACATTACGAAGAGGGTGGGCACCAAATAACTTGAGCCTTAAAATATTTTTTCTAAACCCATGAACCAGACCATGTTACAACTCTTAAAAGTCTTAACTGAAACATGGTTTTAACTCGAAGGTATACTACAATAGTATATTGTTTCTTGACTCCCAAACATATGTTACATATCCATGTTGGTGTCTTATACCTGCATCGTGTTTATTTCAAAAAGCTTTTCAAATGGTGCACTCTAGCTAGTGATTCATTCACAACAGAGTTGCAACATTTTTTTATTCAAAGTTTTTATCTTCAAGGTTCACAAAACTAGTTCATTAGAACTGCCATTCTCATAATAAACATTCTTCTACATACAAAACAATTGCTTGACATCGAAAGAGCTTACACAATGAACATTAGTGAAAAACTTAATTTTGTCAAAGAAGAAAGATTTGATCACTCTGTTGAATACAAGGCCAACTGTTTCACAAGAAGTGATAGTATCAAAAGGCATGGTGCCTAAGGATTCCTTTGAGAATTGTGCAAGATATTTCTCCAATCAAAGTTTCTCCAATCAAAGTTTCTCCAATCTGGGGCAGTCAAGTTGAGGATCAAAGTTCAGCTACTCTGGGGCAGCATATCAATGTTGGTACAAATCCCATGAAGTCCTCTCGAGGAATTGTCGTTCACTCTGTAAGTTGCAGCTTGTCAGCACCCATGCGAGAGTCTTACCTCTAACTTTTGAACTTGGGAATTGGGAATTCCCCGCAGAGTTATTTCTCCCCAGCATTGTCATGTGAGGGATTCTTGAGGTGGATAAGGTTTTTGGATACTTTCATCCCCCAACCAAGTCTTGACGAAAATCATCCCGTTTATTAATAAAGACTATTCCCAACAAAGTTTACCTTCCGATTTGAATTATCATTAAAGTTTGCATTCAGAAATTCTCATTTTCCCATATGAGTTGTGACTTAGGGCATTTCTCTATCAAAAGAATCTTTTACCATCCTCAGTAGATTTAATGTTGGTTGAGATTTCCGTATCCCTGGTAGAGTTTATACTGTTTGACTATCTTCATGGTCTATTTTATAGTTGCATATCAGAGTTTTTGGAATCCCTAGCAAAATACTCCCCGATAGAGTTTTGTATCCTCAGTGGAGTTTTGTTTCCTCAGTAGAGTTTTGTTGTCCATAAATCTTTTTCAAGAGAAAGGTTTCATTCTGAGACTTCAAGTTTGAAGACGTCTCATGTCCCCAATGGAGTTTCTTAGATGAGAATTCACAGTCTGAAGAAGTTTCAATTCCCTAGGGAAGTTTCCAATCAGATATTCCTCGTCATGATGTCTCGTTTCCCAGCTAATTTGTTACTTAGGGCATCCTTATTTAAGGATCTTTCCTTATCCTCAGTATAGTCGATGTTGGTCGATTAATTGAGATTTTGTTAATCTTTGGAAATCGGTAGAAGGATTTTCCGATGGAAGTTTCCCCTAGCAAGGATCTCATTTTCCACATATGATTTATTATCTTGGTCTCATTCTCATCACGGCTGCACACCGTCTTTTCCAGATAATACAGTCTTGCCCTGACCGTCTCCAGTAACAACCGATTTCTATTTGGCATTCTCCTTTAGAAGTTACAATTTTGATCTGATCTTTTCCAACAGAGTTTGCAATTTATTTTTGCAACTCATCTTAGTGTTTGTAGCTTGTTTCTATCAATTTCTCAGTTTTTACTCTCGACCGAGTTTCATCTTTTCAAGGGTTTCTCTCAAGTGGTTCCTTATATCTTCTCTTCTCCATTAGATTTTGCAAATTTATTTTTGCAAGTTTTGTCATATTCTAACTTCTTGGTTGTTAGCTTCTCGATTGGCCATTCCCCAGTGAAGCATTTAAACATGCAACATTACATTGCATCTATAAAAAAGTGTAGCATTTTATATTGAGCACTACGCTATATATAAAAAAAATTCAAACATGCATCGGAACATAAGCCATTACTGTTTCTGTTTCCCCTAGTGAATTTGCTAATACTTCGAATTATATCCTCAACAAGGTCTTCATCCTCAGTCTCAGCTTCACCCCATACAAATATACTTTTGATGTTAATCATTTGAATGGTTGAGTGTCTACTCTTGATTGTAGTCCAGTTTTTCCCGGGCACAGTTTTCTCGGGTTTAGTCTTCACTACCCTCGTCAGTACATTCCAATGTCTATTGATGTACCTTTTGAATACTAGTTTCCTCCTGATATTTTCTTTCAGCATGTTTTTAGTAGTACGCCCTAATCAGCTTGCTTTTGGTCGAGTTTTGAGTTTCGTCTCCTCACCCGCACATGAAATCCAATTTTCGTTCTGGTACTCATCTAGTTTAGTTTTGTCTAAATAGTTATAATGATTTGAGTGTCGTCTCGTTTTGTTTTCATACCTTGGACTTCCATCAGTGTTTGATTACTGAATCCTTTATTGGTTTTTGTTTACCGAGTCTCTTTGCAATATTTGTAAATGAGTCCCTGGTTGAAATCAGTCTCCTTTGTTCTTTGGATTCTTATATCAGTTTTTGTTTATTATTTATCCCTGTTCCGAGACTAACAAGTGCTCTGAGAAACATGTGCTCTCACCACTTTGCTTTAGGTCGAGTTTTGATCTCGTCGCCTGTGCATGAAATCCAGTTTTCGTTCTGGTACTCATCTAGTTTAGTTTGTTTAACTAGTTTTAATGAGTCGTGTTTTATCTCGTTTTGTTTCTTACTCCTGGTTTTCTTTCAGTTCCTTCGTACTGTCTATCTTGGTTTAAAACATGTCTCTTTTATAACTTTTGGGATCTTTCAGTTACATCTCATTGTCTTCCCTTGGTTAGAGACCAGCATGTGCTCTGAGAAATATGCACTCTCATAACTTTTGCTATGGGTAGACTTTTGCCTCGTTACCCGTGTGTGAAATCCAGTTTTCGTTCTTGTACTCATCTAGTTTAGTTTTGTCTAACTAGTTATAATGAGTCGAGTTTCGTCTCATTTTGTTTCTTACTCCTGGGATTCTTCCAGTTCCTTCATACTGTCCATCTTGAGCTGAAGCTTGTCTCTTTTTATGACTCTTGGGATCTTTCAGTTCCATCTCACTGTCTTCCTTTGGTTTGAGACTAGCAGGTGCTCCTAGAATCACGCACTCTAGCCACTCTGCCTAGCATACTTTTCAGAGTTTAGTTTTGCCTATTATTGGTAGTTTAAGTCTCGTCCTACCCCTTTTGTGGTTTGATTTTATCCTGGAACCTTTTTCAGAAGTTTAGTTTCGTCTAATCTTCTTAATCCCGTATCTGCTAGCATTCTTTGTCTTTAAGGGTTTTTGCTCCTTTTTCAAGAGTGTAAATTTTCGGGTTCTTTTATATTCAATCATCTTCAACTCTGAACGCTCGAAAGTTATCACTTTTCTCACTTATCATGTTTAAGATGATTGAATAGGGCAGCTGTTGCACCCCAAAATTTACCCTCTTGATTCAGGCTTATATTTCATCATAAACATCATATTACATTGCATTCATTTTTGTAATGGGATTAGGGTACTCTGGTTCTCAAGTTATACACAAGATGTGTTGGTTGATGGTATTGACAATTAGTGCAACAAGGGGGCTCATTCTCTCAAACTTTGGATTTCTCAAGTCACAAGGGTCTCTCATGTCTCAAGACATTTCATCCAACTCATTGGATCATCAGAAGGTTGAAGATTATGTTGATTTTAAAGGGAATCACATTCTCTTAAATCATCAGTCAAAATTAGGGTTTTGTTCAAACTGAAGTAATTGGGGCTTAGATGAGTCAATTTTTAAAGCATCATCTTTTCATCATCGTTTGAATTAATTTTGTTCAAGAGATCTCTCAAGATGTCCAGTGGAATTAGGGTTTTGAAGCTTGATCAACTATCTGCTAACACAAGGTGCAAAAATTAGGGTTTTGGATTTAATTAGGATTTCTATGACTTTTTCAGCCAAACTTGTTTCCATGCTTCATTACATGTTATTAAGCATCTTTGACTGAAATATTGAGGCTTAATTTGGATTGGAAATGGTTCAATTGATCAAAAGGGGAAAAATGGTCATTTGGACCAAAAGTCAACAAAGTCAAGAGTTGACCAAATGGACTTTTGGTTAACCCTCAATTTAAACATTATAATTTCATATTTTATGGCTAATTTCATCATTGAATCAAGGGAATTAAAGAATTTAGGGTTTGCTTGTTCATGACGATATTTGAATTTTTTTTGAAAATTCTTAGTGTTCATAGTACATAACTTGGTCCAATCATAACTTGAGTTCAGTTATTTTGTTTGAAGAAAATGATACATATTCAAAAAGCTCTTGAGAAATCCTAAAAGTTTGTATTTATACGTGGAAAGCTCAGAAATGAACCATTTGGGAGAAAAATGGCTTGGAAGTTTCATGCACAAGACATGAATTTTTGCTAGGCAAGCAAGCATGTCACACGCGTAATTTCATCAAACACATGGCATGCCATTTTGTGGGATTAATTTATTATGACTCAAGCCTCAATTTGAAAAATTAAAAAGTATATTTTATTATTTTCCATGAGAGCTTATCATTGAACTTTGAATCACTCAATTTGGCCAAGGATTGGATGAGTTATAATGCTTCAAAGTTGGTGTCTCAAAGCTGGCTTCATGCACACCATGAATGTCAGGCACATGCGGAGACCCAGGAAGCCAAATCACACTTTTTCTCAACTTTTCAACATCATATCTCCATTAGTTCATCTTCAATTTAAGAAATTCAAAGCGCTATGATATTCTATACTATGATAGCTCTTGAAAGGCCCCTCAAGCATCCAAAACGCACGAGTATTTTTTAGGATAATTGAGTCACAGGTTGGGTCATGGGATTGTAGCATACATGCATGTTATGGTCAAGATTTTGGTTGTGAGCCATCTCAGGTTCTATTGGCATGTGATAGCACGCATTAACTCACTCTCATCTTACCAAATAAGGCAATTCCACCCACACTTGATGCATTGTATTCTTCCCCATCACATTTTACTATTTTTGGCAAAATACACCATTTCAAAAACCTAACCCCATGTGATATTGAGGGCATCACGTTTATTTCTCATTTTTTACTCACCTCACACCTTGCCTAAGCTCACCAAAATGCAAGGGAATGCACACAAAAAACCTTTAAAACGCAAGCTTCAGACTTACCATTTTTTTCTTCTGATTTCTGAAGCAACTTTTCCCTAACGGTTTTTTAAGCTTCAAAGACACTTCTACCATCAGCGCACACTATCTATATAACCATAACATCACATTCATTTTAAAGGGGGCTTCATGTAGAAGAAATTCCATATCTGAGCTCAAGTTTTTCTCTCTCAAAATTCTGCTACATGTTCTTCATTTCTCAAGTTACAGAGCTTCATTCTCTCTCGATTCCCCCTCAGTGAAGCATAAGGATCAAGATAGTATAGTTTTCTCACGAGTTCAGAGGCAATAGTTGACTTTATTTCTCAACTTAAGAGGTACTTTCAGATCTTAAATTCTCCATTTATAGCTTGTTTTCTTTGGTTTCTAAGCTTTTAATTATGTCGATGCATGTTTATACTTCGTGTTTGAAGCTTTACTTTGATCTGATTTGAGTTGGTTCGCATGATTTAAACTTCTGAAAAATTCATGTTCAGTTGGTTTTTGTGATTTTCACGTCCAGAGTTCTAACTCTCTAGTTAATCATTTGGAAATTTATGTGTAGCACGATGTAGATGATAGATTTGGCTTCATATTGAGCTTTAAATCACTAATTTTGGTGGAGAAACGAGGTAGAAATCGTGATCTAAAAAGAAGGTCTTGGATCTGTCAAACACGCATGTTAGGTTTTGTTACTAGGTTGAAGATGTTTGCGTGGCTGAATCTGATTCGTCCATTTGAATTTTAATGCATTTTCTTTGTATTTGATTTTAATTGATTTCTCTGATTTTATTTTTTGATCAAAACATTTTCAAAAATTATGAAAACAATACCATAGGTAGACTGTAACCTCTAGTATTTGATTTTATTCTTTTGGAATTTTTAGAATTAGTTTACTTAGTGAAAAAAATTTGTGAATAAATTAGGGTTAATTATTTGTTTTTTTAGGTAATATTTTTGTTAATTTTATTTTCTGACTTTTTCTTCACACAAAAATTATATCAAAAATATTTCAGGTTTTTTAATTAGTATACTTTTAGTTCTTGAATTTTATTTTAGAATTTTACTTCTTTTGTTTAATCTAATTAATTGTGACATTTATTTGATTTTAGGTTTTTTATAATTTAGTTTGATCATTTTCCTTAATCCAAAAAATCTAGAAAAATGTGGTTGGTCTATTTCTGGGTCTAATATTTAAAAATAGTTTTCATATAAATTTAAAAATTAATTTGGCACATTAATTAAATTTATTTATTAAAAGTGTTAAATTAATTAATATTTTCCTACATATTTTGTTTAATGTTTATTTTATGACTTTTTTTCTTCACACAAAAATTCCACCAAAAATATTTTGGACCTTTTGATTGATCTATTTTTCATTTTCATAAATTTTGTTTTAGAATTTAACCATTTTTGGTTGTTTAATTGTTTTGTAAGATTCAAGAGTTTTCTAGCATTTTTATGGCATTTTCACGTTTTTATTATAGGATCTTTCCCCCAATACAAAAATTCACCAAAAATATCTTAGGCTTTTACATTAGTGTATTTGTGATTTCTAAATTTAATTTTCATTTTCTAGCATCTTTGGTCAATTATATAACTTTTAGGATTTAAGTAGGTATAATTATTCATAACTTTCATATTTTGGTTTTATTTCCTAATTTCCTTTAATGCTAAAAATACAAAAAAATGATTTCCGATCTTTTGAGGCTCTTAGGTCGATCCCTAAATTTTGTTGAATTTTTACCTTGTGTTTTCCATTTATTTTTAAATTTGAACATTAATTGTATGGTTTTGTTGACTTTTGCTTACTTAGGTTTCATTGATCAATCTCCCTTGACTTCTAGGTAGATTTCTATTTAGCTTAGGATAGGATGATAACTTAGAGCCTTAGGTTTAGTTTTGCTTAATTTTAGGAGTTGATTTGATATTTTTCCCCATTTAATCAAGTTATGATTTTCAATTAGAGGCTTATCTAGGCTAAACTAACTTGTTTGATTAAGATTTCCTCTTGAACCTTACTAATTTTGTATTGAGCTTGTTCCTCCTGAACTTTTAAAGAATTGTGAACTTTGAAATTTTTATTTTTATTTTTACAAGTTTTTGTTTCCTTTTGACTCAATTATCACTCTCATGTATGTTGTTATGCTCTTCTGAATTTGAGAAAGATGGAATGCACTTGTGCAAACCATGATGGATCAAATACTTTTCTCTTTATTATCCTTACTACTATTTTAGAACTTGAGTTCATCAAGGAATCATTCAATATCTCTTAACTTGCTTATTATTGTTTAATATGTATTTTAGACCATGATCTAAGAGATAGTTTTTGTGCACCACCTTTTTGTGTACCATTTGGATCCATTTTGTTTTAAACTTTTAGGGTTTTCTTATTATAAAACAAAGCTCCTTTGATCCTTGATTGGCATTTCATTGCTATTTTAACAAGGTGACAAGATAGGAGTAAGATTACATTAGTTTTGACCTAGTTTGTGTTTGTTTGGTTGAAAGGACTTTACATATTAAATCTCTTACGAGTTTAAACTTTGGATTTACTCCTATTCTACCCTCCACTCTCTATTCTCCTATGATCCATTTGGTTAGTGTTCACTTGCTAATTCATCATGGTGACACAATGGGAGCTACATTTACCTTGCATTTGGTTTTGAATTCATAGTTATTGATGTTTTGTTCCTCATAATTATGAAGCTTATCCTAAACTTATACCTTGACTTTGATTTCTACTGACTTGTATGATATGATATTCCCATAACCATGTTCATCCTTCACTTACCCCTTCCCCACACCTCTTTCACTCTTAGAGTTAGTTTAGGGATGATTTCAGGCCTAATCTTATGATTATACCTAAGATTACCCTAATAAGTTTATGTTGGGGCTTCATAATTTCTTAGGACATACTAACTTTTTTGGGTGTTTACTTCTGATCTTATCATCACTTGACTCATCTTGCTTTGATTATTTATTCATTACCTAAGCGCACTTCACTATACCGTTTCATCGGATACTAGTTCATTTTCCATGAAGGTTGCACTACACCTTGATTTGTTAACTAAATGTTTTTTTAGCCATGAGAAAATGATAAATGAATAACATGTTTGTATTCAAATTTCTCCCTGCCTTGTTAATAGTGATCATTTTGTTGAGATGTGCAAGGTACTTCACGTGTTTCCTTCGCTTTGTGTTCCACTTTATTTGTGGAACACAATTTCACATTCGAGGCATTGTCTTCCCATATCTATGGGAAGCATATATATTTTCACTATTGTGCGCTTTTGTCTGTTTATATTATCTTGCAGAGTGTTTGTATGGTTGTGTCCTCTACTCACCATCTGTGATTTATTTTCACATTGAAGCCTTGATGTTTATGTCCGACGATACGAATTCTGACTTGTTTCTTTGTTGATGCTAGCTCGTTCGAAGATCTCTGGGTTTCGTTACTGCTTAGTTGCTTAGTTGCTTATTTGCGGATTATATCCATTTGGTACTTCCTCATCTGATTTATTCTTTCCCGTAGTTTACTGTTTACTTAGGGTTTAGAGTCCATTCCACTTGGTAGGAAGTTCAGGAAGTTCTCACTAGGAGGCTATGTTTTTGTTTGTTTAATTGATTGTTCCTGCATTGTATTATAGGTGATAAGTCCTCAAAAGGAGGCAAGAGGAGAGGGTTCATAATCACCCCTGCACATTCTAGTCTGTTTCGTTCCAATGCTCACTTTCTACAAGTAGACGCTCTGAACATGTGCTCAAGATCTGAATAATTCTAAGCCTTTCAAAGGCAAGTGAAAAAGGGTTTTGCAATCGGATCCCCACACATTCTTTAGCTCGTGTTGACCAACACTGATGCTTAGTGTACAAACACACTATGTCTTCCCACAGATCTTCCTTGCCCGTGTAACTAATACCACGGTTTAAGACCTTTCATATTCCTATAAAATAATGGCTTTTTGACTCGGGTGATACGCTCCCCTTGGCTATGGCTTGATCCTTGGTTTTATGCTTGGTGGCTTGTCCATGGAGGGACCTCCCCTTTTTACTACTTGGCCTACGTCTTGTAGGTGTTTGATACTCGAGTGATGCTCGAGCTTTTGTTCGGATGTTTTGCCATCTGCTTGTTTGATTTTTGTTGCAGGATCTGTGACATTTTTTTGCCATGTTCCCTCAGGGTCGCTCAACTAGAGTAGTTCTCGAGCTTGACATTTGGATAGGTATCCATGCATGCTAACATAGGATAGAAACTTCCGTTTTCATCCTCAACCTTAGGGTCAATCATGGTATGATAACATTAGGACTAGAGATTATGACAATCTCCTTTAGTTGTTTTCTTTTCCTTGTATATTGCGTCTTAAAACTAAAACTTCTTGGTAAATCATAAAACTTCTCTAATGAACTTAAATATTTCTTCAAAATAAAAGATACAAACCAATCTTATTTGTTTGTGCACCATTTTGTCTTTGTCTTAAACCTATTGAGATGACATTTTACAATCTTTGCCATGTTATCTTCCTATCTTTTTATCGATGTTTCGCCATCGTATATGTTTGTTGTCGATGTTTTGCCATCACATACGTTTGTTATCCTACTTTGATTCTCAATATCATTGTTAGGTGTGATGCTTTATCACCTGAATTGTTGATGTCTCACCATCTTTGCCATGTTATCTTGCTATCTTTTCGCTGTTGTTTCACCATCATTTATGTGTTTTGCCTATTTTTTGCCATCGCATATATTTGTTACCCTACTTTGATTCTCAATATCATTGTTATGTGTGATGTTTTATCATCTGAATTGTTGATGTCTCGCCATCTTTACTATGCTACCTTTCTATCTTTTAGCCGATGTTTCGCCATCGCATATGTTTGTATCCTATATTGATTCTCAATATCATTGTTAGGTGTGATGCTTTATCATATGAATTGTTGATGTCTCTCCATCTTTTCCATGTTATCTTGCTATCTTTTCGCCGATGTTTCTCCATCGTATATGTTTGCTTTCGATGTTTCACCATCGCATATGTTTGTTATCCTATTTTGATTTTCGATATCATTGTTAGGTATAATGTTTTATTGTTTTGTCTGGTATTTTATTATCATGCTGGCGTTTTATCATCTTATCTGAGTTTGTGTTGCCATGTGATGTATTGGCGTTCCTTTTTTGTTGTTATTTTATCATCGTCGTTGATGTTTTGTCATTTTATCTGATGTTTTTCCATCTTGATTGTTGCTTTTATCTTAACTAAAAAATACAAACCAACCAAAATATATGAGCCAAACTACGACTGCTCTGATTCCTTAAAAGGGATAAGTAGGCATTGGGGTAGGGCCCGAACGAGCACAACTTTTTATTTTCCCTATGTTATTTTCTCTTTCATTTTGCATGTATTCCCTCTTTGCATTTTCTTTTAGCTTTTAAGCCTTAGACATAGATTTTACACACTCTTAGATTAGAACAAACTAGAGTGGATACCATAGAGTACTACATGCGTGTGGGGTGCTAATACCTTCCCCTCGCGTAACCGACTCCCTTACCCGATCTCTCGAACGCAATACTGTGATTTCTCCTTTATCAGGTTTTCTCGATGTTTACCTTTCTCCTTCGTGGGATAAAAGATGTTCGGTGGCGACTTTATTGATTTCATTACCAGATGACGATTCGACCAGTTGTTTCACCCATATGATCATTGTGTATGTTTTACATGTCAGATGGCAAGGATTTTTGCAGAGAAAAAGAGGAAAATGTGGGGAAAAATCCAAGCTGCTAGTGGGGAGACTGATATCCACTAGATCCATCCAAAAGGCCTTACCATTAAAGGAAGAAAAATGTAAGATGAGAAATAAGCCGATGAGTCACCCAATGTGAAGGCCCGTAAGCTAGAAGAGGGCTCTTCACAAGTTGTTAGTATCACCTCACCAGCTTCTAAAGGGGAGAGTACTCACAAGTCATCCGAGGTAAAGGCTCTAATGCCTTCTCCTACTTTGTAGAGTGACACCGACTTTAATTCTATCCAATTCATAGGTTACTATCTCCCCTTTTACAAGGAGTTCCCTGAATATTATAAGGCTTTCAATATAAGCTGCCTCCTTCCCTTATTGGTACGAACGATAACCTTATACTAAGGGCGTTAATGTTAGAGGATGTCAAATAGGAGAGGCGAGACTATGCCGAAAAGGAGATTGAGGAGAAGCTCAAGAACTATGTGGATGGTTGTAATGAAAGCCAAAGGTTTTTGGAGGCCTTGCAGAAAGACAAGAAGACCTTGGAGGAGAAGGTAGAGGATATGAAGGTCAAGGTTGTAGAGATCGCTGCTATGGATAAATCCTTGCAAGAGTCTCTAGGGCATGTGTAAGAGAATTGATGAGCCGGTGTCAACCTATGGTGCCTACTTTGACCGAAAAAAACAGGTTTCTTTCTTGTATCCTGAGCTAGATTTGAGTAAATTGAATTTCCTTAAAGTCGTTTGTGATGGACAACTAGTGGAGGGAGAGATAGTGACCCCTTGTTTGCAAGGGTTTCTCATGAACAATCTCTAGCATCTTACATAAAGGTTACTTGCAGGACTGGCTACAAGAATCCTAGACTTAGTGTTAAGTTTGGTATGCTGTTTTGGGATTAGAAAGAAGAAAAAGGTAAAAAAAACAAAGATAAAGATAAATTTTCAAGAATTATAAACAAGACATAAAAGTTGAATTAAATTGCTTTGAATTTAAATGTGGACGCAAGCATACATTTTTCAGAAGTGACTCGTTTCTCTCTTGATGCAGATACTTTGAGTGTTTTCTTTCAATGTTACAAAATGTGACCTCTTACATGAATGGAAAAACTTGCTTAAATAAAAAAAAGTAACTTCTTATCCTACATATCGACGGTTATATAACCATATTCAGAGTTTGTGATGAAACAACCTTTTTGAACCTTCCCACGTCCTATTGGCAACCATCAATGAAACTGTTTCTATGTTAAACATTTTTCATATTTAATTTGGCTTTCAAACCATTCGTCGATTTGGCTCCCAATCGACTGACATTAAACCATTACGTCGACCCAGATTCAAAACTATGAATTTTATTAAGTCTCAAAAGGACTTTTTCCTTGGTAACATGTCAAACCCACTTATCTCACAATGGGTTGTGTCTAGAATGCTTTCCTCTTGGTGATGAACCTTAGCTTATAATCACTTCCCTTGGTCAAAAATTGTTGGCTACTAAATTCCCCCCCAAAATGGCAATTTCGACGGTAGTCATGTCGTCTGAGAATTTCAACATTTTCCTTCTTTTTGAATTTTTGACTGCTTGTCTCCACAGTTAACGCCATGCGTCATGATGACCACTATCTGTGTAACACTCTTCTTAACCAACGAATAATTCACAATTAATTATAATATTAAATCAAACATATATCACCAACACGGGTGTCGCATCTTCATATAAACATCATGTAATAAACATCCTGCTCCGTAACACGAGTTTTAAAAGCATTTATAACAGTACTTATTTTAAAACGTCAATAACATCATTCAATTTTCGCAGCGGAAATCATAGTCTCAAATTTACTTCACTTGGTTCATCAATATAAAAGCCTTTTTGTTCAATATCACAAGTCAACCTCAAAAATATATCCATCATAATAAAACTCATAAGAATATGTTTAACAAATCAACTGAAACTTCAACTTAAGCATTTTCCACCAAATGTTACAATATCAGAGCAAGACCACTAGCATTAACAGAAATAAACAAATAACTCCGAGCTATCTTCAAACCTCTACGAGCTATTCTTGGTTACCTATAAGTTACCCAAGATAAAGGTAACATTTCCAAGCAAAAAGGGTGAGTAAATCATAATCATTATAAAAGACATAAGGAGTAAATATAGTAGTTATACACAACAAAAAGAAATACCACATCATCAAAAACTCAAGTATTATCACACCTTCACAACATCATCAGTTAACAATCATCAATAAAACAATCATTAATCCACGCATATCACCAAAGCATCAATTAATCAATCATCATAAAATGTCACGTATATTGCAATGCGACTTCATTAGATTGATGCATGTGGTACCAATACTTCACTAATGACACATTTGCCATTTTCTCCAAAGATCCCCACTAATAGGATTGATTCCCACTTGGAACTAGAGCATATAACAAATTTCCCCCAATCCACACTCTGGGATTGAAGCCATCACTGTACTACTTGTCTGACAACTTCACATGGACCAGGGTCCTAACAAATCATCATTGGGCTCGGACCTAACATATTCCATGAATGAATGATGCATAACATCTTAATAACAACACGACCACAGTTAGTCAAAATGCACCATCATCCATAAAATCATCATAATATCATCACATGCATTATGTTAAACACATCATAATAGAACAATCACTGAATCATCTTATTCATCAAAGCATAGGTACTGGAAAAACACTTCATATGACCCATTTTGTTCCACCAAAGTATAGTTCATCTCTTTAGCTTCCTAACACTTTAAATGATCTGTCAAACGGAGTCCTGAAACTCAAGTTACGACACTAAAAAAAATGATACTGTTGTTTATAGCCTTATGCTCGCCCGATGAAGCAGGATGCTCGCCTAAGGCTTGCTTGACATTGTGGGGGCGACAACACCATCCTCATACAAAACTCAAAGGGTCTATTTCTTTTGTCTCCATCGCCCAACAACAACCTATCACTTCTTCTTTTCCCGACGAAGCTCGAGCGAATGACCACTCTCCATACAAAAATCCAGGGGCTATGTTTTTTACCCCATCCCTTTGCCTCTTGCTTGCCAGGTGCTTCTTGGGAGAAGTTAGCTCGCCCGTCAAAGCACATGGCTTACCTGACAACGCAGCATGAACATGACTTCCCTATTGCGATCTAAGCACTGCACCAGTCTTAATTTTACATGGTTTCATCATATTACAGGGCTTAAATCTTCATAAATTCGCTTAGTTTCATCATATAACAACAACACAAATTATCATACATCATGTGCATCAATTATTTTCAAGAAAACATCACAATTTCACCAATTTATCATCAAACATCATAAACCCAAAACCCAAAACCCAACACAAACATATAATTATCTAAACCTTAGATTAATTATAATAACAACAATAAACTCCCCCTACCTTAGATTTCCTAGAAACAATCTATTCCTCTTCGTGTCCTACCAAAATCCCTTAGGTCTACCCGTGCCCCAACTCTCTACAATGTTCTTCTCTTTTCACGATTGCACAGAATGTGATTCTTTTCCCTCTATTCTTTGTTTAACCCTTGGACCCTTTCTATAGTCTTCCCATCTTACCCTCACTTACATCACATTATTACCAAATTACCCTCATAGCCTCTACCTCTTATTATTATTCTATTAAACTAATTAAAATAATTCCAACTAATTATTCTAATTATCCCAACTATTCTAAAAATACTCATTATCATCTTAATTCCCACTACCCCATCGTACATCACGCAAAACATCATATCAAGCATCATGTTCATCAAGACATCATATAAACATCATAAATACGTCACAAAAACTCATCTTAATTAAATCAAATAATTAAATAAATAATCTAATTATTTTATGGTGTTACAACTCTCCCCCACTTAAAAGAATTTTCGCCCTAAAAAATTATCTGAAGGAAACAAAATCGGATAAGACGTTCTCATCTGATCCTCGCATTCCCAAGTCCAACATTCACCAGCTGGTCCACCCCACAATACCTTCACTAAGGCGATGTCTTTACTTCACAATTGTTTCACTTCTCGTCCTTCTATATGCACGGGTAATGCTTCCATAGTCCGGTTATCTCTCACTTGTACATCATCCATTTGAATCACATGCAAAGGATCCTAAATGTATTTTCTCAACTGAGACACATGAGACACGTCAGGGAGATTCACAAGAGAAAATGGTAAAGTAATATGATAGGCCACCTCACCTATCTTCTTTAATATCTGATATGGACCAACAAAATATGGTGTAAGCTTTCTCGACTTCAAATCTCTACCAACACCAATCATTGGAGTGTCTCTCAAAAACACATGACCGCCTTTTTATAATTCAAGTGCATTCATCCTCTTATCATGATAACTCTTCTAACGACTCTGAGAGGCCTTCATTCTCTCTTAGATAATATTTATCTTATCAATTATCTTTTGCACAACCTCAGGTCCGAGCACAACGCTCTCGCCTGACTCATACCAACACAATGGAGTTCTACACCTCCTACCATACAACGCTTCATACGGTGCCATCCCAATACTAGAATGGAAACTGTTGTGGTATATAAACTCAATCAATGGCAAGTGGCTATCCTAAGAACCTCCTTGTTCCAACAGACAAGCCCTCAACGAATCTTCCAAATACATAATAGTCCTCTCCATCTGACCGTCTGTCTGCGGATGATATATATAACTAAACTTTATCTTAGTACCAAAAGCATTCTATAAACCTTCCTATAATTTTGAGGTAAGCCTCAGATATCTATCTGACATGATACTCGAAGGTATTCCATGAAATTTTGCAATTTCATCAATGTACATCTCAACTAGCTTGTCCATAGGATGATTAATCTTCATTCGTAAGAAATGAGTCGACTTAGTCAACCTATCCACTATCACCCAAATCGAATCATTGCCTTTAGCCATTTTTGGAAAACCCAACACAAAATACATAGAGACATTGTCCCATTTCCACTCTGGAATACTCAAAGGTTTCATAAGACCCATAGGCTTCTGATGTTCAATCTTCGACTTCTGACAAGTCAAACAAGCTTAAACAAATTTAGCGATTTCCTTCTTCATACCAGGCCACCAAAATAACTTCTTCAAGTCTTGATACATCTTTGTAGCCCCAGGATGAATACTTAACCCAATTTGATGTCCTTCTTCAAGGATACTTCTCTTAAGTTATGGAATATCTGGAACACACTCTCTAACTCCTAACAACATCATACCATTATCATAAACTTTGAACTCACCTCCATTACCTTGGTTAATCAAGGTCAGCTGGTCAACCAATTTCAAATCAGACTTCTGACCTTCTTAGATTTCTTCTAAAATACCACTAGTCAGTTTCAACATTACCAACTTCACACTATAGGGAGCCTCTTCACATACTAAGCTCATATCTCTGAACTTTTTGATCATTTCCAACTCCCGAACCATAAACATCGACATATGTAACGACTTCCTACTCAACACATCAGCCACCATATTTGTGTTACCTGGATGGTAATTCAGATCAAAGTCATAATCCTTTAACAATTCAATCCACATCCTTTATCTCATATTTAATTTATTTTGATCAAATAAGTACTTCATACTTTTATGATTGCTGAACACTTAAAATTTAGAGCAAAAAAGATAATGTCTCAAAATCTTTAACACAAACACCACAAGTGCTAGTTCTAAGTCACGCGTAGGATAATTTCTTTCATGAAACTTCAATTGCCTAGAATCATAAGCAACAACCTATCCATTTTTCATTAGCACACCACAAAGAACTATCTTAGACGCATCACAATACACCACAAAATATTCACTCGGATTAGGCAAACTTAATACCGGGGAAGTCGACAACTTCTTCTTCAATTAAATAAAACTTCCTTTACAAGCGACATCCCACACATAAGCTTGACCCTTTCGAATCAACTGAGTTAACAATAATTCCAAACTATAGAATCCTTCAATGAACCTTCGATAATAACCAGCTAAACAAAGAAAACATAAAATCTTAGTCGCAGACCTTAAAGTCTCTCATTGCAACACTACATCAACTTTGGAAAGATCCTCAACATTCCCACCACTAGAAATCACATGGCCAATGAAACTCACTTCCTTAAACCAAAACTTGCACTCCGACAACTTTGCATACAACTTATTTTCCTTCAGCACTTGCAACATAATATGCAAATTCTCCGCATGTTCTTCCTCAGAATTGGAATAAATCATAATATCGTCAATGAAAACCACAACAAACTTATCTACATACGAATCCAAAGTTCTATTCATATATTCCATGAAAACACCTGGATCATTAGATATACCAAATGTCATCATAGTGTACTCATAACGACCATACGTCGTTTGAAAAGCAGTCTTTGGAATATCATCTAATTTAACATGAATCTGATGATAGCCTGACCTCAAGTCAATCTTGCTGAAAATAGAGCACCTACTAACTGGTCCATCACATTATCAATCCTCGAAAGTTGATACTTATTCTTAATCGTCACTTTATTCAAATTCTTGTAGTCTACTCATAATCTCATACTTCCATCTTTCTTCTTGACTAACAACGCAGACGCACCCCATAGTGAAACACTCAGTCGCACGAACTTCTTCTCGAGCATCTCTCCTAGTTGTTTCTTCATCCCGCTCGGCTCGTAAGCTGACATTCTATAAGGAGCCATTGATTCCAGACTTATACCTGGGACCAAGTCTATAGAAAACTCCACTTCACATTTAGGGGGGTAAATCACTTATATCGTCTGGAAACACCTCTAGAAATTCACAGACAACAAGTAATTCAACACTCGCAGCTTCACGATTAACTTGCAGTGACACAAACATTTCAAATATCAGGGCTTCGTCTCCCATAAGTTTATTCACTTTATTAGAAGACAACAACCTCAATTCTCCATTATCACCAAACTTAAGGAACCTCAAAGTATTACGATAACAATTGATGTGAACATAGTTGAACTCCAACTAGTTCATCCCAAGAATAACATCAATTAGGTGTAAGGGAAGACATACCAAATCCATCACAAAACTCTTGCCATAGATAGTCAAAGGATATTTAAAACAAACACAACATTTTTGCACATCATTATGCTAATGTTGCACAGCCTGAGCAACAGCCTGCAAAGCAGCAGCAATCACAAAATTGTTTCTTCAAGCCATTCTACACAGTGAAAACTAATGTCTGGAACACGTATTGACAATGTACTCACACTAATAAACCGATAGGACATGCACACCATAATAAAACCTAGTCGGACGTTCCGACCTTCTTTGAAACCACTAATGTAACATCCTTCTAACCCAATGAAAAATTCACGAATAATTATAATATTAAATCAAACATATATCACAAACAAGGATGTCACGCCTTCATATAAACATCATGTAATAAATATCCTTCTCCGTAACACGGGTTTTTAAATAATTTATAGCAATACTTTTTTTAAAAGATCAACAACATCACTCAAACTTCACAGTGGAAATCATAGTCTCAAATTAACTTCACCTGGTTCATCAATATAAAAACCTTTTTGGTCAATATCACAAGTCAACCTCAAAAATATATCCATCATAATAAAACTCACAAGAATATGTTTATCAAATCAACCAAAACTTCAATTAAAGCATTTCCCACCCGATGTTACACTATCAGAGCAAGACCACTAGCATTAACGGAAATAAACAATTAACTCCAAGTTATCCTGAAACCTCTATGAGCTATTCTTGGTTACTTGCAAGTTACCCACGTATAAAGGCAACATTTCCAAGCAGAAAGGGTGAGTAAATCATAATCATTATAAAAGACATAAAAAGTAAATATAGTAGTTATACACAACGACAAGAAACACCGCATCATCGAAACCTCATGTATTAATCACACCTTCACAACATCATCAATTAATAATCATCAATAAACCAATCATTAATGCACGCATATCACCAAAACATCAATTAACAAATCCTCATGAAATGTCACGTATAATGAAATGCAACTTCATTAGATTCATGTATGTGGTACTAAAAATTCACTAATGACACAATCACCATTTTCTTCAAATATCCCACCAATAAGATCGATTCAAGCTTGGAACTAAAGCATATCATAAATTGAACCCAATACACACTATGGGTTTGAAGCCATCAATGGACTACTCGTCCTACAACTTCACTGGACTAAGGTCCTAACAAATCATCACTGGGCTCGGCCCTAACATATGCCACACATGATACATAACATCTTAATAATAACTTTACCATGGCTAGTCAAAAAACATCATCATTCATAAAATGATCCTAATATTATGACATGTATCATGTTACACACATCATAATAGAATAATCACAAAATCTTCTTATTCATCAATGTATAGTTACTAGAAAAACACTCCATATGACCCATTTTATTCCACCAAAGTATAGTTCATCGCGTAAGCTTACTAACGCTTCGAACAACGTGTCAAACTAAGTCTTGAAACTCAAGTTAGGACACTAAAAAAATGCTATTGTTATCCATCGCCTTGTGCTCGCCCAGTGAAGCAGGATGCTCGTCAGAGGCTTGCCCGACGATGTGGGGGCGACAACACCATCCTCATACAAAACTCTGGGGGTCTATTTTCTTTTTTCTCCATCGTCCAACGAAGTACTTGGCTCGCCCGACGATAACCTCTCGCTTCTTCTTCACCCGATGAAGCTCGAGCGAGTGACCACCCTCCATACAAAAATCCAGGGGTTATGTTTTTCACCATATCCCTTTGCCTCTTGCTTTCCTGGAGCTTCTTGGGAGAAGTTCTGTCGCCCGGCGAAGCACATGGTTTGCCCGACGATGTAGTGCGAACATGATTTCCCTGTTGCGATATCTACATTGCACCTGTCTTATTTTTACACGATTTCATCATATTACAAGTCTCAAATCTTCATAAGTTCACTTAGTTTTATCATATAACAACAAAACAAATTATCATACATCATGTGCATCAATTATTTATAAGAAAACATCACAATTTCACCAGTTTATCATCAAACATCATATTAACACCATCAACCCAAAACCTCTACACAAACCTACAATTATCTAAACCTTAAATCAGTTATATTAACAACGATAAATTCCCTTTACCTTAGATTTCCTAATAGAAATCTATTCCTCTTCGTGTTCTACCGAAATCCCTTAGCTCTTCCAGTGCCCTAGCTCTTCACAAAATGTTCTTCTCTTTTCATGATTGCACATAATGAGACTCTTTTCCCTCTATTCCTTGTTTAACCCTTGGAACCTTTCTATGGTATTCCCATATTACCCTCACTTACATCATATTATTATCACCTTGCCCTCTTAGCCTCCACCTCTTATTATTATTCTATTAAAATAATTTCAACTAATTATTCTAATTATCCCAACTATTCTAAAAATATCCATTATCTTCTTAATTCTCACTACCCCATCGTACATCACACAAAACATCATGTCAAGCATCATGTTCATCAAGACATCACATTAACATCACAAATACATCATAAAAACTCATCATAAATAAATCAAATAATTAAATAAATAATATAATTATTTTGGGTGTTACAACACCACTATTCCCAATGCCATCCGATCATTTCTCATGATGTCTCCTAGTTTCTATGGCGTGGGACTCTAACCAGCCTTACTAACTCTTCCACTTATAAACTTCGTGACAATCATTACTTTACAAGTGGGTGCCACCCGTCCATCATCAACGACTTCAATAAGTCTATAAATAACCTTTCATGCTTATTGTCTTTTTTTCTTCTTCCTTCACGAACCTTTTCCTTGCAACTTTCAATAGAAAAACTTCTTTGCTTGTTTCTTTCTCTTCTACGCATATATTGATATGGCCTCTTCTACTCTAAAGCAATTGAGCACATGTAATAACCCCATAGACTTCGCTCTCACAGAAGAAGAAGGTTTACAAGACATTCCTCAACCACCTTCTACTGATGCATTTAAAGTAGAAAAATGGCAGAAGTATATGCCTATACCTTTCGTGGTGGCTGAAAAGTTATTTGTATTTCACGAACCGTATCTAGATGCAAGGTCTCACCCTTACAAGGTACACTGATACTTTCCTTTTTTTTCTCCTGCTTCCACGTCTACCTACGAAAAGTTTCCTCTCGATGTGAAATTTCTGAAAAACCACTAGGACTTTTTGACCCATACCTACTCTTGGTAACAAGTCTTGGCTTATGTGGCTCAATAAAGTGCAAGTGAATAAGGAGGCACAATAAAAGGAAAATGGTATTTTTGACGCCATCCAACTATCCATAGCTGCTCAAGGGATAAATCCTAGCATGATTCTTGCTTCGATTTACTTCTGAGAAGGTTCGACCAACACCTTTCAATTTCCTTTTTGGATGATGACTCCTACCCTGTTCGACGTTACTACTATTACGTGACTCTAAAATTTAGGTGAAACCTTCTACGCTACATTGTCGACCAACTTTTAGTTCAACTTCAGCAGACCTAGTCTCCACCAATACATCAAATATCATCATGTCAAAGACAATGAAAATGTTGATGAAATAGAGCACATTGCATTTTCTAAAATGTTGGCTCCCATATTATTTATTCTGCCCAGGCTCTCTATAGGTGGCTAAGGGTTACATCAACTTAGCCATCTAAATTCATGAAGGTTAAAAAATCTCTCTGGGTAAGTTGCTATCGGCTTTTTTATACCAATCTCTAGGCCACACCTTTATTAGAATCAGGACTCTCCCTAAAATGGATAAAGCCCCCATTCTCTCTGGTCCCTTATGGCTATTTCAACATTGGCTGAATGTTACTTTCAAATATCTCGTGGGTCACCCTATTTCTAAATACTTCATGCGTTTGCCTAGTAATCAACCCATTGAAGGTATTCAAATAGATTTGACTACCCCTTAAGAAAATTTGAACAAATTTAAAATTTTAAAATATATCAACCTATTCCTCAAAGCCAACTTCATTTCTGACATGACCCCTTTTACAAGTTGACACGTTGGCCCCATCTGGTTCAAAACCCCTTTTCCTGGTGTCTCTCCTCCCGCTGATGCTCAATCAAATGTTGTGCATAGAGCATTTTTGACTCAGACTCTCATTTATTTCTGGATTGTCACTAGGTCTAACAGTTATGGCTTCACTCGATATCAACTTAATTTGGTAGAACACTAATATGGTCTTAGTCAAATGTTGCCCAAATCCCTTTATTACTACTATACTGATATTTGTTGGGCAGGACGTAATATTTCTGCTGAGAAACACCATGATTGTCTTCTATTAAACATGAAAACTCAAACTTTGGAACTTCTGACATTCCATTTTCGACAATCTTTCTTTACGACTGCTGAGTTCAACACATAGTGGTCCAAATATCAAGAACAACATTTCTCTGCAGCCTCCTTCTTGCAGAGACTCTCAGAAGCTTTCGACTTAATTGAAACACAATCAAATACTTTGAGAGGTATGTTTTCAATAACTTTGATCACCTTATCAATTTTCCCTTGCAGCAATGTTGTTTATCTTTATCATTCTTTAGGTTCCACAATGGATCCTGCATACCCCACAATAAAAATTCCCAGCGACACTCAAGAGACATCAATTACTGTTGTCGAAGCGGACCCTAACAATTAGGTACCTTTTATTTCCTCCCTACTTGTTTACCGAAAGATTCATCTAACATTGTTTCTTTTTCAGATTTGCAAAAGATCGTCGATTATCACTCTTGACTCTGTCCAACTCCCAAAGAAAAATAAAAACAACAGACCTTCCAATCAGGTATAAAGAGTCCTTAATTTTCCTATTCTTTTATGTCGGAGCTTATCTAAATCATCTCATTTTAGGTTCTTGAAATGCCACTTCCCTCCATTGGATGAGAAATAAATTTCCATGGTGAACTCACTCAGATTTTTCCCTATCTAAGAGTGCCAACTCTGACCAAACCAAAAAAGGCTTCCAAGAAAAGAGTTATGTTGCGTAGCGCTGCTCAATAATCTACCCTTCTAATTCCTAATGTATCTGAAGAATAAAAATCTCCATCCAGCTCTCCACCCAAAGAACTAGATTCTCCTAGATTCCCCTACAACAATAGCACATTGATATCCCTAAGTTATCAATCATTCTTATTCGGACTAAAAAAATTTGAGTTTCCGATTTTATGTTAACTTTTATTTCGGCAACAAGGTGAGACACAAACAAAAATATTGGATAAAGATCCTTCTTTGGACCCTGCTCATGTGGATGAAAACATTACTCTGAGTCCTCAAAGACAAGATGATTTTGTTGACATGGCTGGTTCCGCGGAAAATATTCCTTAGTCGCACCCTGAAAACACTACTAAAGAACCCCGACCTATTACAACTGAAAAAGCTAGCCTTTAAGAGCCCAATTTTCAATCCTCTGTTGCTGAAGGTGACCCATTTCACAACATCCATGATGTTGACTCCAATAGTTCCCTTAGTCAAGAGGAAATACTGGCCATGAAGAATCAAAACCCAACTAAAACCCTAAGACGACATCAGAAGCTTCGACATGTGTCATTGGACTCTAACACTCCTAATTTGACCGTCATTGCTGAGGTTGATTCCAATGTTAAGCTCAAGCTACAAAAAATTAAAACTTATCTCTCTGAGGGTGATTTTCTCATTGTGGTCAAAGAAGAAGCTGGCCTAGGAAGAGATATTCTGAAGCTGATTGATGAACTTAATCATTATGATCTTCCCGAGTCCATTGCTCATTATTTTATTGAGTTTAAGACTTTCTTTAGTCAACTTAATTGAGATTTTTTAATTATAAATAAGGATTACCTCCAGATTAAGAATAAAATCAATGAAATGGCTCGGGAGTGGGATTTCAGTGAAGCTTGCAAGAAAAAATTGACTCAATTTGAGGCCAAGAAGAAATAATGTTTCTACAAATACCAAGAAATCGACATCGGAATTTCTTGCAATCAAGCCTAAACTAATGAACTTAATAAGAAAATTGAAGAAGCCAATAAGAGGAAGGCTGCCGTCGATGTTGGCGAAAATTCCCCCAATAAGGAATAAATCAACAATGAAGCCCTGAAGGACATCTCTCACAATGAAAAAGCTCTAAAACTCAAAGAAACCATTGAAACAATCAAGAAGAGAAAATCCCTCCTGGACCAAAACATATTTTATGAACAAGCTCACTTTAAAGATTTCAGATCCAACTGCCCAGCTTAACTACTTCTTTCAGATGCTTGTATGACTATTTGGCCTTTAAGGCTTTGACATTGCCTATGTTTGTAATTTTTTTTTAACTTATAGTTACCATTTTTGCTTATTCCATTTTGGTGACAAATATATATATATATATATATATATATATATATATATATATATATATATATATATATATATATATATATATATATATATATATATATATATATATATATATATATATATATATATATATATATATATATATATATATATATATATATATATATATATATATATATATATATATATATATATATATATATATATATATATATATATATATATATTATGTTTTTTATTCTATGGTAATCTGAACCTCTTGAAGCATAGGTTTATATTTTTTCAAATATTTCCCATTTACTTTAAGGATTCTTTAATCGAAACCTAGTTCTTCGATCTCATAAGTGTTATTTGTGAATGCCTTTATAACTTGGAATTATCCCTCCCAATTTGTTGACCATTTCCCCAATTTTCCATCTCTTCGATCGATTGGTAGAATTAATTTCCAAACATACTCACCTATCGAGAACATTTTTGCTTTTACTTTTTTATTAGATGATCTTGCTTGAGAAAAATAAGGTGTGAAGGTTATCAATTTAAAGCCCATTTCAACTACGAATTCTTGCATCTTTCGACCAATAAACACCGACCCTTGGTCTGTAGTTATGGTTTTGGGAATTCTAACCCTTTAGATTATGTGTTTTTGAATGAACTAAATTATTGTCCCTTAGTCCACATTAACCAAAGGTATGGCTTCTATCCATTTGGTGAAATAATCTATTCCTACCAGGATAAACTTATATTGTTTCGATGAAGCTGGTCGAATTTCACCTACGATGTCCAAAGCCCATCCTTGAAAAGGCCATGGTTTAACAATTGCGTGCAATTCACTTGGTGGCACATGTTTAATGCATGCATGCTTTTGACACTCTTAAGAGCCTTTGGCGAAATTGATGTAGTGTTTTAACATGCTTGGCCAATATACACCCTATCGAAATAACAACCATTTCATTTTATGGACATCTTGGTGAGCACCATAAGTTCTACTACAAACTTCAGATACCGCCATATACGCTTATATTTCTCCCAAGCACTTGAGTAATATACCCTCAGGGGTCTTCTTGAATAATTCATTTCTCATACAAACATAGCTCAATGCCCTGTATTTTGTTTTCCCATCAATACTTCCGACTGAATTTTTTAAATACCTTACAATTGGCTTTTTCCAGTCTTTATCCAACAAATTGTCAATGGCAAAAATTTCAATATCCAACAAATTATCAATGGCAAAAATTTCAAAATTTTTTCCAGACTATGATCTGCCCCCAAGCTTTTGGGATTTACACATTTGTAGGAGGCATCAAGATGACTTTCTCCCTTACTTCGACAAACTCCTTGAGCTTGTCTGTCGACACCTTATATCCAGACGTAATTTACGATAACTCATTAGCCTCTTGATTCTCTATCCTAGGTACTTGTGTAATACTTGCCACTTTAAAGCCTTCCAATATTCGATTCACAATCGCAAAGTATATCAATAAATGTTCCTTGATACACTTATACTCTAGTGTGATTTGTTTGATCACCAACTCTGAATCGCCCTTTATCTCGATTTTGGTCGCGCCCGAATCTCGTAAGACTTTGAGTCTAGTGATTAAAGCTTCATATTTTGCCTCGTTATTGGAACACTTTCCATCAACTCTACACTTGAATTTTGTTGGAATCCCTTTTGGAGAGATGATCAAAACTCATACAACAATTTCATTCTTATGGCTTGACCTATCGAAATATAATTTCCAAGGATTCGTGTCTACCATATTCACGGATGGCTCAACTATTGCGTGACCCACAATAAAGTCTGCCACAATTTGGAAATTCATGGCTTTTAAAGGAAAATAAGACAAAGAAAAATCAGTTAATTCTAGCGCCGACTTCTCAATTTGACTATGTAATATGGGCTTAGACAACATATGTTTAATAACATCAAAGTGAAACTAAATGTAAACATCAATTGGCTTAATATATTGCTTTAATTTCATACATGAGAAGTACAACCATAGGCAAAAATTTTCAATTAAACTATACCTAGTTTCTGCATGTATCAATACTCGACTAAGGTAATATATGGGTCTTTCGAAACCATTATCCCCCTCTTGGGCTAACATGCTTCCTATTGTCCATTCAGACGCAGCTATATACAATCTCATGTTTTTGTTCTGACTACGTGGAAGTAAGATATGAGGATTTGTTAGATATTGCTTGATTGCGTCGAAAGCCTCTTGCTGTTCTTCTCTCTATTAGAATTCACTTTCTTTTTTTATCCGGAGCAATGGTGAGAAAACTTTCATTTTTCCACTTAGATTTGATATAAATCTCCTCAAGAAATTTATTTTCCCCAATAAAGACCGCAATTGTTTCTTTGTCAAAGGAGGCTTGAGATCCAAAATTTATTTTGTTTTGTTTTAATTGAACTTGATGCCTTTTTATGCACTGCAAAGCCTAATAAGTCTTCTGCATGCACACCGAAAGCATATTTTAGAGGATTCATTTTCAATCCATATTTTCTCATTCTTCCGAATGATCGTCGAAGATGGTCTAGATAACTACTTTCAGACGACGCTTTAATTACAATAACATAAATATAAATTTTCATAAAATGCTCTATGAAAATCATGGAATATGGCATTCATGACCCTGTGATAGGTTGTTTCGGTGTTTTTTAAACTGAAGGGAATCACAACCTATTCATAAGTCTCCAAGGCCCTTGGACATCAAAGCACCATTTTGGGCTCATCCTCATCTGCTATAAAAATATGGTTATAGCCTGAATATCCATCAAGCATGCTCAAGTATTCAAAACATATGGCTGAATCGACTAACATTTCTGCCACTAGCATCGAATACTCATCCTTAAGAGTCGCTTTATTCAAATCAATAAAATCTATGCAAACTCTAAGAGTTCCATTTTTCTTAATAACATGAACAATATTTGCTAACCATTCGACATACCTTGAAGTTATGATGAAATTGCTCTTGAGTAGTCTTTCAATCTCTTATTTGAATTTCAATGTGATCTCTGGGGAAAATATCTAAGGATTTTGTGTTACTGGCCTTTTCCCTTGTTTGATAGGAAGGCGATGCTCCACTACGCTTTGAGTCAGTCCGAGCATTTCACCATAGTTCTACACAAAGAAATCTTTGTACTCTTTCAATAGTTTAACCAATTGAACCTTCATTTTTTACTCAACATTCGTACTGATGTAAGTTGGTCTCTTCGTCACACCATCTCCTATATCCACTTCTTGTAAAGGATCATGGGCATGCATTCTCTGCACTGAATTCAATGGGTCTCTTTCAAACCCAAAAGGCTTAATATCATAGATACAATCTAGCCTCTGACTTTCTATAGCTGATGCTTGGCCCCCAACGACCTTCTAGATTTTTTGATCTGGCTTCGACAGCCAAATTCTATAACTTCTTATCTTTTAAGACCGATTTTTATGTGTATCCGACAACATAGGCCGAAATTTGAGCCAAGCTTTCTAACATACTGGTCATCATCATCGACCACAGACCACCTCATAGGTGGATTCGACTCCCATGGTATCACTGGTTCTTCAATGTCCCAAGTGATTCCATAGTCGAGATTCAAACTTAGAAAACATTTTGCATTTTCTTCAGGAGTGTGAACCTCATCATAAAAAGGCGCTACATTTTCCAAGTGTTGGTCGAAATATTTCTTTCCACCTTTACTCTCATCAATTTTGTAATAACTCTGTTCAGCCTCTATATTCTCGAGAACACCATCTGTTCTCCCAGTGGATATCATTTGGTGCAGGGTTGATGGAACTACCCTTATCTCGTGGCTCCATTCACATCCCAACAATAGATTAAAATTGGATTTGGAATTTATTACCATGAAGAGTGTCGACATGGTGGTTGTACCGACAACCAATTCGACCCAGAAAACTCTTAGTATGCTACTGATTTTTCCTTCATAATTGGATAAAGCCATGTTATATGGTCGAAGATCGGTACCACACTTTCCCATTTTCTTGAACATGGCATAGGGCATTAGGTTCACAGATGCCCCCTATTGACAAATAATTCATTCACTGACATATCATCCACCACCCTTATGAATAAAGGCTTAAGGTGACATAACATGCATGTACTTGGCTTCTTGAATACAACTTTTTGGTTCTCCACCACACCACTATTCATGACATAGTAGCATAATGTCCTCTCATAAACTGCTTAATTTGGCACATAATCTTCCTTATTTTCAGATACTTCTGACACTCAGTGTACTCCGTAGTAAATACAGACACAATGCCACATTTAATGATGAAATCTTCGCCATAGAAATTTCCGAACATGTCATCCACGAGAGGATTATACTCATCTTCCTCATATTCAAGAAGAGGCTTATATTCCTCTTCCTTTTCATCTTCAGTCATGTGAGTTTATTCTGAACTTTGTGTTGCCACCACTTCCTTATTACCTAAAGGTGTTATTCTCATTGCCAACCTCTAATTCGTGGTGATATTTTATTTTTCTCTAAATCTATGTTTTAGGTAACTTTTCTTATGAACTGAAGTTTCGACAGATTCAATATCTCCCACGAGCTTCAGACTTTCGACCGACCTTACAGTTTCTACGTTCTTAGGAATTTCGATAACCTTCATCTGTGATATCTAGGATTCTTTCGCAGATTTCTTATTTCTATGATATTTCCTCCACTACGTTCAGGTCATCGGGTTCTTCCCATTATAATTATCATACACCTGATATCCATTGGGCTCCAACCTTTTCTCTTGAGCCTTAACTTCCTGAACCACCACTATCCACTTTGTCCTTTTCCCTCCTTTTTGATTTACCAGTTCCACCCATTTTTCTAGTGGGATATCTGATGGAGTACGAAAGGTTTTATGTCAAGGCTGTTGAAATAGCCTCCTATATTCTTCATTGTGTTGAGGGATTCTCTCTTTGTGTAACACAAACCTTGGTACTAGAGGCTTCTCTTCCTTGAAAGCCTCTTTTGCTGCAGCTTCGTATCTTTCAGCCGTTTTTGTGTCATACATAATATTACACCTTGGGCACAATATGGCCTTTGATCCATTCACTTTTCATTTTTCCTGGAAATCAACTAAACTTTCCTCAGGTTAAGGAGAAATTGCTGGTAACTCATCTTCTATCTTCACGCCAAAGCCTTCAGTAGCTTCTACCATCATAACTACATAGTTGAAACCCTCAGTAGCTTCAAACATCATGCACTCGAAAGGTTCTGCATATAGAGCCTCTTCATCTTTCAACAAATTAATGTCCACCTACATCTTTGGCTTTTCGCCAAATTGAAGTCTGCCTTCTTTTAGAGATTTCTACACCAAATCCCTGAAAAGAACACATTGAGATGTTTTATGACCAAGAAAGTTATGAAATTTTCAGAATACCATTTTCTTCTTTTTCTCTAGTGGAGGATTCTTTAGGCCCCGAGGCACAATAATTTGATCATCAGCTACTAACAAATTGAATATTTCATCACACTTGGTTATATCAAAAGTGTATGTTTTTGTGATGGTTTTACCACTTTTCTCTGTTTTTACGGGATTCTTCCCGTTTAATGGCCTCAATGGTTTACAAGCATAAGGAGACTCGGGATGGAGTTCAACCACATTAACCTTGATTTCTTCGACTAACTCATCAACGTCAGAAAAATATTCTTCAGTGGAAACATAAGTAACCTTCCATTTCTTTTGCTGACTTTGGCTTTCTCAGCTTTCAAGTGTTCGATTTGTCAAACCTTAATACCTAATTATGCCATATCTCGCAAGTATTGAGTATCCAACTTTTTCCTAATTGAATAGTCTAGGCCATTCTCATCCATTTTGACTAATTCATGCTCAGATACTTGAGTAAAGAATATTATATTCAAAAGTATGAACCTCTTCAAGTACTGGTCGAAGGACTCAATGGATTTTTGTTTGACGCCAGCAAGCTCTACTAGACTTGTTTTTTTTATTTCCCCATGTAAAATTGTTCATGGAACAATTTCTCTTGGTCCCACATATGGATCGATTGGGGAGGTAACATTGTAAATCAGATAAACACATTTTTCGATAGGGAACTTGGAAAATATTTCAGTTTCAGATACTCATTATTGGCTATATCTCTAGCTTCAGTTTAATATATGGAAACATCCTCAACAGTGGAGTCTTCTATATCCCCTATAAACTTGGTGAATTTAAGGACCTTCTAACCAATATGTAGTTTTGTTTGTAAAATTTTTTTGGTAATAGAGAAGAATTAGTAGGCCTCTGAGAGCCAGTATTCATTCTGTTTGGAACCATAACTTGTTCGACAATAGCTTTTGTGTTTTATTCTCCAGCCATTGCATCACGTCGAACCTTCCTGACCACTTGGTCGACGTTTTAGTTTTGATTTACTATCACCATTTGGGGTTGTTCAATAACCACTGGTGTAGGTTCGATGCACTGGGGAATCTTTAGCTCTTGATCGATTATCTCGTCAACCATTTCTTCTTACTTCATTGGCTCTTCCGGTGGAGGTGGCACAACATGTCGAACTGGCGCTCTAGGGGCACCAAGAAAATCACCAATACCAGTCATTTGAGTTGCCAATATTTGGCAACTCCACATCGAAGTCTTGATTAATGGTATCAATATGATACTCATCTATTAAGTGAGAATGTTGACCATTTCGTGATTACTTTCATCCATTTGTTGCCTCATAACTGCAACGGAACTTGGGGTGAAAGTGGGTATTACTTGTGTGAAAAACTCAATCTAGTTGAAAGAACAAACTGACTTCCCATAGGCCCTAATGCGTGATAAAGGGAAAAATGTTGATGCTGAATTTGCAACAAATCTTGAAACACTATTATGCAAGGCTACCATCATTGATGTTGGAATTTCATACACTCGTTTCCCAACACCACAGGTAGGAATTGCGAAACTAGGCACATATTTCCCTACAATATTGACCACGTTTGGTCTTGAAGTCACTGGCTGACTCGTAATGATTGGCATGCTTGTTGTTGTTGAGACACAACCAAATAGCTTAAACCAACACTTGATGCAACACTGGTATTTCCTCCTGGGCGTTGTTCCCCATATGGATTTCTAGGATCTACCATTTTTCTATCACTCCTCAATCCCATGCACAGATTCAGATGAACTTGGGACGCACTTAACACAAACGTGTTCCACAACGTCTGCCAATTTGTTCATAAGAGTTTCTCACAAACAATTTCTAGCCTCTTACTTAAAGGTTAATTACAGGACTAGCTACAAGAGTCCTAGACTTAGTGTTAAGTTTGGAATTGTGTTCTGGGATTAGAAAGCAGAAAAAGGTAAAAAACAAAGATAAAGATAAATTTTCAAGAATGTTAAACAAGACAGAAAACTTGTAGTAAACTTCTTTGAACTTAAATATGGACAAAAGCATACATTTTTCAGAAGTGACTCGTTTCTCTCTTGATGCATATACTTTGAGTGTTTTCTTACAATGTTACAAAATGAGACCTCTTACATGAATGAAAAAACTTGCTTAAATAAACAAACAAAAGTAACTTCTTATCCTACACGTTCGATGGTGTTGTACCCCAAAATTTTCCCTCTCATTTTACTCAAGACATGTCCATTGAGATCCCTAACTTGCCCTAGGATGACTAAGAATCGATCTGACAAATTCTCCTCCTAAGGCAATAAACCTCTAACTAGGGTTTAAGTTTTCATCAAGATGTGTGAGCTCCAATGGTCTTAAATTTTTTACATGGTCCTAATATGTCCTCAAGGTTATCCATGCCAAAATTCATGCCCTATACAACAAGTTTGCTCAGTCAACTGTTAAAATACTTGAAAATCAATTGTACTAGGTCAAAAGTCAACTGTGGCCTATATACAGTCAAACTTTAAGATTTTTTTGTAAATATCAACATTTTGAAGTGATTTCCATCATTTTATCAAGGGTTGATCATGATTCCTAAAGAAATGCTCCTAACTCATCGAAAGTCAAAAATGGTAAATGAGGGTTTCTATAGGAAAAGTCAACCAAACTTTGACCAGCCATAACTTTCTCATACTTTGTCAAAATGTTTTACACCAAAGCTCATTTTGAAGAGAATCCAATTCCCTACAACTTCTCTTCAGCCCTCAAGATCAAGAAATGCCCCAGTTAAAAGATACAAGCTCAGACATTATAGGTCCTTTCAAAAAGTCAATAAAAACACCTTTTGGGTCAAAGCTCCTTACATGAACATGGAAGATTCCAAATGAAACCAAATGGGTGGTTTAGAGGACATCCTAAGCTCTCTAAAAAGTCCAAGAACACCCTCATAGGTTTAAAATTGAGAGAGATGTGTATTGCTAAAGTTGACCAATTTTTGAAAAAATGCACAAAAGTCAATATGAGCAAATAGGATCTTTTGAACTAATGGCCGTGGGTTTTGGATATCAAACATATCCATGGACTTATTCAAGACATTTAAATCCATTATTATATTTTTATGAGATTTATTTTTATTTATTTGAATTTTCATTCATTTAAATATTAATAAATCAAATAAAATAGTAAAAAGATGAATTAAATCCTAAAGATTTGTTTTATGGTCATATCATGAGTCTAAAATTAGAAGAGTAAGTCATGAATTCGTGTGAAAGTTGATTGGAGAGAAAAGAGAAAGTTTTGGCCAAATGTAGAAACATAAAATTCTAAGATGCAAATCAAATCCCTTCTATCCAATTGTGATACGGTGGCAGTTCTGACTTGAGGTTTTGCGTTTGTTTTCGCACTTGTTCGGTTTAGCAAGAGTCTCCACGGACTTTTATTTTATCCTAAGGAAAGGTCAAAAAGCACAGGAAAGACCTTTTAGATGTTTTCGTGGGTTCGGGGGGTAGATTATGAAAAGGGAAGGTGCTAGCACCCTTTTCATCCATGGTTATCCACGGGCTCTTAGTTACTTGTCTTAGATCACTTGCCTTTGCTTTTCAATTGTTTTGAAAGGGTGCTTTGTGTGTGTGGTTTTGAAAAAGATGCCTTGTCTAGGCAACCTTTGTAATGACTCTTGTTTTGAGTATATACAAAGGTGTATGTCTTTTTGAAAAGATGTTTCAATGTTTTGAAAGTTGTTTTGAAGTTGTGTTGTGGAGTGTGTTTTGAAAAATGGCAAGGATGTTTTGCAAGATTTTTGATCAAGTAACTAAGAGCTATCTACCCTAATTTTACTCAAAGATCTTTCTCATGTTTTTTAACCCTTTTAACAGTGTTGTTTCACCATTGTATTTGGTGAACAACCTTGTGTTAGGATGTTTAAACGGGACAGGCGCGGGTCATCGTATACAATCATTGAAGGCAACTTGTGAGACGCTCTAGCAATTTTTGTAAGGGACAAGATCGTTTTATCGAATGCAACATCGAGGGTCATTGAGGGACTACGATCTTTGTTTATCGAAGGGACGTTTGCTAGAGTGTCTCATACTCGAGGGACATGATTTCATTTTCCGAGGCAACAAGCGAGGTTACCCTAGAGGTGCAAGTGTGAATGGTGTATTGATTTTCATGCATTTGTCATGTATTAGGTTATCTAGCGGTTGATTTTGAATCTTCGCATACAAACCCTAATTACTATACAGTATATGAAAGGTGATAAATTGCGGGAATTTAAAGTCTAAGTTATTACAAACAAGTATTCGGGGATGGGGGTACAAATGTTTACAAATGGGGATGAGTCTTATCAGAATAGTAATGTCCAAATATTATTTACAACCAAATCGAATCGTCGCATTCTCAATGTAAAAGTATAACAAGGTATAAGAAAATAAAGAGAATCAAAAGCATTGTATGATGCATATGGTTATTTACAAATGATCAAATGAAAATTAAGTGTCATTATTTTTGTATTTTTGTTAATGCTTATATAAACAAAAAGTTTTTAAATAAAAAATTATTTAACTTAATAAGAAAATCTATTATTTATGTATTTTTTTTATTAAAGGGAAACAAGATTAAAAGAAAAAGATAATTATCTCTAAAAAAAGATGAACAAAAATTAATTAGTATTGTTAAAAAAGGGAAAGAAAACTAATTAAGGTTAGTTAGTAAACAATTAATAAGTTAATAAAAAAAGATTTTTGAAGTTTTTTTGAATGGGTTTGGGCCTAAAAGCAAAAAAGAAAAAGACCAAGAGGGGGTGTGTGTGGCGCCAGAATTTAATGGGCTTAGTGATGGTTTGCTGGGACAGGCCCAAATGACACTTGACCAAGTTTTGTTAGGGTTTTCGTTGCTTTGCTCAGAACTAGGCTTGCAGTTTGAAACAGTGCCGCTCTCCTCTCATCTTCTTCGCCTCTTCATCGCTCTCAACAGAGCCACTGATGCCCCCTCCCCTCGCCTTAGGCCACCAGACGCCACCTCCAATCTCTCCTACCCGCGATTGTATAATGCGATGATTCAAAAAAGGTATTATTTTCTTCTATTCTGGACGCGTTTTAGGTTTAGATTTTAACCTTGCATGTTATTGTTTCACAGTGTTTTAACCATGGATGTTTTGGTGTGAGATGTAGAAAAATAAAGAGGGAAAGGATACCTTGGTAACTTCGTCTTTGGGGAAGCGATGGAGAGGGAGTTTGGACGGCGACGCTCTCAGGTGGCCGGAGGTGGGAGGCACGTGATGATGATGCTGGCTTTTCTGATATTTGTACTTTTCTCTTCGTTTTGTGATGATAATATTCTGAAAACGCTGTTTTGATTTTGTTGATTCTGATGATGAGTTTGTCTCTGAAGATTGTTAACTTCTGAGTTTTTCTCTTCTTCTTCTGATTTTCTGAATGTTGGCCTTGGTGATGTACTTTGATTCTGAGAATGTTTGTTATGTATTTGATGATGTTTGATGATGAATTGCTGAGAACACTTATTTGCTATTATTGTTGTTTGGTTTTGATTATACTGACTCTATGATGAACTCTTTTTCTGAGAATGCCATTGTTGTTGTGATATTTGGTTTGGGTTTGTTGGAGTTTTGGTTTTGACAGGCTTGTTGGGCGTTTGGTTCTTTGCAGTTTGAAACAGGTTTTTACAAGTTATGGAACTTGTGCTTACAAGCCAGTTTGCAGGTTATGCTGGCCTGTAGTTTTGGGCAGGCTTGAGCTTTTCTTTGATTACTTGCAGTTTGATTTAGGAAGGCTTGAAGTTATGCAGGCTTGGAGGAAGCAGGCCTGAAGGCTTGTTGGGCATTTGGTTCTTGCAGTTGTAGCACAGGTTTTTAGCAGGTTTGAAACAGGTTTTTTAGTAGGTTTGAAGACTTGCTTGTTTTTTGTTTGAGTTTGTTAGTTTGAACTTGCTTTTGTTGTGCAAGTTTGTTTGGCTTTTGGCAGGCTGGAGACTTGCTGTTGGTTTTAGTATGGAAGGCAGGTTTAGGACTTGCTTCTGGTACATGCAGGCTTGATGTTTTGCTTGCGTTTACAAGCAGTTTGCAGGTTTCACAAACTTGCAGGTTTTTGCTTGCAGTTTTATAGTTTGTGGTGTTTTGTTCTTTGTGTTATGCCCCCTTTGAACTGTTATGTTCCTGTTATATTTATTTATCCTTTTAGCCTGCCAAACTGCAAACCTGCTTTACTTTCTTTCTCTCTCTCCAAAGCCTATTTTATTGCTTAAAGTACCTTTATTCTGAAAAGTTGTTGGCCTGGGAAATGATGAAAATGTTTTGACAATATTGCTTGCTTGCCATTTGGTTTTCCTCTGCATTTTGTACTTTCTTATTTTCTGTATTGACATCTTTGATAGCTTGTAGGCAGTTTGTTGACAGCTTGGTTGTGCAACTTGGCTTGCCTAGTTTGAACTTGTGACTTAGTTTGTTCAGTTTGAACTTATGCAGCTTTGTGCAACTTGGTTTGCCATTTCAGTTTGACATTGTAACTTATGCCTTCTTGTCCCTTGCAAAATATGCAGCCTTATGCCTTCTTTTTAATTGATTTATATGCTTGCAACAATTAATTTTACTTTTCCTCTTTGTGAACTAAGAAGAGGAATCTTCTTGTGATTTGCAAAGAGGACGAGCAAAATACGATGAAAACCAAAACAAACTGATTCCGGCTAACAATCTTTAATGATGAGCTTTTAATTATCTATCTGAAAATGCTTTTCCAATTAAACTGTATTGACTTCTTTCTTCTGTCTTTGCAGGTAAATACCAGTTGGGATAATGGAAGCAGCAGTAGAAGATAGAAGACCTCAAGAGATTTAGATTTATTTTCTTTTTTCAATTATTGTAATAAATATCATTGTAAATATTGTAAATAAATTTACATTATCCAAATAACATTTGTAACAACAATTAAAAATGAATAAAAATCTTTGTCAGATAATTCTTTAATTTACACTGTTTATTTAATTATTTAAATCTCTTGAATTAAAATGACTGGAAGTGCATCCCAATAATTGTAACTCAGATAATACAAATAATCAACAAACGTCACAGTCTCACAGCCTTGCATTAACCAACAAGAAGCCCGGCATTCCAATTAACCATATGTATTGCACTGTTAAACAAACAAACGTCCATACGCCTTTCACTTCACTTATTAAACCAACGCTTCAAACTTTCAATCAGAAGCCTCAGCTTCTATCCCAGAGGTTTAGGCTTTGAGAAACAAACAGCAATCTTGAACAAGCGTTAAAACAAATGTAACAGTCGATTGAAAAGAACTGTGGACTCAATTCCTTTTGAGAATGTGTGTGCAAACCCTAATTTTGGATTTACTGTCAAAGAAACGTCTGCTTGATCAAACCCTGAGCCAAACTGAAAAATCAGGGAAAACCCGAAGCTGTGATTTCTTGTGAAAAAGAGGAGGGCAAATTTTGGGGTACAACAGTTGCCCCTGTTCAATCTTCTTACACTTGAAGAGTTAGATTGGCGAATCTGCCATTTGCGACTTGAAGGTGAAAGATGATTGAACACTAGAGTGCCCAGAAATTTTCACTCGGTGATGTGATGGTAGAGGGAATGGGCTTAAAGATGCCATTTGGAGAGGTGACAGGATCTTGTCGGGGATCGGCTTAAAGATGCCATCTGGAATGTATGTTGTAGGTTAAAGAAATGAGTATCAGAATGGTGTCCATGTTTTGGAACATCTCTGAACTGGGGGTCTGAACAAGCAATAGATTGACATCCGTATATGGAGAACCCGTAAACTATTTTCAGAGGTCTTGAAGTTGAATAAGCATGAGTTGGTGGAGTAGATATTTGTCCTGTCTGGTTTCAGGTATTAATCTCTGACCTGAGAAAGAAAGATAGTTTCCTGGCTTGTTACAGGTGTTAATCTTCAATCTCTTCATGTAGATAGTTTTCCTGGCTTGCTACAGGTATTGTGATGTCGGGAATGGGCTTACAGATTCCATTTGGAGATATGATGGATAGTTGATGGAGATGGGCTTAAAGATGCCATCCATAAATGATTGTTGAATTGTTTGAGCTGGTCGAGTAGATAGTTGTCCTGGCTGGTTTTAGGTATTTAATCTCTAACCTGAGAAAGAAAGATAGTTTTCCTGGCTTGTTACAGGTATTGATCTTCAATCCCTCGTCCACAGATGGTTTTCCTGGCTTGTTACAGGTATTAATCTGGAACTTGAAAAGGATGGTCGATGAGATAGTTGTCCTGGCTGGTTTCAGGTATTAATCTCTGACCTGAGAAAGAAAGATGGTTTTCCTGACTTGTTACATGTATTGATCTTCAATCCCTCGTCCACAGATGGTTTTCCTGGCTTGCTACAGGTATTGATCTGGAACTTGAAAAGGTTGGTCGATGAGATAGTTGTCCTGGCTGGTTTCAGGTATTAATCTCTGACCTGAGAAAGAAAGATAGTTTTCCTGGCTTGTTACAGGTATTGATCTTCAATCCCTCGTCCACAAATGGTTTTCCTGGCTTGCTACAGGTATTAATCTGGAACTTGAAAAGGTTGGTCGATGAGATAGTTGTCCTGGCTGGTTTCAGGTATTAATCTCTGACCTGAGAAAGAAAGATAGTTTTCCTGGCTTGTTACAGGTATTGATCTTCAATCCCTCGTCCACAGATGGTTTTCCTGGCTTGCTATCTTCAATCCCTCGTCCACAGATGGTTTTCCTGGCTTGCTACAAGTATTAATCTGGAACTTGAAAAGGTTGATGGTAATCATCTGTTGATCGATCTTTCCTAAAAAAGGTAGAACGTTAGTTGTATGCAAAGTCATGATGTATGAAATGCATAATGATGTTCTCAAAATAAATGAGATTTGTGTTATATGCATTTATTATGTATGAGAATAGGATGTATGAAATGTGAAATGTTTAATGAATGTACTTTTGTCTGGGAAAATAAATCCTTGACAAGTGCTGGGGAGTCGTTAAACCCTGGACTGCTGTTGAAGAGTATGTGTGTCTTCCAACTTTGCCTAGAATGTTTCCCCCGGGGATTCCTACTTTGTTGTTTGAGGATAACTCCGCTGGGGGATATTGAAAACTCTGTGGGGAGAATGTTTATTCTGCTTGGGAAAAGAGTTTAGGAGTCTTAGTGGTCTATTTCTCTAGCGGGGAGTCGAAGTTGAACTGATATCTGGTCGGGTCCAGGTTTCGCAGTAACTTGCTGGGGATTGTAGAGTAGTCTACTGGAGAAGAGGAGTTGTGGTCCTTTGATTTGTAGTAGTCGGAGAGGCAAACTCAAGCTGGGGAATCCTAGTGTTGTTGGGGAAATAAACCCTGTCGTCAGTCCGCTAGAGAGGTGACATCTTCGTTGGGGGAAGTCCTCGAGGATTCTTGGGGTTGATTCAGCTGGGGAAAGGTTTTCAGAGATTAAACCCTTGCTGAGGAGTCATCCTATGAGAAGGATTTTTGGGAGACTTGTCATTTCCCCTAGTAGCGAATGTTTGTGGCATTGTATGTAACCCTTCACTGAGATTGATGTTCAACGCCCCAAGTGATGGTGAGGGAGGCCTGCCCCTGGTTACTCTGCAATTCTTTGAGAGATTTCCTGGAATCTTGACTGGACTGCCCCAGGTGTGCTGGATAGTGACATGTCATGCCCCCTTGTTGATAGGAGATTTGTCAATGGAAGTGTCATCCTTTTTTAAGTGATTTTGTTCACTGAGAGGGCTTTCGTTCATCGGATATTCGTTGTGTGAACTTCTCCGCTGTCAAACAAATAGCCAAATGCAAACAATGATATTCAAGTAATGCAAAGTTTATGCTTGTCTTGAAGTTTTGAAAAAAATGCATTTTTAGCAAGTAAACTTTTTATAAGACAAATTCAACACAAGATTTAGGGCAAAGCCTTACATGAGTCAGGATACCTTTTGTAACAGTATGCTTTTGAACTAACCCATGCTTCAATTAGGACTTTTGAAGGGTTGTAACGTAGCTTGGTTCACGGTTTAAGAAACAAAGGATAAATGCTCAAAGTATATTTGTACCCACCCGCTCTTCGCGATGTTCTTCAATCCTAAACTCAAGTAATTGTGCGTTTGAAATCCAAATGAGTCTGGAACGACGTTTTGGTGATGGTTCACACAAGTTGGATTTTGGAAGGCAGTCATCATCTCTTTCTTTTTTTTGCAACATTTTTCATGTTGTTGAGGATTTGTAATGACCTCGTTCTTTTGATTTGTTATCCCTAACTTTTGCCTGACTGTTCCTGTTTTCGAGATTACAGTCAGCGGGATGCCCCAGCTTTCTTAAGCCTCCTTTATAGGTTTTGGCTCAGTGGGATTTTCTTTTTTGAGAGATTGACTGCCTATGGGGTAAGGAACCATCGTTGTCTTTTGGTTCCAGATGAATGTTTTTGATGTTATTCGTTGTATTACGAACTGAGAGTTTGCGACTTTAATGCGCATCTTTTTTTTTTAAATTAACTGAGAGACTACCCTGCCCCAGGTTTAAATCAAAGGTTTCGATTTGTTTAAAAACATAAAACTTCTACTTCTTTGGCTCGAAGGGGGTTAACTAGGGATTATCTTCCTTATAACTCCAGTGTTTAGGATTTGAAAGAAACGCATGTACATCGTCAGCAAGGTCTGTTCAAAAGCATACTGTATGAGATTACAGTATTATTTCGTCATCCTCCCTCTAAAGGCTTGTAGCTTTTGCAAGAGTTAAATGTCATAAAGAAAGTAGAAAGCATAGTTCAAGAATAGTGAAAACGAATGGATGAATTCAAGACAAACATATGCAATGCATTAATGAAACAGAGTTTGACATCAACATATAATTGTTTGAATAACAAAAGAAATTACAACTTGAAAATTCAAACGAAACAAAAGCCTCTTAGTTCGAACTTTGTCATTTCAGGTGGAGAACCCTCAGCGGAAAATTTTCATCTCGCCATCCGGCATGAATTTCAGCACTCCATTGTCAATCAAATCTTGAATTTTGTTTTTCAAAGCCCAACAGTCGTCAGTGTCATGTCCAGGACTATAAGAGTGGTATACACAAAATGCGTCGGGGTGATAGCTAGGAGCAGAGGTATTGGGCTTCCGAATAGGATCCTTTAAAGCAGTCAGATTGACTTCTAACAAGCATTCCAGTATTTAGAGATGATGGTATGTCGGTCTCAGTGAACTGTCTTCCAGACGTATTTTGCTTACGCCGATTACCCTGTTGACGCTGACGAGGTTGTTGCTGGGCTTGTGACCCTGAAGCAAGCTGGGGAGCTTTTCCTTTGTCTTCTTGTCTCAAAGGAGGTTGAACGATGATTTTATCTTCAACCCTAGTTGTTTTCCCCACTTGGTTATTTTGAAGCAGCTTGTTGACGAGGACCCTGAGCTCTTCTTGTCTTTGAGCTAAGTCTTGAATGAGAGCCATCTGGCCCACCAGCTGTCCCATCATCTGGATCTTCATTGTTGCCAACTCAATTTGTAGCCCTTCCAATTGATCATTCCTGACACTGCCTGAATTCCCCAGGACCACGCCCCTTGTGAGGAGAGCTTTTATCTCTTCTTGCCCCTGGGACAGGTTCAAGAACATTTCTCGGAGTTGAGTATTTTGAGCCTGAACATCCTTGATAGTCTGCTCTAGAGCCATCTATACTGAAATAAACAGTAGGAGAAATAAGGAAACCTGAAAAGGAAAACCTGTTACGATGCAATGCATGATATGTGGATGCATGTTTTCAAGGATCTCGTGGGGTAAACACAAGAAAATGTTAGAGGTTGAATTTTGATCAACATCTTTGATTGGAGAACTTTGTCTCAGTGGATGTCTTTCCACGAGAATCAAGCTCACCATGTCGAGTGGGTCATAGCCCCTGATTCAAGTTGTTGCACTTGATCTTTGACGGCGTTTGTTTAGAGGAAAATGAAACCTCTTACGCTTTGGTAGACGTCTGGTTCAACGCGACCTTGCATCAAAAGACCCTCGAGATCTTTGAAATGGTTATTGTAAATGCTATGGTATGATGTTATGATGTTATGTACATGTATGCAAAAGCAAGTAAGTGTATATACAGGTAATCATATTCACACAAAGCAAACAAGTCCTTAGGTTTAGGCTTGGATGGGGTTCGTAGGTAAGTACCCTCTTGAAATTAGTTGGCTCATCCTGTCCTAAAATATAAACCGGGTTCTAAGGAGCTCAATATCACTGGATTATTTTCTATGTTCATTGTTTTGGTTTAGCCACTTAACTGGCGACCAAAATATTCCAAGAAAACAATCCTCAATGGGTGTAGTATCGAGTATCTACCAACTTCGGACTGCACCAAAGTCGGTCATCTCACTACCCCTAAAAAGGCCAAGATGGTCAAGTAAGGTTCTAAGAGTTCGTTAGTGCTTCATGACATCGCTCAGCGGCCCCATATTCTCCTTGACTACTCAAGGGCTACCGGTACCCACAAATATGTCACACTAACATAGCTACTGCTTCAACCATGTCGGTATACCCCGCACAGTTCCCTCACAGTTTATTGCTATTTACCTAAAAAGGTGCCCCCAAATCCGGGTGTAGGATTTACAACAAACCCAAACAAGGAACTCAAAAAGAAAAGCAATCAAAGCAATCAAACTAAGCATGTAAAGGTGATCTAATAACCCTAAGGTAACCCCACTTTAAAAAGATTCCCCAGCAGAGTCGCCAGTTCTGTGATACGGTGGGAGAACTGACTTGAGGTTTTGCGTTTGTTTTCGCACTTGTTCGGTTTAGCAAGAGTCGCCACCGACTTTTATTTTATCCTAAGGAAAGGTCAAAAAGCACAGGAAAGACCTTTGAGATGTTTTTGTGGGTTCGGGGGATAGATTATGAAAAGGGAAGGTGCTAGCACCCTTTTCATCCATGGTTATCCATGGGCTCTTAGTTACTTGTCTTAGATCACTTGCCTTTGCTTTTCAATTGTTTTGAAAGGGTGCTTTGTATGTGTGGTTTTGAAAATGTTTTGAAAAAGATGCCTTGTCTAGGCAACCTTTGTAATGACTCTTGTTTTGAGTATATACAAAGGTGTATGTCTTTTTGAAAATATGTTTCAATGTTTTGAAAGTTGTTTTGAAGTTGTGTTGTGGAGTGTGTTTTGAAAAATGGCAAGGATGTTTTGCAAGATTTTTGATCAAGTAACTAAGAGCTATCTACCCTAATTTTACTCGAAGATCTTTCTCATGTTTTTTAACCCTTTTAACAGTGTTGTTTCACCATTGTATTTGGTGAACAACCTTGTGTTAGGATGTTTAAACGGGACGGGCGCGGGTCATTGTATACAATCATTGAAGGCAACTTGTGAGACGCTCTAGCAATTTTTGTAAGGGACAAGATCGTTTTATCGAAGGCAACATCGAGGGTCATTGAGGGACTATGATCTTTTTTTATCGAAGGGACGTTTGCTAGAGTGTCTCATACTCGAGGGACATGATTGCATTTTCCGAGGCAACAAGCAAGGTTACCCTAGAGGTGCAAGTGTGAATGGTGTATTGATTTTCATGCATTTGTCTTGTATTAGGTTATCTAGCGGTTGATTTTGAATCTTCGCATACAAACCCTAATTACTATACAGTATATGAAAGGCGATAAATTGCGGGAATTTAAAGTCTAAGTTATTACAAACAAGTATCCGGGGATGGGGGTACAAATGTTTACAAATGGGGATGAGTCTTATCAGAATAGTAATGTCCAAATATTATTTACAACCAAATCGAATTGTCGCATTCTCAACGTAAAAGTATAACAAGGTATAAGAAAATAAAGAGAATCAAAAGCATTGTATGATGCACATGGTTATTTACAAATGATCAAATGAAAATTAAGTGTCATTATTTTTGTATTTTTGTTAATGCTTATATAAACAAAAAGATTTTAAATAAAAAATTATTTAACTTAATAAGAAAATCTATTATTTATGTATTTTTTTATTAAAGGGAAACAAGATTAAAAGAAAAAGATAATTATCTCTAAAAAAAGATGAACAAAAATTAATTAGTATTGTTAAAAAAGGGAAAGAAAACTAATTAAGGTTAGTTAGTAAACAATTAATAAGTTAATAAAAAAAGATTTTTGAAGTTTTTTTGAATGGGTTTAGGCCTAAAAGCAAAAAAGAAAAAGACCAAGAAGGGGTGTGTGTGGCGCCAGAATTTAATGGGCTTAGTGATGGTTTGCTGGGACAGGCCCAAATGACACTTGATCAAGTTTTGTTAGGGTTTTCGTTATTTTGCTCAGAACTAGGCTTGCAGTTTGAAACAGCGCCACTCTCCTCTCATCTTCTTCGCCTCTTCATCGCTCTCAACAGAGCCACTGATGCCCCCTCCACTCTCCTTAGGCCACCAGACGCCACCTCCAATCTCTCCTCCCCTCGATTGTATAATGCGATGATTCAAAAAAGGTATTATTTTCTTCTATTCTGGACGTGTTTTAGGTTTAGATTTTAACCTTGCATGTTATTGTTTCACAGTGTTTTAACCATGGATGTTTTGGTGTGAGATGTAGAAAAAGAAAGAGGGAGAGGATACCTTGGTAACTTCGTCATTGGGGAAGCGATGGAGAGGGAGTTTGGACGGCGGCGCTCTCAGGTGGCCGGAGGTGGGAGGCACGTGATGATGATGCTGGCTTTTCTGATATTTGTACTTTTCTCTTCGTTTTGTGATGATAATATTCTGAAAACGCTGTTTTGATTTTGTTGATTCTGATGATGAGTTTGTCTCTGAAGATTGTTTACTTCTGAGTTTTTCTCTTCTTCTTCTGATTTTCTGAATGTTGGCCTCGGTGATGTACTTTGATTCTGAGAATGTTTGTTATGTATTTGATGATGTTTGATGATGAATTGCTGAGAACACTTATTTGCTATTATTGTTGTTTGGTTTTGATTATACTGACTCTATGATGAACTCTTTTTCTGAGAATGCCATTGTTGTTGTGATATTTGGTTTGGGTTTGTTGGAGTTTTGGTTTTGACAGGCTTGTTGGGCGTTTGGTTCTTTGCAGTTTGAAACAGGTTTTTACAAGTTATGGAACTTGTGCTTACAAGCCAGTTTGCAGGTTATGCTGGCCTGTAGTTTTGGGCAGGCTTGAGCTTTTCTTTGATTACTTGCAGTTTGCTTTAGGAAGGCTTGAAGTTATGCAGGCTTGGAGGAAGCAGGCCTGAAGGCTTGTTGGGCATTTGGTTCTTGCAGTTGTAGCACAGGTTTTTAGCAGGTTTGAAACAGGTTTTTTAGTAGGTTTGAAGACTTGCTTGTTTTTTGTTTGAGTTTGTTAGTTTGAACTTGCTTTTGTTGTGCAAGTTTGTTTGGCTTTTGGCAGGCTGGAGACTTGCTGTTGGTTTTAGTATGGAAGGCAGGTTTATGACTTGCTTCTGGTACATGCAGGCTTGATGTTTTGCTTGCGTTTACAAGCAGTTTGCAGGTTTCACAAACTTGCAGGTTTTTGCTTGCAGTTTTATAGTTTGTGGTCTTTTGTTCTTTGTGTTATGCCCCCTTTGAACTGTTATGTTCCTGTTATATTTATTTATCCTTTTAGCCTGCCAAACTGCAAACCTGCTTTACTTTCTTTCTCTCTCTCCAAAGCCTATTTTATTACTTAAAGTACCTTTATTCTGAAAAGTTGTTGGCCTGGGAAATGATGAAAATGTTTTGACAATATTGCTTGCTTGCCATTTGGTTTTCCTCTGCATTTTGTACTTTCTTATTTTCTGTATTGACATCTTTGATAGCTTGTAGGCAGTTTGTTGACAGCTTGGTTGTGCAACTTGGCTTGCCTAGTTTGAACTTGTGACTTAGTTTGTTCAGTTTGAACTTATGCAGCTTTGTGCAACTTGGTTTGCCATTTCAGTTTGACATTGTAACTTATGCCTTCTTGTCCCTTGCAAAATATGCAGCCTTGTGCCTTCTTTTTAATTGATTTATATGCTTGCAACAATTAATTTTACTTTTCCTCTTTGTGAACTAAGAAGAGGAATCTTCTTGTGATTTGCAAAGAGGACGAGCAAAATACGATGAAAACCAAAACAAACTGATTCCGGCCAACAATCTTTAATGATGAGCTTTTAATTATCTATCTGAAAATGCTTTTCCAATTAAACTGTATTGACTTCTTTCTTCTGTCTTTGCAGGTAAATACCAGTTGGGATAATGGAAGCAGCAGTAGAAGATAGAAGACCTCAAGAGATTTAGATTTATTTTCTTTTTTCAATTATTGTAATAAATATCATTGTAAATATTGTAAATAAATTTACATTATCCAAATAAAATTTGTAACAACATTTAAAAATGAATAAAAATCTTTTTCAGATAATTCTTTAATTTACATTGTTTATTTAATTATTTAAATCTCTTGAATTAAAATGACTGGAAGTGCATCCCAATAATTGTAACTCAGATAATACAAATAATCAACAAACGTCGCAGTCTCACAGCCTTGCATTAACCAACAATAAGCCCGACATTCCAATTAACCATATGTATTGCACAGTTAAACAAATAAACGTCCATACGCCTTTCACTTCACTGATTAAACCAACGCTTCGAACTTTCAATCAGAAGCCTCAGCTTCTATCCCAGAGGTTTAGGCTTTGAGAAACAAACAACAATCTTGAACAAGCGTCAAAACAAATGTAACAGTCGATTGAAAAGAACCGTGGACTCAATTCCTTTTGAGAATGCGTGTGCAAACCCTAATTTTGGATTTACTGTCAAAGAAACGCCTGCTTGATCAAACCCTGAGCCAAACTGAAAAATCAGGGAAAACCCGAAGCTGTGATTTCTTGTGAAAAAGAGGAGGGCAAATTTTGGGGTACAACACCAATCTTTAAGATTCAGTCCATAATTGTTAACATAATATGATACACTATATATGCATAAATGTTCCAGACCAAAAGGATGAGCAATTGCTTCAAAAAAGGACTATGTTCACAAGCTTTAAATTTCAAGGAAAAGTGGCAATCTGATTTGGATTTGCAGAAGGATTCAAGGCATTCTGAAGCTTTCAATCAATTCCTGGAGGCATTCTGAAGTTAACTGAATCGTTTCCAAGCATCAAAGCTCCCAGGATCACAACCCATACTATCACGGCTTGCACCTCATTCTTTAAAAACGATTATGGTCATACATGCATTATAACTCTATTTTGATTATGCATTCTTGTTTGTATGAATGTTTATAATCTCTTTGAATAGATAATTGCCAGTTTTGATGGATATATGATGATCTGCCATTACTAGGGTTTAGACCTTTGTTTTAGGGTTTTCAGGTACATGTAAAATTGGGCTTAAAGATGAGTACCATCATGCTTAGGGGATCAAACCCAATTGATCCATGAACTTAAAATTAATTTATATTGCATGCTGTAGATTTTAGAATTTGCAGGTGTTGTAGTGACGGACAACGTTCGTAGGTAAAAGTATAAAAGCTAACACGACAGATGGGCGGAGAAGATGATGGCGTGGCGCATCCTAGTTGGATGGTTTGAACCAGTGCGCGTTGTTTTTTGTTTCAAACATATTTTGGCTTTTGTTTTGTATTTAGTATTATGTGTGTGGTATAATAAATGATTAACAGGTTGGAATAGAACTGGCGACTCTGCTGGGGAAATTATAAAGTGGAGTTTACCTTAGGGTTTAGATCATTTTAAAATTGCTTTCTTTATTTGCCTTGACTACTTTAATCTTAAGGGTTTTGTTAAGGTATTCTTGTAAATATCCTACACCCAGATCTGAGGCACATTTTAGGTAAGTAGCAATAAACCATTGAGGTTGTACAGCGTAAACCGATACGGACAAAGTGGTGGCTACATTAACGCGATACTCTGGATTGTACTAATGTTCCTTCAGTAAGTCAAAGATAACATCAGGCTTCCTCATAGTGTCACTAATGCTAACTTCCCTTTAGAACCTTTAATTAACTCATCCTAGCCATTAGGAAGTAGTGAGATAGTCGGTTTTGGTTCCGACCAAAGACTGGTTGATACTCGATGCTACACTCATTGAGACTGGACTTTCGGGATATTTTGGCCGCAATACTTTGGTGCTTGAGCTGAAACAATGCCTGGCGGAAAGGTTAATGATATTGAGACTCCTTAGAACCTGGTTACGATGAATAGGACAGGTTGAGCCAACTGAACATTCAAGAGGGTATTTACCTTAAAACCTCATGCAAGCCTTTGAACATAAGGTCTATTGTGTGATTTGCTTGTGTTTATTTGAGATTTTAAGCATAATCATGACATCACAAACATCATGACATTCATATATACTAATCATTTCAAGGACCTATTGGATTTACCTCTTTGTTGTTTTGTAGGATATGAATTCAGGTCGTAGAAAAACCATCTGGACTCACTTCACAGAAGTTCCTCCCAAGCTCAAGGAATTAGTCTTGAAAGTACCTGAGGACTAGTCATTTCACAAAAGACATGGTCACTTACTCAGTTTGGTTACCCCCGAATTTGACGAGGGTTTGATGAGTGTTCTATTCCAGTTCTTCGACCCTAAGCACCATTGGTTCACATTCCCCGATTATCAACTGGTTCCTACACTAGAAGAATTCTCTAAGTTACTTGGTTTACCTATATTAGAGCGAGTACCTTTCACTGGTCTAGAACAAGACCCAACTTCTGAAAATGTTTCTGTAGCTTTGCACTTGAAGCCATCTGACATTCAGTCTAATTGGGAAAAAAGAAGTGGAGTTAAGGGTCTCCTTGCAAATTTTCTGATGAAGAAAGCTCAGGCTTTCCTGGATGCTATGAGTTATCAGGCCTTCGAAGATTTCTTAGTTCTCTTGATCCATGGGTTGGTCTTGTTTCCTAATTCAGATTAATTTATAAATGTGAATGCCATCGACATTTTCCTTGCTCAAAATCCGGTTCCTACATTGCCCGGGGATATCCTACATTCTCTCCATACTCGTACTCTGAAGAAGCAAGGAACTCTCATGTGTTGCACCCCTCTGCTATATAGGTGGTTTATTTTGCACCTTCCTCGGTCAGTAATGCAGAATGATATAGGCTTAAGGTGGAGTCAAAGAATAATGTCTCTCTCTCTCTCACTCCGACATCAATTGGTGTCCTCGCTCTCAAGGATACATCTCTTTTATTGATCGTTGTAGAGAATTTCCTAATGTGCCACTCCTGGGAATTAGTGGAGGCATCACCTACAATCCTTCTTTAGCACTACGTCAGTTTGGCTATGCATGGAGAGATGGTCCACCAGATATGCTCATCCAGGGTATTATGTTCAACAACTCAGATGATTTACAAAATTATCGTCAGAGGTTCATTCGTGCTTGGGGCATTATTAAGAAGACTGATAATAAGAATTTAGGGCGCAAGAACTCCATCCCTTTGGAACCTTACCTCAAATGGGTGCGAGCTCGAGCCCAAAGTCTTATGATGCCATACAATTCCATCTTACCGGTGATCTTGGAACCTGTTGTTCAAGGGGGCGAGTCCCGCATTATTCTCCATCCTGATATGCCAACCAACTTCGAAGAGTTGCAAAAGTCTTGGATCTAGCTCAAGGAAGAACGAGACACTTTTGAGGCCCAATTCTATGCAAGTGAGAAGAAGGTGCTGGAATTAACAAAGCAACTTCACGAAGAGAGGAACCTCAACACCTACCTCAATACCAAAAGGAAGCCCCCATGGGAGACTTAGGAGTTTAGAATTTCCTTTCAATGTTTATCCCTGTGTAATATTTAGTTTCTTTAAAAACGTACTAATAAAGAGTTTTGTTTCCTATTTTGTTTAAAAGAGCTTAAATCCAATAAGGTCCTTGAAATCATTGCATACGTATATCATATATATCATTACATAAGCAGGTTTCATAGCAGGTTTCTCATCTTCTTCGCTGTTTATTTCATCAGTAAAGAAATGGCTCTCGAACAAACAATGAAGGATCTACAAACTCAAAATGCTCAGTTTCAACAAATGATCATGGCTCTGGCCAAGGGGCAGGAGGAACCGAAAGCCCTGATTATCAAAGAAAAGACCAAAAAACCAAAGAAGCCAACTGGTGTGGTGAATTTGGGAAGGAGGTTCAGAGGACCGTTAAGGAAAGTTGTAGAATTAGCGTCTTCATCAAAAGTATGAGACAATCAAGAAGGGGAAACAAGAGAGGAAAACCCCAGTCCAAGGGAATCTGATAATGAGACTGACTATAATGAGGAACAGTATCCTCCGGCCGATGAAAAATACAAATAGCTAGAGGATCGTCTGAACACAATGGAAATCCAGAAGATATTTGGGCTGGATTTTTAAGAGTTGGGTTTGGTTTCTGGGGTTGTCATCCCGCATAAGTTTAAGGTTCCGGTGTTCCCTAAATATGATTGGGTCTCATGTCCCAATATGCATCTCCGATCTTATGTGAGGAAGATTCAGCCTCACACTGCTGACAAAGACTTATGGGTCCACTTCATTCAAGACAGTCTATCCGGGACTAACTAGAGTGGTTCTACCAGCTGGAGGGGACCAATATTCATAATTGGGAAGACCTGGCTGCTGCTTTCTACAAGCAGTATCATCATAATACAAACCTTGCTCCCACCCGTACACAACTTAAAAGTATTACTATGGGTTCGAGCGAGGGTTTTAAAGACTAGGTTCAGAAGTGGAGGGACTTAGCAGGAAGAGTCCAACCGCCCTGTCTGATAGGGAGTTAGTGGATATGTTTTTGGGTATCCTATCTGGTCAGTTTTTCAATCATCTGATTGGAAGCTCCTCAGCCGGCTTTACTGTGTTGATTTTGACGGGAGAAAGAGTGGAAGTTGGGATTAGAAGTGGCAAGATTTAGAAGGATGCCTCTTTAAGTGCGGGAAAGAGACCTTTCATAGGAAAAAAAGAGGTCATTGCAGTTTACAATCAACAAAATCAGGGCAGAACCGAGCACTGTCCAACCGTAGGGGCCGTTATGATATGCAAGCCTGTAGTTACTCAACAACGAAATAATCAGCCTAGAGCAGAAAGACCTGTAAGGAAATTCACCTGGATAAATATGACTTTGTCTCAAGTTTTTCCTCACCTACTTAAATCCAATATGGTAACCTTGAGGGAAGCTCCCAAGAATCCCAACACCGCATCTCCTCGCTACAACCCAAATGCTCGTTGTGCTTACCATTCAGAAAGTCTAGGCCATGATACAAATGAGTGTTGGGCTTTGAAAAACAAGGTTCAAGACCTTATTGATGCGAAGGAGATTGAATTTGACGCTCTTGAGATTCCCAATGTTATAACTACTCCCATGCCCAAACACGATCGTGGTGTTAATGTTGTTGACGATGATACGTTTGTTACTTCTGTTGAGGAACTTGTTACTCCTCTCATGACTATTAAGTGGAATTTGTTGCAAGCCGGTTTATTCCTGGCTATGGTGAGTATTACCACTTACTGTTATCTCTACCAACTGGTTGTTATTTGTTGAATGAAGGTGTTTAGCGCCTGATGGATGATAAAGAGATCCTATATGAGAAGACTCTCGTCACAACTGTTTATTGTAAGGATGTTTCGATTATAACCATTTCCACCAATCCTCCCAAGGTCTCCACCAAAAGACCCGTCAGGATTACATCTTCTCCAAAGTTGGCTCCCCTGATCATCACTATGCTAGTGCCAATCTCATACTCGTCAAATAAGGCTGTTCCCTGGAACTATGGCGCTGATGTCTATTACCATGGCGTCAAACAAGACATGTTGGCTACTAAAGACCAAGTTTCTGGAAATACTGATCCTAAAATTGGCAACATCGTTGGGACCAGCAAAATAACAATAAGTGAAAGAGTGTTCTCCCTTGAGATTTCTCCTCCAAAAGATGTTACTATTCATGTGATCAATCCTACTGTTGTTCCTGCTGATACTACCACCACAATTCCTGTGATTACCCCTGTTTCCACCCCTATCATCGAGTTGACTGAGACTCGGGGCAAAGACATATTGATTGAGCCTATCCAGACGAAGGAACGTTCAGAATCAATTCCAGGGGCTTCCAAGAAGGAAATGCAAGAAATCCTAAAGATAATTAAAAAGAGTGGCTACAATATGGTCGAGCAGCTGGGGCATACCCCTTCTAAGATTTCAATGTTAGCCCTGCTACTGTGCTCTGAAGCTCATGCAAAAGCTTTGGTGAAATTCCTCAAAAATGCTCATGTGCCACAAGAAACCTCCGCTGACCAATTTGAAGATTGTGTGGCCAGTTTAACGGCTGATAATGGTTTGGGTTTTTCTGATGTTGATCTAACACCCAGAGGAAGAAAACACAATGATGCGCTGCATGTCTCCATCTAATGCAGGGGCACTAATTTGGCCCATGTTCTAGTATATATTGGTTCATCGTTGAACGTGCTTCCCAAGAAGGCTCTGGACAGATTAAACTGCGAAGGTTTGACCCTGAAGCCTAGCAACATTGTAGTGAGGCCTTTCGATGGTTCGAAAAGGATGGTGCACGGGGAGGTGGACATCCCCATGAAATTTGGTTCTCATACCTTTGACTCCACCTTCTACGTGACGGATACCAGACCATCTTATTCTTGTTTGTTGGGTCGCCCTTGGATCCATGGGGCTGGATATGTCACGTCCACTCTGCATCAGATGATGAAGTACCCGATGAAAGGAAAGATTGTCACGGTATATAGTGAAGAGGAATACATGGTAAGCCACCTGAACTCTTTCAGGTATGTGGAAATGGATGGCGAGTTCATCGACACTCCTTGTCAGAACTTCGAAGAGGTGCCCCAGACCATGGCTGCAGCTGAGAATGTTACTAATATGCCGAAGATCACCAGTCTTCCCTTAAAAATGGCTTCTCTCAAGGACGCCAAAGTAGTTATTGAAGAAGGTGGGTGTACCATTTAGGGCCAACTCCCTGACATTCCATACAAATCTGATAAATTTGGTTTGGGTTTCTCTTAAGGGGCTCAAAGGGCTGTTTGTCATGCTCGTGCTGGAGGACCTCCCCTAAGCATCAACAACCATGGGGTCAACACTTTAGAATACAGTGATGGTGACTATGACATGGATAGCTGGATCTTCCCTACTACCAACGATGGACCTAGTAACTGGACGACAAAAGACTTTGTACCAATTAATTTTATTCAGAAGTAATTATCTTTCTTGTTTTCGAATATATAATAATTAAACAATATAAACTCTATGGCCATGTGTCTTACCCGGGGAACAATGGTTTATTTGTGAGGGTTATCATGTTTCAATCTCATATGTCATTAATAATGCATTGGGCGTTTTGCATACAAATCTTGCGCTCTCTGTTTTTCTTTTCTACTTTTTACTTTGTCAATACAGATATGCTCTTAAACATGCTCACGTATCAAACTGCAGATGCATATCCACTATGGATCCCATTGATAACGGTTCTGCTATTTCCGGTTATGACTTTGAAAATTCGATCAACCAAGCCAAGAACAAATGTGAGGAAGATTGTGAGGTACCCGAAGAACTTGCCAGGCTATTACAGCAGGAAGAAAGGGGTATACAGCCTCATGAAGAGCCAATTGAGACAGTGAATTTGGGCACAGAAGAAGATAGAAAAGAAGTCAATATAGGTGCAAATTTGGAGCTTAGTGTCAAATAACGGTTGATACAAATGTTGCATGATTATGTCGAGAACTTTTCCTGGTCATATGAAGACATATCAGGGATAGACATGAATATTGTGGTTCATCGTCTCTCGACTAAATAAGACTGGCCTCCAGTAAAGCAGAAGGTCCATCGTATGCGTCCTGAAATGTCAGAGAAGATCAAGGCAGAAGTGATGAAGCAGTTCAATGTTGGGTTCTTAGATGTCACCTCTTATCCATAATGGGTTGCTAACGTAGTCCCGGTGCCTAAAAAGGGAGGCAAGGTACAAATGTGTGGGGACTACAGAGATTTGAATAGGGCAAGCCCCAAGGATGACTTCCCGCTTCCCCCATTGATGTTCTGGTTGACAACACCGCACAACATAAAATCTTTTCTTTCATGGACGGTTTCTCTGGTTACAATCAGATCAAGATGGCATCTGAGGACATGATGAAGACATGCTTTGTCACATAATGAGGCACTTTATGTTACAAAGTGATGCCATTTGGGTTGAAGAACGCTGGGGCAACCTATCAGCGAGCCATGGTAGCTTTATCCCATAACATGATTCACCATGAGATAGAGGTATGTTGATGACATAATAGTCAGGTCTCAAATTGATGAAGAGTACCTTGATCATATATAAAAGTTGTTTGATAGGTTGAAGACATACAAGTTGACGTTAAATCTGAACAAGTGCACTTTCGGGGTAAGGTCTGGTAAACTCCTAGGTTTCATTGTCAGTGACAAGGGTATTCAGGTAGACCCTACAAACGTGAAATCTATACAAGAGATGTCGGCTCCTCGCACTGAGAAGGAGGTTAGAGGTTTCTTGGGATGCCTAAATTACATTGCCAGGTTCATTTCCCATCTAACTTCTACTTGTGAGCTAATCTTCAAACTCCTGAAGAAAGATCAAGTGGTAAAGTGGAATGAAGAATTCCAGACTGCCTTCTAGAGAATCAAGGAATAACTTCAAGAGCCTCCAAATATTATGCCGTCGATTGAAGGAAGACCTTTGATAATGTACTTAACAGTGTTAGATAATTCAATGGGGTGTGTGCCGGGGCAGCATGACGAGTCCGGTCGAAAAGAGCATGCAATATACTACATTAGCAAAAAGTTTACCGACTATGAAACGAGATACTCAGTGCTCGAGAGAACTTGTTGCGCTTTGGCATGGGCTGCTCACCGACTGAGACAATATATGTTGACCCACACTACTTTGTTAATATCTAAGATGGATCCGATCAAGTACATCTTCGAGAAGCACACTCTCTCTGGAAGATTAGCGAGATGGAAAATGATCCTTACAGAATACGACATCCAATACACGATGCATAAAGTATTCAATGGAAGTGTATTAGCTGATCATTTGGCTCATCAGGCTGTGGATGACTACCAATCCATGAACTTTGAATTCCCGAATGAGAATATCATGTTTGTGACTGACTGTGAAGAACCTGGACGGGATGAAGGACCTGAGGAAGGATCATGATGGACTATGGTTTTTGGTGGAGCTTCTAACTCACTCAACAATGGCATTGATGCTGTAATCATATCTCCCGAGGGTTGTCATACTCCCGAGGGCATGCATCGTGGTCTCAAAGCTGCAATTGACCCGAGGATCAAGTTATTGAGCATTTTCAGGGATTCATCCTTGGTAATAAGTCAAATCAAAGGAGAGTAGGACACGAAGCACCCTAATCTCATCCCTTACAAAGAACACGTGTTGACATTGCTTCCACACTTTGAAGAGGTCACCTTTGAACATTTTCCATGAGAAGAGAATCAGTTAGCATACGCGCTAGCTACTATGTCATCTATGTTCAAGGTCAGATGGGACAACGAAGCTCCTCAGATAACTATTGAGAGATTGGATGAACCAGCATACTGTTATGATATTGATACTAAAGAAGTAGCAGACAAACCTTTGTTCTATGAAGTGAAAAGGTATCTCGAGCTCAAGAATATCCTAAGGGAGCATCTGTCAATGATAAGAAGTTTCTGAGAAGGTTCTCCACAAAATTCTTCCTTAGTAATGGAATCTTCTACAAGCGCAACCATGACTCTAATTTACTCCGGTGTGTAGATAAGAGTGAAGCAAAGAGGATTATGGAAGATTTACACGAAGGTATCTTTGGCACCCATTCTAGTGGACATACCATGGCTAAAAAGATCCTACGGGCAGGATACTATTGGTCCACTATGGAAGCCGACTGTTATCAGCATTCCCGAACTTGTCACAAATGCCAGATCTATGATGATAAAGTACATGTACCTTCGGTTCCCTTGAACGTCTTGACGAATCCATGGCCCTTCATAATGTGTGGAATTGACATGATAAGAGAGATTAGACCTACCACTTCCAATGGGCATCACTTCATCCTAGTGGCCATTGATTACTTCATGAAGTGGGTTGAGGCTGCCTCTTTTTCTACTGTTACCAAGAATGTTGTGGTGCAGTTTATCAAGCATAACCTTATTTGTCGATATGGTGTTCCAGAAAGAATCATCACGAATAATGGTACAAATCTCAACAATACTATGATCACCGAACTCTGTAAACAATTCAAGATCCAACATCATGATTCTTCCCCTTACCGGCCGAAGATGAATGGCGTTGTGGAGGATGCTAACAAGAACATTAAGAAAATCATACAGAAGATGACGGTGACATACAAAGATTGGCATGAGATGTTACCATTTGCTCTTCATTGTTACTGCACCTTAGCACGTACGTCAACAAGGGTAACACCTTATTGTCTGGTGTATGGTATGGAGGTTGTCCTACCTATTAAGGTCTAGATCCCTTCTTTGAGAATCATGAAGGATGCATGTTTGAATGAAGATGATTGGATCCAGACTCGACTTGACCAACTAAATCTGATTGATGAGAAAAGGCTTGCTGCTATCTGTCATGGTCAGATGTACCAAAAGAGAATGATCAAGGCTTTCAACAAAAAGGTCAGATGTCAGGTATATCAAGTGGGTGATCTAGTAATCAAGTGCATCATACTGCCACTAGGTGATCCCAGGGGCAAGTGGACTTCCATGTACGAAGGGACATTTGTAATCAAAAGCGTATTTTTTGGTGGAGCCATGATTCTGACCACCATGGATGGTGACGACCTTCCTCACCCTTTGAATACAGACATAGTGAAAAAATACTACGCATGAATAAAGGCATGCTAGGTTTAGTGGCGTAGGAAAAAATAAGGCCATCCCGGTGAACCAAAAGGGTTCAGGAAAAAATTAGGGATGAATACAAAAAAATTTGTACACCAGGCAAGTTGAAAACCTGAAAGGGCGGCTTGGGCAAAAAAGGGTATCCCGGTGGACTGAAAACCCGAAAGGGCGGTCCAGGAAAAAGTTAGGGATTTAAAGCGTAGAATTATGTCCCATTGGATCACCTTGAGAACAGACTTCAATATCAATTTTCAAGCTCAAACAGTACCAATCAATCCAGTCAGCTTCAGACGAGTAGAAAAGTGATGAGACGCTCAAGGACATAAGGGAAATAGTAGAATTGAAACTCAATGAGATTATTACACATAGTTGTTTTCTCTTTATACACTATTTTGTATAGTTTTTATTTTCACAGCGGCATTCTCTTACTAGAACGTCAGTCTCTTTGTACAAAAATGTTTATTATAGGCAAACTTCCAAAATCAATACAAATCATTTTTTTGAAAGTACAAAACTATTTATTTTATGTTTTTCTATTTTGTTTTGCAAAAATAACCACTGATTATTTTTTGACATATGCATTTGAATATGATTACTTTTTACAAATACATGCATAAGAAACAGAAAGACAATTGCTAATGACTTTAAGTAACGGGGCAAAGCCTAAAAAGCCATTTGTAGTCCCGACAATTACTCTTTCCAGCAGGTACAGGGGCAGAGACATTTTGAGACAAAGTCATCGCTACATCCTTAGTATACGACCTAGTAATGTCTATGTTCCCCACAGAGCAGAAACAACCAAAGTTTTGATCTCTTCTTCCCCAAACAGGAATTACCTCCCCCGGCAGAGTTCCCTCAGAAATATGAAATCCAAGTCTCCAGCTACGTTTTTATAATCTCGAACAGTTTATAAATCTGTATCCCTGGTATAGTTTATTTCTCTAGCTGCGAGAGTTTATCCCCCAACAGAATTTATTTCTCTACATCGGCAAAATCTTCCAACAAAGTATCTTTCTCTCCACAGAGTCCTTCTCAAGCAGGAGTCAAAAATCCCCGACAAATAATCTCCATTCATCATCCCCAGAGGAAATGAAAGAATCACTTTCCTCATCTACCAAACAGTAGTCTGGGATACAGCTTCCCAGTACTCTCCAGCAGCAGTCAGGGATTTATTTTCCCAGACTAGGAAATTATCGCAACAACATCCCATATTCATACATCATGGCATACACATACATATTGCATACAGTATAATCTCACTTATTTTGAGAATATCATTACACAATGCATTTCATACATCATGACATTGCATACGACTAAATCTTTACCTTTATAGGAAAGATCAAATCAACAAACACTGTTGACTACTTATATGACCTGGAAGTCTTCTCAAAGGCTACCTCTGACTAAGGGCTATTTCAGCATTTTCCTCAGAAATATATTCTCGAAGGACTTTCCTCTGGTTCGGTTAAATCGACACTAAGATTTTTCTGATTTCTATTCCAATTGAAGACAATTCAAGAACTTTTCTAGTTCAGTTAAATCGACACTAAGATTTTTCTGATTTCCATTCCAGTTAAAGTTAATTCAAGACCTTCTCTGGTTAAGTTAAATTGATACTAATATTTTCCTGATTTCTATTCCAATTGAAGATAATTCAAGACCTTTCTCTGGTTTAGTTAAATTGCCACTAATATTTTTATGACTTCCATTCCAGTTAAAGTTAATTCAAGACCTTCTCTGGTTCAATTAAATCGATACTAAGATTTTCCTGACTTCTATTCCAGTTGAAGACAACTCAAGACCTTTCTCTGGTTCAATTAAATCGACACTAAGATTTTTATGATTTCTATTCTAGTCAAAGTTAACTCAAGACCGTTCTCTGGTTCAGTTAAATCGATACTAAGATTTTCTGATTCTTATCCAGTTAAAGAAACTATGAAGCCTGGAGTCCAACAAGATAGCAGTAAATTTCATATTCCCTAGTAAGTCGCTGTGAAGCCTAGAATACAATCAGATAGCAGTCAACCTTATTATCCTCAGCAAGTCACTGTGAAGCCCGGATCTTGACCAGCTAGCAGTTCACTTTCGTCTCTCCAGTCAAGAGATGACTCCCCAATAGAGTAATGGACAACTAAAGCTCCTAGACTCAATTTCCAAAAACAGAGACCAACATTCCTTAATAGATTCCTCCTCAACAACAATAATAGGAATCCCCACAAAAGAATGTCTCAAGAAATCAACATTGTTCTCTAGATGGCATCTTTAAGCCCATCTCCGATGACTCTCCGTCATATTCTCTAGATGGCATCTTTAAGCCCATCTCCAATGATCTTCTGTCATCTTTTCCAAATGGCATCTATAATCCCATTTCCAATATTATCCACCAACAACATCACTTCATACGAGTGCAAATTTCTGGGCACTCTAGTGTTGAATCATCTTCCACCTTCAGATCACGAAAGGAAGACCAGCCAATCTACATCCTCAGGTTTAAGAAGATTGAACAGGGGAAGCTGTTGTACCCCAAAATTTGCCCTCTCATTTTACTCAAGACATGTCCATTGAGATCCCTAACTTGCCCTAGGATGATTAAGAATTGACTAGACAAATTCTCCTCCTAAGGCAATAAACCTCTAACTAGGGTTTCAGTTTTAATCAAGATGTGCAAGCTCCGATGGTCTCAAATGTTGTACATGGTCCTAATATGTCCTCAAGGTTATCCTTCCAAAATTCATGCCCTACATAACATGTTTGCTCAGTCAATTTCTCAAATGCTTAAAAATTAACTATACTAAGTCAAAAGTCAATTGTGGCCTATATACAGTCAAACTTCAAGATTTTTTGTCAATATCAACATTTTGAAGTGATATCCATCATTTGATAAAGGGTTGATCATGATTCCTCAAGAAATGCTCCAAACTCATCAATAGTCAAAAATGGCAAATTAGGGTTTCTATAGGAAAAGTCAACCAAACTTTGACCAAACATAACTTTCTCATACTTTGTCAGAAAATTTTCTATCAAATCTCATTTTGAAGGGAATCCAATTACATACAACTTCTCTTCATCCCTCAAGACCAAGAAATTCCCAAATTAAAAGATACAAGCTCATACATTATATGTCCTTTAAAAAAGTCAACAAAAACACCTTTTGGGTCAAAGCTCCCTACATGAACATTGAAGATCCAATTGAAACGAAACCAAAACGGTTGTTTAGAGGACATCCTAAGTTGTCTAAAAATTCAAAGAACACCCTCATAGGGTTAAAATCGAGAGAGATGTGCATTGCTAAAGTTCACAAATTTTTGAAAAAATGCACAAAAGTGAATGTGAGCAAATTGGATCTTTTGAACTAATGTGCGTGGGTTTTAAATCTCAAACATATCTATAGCGGTAGAAATGTTTAAGGCTAAGCCATTGGATTGACTAGACTTATACAGATCAAAATGAAAATCGCCACCGCGCTTTATTGTTTCCAAAGGAATGGGAAAAGAGCGAGTACCCCAAAAAGAGGGGGAAAGATTCATGGTAATGGGGTTAGTTATGCAAAGGGAAGGTATTAGCACCCTAAACATCTATGATACTCCGCATGAACCTCTTTGTAAATATGTATATTTTATCTATAAAATGTTGTATAAAAAATAGATTGTGGAGGTGAGAAAAGAAATATTTTTTATGATTTTTGCACCCGCCACGGTTGTGAACCTTTATTGCCTACGTACCACCTTCCGTGCAATAGGGGATCAGGGTACACGTAGTTCACCTTTAAAAAATTTAAAACAAAAGTGTGTTGGTTAATTTTATGAGATAAAACATCATCGTCATTACCCGTGTGAAAAACATACTTACTACCCACAATCATGAGAAAGTAGAATTTGCATCATCTCAAAATGGAGGATATGGCTTGGATTTTAAAAAATCAACAAAACCTCACTCAACACCCATGTGGAAAATATCTCTCTTCACTACATATTATAGAAGTATAGTTATTTGCATCACTACAAGGATTAACAAGAGTCTAACCTTTTGAGAAAGGTTTTAAAATAAAAAGCCAAAGTGGCAAAATGGTTTGAAATGAGATTGATTGACTTTTAGTCTTCTCACATAAAATGTCAACGTATTATTAAGTTCATTGAATTTTATTTATGAAAAGGTTTTGAAAATGAATGAACCTAGTTCCAAGTTTATTATGAAAATGGTTCAAGTTTCAAAACAAGAAGAGTTTTCAAAAGGAGGAAGAAGATTTTTGAAATTAAAGAAGATGGGAGGAGATGAAGAGATTATCCTAAAGCATAAGGTAAAAGCTAGGGATAAGAACCATCTAACCAACAAGAAGCAAATACTTGACATTATGAGTCAAGATAGAATTCTCATTCTTTGGATTGAAACTAAGCAAGCAAAGATACTAGACCTCTTGAGAAGACCAAACTTCAAGTGTATTAAGTATTCACAAAAAATGGGCAGAGTAACGGCTGTATACAGGCAAATTCCAGATTACAAACAAATTATGTAATCACAATAACCGGCACACAAAAAACAAACAACCCAACGTCTTGAGGTAAATCTCAAGAACTCCAGACAAAATATCAATTAAGGTCACAAGGTCTCCAACATAGGCCAAGGTCTATAATCCTAAGTCCAAGAAGTCCAATACTCCATAATGTCAAGGATAGTAACCAAATAGTCCAAGTATCATTAAAGTTTTTTATGGTTTATGTTGATTATTAAGTGTCTTCAAAAGGAAAAGAAAAAGCTGAATTGAGCAAAATAAAAATGACATAAAAGTAAATGCTCAAGCGAGCAAAGATGAAAATATCATGAAATGTAAATGCTAAATTAAATAGTACATAAAGTAAAATCATAAAAATAAAAGCATAAAGTAAAGTCAATTGTTAAGAATTAGTGGTTAGTTGGATGACCATCTTGAAACTTGCATTTGGAACTCATTAGAGGATTGGTAGAACCAAAGCCTCTCAACAAAAAGTTGTATTTGCTTTTTGTCAAGTATATCATCCATTTAAGAATTCTCTCGGTAACATTTAATGATCAATGATGTTTAAGTGATTCGCATTGACCAAAATTTATGAAGATCCACTAGAGGATTGGTAGAACCAAAGCCTCCACACAATTAATCTCAAGGTTATTGGATCAAAGGGATCCAATTAACATACTTGGGCTTGCAAACATAGGTTTGGGCCACGAATGATCATTTGTTTGAATCGGGACAAAATTTAGCGCTATGTTAAGCAATCATAATTGGACTTTTGTAGAAGTCGCACCTATTTTGAGGCCCGTCAATAGCAATCTATGTATTTCTTGTTTGGATAAATGATATATAGATCATTATCCCATAACATGTAATACAATAAGAAAGGGGAATAAGATAAACAGGGAAGGTATTAGAGTTTTAAATATCATGAACATTATTCGTCCATTTTAATGGATTTGGTTTATCAACCTATCAACACCCAAGACCCAATGATGTTGAAGAATTTGCCTCAAGATATGCTCCAAGTCAGTACCACATCCTATTTCAAGAATCAAACAAGAATCATGTACAAAAGTTTTCAATTACAAGAATTAATCAAAGGTAAAACCCAAAATGAAATCTTAAGTCAAAAATATGTTTAAAATATGAAAATGGCTTTAAAAATTAGGAAATGAAAACCCTAACTTCCTAAAGTTCTATAAAAGTCAGAAACAAAACTTGGAGTCCCTGGATTGAGGTGGAAATTTGCTTTAGAAATGCAAACTTGGAAACTAGCAAGTTTAAGCCTTAAACTAGATGGTTTTGGAAACTAATTTGTGAAAAATATGAAATCACATTGTAATATTCCAGAAAAATGATTTTTATGGTCTCAACTTATTCAAGCACTCCAAAAAACTTAATCTCTGATTTTATAGGTATGGGAAGTTAGAACTTTAAATCAATTAATGTGCATGATCAAGCAAAAACCCTAAAAGAGGAAATTAAGTTCACAAATTAATCAATTATATCCAAAGGTAAAATAAATTTGATGTAAAATAACCTAAATATCAATAAAACTCCAAGGAACAGAAATCATATTTTTCTTTAATTTTATCTCAAAAGGAAAAATGAAATAGAAATTATTTCAACAATTCATTAAAAAAACAAGGAAAAGATGAATATGTTCAATTAAATGATTTAATTTGTAATCCAAAATTTTTATTAAATAGGACAAAAAATATTTTCATGTAATAAACTTAGAGAGGAGTCCAAAAATATTTTTTATGGATTTTTTTACTTAATAGAAATACGAAAGTAAAATTCAAGATTTAAAAGAAATATTAAAACCCTAATTATTCACATGATTTTTTTTAATCAAGAAAAAAGATTAAAACAAAAAGAAATGAAAAACAAAATATGAAAATATAATGAAAAAGAAGTCTAAAATAATTTTTTCATAATTTTTGAAGTGAAGAAAATATCAAAATAATATTTGAGAAAACAAAAGAAAAATTAATATATAAAGCCTTTTACACCTTTTTTTTTGCCAAAATGCGCTGTAAAAGATATATGTATCCATGTTCAATTAGGCAGGGACACGTCAACGTCCCTACCAGCATGCCAAACCCCTAAAACGCGTGGAAATACAGTTTTCAGCAAGGCAACTTCTAGCTTCAATCTCTCTCTTATTACTCAACCATTTGAGATGATTCAAAAAGCAAACATGATCACCAAACTTCTATGAACATCACACATCTTTTAGATTTTAAAAACAAGGTAAGATCAAAGAGAAATTGGAGCTCAAAGTCATTGAAAACAAATTTGAGCATGATTTGCAGAAAACTTCAAAACATCAATGGAGCTCGAATAAAACCAATTAAATACATCAGACCTATTGTCTGGCCAGCTAATAACATGTGTACAAGATTTCAAGCATTGATTTAAGCTATCAAACAAGGAATCCGGAACTAAATTTTACCTCTTCAAGTGAAAAATAAATTCACTATTTTCTGGATCTAATGATGAGAAACCCAGAGAAACATGTTTCTTTTGCTCCAATTATGAGGAAATGAAAGAGATATGAGAGCTGGAACAAGAATGGGGACAACTTCGAAGAGAAGAAAATTTCAATAATGGAGGTTAAGCTTATTTTGAGAGAGAGAAAGAAAAGTGTGTTGCTAACTCTGTGAGGAAGAGAGAAAGAGCGAGAGAGCTTACTACTAACTTCTATCTTCTTTTGAATGTTGAATTCCTTGCTTTTTATAGAGTGTGGGAAGAGAATGAGATAAAAAGTGAGAAATGGGAAGTGAGAGGCATGCTGAGTTTTGTGTTGTTTTGGGATGAGAAGCATGTGTTTTGAATAACAAATGAAGAGTGGGAATTGAGTAATAAAAGTGTGAGTGATGTTCTGAAAGACTGGAACTTGGTTGGCATAAAATTTTCATGCATTGCCATGCAATTTTTGATATTCCATGAGAACATCTTTATCTCCTTATATCTCCTTCTATAGTGCATGAATCGTGACAAGGTTTGAATAAAAAATGGAGAGGACACTTCATACTCCAACTTTTATGTTCAAAATTTTTAAAAATGAAGCTTGAATCAATGAGATAATTGGCTATGAACATATGCTCACAAACTGCTTGATGAAATTCCCGAGCTGTTTAGGCATCCTGCGCCCGCGTAAGGCCTTGTGCTGGGCAAAAATTCAGCATGCATGATGCCTTCTTCTTTCAATTATATCTCAAAATTTAGGGAGAATTTGGAGAAAATTTCTAAAGCAAGTTGTTCCTCACATTTAGGGCTTGAACTTTGATGTTGGACATTTTTCAAAATAATGAATATTTCACATAGATAAGTGATGATGAATGTGCACCCGCAACATGTTTGATGAAATGATCGCCTAGCGCGCGTGACTTGCCTTGTGCTCGGCAAAAATTCAGTTTTCAGCTCAAAATCTTAATCATCATATATTTCTCTACACTTAACCATTTGAGATGATTCTTGAATGAAAAATGAAGAGAAAACTTCAATATACAACTTTTATGTTGCCAACTTTTTGATTTGATTCCAAATGGTTATTCAAAAATGGACATGAAGAAATCAAATATTTGCATGTTTAACCAAAATTTCACTAAGTGCCAAAATCTTCCAAGCTTCATAACTTTTTTTCCTTTAATTTTTTGGACATGTGGCCGCTCTTTAAAAGTTGGAGAATTTTTCGTCCTATTTCTAGGCATATAAAGTTTGCACATTTTCAATAAAAATTGAAAAAGTTGTAGCCAGTCAAAATTCAGCCCTATGGATACTTAGAAAAATTTCAAAACTTCAAATAACTTCCTTGACAAGTTATCTCCAATTCACACTTCCTCATGATATTTTTGCACTATTGACCATGAAATATGAGAATAGGGATATTGAATTGATGTTTTACCAAAAGTTTATTTGGTCAACAACTGATTTTGATTGTCTTATGAAAAAATGACCATTTTACCCCTTTTCATCAATTGAACCCTTCAAGCCAAAGTTGACGATCAAACTTCCAATGATAGATGCTCATGACTATGTAGAGAAGTATGGGATCAAGAATTGCCCAAAAATCCAAAGATCTCCTGATTAAGCCCAAACCCTAATTTTGATCATTTGTGCTAGGAGATGGTGAGATGACTTCAGTTGTGCCATGACCTACAAGATGATATTCCAAGAGACAAAGTATACACATTTTGAGGTTAGTTAGAAGCATACAAGTAGAAGATATACAAATACAAGTGCTTCAATGTGCTTGGTGATTCCATATGCAAACCCTAAGACAGGATGCAATAGAAGATAAACCCCAAACCCTAATTTGTGATCTGATTGCATGGTGATGGTATGAGATGATAGAGGAATTTTAGGGGCAAAAATTGGGGTACAACATCTGCCCTTATTTAAGTTTCTTCTATCCAGAGATACGAAGGTTAAAAATCTTTGTGTCGACATGATCGAAGATACGTAAATATAAAACAAACCCTATTTTTGGCCCTAAGATGCCATGAAATGCTTATGAGTATGAATGAATATGAACAACTTCAAAGGGACGCAAAACACCACTGAGGATCTAGCAAAGGAAATAAGGATTAAAAGAGAAACCTGACCGGTAAAATAAATCACTGGTGAATAAAAAAGAACCGACACTATTGGTGTAACACCCAAAGAAGAGATATCAACTCAGCTAAAGAGGAAATAGTACTTGATAAAAGTGATTGACAACTAATTGTGAACCAACAACTCAATAGCCGAAGGTAGAAGATAAAAAAGATACAAACTCATAGTTGATGAAAAAAGATCAAAGGATACACCAACTTTCACTGAAGACGAAACTACCAACATTCACTGAAGGTAGAAAGAGAAAAGAAATATGGCACCGACGTTCACTGATGATGAACTACAAACTTTCACTGAAGGTAAAGAGAAAAGATAGTAATCACCAACGTTCACTAATGGTGAACTACCAACGTTCATTTAAGGTAGCAAAAAGATTACACCCACGTTCACTGAAGGTGAACTACCAACGTTCACTGAAGGTAGTAAGAAGATAACACCCACGTTCACTGAAGGTGAACTACCAACGTTCACTGAAGGTAAAAAGAGAAAAGAAATGTGGCACCGATGTTCACTAACGGTGAACTACCAACATTCACTGAAGGTAGCAAAAAGATAACACCCACGTTCACTGAAGGTGAACTATCAACGTTCACTGAAGGTAATAAGAGAAAAACATCGACGTGAACTGACGATGAACTACCAAGTTTCACTAAAGGTAGAAAGAGAAAAGAAAGTAATCACCAACGTTCACTGATGGTGAACTACCAACATTTACTGAAGGTAGCAAAAAGATAACACCCACGTTTACTGAAGGTGAACTACCAACGTTCACCGAAGTTAGAAAGAGAAAAGAAATATGGCACCGGCGTTCACCGATGGTCAACTACCAACGTTCACTGAAGGTAGAAAAAAGATAACACCCATGTTCACTGAAGGTGAACTACCAACATTCACAGAAGGTAGTAAGAGAATAACATCGACATTCACTGATGATGAACTACCAACTTTAACTGATGGTAGAGAGAAAAGATAATAATCACCAACGTTCACTGATGGTAGAGAGAAAAGATAATATGGCACCAACATTCACTGACGGTGAACTACCAACATTCACTGACGGTGAACTACCAATGTTCACTGAAGGTAGAGAGAAAAGAAATATGGAACCGACGTTCACTAACAGTGAACTACCAACGTTCACTATAGGTAGCAAAAAGATAACACCCACGTTCACTGAAGGTGAACTACCAGCATTCACTGAAGGTAGTAAGAGAATAACATCGATGTTCACTGACGATGAACTACCAACTTCCAATGAAGGTAGAGAGAAAAGAAATATAGCACCGACGTTCACTGAAGGTGAACTACCAACTTTCACTGAAGGTAGAAAAAAGATATATTGACAATAACAAGTTTCCTAAAAATTCTGGCGTTTCACCTAGAACGGGTCTCAACTTCTTCTTTAACCAAGGCATCTCGCCTGGAAAGGGTAGTATATAAGTTGTCTCAAATAAGGAGACTACCACTTGTAAAGATTTCACAACGAACTGTCTTTGCAATACTGAAAGACTTTCCATCCACTGGAGTATTTTGACAACAAACTGTAAACTATCCACTCATAGAGAAGATAGCAAAAAAGTAACGTCGACTTTTACGGGGAAGTACAAGTTGCTCAAATAAAGAGACCTACTACTTGCCATCATAGGAAGGATTGTAAAAATGACTTCTTGGGGAAAGCAATATGACTTCCTGGGGAATGAAATATGACTTCCTGGGGAATGAATCATAGCTTCTTGGGGAAATTCCAATATATTCCTACTGAGGAGATAAAGTCTTCTCGTGCAAAATAAATGCACATTCTCAAACCAAGGCTCGAAGCTTGCAGAGATCCAAACTAATAATATTGCTGAGGATCAAAGATTCAAACCAGAAATAAACTGGAGTAAAACAGTCAACCAAAATACATCCTTTGAGAAATAAACTCAAGAGGGAATCCCAAATCATCCAGACAAATTGTTGTACAGGAAAGCTAAATAAAAAATCTTCCACGAGGGATAGCTCAGTGGGGAAATTGAAAGAATACACACTTTCTGCTTAGGGTTGACACTCTATTGGAGAAAAAATAAGACAACTCTACAGAACTGGTACTACGTCAACAAAATATTAGCGAATGCGAATGAGCAATGATTTGCTAAATTCAACTATGTATGATGTATGTATGAATGTATGAGTGTTATTATGTATATGCTGACAAAACAGATATATAATACTGGGAATAACCAGACAAAACCAACTCGGGTACAATCGATACTCGGCTAAATCACATTAAAGATGAAAATTCCATAAAAAGTAAGCACCAAATGAGGAACAGAATCCTATTGCATGGCTTAACTTCACTGGGAAAGAACACAATCCGAAAATAATAAAATGATAGCAACAAATCATTATAGATACAGGGATATAACATCCTCCTCCAGGCTTCACCGAGAAATAACACACAGACTTCAATGGGGAAAACACATGTTTCACGGTCCGTACTTCTACTGGGGATTGCAATACTGATTTCAAATAAGGCAAATGAAAACCATATCGTCAAAACATCAATTGAGGATCTCGTGCTGACTTGATTGGGGAAATATCATACATACCTCACTAGGGGAGATATTGCCTCATCGTTGAGATATCAATGGGAGACCTCATGCTGACTTCATTGGGGAGGTCAAGACCGCACCGAAGAGAGGAAAACAAGATATGTTCTTCAATATATAGCATGAGTTTTGAACCAACTTCTCTTGGGAGAAAGTATGAAACCTCATGGGGATAACAACTTAGAGAGTTAAGAAGTCAAACATAATAGCAAGAAATCAAAATAATGGGGATTTTAAATCAAACCCAACACTTGGCGGATGAAAACCCAAAAAGTTGACAACTGTCTAAACACTTCTTAAATAAAACATTGCCCTTTCCTGATTATCGGGCAATCAAACAAAATGCAAGTATTGCCGAAAGGGATATTTTTCGCAAATGAGTCCAACTCAGCATGCACGGGGAGAAAAGACTTCTATCAAATAAATGAATCCTTCACTGGGGGATCTTGGATTGAGTCTTCATATCATGCAAACTTACTCCAACAAAAGATGCCCTGGGATAGCCTTCCTAGGGAATCAAGAAGTCAACATTATAGAAAGAGGTCAAACTCATGTGGATTTTAAATCAAACCCAACACTTGGTGGGTGAAAACCCAAAGGGTTGACAACTTTCTCAACACTTCTTGGAAAATATATTGCCCTTGGTCTAGTTGCCTGGGAAATAAATACCAACAATAATGCCAATACTGCAGAAAGAGCGACATTTTGCAAATAGTTCCATCTCAGTACACCAAGGAAACAAGACCTTTCGTCATATGAGGGAAGACTTCGCCGGGGAATCTGGGATAGAGACTTCAGACCATGCAAACCCAAAATCAAAAAATGAACCAAGACTTGACTGGGGACAATGGGATCACAAACCCGATACCGCACCTTACATCATCTGGTATCATCTCTAACTATCTGAGAAACATAAGAAGATCATACGTATACCAGCAAAAGTGACCTGGGAGAGCCTTCCCGGGGGAAACAAAACTTCCCAAAATTACTGGAGTTTGTCCATTCCTAGGATCACCACTATTGTTTTCCTCTTGAATCACAAAATCTAAAGTAAAAGTAATTTGTAAATTCTTTTCGAAAAATGATTTTGTTATTTAATCATTTTGCCTTGAAAATTATTATCAATAATAAATGGAGTCTTTGTAAGCTGAATAAAATAATAATTACAAAGAATTGGGTAAAAGCTCAAATTTTATTGATAGAATGGTAGTCTGCAAATTGCGAGACTCCACAAATGATTACAAAGTTCAGAAAATGGTAATATATGATGGAAAAGATACATTGAGATACAATGACCACTATTCCTTCTAACAAATTTGAAATTCTGAGCAGTAGCTTCTGTTGAAGTATGGTGAGGATCCAAGAAGATTATTGCTTCAATGATCAAGTCTTGTCTGATGTAGTTACTTGCCAAGAAAGTCCCTAACTCTTGCCTAAGCTTCCCTTGCGAGTTTTCAGCTTAGCGGGAAAATTTATTCTGTTTATGTCTCTAAATTTTGCCTAGACCGCCCTTTCGGGTTTTCGGCCCACCGAGACGCTCCTTTTTGCCTAAGCCGCCCTTTTGGGTTTTCAACTTAGCAAGCTGTTCTTTTATTTCTTTAGGAGAATTATTTCTTGACTACATCAGCATTCATGGGATGTGGGAACTCCTCGCCATCCATAGTTTCAAGAATTAATGCACCGCCAGAGAAGGCTTTCTTGACAACATATGGGCCTTCAAAATTGGGAGTCCACTTGCCCCTTGAATCAGTGTTAAAAGACATGATCTTCCTGAGCACGAGGTCCCCTTATCTAAATTCACGAGGTTTGAACTTCTTATCAAAAGCTTTCTTCGTTCTCTTCTGATATAACTGCCCATGACACAAAGCCTTCATTCTCTTCTCTTCGATCAAATTCAATTGGTCAAAACTGTTCTGGACCCATTCAGCCTCTGACAACTTGGTTTCCATTATCACACGCAAAGAGGGAATCTCAACCTCGATTAGGAGAAACGCTTCCATTCCATACACAAGGGAGAACGGGGTTGCTCCTGTTGAAGTGCTGAAAGATGTCTGATATCCATGTAAAGCAAAAGGGAGCATTTCATGCCATTCTTTATAAGTAACAACCATCTTCTGGATGATCTTCTTGATATTTTTATTAGCAGCTTCAACAACCCCATTCATCTTCGGCCTGTACGGAGATGATTTGTGATGGACAATCTTGAATTCTTCACAAAGTTCAGTCATCATCTTGTTGTTCAGATTCGAGCCATTATCAGTGATAATTCTGCTCGGCACACCATACCGATATATGAGATTATTCTTAATGAAGTGCACTACCACCTACTTAGTAACATTAGCATATGAAGGAACTTGCACCTATTTGGTGAAGTGATCAATTGCTACCAAGACAGAACGGTGTCCATTCGAAGCTTTGGGTTCTATCATTCCAATCATGTCAATATCCCACATAGATAAAGGCCACGGGGAAGAAATAACATTGAGAAGTGTCGGAGGCAAGTGAATTTTGTCTGCATAAATCTGGCATTTATGGCACTCCTTTGCAAATCTGTAACAATCATATTCCATTGTCAGCCAATAGTAACCTTCCCTTAGCATCTTTTTAGCCATCTAATGTCCATTGGCATGAGTGCCAAATGAACCTTCATGAATCTCATGCATCAACATGTCTGCTTTGTGTCTATCCACGCATCTGAGAAAGACCATGTCATAATTTCTCTTGTACAACACATTTTCATTGAGGAAGAAGCTGCCAGCCAATCTTCTCAATGTCTTTCTATCTTTATTCGATGCACCAATCAGGTATTCCTGAGTCTAGAGAAAATTCTTGATATCATAATACCAAGGTTTTTCATCTGCTAACTCTTCTGTTGTAAACACATGAGCGGGCCTATCCAGTCGCCGAACTATAATTCGAGGTATATCATTCCAAGTATTCACTTGATACATAGAAGCCAGGGCTTCCAGAGCACCCGCCATTTGATTTTCGTCTCTGGGGATGTGATGGAATTCAACTTTATTAAAGAAGGGTAACAATATTCTAGCATAATCTTTGTAAGGGATCAAGCGGGGGTGACGAGTATCCCACTCTCCTTTAACCAGATTTATTACCAAAGTGGAATCACCATACACATCTAGAATTTTAATTTTGAGATCAATAGCTTCCTCGAGACCCATGATGCAAGCCTCATATTCTGCCATATTATTAGTACAATCAAATGTCAACCTTGTAGTAAAAGGAATGTGTGATCCATGTGGAATGACAATCACAACACCAATTCATTTACCATAAGCATTCACAACTCCATCAAATATCATGCTCCAGCGAGATTCCAGATCAGGACCTTCCTCAGGAAATGGTCCATCACAATCTTTCACTTTCAGAAACATCACATCCTCATCGGGGAAATGATACATCACAGACTGATAATCATCAACTAGTTGGTGAGTAAGATAATCTGCCAACACACTGCTTTTAATAGCTTTTTAAGTGCGATATTTGATGTCATGTTCAGATAACAGCATCTTCCAGCGGGCAATTCTCCCAGTAAGAGCAGACTTTTCAAAAATGTACTTGATTGGATCCATTTTGGAAATCAACCAAGTAGTGTGATTCAACATATATTGCCGCAAATGTTTTGCCGCCTAGGCCAGAGGACAACATGTCTTTTCCAGCATGAAATACCGCGACTCACAATCAGTAAACTTTTTACTGAGATAATAAATGGCATACTCTTTCTTCCCTATTTCATCTTGTTGTCCTAGAATACAGCTCATGGAATTATCTAACACTGTCAGATACATAATCAATAGTCTTCTTTCAACAGGAGGGAGCAAGATAGGAGGTTCAAGAAGATATACTTTAATACTTTCAAATGCCCTTTGGCAGTCATATGTCCACACATAACCTTGATCTTTCTTTAACAACTTAAATATTGGTTCACACATTGCAGTCATGTGGGAAAAAAATCTGGAAATATAATTCAAACGCCCGAGGAACCCTCTGACTTGCTTTTCAGTTCTCGGAGCTGTCATTTCTTGCATTGCTTTGACTTTATCAGGGTCAAGTTCAATCCCTCTCTGGCTAACAATGAAACCCAACAATTTCTCTGACTGAACACTGAAGGTACATTTATTTGGATTCAAGCGGAGCCGATACTTCCTCAAAGGTTGAAACAACTTCATCAAATCTTCTACATGCCCTTCTTCAGTCTGGGATTTAGCAATCATATCATCAACATATACCTCAATTACCCTATGCATCAGATCATGGAATAAGGTTGTCATAGCCCTCTAGTACGTTGCACCAGCGTTCTTCAACCCGAAGGGCATCACTCTATAACAGAATGTTCCCCAGGGTGTGATAAACGTTGTTTTTTCCATGTCCTCAGGAGCCATACTTATTTGATTATACCCAGAAAATCCATCCATGAACGAGAAAACTTTGAATTTTGTTGTGCTATCCACTAACATATCAATGTGTGGCAATGGAAAATCATCTTTTGGACTAGCTTTATTTAGATCTCTGTAATCTACACATTGATGTCACAAGAAAACCCAGCATTAATCTGTTTTATAACTTCTTCTTTGATACTTACTGCCATATTTGGGTGAGTTCTTCACAACTTCTGTTTGATTGGCAGGCACTCTGGCTTCAGTGGCAAATGGTGCTCTACAATATCTCTATCTAGACCAGGCATATCTTGGTAGGACCAAGCAAAAATGTCCACATAATGTTTCAACATCTCAATCAACCTGCTCTTCACACCAGGATGCAACAATGCTCCAATCTTGACTTCTTTTGGATCTTCTTCTGAACCCAAATTGATTACTTCCAATGACTCTTTATATGGCTGAATGGCATTCTTCTCATGCCAAGCAACCGTGAGACCTCTTCCGAAATCTCATCATAGTCTTCTTCTTCGGCCCCATACATAGGACATTCAATGTTGGGAGAGGGTGCAAGGTCATTGTATTCAACAGGTTTTTTAATTAATCTGCACATATGATTTACGATTGCTTTTAGAAACTGACACATATAACAAGTGATCATGCAAATTGAATTTCAGTTATTATTTATTTTGAAAGTTTTTTTTCTGATTACCATTTTCCAAGAAAAAGCAAAAAATAAAAACACAATTTGGGAAACAAAGACAACTTTTATTATTGATTTTAAATATCAAAGCAAATAGATAAGCCCATACAATATCAATACTTTCACCTTGGGAATAGTGAAAGATTTTATAAAAGATTAACAAAAACAAATTACTTTGAAACATGTATGCAAAAGGGAATATCAATGGTGATCCAGTTCTAAATCCTATGTCTGTGCGTCACATAATTTGGCATTTCTGGCTCTGCTTCGTCTTCCATAATGGAATTAATCCCGGAAACAGTTGGATGAAGATAACCCCCGCTACAAAAGTTGTCTTGATACTTTCCTGCAGCAGACTTCGGCTTCATGCGCTTACCTTTATCATTCTTCACAGAGAACCCCAAGCCAACTCTATTCTTGTTTACAGGTGGATCAACAATTTGTCCCCATACTTCATTATGGCCATTATGCACAACCTGTTGAGCATCCTTAAACGAAGCCATAGAATTCTCATTTCCTCTTATATTATCAATGGATAAAGCTTGAAACTGGGTTCCAACAACAGCTTCATCCACCTCCACAATACTGAAAGAGGACATATGAGATATCAATAATGCTTGTTCTCCATTTATAATTATCACTTTTCCTTCACGCACAAACTTCAACTTCTAGTGTAAAGTCGAAGTGACAACGCCTTCCTCATGTATCCACGACCATCCCAACAAATAGCTATAAGCGGGTATAATATCCCTGACTTGGAAAATAATCTGAAACAAATGTGGGTCTATATGAATAGGCAAGTCAACTTCACCAATAACAAACTTCCTTGATCCATCAAATGCTTTCACAATAATTCCACTTGGGCGCATGGGCGTTCCTTGATATTTCAACTTCATAAGTGTGCTCCTTGGTATAACATTCAATGCAGATCCATTATCAATCAACACATTGGATAATGAATCATTCTTGCATTTCATAGAGATGTGGAGTGCCAGGTTGTGATTCCTTCCTTCATCAGGCAATTCATCATTGCAAAAACTCAGGTTATTACATGATGTAATGTTCCCTACCACACTGCTGAATTGTTCTACTGGCATATCACTTTCCACGAAAGCTTTGTCCAATAGCCTCATCAAAGATTCTCTATGAGCAGCAGAGTTCACCAATAAAGCCAAGATAGATATTTTTGAAGGAGTCTGCAGTAGCTGATCTACAATTCTGTAGTCGCTCATCTTGATTATCTTAAAAATATCATACACCTCTTTTTCTAGCGTAGGTCCACTAGATTCACCCGTAGCCTTCTTTTCCTCAACACTTTCGACAGCTTTCTTTCCAGTACTAACATCCCCACGATTAACTGGTGCAAATATACGACCACTGCGGGTCACTCTGCTAGTGTCCGAAATATTTCCAACATTAGGCATTGGCTGGATGGGAACTTCCATGTCATCCTCTAAAATTGTAGCATTATATTTGTAGGGTACAACCATGTCTGACTTGTACGAGATAGGACCCGATAAGCTAATCACCAATGGAGTAATAGCTGGCTTGCCATGATATTCAACTTCAAAATGGGTAGGTGCACCAAAACAAGGCACAATAACATTTACTCCCTCTTCTACACATTGATTCATTACAGATTCATCTCTGGAAAACATATCTTCATCTGAGGAGAAGAACTCATCTGTAGAGGCATACTCATCATCTGACTCTTCTTCATCCAAAAAAACCTCAATCTCATTAACCTCATGGTAATAATCCCTTTGGCCTGTAACCTTGATAGTTTCATTATCCAATAACAACTTAATACCTTTCCTTACAATTGAACATCCTCGGGAGTCCCGACAACAAATTCGGCAAGATCCATATTGATGCTCTACCTTACCAGCCATGTGGTAGAAAGTAGCATGAAATTATACAAGATCCTCATTCATATGTTCCACTTAAAATATTCTGAACTCCCCAGGACATCCAGAAACCATGTTTACTTCCTCTTCATACTCTGCCCTAGGCCTGATTATGTGGATGAGGCCCTCATCCATCATCTCCTGCAAATCAGCCTTTACCTTGTCACAACCTTGTATATCCTTACTGAAAATAGTACAACCAGCATGGTCATGCGTATAGTAGCTACATTCACAGAGGTCTGCATGCATTTTTATGAAATCTCATAACCAATTTAATATCAAAAATCCAGAAATGGCCTAGACAACCAGCCACCATATTCACAACATTTTCTCCTCCATGCTTTTGCAAAGGATTATCTTTCACATTAGAGCCAACATCTTTGAAGGATAAGATACAAGACCTCACCAATTTTTGTACTTCAGTTTTCAAAGGATAGCAATTCTTAACATTGTTCCCTGGTGCTCCCTGATGAAAAGCACATGTTTGGTCTGCCTTGTAATACCAAGGCAATGGTGATGGTATAGTGGAAGGTGGTCTGGTCTGAACCAACTTATTTTGAATTAACGTCGGGAGTAATTCTGCATAGCTTATAGGGATAGGTTCATAACTCTCCCTTCTCTGATTATACACTTGATTCCCCTGATGGGATGGTCTCTAATAAGAAACGGTGGTTAGAGCTACACCAATAACTGGAGTTACTGAGGCGACTTGTTGATGACGCTGATAATTTCTTCTAGGAGGATTAACCCTCCTCTCTCGCATTACAACCTCTTCCAAACGGATACCCATGCCTACCATTTCAGTAAAGTCACTTGGCGCACTCTCTACCATTCTCTCATAGTAGAAAACACCCAAAGTCTTCGGGAAAATCTTAGTCATCTCCTTTTCTTCCATGGGAGGAATCACTTGGGAGGCTACCTCACGCCATCTCTGTGCATATTCTTTGAATGATTCCCTATCCTTCTGGACCATGGCCCTGAGTTGATCATATTCAGGTGCCATGTCCATGTTGTATTTGTATTGTCTGATAAATGCTTCTCCCAAGTCGTTGAAAGTATGGATATTGACGTTGTCCAAACTCATATACCACTTCAACGCAACACCAGTCAAACAATCCTGAAAAAAGTGAATCAGCAGACATTGATCATCAGCGTGGGTAGAAATTCTTCTTATATACATCACAAGATGAGCACGCGGACAAGTTTTTCCCTTGTACTTCTCGAATTCTGGGACTTTAAACTTCGCAGGTATCTTAACATTCGGGACCAAGCATAAATCATTCACATTCTGCCCGAACAATTCCTTTCCCCTGAGGGCCTTCATCTCCCTCTACATCTTGTCAAACTGATCTTAAAAATCATCCATTTGATCATAGAGACCCAAGCCTTCACTTGGTGGAGGAAAAGGACAATACATATCATCATTAGCAAATGGGATCATATTCGCCGAAGGAGGTACAACAGGAGTAACATGCAACACAGGAAGTGCAGGAGTAACAATAGTCTGAACAAATGGAGTAACTTGAGGACCAAGATTGAAACCTTCAGGCACAAAGTTCTATGGCATTCCCCATGGATAACCTTTAGGCATGCGATTCTGAGCAACAACTGGAGTAGCAGACACAGGAACAATTGGAGCTTCAGTAGTAACTTTTGTATGTTGAGGTTGAACACTTGGTAGCTGATTCTGAGCAACCACCGGAGATTCCATCAGAGCAGTGAGGTTGGACATTCCGGCCTTCAGAGTAGAAACTTCCTCGCGTAACTCGCGATTCTCTTGTTCTAAGTTGTCCATCTTCCTTCTGAAATTTGCTCGGGTATTGTACTAGTGAGACAACTTGCTGAACAAAGTAAAGAAACTCGGTAAGACACCTGGATATGCATAACAAATGCAAGAAATATGTGCAATATGATGCATGATATGCAATGCACATGATTTATATTATTATTAATATTTCAAGGGACTTAAAGATTTATAGACACATTGCAAATATCAAAGTAATAACACATTTGAAATACTTAAAATTTTTATTATAACAACTTCAAAATGGATTAAAAGTTCCAATAATCCCAAGCACAAGATGAAAATAAACTCTAAAACCCTAAGAAGTAAAGTTAATGGAGATCACTCTATATGTTGACGCTTCCTTGTAAGTCTGGCAATCTGAGCCTTTAACTTCTGATTTTCTTCTGCATATCTGGTGGCAACCTCTTTCCAATCACCTGAATCAGGAAGTGAGCAACTAGCATTTGACTGAGGCTTAGGGGAAAATAAACCCCATTTCCTTTCCATGGTCTTTACAGCTCGACTCTCAAGAATCTCAATCAAGTCGTCTTTCTCCTTCAAGTTTTCTCTATAGGAAATCTCTAAAGTTTGGCACTTATTCTTCCAAGCTTCCTTTTCCTTCTGCATCCTAACCAAAACAAGTTGTATCTCTTCCACATCATCAAATAGGGGATGAGTGGTATTCATAAACAAATCAGGCATAGGTGCTTCCCAAGAATACGACATCTTCAACTGAATAGCTCTCGCTTGTACCCAGTGAAGATGAGGCACCATAGAAACAACCCCTCTAGGTCCCAAGTCTTTCCTACTCTTCCTATGAATGTGATGCCAGGCCTTCACAATCTACTCCCTAGCTTCCTTATGGTATTCTCCCTCTTTCAGGAAGAAACTACTCAAATGAACACTATTTGGTTTATCCCTCATCAGATAACCAAGTTGTCGTCGTGCAAGAACAAGGTTGTAGTTAATTCCTCCCTTTGTACCAAGAAGAGGTACATTGGGGAAACCACCACAACTGTTGAAAATCTATACATCATGGTAAGCCCGATGATACCAAACAATATCTGAGGGAATAAGTGCCATGATCTTAGGAGCCCAACGGGGTTCCTTCCTGACATCCCAGAAATCATCAAACTAAGGCATATGAGAAGTAAACCACTGGTACAACAAAGGCGTGCAACAGATAATCATCCCCTCATGATAAGAATTCCAAAGATGAATAGAGTAATAAGCATCGCCCAACAATGTAGGAAATGGGTTTCCAATCATGAAGATCCTAATATCATTAATGTCAAAAAACTTGTCCACATTAGGAAATAAAAACATCCCGTAAGAAAGTATAGCTAAGATGGCCTCAAAAGCGACTGTACTCTTCAACCTGGAAAAGTAACGAGCTTTCTCCAATAAGAACTGAGCTGGTAATCCTCTAATCCCTCCTTTAGTATTCATATGGGCTTCAACTTTAGATTTCCCCAGATGGATCAAAGCAGCAATCTCGTGTGGTTTTGGATCACCCTCCAAACTAGTAAAAGGAACACGATCGGTAATAGGTAAATCCAACAGATAAAAATACTCATCTAGTGTAGGAATCAACTAATAGTCAAGGAAAGTAAAGCAATGATACATCGGATTATAGAACTGGACCAAGGTCGAGAGAATACCCTCCTTCATCCCAAGCTTCATGAGAGAAATGATGGATCCATACTTATTCCGAAAATCTGCAGAACACTCAATCTCAGGAATTAGACTAATCAACTCATCTATCTTGTGATATTTGAAACTGTATTTTCCGGTATTTCTTTTTCCATAATCCATGGTCAAAAGGTACTTGAGATATTCACAAATGTTCAAGTTTCAAGTCCCTTGAAATAAAGTTTCTTCAAAAGATGCTTATGAGTGCATGGATGCATGATGCAACAATCACATACAAGATAACACACATAGGGTTCATAGTTTCAACGTCTCGAGCATGAGGTCGAAGGTACTACCCGTAAGGTATGGTATAAAAGTTATCACCTGTCGAACAAGGTTTTAGAGGTTCCCATAGTCTACATCCTTCCTTCAGATATTACCAACTTCCCGATTAACTCGATAATTAGTAATATTATCATGAAAAACTCGTCCAAGCTTAGTATCGCGTGATAACTATTTCCGGATTACTCCGTCATAGCTTCTGCACTACTCCTAAAAGGCCAAGATGGGTTAGGTATTCTACGGTCCTCAGCTTTAGCAGGCTCTCAGGTCGAAAGCAGGACGTCTTCCCGATTACTTGGTAAACGACACTACAGTCAAAGGGGACTCTACTGAGTGGGGGATCTCATGCCTCCTTTTTGGGATTACTCCCTCAAAGTTAACATGACTATATCGCCCGTCGTATATTAAAGTTTGCCCAAGTCTAGGTATAGGACTTATAAGTAATCACCAAGCACCCTGAAAACCAGGAAAATCTAGACAAACAGATATACAACATATAATACATAACACACAATAGCATATATACAAATATAAACAAATATAGATTTAACCCACTTAGGGATGGACAAGCAAGAGGTCAATCTTTACCCAGTGAAGTCGCTGTTTTTTCTGTAGCAGTAGAAATGTTTAAGACTAAGTCATTGGATTGACTAGACTTATAAAGATCAAAATAAAAATCGCCACTGCGCTTTATTGTTTCCAAAGGAACGGGAAAAGAGAGAGTAACTTAAAAAGAGGGGGAAAGATTCAAGGTAAAAGGGTTGGTTATGCAAAGGGAAGGTATTAGCACCTAAACATCTACGGTACTCCGAAGGAACCTCTTTGTAAATCTGTATATTTTGGATATAAAATGTTGTACAAAAAATAGATGGTGGAGGTGAGAAAAGAAATATTTTTTATGATTTTTTCACCCGCCGTGGTTGTGAACACTTAGTTCTTACGTACCACCTTCCGTGTAATAGGGGATCAGGGTACACATAGTTCAACTTTAAAAATTTTAAAACGTAAGTGTGTTGGTTAATTTTATGAGATAAGACATCATCGTCATTGTTCGTGTGGAAAACATACTTAATATCCACAATCATGAGAGAGTAGAATTTGCATCATCTCAAAGTGGAGGATATGGCTTGGATTTTAAAAAATCCACAAAACCTCACTCAACACCCAAGTGGAAAATATCTCTCTTCACTACATATTGTAGAAGTATAGTTGTTTGCATCACTAAAAGGATTGGCAAGAGTCTAATATTTTGAGAAAGGTTTTAAAATAAAAATACAAAGTGGAAAAATGGTTTGAAATGAGATTGATTGATTTTTAGTCTTCTCACAAACAATGTCAAGGTATTATTAAGTTGATTGAATTTTATTTATGAAAAGGTTTTGAAAATGCATGAACCTAGGTCCAAGTTTATTATGAAAATGGTTCAAGTTTCAAAACAAGAAGAGTTTTCAGAAGGAGGAAGAAGATTTTTGAAATTAAAGAAGATGGGAGGAGATGAAGAGACTATCCTAAAGCATAAGGTAAAAGCTAGGGATAAGAACCATCTAACCAACAAGAAGCCAATACTTGACATTATGAGTCAAGATAGAATTCCAATTCTTTGGATTTAAAACAAGCGAGCAAAGATACTAGACCTCTGGAGAAGACCAAACTTCAATTGTATTAAGTCTTCACAAAAATTGGGCCGAGTAACAACTGTATACAAGTGAATTCCATATTACAAACAAAGTATGTAATAAATTAACTTGTACACAAAACAAACAAACAACCCAATGTCTTGGGGTAAACCTCAAGAAATCCAGACAAAATATCAATTAAGGTCACAAGGTCTCCAACATAGGCCAAGGTCTCTAATCTTAAGTCCAAGAAGTCCAATACTCCATAATGCCAAGGATAGTAACCAAATAGTCCAAGTATCATTAAAGTTTTTTATGGTTTATGTTGATTATTAAGTGTATTCAAAAGGAAAATAAAAAGCTCAAGTGAGTGTTGTACCCCAAAATTTCCCCTCTCATTTTATCAAGATTCTCCTCACAAGATTTCTTGGACTCAAGACCAGATTATGGTTTGCTCAGCTCAAGACATCTCCTTGCACTGATGACCTAAAATTAGGGTTTGAGTTTGCACAAGGATTTTTGGACTTCCAAAGCCTCATATGACTTTCATACTTCATATTTGACTCCTAAGATTGCTCATACCAAGTTTCAAGTTTTGAATCAAATTTTTGCCCAGTCAATTAGACAGTTGACCTAAAAATCAATTGTATTGGGGAAAAAGTCAACCATGGCCTATTTACAGTAAAACCTCATAATTTTTTATCCACATCAACATTATAGGCTCATATGAACCATTTTATCAAGTTTGGACCACAACTCCTCAAGAAATTTGATCTGATCATCAAAAGGGAAAAATGGTCAAAATTATGGTTTTGACTGTAGAAGGGCAATTTCTGATTTTTCACCTAGCCAATGGCAAATTGGGTTCAAGAATGGTTTCAAGGACTCAATGGCATCATCTTGACCTAATCACAAGGTTCAAAATATCTCAAATGCATTGGATTGACAAATGAATTTTCCAGTCAACTGATCAAAAATCAACTCTACACTGAAAAGTCAAACTTTGACTTTTTGGTCAAAATCAAGTGCCAAGGGTCATTTTTCATCAAGATGTGTCAAAACATGAAACTTGTTCACCAAGAAACCTAATTTTGGAAATTAGGGTTTAAAATGAAAAATTTCTAGGTTATGCAAATTTCTTATTTTTCCCAACTTTTCCCAACTTTTTCACCATGATGCAATTGGATTCAAAGGAAACTTCCAACATGAAAGTTGTAGTCCTCCACAAAATATACAACTTTTATTCACAAAGTTTTCCCAAAAGATGCTTGTATCTCAAGTTATGATTTTGTGAATAGGGGTCCATGAAACTATTAACTTAGTGAAATTTTGCCCTAGTTTAGGCAGATTTTTGACCTAAATTCATGTCAACTTTTCACCTAGTTCCAATTGGAATCTCAAAATGAATTTCAAAGATGGATTGTAGAGAATGTTACAAGATTTCCAAAATGTCCAAGAACTCTCCAATATCATTTATGGTTAGGGGGAATCAAAGAAAATAAAATGGCCATTTCTCACTTTTGTTCAAGGCATTTTGCACAAGGTTACAACTTGCAAATTTGTCCTAAGCATGCTTGTACTTGCATTACAGGTTCTAATCCTTTTTACACTCCAAAATTGAATGCAAATATATTGGACAATGGCATTATTCTGAGCTTTGGAGCATTATACATTTATTTATTCCAAAAATGGCATAAAGGTTACAATGCTACTTTGATAAGGCATACTTTTTGCAATTTTGTTTATCTTGAGCATTGAACTGACCTCTTGATACAAACAACATCCACAAACTTCAGAAAAAGTGTACCAACTCTCCTCAGGCCTTGAGCTAGCCTGTACAGGCTTTGGCTTTGTCAACTCAACTTTTGCTTCAAAAGCAAGTAAGCTTGCAAAAAGTCCATAACTCTTCCATCTGATAAAACCAAGTCTTGTAACATTTTCAAATAACCTCAGCATATTATACCAAGCAAGAAACACGAATTGCCAACTCTCAAACACCCTTAAACACAAAAAAACCAACTTCTTCCCAAAACAGGGCCATCTCTGCAAATCACAAGCCACTTCCATATTCCCTCGTGCGTTTTGCTTGAAACCATTTCAAACACACTCCATACATCACACCTAAGCTAACCAAGCCTTTGTCCAACAACTGTAACCCCTATTTCGTGCTTCACCATTTTCAATTTCTGAGTTTGCAGGTTGACTTCTACAAGGGGATTTAAGCCATTTCAAAGCAAGCTAAGCATTGGGAAAGGTTGAGGGAACTTCAAGCAAGCTCACACGACTTTCAGGCCTCACTCAAAGTTGCTACATTGCCATATTCAACTTCAACTGAACAAGGTATTTGTCAACTTTCTATCTCCTTATTTAGACATCCTTAGGCTTAGGTTTGTGAAGAAAAAATGTAGACTTTAATGTGCTTGAGTTGTACATATGCATAGTTCTTATTTATATTAACTGAGCTAGGAGAATTTGGATGATGGACATGCTGAAAATTTTAGGTCAGGAATTAGGGGTGATAAAATTCTCCTTGGTCTTTGAGAGTTAGATCATGTTTTTTATATCATTAGAATAGTGAGTTAACAAGCTACAAGTTTCATGTTGCAAGATTTCGTTTTTATGCACGTACGCAAGAGATACAGGTTGAGGAAGAAACGCGCGCAGAAAGTGTCTCAAGGTCAGGGATGAAGTGATTCTGGGCCATGGCGCTTGGGCCTGTTTCTTTCTGCACCCCCCTTTTACTTTCTGCACCCCCTTGGCCCATTTCTTTTATTTTTCATATTTTTTTTGCATATTTCACATTTCTGACTTTTATTTATTTTTTTGTAAACATTAAAAAATCACAAAAATTATTTTCTTTATTTTTTTGCATTTTTTCATATTTTTTTATTTTATTTTTTGCATAATATTTAGTTTATTAGGTTTAATACTTTTATTTTCTTAAATAAACTTGTAAAATAATTTGAAAATACCTAACATTTTTATTTTTATTATTTATACACTTAAAATAATATTTCCATACCATATTTAATTTGAATATTTATGCATAATATTATTATTATTTTTCCTAAACAAAAAGGATAAATAAATAATTAGAAAACATTATTTTTTTAAAACAAAATTAGGGTTTTCACCCTTTCCAAAAATAATCATTTTTATTTTCTTATTTTTAAGATATAAATAAATTTTTTCCCCATACATAATAAATACAAAAAAAACATTTTGCATATTTATATTTAATTGCACATTTAAATATTTGCTTATTTATTTATTTGTACAAATAAATTCAATTGGGTTGTAATAGTTTTAGGGCTTTATTTTGTATAAATACCCCCTATTCAAACTTGTACCCCCTCCCCATAATATTGTTGTAATAACTTAGATTTACATTACGCAATTTATCGTATTATATGCATGATAGTAAGATTAGGGTTTTGTATGCAAAGACAAAAATCAAACAAATAGCATGACTAAACACAAGACAAAAATGCATGAAAAATGACAACACATTGCACATAAGCACCCCTAGGGTTTCATCTACTTTGTTTCCTTAAAATGGCCATGGTATGCATGCTAGGTATCTTGGCAAAACAAAAACAAAACAAAAAGATCATAGTACCTCGATGACGCTATCTTGGTTGCCTAAACAAAAATGATCTAGTCCCTCAAAAACTTGCTAAGATACTTGGAAATATTATTATCATGGTCATACGATGACCCACGCCCGTCCCGTTTAACATCCAAAGATAGGGTTATTTACCAAATACAATGGTAAAACAACAATGTCAAAGGGTTAAAAATGTATAGGAAAGACTTTTGAGTAGGTAGACAAGCTCCTAGTTACTTTATCAAATTTTCAAACCATCCTTGCTATTTTCTAAAACACACACACAATTTCAAAACAATTTCCCAACAATCTTTGAAACATTGAAACATTTTTCAAAAGACAAATATCTTTGTATACATTCTTCAAACAAGAATCATTACAAAGATTTCCAAAACGACGGTCTCTTTTCAAAATACTTTCAAAACCACACAAAGCACCATTTCAAACAATTGGAAAAGCAAAGCAAGTGATCTAAACATGTAACTAAGAGCCCATGGAAAACCATGGATGAAAAGGGTACTAGCACCTTCCCTTTTCATAATCTACCCCCCGAACTCAAGAAAACATCTCAAAGGTTTTTCCTGTGCTTTTTGACCTTTCGTTTGGATAAAATAAAAAGTCGGTGGCGACTCTTGCTAAAGCGTAACATTTGCAAACACAAACGCAAAACCTCAAGTCAGTTCTCCCATCGTATCACAGAACTGGCGACTCTGCTGGGGAAATGATGATTCGTGGGGTTACCTTAGGGTTTAGATCACCTTTACATGCTTATCTTGCTTGACTTGTATGCTTTACACTTTGGTTCTATTGTTTGGGTTTGAATCTTATACCCGGATTTAGGAAACATTCATAGGTAAATAGCAATACATTGTGGAAACTGTACGGGGTATACCGACATGGTCTAAGCAATAGCTATATTAGTGCGACATATTTGTAGGTACCGGTAGCCTTTGAGTCAATCAAAGAGAATACGGGGCCGCTGAGTGATGTCTTGAAGCACTAATGGACTTTTAGAACCTTTACTTGACCATCTTGGCCTTTTAGGATGTAGTGAGATGACCGGCTTTGGTGCAGTCTGAAGTTGGTAGATACTCGATACTATACTCATTGAGGGTTGTTTTCTTGGAATATTTCGGTCTCCAGTAAAGTGGCTAAACTGAAACAATGAACACAAAAAACAATCCAGTGATATTGAGCTCCTTAGAACCTGGTTACTATTTATAGGACAGGTTGAGCCAACTAAACTTCAAGAGGGTACTTACCTATAAAACCCCATGCAAGCCTAAACTAGGAACTTGTGTGACTTGTTTGTACATATATACTTGTGCATAAAATCATGGACATCATAAAGCATCATATGCATCCACTAACCATTACAAGGATTTTGGATTTTCATCTTTGTTCCTATTTTGTAGGTTATGGATTCACTCCGCAGGAAAACTATCCAGGTTAATCTTGTAAAGAATTCCTCCACAACTCAAGGAGCTTACTTCCAAGATTCCAGAGTATTCTCCATTCACTGAAAGACATGGTAGACTTCTCAACTTGGTCAACTCCAACACAGAGGAAGACATGGTGAAAGTTTTCTTCCAGTTCTTTGACCCCCTACACCACTGATTCACATTTCCTGATTACCAGCTAGTGCCTACTTTGGAGGAATTTTCTCAACTCTTGAGGATTCCTATTCTCCATCAACTACCCTTCAATGGTATGGAAAGAGATCCAAAGCCTGAAGATATTGCTCAAGCCCTACACTTGCAACCATCTGATGTCATAGGCCATTGGGAAACCAGAAGTGGTGTCAAAGGCTTCTTGTCAAAGTTTCTGTTTGAGAAAGCTCATGAATGCTGGAATTCTCTAAACCTGCAAGCTTTTGAGGAGATTGTAGCTCTTCTCATCTATGGATTGGTCTTGTTCCCAAACCCTGACCAGCTTATAGATGTCAATGCTGTCAAAATCGTCATGGCTCGCAACCCGGTGCCTACGTTGCTTGGGGATATCTTGCACTCTTTTCACACTCGAACAATAAGGAAAAGAGGTGTTCTCATGTGTTGCACTCCTCTGCTGGCAAGATGGTTTATTTCTCATCTTCCCCAATCAGTTTTGAAGAATGAGAAAGGTTTGAGGTGGTCACAACGATTGTTGACTCTTACACATTCAGATGTTCATTGGTGTTCTCGATCCTGAGAAAATGTTATCATCATTGATCGTTGTGGGGAATTCCCTAATGTCCCTATACTTGGCATTAGGGGAGGTATCACCTACAACCCCTGCTTGGCTCTGAGACAGTTTGGGTATGCCCGAAGGGATGGCCCACATGACATGCTGATTCCAGACTTGGTTTTTGACATCGACAACGATGATCAAGGACTTCGGCAAAGGTTTATCCGAGCTTGGAGGATGCCCAACAAGGTAGAAAGTAAGACCTTGGGACACAAGAATTTCACCCCCCTTGAGCTTTACCTCAAGTGGGTACGAAACCACGCCCAAAGTCTTATGATGCCTTACCCCTAAATTCTCCTTGTGATCAAAGAGCCTGTTATGGAAGGAGAGGTTCCATACACCCTCCTACATCCTGACATGCCAACATCACTAGAAGATTTGCAAAGGAGTTGGATACAACTAAAGGGAGAACACGATACTTTTGAAGCCCAATTCTACGCAAGCGAGAAGAAGGTTTTAGAACTCACTCGTTAACTTCACGAAGAGCAGACTCTCAACACCTACATTGCACCAAAGAGGACGCGCAACATCTTTCTACCTTAGAATTTTGTATTATTTTGCCCATGGGGCATTGATGTACTAACAAATTCTATCTTATTAATATGACGTGTGTTTCATTTTTGTTTAAAACAAATTTGAATTTCTGAATCCTTGAATGCATTACATGAATACATATCATTCATCATATGCATAAACAGGTCTTCACACCATGTTTCCTCATCTCTCTGTTGTTTATTTCAGCAAGATGGATATTGAACAAACGGTCAAAGACTTACAAGCTCAGAATTCACAATTTCAACAACTACTTCTGACCTTGACCAAGGGGCAGGAGGAGCTCAAAACTTTGCTAGAAAAGGAAAAAGAGAAAAAGAAGAAGACGGGGGTTGGTGTGGCTACTTTGGGCAGAAGATTTGAAGGTCAAGCCAGAAGGGTCCTAGATTTCCCATCAACATATAAAGAGGGGGAAGGAAAGGGTAAAGGAGCTTCAGTGCCATCTGATTCTGAAGCTGAAGAAGAGGAAGATGAGGATTACTCTGAAAACAGTATCCTTTGGCCGATGACAAATATTAGAACTTGGAAGAGCGTCTAGCAGCCATGGAGATATAGAGAGTTCCTGGGCTGGATTTTGAGGAGTTAGGGTTGGTTTCTGGAATTGTAATCCCTCCTAAATTCAAAGTGCCACTGTTTGCTAAGTACGATGGGGTGTCTTGCCCAAAGATGCACCTACGATCTTATGTCAGGAAAATTCAACCACATTCTTATGACAAAGACCTATGGGTCCACTTTTTCCAGGACAGTTTGTCGGGGACACAGTTGGATTGGTTCTACCAGCTAGAGAGGTATGATGTGCATAATTGGGAGGATTTGGCAGCTGCATTCTACAAAAAGTATCAATACAATGCGGACTTAGCACAAACCCGTACTCAATTACAGAGTATGGGCATGGTCTCAAATGAAGGTTTCAAAGAGTATGCCCAGAAATGGACAAACTTGGCAGGAAGGGTGCAGCCACCTTTATCTGAAATAGAGCTAGTTGATATGTTCTTGGGGATGCTGTCAGGTTCTTTCTTTAATCACCTGATAGGAAGATCCTCTGCGGGGTTCACCGAGTTGATTCTAACTGGTGAAAGAGTTGAAGCCAGCATAAAAAGCGGCAAAATTCAGAAAGATGCATCTGCTTCTGCTGCCATCAAAAAGCCTTTTCCAGCAAAGAAAGAAGTCTCAGCTGTCTACTCCCAAAGAGGTCAAGGAAGAGTTAAGCGCCGGCCAGCGGTGGGGGCCGTAATGATTCAGAAGTCTGCATCTGATCATCCCAGAAACAATCAACCCAAAACCAACCAGGCAAGGGTGGAAAGGCCTGTAAGGCAATTCACTCAGATAAACATGACTTATGCTCAGGTTCTACCCCATCTCTTGAAGTTAAACCTTTCCAGTCTGAAAGAGGCCCCGAAGAATCCGAATACAACTTCTCCGTTCTACCATTCAAACGCCAAGTGTGCTTATCATTCAGGGAGTATAGGGCACGACACCAACAATTGTTGGGCCCTGAAGAATAAGATTCAAGATTTGATAGATGCTAAAGAAGTTGAATTCGACGCCCCTGAAAAGCTGAATGTGATCTCTGCTCCAATGCCAAGGCATGGCCACAATGCCCATGCTGTTGAAGAAGATCTTTTTGTTGCTACTGTTGATGATTTGATGACTCTACTACCAATAATCAAGATGAATTTGTTGAAGGCTGGGATTTTCCCAGGTTGTGAAGAAGATTTTTGCCTTTGTTCATCCTTACCAACCGACTGTCCATTGTTGAAGTTAGGCATCCAACGCCTAATGGATAAACAAGAAATACTTTTTGAAAAGACTCCTGTTACACCGACTCCTGTCAATGATGTTTCAATAATAACCATATCCGCCAATCTTTCCAAGGTATCCAAAAGACCTGTTAAGATTACATCCGCTCCGAAGACCGTACCTTTGAAGATAACTATGCCTGGGCCCGTCCCATACAAGTCCAACAAATCAATGCCGTGGAACTATGGTGGAGAAATCTACTACCACGGTGTTAAAAAAATTGAATCAACTGAAGAGAGTTCTGATGAAGATACTTCCGACATTGGAAACATTGCTAGAACGAGCAAAATCACCCGCAATGGAAGAATTTTATCTCTGGAGATTGCCCCTCCAAACGCAATCTTTGGACCCTCAGCTGCTCCTAAGGTTACCCCTACACCGGTCAACATATATGCGAGAACTCTAGTTATTGAAGAAGTCGTAACTCCTGTGGTTGTCCCCTCTGCTGCTGCTGATGATAGAGGGAAAGGGATCCAAGAAGAGCCTGTCAGGATGAAGGCTCAACCATTGGTCATCCCTGAGACCTCTCAAAAAGAAATGGAAGAGATTTTAAAAATAATCAAGAAAAGCGATTATGATGTTGTGGAACAACTGGGGAAAACCCCCTCAAAGATATCTATGTTGGCCCTGCTTCTTTGTTCAGAGGCTCATGCTAAAGCTTTGATAAGATTCTTGAAGACGGCCCACGTGCCACAGGAAACCTCCGCGGATCAGTTCCAGGAATGTGTAGCTAGCTTAACAGCTGACAATGGTCTAGGATTCTCCGATGCTGATTTAACTTCAAAAGGGAGAAAACATAATGATGCACTACATGTCTCGGTGGAGTGTAAGGGAACCACCCTAGCTCATGTTTTGGTTTATATTGGTTCTTCTTTAAATGTCTGGCCGAAGAAAGCCTTGGATAGACTGGATTGTGAAGGCTTAACCCTGAAACCTAGCAATATCATTGTCAGAGCCTTTGATGGTTCTAAAAGGATGGTCCATGGAGAAGTGGACATCCCGATTAAAGTAGGAACTGAAACCTTCAACTCCACACTCTATGTGATGGACATCCGTCCTTCTTATTCTTTCTTGTTGGGAAGACCCTGGATTCACAATGCTGGAGCCGTCACTTCCACTCTACATCAAATGCTCAAGTACCCTGTCCAGGGGAAAATTATAATTGTTCATGGAGAAGAGGAATACATGATAAGCCATCTAAATTCTTTCCTCTATGTAGAATTGGATGGCGAATTCATAGATACCCCTTTCCAACACTTTGAAGAGGTTTCCCCTGAAATTGTAGCAACGACCAAGACAGTGTCTTCTGTACCCATGATTACCAAACCTGTGCCTCGGATGTCGTCTCTCAAAGATGCTAAGGCTGTGATTGAAGAAGGAGGAAGTACAATCTGGGGGAAGCTTCCAGACTTTCCTTTCAAATCAGACAAGTTCGGCCTAGGGTTTACTTCAGCTAGTCATAAGGTTGTGCGCCGCTCCCGCGCCGGAGGGCCACCAGTGAAGATCACCCATCATGGAGTCAATGCTTTGGAGGATAGTGAAGAGGAGACCAACCTGGAAGACTGGATTTTCCCTACTGTTGACGGAGGATTGTGCAACTGGGAGGCAAAAGACTTTGTTCCAATTACTTTCATACCGCAATAATTTATCTTACAAACATTTCTGTTGGTTTGTAATAATTCTCAAACAATTCATACACTTTTAGCCTTGTGCCTTACCCGAGGCACATAGGTCCATTTGTAAGGGTTTGATTTTTCATCTTCATATGGCATTTTAATGAATCATGGACGTTTTCACATATAAACTTTTGTGTTCATTGTCTTTCTTTTTACATTTTATTTGTTTAAAGGTGGCTATCCCTTACACACACCCACACTCACAAATGCATGTAACCTTCCATTCCGGATTCCATGGGTAACAATTATTCTATGGCCTTCAGTGACTCTGAAGATCTGGTCTACCATGCCGAATATGAAGGTGATGAAGATTGTGAGGTGCCAGGAGAGTTGGCTAGACTGCTACAACAGGAAGAAATGGCTATTCTACCTCATGAGGAGATGATAGAGACAATCAACTTGGGTACTGAGGAAGATAGAAAAGAAGTCAGAGTGGGTGCCAACCTAGAGCCAAGTGTCAAGGAGCGCTTAGTTCAGCTGTTGAATGAATATGTTGAGATCTTCGCCTAGTCTTACGAAGATATGCCAGGACTTGATATAGATATTATGGTTCACCGTCTCCCTACAAGAGAAGACTGTCCACCAATCAAACAAAAATTCCGCCGCATGAGGCCTGACATGTCTGAAAAGATCAAAGCTGAAGTTATGAAGCAGTTCAATGTTGGATTTCTGGCTGTTACTTCCTATCCACAATGGGTTACTAACATTGTGCCCGTGCCTAAGAAGGACGACAAAGTCAGAATGTGCGTGTATTATAGAGAGTTAAACAGGGTTATCCCTAAAGATGACTTTCCACTTCCGCACATTGACATCTTGGTTGACAATACAGCTTAGCACATGGAATTTTCTTTCATGGATAGATTTTCAGGTTACAATCAGATCAAAATGGAACCTGAAGACATGGAGAAAACTACTTTTGTTACACATTGGGGTACGTTATGCTACAAAGTGATTCCATTCGGACTGAAGAATGTCGGGGCAACCTATCAACGCGCCATGGTAGCTTTGTTTCATGATATGATACATCATGAGATAGAGGTCTACGTAGACAACATGATAGCCCGTTCACAAACTGAAGAAGAACACCTTGACCACTTGCAAAAGCTGTTTGTCAGGTTGAAGGAGTACAAGCTAAGACTGAACCCGAACAAGTGCACCTTAGGAGTCAGGTCCGACAAACTCTTGGGTTTCATTGTCAGTAACAAAGGCATCGAGGTTGATCATACCAAAGTCAAAGCTATTCAAGAAATGCCTGCTCCTCGCACTGAGAAGGAGGTTATAGGTTTCTTGGGATGCCTAATCTACATTGCAAGGTTCATTTCTCACCTAACATCTATCTGTGAACCAATCTTCAAACTATTGAAGAAAGATCAGGTGGTTAAATGGAATGATGACTGTCAAGTTGCTTTCGATAAAATCAAGTAGTATTTGCTAGAACCTCCTATCTTGATGCCACCCGTCGAAGGAAGACCGCTAATCATGTATCTGACCGTCTTGGATAATTCAATGGGGTGCGTACTGGGCCAACATGATGAGTCTGGCCGAAATCAGCATGCCATTTATTACCTTAGCAAAAAGTTTACCGACTGTGAGACCCGATACTCACTTCTCGAGAAAACTTGTTGCGCTTTGGTATGGGCTACTCGCCAGCTAAGGCAGTATATGTTGACTCATACCACTTTGCTGATATCTAAGATGGATCCGATCAATTACATCTTTGAAAAGCCTGCTTTGTCTGGAAGAATAGCTAGATGGAAGGTGATCCTGACAGAATACAATATACAGTACACAACCCAAAAAGATATAAAAGGGAGTGTGCTAGCTGACCATCTGACCCATCAAGCTGTCGAAGATTACCAATCCATGAAGTTCGACTTCCCTGACGAGGACATTATGACATTGAACAATATTGAAGATTTCAGACCATATGACGGACCTGAACAAGGATCCCGATGGACCCTGTACTTTAATGGTGCCTCCAATGCACTTGGAAACGGTATCGGTGCGGTACTCATCTCCCTGGAAGGTTGCCATACTCCTTTCACCTCCAGACTTTGCTTCAATTGCACCAACAACATAGCCGAGTATGAAGCTTGTATCTTTGGTCTCAAGGCTGCCATAGACTTGGGAATCAAATCTTTGATTATATTTGGGGACTCAGCTTTGGTCATCAGTCAAATCAAAGGAGAGTGGGACAATAAACATCCAAACCTCATCCCATATAAAGAACGTGTCTTGACATTGTTACCATATTTCGAGCAGATTACCTTCGAGCACATCCCGCGAGAAGAAAATCAGCTAGCTGATGCTCTAGCTACAATTTCATCCATGTTTAAACTTAACTGGGATAATGAGGCTCCCCAAATCACCATCGAACAGATGGACGAACCTTCACATTGTCACGAGATTAATACCAAAGAAGTAGTGGACCGACCTTGGTTTCGTGAATTCAAAAGGTATCTCGAGTCTCAAGAATATCCTGAAGGAGCTTTAGTCAACGACAAAAAGTTCTTGAGGATATTCTCAGCTAAGTTCTTCCTGAGCAATGGTATCTTGTACAAGCGCAATCATGATTGCATTCTGCTCCGTTGTGTGGACAAGATTGAAGCTGAGCAAATCATGGTTGAACTGCATAATGGTACCTTTGGCACTCACTCTAGCGGGCATACGATGGCTAAGAAGATTCTACGGGCAGGCTATTACTGGTCTACCATGGAGGCTGACTGCCATCAACACTCCCGTACTTGTCATAAATGTAAAATCTATGCGTACAAGGTATATATACCTCCAGTTCCTCTCAATGTCTTAACAGCTCCTTGGCCATTCTCTATGTGGGGAATCGACATGATTGGAGAGATCAAGCCTACATCATCCAATGGACACCGCTTCATTCTGGTGGCCATTGATTACTTTACCAAATGGGTCGAAGCAGCTTCCTTCGCATCCGTTACAAAAATGTTGTTGCCCGCTTCATCAAACAGAACCTCATTTGTCGGTATGGCATCCCCGAAAGGATCATCACTGACAACGGTAAAAACCTTAACAACACTATGATCACCGCCTTGTGCGAGCAGTTCCAGATTCAACATCACAATTCATCTCCCTATCGGCCAAAGATGAACGGTGATGTCGAGCCGTGAACAAAAATATCAAGAAGATTATACAAAAGATGACAGTCACCTATAAGGACTGGCATGAGATGCTACCGTTTTCTCTCCACGGGTACCGTACCATGGCGCGTACATCAACTGGGGCAACACCCTATTCCTTGGTATATGGCATCGAAGCTGTTTTACCTATCGAGGTTCAGATTCCCTCCTTGAGAATCATGAAAGATGCTGGTTTGAGTGAAGACGATTGGATTCAGACCCGACTTGATCAACTTAACTTGATTGATGAAAAGCGACTTACTGCTGTTTTCCATGGTCAGGCGTATCAAAAACGGATGATCAAGGCTTTCAACAAGAAAGTCAGATGCCAGATATATCAAGTCGGGGATCTTGTAATCAAGCGGATCATCTTTCCGCAAAGTGATCCCAAGGGAAAATGGACTCCTACCTACGAAGGACCATTTGTGATCAAAAATATCTTTTCTGGTGGGGAATGATATTAACCACCATGGATGATGATGACTTGCCGCACCCTGCAAACACATACATAGTCAAAAGATACTACGCATAAATGAACCGCTAGATTGACACACCTAGGCAAAAAAAGGGCATCCCAGTGAATCGAAAACCCGAAAGGGAGGTTCAGGCAAAAGTTAGGGATAAATAAAAAATCTGTATACCTGACAAGTTGAAAACCTGAAAGAGCGACTTGGGCAAAAAAGGTTTTCCCGGTGGATCGAAAACCCAAAAGGGCGGTCCAGGCAAAAGTTAGGGAATTAAAGCGTATGACTATGTCTCGTCGGATCACTTTAAGGACAATCTCTTCACAGACAAGCTCCGGGCTTCTGATCAACTCAATCATATTTGGACGAGGCAACGAATGGACAAGATATTCAGAGTTACGAAGGCTATAGCAGAATGGGAACCCCATGGAATTTTTACACATAGCCATCTTTCTTTGTATAAATTTTTCTCATTTTTTATGACAACATTCTCTTACTAGGATGTCTGTCTCCTTTGTACAAAATACTTTCACAAAGTTAATACAAAGATACTTCAAAGTGCATAAAACTATTTGTCTTTTCTTCTTTTTTACATTTATGTTTTATTTGAAAACGTCCAATGATTTATTAATGAGCATATGCATTTGAATACAATCACTGTTTACAAATAAACGAAATGTGAAAGAATAATTACTGACAGGTTGAAAGCATAGGAAAACGTCTTTAGGCTATTCCAGGAGAAATCCCCTGCAGTATATCATCTAGATCCCCAGCGGAGCTAAAACCTTGAAATGCATATCCCCAACGGAGCTAAATTTCATATCCTTAATCAATAATCAGAGTTAAAACTTCAAACTCCCAATCCCCAGCAAAGTAAAACATTGAACTACAGACCCTCAACAAAGATGAAACCTTCTTCCCCAGTCAAGTCAAGACTATCAATCCCCAGCAGAAACCTTCAAATTCCCCAGCAAGTTGTCTTGAAGTCTGAAAATCAACCAGATAACACTTAACTCTTATCCCCAACCTAGGATAATTCACCAGTAGATTGGCATACAACCCAAACTCTTGATCTCCCCAGCAGTATAACTTACTTCCCAAGAGTCCTGAACTTACTCTCCAGCAGGAAGCCTTCTTCCCCATAGAGTTTTTACTCCCCAACAGAATGAAGATTCTCATTCTTGATTTCCCAGTGAAGTTACCAGAGTCTTCATTAATCCCCATCATGAATTTGTTAGAATTTTTAATCCCCTGCAGATCGAAGATTCTCATTCTTGATTCCCCAGCATGAAGTCCCCAAGGATTCAAATTCCCCAGGAGATTGAAGATTCTCATTCTTAGTTCCACGCAGAAATCATCAGAGTTTTCCATATTCCCCAACCGAGTAAGGATTCCCATTATTTAACCCCCAGTAAAAGTCTCCAAAGTTCTCTGGATTCTCCAAGCAAATTTCTCAGGAAGTGCATGGAATTACTTCCCCAAGTAGAATTTTTGTCAATACTCTAACTTCACGACATGAAGGATCCTCACATCCCCACAGAAGTTGTCAAAGAGTTTGAATCTCCAGCAGCGGTCATGGATTTATTTTCCCCGGTAGCAGTCAAGGATTTCATTATCCCCAGCTGTCAAGGATTTATTTTCTTCGGCAATACAACAAATCAGCTTACATGCGCATACATTACATTCATATATCATAAACATTGATAAGGCACATTTTATTGTATCATGCATTTCATGCAACATAACTTTGTGTTTCAGCTAACATTTTACCCTTTTCAGGATAAGATTAACAACTATCTTTAGAAAATATTCAAAGATATCAAGTACAATACAAATACACTCCATACACGGAAGTCATTCTTTTACTCATTCAGAAGTCAAAGTCAAGATACAGTCCAGATACACTCCATACATGGTTGCCATCCTGTCACTCATTTAGACTTTAACAATCATGATAAAAATTAGATACGCTCCAGATACAGAAGCCATTCTATTTCTCATTCAGATTCAACTATCAATTTCAAGTTCAGATACACTCTAGACACGGAAGTCATTCTATCACTTATTCATATCCCAGTTACAGTACGGATACACTCCAGGCACGAAAGTCGTTTTGCTACTCATACAGATCTCGACTTCAGATACAGTCCAGTTACGCTCCATACACGGTTGCCATTCTGTAACTTATTCTAAATTTTTCCCCATCCCAGAGATGCTCCAGACACGGATGCCAGTCTGTCGCTTATTCAAATTTCAGATTCAGATACACTCCAGACACGGCAGTCATTATGTTATTCATTCATATTCAAATACAGTTACAGCTCGGATACGCTCCAGACATAGCAGCTATTCCCTTGCTCATACAGACTCAGATTCAGATACAATACTGATACACTCCAGAAACGAAAGTCATTCTGTTATTCATTCAGATTCAAATACAGTTACAGCTCAGATACGCTCTAGACACGGACGCCATTCCATTGCTCATACATATTCAGTCTTCAGATATAGTTCAGATATGTTCCAGACACGGATACCATTCTGATACTCATTCTTTTGACTTACAACATACAATTCAACAAACATTCTTGGATGGAATCTTTAATCCCATCTCCAACAAGATTCTCTCACATCTCCAAATGGCATATTTAAGCCCATTCCCTCAACTACATTTTGACGAGTGCAAATTTACGGGCACTCTAGTGTCCAATCATCTTTTACCTTCGAGTCACGAACGACAAAACTCGACAATCTAACTCTTCAGGTTCAAGAAGATTGAACAGGGGCAGCTGTTGTACCCCAAAATTTTCCCTCTCATTTTATCAAGATTCTCCTTACAAGACTTCTTGGACTCAAGACCAGATTAGGATTTGCTCAGCTTAAGACATCTCCTTGCACTGATGACCTGAAATTAGGGTTTGAGTTTGCACAAGGATTTTGGACTTCCAATGCCTCATATGAATTTCATACTTCATATTGGACTCCTAATATTTCTCATACCAAGTTTCAAGCTTTGAATCAAATTTTTGCCCAGTCAATTGGACAGTTGACCTAAAAATCAACTGTATTGGGGAAAAAGTCAACCATGGCCAATTTATAGTCAAACCTCATAATTTTTTATCCACATCAACATTATAGGCTCATATGAACCATTTTATCAAGTTTGGACCACAACTCCTCAAGAAATTTGATCAGATCATCAAAAGGGCAAAATGGTCAAAATTAGGGTTTTGACTATAAAAGGGAAATTTATGATTTTGCACCTAGCCAATGGAAAATTGGGTTCAATAATGGTTTCAAGGACTCAATGGAATCATATTGACCTAATCATTAGGTTCAAAAGATCTCAAATGCATTGGATTGATAGATGAATTTTCCAGTCAACTGATCAAAAATCAATTGTACACTGAAAAGTCAAACTTTGGCTTTTTGGTCAAAATCAAGTGCCAAGGGTCATTTTTCATCAAGATGTGTCAAAACATGAAACTTGTTCACCAAGAAACTTAATTTTGGAAATTAGGGTTTAAAATGAAAATTTTTCATAACTTAGAAATTTTCTAAGTTATGCAAATTTCTTATTTTTCCCCTAACCTTTCCCAACTTTTTCACCATGATGCAATTGGATTCAAAGGAAACTTACAACATGAAATTTGTACTCCTCCACAAAATATACAACTTTGATTCACAAAGTTTTCCCAAAATATTCTTGGATCTCAAGTTATGATTTTGTGAATAGGGGTCCATGAAACTTTTAACTTAGTGAAAATTTGCCCTAGTTTAGGCAGATTTTTGACCTAACTTCATGACAACTTTTCACCTAGTTCCAATTGGAATCTCAAAATGAATTTCAAAGATGGATTGTAGAGAATGTTACAAGCTTTCCAAAATGTCCAAGAAATCTCCAATATCATTTATGGTTAGGGAGAATCGAAGAAAAGAAAATGGCCATTTCTCACTTTTGTTCAAGGCATTTTGCACAAGGTTACAACTTGCAAATCTGTCCTAAGCATGCTTGTACTTGCATTACAGATTTTAATCCTTTTTAAACTCCAAAATTGAATGCAAATACATTGGACAATGGCATTATTCTGAGCTTTGGAGCATTATACATTGATTTATTCCAAAAATGGCATAAAGGTTACAATACTACTTTGATAAATCATACTTTTTGCAATGTTGTTTAACTTGAGCATTGAACCTGATCTCTTGATACAAACAACATCCACAAACTTCAGAAAAAGTGTACCAACTCTCCTCAGGCCTTGAGCTAGCCTATACAGGCTTTGGCTTTGTCAACTCAACTTTTGCTTCAAAAGCAAGTAAGCTTGCAAAAAGTCCATAACTCTTCCATCTGATAAAACCAAGTCTTGTAACATTTTCAAACAACCTTAGCATATTATACCAAGCAAGAAAAACGAATTGCCAAGCTCTCAAACACCCTTAAACACAAAAACACCAACTTCTGCCCAAAGCAGAGCAATCTCTGCAAATCACAAGCCATTTCCATATTCCCTCGTGCGTTTTGCTTGAAACCACTTCAAACACACTCCATACATCACACCTAAGCTGTCCAAGCCTTTGTCCAACAACTGTAACCCCTGTTTCGTACTTCACCATTTTCAATTTCTGAGTTTGCAGGTTGACTTCTACAAGGGGATTCAAGCCATTTCAAAGCAAGCTAAGCATTGGGAAAGGTTGAGGGAACTTCAAGCAAGCTCACACGACCTTCAGGCTGATAACACGAAATTGTATCGTTTATTTTCCATGAAATTTACCCGTTCTGTATTATTTTGACCCGATTAACTCCCGAATATTTCGAGTTTGTCATTACTTTTTGCAGGTATTCATAACTTAGCTCAAAACAGAAGAAAACATGAAACAATGCAAGAAAGCATCAAAAGAATAGAAGAAAAAGATAAATCTGTCAAGAATTACAGATTTTGTAGCTGTGCCGGTCGTAACGCATCTGCCACGACCATAAGCCATCATGAAGCGTGTTACGACCGTAACACATCTGCCACGACCGTAACACGGGGAAACACCAAACCTGATCGTAACGCCTCAGTGACGAACGTAACGTGTATATCAGTTATTTGAAAAGTGCAGAACGTGGCAAAGCAAAACAGAAGGAGTTTTCAAACTCCTTATTTCTCTCCAGTCAAACCCCACGTTCACCACTTCTTCCTCAACTACCCACGTTCCTACATTTGTGGAGATTTTGAAGGAAAGCTTCGTTACAAGTCTTCAAGCCAACTGCCAAATTCATTCCTCTATAAATACCTCAACATTCAACGTTAGAAGTACAGAGCATTTTTTACAGTTTACTTGTGCGGAAGCTCTGCCGAAATCAAAAACGATTATTCCTTCAGTTGTTATTTTTCTGCATTTGTTTATTTCCGTTCTTTTAATTTCATTGCCCAAGTAATAATTTCCAACATCAGAGAATTATTATTATAGTTTAGGATTTATTATTCAAGCCTCAGAATTTGTCATATTACCGATACCAAGTCCGAGTTTCCGAATTATGGAAGAGGGATTGAAGTATTGGCTTTATTTTCAGGTTTCTATTTTGCAATTGTATTACATACCTTTTAATTAATTAATGCATGTTTAATTTATTATTTATAATGTCCAATTTATATTTGTTTGTTTTTATTTCCAGTACGTTCATTATAATTTCCATGGCTAGCTAAACCTTTAGCGTCGGTATGGGATAGTAAGAGACATTAGGCATCTGATCAAACTTAGGCTAAAACTTTAATCAACTTAACTCTGGTTATAACTTTTTATGCTTAATAATAAAACCTTTGTTACGAAAGTAAGAAGAGTAAATAGGTTAGATCGAGACCACGAAAGTGTGAGGTTTTTAACCGGATAGCTAAAGTTAGGAATTTGATTTAAATACAGTGAAAGCGCTTTAAACCAAATTAGAATTAATTAAGTTTCCAAAAAATACTTCTAAACACTTATAGGCTAGCGAAAGTAGGTATAAGGCTTTAGACGTATAATCCGAGATAAGACCATGAAAGTGTGAGTTGAGGGTTTTTAAACTGATTAATTCTACAGATAAACCAAGTTGACCATCCTTATATGCCTAGGTCCGATTAGATCCTTTAGGTCGACTCTGTTGCATACCGACCATTTCATTTTATAATTACTTTAAAATCAATTAGTTTACCTTCCTTAACCCTCCCAAAACCAACGTGACAATTTCCGCCTTAGCTAAATTAGCATTACTTTCCCGCACTAGAGTGATTACAAAGTCCCTGTGGATTCGACAATCTTTTATTACTACCGCGATAGGCTGTGCGCTTGCAGTTAAGATACCGTTAGACATTAGGTCGATCGCAGACACATCAAGTTTTTGGCGCCGTTGCCGGGGACTTTAGTTTAGTCACTAGTGTAATCTGAAAACATCGTTGTCTAGACTAAGGCAACTTTTTATATTTCCCTCTATTGTATGCCAAACACTCGTTCTCAAAACGAGCCTTTGCATTTACAAATTAACGATATCGAGCGTTACTTAAGATTAAGACGCCGAATTCAAGAATACCGATCTCTCAATAATCTTCCTCCGACTAAAATTCCTGATATCCCGTTATCGGAATCTATCGAAGAATCGACAATGGCTGACGTACCAAATCCGCCTCGCGCTCTTAAGGACTACGCAGTTCCTTCGCAAGTGGAGCCTCACAACAGCATTGTTGCCCATGCTATCGCTCGAAACGATTTCGAGCTGAAACCTTCGCTTCTATCCGCCGTTCAGCATAACCAATTTTCTGGAGCTCCTACTGACGACCCTAACCTAATTCTGTCAGTGTTTGTGCAGTACGCAGACACTGTAAAAGCGAATGGTGTAAACCCCGAGGCGATACGATTGCGCCTATTTCCTTTTTCTTTAAGAGACAGAGCCCGAGCCTGGCTCCAATCCCTTCCTTCAAATTCAATCACCACATGGGATGAATTGAAAAAAGTCTTCTTGGCTAGATATTTCCCACAAAGCAAAACTGTTATGCTTAGAGCTAACATCAACGGTTTTAGACAAAAAGATAACGAATCACTTTTCGAAGCATGGGAACGTTACAAGGATATGATTAGACTTTGTCCTCATCATGGTTTAGAAGAATGGCTAATCATTCATACGTTTTAGAACGGTCTGTTGTATAACACAAGAATGACTATAGACGCCGCTGCTGGTGGCGCACTGATGGATAAACCATATGCCGAAGCAAATCAACTTATCGAAAGTATGGCCCAGAACCACTATCAATGGGGAAGCGAAAGAGCTAATGTGGAGAAATCCCAAACCAAAGGTGGAATGTCTGAAGTGAATATCCTGGACCAAGTCAATGCTAAAGTGGAAGCTCTTACCCAAAAGCTAGAAAACCTTACCACTGCTCCTGCAGCTACCGTAGCTGCAGTTGTCCAAACTTGCGATCTATGTGGTCTTCAATCACATCTTGCTCCAGAATGCCCACTTCTAAAAGGAGTTCCAGCTGAACAAGCAAACTATGTACAAGGGAACCCTTATAGCAATACCTATAACCTAGGCTGGAAAAATCATCCGAACTTTTCATACAAAAGTAACAACGCGTTATACGCGCCTGTACAAGCTCCTGCCACACCACCCGGTTATCCAAAAGCTATCCCAAATCATCCTGGTAATGGACCTAATGCTCCTAGGAAATCTAACCTAGAAATCATGATTGAACACTTCGTTGCTTCCCAAGCTTAGACTAATAAAGACGTTATGAATCAAAATTTACATACTAATGAGCAGATAAAACAATTATCTAGCAAGGTTGATGCTTTAGCCACCCATAACAAGATGCTTGAGACGCAAATTTCACAGGTAGCTCAACAACAAGCACCTACTGCGGCACCGGCTGGAATTTTTCTTGGTCAACCTCAGCCCAACCCGAAAGGACATGCTAATGCGGTGATACTGAGAAGTGGAAAAGAACTCGACGGACCTGTTGACCCGAGACTAGAAAATCCAACCATGTACCAAAACCAGAGCGAGCTGCCTAAACAAGCCAATGAACCTAGAGAAAAAGAAAAGGAAAGCGAAACGCAAGAGGCAGTGGAGCAAGAGAAGCCTTATGTACCTCCACCACCTTATAAACCACCAATCCCGTATCCTCAGAGACTTACAAATTCCAAAACGATGGGCCAGTTCAAGAAATTCGTTGAACTTCTGAAACAACTCAATATAACAATACCTTTTACAGAAGCCATCACTCAGATGCCCTCGTACGCTAAATTTCTTAAGGAAATCCTATCCAACAAGAAGAAGATAGAGGATAATGAAACAGTTACACTCACTGCCGAGTGTAGCGCGATCATTCAAAACAATATGCCTCCTAAGCTAAAAGACCCAGGTAGTTTCTCTATACCTTGTAATATTGGAAAATTTGTCATAGACAAAGCTCTACGTGATTTAGGAGCAAGCATTAGTGTCATGCCCTTATCTATCTGCAAAAAGCTAGAGATGGGAGAACTCAGACCCACGAAAATGTCCGTCCAATTAGCCGACCGATCGGTTAAATACCCTGTAGGTATACTGGAAAACGTTCCAGTTAGAATAGGTCAATTCTATATCCCTACCGATTTCATCATCATGGACATAACCGAGGACTCATTTACCCATATCATACTAGGAAGACCATTCCTAGCCACCGCCGAAGCTATAATTGATGTCAAGAAGGGCAGATTAACATTCGAAGTCGGAGAGGAAAAATTGGAATTCATCCTCACTAAATTTCTACAAGCACCCGCTATGAATGACACATGTTATTTACTCGATATTATAGACGAGTGCGTGAGAGAGATGGAAGTTGAACAAACCACATACTCCGAAATAATGAAAATTGAAACCCCTCTGATATTCGAAGACGAAAATTGGCGAGAACCATATAAAGATGACAGTCTAAGCGAAAGTCTAGCACTTACACCCGATCATATGCCATGTTCCAAGAAACCAAAACTAGAATTGAAAGTTCTACCTAAAAATCTACGATACGAATTCCTTGATACTGAACAAACTCGACCTGTAATAGCGAATTCCAGTTTAGGAACGCTCGAAACTCAGAAACTTTTAGACGTTCTAAGGAAATACCCTACTGCGTTAGGTTACAACATATCAGACTTAAAAGGAATTTGTCCTTCAATTTGTATGCACCGTATTCTATTAGAAGAGGATTGCAAAACCTCTCGAGAACCTCAAAGAAGAATTAATCCGATTCTAAGCACTGTAGTCAGAGATGAAATCAAAAATCTAATGGAAGCTGGAATTATATACCCGATCGCCGACAGTAAATGGGTTAGCCCAGTGCATGTCGTACCTAAGAAAGGAGGTGTCATTATCGTGAAAAACGCACAAGGCGAATCAATAACACAAAGAGTAGTTAGTGGATACAGAGTGTGCATTGATTATCGAAAACTGAACAAAGCTACTCGGAAAGACCATTTTCCTTTACCCTTTATTGATCAAATGTTAGAATGATTAGCAAAACACTCCTATTTCTGCTATTTAGACGGTTATTCCGGATTTTTCCAAATCCCGATTCACCCTGATGATCAAGAGAAGACTACATTCACGTGTCCCTATGGAACATTCGCGTACAAACGAATGCCATTTGGATTATGTAATGCTCCCGTAACTTTCCAACGATGTATGATGGCCATCTTCGCAGATTTCATTGACGACATCATGGAAGTGTTTATGGACGACTTCTCTGTGTGTGGACAAAACTTTGAAGGATGTCTATCTAATTTAGAAAGTATTTTAGAACGATGTGTGAAAGTAAACCTTGTGCTCAACTGGGAAAAATGCCATTTCATGGTCAGAGAAGGAATCGTACTTGGACATGTTATTTATAATAAAGGAATTGAAGTTGATAAAGCTAAGATAGAAGTGATTAAAGAACTCCAACCACCAAAGACCATTCGAGAGATACAAAGTTTTCTAGGACACGCCGGTTTTTACCGACGTTTTATTAAAGATTTCTCGAAAATTACAAAACCACTTACCGGTCTATTAATGAAGGATGCTGAGTTCATATTCGATGACGATTGTCTTAAAGCTTTTGAAACCCTTAAAGCCGCACTTATTTCTGCACCAATCATGCAACCGCCCGATTGGAGGTTACCTTTCGAAATCATGTGCGATGCAAGTGATTACGCTGTAGGCGCAGTTCTTGGACAAAGGAAAGATAAGAAACTTCACACAATTTACTACGCCAGCAGAACGCTAGACTCGGCTCAGATGAACTACGCCACCACTGAAAAATAACTCTTAGTCGTGGTCTTCGCGCTTGACAAATTCCGTTCTTACCTTGTAGGAGCAAAAATCATCATTTACACGGACCACGCTGCTATCAGATATTTACTTGCCAAGAAAGATGCAAAACCCAGACTCCTCCGATGGATCTTACTTTTACAAGAATTCAACTTGGAAATTAAAGATAAGAAAGGAACCGAAAACGTCGTAGCGGATCATTTATCCCGTTTAGAAGGTATAAAACCCGAACAAGTTCCAATTAACGATGATTTTCCGTATGAACATCTGATAGCACATATGATAAGCGACCTAGCTCAATTGGATTTAAATAAACCAGAAGCTAAAGAAGTCGTGGAAGCCATCGACATGACCATAGGATTGCCTTGGTATGCTGACATCGTTAATTATTTAGCTCTCGGAGCGCTTCCACCTGACTTAACTTACCAACAGAAAAAGAAATTCTTCCATGATCTCAAGAGTTACTATTGGGACGAACCACTTTTATTTAAACGAGGACCTGGTGGAATTTTCCGTCGGTGTATACCCGACGAAGAAATAGAAGACGTTATTTCCCATTGTCATTCATCTCCTTATGGCGGACATACTAGCACCTCTAAAACGTGTGCCAAAATTCTCCAAGCCGGCCTTTTCTGGCCTAACTTGTGGAAGGATGTCCACATCGCTGTTAAAAACTGTGACCGATGCCAACGCACCGGTAATATCTCAAGACGCGATGAAATGCCTCAGAAAGGAATACTTGAAGTTGAAATCTTTGATGTTTGGGGAATAGATTTTATGGGACCTTTCCCATCTTATTTTGGAAACAAGTTTATACTCGTCACTGTCGATTACGTTTCAAAATTGATCGAGGCAATAGCTTCTCCTACAAATGACACACGAGTAGTGATAAAGCTTTTCAAGAATATAATTTTCCCGCGTTTTGGTGTTCCCCGACTTGTTATCAGTGACGGTGGATCTCATTTTATTTCGAAGATATTTGATAAATTACTATCTAAATATGGAGTGAAACACCGCATAGCAACACCTTATCATCCACAAACTAGCGGACAAGTCGAAGTTTCGAACAGAGAGATTAAACGAATATTAGAAAAAACTGTCGCGATATCTCGAAAAGATTGGTCATCCAAGCTTAACGAAGCTTTATGGGCTTATAGGACGGCTTACAAGACTCCTATCGGAACTACACCTTTCAAACTTGTTTACGGAAAATCATGTCATCTCCCGGTAGAATTAAAGCATAAAGCTTATTGGGCGATAAAGACACTCAATATTAATTACACTGCGGCTGGCGAGAAATGAATCCTCTATTTACATGAACTGGAAGAATTAAGACTAGACGCTTACGAAAACGCTAAAATATATAAAGAACGAACTAAAAAATGGCACGATCAGCGTTTATCGCGGAAAGAATTTAGTGTGGGAAATGTCGTACTTTTATTTAATTCTAGACTTAGACTCTTCCCTGGAAAACTTAAATCTAGATGGTCCGGTCCTTTCGAAATTACAAGAGTTTTTCCTAGCGGAGTGATAGAAATTAAGGATAGAAATAGCGCCCCGTTTATTGTAAACGGGCAGCGGTTAAAACAATATCATCGTATAGATAATAGAGATTATACGAATAAGCTTACACTCGTAGAACTGCCACCTATTTCTCCCGACTAATCTTTCACTAGGTATTTCGTCAAGCTTATGACGTTAAAAACAGCGCTTCATGGGAGGCAACCCATTTTATTTGTTTTTACCTGCTATTTTGTTTGTATTATTTGTTTTTGCTTGCTATATAAGTATTTTTCATTTTTTAAAACTTTTATGAAACTGCTGCTGATTTCAAAACAATTTTACTTGCCACCGGATTTCCGAATAGTCTTTTTCTCTTTACTTTCTCCTCTACTCTGTTTCCCCGCTTTGTTTTTGCTATGGCTCCTCCACAGAACTTTATGGAAACCACCTTTAGAGGTAGAAACCAACGGAGAAGATTTGAGGCTTTGTCTCAGCGAGACATCAGTTTAACCCTGTATCATGATGAACCCACTATGGACTCTTTAGGCATTACTGACAGTGTGCACTACATGTTTAACCAGTTGGGATGGGAGAAAGCCCACCTGAAAAATGGGTTTGTCACTTACCGAGAGCTTACCCTTGAGTTCTTGAGTTCTCTAGTTTACATCCCTGAACACGGTGTCGGAGCCCGAAAAGGAATCATTACCTTCAGACTTTTTGGTATTGAGTTCACCTATAACCATAGGGACTTAGCTGCTTTATTAGGATTCCCCAGCGGACCCTTAGCTTTTACTTCCCCTGAGGCCGATTTATTGGATTTTGAGCTGGATTACTTCTGGGGTACTTTAACCGGAAACTATCCCCCTGACCCAGAAAGTATAGATAACAATGAGATACATAACCCAACCATCCGTTATTTCCATAGGATTCTTGCCCACACTCTGTTTGGAAAAGAACAAAATCAAAATGTTGTATCCAAGGATGAATTATCTCTGCTTTATTGTATGAATCTAGGACGCCCTGTCAATGCTGTCCCACTCCTGATGAAGACCTTTACCCGCATTAGTGAGGACCCTAATGTTCCTGTCAGTGTTGGAGGATTAGTTACAATGATTGCACATGCTCTTGGACCTCGTTACCAACTTAATAACTGTGCACCATTTGGATCAATTAGGCCTATGAATATTGATTTCTGTTTCAACAACCGGATAATAGGAAATTTAGGCCCTGCACCTTATGATTACCTGATCAGAAACGAAGTTGTTACTCTTTTTACCCTTCCGAACCATGCCCTAATAAGTGTCCATAACCGGGAAAATTGGTTGTACGAATTGAATCCACCCGATCATCCATCGACACCAGAAACACCACAATCATATTTTGTTGCTAATAATTTCATGTCTGAAAACGAAACAAATCCTGAAACTCCTCCTGGTTACCATGACTTTACAAATATGGATGAAGCACAAGTAGCCCCTGATATAAACCAAGGAGAATATACTACACAATTAAACACCATTCTGACCACTTTGGATGCTTATAAAACTGACATTGATGGAATAAAGAATGAATTGAAGACTATGCGTTTGGATCTTATTGGTTTAACTGACATCTCGGTGGAACAATTCTATAACATCACCCAAGCTTTGGAAATATTAAAAGAAAAGATTGGATGAAGCAGTTTTTAGTTTCTTAGTTTTTCAGTTTTCAGTTTTTCAATTCTTAGTTTTTAGATTTTTTTCCACTCTGCTTTGTTTCTAGGTAGTTTCAATTTTTTGTTAAATTACTGCATTTCAATTTACAAGTCATTTATTTTCTGTCAAAAAGAACAAGTTACTCAATTTGAATTAATGCAATTGTTTGTTTTCAATTTTAAACTTACAATCATTATGCCGCTTACAATGTTTTATGGTTTTCTACTCTATTGCGAATTATATATGTTGGATTATATGTTGAATAAATTAATGTTGTGTTGGAATGCCTGAGATGTTCTACCTGCTATAAAAATATATACTCTGTGTAATTGTGTTATGTTCTGTTCTGTAAAAATTTGCAAAATTTGTAGCTGTCACGATCGTAATCCATCCCCCCACGACCGTAACGCGCCTTTCAGAGCGTTACGCTCGTCAGCTTGGTGTTACGACCGTAACACGGGCTACATCAGTAACCCTATTAGAAGAACGTTCCCTTTTCTTCTTCCCTCAACCTTTCTCTCTTCTTCTTCTATTACTCCCCATTAACCCCATTCAATCCACCATTAACCCCATTCAACCCACCATTAATCCCTATCAATTTTCAAACTTCCACTATCTCCTTCCACCATATATACATCCATTACCCGTATCATCTTCTCATTCTCTCATTCACCAACCAACAACCATTCTCACTCAAACACTCTTGCATGCAAATGGCGAACAATCTCCAACCCATTCCTGGCATTACCCTACGAAATGGCGAAGCAGGTGAAACTCAGCGCACACGGTTCCTGAAATTCCAACGCCGAGGCATCCACCCTACGAGGTTCGTCGACACTGACTGCCTCCGAAACCTCGGGTTACTTGAAAGTGTCCAACACCTACTACAGAATGTCAACCTTTGGACCCTATGTAGCCAGCCACAACCAACGTACGAGAATCTCACCCTTGAGTTCCTCAGTTCATTATGCTACATCACTCCAAACGGCCCAAGAAATCAACTTATCGGTGTGGTAAGGTTCCGCATTTTCAGCACCGAATACGAATTCCCTCAGAATGCATTCGTTTGCCTACTAGACTTCTGTACTGATGTAGGCGCTCACCTACGCGTGCCCGACACCTTTCATGAGGAATCCTTCAACCTTTGGGATAGCTTGACCAATAATCGGGATGATTCATACGATCACCTCAATGCTACCCAAATCCACAACCCCGCCATTCGCTACTTCCACCGCATCTTATCCAACACAATCTTTGCAAGGGATAGTAACCACAAGCTCAACTCCAAGGAGCTATTTTTCATGCATTGTGCATTCTCGGGTCAGAAAATTAATGCCGCACCTTTCCTCCTGGCTCATATTCACTCCATCTGCACCAGAGGCGGCAAACCTTTCTATTTCGGAGGGCTTGTTACTTCTCTTGCTTTATCACTAAACCATGGTGACACCCTTGTTCATCTACCATCCCGACCACTGGTCCTGCTTACTTTGGATCATTGCAAATCGGCCCACCTCATCCACGAGCGGGACGACGGAAGATTTCATCCAGTGATACAAAACCGAGTTTACACTAACATTGTTTTGCCTTGCAGGGACCGAATCGACCCTCAGAACCGAGCCAACTGGCTATTTAACCCTGAAGGCCCTGCTGCTGCTCAAGAAGAACCTCATGTCGGCCCCGCTGATGAGATGCAGGAAGAACTGGATCTAGCTGTTCCCGCACCTGACATTCCTGAGTCGTCCTCTTCTGCACCACCTCCTTTTACTATGGAGGACGTCCTCAGAGCCCTCCACCAGCAAAATCAAATGGCTGTAGCTCTTGAAAGGAAGCATCAAGAGCGTTTCGACGCCTTACACGCATAAAATGCCCAAATCTTGAGTGGTCAACGCTCGACGAATGAAAGGCTTGATGAAGTGCTATGCGAGCTTAATGCTTTAAGGATGGATGTTACATCTCTTGGACCCCAGGGCACTGACTCTGAAGCTACTCCTTCCATACGGTCACGAACCCAAAGCCGCCGTGGTCGCCAATAGTTTTTCCTTTTCTTGTTGTTTTCCTTGTTTTTCCGATGTATTTTTCATTTAACCTCGCCATTATATCATAACATTGAGACAATGTTTGATATAGTATGGGAGGAGTACTGCATTCTTAATTTCAGAACGAGTAATTTCATTTCTATTTCAGTTATATTTCGTTATTTCATTTTCTCCCCGTTTTATTTAGCCATACCAAAATTTTTCGCCTTTTATATTCGCATAACCGTTAGTTACCTACTATAACTGAAATCTTAGTTAGAAGGCCGAGAGCGATCCAACGAGAACTATACGATTATGACACCTTCGACTCTCTACTTACGCAAATCGTCTCCATTTTCGTTATACCGATACTTTGAGTTTTAAGTCTTAAATTAGCCCCCAGTAGTTTATATTAGCAGTCAGCACCAGTCTTAACACAAACCACGTGGAAAGTCGATGAATATAAGTGGATGATCTTGCAAATTGATTTAAATAGAATGTTACATGCTTTAAGGAAATAGGTATTGCACCAATTAAATTGGGCGATCCTCACCCAATCGTTTAATCCAACGGATGCAAAAGCTTCTACTAAGTAACATGAGAATCCATTGTCTAGGTGGTTCAGAAGCATCTGGTACTGAACTCGGTAGGGCAGACTACTGTCTGATCCACCGCATCTTGCAATTGGATAAAAGAGGTTGCCACATAATTGTTCCAGAAACCGTCATGTTTTGATCAGAATCACTAACCGGCTATTCCACTACGTGCGTGCAAGGATAATGGGCTTAATGTGATTGCGCAAGAACGAAACCGGGTGAAATATGAACGAGAAACCTTGAGTTGAATGATAACGGTATAATTAGACGTTTCGTTTAAAACGGATAGTCGTCGACTAGCTTGTTGCTTGTATCATTTACGTATCGTTGTTGTTTCATTCGATTTTCTCGGCCGAACTAACTTAGGATTTCTTGTAATTATTTGAAAACGAAAGGTATACTAGTTATGTGCGTTTATAAAAACTTGTCCGATATTTTCAATTGATTATTTTGCTTGAGGACAAGCAAAGGTTTAAGTATGGGGGAATTTGATAACACGAAATTATATCGTTTATTTTCCATGAAATTTACCCGTTCTGTATTATTTTGACCCGATTAACTCCCGAATATTTCGAGTTTGTCATTACTTTTTGCAGGTATTCATAACTCAGCTCAAAACAGAAGAAAGCATGAAACAATGCAAGAAAGCATCAAAAGAATAGAAGAAAAATATAAATCTGTCAAGAATTACAAATTTTGTAGCTGTGCCGGTCGTAACGCATCTTCCACGACCGTAAGCCATCATGAAGCGTGTTACGACCGTAACACATCTGCCACGACCGTAACACGGGGAAACACCAAACCTGCTCGTAACGCCTCAGTGACGAACGTAACGCGTATATCAGTTATTTGAAAAGTGCAGAACATGGCAAAGCAAAACAGAAGGAGTTTTCAAACTCCTTATTTCTCTCCAGTCAAACCCCACGTTCACCACTTCTTCCTCAACTACCCACGTTCCTACATTTGTGGAGATTTTGAAGGAAAGCTTCGTTACAAGTCTTCAAGCCAACTGCCAAATTCATTCCTCTATAAATACCTCAACATTCAACGTTAGAAGTACAGAGCATTTTTTACAGTTTACTTGTGCGGAAGCTCTGCCGAAATAAAAAACGATTATTCCTTCAGTTGTTATTTTTCTGCATTTGTTTATTTCCGTTCTTTAAATTTCATTGCCCAGGTAATAATTTCCAACATCAGGGAATTATTATTATAGTTTAGGATTTATTATTCAAGCCTCAGAATTTGTCATATTACCGATACCAAGTCCGAGTTTCCGAATTGTGGAAGAGGGATTGAAGTATTGGCTTTATTTTCAGGTTTCTATTTTGCAATTGTATTACATACCTTTTAATTAATTAATTCATGTTTAATTTATTATTTATAATGTCCAATTTATATTTGTTTGTTTTTATTTCCAGTACGTTCATTATAATTTCCATGGCTAGCTAAACCTTTAGCGTCGATATGGGATAGTAAGAGACATTAGGCATCTGATCAAACTTAGGCTAAAACTTTAATCAACTTAACTCTGGTTATAACTTTTTATGCTTAATAATAAAACCTTTGTTACGAAAGTAAGAAGAGTAAATAGGTTAGATCGAGACCACGAAAGTGTGAGGTTTTTAACCGGATAGCTAAAGTTAGGCATTTGATTTTAATACAGTGAAAGCGCTTTAAACCAAATTAGAATTAATTAAGTTTCCAAAAAATACTTCTAAACACTTATAGGCTAGCGAAAGCAGGTATAAGGCTTTAGACTTATAATCCGAGATAAGACCATGAAAGTGTGAGTTGAGGGTTTTTAAACTGATTAATTCTACAGATAAACCAAGTTGACCATCCTTATATGCCTAGGTCCGATTAGATCCTTTAGGTCGACTCTGTTGCATACCGACCATTTCATTTTATAATTACTTTAAAATCAATTAGTTTACCTTCCTTAACCTTCCCAAAACCAACGTGACAATTTCCGCCTTAGCTAAATTAGCATTACTTTCCCGCACTAGAGTGATTACAAAGTCCCTGTGGATTCGATAATCTTTTATTACTACCGCGATAGGCTGTGCGCTTGCAGTTAAGATACCGTTAGACATTAGGTCGATCACAGACACATCACAGGCCTCACTCAAAGTTGCTACATTGCCATATTCAACTTCAACTGAACAAGGTATTTGTCAACTTTATATCTCCTTATTTAGACATCCTTAGGCTTAGGTTTGTGAAGCAAAAATGTAGTCTTTAATGTGCTTGAGCTGTACATATGCATAGTTCTTATTTATATTAACTGAGCTAGGAGAATTTGGATGATGAACATGTTGAAAATTTTAGGTCAGGAATTAGGGGTGATAAAATTCTCCTTGGTCTTTGAGAGTTAGATCATGTTTTTTATATCATTAGAATCGTGAGTTAACAAGCTACAAGTTTCATGTTGCAAGATTTCGTTTTTATGCACGTATGCAAGAGATACAGGTTGGGGAAGAAACGCGCGCAAGAAGTGTCTCAAGGTCAGGGATGAAGTGATTCTCGGCCAAGGCGCTTGGGCCTGTTTCTTTCTGCACCCCCTTTTACTTTCTGCACCCCTTGGCCCATTTCTTTTATTTTTCATATTTTTTTTCATATTTCACATTTCTAACTTTTATTTATTTTTTACTAAACATTAAAAAATCACAAAAATTTATTTTCTTTATTTTTTGCATTTTTTCATATTTTTTATTTTATTTTTTGCATAATATTTAGTTTATTAGGTTTAATACTTTTGTTTTCTTAAATAAACTTGTAAAATAATTTTAAAATACCTAACATTTTTATTTTTATTATTTATACAGTTAAAATAATATTTCCATACCATATTTAATTTTAATATCTATGCATAATATTATTATTATTTTTCTTAAACAAAAAGGATAAATAAATAATTAGAAAACATTATTTTCTTAAAACAAAATTAGGGTTTTCACCATTTCCAAAAATAATCATTTTTATTTTCTTATTTTTAAGATATAAATAAATTTATTTTCCCATACATAAAATAAATACAAAAAAATATTTTGCATATTTATATTTAATTGAACATTTAAATATTTGCTTATTTATTTATTTGTACAAATAAATTCAATTGGGTTGTAATAGTTTTAAGGCTTTATTTTGTGCAAATACCCCCTATTCAAACTTGTACCCCCTCCCCATAATATTGTTGTAATAGCTTAGATTTACATTATGTAATTTATCGTATTATATGCATGATAGTAAGATTAGGGTTTTGTATGCAAAGACCAAAATCAAACAAATAACATGACTACACAAGACAAAAATGCATGAAAAATGACAACACATTGCACACAAGCACCCCCAGGGTTTCATCCACTTTGTTTCCTTAAAATGGCCATGGTATGCATGCTAGGTATCTTGACAAAACAAAAACAAAACAAAAATATCATAGTCCCTCGATGACGCTATCTTGGTTGCCTAAACAAAAATGATCTAGTCCCTCAAAAACTTGCTAACATACTTGGCAATATTGTTATCATGGTCATACGATGACCCACGCCCGTCCCGTTTAACATCCAAAGATAGGGTTGTTTATCAAATACAATGGTAAAACAACAATGTCAAAGGGTTAAAAATGTAAAGGAAAGACTTTTGAGTAGGTAGACAAGATCTTAGTTACTTGATCAAATTTGCAAACCATCCTTGCTATTTTCTAAAACACACACACAATTTCAAAACAATTTCCCAACAAACTTTTAAACATTGAAACATTTTTCAAAAGACAAACATCTTTGTATACATTCGTCAAATAAGAATCATTACAAAGATTTCCGAAACGATGGCCTCTTTTCAAAATACTTTCAAAACCACACAAAGCACCATTTCAAACAATTGGAAAAGAAAAGCAAGTGATCTAAACAAGTAACTAAGTGCCCATGGAAAACCATGGATGAAAAGGGTGCTAGCACCTTCCCTTTTCATAATCTACCCCCCGAATTCAAGAAAACATCTCAAAGGTCTTTCCTGTGCTTTTTGACCTTTCCTTTGGATAAAATAAAAAGTCGGTGGCGAATCTTGCTAAACCGAAACATTTACGAACACAAACGCAAAACCTCAAGTCAGTTCTCCCACCGTATCACAGTGAGAAAAATAAAAATGACATAAAAGTAAATGTTCAAGGGAGCAAAGATTAAACTAGCATGAAATGTAAATGCTAAAGTAAATAGTTCATAAAGTAAAAGCATAAAAATAAAAGCATAAAGTAAAGTCAATTGTTAAGAATTAGTGGTTAGTTGGATGACCATCTTAAAACTTGCATTTGGAACTCATTAGAGGATTGGTTAAACCAAAGCCTCTCAATAATAAGTTGAATTTTCTTTTTCTCAAGTATATCATCCATTTAAGAATTCTCAAGGCAACATTTAATGATCAACGATGTTTAAGTGATCCGCATTGACCAAAATTTATGAAGATCCCTTAGAGGATTGATAGAACCAAAGCCTCTACACAATGAATCTCAAGGTTATTGGATCAAAGGGATCAAATTAACATACTTGGGCTTGCAAACATAGGTTTGGGCCACAGATGATCATTTATTCGAATTGGGACAAAATTTAGCGCTAGGTTAAGCAATCATAAGTGAACTTATGTAGAAGTCGCACCTATTTTGAGGCCGATCAATAGCAATCTATGTATTCCATGTTTGGATAAATGATATAGAGATCATTATCCCATAACATGTAATACAATAAGAAAGGGGAATAAGATGAAGAGGGAAAGGATTAGAGTTTCAAATATCATCAACATCATTCGTCCATTTTAATGGATTTGGTTTATCAACCTATCAACACCCAAGACCAATGATGTTGAAGAATTTGCCTCAGGATATGCTCCAAGTCAGTACCACATTTTATTTCAAGAGTCAAAGAAGAATCATGTACAAAAGTTTTCAATTACAAGCATTAATCAAAGGTAAAACCCAAAATGCAATCTTAAGTCAAAAATAGTTTTAAAATAAGAAAATGACTTGTAAAATTTTGAAATTAAAACCCTAACTTCCTGAAGTCCTGTAAAAGTCAGAAACAAAACTTGGAGTCCCTGGATTAAGGTGGAAATTTGCTTTAGAAATGAAAACTTGGAAACTAGCAAGTTTAAGCCTTAAACTAGATGGTTTTGGAAACTAATTTGTGAAAAATATGAAATCACATTGTAAAATTCCAGAAAAATGATTTTTATGGCCTCAACATGTTCAAGCCACTCCAAACAACTTCATCTCTGATTTTATAGGTAGGGAAAGTTAGTACTTTAAATCAATTAATGTGCATGATCAAGCAAAAACCTAAAAGAGGAAATTATGTTAACAAATTAATCAATTAGATCCAAAGGTCAAATAAATTTGATGTAAAATAACCTAAATGTCTATAAAACTCTATGGATCAGAAATCATATTTTTCTTGAATTTTATCTCAAAAGTAAAAATTAAATAGAAATTATTTCAACAACTCATTAAAAAACAAGGAAAAGATGAATATGTTCAATTAAATAATTTAATTTGTAATGCAAAATTTTTATAAAATAGGAAAAAAATATATTTTCATGTAATAAACTCAGAGAGGAGTCCAAAAATATTTTTTATGGATTTTTTTAATTAATAGAAATAGGAAAGTAAAATTCAAGATTTAAAAGAAATATTAAAACCCTAATTATTCACATGATTTTTTTTAATCAAGAAAAAAGATTAAAAAAAAGAAATAAAAAAAAATGAAAATATATTGAAAAAAAAGTCCAAAATATTTTTTTCATAATTTTTGAAGTGAAGAAAATATTAAAATAAGGTTTGAGAAAACAAAAGAAAAATTAATATATAAAGCCTTTTACACCTTTTTTTTCCAAAATGCGCTGTAAAAGATAAATGTATCCATGTTCAATCAGGCATGGACACGTCATCGTCCCTACCGGCATACCAAACCCCTAAAACGCGTGGAAATATAGTTTTCAGCAAGACAACTTCCAGCTTCAATCTCTCTCTTATTACTCAACCATATGAGATGATTCATAAAGCAAACATGATCACCAAACTTCTAAGAACATCATACATCTTTTAGATTTTAAAAACAAGGCAAGATCAAAGAGAAATTGGAGCTCAAAGTCACTGAAAACGAATTTGAGCATGATTTTAAGAAAACTTCAAAACATCAATGGAGCTCGTATCAAACCAATTAAATGCATCAGACCTATTGTCTGACCAGCTAATAACATGTGTACAAGATTTCAAGCATTGATTTAAGCTATCAAACAAGAAATCCGGAACTGGATTTTACCTCTTCAAGTGAAAAATAAATTCACTATTGTCTGGATCTAATGATGAGAAACCCAGAGAAACTTGCTTCTTTTGCTCCAATTATGAGGAAATGAAAGAGATATGAGAGCTGGAACAAGAATGGGGGTAGCATTAAAGAGAAGAAAATTTCAATAATGATGGTTAAGCTTGTTTTGAGAGAGAGAAAGAAAAGTGTGTTTCTAACTCTATGAGGAAGAGAGAAAGAGCGGGAGAGCTTACTACTGACTTCTATCTTCTTTTGAAGGTTGAATGCCTTGCTTTTTTATAGAGTGTGGGAAGAGAATGAGATAAAAAGTGAGAAATGGGAAGTGAGAGGCATGCTGCGTTTTGTGTTGTTTTGGGATGAGAAGCATGCATTTTAAATAACAAATGAAGAGTGGGAATTGAGTAAGAAAAGCATGAGTGATGTTCTGGAAGGCTGGAACATGGTTGGCATGGAATTTTCATGCATTTCCATGCAATTTTTGCTATTCCATGAGAACATCTTCATCTCCTTATATCTCCTTCTATAGTGCATGAATCGTGACAAGGTTTGTATAAAAAATGGAGAGGACACTTCATACTCCAACTTTCATGTTCGAAATTTTTAAAAATGAAGCTTGAATCAATGATTTAATTGGATATGAACATATGCTCACAAATTGCTTAATGAAATTCCAGGCCTGTTTAGGCATCCTGCGCGCGCGTGAGGCCTTGTGTTGGGCAACAATTCAGCATGCATGATGCCTTCTTCTTTCAATTATATCTCAAAATTTAGGGAGAATTTGGAGAAACTTTCTGATGCAAGTTGTTCCTCACATTTAAGGCTTGAACTTTGATGTTGGACATTTTTTAAAATAATGAATATTTCATATAGATAAGTGATGATGAATGTGCGCCCACAACATGTTTGATGAAATGACCGCCTAGCGCGCGTGACTTGTCTTGTGCTGGGCAAAAATTCAGTTTTCAACTCAAAATCCTAATCATCATATCTTTCTCTACACTTGAACATTTGAGATGATTCTTGAATGAAAAATGAAGAGAAAACTTCAATCTACAACTTTCATGTTGCCAACTTTTTTATTTGAGTCCAAGTGGTCATTAAAAAATTGACATGAAGAAGTCTAATATTTCCTTTTTTAACCAAAATTTCACTAAGTGTCAAAATCTTCCAAGCTTCATAACTTTTTTTCCTTTCATTTTTTGGAGTTGTGGCCACTCCTTAAAAGTTGGATAATTTTTCATCCTCTTTATAGGCATATAAATTTTGCACATTTTCAATAAAAATTGAGAAAGTTATAGCCAGTCAAAATTCAGCCCTATGGATACTTAGAAAATTTCAAAACTTCAAATAACTTCCTTGAAAAGTTATCTCCAATTCACACTTCCTCTTGATATATTTGTACTATTGACCATGAAATATGAGAATAGGGATATTGAATTGATGGTTGACCAAAAGTCCACTTGGTCAACAACTGATTTTGACTGTCTTCTGACAAAATGACCATTTTACCCCTTTTCATCAATTGAACCCCTTCAAGCCAAAGTTGATGATCAAACTTCCAATGATAGATGCTCATGACTATGTAGAGAAGTATGGGATCAAGAATTGCCCAAAAATACAGAGATCTCCTGATTAAACCCCAAACCCTAGTTTTGATCATTTGTGCTAGGAGATGGTGAGATGACTTCAATTGTGCCATGACCTACAAGATGATATTCCAAGAGACAAAATATACACATTTTGAGGTTAGTTAGAAGCATACAAGTACAATATATACAAATAAAAGTGCTTCAAGAAGCTTGGTGATTCCATAGGAAAACCCTAAGACATGATGTAGTAGAAGATAAACCCCAAACCCTAATTTGTGATCTGATTGCATGGTGATGGTATGAGATGATAGAGGAATCTTAGGGGCAAAAATTGGGGTACAAAAATATCCATGGACTTATTCAAGACATTTAAATCCATTATTTTATTTTTATGAGATTTATTTTTATTTATTTGAATTTTCATTCATTTAAATATTAATAAATCAAATAAAATAGTAAATAGGTGAATTAAATCCTAAAGTTTTGTTTTATGGTCATATCACGAGTCTAAAATCAAAAGAGTAAGTCATGGATTCATGTGAAAGTTGATTGGATAGAAAAGAGCAAGTTTTGGCCAAATGTAGAAACATAAAATTATAAGATGCAAATCAAATCCCTTCCATCCAATCTTCAAGATTTAGTCCATAATTGTTAACCTAATATGATACACTATATAAGCATAAACGTTCCAGACCAAAAGGAGGCGCAACTGTTGCAAAAAGGACTCTGTTCACAAGCTTGAAATTTCAAAGAAAAGTGGCAATTGGATTTGAAATTGCAGAAGGATTCAAGGCATTTTGAAGCTTGGAATCAATTCTTGGAGGCATTCTGAAGCTAACAACAGCGTTTCCAAGCATCAAAGCTCCCAGGATCACAACCCATACTATCACGGTTTGAACCTCATTCTTTAAAAGCGATTATGGTCATACATGCGTTATAACTATTTTTGATTATGCATTCTTGTTTGTATGAATGTTTAGAATGTATTTGAATAGTTAATTGCCAGTTTTGATGGATATATAATGATCTGCCATTACTGAGGTTTAGACCTTTGTTTTAGGGTTTTCAGGTACATGCAAAATTGTGCTTAAAGATGAGTACCATCATGCTTAGGTGATCAAACCTAGTTGATCCATTGGGCTTAAAATTAATTTATATTTCATGCTGTAGATTTTAGAAATTGCAGGTGTTGTAGTGACGAAAAACGACTGTAGGTAAAAGTATAAAAGCTAACACGAAGGATGGGTGGAGAAGATAATGGCGCGGCGCAGCCTGGTTGGCTGGTTTGAACCAGCGCGCGTTTTTTTGTTTCAAACATATTTTGGATTTTGTTTTGTATATATTATTATGTGTGTGGTATAATAAACGATTAACATGTTGGCACATATGGTTATCTAACCACGTTCAAAAGTTGTGATGAAACTGCCTTTTTGAACCTTCCCACGTCCTTTTAGCAAACATTAATGAATGTTCTTTTATGTTAAACATATTCCGTATTTGATTTTGCATTCAAATCCTTCATCAACCTGGCTCCCAATCGGTTGACTTCAAATCATTACGTCAACCCAGCTTCAAAACTCCAAATTTTGTTAAGTCTCAAAAGGACTTTTTCCTTGGTAACCCATCGTTGCCTCTTATCTCACCATAGGTGTTTCTATAATAATTTCCTCTTGGTGATGACCCTTAGATTATAAACTTCCCTTGGTCGAAAATTGCTGGCTAACATCCCTCCAGAGTCTAAATGTTCTACTCCCTCCAAGAACATCAAGGATGGTGGCGGGGAGAAGAAAATAGGTGAATCTGAAGCTTCCCAGTCGGAGGATGCAATCATGAATGAGGAATTCAAAAGAAGAGTTAATGGCTTGATTTTTCTTGTGATTTTTATTGGCCACTAGTGGCCTTTTGTTATATTTATTTCCCCTACATAGGCTTTTTGTAATATCTCAAATAGTGGCGCTCCATGTACGTCTTTATATTACTCGCTTTTATTGTTATTTTCTTGTGTCACCCTTTTTGTATGATTATGTTGACCAATTTTGTTGTTTCGGTAAAGCAGCAAGTAAAAGTAAGTATTTTTTAGTTTTGTTTTATTGCCTCCACAAGGATTAGTGTGAGGGAAAGAAAGCGATTCAACAGTCTCTATAATTTTGAGCTTGGTTTCGAATGGGTTTAAATTAAAACATATGAATAAGAAAATAAATTCATTCTGAAGAGAGAAGAAACTTATCAAGCATGAATTTAATCTACTCGTCACAAGCTTAAACCTATTGATAAGTTATACACAACCTACAATACTCATCAAAATCATCACGTATATCTCACATCAGTGTCCATTTCTATAACACCTATGAGATGTACCACAACAAAGGTTATGTCTAACACAAATTTGCAAGAACAACCATATTAATCTTGTCAGCGATGTCTCACACAACTCAAACAACGTGGAAACATTAAGCTTTGATATCCACAGTGAATATTAGCTCTAAATCTATCTCTAAAATCTAGAAACTAAAAGATATCCATCCCTAATTAGAATTTTTGAGGTATATGTCTATAACAACACAAATTTAAATAGAAAACAAAAAGATTAAGGAAGACATCAAAATTGATTTGTAAAGTAAGCTTTATACAACACCATGATCAACAAATATACATAGGTGCAGAGTAAGCTTAAAAACGAAACCAAAAAATAGATAAATACATAGAGAAGAATGAAGAAGAACCAAATATCTCCCGAATTATCATCTTCGATTGATGAGAAATCTGAATCTGGATCATCCATATGCAAGATTCATTATTGTTTTCTAGCTTCTCTCTACCAAAAAATGGTTTATGATGGTTTTGGATAAAAAAAACCCAAAACATGCCCTAAAAATTTGTTTTGAAACCCTAAATATATGTTTCAAAGTTGCATACCACTATTTAGCCACATAGAGGGCGCTTAGCACGAAACCTGATGTCTCGAAAAAAATCAACTTTTGTTTTCGCCATAACTTGAGAACCGTAACTCCGATTTACGCACGGTTTCAAGTTTTAAAAAGTTTATTCAATGCTCTTTATTACATTGACTAAATATAATTGCTTGAATACCTTCAATATTGAGATAAAAAGCAATCAATATAATGATATTTACACAAAAGCACAATTATACACAATATAAAGGTATTTACAAACAAGTTGAGGTTTATTGCAAGAAAAACTATAGAATCAAACTAATAAGTGGAAATTATTTACACTCAAAAACACCATAATTTGACACTTATCATCCTCAATTGGGAATATTAATTGACACATTTCTCCCCTAAGGTATGGCGTGTGTTGGGTGAGAATATGGACACAAAGAAGTAAAACACAAAAACAAGGAAGCTTGGAAGGATCTCAATAAATTAAACCAAATGATAGGATATATGATGTTCACTATGCACTTGATTGAAGGGTGAGAAAACACTTAGAAGGGGGGGGGGGGGTTGAATAAGTTTTTCTTTTTCTTTTTCTTTTTCTTAAAGGCTCAACAATAATGGAAAGACACAATTATTTTTATCCTGGTTCGTTTGAACTCAAAATACTCCAGTCCACCCGCCAAGGTGATTTTGCCTTTCTCAACAAGGACTTAATTCACTATAATCAAATAGATTACAATCACATAACCAAACTGTTGTGACTAACAATTCAAAGCACAAGTAAACTTACAAGTGACTAACACCACTAAGACTCAAACTAGTCCTAGCCTTCTTGAGAAATCTGACCAAGCTTGGTCTCTCAAGCAACAAATACAAGAATTAAATCTTTACAGATAGTGAAACAAATTGCTTCTTAGAAAGCTATATCACAAACTGTGATTTTTCACTAAGATTAGTTTTGCACAAAGTGCTTGTAAAATAATTTGTGAGCAGCAGAATATTTTCCCATAGTTTGGGTAGTTGGCTTGCAATAAATGATCTTCTATATGTAGCATCATGAAAAACGACCGTTGCTGCCTTCAAAAGTGGAGAGCAATTAATGTTTGCGTGTTTGCTTGCAGTATTGCACTTTCCAATTAACTAGCGCAGACACTTAAGTGCATGTAGCCATATTTGCATTAAATGAAGAAACGACACTTGTCAGAGCATGTTTCCTGAAACTTGACAAGACTTGTTTGCTTATTTACTCTTTCAGAACTATCTTCACATCTTGCTTCAGAATATGCTTGCAAATAACTTCTTATCAGCGCTTGCTTGAAAAGTACTTCTGAACATAGTTTACATGGAAACTTGTTAAGCTTTAGAAGATGCATTAAATAGTTTCTTATCAGAGTCATCATCATAGCTTGCGCTAAAACAAATAGTTCTTTCATTAAAGAACTTCTTCATTTATTTTCAGCTCAGCGCGTCAAAATGATTTTCATCTAAGAAAATACTTCAGCCAGAACATTATCTGAAACAAATAAATATGCTCATCAGAGTATCAATTATATAAAATATATTTTATTGTTATCATCAAAACTCTGAGATATGATAAGAACCAATCTTGTTCTAACAATCTCCCCCTTTTTGATGATGACAAAAATATTCAGATTTAGAAATAAAATTGAACAAGAGATAAAAATCTCCCCCTGAAATAAATATTTCTATAAGAAAAACTTCTTGAGAATTTTCATCAGCGCTTTGAAATTTTCTTCTAGGATTTCTTCAGTAAGTCTTGTGAAGATAATGTTCAGTTGAATTAAACTTCCAGAGTTTAGTGATACCTGCAAAATTCTTTTAAACATAGAAATAAATCTTTGTATTTTGTTAGAACGTTTGAGACTTAGTCCCATAACTGTTAATCATATATTAGATCAAAATACTCATTTTCTCCCCCTTTTTGGCATACTCAAAAAGTATATAAAAAAATTAAAGAGCTTAAAAGTTTTAATAAAAAAGATTCAGAGGTAAAAAACAACAAACAAAAACAAGAAACAGAACGACACTAAGATTTATTAGAAACAAGAGCCATAAGAAGATTCTTGATCTCAGATGAAGATTCCTCTTGTTTCATCATCCAGTTCCTGATTTCTTTGTTAGTCTCATCTTGCTTGTCCAAGCGCTCATGAATAGCTTCATTTTCCTTCTTAAGCTCATTCAGAGTATCCATAAGAAGTGAAGTAGGAGTAGAGGATGAAGAAGCTTTAGCAGATACAACCTTTGGAGTAGAAACCGTTGAGTCAGAATGAACAAATGTTGAAATAAGAGTGCACAAATCAACCATAAGAGTTGGCACAGGTTCAGGTGCAGCTTTAGCAGAAGGTTGATTAAACAGAACAATTTCCAGAGGATTTGAATTTTCAGAGGCATCTTCAGATTCATCTTCTAAAATGTCCATTTAATCAGCAGGAGCATTAGCAATCATCAGAGTAGACTTTTTGTCCCAAATATCAGCAGCTTATGACTGGAAGGCGTGCAAATGTTTGGAGAAGTTCTCAAGCACCTGAGAATTATATAAGTCTTTCAACTTCAGTGAATCAACATTTAAGGTTCTTCTGAATGTTTCCCAAAGAAGATCTGTTGCTGCTGGGTTCACATTTCTGATGTAGTCTTCCTTCAGCAGGTCCAACCAAGCTTGTACTTCTGTCAAAAAATTATGAAAACATACATTTACATATGGCTGAACAGGTTTAGGAACAAATTTTTTATAGGTTTTGTTTTTCAGAAATTGTAGAGATTCAAAATCAACTATAGTTTTTAGAAAGTCAGCTGGTTCAGGATTTGCTGATTGTTCAGGTGTTTCTGTTTGGTCAGGTTGTTTAAAAGGTTCAGGTGTTGCTGACGGATTGAGGGTTTCAGAGGGTTCATGTGTTACTGATGGTTCATGAGGTTCAGATGGTGCATGAGTTTCAGATGGTGCATGTTTTGGATTGAGGGTTTGTTCTGAGGATTGAGGAGGTGAAAGCATTGGTGAGTTAGGTGTTGGAAGTTGTGGAGATGCGGGTGGTGTGACGTCAGGTGAAATGATGATGGTGTTATCAGCAGTGGGGGTAGGATTTTGTGGTTGTCTTCTGTTCATGGCAAAGATATTTTCACAAGGTAGGGTGAATGGTGGCTTTTGTGTGTCCAGAGGTACGTTTATTCCTGGTATTCTCCAAGAGCCAGCATCATACCATCCAGTAGGTCTGTATGATAAAGGTCTGGGAGGTGGTCTAGAAAAGTTTTCAGCAGGAATAGTTTGAGAGATAGGTGGTTGAGATGGTTCTGTTTGGATTTCAGAAGAGTCATCAGAGTCAAAATCACGTAAGTCTGATAAAACTTGATCTTTTTGAGGGTTTTTAGCAAGAGGTTCAGAGGGTATGGTCAAATCTATGTCAACATCTATGTCACCTAAGGTTTCGGGTTCAGCAGATGTAGATATATGTACAGAATCATAAACAGAAATAGTCTCAGCAAGTGTACCTGATTTCTTCTTCTTCTTTTGAGGTCTAGCAGATGGTCCTTCAATTTCTTTCCTCTTCATTGGTTGCTGGAAGACAACATTTGGAGTTGCTTCATGTCTAACTTGAAGCCAAGCAGGATAATTTGGAGTTCCACTTTCTTTGCAAATCTAAATTAATGCAGGATTATGCGAGGGTGATCTCCTGAGTTGAATAGTGGAAAGTCGGCAGTTGGAATCCTTCTTCTGGTAACGGTTGCTGAAACATAAGGAGTTGGTTCTATCAGTAGTTTGTCAATGATCTTTCTGTTCACAAGATTCTTTCCTGTCAGAGCTTTCCCACATGTAGGCTCTAACTCCCCCAGCAGGTTTGCTTCGTCTAGGTGAGCAATCAGACCATTCTCAGTCAGAATGTATGAAATCAATCTTCCCATTGGAATCCAATTCCTCTTGGATTTAGGGTTCTTCACTCTTTCCGCTTCCCTAGTTTCTTTGACATGAGTCTAAAGGTGATCAAACAGAAGATATGGTAAATCAATCTTAACATTTGTTCCTAGACAAAACAACGGGTATTGCTGGTCAGCATTTATATAGTCAGGAGAACTTGTTTCCTTTCTATGATGAATGCAGCCATTGATGATTCTAGCCCAGATCTTGTACTTATTCTTCAAATCTCTGATTTTGAAGAAGCTTGCCCAGTTGTAAATATTTCAGCATGAACTTTTGACATGTCCATTCTGCCACTTGAAATTCAAGTCACTCCATTTCCTTCCAAACCCAATAGTTTTCTGATGAGATTTTCATTTATAGATATTTCCTTACCCATTACAAACGAGAAGATGACTTTTGGTGAATCAAGAGCGTGTATCCAAAATTCCTTAACAAGGTGTGGAAAAATAGGGCCAACTAGACGGTCAAAGAAATTTCCCCATCCTTGAAACTCCACAGTAGGAAGAAGGTCAAACCCATTTGCTTTTAGGTTATCAAAATCTACCATCAATTCACTTATAACTTCTAGAATGAGTAGAGGAGGAAGCCATTTTAGCACTTAGGTTGAGAGAAGAAAAAGGGTTGTAGAGAAAAATACACAGAGACGATTGAATTTTGAAAGAGAAGGTAAAAAGTGAGAAAGGGGTTTTAGAAAGGTAGTTATATGAAAACTTTTGAGAAATAGGTTTTAAAAATAAAAGTGTAAAAAATGTTTAAGAAAAAATTAATTAAAAATAATCTAATCATTAATAGCATTTAATGATATTGAAAATTGAGGGGAAAGCGTGAGATTTTTGAGAAAATAATAACAGTTACCTAGGAGAAGAGTCAATAGCATAGCACGCGTGACCTTTCAGAAACACAACACGTGTTCATCTCCTGAAAGTTGCATGGGACAACTGTTTGATATAATAAACTGCTGAACTATACTTGTAATGAAACGTTAGAACATTTCAGAACTTTATATATAGCTTCTGATGTAACTTCTCTTCTAACTTCTGAAGAGTTGTTAATCAGAACATTCAGAAGGCAAACACAGAAGATAAATACAATTTTATTTAGGACATAATTCCATACAAATATTTTTCAAAATGAATTTAAATCTATCTTCTGAAAGGGGTTTGGTAAAAATATCAGCCCATTGATGGTCTGTATTTACAAAGTTTAAATTTAAAATTACTTTGTGAATGTAGTCCCTTATAAAATGATATTTAATTTCTATGTGTTTAGCTTTAGAATGCAAAATGGGATTTTTAGAAAGACAAATTGCAGAGGTATTGTCACAGCAAATAGGAATCTTACTTTCATAAAGATTAAAATCTTCTAGCTGACTTTTCATCCAGATCATCTGAGAACTACATCCAGCAGCAAATATATACTCAGCTTCTGTTCTTTAAAGTGAAATTGTTGCTTGTTGCTTGATGTACCACGAGATAAGATTGTCACCCAAAAACTGGCAGCTTCCAGAGGTGCTTTCTTTCAATTCTATCTCCAGCAAAGTCAGCATCACAATAACCTACTAGTCTGAAATCTTTTGATCTTCTGTAACACAGACCCAGATTAGTAGTACCTTTCAGATACCTCAGAATTCTATTAACAACAGTTAAGTGAGATTCTCTAGGATCTGATTGGAATCTAGCACATAAACATACGCTGAATAATATATCAAGTCTAGATGCAGTTAGATAGAGAAGGGATCCAATCACACCTCTGTAGAGCTTCTGATCTACCTTCATACTTACCTCATCTTTTCCCAAAATGCATGTTAGATGCATTGGTGTCTTAGCATCTTTTCTTTCTGACATCTGAAATTTCTTCATAAGTTCTTTAACATACTTCGTTTGATGTATGTAAGTACCTTTTGGAGTCTGGTTAATTTGTATTCCCAGAAATAACTTCAATTCTCCCATCATGCTCATCTCAAATTCTTCCTGCATGGTCTCAGCAAATTCTGGCGACTGGGGCAAAGGTTTCATTATAATCAATTCCTTCTTATTGACTATAACCCTGTGCAACCAGTCGTGCTTTGTTTCTTACCACCTCTCCTTGCTCATTTAGTTTGTTTCTAAAAACCCATTTAGTTCCTATAATGTTGAATCCTTTAGGTCTTGGAACTAGATCCCATACATCATTTATGGAAAATTGATTGAGTTCATCTTGCATTGATAGGATCCAATCATTGTTTTCCATAGCTTCATCAATTGAGGTTGGTTCAATCAGAGATACCAATCCAAACAATGATTATTCATTGATTTTGAGAGAGGATCTTGTTCTGATGGGATCTTCTTTCCTTCCAATAATCACGTCTTCTTTATGAGCTGAAGAGATTCTAGGAAACCTTTTCTGAGAGGGTTGTTCAGAGATTCTAATATTATCCAGAGCATTGTCAAGAGGAGGATCTTCTAAGTCTTCCTTTGCTTCTGACTTTTCAGAGTTTGAGAGATGATCTTCTGTACCTACAGAAATATCAATTTGCTTTGGTTGTTGCTGGCCAAGCTTATCATCAAACCTGACTTTGATTGATTCTTCTACAATCAGAGTTTCTGTGTTGTATACTCTATAGCCTTTTGAGCGTTCAGAATATCCAAGCAGAAAACACTTTTGTGTTCAAATTATCTTTAGTGTTCAGAATAAAACAAGTACATCCAAAAGAATGGAAATATGAAATGTTGGGTTTTCTGTTTTTCCACAATTCATAGGGAGTATTTTCAAGAATAGGTCTTATAGAGATTCTATTTTGAATGTAACATGTTGTGTTCACTGCTTCTGCCCAAAAGTGCTTAGCCATATTTGTTTCATTTATCATGGTTCTGGCCATTTCTTGTAACGTTCTATTATTTCGTTCTACAACTCCATTTTGTTGGGGAGTTCTAGGACAAGAGAAATTATGAACAATACCATTTTCTTTAAATATTTTTCAAAATAATGGTTTTCAAATTCTCCTCCATGATCACTTCTGACTTTTATAATTCTAAAATATTTTTCGTTTTGCACTTTGTTACAGAAGTCAACGAACACAGAATGTGACTCATCCTTGTGTTTTAAAAACTTAACCCATGTCCATATGATGTAGTCATCAACAATGACCAATCCATACTTCTTGCCTCTGATGGATGCAGTTTTAACTGGCCCAAACAGATCAATATGAAGTAGTTCTAATGGCCTAGAGGAAGACACAAAATTTTTTGATTTAAAAGAAGGTTTTGAAAATTTTCCTTTTTGACATGCTTCGCACAGAGCTTCTGACTTGTACTTCAGATTGGGAAGTCCTCTGACTAAATTTAGTTTATTTAATTGAGAGATTTTCTCAAGCTGACATGTCCCAATCTTCTGTGACATACCCATTGCTCATTGCTAACAGACAAAAGGCATTTTACATTATAAGTTTTATGATCTGACAAATCAATTTTGTAGATGTTGTTCCTTCTCTTGCCAGAAAAGAGGATTGTTCCATCTTTTTGACTAACAGCTCTACGGGAATTTTGATTAAAGATAATGTCATAACCGTTGTCACTTAATTGACTTATGGACAACAGGTTATGCACTAATCTTTCTACTAATAAAACATTAGAGATAAAAGGAAGGTTACCGTTTCCAATGGTTCCAGAACCAATAATCTTCCCTTTCTGATTACCTCCAAACATGACGTCTCCTCCAGATTTAAATTCCAGGTTTTGGAAAATAGACTTTCTTCCTGTAATGTGTCGTGAGCACCCAGAGTCCAGGTACCATGACTGGTGTCTTAATTGAGCTGTTAAGGACATCTGAAACAAATATTATTTTCTCCTTAGGTACCCATATCTTTTTGGGTCCTCTTGGGTTAGAGTATTTAAAGTTATGTTTGAACTTTGGATTAGCATACGAGTTTCCAGAGTGTGATGTATATCTAATATCACGTGTGTGTCCAAATTTGAATTGTTTGTTCAGAGGTTTATATGTGAAAGTCATCTTAGCAATAGGTTTTGGTATATATTTCTCCTTCCCTTTGGGAGTTTCATATCCAATTCCTCTTCTGTTGTTCCCACTAACTCCATAGATCATTGAAGCCATTTTGCTTCTATCTATGCTTTTAGCAAAAAACGTTTGAAAGCTACAATCATATTCTTTAAGAATATCTCTTGAACTTGACACAGAATCTGAACTAGAAATTTTTTGAAATTTTTGAATTTCCTCTTTAAGTTTAAAATTATTTTCTTTGAGTTCATATTTTTCTGTTTCATGTTTCTCAAGATCAGATGCAAGACTCTTTTTGAGTTTCTTGTATTTGATTTTGAGTTGACTATAGTTTTCCAGAAGTTCTGATAAACTTTCCGCAAGTTCAGCTCTAGTAAATTCAGAGAATACCTCTTTTGGTTCTGACTCACAGTCTGAGTCATCTACTATGGTAGCCATCAAAGCTAGGTTGGCGTTCTCATCTTCATAATCAGATTCATCTTCAGAGGATTCTGAGTCGTCCCAGGTGGCCATCATGCCTTTCTTTCTACCAAACTTTTTCTTTGGTCTTTCTCTTTGAAGTTTTGGACAATCACTCTTGTAGTGTCCAGGTTCTTTACATTCATAACAAATTATCTCTCTTATGTTTGACTTTTTATGTCCAGAAGATTCCGGTTTATCTTCTGACTTCTTAAAGTTCCTGAACTTCTTCTGTCTATGCTTCCACATCTGGTTGATCCTTCTGGAGAGCAAGGATAGTTCATCTTCTTCTGAAGCAGATTCTTCAGAGTTTCCTTCTTCATCTTGAAAAGCATTAGTTTCATATTTTTAAATTGATTTAAGGGCAACAGACTTACCTTTCTTCTGAGGCTCGTGCTCATCAAGTTCTATCTCATGACTTCTTAAAGCGCTGATGAGTTCTTCAAGCGATACATTGTTCAGATCTTTTGATACTTTGAAAGCAGTGACCATAGGTGCCCATATTCTGGGTAAACTTCGGATGATCTTCTTTACGTGGTCTGCATTAGTGTATCCCTTGTTCAGAACTCTCAGGCCAGCGATCAGAGTTTGGAACCTTGAGAACATAGCTTCTATAGATTCACTTTCTTCTACTTTGAAGGCTTCATACTTCTGGATGAGAGCCAGAGCTTTAGACTCCTTCACTTGAGCGTTTCTTTCATGAGTTATTTTGAGAGACTCAAACATATCATGTGCTGTATCTCTATTTGTGATCTTCTCATATTCCATTTTAGAGATAGCATTTAGAAAAATATTTCTAGCTCTATGGTGATTTTTGAAATAATCTTTTTGTTGTCTATCCATATTTTTTATATCAATCTTGTTTCCTTCTGAGTCTATAGGATGTGTGTAACCATCCAAGACTATATCCCATAAATCACTATCATGACCTAGAAAGAAACTTTCTAGTCTATCTTTCCAATATTCAAAATATTCTTCGTCAAACACTGGAGGTTTGGTATAGTTATTGTTGTTTTGTTCAGTTGCCATTGTGTTTTCTTTTTGGATCTTTTCCTGACACGGTAAAGTGTTAGCGCTCAGAGTCAAGCTCTGATACCAATTGAAGGTATAAAACACTTAAAAGGGGGGGGGGGGGGGGAGTTGAATAAGTTTCTCTTTTTCTTTTTCTTAAAGGCTCAACAATAATGGAAAGACACAATTATTTTTATCCTGGTTCATTTGAACTCAAACTACTCCAGTCCACCCGCCAAGGTGATTTCGTCTTTCTCAACAAGGACTTAATTCACTATAATCAAACAGATTACAATCACACAACCAAACTGTTGTGACTAACAATTCAAACACAAGTAAACTTATAAGTGACTAACACCACTAAGACTCAAACTAGTCCTATCCTTCTTGAGAAATCTGACCAAGCTTGGTCTCTCAAGGAACAAATACAAGAATTAAATCTTTACAGATAGTGAAACAAATTGCTTCTTAGAAAGCTATATCACAAACTGTGATTTTTCACTAAGATTAGTTTTGCACAAAGTGTTTGTAAAATAATTTATGAGCAGCAGAATATTTTCACGTAGTTGGTGTTGTTGGCTTGCAATAAATGATCTTCTATATATAGCATGAAGAAAAACGATCGTTGCTGCCTTCAAAAGTGGAGAGCAATTAATGTTTGCGTGTTTGCTTGCAGTATTGCATTTTCCAATGAACTAGCGTAGACACTTGAGGCATTTAGTTGTATTTGCATTAGATCAACAAACGGCAATTGTCAGAGCATGTTTCCTGAAACTTGACAAGACTTGTTAGCTTCTTTACTCTTTCAGAACTATCTTCACATCTTGCTTCAGAATATGCTTGCAAATAACTTCTTATCAGCGCTTGCTTGCTAAGTACTTCTGAACATAGTTTACATGGAAACTTGCTAAGATTTAGAAGATGCATTAAATAGTTTCTTATCAAAGTCAGCATCAGAACTTGCGCTAAAACAAATAGTTCTTTCATCAAAGAACTTCTTCACTTATTTTCAGCTCAGCACGTCAAAATGATTTTCCTCTAAGAAAATACTTCAGTCAGAACACTATCTGTAACAAATAAATATGCTCATCAGAGTATCAATTATATAAAATATATTTTATTGTTATCATCAAAACTCTGAGATATGATCAGAACCAATCTTGTTCTAACATTAATTTCTTCTAATGCAAGTCAACCATAAAATAACCAAAGTATCTTTAAACTAGGCTATTTCAAAATTCTTAGCATAAATGTTTTATCAATATATAATTGGGTTCATAATACCTCAATAAGATTGATACACTACATACCTAAGCTTATACATTAAATCTTTATTAGAAAAGTCTAACTTATATGGCATACAATCAATACAATGATGCACTAATGCAATAGCAAAATAATGAACACTAGAAAATTAAAAGAGATAAGGGAAGATAAAAAGATACACATAGATATATAATCGTTTAGTGTTTGTCCTCAATTTGCCAACTCCACTCTTTAATGGTGTTGAAAACTATTGGAAAATAGTCACGGTCTTCCACTATTTTGATACGTTTGATTACAAGCATTTTGGTTACAACGAACTATCAAACAATAATTCCATTTGTTGATGCCGACACTCAACTGCTACCAAAAACAAGATCTCTAAAATATCTTGATCCTATAACCTTGTTATCCATAATAATTTTGCTCCAAGTATTCGTATGTGGCAATTCACCTTATCCCACCGATCTTTTGTCTGAGCAATTCCCATTAGATAAGTGTTTATTCTACAACTCCCAACTTTGTCTACAACCAATCTTTCTCTAACTCCACCAAATATGGATAACTTCCATCCCCGATTTACGGACAGTTAAAAATATATATCATCAAAGTCTTCCTTGGAGTATAATGGAAACTCTCATATGGATAGATTACAACAAACACCGAACGACATTCAAGAAATGATACCCGTACCTATTACAAACAACAAACTTCATACAAAAACAATAGATATCCTAATATACCACTAGTCTCCCTCAATAATCATTCTTTATAGATGAAGGTCCTCAACAATGGTAAAAGACTAAGGATGAAGGCGATGATGTTAGACGATGATAACTTATCTAGAGGGGAGTGGGTGTGAATAGACCCCCCAATTAAAAATCCAGAAAATTATGGTTTTGAAAGTTTGTTTATCAAAGAGTTTGAGCAGAAGTATTTATGAAAGTAAGTCGTCTGTACGAACAATCATTGGAACCTCAATTATGCAAATATAACAAATTTAATATGGAATGAGATCGATAGTTTATATTAATAACTTGAATCAATTTACAACTTATTTAACATTTGTATCAAGTTACTAGTAATTCCATTTCTAATAACAGTTAATAAAAAAGCTAGCAAAACAATTTGTAAAACACTTGGTGTGCAATTAAGTTTTCAGAATTTTCCTTTACGTTTTGGTGATATAAAACTCACTTATAATCAAAAGTTATTATAAGAAATAACAATAATTGAATAAGATAAAAAACAGTCCAAAAAAATTCTTATGAATCAATTGATAACACAGTGTTATTAGACAAATTGATTGATGAAAATTAAAGCAAGTAAAAGCAATAAGAAAAGAGACACGAGGATTTGTCTTCACAGTTCCCCACTTTCGTCCTCCTGTGTGGGTACGTTTGTGCCTAATTCTAATGGAGTTAGGATAATTCTTACTATGCAAAAGTTGATACAAGAAAAGTGTTGAAGAGAAACTCCACAAACAATAATACTTGATGTTTATTCAACCCCTTCTCTATTTTTGATCTTGAGAAAGACTAACATACAATAGATCCCAATTGAGTTGTCAATATTGGTACTCCTTTGTGATCTTTGTCTCTAAAGCTTTCGTGCACGAATAATTAATTTTACCTATTGCAACACAAGACTTCAATTGTGATCCTTCGTTCTCTCGCTACTTCCTTTGCATTATATATCTCCAAAGAATCCCTTGAATTCTTTATCTCCAAAGGACTTTACTTGGCCATAATCACCTTTTGAATGTCTTGCACAAAAACCCCTAAATCAAATAATGATTTTGGAGGACAAACCCGTGGTTTTTCCGAATGAAGACCCTTACAAATCTCAACCCAATATTCTTGGAAACACAAGAACCTAATCGAATGTTATCAAACCTCGTCTAGATGGCACTGAAGGTGTGAAAAACACAAGAAAGGGGGGTTTAAATTGGGTTTTTAAAGAAAAACTATTCTTTTAAAAATATTCTCCTTTAAGTTAAAATGCTTTTTAACTTGAATCTTGATAATAACAATAAGTAACAACAAGAATTAAAGAACAATGTATGTTTATATTAGTTCACTGGAAAATTATCAAGCTAGTATAGTCCTCCCGCCAAGGTGATTTTGCCTCACTCAACCGAGGACTTAATTCACTATAACTAAACTTATTACAATTTACACGAGCTACCCACAAGTGACTAACAACTTCTAAGACTCGTAAGTCAAAGACCTCTTAAGGCTCCAGACCAACCCAGTCCCTTAAGGAATGTGAAACAATAATTAACCTGATTATTACAATGCACAAGCTACCCGCAAGTGACTAACAACTTATAAAACTTGCAAGCTCTATACTTCTTAAGAATACAGTCCTACCTGGTCCCTTAAGGAAAATTAAACAATTGTTTGAATAAAAGTTTTGTTTACAAGAGTATTGCTTCTAAAAACCTTAATATTTAAACTATTCTAAGTATAGTGACTTAAGAATGTGAAAGCTATAAGCAGCGTTTGCACATGAATATTCAGTGAATTGGTAGCTTTCTCTCTTAGTCTTCAAGCCTTTATATAGACAATAAAATAATATATTCATTGAGTGATACTCTTGGGATTTCCAGAAACATTTACAGCTTGAACAGTAACATGGTGGACAAGATCGTGTGACGCGTCCGTCCTTTCATGGTAGTGGAAAGAAATTTTGATTGTACCATGTACTATTTGTACCACGTTAACATTATCTTCTTTCCTTCTTCACTTTAGAGGATTCAACGAGCATGAGTTTAGAAGCAAGAATATAACATCAAGTCATCAGAACTTTAAGTCTTCAGAGTCTTCAGAACTGCGTCTTCAAAGTCTTCAACACTTGGTTGTGAGAACCTTTTCTTGGAACCTTGGGTCTTTAGAACTTCAAGTCTTTAGAATATTTAGAACTTATGTCTTTAAAGTATCCAGAACTTGGTCTTCAGAACCCTTATCTTTAGAACCTTGTTATTAGAAACACAAATCTTCAGCATCTTGCTTGACCATGAGATCAGATTCTTGCCTAGAAACTGATAGTTTCTAGAAGTACTATTCCTCTCTAGCCAATCTCCAGCGTAGTATGCATCACATAAACCAGAAAGAGAATACTATGATATTTTCTCATACATCAAGTCAAGGCTAGGGGTTCCTTTTCGATACCTTAGAATTCTTTTAACAACAATTAAGTGAGATTCCCTAGAATCATATTGGAATCTAGCGCAAATATGGAAACTGAATAAAATATCAGGTCTAGATGCAGTTAGATACAGAAGATAGCCTATCATACTACGATAGAGCTTTTTACAAACCTTTCCACTTACCTCTTCTTTCTCCAAAATACATGTAGGATGCATTCGAGTCTTTGCTACAGTTCATTCTATCATGTTAAATTTCTTCAGAAGTTCTTTGGTGTACTTACTTTAATGTATTAAGTAGCCTCTAGTTTTTGATCAATCTGGATTCCCAGAAAGAACTTCAGTTCTCCCATCATGCTCATTTCAAACTCAGCCTGCATTAGCTTAGAGAATTCCTCACAGACAAATGGACTACCAGAACCAAAAATAATATCATCAACATAAATTTGAACAATTAGAATATCATGTTTGAGTGTTTTGCAGAAGAGTGTAGTGTCAACCTTTCCTCTACTAAACTTATTTTCTAACATAAAAAATTGCTTAATCTATCATACCAAGCTCTGGGAGCTTGTTTCAAGCCATAAAGAGATTTCTTTAGTTTAAAACAAAGTCCGATTTATCATATTTTTCAAATCCAGAAGGTTGTTTGACATACATTTCTTCTGAAATATAACCATTTAGAAATGCACTCTTAACATCCATCTGATAAAGGATGATATTATGATTTATAGAAAAGGAAACTAACAACTAAATAGCTTCTAACCTAGAGACTGGTGCAAAGGTTTCTATCTATTCTATACCTTCTTGTTGATTATAACCTTGTGCAACCATTCAAGCTTTTTTTTCGATAACCTCATCCTTCTCGTTGAACTTGTTTCTAAACACTCATCTGGTTCCAATGACGTGGACACCTTTAGGTTTCTAAACAAGATCCAGTACACCATTCTTTAAGAATTGGTTCAGTTCTTCTTCCATAGCCATAATCCAATCCTTATCCAAAAGGGCTTCCTCAATTGATGTAGGTTCTATTAAAGAAACTAAACCCATAAGCACTTCATCAGATGGTTTGAGAGTCGATCTTATTCTGACTAGAGCATCTTTACTTCAAAGAATAAGATCTTCAGGATGAGAGGATGTGATTATGTTATTCCTTGGTTGAGATTGATTAGAAGGACTATCAACATCATTAGAAGGATGAGCTTCTAATTCTTTATCTTCTTAAATCTTCTCCTTTGGTTTAGTGAATGTCATAGTCACATATGCAAGCTTTTCACACAACTTTAACTTTTCATAGTCAAGCTTATCATCAAATATGACATGGATTGATTCCTCCATAATTTGTGATTCTGTGTTATAGACATTGAAGCCTTTAGAGCGTTCAAAGCATCCTAATAGTAGACACTGTTGTGCCTTGGAATCAAACTTACCCAGATTCTCTTTAGTGTTTAACATATAAGAAATACATCTGAATGGATGGAAATAGGAAATGTTGGGCTTTCTATTCTTCAACAATTCATAATGACTCTTACTCAAAATAGGTCTTATGGAGATTCTATTTTGAATATAGCATGTTGTAGTTATGCTTTTGCCCATAAGTGCTTAGCCTTCTGAGTTTCTTGGATCATGATGCGAGCCATTTCTTGAAGAGTTCTATTTTTCCTTTCTATAACCCCATTATTTTGTGGAGTTCTAGGGCAAGAAAAATCATGTACTATGCCATTTGAATCAAACAGTTTTCCAAAATTTTTATTTTCAAATTCACCACCATGGGAACAGAAGGAAGCAAATACATAGTATGACTCATCCTTGTGTTTCAATAATTTTGCCCATGTCCACCTTATATAATCATCAACATTTATAAGTCCATATTTCTTTCCATTGACAGAAGCAATTTTTACTGGTCCAAATAAGTCAATGTGAAGAAGTTCTAATGTCCTAGAAGTGGAAACAATCTTTTTAGCTTTGAAAGAGGTTTTTGAAAATTTTCCTTTCTACCAAGCTTCACAAAGGGAATCTGAAGTATACTTCAGATTGGGCAAGCCTCTGACTAATCCAATTTTATTTAGTTAAGAAATCTTTCTAAAGCTAACATGACCAAGACGTCGATGCCATACTCAATGCTCTTCTTGAACAGTCAGAAGACATTTTAAATCTTGATTTTCAAATCTAATAGTCTTATTTTGTAAATATTTTTCTTCCTCTTTCCATTGAACAAAATTGAGCCATCCTTCTGACTAACTGCTTTACATGATGTTTGATTAAAAATGACGTAATAACCATTATCACTAAGTTGACTTATTGACAATAAATTATGCATCAAACCTTCGAATAAAAGAACATTGTTAATAGAATAAATTTACCATTGTCAAGCATTCCAGAGACAAAGGTATTTCCCTTTTGATTGCCTTTGAGACCAACAATGCCTCCAGACTTAAGTTCCAAGTCTTGGAAAATATGCCTTTCGCCTGTCACGTGTCACGAGCATCCATTGTCTAGGTACCATGACTGGTGTTTCAGTGGTGCCATTAAGGAGATCTCTTTGTCGTCATCAGAATCTGACTCATAGTTAATTGTCAGTTCGTCTTCTGGTGCTACTTTTCCCTTGATGATCGTGGCCATGAATACCATGTTTGTGTGTTCTTCATCAGAATCTTCATCTTTTGATTCTGAATCATCCCATGTTGCTATGAGACCCTTCTTGTCTTTTTAAGCCTTTTTAGGCTTCTAATATTTCTTAAGCTTTGGACAATCATTTTTGTAATGTCCATGATCATTACATTCAAAGCAAGTAACTTCTTTTCCCGAAGAAATTCTCTTACTGAAAGTGGATTCACCTCTTCCATATGTCCTTCTTTGACCTCTGAACTTGCTTTGTCTGTGCTTCCAGATTTGACTTATTCTTCTGGATATCAAAGATAGTTCATCATCATCTGAATCTTCTTCAGATTCTTCTGATTCTTTATTAACTAGATAGGCCTTGGTTTTCTCAGAAGTAGACTTTAGGGAAACTACTTTTATCCTCTTCTGAGGTTCATCTTGTTCCAACTCTATTTCATGACTTCTTAAATAACTAATCAGCTCCTCAAGAGATGTGTTGTTCAAATCCTTTTCCAATTTTAAAGTAGTCACCATTGGTCTCCATTTAACATGCAGAGTTCTGATTATCTTTTTAACATGATCTTTGGTGGAGTAAACTTTGTTCTCAACCTTAAGTCCTGCCGCAAGAGTCTAAATCTTGAAAACATTGTTTCCAAAGATTCGTCATCTTCCATCTTGAAGGCTTCATACTTTTGAATTAAGGCCAGAGCCTTTGTTTCTTGTACTTGTATGTTTCCTTCATGTGTCATCTGAAGAGAATCAGAAATAGACTTTGCAGTCTCTCTATTTGTAATTTTCTCATATTCATTATATGAGATAACACTTAGAAGAATGATTCTTGCTTTATAGTGATTTCTGCATACTTTCTTTCGTGCTTCCGTCATTGCACTTCTTGCAATCTTATGACCTTTATCATCTACTGGGTGAGTGTAGCCATGAACTACCAAGTCCCATATGAAATAACCGGCCGGAAATTATCAAACAATGAAGTCTCCATCATGTCTTTTATCCCACATGAAAGGAAAGGTGAACATCGAGAAAACCTGAGAAGGAAGAGGTCACGGTCTTGCGACCGAGAGATCGGGTAAGGAAGTCTGTTACGCGAGGGGAAGGTGTTAGCACCCTGTGATACGGTCGCAGAACCGAATGTTAATACTGGTTTGCATTTTGTATTCACAAATGTCGCGGTAAGCAAGAGTCTCCACCGACTTTTATTTCATCCAACAAAGGAAAAAGGAAAAAGAACAGAAAAAACCTTTTTTTCGAGATGTTTCTGAGTACGGGGGTTAGATGATAGAAAGGGAAGGTGTTAGCACCCTTTCTATCCGTGGTTTTTCACGGGCTCTTAGGTACTTGCTCTTTTTTTTTAAATTGCTTGTGTGTGCTTGTTTTGAAAAGTTTTGTTTACTTCGTGATAACCCTGGTGTCGGTCCTCAAGAGTGTGACGAAGTCGTTTTTGAAAACTGTTTTGAAAAGTGTTTGTGTGAGAAGTTTTTGTTTTGAGCAAGTACTTAAGAGTTTTCTACCTACTCGAAAAAAATTATGTTCATTTTCATTTCCTTTAGACAGCGCTATCCTACTATTAAGGAGTAGGTAGCTCAGTCGTTGGAATTTTAAAGGGACGTTCGAAGGGACGGAATGGTCTCTGAAGGCAACACGTAAAGATGCCTTAGCATTTCGAAAGGACTATCGTCATAAGATCAATTTGTAGGCAACTCGAGGGACAAGTATGGACTATGATCTTTATGACGACTTTGAAATCGCGAGTCATTGCTAAGGTATCCCTACGTTCGAGGGACACGACCATTATTTCTGAGGCAACCAAGTGGGGAAAACCCTAGGAGTGAGCATGTGCAAGTGTGCCTTTTTTTTCCAGTTAATCATCTTTGCACAATTAGGGTTATCTACGGTTTTAAAGTTAATTGTCTTGCCATTCAATCCTATTATCCATACCTCTAGCATTTTAATAGTTGCGGAAATTAAAAGCGGAAAAGAAAAATCTACGCTATTACAGGGCTTTTGGACAGATACACAAATATTTGACTAAAAAATAAAGATGCAGAAATTTAAAATCCTAATTAATCTATTACAAACTCAAAACAGTTACAATAATCTAAAAATAAATAAAAACGCGCGTGAAGAATTGATACGGGAATGAGGAAAAGATATTTTTGGGTTTTTGAGAAAAGCAATTAATCTTACAAATTAACCTAATTTCTATTTGTTTTTAATTATATAAAAAATAGTTTTTTAAATTAACCTAATTTTATATTGAATTTTAATTACAAAAAAAGGAATTTGAATTAATTTATTTAAACTAATTAATTAACAACAATTAAATATTTTATGAAACAAACTAAATCTAATTTTTTTTAATGAATTTCTGATTTTATGATTTAATTGAATTTTTTTTAATGTTTTATTTTTGTGAGAAAACAATTGATCAAATAAATAAACAAAAGAAAATAATAAAAAAGAGTTTGGGCCTGGAGTGATGTTAGTAGAACATGGGGTCTGAATTGGAATTTTCAAGCCCAGATTTGTGCAAGCCCACCCTGTGTTTGGATCCAGTGCTGGCCATGTTTGAAGGTCCACCATAGACTTCTCTCCATTGGGCGCTAGATCTGGATCTGAAGATGATCCACTGGCTGGATTTAGAGGGTGTACGGTAGCTTTCCTAGGTAGTGCACGTTGGATCCTGTGAAAATAATGGGAAAAAATGCAAAATCTCACGCCTGGGATCGAACCCAGGACATGAGTTTCATACCTCTCTCCCTTGACCAAAAGCGCTGATTATTCAATTGTGAATATAAATAAGTATAATAATACATATATAAAACAAGGGGATTATGATGATGTGTCAAAGCGCGCGATGAGATGGGGCCCTGGATATTTAAAGCAACCAATCACATGATGCTAACATGCCACACCAACCTTCGCCCGAGTCTACTGGGTCAACGACGTCGGAGCTGTGCTTCTGTCGTCTTCTCCGACCCACCTTAATATCCAAACCTGCAAAACACGAGGATTAAGAGGAAACAAAAGACCCTATCCCCTCTGAAATTTTCCCAGGAATCCAATGGTGGTATTTGTATGATCTAAAAGTCCCTGTATCACTAAAACTGAAACTTCCTTCTCTCCAAGCCCTAACAATGGTTATTTGCAACCCTGGCCTTGTTTCTTGCATGTAATACGTCAGAAAATTCATAAATAATCATAGTAACATGAACTTGTATTCAAAAAGCATTGATGTCGAGAATTAAGTGAGTTTGAAATCCAAATCCTTACCACAAGAGGGAGGATCGTCCTGGAGTGATACAACGTGCTTTGGCCTTTGCAAATGGACTGATTCACCTTCTGGAATCCTCAGAAGGATGATGGAATGGCTGTTGGTGATTGAAGGAGGCTGGATCGTGCCCTTTTGAAAATTACAGTTTCTTTGAATTTTGGAATTTTTGTTTTCTCTTCTTGAGGGAGGCTGCACCTTTTTTCTTCTTCTTATCTTAGGGTTGGAGAACCTTTGCTTATGTATGAGAATCAGGCTAGGGTAACATTTGTGGAAGGAATCCAAAGAATAATGGAGTTTTATTTTTGCTTCAAATATTTCCAATTTTTCATATTTCTTACCCATTCGAAGCTTGCACGAATCTTTTGGTATTATACAACATATTTGGATTGTGATTCACTTCAAAATCAAATTAAAAAAAATGTTTACTATTTTCATATCATTTATTTGATTTAATTTGGATTTTAAATGATTAAAAATAAAAATAAATCAAATAAATAAACAAATGATTCATGTAGTAGTTCATGGGTCGTAGACCATATTAGGAACAAGATACAAGCATAAACAGTTAGGCCAATTTGAAGAAAAATGCATTTTGGGCATTGTTGACTTTGGGCAAAATTCCAAAAATAGCCAACTTTGACAATCCATATCTCCCTCAATTTTGGCCCTAATGGGGGGGTTCTTGGACTTTTTAGAAATCTTGAGATGTCCCCTAAACAACCCCTTTTGTTTCATTTCAATTGGATCTTCCATGCTCATGTAAGAATCTTTGACCCAAAAGCTGTTTTTGTTAGCTTTTTGAAATGACCTGTAATGTCTGAATCCATATCTTTTCATGAGTGCATTTTTTGAACTTGAGGACCGAAGTTGAGTTGTAAGGAATTTAATTCTCTTCAAAATGAGACTTAGATGAGAAATATCTGATAAAGTATGAGAAAGTTATGCTTGGTCAAAGTTTGGTTGACTCTTTCTTGAGAAACCCTAATTTAGCAACTTTTGAGTTTTGATGAATTAGGAGCATTCCTTGGGGAATCATGATCAAACCTTGATAAAATGATGGATATCACTTCAAAATGTTGATGTTGACCAAAAATCTTGAAGTTTGACTGTATGGGGGCCACAGTTGACTTTTGACCTAATATAGTTTATTTTCGAACATCTGAGCAGTTGATTGGGAAAACTTCTTGTGCAAGGCATGAAACTTGGAGAGCATATGAGGCCTTTGGAGCTCACCCATATTGATGAAAATGGAAACCCTGGTTGGAGGTTCATTTCTTTTAGGAGAGAGTTTGTCTGGTCAACTCTTGGGCATCCTAGAGAAAATTGAGGATCTCAATGAGCATATGTTGAGTAAAATGGGAGGGGAAATTTTAGGGTACAACAGCTGCCCCTGTTCAATCTTCTTAAACTCGAGGATGCAGATTGGCTTGTCTGCCTTTCGTAATCTGAAGGTAGAAGATGATTGAACACTATAGTGCCCAAAAATTTACACTCGCATGGAGTAATACTGATTGGTGATATCTGGAATGGGCATACAGATGCCATTCGGAAGTCAACAAAGAGTCTTCGGAGATGGGCTTAAAGATGCCATCCAGAGAAGAAGTTGATTGCATAAGAGATTCCTTTAGGAGAATTCCTATAACTGCCGTTGAGGGGAACTTCACCAGAGAATGTTGATTTATGTCTTGGGAAATAGATTCTAGGAGCTTTGGCTCTCCGCTGCTCTACTGAGGAATTAAATCTTGATTGAGGAGGTGAAAGTAGAATGCATATTTGGTCAGGGTCCAGGCTGTACAGCGACTTACTGGGGAAATATGAAATCAACCGTATCTGGTCGGGTCCTGGTCTTATAGTGTTATAAACTGTTGTCTGGAGATAAGAGAGAAGGAACCTGGATAGTAGGGTTACTTCGAGATGAAAGCCTGGATAGTAGGGCTCATGGGAAGGAACCTCGATAGTAGGGTTATTTCGAGATAAAAGCCTGGATAATAGGGCTTTTGGGAAGGAACCTGGGTCATAGGGTTACTTCGAGATGAAAGCCTGGATAGTAGGGCTATGAGAAGGAACCTAGGTCGTAGGGTTACTTCGAGATGAAAGCCTGGATAGTGGGGCTATGAGAAAGAACCTGGATAATAAAGTTATTTCGAGATGAAAGCCTGGATAGTAGGGCTTATGGGAAGCAACCTGGATAGTAGGGTTACTTCGAGATGAAAGCCTGGATATGAGGGCTTATGGGAAGGAACATGGGTCGTAGGGTTACTTCAAGATGAAAGCCTGGATAGTAGGGCTATGAGAAGGAACCTGGATAGTAGGGTTACTTCGAGATGAAAGCCTGGATAGTAGGGCTATGAGAAGGAACCTGGATAGTAGGGTTACTTTGAGATGAAAGCCTGGATAATAGGGCTATGAGAAGGAACTTGGGTCGTAGGGTTACTTCCAGATGAAAGCCTGGATAGTAGGAATGTGAGGAGGAACCTAGATAGTAGGGTTACTTCGGGATGAGAGCCTAGATAGTAGGGCTATGAGAAGGAACCTGGATATTAGGGTTACTTCAAGATGAAATCCTGGATAGTAGGGCTATAAGAAGGAACCTGGATTGTAGGGTTACTTCGAGATGAAAGCCTGGATAGTAGGGCTATGAGAAGGAACCTGGATAATAGGGTTACTTCGAAATGATCATGTAGATTAGTTGACCCGTTCGGTTTCAGGATCTGAGTTTCCACTAGTTGTCTGCAGATATGACATTTATAACTGGTGGAATCATTGGAGATAATTGTCTTTCCTGAAAAGATACATGGGCTAATTATATGCAATGCATGCAATGCATTGTGAGATGGTGTTCTCAAAATAAATGAGATTACGCTGTATGTGATATGTATGCGCATGTCATGATGTATGAACATGAAATGCTATTGTGACATGTTCGAGTATGGGAAAATAAATCCTTGACTGTTGCTGGAGAGTATAGCATTCCTGACTGTTGTAGAGGATTGTGGTTCTTCTACTTCGGCTAGGGATGGTGAACGAGAATGACTATGCTGGAGATTTACTCTTTGTTGTTTGTGCATATTCTGCCATGGATAGACTTTGTTTGAGAACAGCTTTGCGGGGGAATAACTCTGTTAGAAGGGGAACTTCCATAGCTGAAGTAATAAGCTATGTTGGGGTTTTAACTTCTGTATTTAGAGAAAATCGACTCTTCTTGGGAGACAAACTTTATGACCCGCTCACGATTATTAAATTCGGCTGGGAGAGATAGGTGTCAGGTTTCTGAACATGTCTAAGGAGATTACTTCCTGTTTTTGGGAGAGCTGATATCAAATGCTTTGATTGCTTTTACTCTGTGGGAAGTATAGATGTTACAAGGTCGTATGCACTGATGATTGTGCTTCAAAGTTGTCTCTGCTCTGGTACCTGCTGGACAGGGTAACTATCGGGTTTGACATTTCTGGTTTTTTGCCCCTGTTTCTTAAGTTACGAGTAATTGTCTTTATGTTTCTTATGTAAATATTTATGAACAACAGTCATATTCAAATGCATATGTCAAGAATAAATCATTGGACGTTCTTGCAAAACAAAACAGAAAATAAAAAATTCATAGTTTTTGTAAAAAGGATTTGTATTGATTTTCGAAGTTGGCCTATAACAGGCGTTTTTGTACAAGGAAGCTGACGCTCTAGTAAGAGAACTCCACCGTAAAAATGGAAGCTATACAATATTGTGTACAACAAAAAGAAAACAGCTATGTACAATAATCCCACTGGGTTCCAATTCTGCTATTGCTCCTATGCCTTCGAGCGTCTCATCACTTTGCTGCTTGTCCGAAGCTGATTAGATTGATTAATGTCGTTCGAGCTTGGCAGTTGATACTTAATTCTGATTGCAAGGTGATCCAATGGGACATAGTGATACGTTTTACAACCCTAATTTTTTCCTGGACCGCCCTTTCGGGTTTTCAGTCCATTGGGATACCCTTTTTTGCCCAAGCCGCCTTTTCAGGTTTTTGACTTGCCGAGTGTACAAATTTTTTTCATTTTCATCCCTTATTTTTTCCCGAACCCTTTTGGTTCGCCAGGAAGCCCTTATTTTTGCCTAGGCCAGTCAACCTAGCGGGTATTTTATCATGCGTAACATCTTTTCACTATGTCTGCATTGACAGGGTGAGAAAGGTCGTCACCGTCCATGGTGGTTAAAATCATGGCTCCACCAGAGAAAATGTTTTTAATCACAAATGGCCCTTCGTATGTGGGAGTCCATTTTCCCCTGGGATCACCTTGCGGAAGTATGGTGCGCTTGATTACCAAATCTCCGACTTGATATTCCTGACGTCTGACTTTTTTGTTGAAAGCCTTGGTCATCCGCTTTTGATACTGTTGTACCCCAATTTTTGACCTAAGATCCCATTTGCATTTTTGAATTTTTATAAAAAGGTCAAGGTCACTAAATACAGTTGGTTTTAACCTCTCACCTTTGAGCATTGATTATGCAGAAATTGTCAAGTATTTTGAACATTCTTAGCCTATATATCACTAACTTCTAATCAAGCACAAAATGTGTGTTTTTTGTTTGATTTCATGTGTTGACAGGACTCCTTCGATTCAGCTTTTCGACTAGACAAGTTTGCTTCTTCTACTGGGCAAGCTCATTGCCTGCAAGCCTTCTTCGACCGGCCAAGTGCTGTCTGCAAGCCTACTTCGATTCAGCCTGCTTCGATTGGACAAGTGCTGCCTGCAAGCCTACTTCGATTCACCAAGAGTGCTGCCTGCAAGCCTGCTTTCGAATCTAGACAAGTCTACTGTCTGCAAACATACTTCGATGGGCAATACAGTCTCCCTTCGGTCACAAGCTTCGATGGGCAATACAGTCTCCCTTCAGTCACAAGCTTCGATTCAGCAATATTGCTTCCTTCGAACATAAGATTCGATTGGGCAATACAGTCTCCTTCGAACGGAAGCTTCGATTTGGAAATACAGTCTCCTTCGATTCACAAGTTGGACCCCTGTACTGCCATGCAACAAACACTAATGAGCCTGCTACAACAGTCCTGCACCAGCCTGCCACTAAACTCCAAAATACTGAAAAGCCTGCTACAACAGTCCTGTAACTGCCCAAAAAGGAGTGCACAAGAGCTGCATAGAAGAAAGGATCGAAACAGCATTCCCAAATTGTTCAAATCATTTTGTTTTCCCTCCAAAACCACATCAAAACTTCAGCAAATCCGCCTATAAATACAAGGCTTCACAACATGTTCAAGAGAGGACTTTGGGCCAGACGAATCTCTCCCCAATTTTCTCCAACCCAGAAAAATTCTCAAAGATTCATAACACTGTAGAAAATCACAAAAATCCAAAGAGGATTTTTGGGACCAGACGAACCTCTGCAAAACTTTCTCAAACACAAAAATCTCTCAAGTCCCTTCAATACTTGTGAGAACAAACCCAGAATCCACACACTTCAGTCTCCTTCGATTCTGAAGAACAACCACTTCAGTCTCCTTCGAATCAAATAAGCATTACGCTTGCTTTTTCTTTTACTTCAAGTCCAGCGCTCCAAGCACAACCTGTGACCCCTCCCTTCGAATCCAGAAGCGCTCCAGGCAACCACCACTCAAGGCCCAACATACGTTCCAGCCTGAAGTCAGGTAAGTCACTCTTACCCTTGAACTTTTCATTTCCAGCATAACATGTAAATAATACCTTTGTTCGTTTCAAGCATGTACATACCATTCCTTTCGTTTCCACGTTTTTAACATACCATTCAGAACCACCTCTTTCGTTTCTGCTTACTGTTTACTTGAACTAGCTGTAATTATTAAACTATTTTACTAGCATGGCCACAGGCCATGTTGTCATTTAATGTTTGAAATGAAAGAAACAGGAAACTGGAAATAGGAACGAAGCTTCTGGCTTCTGCCATCTCTCTCCAGGTCAAACGAAAGAGACAACCAGGAGGCAAACCATGTCCAATCGAAAGATACTCCCTCACTGTTTTCAACCTTCAGACGAAAGAGACAACAAGGCAGAATCAAAAGACTTCACCACACACTGACTGCCAGGCCAATCGAAGGACAGAACCTCACTGCTGCATTTGCCCAGTCGAAGGATAGAACCTCACTGCTGCCTTTGCCCAGTCGAAGGATACAACTTTTTGATGCCTTTGCCCAGTCGAAGGATACAACTTGCTGTTGCCTTTGCCCAGCCGAAGGATACAACTTGCTGCTGCCTTTGCCCAATCGAAGGACATAACTTCATTGTTTCCAGCCCAAATCGAAGGAGGCCAACAAAATTCCAGTCGAAGGATGCTACTGCCTGGGTCGAAAGACACCCCTTTTTCTTTCTTTTTTTCTTTTCCTTCATATTTTTTATGCTTTTTGATATGTTTGTAATAGCGTAGGTTTTTATCTTTCTGCATTTTATTTACCTTGTATAAATGTTAGTAATTAGGAAAGATAAAATCAACAAATAAACAAACCAAAAAAATCCAAAAACACTCTTTAATCATTACTTGAACATACATTAAAACATGCAAAAACACTCAACAAATCAAAACTCCCCCCCCCCCAAGGGCATGTTATTTCCGTTCTATCGCGATACCGGTCATGCCTATTGCTAGAATGCGTGTGTTAACGTCGCCCACTAAAAAACACAAACAAATCAACCTTTTTCTAGAGGAACTACGGTGTTTTGATTCCTTCATTGGATACGTAGGCAAAGGGTCACGAAACCCTCACGAACGCAATAATAAAAACTATTTTCTTTCCCCTTAAGAAAACACATTTGTAGATAAATACGCCCTTGTACATAACAAACAATTTTGACCAAAAAACAGATATTTCAAAAGGTTCCTGCGGAGTACCGCAGATGCATTGGGTTCTAATACCTTCCCCTTGCATAACCAACCCCCGAACTCTCGATCTCTTTTCAAAAACGCATTGTATTTGAATTACTTTTAAATATGACTTTACATTGCATGTTTTTTAGGGTTTTATTTCGCTCTTTTCCCTTTTCCCTTGGAAATAATAAAGTGCGGTGGTGACTCTTGCTTTTGTGAGTCAAAGTTAATTAATAGCTTGATCTCCGATTTTCACCGCTACAGAATTGACGACTCTGCTGGGGAAACATTGACCTCTTGCTGGTCCATCCCTAAGTGGGTTAAGCCTAGTTTGTTTTATCTGTTTTATCATTATTTGATTGTTTGATTATATGTATATATTGTGATTATTTGGGTGTTGATAATTTTTATAAAGGATAATTTTTATACCCGGACTAAGTTACACTTAGGAATAGGGCGGGCGGTATAGTCATGTTAACTTTGAGGGAGTAATCCCGAAGAAGGAGGCATGAGATCCCCCACTCAGTGGAAGTCCCTTTTGAACGTAGTATTTGTTTACCGAGTAATCGGGAAGACATTATTATTTTCGACCTGGGAGCCAGATAAGCTGAGAATTGTAGAACCCTAACCCATCTTGGCCTTTTAGGTGTAGCACGTATATTATAACGGAGTAATCCGGAAGTAATTGTTACGCGATGCTACGCTCGAATGAGTTTCTCTTGAGAATATTGCTAATTATTGAGTAATCAAGATGTTGGTAATATCCGAAGGAGGAATGTAGACTCTGGGAACTCTTAGAACCTTGTCTTGCAGGTGTGATTAAACCATTAGTACATACCTTGGGGATGTTTCTTTACCTTTGACTCCATGCTCGTGACGTTGAACCTTTCAACTTTATTTGTGACCTTGCTTGTGGTTGTTGCATAGCCATGCATTCATGCATTCATAAAACCCTTTTCACTTGATTTTCAAGGAATTTGGAGGTCTTTCTTTGTAAACATCACAAGTTTCGTCAAGCTCAATGGATCTTGGGTGTTGATAGGATGAAAACCCTAATCCACCAAAGTGGATGATTGATCTTGATGATAACTTGATCAATGCTTTGAGCCAATTTAAAATTCATCTTCTATCTTCATACTTTGATGTTTACAACTTAATATCTTGAGCTCCTTGAAAGTCAAATAAAAACTTTCTTTTGCATATCATGCATCATTCTACATTTTTTGTTTCACTTTCAAAGGTCTTTTTCCAAGTCTTATTTTTCCTTTTGGTCTGACCAGTGCAACACTCGCGCTAATAGAACAATGGAGAATATCAAACAAGAGGTTTCTGAACTCTACAGAAAGATGATTACTTTGAAAGCTAGTATGGAGCACTCAACTGTTTTGGTTGAAATTTTGGTTGTTGCCCAAGTCAATCCTTCTAAGAAGGAGGAAGCGATGATAAAAGTATTCACTAATTGTCACTCAAGGACGTTGGTTTTGAAGTTCAAATCAAGCATGTGCTGAAGAGTAAACACGATTGATGGTCACTTTGAGTTTTGAAGGATGTTTTCGGTGATTCAAGTCCAGATGGAAAGCCTTCCCAGATCATTAACTTATTTCTGCTTTTTGCAATTTTTCTTGTTTATCAAAACATTGTTTGCATGTAAGAACTTGTTTGCATTTGAATGATTATATTAATACAATGAGTATGTTTGTCTTGAAGAAATTCATTTGTTTCACACATATTTGTTTTCAAATTCTAAATTTCTTTTTGCATTATGATACCAACTTGTTGCCCGTTCTCATGCCTAGGCAGAGATTAAAGGGAGCATGATGATCTAAAGAACACAAAATCTCTGGTTGCATGCTTTTGAATAAAATCTTGCTGATGATGTACAGGCATTGTTGCAAATCCCTAAACACCGGAGATATAAGGAATATAATCCCTTGCTAACCCCTTTTGAGCCTTGAAGTAGGAGTTTCTTTTCTATACAAAAAACCCTCAAATTTTAACCTGGGGCAGGGTAGTTTTTCAGTTAATCCGATTGAGTGTTCAAAATTCATAAGAAAGATTTTTCCGAAGAGAAACTACAAGGGCTATCCTTCATGTATAATGAATCCAAAAGATGTGGAACCACAATGTTATCCCTCATTCATCAAGGAACGAGGCATTCACAATCCTCTCCACAAGTAAAGACAAGTTAATGTCACCTTTTTTGTTCAAAAATCAAAAATCAAGAAGAAAAAAAAAGAAAGCCTGCTAAGTCAAAAAACTTGAAAACAAGTGACTTTAGCAAAATTAGGGCATCCCGCTGGACTATCAATTCAAAAGAATTAGTTCAGGCAAAATTTAGGGAAAATAAAATTGCAAAGAAAGGACTACAAAGAAAAGTCCTCAGCAAAGAACAAATTGGTGACTACAAACACGAAGTCATAAGGGTAGTTTCTACAATGAAAGCCTCATCGTTTCCTTAACCGTCACAAAATCCTTTTGAGAGATGAACACTCATGTTGAATTGACTGAACATAGGGTTGGAGAACATCATGAAGAATGGGTGGGCACCTATAAATTTTGAGCCTTAAAAACTCTTTTTTCTAAAAACCATGAACCAGGCCACGTTACAACCTTCAAAAGTCCTAATTGAAGCAAGGTTATTTTGAAAGCATACTTCAATGAGTTAGTGTTCCTGACTCCCATGAATGTTCTAAATAGTTATGTTGGTATCATATTGTTTTTCCTACACAAAAATAAATGGTGCTCTAACTCGCAAAATTTGTGCGATATCTTTTCAAAATCTTCAAGACTTACATAACTGTTGCATTAGAATTTTCATTCTCATAATAAACTTTTTCTAACTGCAAAACATTTGTTTGATATCAAGGAAGCTCACATATAAGCACTAGTGATGAGTTTATTCTTTTAAGGCCTAAAAATATGTTAAGTAATTGGAGAATAATTTCAAAAAAAATCATATCCAGGGGGCATGTCACATGAAGACCTTAAGCACAAACATGTTGCTTATCCCAGTTAATGCTTTCCCAACTTGTTTACTCTTTTGGGGCAAAATTTGAAGACTTTGTTGTGCCTACTACAGTCAATCCGGGGCAATCACGTTGAGATTTGATGAATCTCTCTAAGAGTTTGAAGACACCAGAGCATGGTGAATGCCAGGTATTTTGTAAAATCCTCTTGAGACGATTTCTCCTTATCAACCATATAGCTTGGGGAATTTTAGAAGTGAATTTATTCGCAAGAATTGTTGTGCAACATGCAGCTTATCAGCAGTAAACTTGGGGCATCCAAAATTAGTCCCAGGGGCAATCCAGATTTGTCAAGATATGTTTTGCATGCATTATCAGAGGGTGGTGTTCCCAGTATCTCCAACTAAGCATGACTTTTTCCGACTGAAGCATTGTTTGTGTTTTTATCCCTTCAATAGATTGTTGATGATAGAAGACTGGACTTTGGGTTTTCTACTTGAAAATATCTCCCTCTCTAAAGAGATTTAAGCCTTGTAAAAGGACCTGGCTCCAATGATGGCTTTTGTGTTCTATCTCTAGTAATGTTCCCATCTTGTTGAGATTAGCTGAGTGTCAGTTTGTACTGGGATGTCTTATCATCGTCTGTCTGTTTTGTCAGCATATACATAACATTCATTTATTCATTCACACTTGCATCATGCATGCACAGTTGTATTTGTTGATGTTCTTGATCTATATACCTTAGCTATCATACTTCCTCTCTCCAAATAGAGTGTCAACTTAAGCAGAAAGTGCACCTCCTTTCTAATTCCCCACTGAGTTAACTCTCGTGGAAGAACCTTGCTTTAGCTTTCCTTTTCCATCTCTGGATAGGATAAATCCCCATTTGAGTTGTTTCCTCATTGGGTGGAGTCTTGTTTGACTGTTTTCTCTCCAGTTCATTCCTGGATTGAGCTTTGTCTCTTGTGAACGATACCCTGTGGATATCTCTAGGCTGTGAAACCTAGATGGAGAGTGCATTTATCTTGCGTATAAAAATACTTGGTCTCCTCTGGACGAATTTATTCATGGTTCCCCATTGAAGATGAACTTTATTCCCTAGTAGTGTTATCATAACATTCTTCTGGAATATCGACGTGACAACAAGCGCCTGACTCTTTATTTGAGCAGTTTGATTATATCTGAATTTCTTCATGTTATGACAAATGGTGGTCTCTTCATGAGCAGTTTGTCCATCCCCGATGAAATTATTGATTCTCACCTCCAGTAATATCTTCACGATATGTTATGGATACTCTTGACAAACAGCAAGTGGCAGTCTCTTCATGGGCAGCTTGTACGTTAATATTCTTCGGAAAACGGCAAGTGGCAGTCTCTTCATGGGCAGCTTGTACGTTAATATTCTTCGGAAAACGGCAAGTGGCAGTCTCTTCATGGGCAGCTTGTACGTTATTTTTTTCTTCGAAGACGGCAAGTGGCAGCTTCTTTATGAGCAGCTTGTGGGTTATTGGCAACAAGTGGCAGCTTCTTTATGAGCAGCTTGTGTGCTTTGATATTCTTTGAAGACAGCAAGTGGCAGCTTCTTTATGAGCAGCTTGTGGGTTATTAGAAACAAGTGGCGGACTCTTCATGAGTAGCTTGTGTGCTTTAATATTCTTTGAAGACAACAAGTGGCAGCTCTTCAAGAGCAGCTTGTGGGTTATAAGCAACAAGTGGCGGACTCTTCATGAGTAGCTTGTGTGCTTTAATATTCTTTGAAGACAACAGGTGGCAGCTCATCAAGAGCAGCTTGTGGGTTATAAGCAACAAGTGGTGGACTCTTCATGAGTAGCTTGTGTGCTTTAATATTCTTTGAAGACAACAAGTGGCAGCTCTTCAAGAGCAGCTTGTGAGTTATTGGCAACAAGTGGCGGACTCTTCATGAGTAGCTTGTGTGCTTTAATATTCTTTGAAGACAACAAGTGGCAGCTCTTCAAGAGCAGCTTGTGGGTTATAAGCAACAAGTGGAAGACTCTTCATGAGTAGCTTGTGTGCTTTAATATTCTTTGAAGACAGCAAGTGGCAGCTCTTCAAGAGCAGCTTGTGGGTTATTGGCAACAAGTGGCGGACTCTTCATGAGTAGCTTGTGTGATTTAATATTCTTTGAAGACAGCAAGTGGCAGCTCTTCATGAGCAGCTTGTGGGTTATAAGCAGCAAGTGGCAGCTTCTTTATGAGCAGCTTGTGTGCTTTGATATTCCTTGAAGACAACAAGTGGCAGCTCTTCATGAGCAGCTTGTGAGTTATTGGCAACAAGTGACGGACTCTTCATGAGTAGCTTGTGTGCTTTAATATTCTTGGAAGACAACAAGTGGCAGCTCTTCATGAGCAGCTTGTGGGTTATTGGCAACAAGTGGCAGCTTCTTTATGAGCAGCTTGTGTGCTTTGATATTCTTTGAAGAAAGCAAGTGGCAGCTTCTTTATTTGAGCAGCTTGTATGTCATAGTATTTTTGGAAGACAACAAGTGGCGGCCTCTTTATTTGAGCAGCTTGTGTATCCCCAACAATAATGTCTACTCAGCAAATGGCATCCCTTTGGAAAAGTCCCGTGGGGATGTTTGCATTTTATCCTTTTCAAAGCGATATCTTGGTTAAAAGAGGATTGTGTTACCATTCTTGGCAAAATTCAGAAGTCAGAGATGTTTATTTCTAGTAACAGTACTGATGTCAATCATTTCCTTTTCCAGTCACAGTACTGATGTAAATCATTTCTTTTTCCAGTCACAGTGCTGATGTAAATCATTCCTTTTCCAGTCATAGTGCTGATGTAAATCATTTTCCAGTCACAGTACTGATGTAAATCATTTCTTTTTCCAGTCTCCGTACTGATGTAAATTATTTCTTTTTCCAGTCTCAACACTGATGTTAATCATTCAAGGGTCTCTCATTTGAAGCCTATGACTTTTGTTTCCCCAGTGGAGTTATCACCTCTTCCCCTGTGAGATTACTGTATAACGTGCTTAGTTTCTCCAGCATTAGTCTGTCTCATATGGCGTCATTCCCCATAAAATTCAGAGCATTGCATTCATATCATATCATAAACACAATTGTGGTATCTTAAGGCCAAAAATTGTGTATTCTATATTTAAGTCCCTTCAATCTCGTCGAAATGAAGATCCCAATCTTCATATCTCCAAATAGAAGAAACTTAAATAGGGGCAGCTGTTGTACCCCAATTTTTGACCTAAGATCCCATTTTCATTTTTTCATTTTTATACAAAGGTCAAGGTCACTAAATACAGTTGGTTTTAACCTCTCACCTTCGAGCATTGATTATGTAGAAATTGTCAAGTGTTTTGAACATTCTTAGCCTATGTATCACTAACTTCTAATCAAGCACAAAATCTGTGTTTTTTGTTTGATTTCATGTGTTGACAGGACTCCTTTGATTCAGCTTTTCGACTGGACAAGTTTGCTGCTTCGACTAGGCAAGCTCATTGCCTGCAAGCCTGCTTCGACCGGACAAGTGTTGTCTGCAAGCCTACTTCGATTCAGCCTGCTTCGATTGGACAAGTGCTGCCTGCAAGCCTATTTCAATTCACCAAGAGTGCTGCCTGCAAGCCTGCTTTCGAATCTGGACAAGTCTACTGTCTGCAAACATACTTCGATGGGCAATACAGTCTCCCTTCAGTCACAAGCTTCGATGGGCAATACAGTCTCCCTTCAGTCACAAGCTTCGATTCAGCAACATTGCTTCCTTTGAACACAAGATTCGATTGGGAAATACAGTCTCCTTCGAACGCAAGCTTCGATTTGGAAATACAGTCTCCTTCGATTCATAAGTTGGACCCCTGTACTGCCATGCAACAAACACTACTGAGCCTGCTACAACAGTCCTGCACCAGCCTGCCACTAAACTCTAAAATACTGAAAAGCCTGCTACAAAAGTCTTGTACTTGCCCAAAAAGGAGTGCACAAGAGCTGCGTAGAAGAAAGGATCGAAATAGCATTCCCAAATTGTTCAAATCATTTTGTTTTCCCTCCAAAACCACATCAAAACTTCAGCAAATCCGCCTATAAATACAAGGCTTCACAACATGTTCAAGAGAGGACTTTGGGCCAGACGAATCTCTCCCCAATTTTCTCCAACCCAGAAAAATTCTCAAAGATTCATAACACTGTAGAAAATCACAAAAATCCAAAGAGGATTTTCGGGACCTGACGAACCTCTGCAAAACTTTCTCAAACACAAAAATCTCTCAAGTCCCTTCAATACTTGTGAGAACAAACCCAGAATCCACACACTTCAGTCTCCTTCGATTCTGAAGAACAACCACTTCAGTCTCCTTCGAATCAAAGAAGCATCACACTTGCTTTTTCTTTTCCTTTAAGTCCAACACTCCAAGCACAACCTGTGACCCCGCCCTTCGAATCCAGAAGCGCTCCAGGAAACCACCACTCAAAGCCCAACCCACGTTCCAGCCTGAAGTCAGGTAAGTCACTCTTACCCTTGAACTTTTCATTTCCAGCATAACATGTAAATAATACCTTTGTTCATTTCAAGCATGTACATACCGTTCCTTTCAATTCCACGTTTTTAACATACCATTCAGAACCACCCCTTTCGTTTCTGCTTACTGTTTACTTAAACTAGCTGTAATTATTAAACTGTCTTACTAGCATGGCCACAGGCCATGTTGTCATTTAATGTTTGAAATGAAAGAAACAGGAAACAGGAAATAGGAACGAAGCTTCTGGCTTCTGCCATCTCTCTCCAGGTCAAACGAAAGAGACAACCAGGAGGCAAACCATGTCCAATCGAAAGACACTCCCTCACTGTTTTCAACCTTCAGACGAAAGAGACAACAAGGCAGAATCAAAAGACTTCGCCACACACTGACTGCCAGGCCAATCGAAGGACAAAACCTCACTGCTACCTTTTCCCAGTCGAAGGACAGAACCTCACTGCTGCCTTTTCCCAGTCGAAGGATACCACTTGCTGCTGCCTTTGCCCAGTCGAAGGATACAACTTGCTGCTGCCTTTTCCCAGTCGAAGGATACAACTTGCTGCTTCCTTTGCCCAATCGAAGGACAAAACTTCATTGTTGCCAGCCCCAATCGAAGGAGTCCAACAAAATGCCAGTCGAAGGATGCTACTGCCTGGGTCGAAAGACACCCCTTTTTCTTACTTTTTTTCTTTTCCTTCATATTTTTTATGCTTTTTGATATGTTTGTAATATCGTAGGTTTTTATCTTTCTGCATTTTATTTACCTTGTATAAATGTTAGTAATTAGGCAAGATAAAATCAACAAATAAACAAACCAAAAAAATCCAAAAACACTCTTTAATCATTACTTGAACATACATTAAAACATGCAAAAACACTCAACAAATCAAAACTCCCCCCCACCAAGGGCATGTTATTTTCGTTCTATCGTGATACTGGCCATGCCTATTTCTAGAATGTGTATGTTAACGTCGCCCACTAAAAAACACAAACAAATCAACCTTTTTCTAGAGGAACTACGGTGTTTTGATTCCTTCATTGGATACGTAGGCAAAGGGTCGCGAAACCCTCATGAACGCAATAATAAAAACTCTTTTCTTTCCCCTTAAGCAAACATATTTGTAGATAAATATGCCCTTGTACATAACAAACAATTTTGACCAAAAAACAAATATTTCAAATGGTTCCTGCAGAGTACCGCGGATGCATTGGGTGCTAATACCCTCCCCTTGCATAACCAACCCCCGAACTCTCGATCTCTTTTCAAAAACGCATTGTATTTTCATTACTTTTAAATATGACTTTATATTGCATGTTTTTTAGGGTTTTATTTCGCTCTTTTCCCTTTTCCCTTGGAAATAATAAAGCGCGGTGGCGACTCTTGCTTTTATGAGTCAAAGTTAATTAATAGCTTGATCTCCGATTTTCACGGCTACAGATACGTCTAACCATTACAGACAGCAGTAAGTCTCTTCTCGTCGATCAGATTTAGTTGATCAAGTCGAGTCTGGATCCAGTCGTCTTCGTCCAAACTCGCATCTTTCATAATCCTTAAAGAAGGGATCTGGACCTCAATGGGTAGAACTGCCTCCATGCCATATACCAAAGAGTAGGTTGTTGCCCTTGTTGACGTCCATGCTGAGGTACGTTACCCATGAAGAGTGAATGGTAACATCTCATGCCAGTCTTTGTATTTCACCGTCATCTTCTGTACAATCTTCTTGATGTTCTTGTTAGCTGCTTCAACAACGCCATTCATCTTCGTCCGGTAGGGAGAAGAGTTATGATGCTGCATCTTGAATTGCTTACAGAGTTCGGTGATCATAGTGTTATTGATATTTTTACCATTATCGGTGATAATTCTCTCTGGCACACCATACCGACAGATCATGTTATGCTTGATAAACCACGCCACAACATTCTTGGTAACGGTAGCAAAGGAGGCAACTTCAACCCACTTCGTGAAGTAATCGATGGCCACTAGGATGAAGTGATTCCCATTGGAAGCTGTAGGTATGATTTCTCCGATCATGTCAATGCCCCACATTGCAAAGGGCCATAGAGCTGTCAATACATTCAAGGGAACCAGAGGCAGATGCACCTTATCAGCATAAATTTGGCACTTATGACAAGTTCAAAAGTGCTGATAACAATCTGCTTTCGTAGTGGACCATTAGTATCCTTCCCATAGGATCTTCTTAGCCATGGTATGTCCACTGGAATGGGTTCCGAAGGTACCTTTATGTAGATCTGTCATAATCCTCTATGCTTCGTTGTTGTCTACATACCGCAGTAAGGTAGAGTCATGGTTGCGCTTGTAGAGGATTCTATTACTGAGGAAGAATTTCACAGCGAACCTTCTTAGAAACTTCATATCATTGACAGATGCCCCTTCAGGATATTCTTGAGTCTCAAGGTACCTTTTTACTTCATGAAACCAGGGCTTGTCTCCCACCTCTTCGGTATCAATCTCACAATAGTGGGCTGGTTCGTCCAACCTCTCAATGGTGATTCGGGGAGCTTCTTTGTCCCACTTGCCTTTGAACATGGAAGATATGGTAGCTAGCGTGTCTGCTAACTGATTCTCCTCTCGTGGGAAATGTTCAAAGGTTACCTCCTCAAAGTGTGGGAGCAATGTCATTACGTGCTCTTTGTATAGGATGAGATTCGGATGCTTCGTATCCCATTCGTCTTTGATCTGACTTATCACCAAGGCTGAATCCCCAAAGACATTTAAGAACTTGATCCTGAGGTCAACAGCGGCTTTGAGACCCATAATGCAGGCTTCATGCTCTGCCATGTTGTTAGTGCAGTTGAAACATAATCGGGCAGTGAAAGGAGTATGATAGCCCTCAGGAGATATGATTATGGCGCCAATGCCATTACCGAATGCGTTCGAAGCTCCATTGAAAACCATAGTCCATCAGGATCCTTCTTCATGTCTTTCATCCGGTCCAGGTTCTTCGTAGTTAGTCACTAGCATGATATTCTCGTCCAGGAACTCAAACTTCATGGACTGGTAGTCATCCATGGCCTGATGAGCCAAATGATCCGCCAATACACTTCCCTTGATTGCTTTCTGGGTTGTATATTGTATATCGTATTAGGTTAAGATCATATGCCATTTAGCTATTCTTCCGGAGAGAGCGGGCTTCTCGAAGATGTACTTGATTGGATCCATCTTAGATATCAACAGAGTAGTGTGAGTCAGCATGTACTGTCTTAGTCGGTGTGCAGCCCATGCCAAAGCGTAGCAAGTTTTATCGAGCAGTGAGTATCATGTCACACATTCGGTAAACCTTTTGCTAAGGTAGTATATTGCATGCTCTTTTCGACCAGACTCGTCATGCTGCCCCAGCACACACCCCATTGAATTGTCTAGCACTTTTAAGTATAATATCAAAGATCTTCCTTCAACCGGAGGCATCATAATTGGTGGTTCTTGAAGGTATTCCTTGATTATTTCAAAAGCAATATGGAATTCGTCATTCCACTTTACCACATGATTTTTCTTCAGAAGCTTGAAGATGTGCTCACAAGCAGCAGTTAGATGTGAAATGAACCTGGTGATATAATTCAAGCGTCCCAAGAAACCTCTAACTTCCTTCTTTGTACAGGGAGCCAACATCTCTTGTATGGCCTTTACCTTTGCGGGGTCTACCTGAATACCTTTGTCACTAACGATGAAACCCAGAAGCTTACCATACCTTACCCCGAAGGTGCACTTGTTCGGATTCAACCTCAGCTTGTATGTCTTCAACCTGTCGAATAACTTTTGTAGATGATCAAGGTGTTCCTCTTTGGTTTGAGACCTGCCTATCATGTCACCAACATAAACCTCGATCTCATGGGGAATCATATCGTGGAACAAAGCGACCATGGCTCGCTGATAGGTTTCCCCAGCATTCTTCAACCAAAAAGGCATCACCTTGTAATAGAAGGTGCCCCACTGTGTGATGAAGGTTGTCTTCTCCATGTCTTTAGGAGCCATCTTGATCTGGTTGTAGCCATAGAAACCATCCATGAAAGAGAAGATTTTATGTTACGCGGTGATGTCAACCAGAACATCAATATGGGGAAGCGGGAAGTCATCCTTGGGGCTTTCCCTGTTCAGGTCCCTATAATCCACACACATCCGTACCTTGTCGTCCTTTTTAGACACCAGAACAAAGTTGGCAACCCACTGTGGATAGGAGGTGACAGCTAAGAACCCTGCGTCGAATTGCTTCATAACCTCTATCTTGATCTTTTCTGACATTTCAGGGCGCATACGGCGGACCTTTTGCTTGACCGGAGGGCAATCTTCTTTAGTTGGTAGACGATGTACCACAATATCAGTGTCTAGACCAGGCATGTCTTCATATGTCAAGGAGAAGATCTTGAAATAGTCATGCAACATCTGTATCAACCGCTGTTTGATCTTAGCTTCCAGATTTGCGCTGATCTTGACTTCTTTTCTGTCCACCTCTGAGCCCAAGTTTATCGTCTCAACTGACTCTTCATGAGGCTGTATAACCCTCTCTTCCTATTGTAATAGTGTAGCATGTTCTCCAGAAACTTCATAATCTTCCTCCCTTTCGTCCTTGGCTTGGTTGATCAGATTTTCGAAGTCGTGACTGGAAATAGAAGAACTATTATCAATGGGATCCGAGGTGGATATGGATCTGCAGTTTGATACATGAGTGTGTGTAATAGCATAGTTGTATTGATAAAGTAAAGGCATAAAAGAAAAACAGAGCGCGCAAAATTTGTATGCAAAGAACGTCTAATATTTTATTGATGATATACGAAATGACACAATATCCCTCACAGATGGAACCATTGTGCCTCGGGTAAGACACAAGGCCATAAAGTTTAAATTGTTTATTACAAACTCAAAAAACAAGTAAGACAATTACTGCAGAATAAAAGAAACTGGTATAAAATCCCTAGCCATCCAGTTACTCGGTCCAGAATTGGTAGTCGGGTATATCCAGCTTTCAATGTCAGATTCTTCCTCACTGTCTTCAATGGCATTAATCCCCCGATTGCTGATGCGTAGGGGAGGCCCTCCAGCTCGAGCGCGTCGAACAACCCTTTGAGCTCCTGAAGTAAAGCCCAAACCAAATTTGTCAGTTTTGTCAGTAAAATCAAGGAGTTGTCCCCAGTTGGTACACCCACCTTCTTCAACCACTGGTCTGGCGTCTTTGAGAGAAGCCATCTTCAGAGGAGGTTTAGTGCCAGTAGTAGTCTTAGTTGACGCCAAAACTTGAGGAAACTCTTCAAAGTTTTGACAAGGAGTCTCCATGAATTCCCCATCCATCTCCACGTACCTGAAGAAGTTTAGGTGGCTCACCATATACTCCTCTTCGCCATGCACAATGACTATCTTCCCCTTCACCGGATACTTCAGCATTTGGTGCAGTGTAGAAGTAACAACCCCAGCTTCATGGATCCAAGGACGACCCAATAAACAAGAGTATGATGGCCTGATGTCCATCACATAGAAGGTGGAACAAAAGGTCTTAGAGCCTACCTTGACAGGGATGTCCACCTCCCCTTGCACCATTCTCTTCGACCCGTCAAAAACCCTTACCACAATGTTACTAGGCTTTAAGGTCAAGCCTTCACAATCCAGCTGATCAAGAGTCTTCTTAGGCAGAACATTCAGTGAAGACCCAGTCTCCACAAGCACATGAGCCATAGTGGTTCCTCTGTATTCGATCGTGACATGCAGAGTATCATTATGCTTCCTCCCTTTCGGTGTCAAGTCGGCATCTGAAAAAACCAGCCCATTGTCAGCAGTCAAGCTGGATACACAGTCTTTGAATTGATCGGTTGAGGTTTCCTGTGGCACATGCGCAGTCTTGAGGAATGCAATCAAAGCCTTTGCATGGGCTTCAGAATACAACAACAGAGACAACATTGATATCTTCAAGGGGGTCTTCCCCAGTTGCTCGACCAGTTTGTAGTCACTCTTTTTGATTATTTTTAATATTTCCTCTATATCTTGCTTAGAGGCTTCTATGATAATCTTTTTAGGTGCCTCCATCCGGGCAGGCTCACCTATAGATTCTTTTCCTAAGGTCCCAGATGACTCGATGGCAAGAGTAAGAATTGGAGTAAGAGCAGGAGTAGTAGTTGAAGTACCGGTAGGAATAGCAGGTGAAATAACAATCGGCTTATTGACAGTCTTCGGGGAAATCTCGGGAGAGAAAACCCTTCCACTTCTGGTAATCTTACTGGTCCCGACAATGTTATTGACATCGGGATCAGCCTCTTCATTCTTTAGATCTTGTTTAACACCATGATAGTAAACATCGGCGCCATAATGCCAAGGGACAGATTTGTCGGAGGCGTATGGTACAGGACCAGGAAAAGTGATTATTAACGAAAAAACTCTCAGAGCGGGTGTAATCCTAATAGGGCTTCTCGAGGAGACCTTGAAAGGATTGGTGGAAATGGTTATAATAGCAACATCTTCAAATGGAACAGTTTGAATCAAAGTTTTCTCGAACAAAACTTCTCTGCTGTCCATCAGGCGCTGGAAACCTGTTTTCAGTAAATAGCAACCAGAAGGTAGAGATGAACACATGTGGCAACCTTCACCACAACCCGGAAATAAACCGGCCAGCAACAAATTCTTCTTAAGAGTCATAAGGAAAGTAGAAACTTCATCAACTGAGGTCACAAACAGATTGGTATCAATGACATTAACTCCACAGTTGTGCTTAGGCATGGGAGCAGTTATGACAGTGGGCTTCTCCGGAGCATCGAACTCAATCTCCTTGGCTTCAATCAGATCTTGTACTTTATTTCTCAGAGCCCATCAATCATTTGTATCGTGGCCAGGAATCTCAGAATGGTAGGCACACCGAGCGTTTGGGTTGTACTGAGGAGATGTGGTATTAGGATTCTTGGGAGCCTCTTTCAAGGTTGCCAAGTTGTATCTCAGCAGATGGGGTAGAACCCCTATCAATGTCATTTTAATCCGAGTAAAGTTCCTTTGTGGTCTTTCTAAACCTTTATTGATTGTTGCGTTGTAGAGCAGCCGCAGGCCTAGGTATCATTACAACACTTACCGTCGGATAGTGTTCAGCTCTACTCTGACCTCTTGGGCTATAAATAGCACTGGCTTCCTTCTTACCAGCGAAGGGATTCTTTGCTGAACTCGAAGAGGTGTCTTTCTATATTTTACCGCTCCGGATCCCGGCTTCTACCCTTTCTCCAGTTAATATCAGCTCAGTGAAACCAGCTGACGAGATGCCAATCAAATGATTAAAGAATGGACCAGACATCGTCCCGAGACACATGTCAACCAACTACCTGTCAGATAAAGGGGGTTGGACTCTCCCAACCAAGTCTCTCCACTTCTACGCATAGTCCTTAAAGCCTTCACATGCACCCATGGACATACTCTTGAGTTGAGTACGAGTAGGGGCAAGGTCGGCGTTGTATTGATACTGCTTATAAAAAGCAGCAACCAAATCCTCCTAGTTTCAGACATTGGTTCCCTCCAAATGGTAGAACCATTCAAGCTGAGTCTCTGATAGACTGTCTTGAAAGAAGTGAACCCACAAGTTTCTATCAGCGGTGTGGGGCTGGATCTTCCTTACATAGGAACGGATATGGAGCTTTGGGTAAGACACCCCATCATACTTTGCGAAAACCGAAGCCTTAAACTTCTGCAGGATGACCACTCCTAACACCAATCCCAGTTCTCCAAAGTCCAACCCATGTATTCTTTGGACTTCCATAGTGCTCAATCGATCTTCTAACTGCTTGTATCTATCCTGAGTGGGAGGATATTTCTCATCATTGTATTGTGTATCATTGTTAGAAACTTTAGGTCTGGGGTCCTCCTCCCTTGTCTCCCTCTCTTGATTCTCCCCTTCTTTGGACGAGGAGGTCAGATTGACTAGTTGCTTCAGCGGCCCTTTGAATCTTCTACCCATGTTAAGGATACCAATGTGCTTCTTCTTCTTCTTCTTCTCTTTCAGGATGAGGGCCTTCAGATCCTTCTGCCCTTTTACCAGAGTTATGAACATCTGTTGAAATTGGGAATTTTGTGCCTGAAGATCTTTGATGCTTTGTTCAGAAGACATTTTTTTGCTGAAATAAACAGCGAAGAAGATGAGAAACCTGTAATGGTACCTGTTTATGCAATGCTATGGATGGGATATGTATGCAATGATTTCAAGGACTTTAGGAAAATTAAATTTGCAAACCCAAATGAAACAAAGATTTTATTAGTATAATTCAAAATACAATTGCCTTTTAGGCGTTACAATTGAAAATTATAAAAACTAAAAGAAATCAAGTTACCCATGGATGCTTCCTCTTCGTGCCAAGATAGACATTAAGGCTTCTTTCCTCATGAAGTTGTTTTGTGAGCTTTAAAACCTTCTTCTCCTGGGCATATAACTGGTCCCTATAAGTACATGCTCCTTCTTCAACTGAATCCAGGACATTTGTAGTTCTTCAAGATCGGTGGGCATATCAGGATGGAGAACTGTGTAGGGAATATCCCCTTCAGTAATGGGCTCCACAATTACTGGTAAGACGGCTATGTAGGGCATCATAAGTTTCTGAGCGCGAGCTCGTACCCATTGGAGATAAGGTTCCATAGGAATGGAATTCTTCGGCCCCAAAGTCTTGGCGTCAGATCTGTTTACCATGCCCCAAGCTCGTATGAATCTCTGGAGATACCCTTGAACATCATCCTCATAGTTAAACATAATGCCCTGGATAAGTATCTCATAAGGACCTTCCCTTCGAGCGTAACTAAATTGTCGCAAATCCAAACAAGGATTGTAAGTTATGCCTCCCCTATTTCCAAGTAGTGGGACATAAGGAATCTCCTCGCAGCGGTCAATAATAGAAATATCTCCCATAAATCGGGAATACCAAAGAATATCCGCGTGAGAAAGTGACATCATCATTTGCGACCAACCCAAACCTTCTTCATTCTTCAGCACTAACTTAGGGAGGTGAGAAAAAAACCACCTCGATAGTAATGGCATGCAGCACATAAGAACCCTTATTCTCTTCATGGTACGAGTATGGAGAGCATGCAAGATATCTCCGAGCAAGGTAGGAACGGGGTTGCGAGAGAGGAAGATCTTGATAGCATTCACATCTATGAGTAAGTCTAGATTAGGGAACAATACTAACCCATAGATTAGAAGGGCTAAGACCTCCTCAAAAGCCTGAAAGTCCAAATCATCCCAAAACAGCTGGGCCTTGTCTATTAGGAACTTGGCTAGAAAACCCTTGATTCCGCTTCTTGTTTCCCAATTGGATACCACGTCGGCTAGTTTCAGATGCAAAGCTCAGGAAATGACTTCTGGCTTAGGAACCTCTTCTAAACCTGTGAAAGGCACCTGGTCCAAAATAGGTATATTCAATAACTGAGAGAACTCTTCCATGGTAGGCACCAACTGATAGTCTGGAAAGGTGAAGTTGTGGTGCTTCAGATCAAAGAACTTAAATAGTACACCCATCATCTTTTCATTAAAGCTCGAAGTAACCAGGTTGAGAAGTCGAACATGTCTCTTAATGAACGAAGAAGTTTCAGGAACCCTTGATACTAGTTCCTTGAGTCCTGGAGGTATTCTCACAAGGCTGATTCAGATAGTGTTTCTACGAGCAGAAGCCATGATCTACAAAACAGAACAAAGATAAATTCCCTCGGTCCTTGAAATGGTTAGTGTAATGAGAATCGACACTATGCTATGATGCATGATGTTATGTTCAAACAGAGTAAATCACACACAAGCAAAACACACAATAGACCTTAGGTTCAAAGGCTTGCATGAAGTTAAAGGTAAGTACCCTCTTGAAGTTTAGTTGGTTTCAAACCTGTATTAGGAAAGTAACCAGGTTCTAAAGATTCTCAATATCACTGATCATCCTTTATCGGGCATTATTTCAGCTCAGGAAATCTTTTCTTGCGGCCGAAATATCCTGAAAGTATGACCTCAATGAGTGTAGCATCGAGTATCAACCAATCCTCAGCTTTATACCGAGTCCGGCTATCTCAGTACTTTCTAATGGCCAAGTTTGTTCAACTAAGGTTCTAAAGTCCGTTAGTGCTTTACGACACCACGCGGCAGCCCCGTATTCTCCTCGTTTCCACATGAAGGATACCGGTACCAACCAAACTGTCACACCAAAACAGCCATCGCTTAAACCATATCGGTCTACACCATACAGTCTCAACGATCTATTGCTGTTTACCTAATAAGTGCCCCTAGATCCGGGTGTAGGATCTTTAACAATGCCAAAACAAAACCCTTTAAGGACAAAGCAGACAAAACAAACAAGAAAGCAATTTTTAGAAATGACCTAGATCCTAGGGTATACCCCACATTATAATTATCCTCAGCAAAGTCGATAATTCTATGATATGGTGGCAGAACTGACAGTTAATACTGGTTTGCATTTTGTATTCGCAAATGTCGCAGTAAGCAAGAGTCACCACCGACTTTTATTTCATCCAACAAAAGAAAAAGGAAAAAGAACATAAAAAACCTTTTTTTCGAGATGTTTCTGAGTACGGGGGGGGGGGGGGGGGGGGGGGGGGGGGGGGGGGGCGTAGATTATAGAAAGGGAAGGTGTTAACAACCTTTCTATCTGTGGTTTTCCACGGGCTCTTAGGTACTTGCTCTTTTTTTAAAATTTCTTGTGTGTGCTTGTTTTGAAAAGTTTTGTTTACTTCGTGATAACCCTTGTATCGGTCCTCAAGAGTGTGACGAAGTCGTTTTTGAAAACTGTTTTGAAAAGTGTTTGTGTGAAAAGTTTTTGTTTTGAGCAAGTACTTAAGAGTTTTATACCTACTCGAAAAAAGTATGTTCATTTTCGTTTCCTTTAGACAACGCTATCCTACAATTAAGGAGTAGGTAGCTTCGTCGTTGGAATTTTAAAGGGACGTTCGAAGGGACGAAATGGTCTCTAAAGGAAACACATAAGATACCTTAGCATTTCAAAGAGTCTATCATCATAAGATAAATTCCTAGGAAACTCGAGGGACAAGTAGGGACTATGATCTTTATGACGACTTTGAAATTGCGGGTCATTGCTAAGGTATCCCAACGTTCGAGGGACACAACCATTTCTTCCGAGGCAACAAAGTGGGGAAAACCCTAGGAGTGAGCATGTGCAAGTGTGTTTTTTTTTCCAGTTAATTATCTTTGCACAATTAGGGTTATATACCGTTTTAAAGTTAATTGACTTGCCATTCAATCCTATTATCCATACCTCTAACATTTTAATAGTTGCGAAAATTAAAAGCGAAAAAAAATCTACGCTATTACAGGGCTTTTGGACAGATACACAAATATTTGACTGAAAAATAAAGATGCAGAAATTTAAAATCCTAATTAATCTATTATAAACTCAAAACAGTTGCAGTAATCTGAAAATAAATAAAAACGCGTGCGAAGAGTTGAGACGGAAACGAGGAAAAGATTTTTTGGGTTTTTGAGAAAAGCAATTAATCTTACAAATTAACCTAATTTCTATTTGTTTTTAAATATATAAAAAATAGTTTTTTAAATTAACCTAATTTTCAATTGAATTTTAATTAATTTAATTAAACTAATTAATTAATATCAATTAAATATTTTATGAAACAAACTAAATCTATTTTTTTTAATGATTTTCTGATTTTCTGATTTAATTGAAGAAAAGATTTTTTAATGTTTTATTTTTGTGAGAAAAAAATTGATCAAATAAATAAACAAAAGAAAATATTAAAAAAGAGTTTGGGCCTGGAGTTATGTTAGTAGAACAGGGAGTCTGAATTGGAATTTTCAAGCCCAGATTTGTGCAAGCCCATCCTACGTTTAGATCCAATGCTGGCCATGTTTGAAAGTGCACCATAAACTTCTCTCCATTGGATTCTAGATTTGGATCTGAAGATGATCCACTGGCTGGATTTGGAGGGTGTATGGTAGCTTTCCTAGGTAGTGCACGCTGGATCCTGTGAAAATAATGGAAAAAAAATGCAAAAGCTCACGCTTGGGATCGAACCCAGGACATGAGCTTCATGCCTCTCTCCCTTGACCAACTGCACTGATTATTCAATTGTCAATATAAATAAGTATAATAATACATATATAAAACCAGTGGATTATGATGATGTGTCAATGCGCGCGCTGAGATTGCCCCTGGATATTTAAAGCAACTAATCACATGATGCTAACATGCCATGCCAACCTTCGCCTAAGTCAACTGGGTCAACGACGCCGGAGCTGTGCTCCGGTCATCTTCTCCGACCCACCTTAATATTTAAACCTGCAAAACATGAGGATTAAGAGGAAACAAAAGACCATATCTCTCTGAAATTTTCCCAGTAGTCCAATGGTGGTATTTGTATGATCTAAAAGTCCCTGTATCACTAAAACTGAAACGTCCTTCTCTCCCAGCCCTAACAATGGTGATTTGAAACCCTGGCCTTGTTTCTTGCATGTAATACGTCATAAAATTCACAAATAATCATAGTAACATGAACTTGTATTCAAAAAGCATTGATGTAAAGAATTAAGTGAGTTTGAAATCCAAATCCTTACCACAAGAGGGAGGATCAGACTAAAGTGATACAACGTGCTTTGGCCTTTGCAAATAAACTGATTCACCTCCTAGAATCCTCAAAAGGATGATGGAATGGCTGGAGGTGATTGAAGGAGGCTGGATCGTGCCCTTTTGAAAATTACACTTTCTTTGAATTTTGGAATTTTTGTTTTCTCTTCTTGAGGGAGGCTGCACCTTTTTCTTCTTCTTGTCTTAGGGTTGGAGAACCTTTGCTTATGTATGAGAATCAAATTAGGGTAACATTTGTGGAAGGAATCCAAAGAATAATGGAGTTTTATTTTTTCTTCAAATCTTTCCAATTTTGCATATTTCTTACCCATTCCAAGCTTGCACTAATATTTTGGCATTATACAACATATTTGGATTGAGATTCACTTCAAAATCCAATCAAAACAAATCTTTACTATTTTCATATCATTTATTTGATTTAATTTGGATTTTAAATGATTAAAAAGAAAAATAAACCAAATAAATAAACAAATGATGCATGGAGTAGTTCATGGGTCTTAGACCATGTTAGGAACAAGATACAAGCATAAACAGTTGGGCCCATTTGAAGAAAAATGCATTTTGGGCATTGTTGACTTTGGGCAAATTTCCAAAAATAGCCAACTTTGACAATTCATATCTCCCTCAATTTTGGCCCTAATGGGGGGTTTTTAGACTTTTTAGAAATCTTGAGATTTCCCCTAAACAACCCATTTGGTTTCATTTCAATTGGATCTTCCATGCTCATGTAAGAAGCTTTGACCCAAAAGGTGTTTTTGTTGACTTTTTGAAATGACTTGTAATGTCTGAATCCATATCTTTTCATGAGTGCATTTTTTGAACTTGAGGACTGAGGATGAGTTGTAGGGAATTGAATTCTATCCAAAATGAGCCTTGGATGAGAAATTTCTGATAAAGTATGAGAAAGTTATGCTTGGTCAAAGTTTGGTTGACTTTTTCCTAAGAAACCCTAATTTAGCAACTTTTGAGTTTTGATGAATTAGGAGCATTCCTTGGGGAATCATGATCAACCCTTGATAAAATGATGGATATCACTTCAAAATGTTGATGTTGACCAAAAATCTTGAAGTTTGACTGTATGGGGGCCACAATTGACTTTTGACCTAATATAGTTAATTTTCAAACATCTGAGCAGTTGACTGGGCAAACATCTTGTGCAAGGCATGAAACTTGGCATGGATGGTATTAAGAACATATTAGGACTATGGAGATCATATGAAGCCTTTGGAGCTCACCCATCTTGATGAAAATGGAAACCCTAGTTGGAGGTTCATTGCTTTTAGGAGAGAGTTTGTCTGGTTAACTCTTGGTCATCCTTGAGAAAATTGAGGATCTCAATGAACATATGTTGAGTAAAATGGGAGGGAAAATTTTGGGGTACAACACACCCCATACGCCCATAGTACTCTACAGTATCCACTCTTGTTATCTATCTTATGGGTGTGTTTAATCTATGTCTACTGCTTATTATTGGAGAAGAATGCATGCAAAAGAAATGCGGGGTAAAGAAGGAAGTACTTACGAATTTGCTCAGTTAGGCCCCACGACCTGTTGCCTACGTATCCCTTCCAAGGAATCAGAGCGCCGTAGTTCGGCTCACATGTTTCTGTTTGTTTTGTGTTTTTTATGGGTGATGAACCCTTGTGAAAACAATTTTGAGTTATTCCCTCAAGGCAAGATGTCACTTTTGATTGGTTTGTGTTTTATTACCTTGAAAAAGGGTTTAAGTATGATTAATATGTTTTATGATTTTCCAAAAAAGAAGGTTTTAGTTTTAATGCATATTCAAAAGTGGAAGAAGAGAGTCTACAGGAGACTAGCCTATTTCTAATCCTAATTTCATTATACAATGGTGGTCCTAAGGTTTAGATTAACAAAAGGGAAACGTCTATCTAATGTTTTCAATATAAGGACTAACTTGCACCCAAAAGGAACAAGCACATCCTAAGGGAACATGGTATAGAAAGTGAGTGAGCAAGCAAACTCGAAAGAGAACACACATAAAACAATAAAGAAAATAAGCGAACTGCTTTAGTCGAGGAGAGCGGATCACCCGAGACAAACAAGAGGAAGTGTAATATAAAAGAAGAGAAATGATTTAGCTAAGGGGAGCAGATCACCCAAAGCAAACAAGCGAGAAAAGGATGTAAAACAAAAATGTGATGTTCAAAGCAACTAAACACCTAACCAATATATTGAAGATTGCGGTAGGAGATAGAAGGTAATATGACCAATCACAGAGTGTTAGCATTGGCCAATGCAAACTCCTGATAAAGCGTGGGGGATTGGTTGCAAAACCCTTTTCCACCTGACGACTCGATACACAAGATCTTCCTAATTCCGAAGCTTCGTGGTGCATCATGAGCTAAGGATGACACAGATGAAATTATGGGGGTTGATTTCTAACCATATATGCTCGCCTCCTTTTGAGGACTTCCATGGTGGATGAGGGAATAATGCAGGCACAAATGTAAACACACGTGCGGAATACCTAATTTAAAGATAGGGTTTTAAACAAACACAAATAGAATACCGAAAGTGGTGCCTGCTGCAGAACCTTAAACAACGACTTCGAGCACATGCTCTTTATTTCCTACTTCTCATGATATCTATAAAGCAGTAAAGAAATGCGATAAAGTGCAGAAAAATATAAAAGCAGTAGCAGTGACTACCAAAAGCAATGGAGAAGCAAGGAGTACAAGTGAGAAATCTTCACCAAGAAACAAAAAAAAAGTAAAAAACGATATCCAACTAAGATAAAAGCACATGTATATTGTGAATGCAATGCGTAATCCAAAGTTTCTGCACAAAGTATCACAAAATATCACATGCATTCGGATAGCATATAATATGATATGATTTTCTCTGGATGATGAGACAAGGTGTGTCGCATCAGAAGCGAGCATAAGCCATATGCTTTGATCATATAACAACTTGCTACGTTACGTGATCGAAATCACCAAAATATACCTTGCACAATGAACAAGCGCGTCAAAAGTAACAAGGAAAAATGGTGTAAAATATGAACAAAAAAACTAAAAGAAAAAGTATTTTTTATTAGTCTTTTATGTGAGGAAAATTCTATCAAAAAACTAAAGAATTAATTCCTAAAATCAACTAAGAAGATCTAACAAGTTTTATTGATTTTTGCAATTTTTATCATCATTTTTTATCATCAATTTTTATTCCTAATTTTATTATTTAGAAATTAAGAAAAGAAGATTAGAGAAAAATCAAAACAAACTCTAAACAAAGGGGGTATATGGACTGGAAACAGGTGTATGAAGCAGGGCGCTAGGCCCATACAGAAATAATCCATAGTTAGTTTTTATTTTAATGCTACAAGTGTACGAAAAATCATGTAACATGCCTATGTGGGGGTTTTGGGCATGAACAACACTGAACCAACAAGCCTAAGGAATGCAACCAGTCCAAATGCTTCATGGCCCAATAAAAACCATCATCATTGTTTCACATAATTTTGAATATTTGTATTATTAATAGAAATAATAGGGTTACTAGTTATGACGTTTCGGCTCCCTTCACATAAAATCCTCTTCCTTTTTTATCTTCCATTTTTGTCTTTGTTACAAAGAGACGTGCCTCCATGATGACCGCCACCCAACCTTCTCTAATCAAGAGCTTCCGAACATCAACCTCGACCGAATAATGCCCTGAGTCAAAAACTTCCCTCAGGTCTCATTAATTTCGCCTTAAACTTTCTACATCTAAAAAAAATCTCAAAAACCCTAAGTCTTGAAGGTGAAATCAAATGCTCCGAACAAACCTCATCATACGATTCCACAATAGTTTAATACGCAAGGCTCTTTTCTATGAAAACTATCAAGATCGAAGTAAAAAGAAGAAGAAGCGAGCGATTTACTTACTAGAGAAGTTCCTACACAACGACGATAACAGGAGAAAACCAGAGGTGCTTCTTCAGGTGCTCTGGTAATATTATGCGTCCATTATCCTTCAGTTTATTTCTCTTCTTCTCCTTTCTACTTTTTCTTTTCTGTTTTTTTTGTATGCTTGTGATTCATTGTGTTGAGCCTTGCTTCTGGGATTAAGAGAATGAGTGTAGTTGACGTGAGTGATGATGATGATTCGCGCGTGAGAAAGTAGAGCTATGGTGGAATGAGGTATCAATAGGTAGTGATGAGAATGGTTGGAATGAGATGCAGATAGAGAGAGAGATAATGAAGGCGAGTGATGAAAAATCTGGCAAAAAAATGAATCGTGGTGGAGAAAGGTTGAAGATGAAGGTGGTTGGAAAGAGATGCAGAGAGAGAGAGGGAGAGAGAGTTTTCAGAGGAAAAAATGGAGCGTGTGTGAAGATGGAAAAGAAAAAAGGTGCTTGAACCTTGTGATTGGAGAACGGAAGAGTTTTTATAAGTGATAAGGCTAGGAGAATCAGTTAGAGCTTGAGAAGATCTCAGCCATTGATCTGAGCTGTTCATTTTGATTTTCTATTATGAAATGGAGGGTGATAACAGAGTCTGTTAGAGAGTTAGTTAGAGGATTTGAATCTGTTAGCTGTTATGGATAATTAGTTTGAGTTGGCATTGGCAGTTAGAATGATAGTTAAAATTTTTGGTTTTCTGTTAGTTAGTCAGTTAGGTTATGAAATTATGTTAGGGAATGAGCTGGCTTGAGATATTTAATTGGAAATCAGTTAGATGTTAGTTATAATTCCTGTTTGAGTGAGTTGAGATAATAATAAATTTTGTTATGGATTTAGAATGATTTTGAACAGTTTTTCTAATGCAGGCTAGTATTATTGATGTATGAACTATCCTTGAGAATTGGATGTGGGTACTCAAAACCCTATTTTATTGTGGGTTAATGTTATACCCAAATTTTTGCCCCTAAGACCCCTTCATCATACCCTATTGATTCAATCACAATAAGATAACATTAGGGCTTTTGGTTCTCCTCCTTATCTTTAGCTTTTCCCTTTGAGGAATCACCAAGCACATTGAATTGTTTTTATTTTGTGATCATGGATGTTTTGTTTTGACTTTCCTTTTAATTAATAAAATGCAATATTGGTTTGTCTTACTTGTTAATAATGTAGGTAAAGGAAATGTGTCTTAGCAAGTTGATCCATGTGTTCATGAGTTTATTTCCATGCCCTAGCCAATAAATATTGAGAAATTCAAACCTCACAATTGAAGTTGTTTTGGAGGAAATGGCATGTCATGGTTTATTTTGGTTCACCATATTTCAAAGTTATCAAGATTGATTCAAAAGTACAAGGAGTTTATTGAAAAAGTTATCATGGTTGGACAAGGCCTTGTTCCCATTGGTCACAAGTGCATTTTTTTTATCAATTATCAAGATATGGAAGTGGTTTTGGTTTCTATGAGTTCTTATCATCCTCAACAACTTATATCGACAAAGAAAAAGTGATTAGTACAAGAAGGTTGTCCAAAATTGTCAAAGTTCCTAAAAGCATTTTCTTGATCTAGGAGCTAGGGTTTTGAACTTCAAAGAAGTATATCTTGCTCATCTTTTGGTATTTTTGAGTGATTCTAAAAACATCCTTCTCTTAAAAGGGTTATTAACAAATCACTTTAAAAGTTTCAAGGAGTTTTCATGTTGAAGAAACTTGGTGATGAAGAAATATTACAAGTCCTCCAGATGAACCCCCAACTTCCCATGTGTGAATTCAAATGATCATAACTTGGTCAATGTTTATCACCTTGAGCCCACTATTTTTACACAATGATATAGAGGATGTTAAATTTATTCTTTATTTTATGTGCAAAGTGAGAAAATGGATGGATGATGCCTTAAGTATACAAAAGATTATAGGTCATTTCATGATTTGTTTCCAACTTCAAAAATTCATAACTCTCTCAATTTTTGGAGATTTTGAATGATTCAAATTTCAAAATGTCATTCAAGAGGTCTATTTCATGCCATATTTTTTGGCCAAGAGCAAATTCCAAGAGGAAGGCCATGTTTGGATGAAAAACATTATAGGTCTCTTTTGAAGAAAAACTTGAAATATTTCCAAGTATGGAAAGTCAACCTCTTTTTCCAAACATTGACTCATTGCAACTTTCAGCTAAAACATCCATTTGATTCCATTATTTTCCATTGCAAAGCTTGTAATCTCATCTTTCTAAAGCATCAAGAACCATGCCTTAAGACCCCTTGAGCTGAGAATGCCATTGTTTCAAAAGTGGTAACTTGGAATTGAAGTTTCATCGTAAGTCAGAATTTGAATTTCATGTTACAAATTCTAAACCTCAAATTAGCTTGTGTTTCGGGTCTTAACATGATTAGCTAACTTTACTAAGTGGATTAGTGCATCAAAATGCGCGTTTTGGATGAGTTTTGACAAAAGAGAAGTCACATTTTCTTCATGATGCAGACCCACACGAATTCTCTCCAAATTGCATCATTCACCATTCCTTTTGATCCCATTTGCTTCTCCTATAAATACATGAGCTATCCCATTCGTTTTCTCAAGCTTGAACAACCAAAATCACCCTCCTAAACTCGCTCCTTAACTCACTTTTCTGCAAGTTCGAAATCATTGTTCAAGCCTTTTTCCATCCATTTTTTCTATCAATTCACCTTCCTTGATCTTCCCTGAAGCTAACAGGAGAAGAATTGAGCCTTGAAACCTTCTGAATTGATCTGATCAAGTCCATTTACAGAGCTTTGCAACTAAACTTCACAAGTAGATTTCTCCATCAATCCTTCCAAACTTTGATATCATTGTGAAGCTCTCCTTTTCCAGATTCTTGTGCTTCTTAAAATTTTTAAATCCATTAAGAATTGAGAGAGAAATCTCAAATTGAAGGTGCTCGTTATTTTCTGGGTTTTTGATTCATATCTCTTTAGATAAATTATATAAATTTGGCGCGATAGTGATGTTATGATCATCTTGAAGAGAAGAATCCAATGATACTAGTCTGGGATCCTAATTTTTCCATTTGAAGGATCTCACAAAATCTCCATTGCATGGCGTTTGGAGGTTGGAGACGATGACATGTCTCGTCTCAGCCAATGATAGCGTGCCAAACGTTTTAATCTCATTGGTTGCCTTTTTTCTGATTCTATGCGTATCTCACTAAGGTCCATATCAAGCACAGCACGTATGGTCCATTGGATCAGCTTACTAACACATTTTGACTATTATCTGATAGTCCACATCTTTTTGGTTTTATTTTATTTTCTGATTTTATATTTTAATTGATTTAATTTTAAAAAATTCATAACTATTTTATTTTTTATCCAAAAATTATGAAAAAATTCACAAAAATATATTTGAATTATTTCTGATCTTATGACTATTTTTTTCACATTTTTATTTTGACATTTGATATTTTTTATATTTTTTGAATTATTTTCTTTCTTTTAATTACTTTAAAAATACTTTCTGACATTTTTTAATTCTGAAAAAATTCATAAATATCATTTTACATATTTCTGACTTTTTGAAAAATTTTATGGAATTTTATAATGATGTTTACTATTTTTGATCTATTTTCTATTTGTTTAAGTAATTTTAATTAGTTTAAAAATAATTTCTGACTTTAAAAAATTACCAAAAATTTTATAAAAATATTTGAGTCTATTTCTGATTTTTCTATGACCTTATTTATTTTTTATGAATCAATTTTAACATAGTTGATATTTTTCTCTCATATTTGTATTTTAAAACATTTTAAAACCCTTTTCAAATATGGTTTGTATATTCTTTATCATCCCTCTTCATCTTATCCCTTTCTTATTGCACTAAGTGTTATTGGAGCATGATCTCTATATCATGTCTCAAAACAAATGGTGCATAGATTGCTATTGACCGACCTCAAAATAGGTGTGACTTCTATATAAGTCCACTTACGATTGCTTAACATAGCGCTAAATTTTGTACCGATTCGAATAAATGATCATTCGTGTCCCAAACCTATGTTTGCAAGCCCAAGTATGTTAATTTGATCTCTTTGATCCAATAACCTTGAGATTCATTATGCGGAGGCTTTGGTTCTACCAATCCTTTAATGGATCTACATCACTTTTCGTTAATACAGATCACTTAAACATCGTTAATCATTAAATGTTACTTTTTGAGGATTCTAAAATAGATGATATACTTGACAAAAAGCAAATGCAGTGGAGGCTTTGGTTCTACCAATCCTCTAATGAGTTCCAAATGCAAGTTTAAAGATGGTCATTCAACTAACCACTAATTTCTAATAATTGACTTTAATTTGTGTTTTTATTTTATGCTCTTTTATTTTATGCACCATTTAATTTACCATTTACATTTCATGCTATTTTTCATCTTTGCTCTCTTGAACCCCTTTATATTCTTGTCATTTTTATTTTTCTCACTTGAGCTTTTCTTTTCTTTTTTAAGATACTTAATAATCAACATGAACCATAAAAAACTTTAATGATACTTAGACTATTTGATTACTATCCTTGGCATTATGGAGTATTGGACTTCTTGGACTTAGGATTATAAACCTTGGCCTATGTTGGAGATCTTGTAACCTTAACTGATATTTTGTCTGGAGTTCTTAGATTTACCTCAAGACATTGGGTTGCTTGTTTATTTTGTGCAGGTTATTGTGATTACATACTTTGTTTGTAATTTGGAACTCACCTGTATACAGCCGTTACTCTGCCTAATTTTTGTGAAGACTTAATACAATTGAAGTTTAGTTCTCTCAAGAGGCCTAGTATCTTTGCTTGCTTGGTTTCAATCCAAAGAATGAGAATTCTATCTTGACTGATAATATCAAGTATTGGCTTCTTGTTGGTTAGATGGTTCTTCTCCGTAGCTTTTACCTTATGCTTTAGGATAGTCTCTTCTTCTCCTCCCATCTTCTTTAATTTCAAAAATATTCTCCCTCCTTTTGAAAACTCTTCTTTTTTTGAAACTTGAACCATTTTCATAATAAACTTGGACCTAGGTCCATGGATTTTCAAAACATTTTCATAAATAAACTTCAATCAACTTAATAATACCTTGACATTTTTTGTGAGAAAACTAAAAGTCAATCAATCTCATTTCAAACTATTTTTCCACTTTGGCTTCTACTTTAAAACTTTTTCTCAAAAGATTGGACTCTTGTCAATCCTTGTAGTGATGCAAACAACTATACTTCTACAATATGTAGTGATGTGAGATATTTTCCACTTGGGTGTTGAGTGAGGCATTGTTGATTTTAAAATTCAAGCCATATCCTCCACTTTGAGATGATGCAAATTCTCATTTCTCATGATTGTGGGTAGTAAGTATGTTTTCCACACGGACAATGACGATGATGTCTTATCTCATAAAATTAACCAACACACTTGGGTTTTAAAACTTTCAAAAGGTAAACTACGTGTACCATAATCCCCTATTGCACGAAAGGTGGTACGTAGGCACTAAAGGTTCGCAACTGCGGCGGGTGCAAAAATTATAAAAAATATATTTCTTTTCTCACCTCCACCATTTATTTTACATACAACATTTATATCCAAAATATACAGATTTTACAAAGAGGTTCCTGCGAAGTACAATAGATTTTTAGGGTTCTAATACCTTCCCTTTGCATAACCAACTCCCTTACCTTGAATCTTTCCCATATTTTTGGGTTACTCTCTCTTTTCCCATTCGTTTGGAAACAATAAAGCGCGGTGGTGATTTTTATTTTGATCTGTATAAGTCTAGTCAATCCAATGGCTTAGTCTTAAACATTTCTACCACTACAAAAAAATGGCGACTTCACTGAGGATAGATTGACCTCTTGCTGGTCCATCCCTAAGTGGGTTAAACATATCTTTGTCTATATATGTATATGTGCTATTGTTGTTTATATGTCATATTATTTGTTGTATATATGTTTGTTTGGATTTTCCTGGTTTTCAGGGTGCTTGGTGATTACTTATAAGCCCTATACCCGGACTTGGTCAGACTTAAGATAGGACGGGATATATAGTCATGTTAACTTTGAGGGAGTAATCCCAAAAAAGAGGCATGAGATCCCCCACTCAGTGGAGGCCCCTTTGACTGTAGTGTCGTTTACTGAGTAATCGGGAAGACGTACTTCTTTCGACCTGGGAGCCTGCTGAAGATGAGGACCGTAGATTACCTAACCCATCTTGGCCTTTTAGGTGTAGTGCATAAGCTATGACAGAGTAATCTGGAAATAGTTGTCACGCGATACTATGCTCGAATGAGTTTTTCTTGAGAATTTTACTAATTACCGAGTTAATCGGGAAGTTGGTAATATCCGAAGGAAGGATGTAGACTCTGGGAACCTCAAGAACCTTGTTTGGCAGGTGATAACTTTTAGACCGTACCTTATGGGTAGTACCTTCGACCTCATGCTTCTGACGTTGATCCTATGAACCCTATGTGTGTGATCTTGTGTGTGGTTGTTGCATCATGCATCCATGCGCTCATAAGCATCTTTTGAAGAAATTTTATTTCAAGGGACTTGAAATTTGACCATTTGTGAATATCTCAGGTACCTTTTGACCATGGATTCTGGAAAAAGAATGACCAAAAAATACAGTTTCAAAGATCCCAAGATAGATGAGTTGATCAGTCTAATTCTCGAGATTGAGTGTTCTGCAGATTTTCATGAGAAGTATGGATCCATCATTCCTCTCATGAAGCTTAGGATAAAGGAGGGTATTCTCTCGACCTTGGTCCAGTTCTATGATCCGATGTATCATTGCTTTACTTTCCCTGATTATCAGTTGATGCCTACACTAGAGGTTATTCTTATCTGTTGGATTTATCTATTACCAATCGTGTTCCTTTTAGTGGTTTGGAGGGTGAGGCAAAACCACACGAGATTGCTGCTTTGATTCATCTGGGGAAGTCTGAGGTTGAAGCCCATATGACTACTAAAGGAGAGATTAGAGGATTACCAGTTCAGTTCTTATTGGTTAAAGCTCGTTACTTTTCCAGGATGAAGAGTACAGTCACTTTTGAGGCCACCTTTTCTCTACTTGCTTACGAGTTGTTTTTATTTCCTAATATGGATAAGTTTGTTGACATTAATGCTATCAGGATCTTCATGTTTGGAAACCTAGTTCCTACATTGTTGGGTGATGCTTGTTACTCTATTCATCTTCGGAATTCTTATCATGGGGGATGATTATCTGTTGCACGCCTCTGTTGTACCGGTGGTTTATTTCTCATATGCCTCAGTCTGATGCTTTCTGGGATGTCAGGAAGGAACACCGTTGGGCTCCTAATATTATGGAACTTACTCACTCAAATATTGATTGGTATCATCCGGCTTAACATGATGTAGAGATTGTCGACAGTTGTGGTAGTTTCCCCAATGTACCTCTTCTTGGTACAAAGGGAGGAATTAACTACAACCCTGTTTTTGCACGACGACAACTTGGTTATCCGATGAGGGATAAACCAAATAGTATTCATTTGATTAGTTTCTTCCTAAAGGAGGGAAAAGAACATAAGGAAGCTAGGGATCAGATTGCGAAGGCCTGGTGTCACATTCATAGGAAGAGTAGGAAATACTTGGGATCTAGGGAGGCTGTTTCTTTGGAGCCTTGTCTTCAGTGGGTCCAAACGAGAGCTATTCAGTTGAAGATGTCATATTCCCGGGAAGCACCTATGCCTGACTTGTTTGTGAAGACCACTCCTCCCTTATTGGATGATATGGAAGAGCTACAATTTTCTTTAGTCAGGATGCAGCAAGAAAAGGAAGCTTGGAAGAATAAGTGCCAAACTTTAGAGATTTCCTATAGATAAGACTTGAAGGAGAATGATTACTTGATTGAGATTCTTAAGAGTCGGGTGGTAGAGACAATGGAGAGGTAATGGGATTTATTTTCCTCTAAGCCTCAGTCAGATGCTAGTTGCTCACTTCAGGATTCAGGTGATTGGACAGAGGTTGCCACCAAATATGCGGAAGAAAACTAGAGGTTGAAGGCTCAGATTTCCATCCTTACAGGGAAGCGCCAACGTATAGAGTGATCTCCATCAGCTTTACTTCTTAGGGTTTTAGATTTTATTTTCATCTTGTAATTGGGATTATTGAAACTTGTAATCCATTTTGAAGTTGTTATAATAAAAAATTTCAATATTTCAAATGTGTTATTACTTTGATATTTGCAATGTGTCTATAAATATTTAAGTCCATTGAAATATTAATAAAATAAATCATGTGCATTGCATGTCATGCATCATATTGCACATATTTCTTGCATTTTTTATGCATGTCCTTGTGTCTTACCAAGCTTCTTTACTTCGTTCATCAAGCTGTCTCACCACTACAACACTCGAGCTAATTCCAGAAGGAAGATGGACAACTTAGAACAAGAGAATCACGAGCAGGGCGAGGAAGTTTCTGCTCTGAAGGCCGGCGTGGCCAATCTCACTGCTCTGATGGAATCTTTGATGGCTGCTCAGAATCAGCCACCGAGTGTTCAACCTCAACAGATAATGGTTATTACTAAAGCTCCAACAATTCCTGTATCTGATACTCCAGTTGTTGTTCAGAATCGCATGCCTCAAGGTTATCCATGGGGAATTCCAGAGAACTTTGTGCCTGAAGGTTTCAATCTTAGTCCTCAAGTTACTCCAGTTGTTTAGACTATTGTTACTCCTGCACCTCCTGTGGTGCATGCTACTCCTGTTGTACCTCATTCGGTGAATATGGCCGCATTTGCTAATGATAATATGTATCATCCTTTTCCTCCACCAAGTGATGGCTTGGATCTCTATGATAGAATGGATGATTTCCAAGATCAGTTTGACAAGATGTAGAGGGAGATGAAGGCCCTCAAGGGAAAGGAATTGTTCGGGCAGAATGTGAATGATTTATGCTTTGTCTCGAATGTCTAGATACCTGTGAAGTTTAAAGTCCCGAAATTCGAGAAGTACAAGGGAAACACTTGTCCTCGTGCTCATATTGTGATGTATATAAGAAGAATGTCTACCCACACTGATGATCAGCGTCTGCTAATTCACTTTTTTCAGGATAGTTTGACTGGTGCTGAGTTGATGTGGTATATGAGTTTGGACAGCGTCAATATCCATACTTTCAACCACTTGGGAGAAGCATTTATCAGAAAATACAAATACAACATAGACATGGCGCCTGAATGTGATCAAATCAGGGCCATGGTCCAGAAGGACAACGAATCATTCAAAGAATATGCACATAGATGGCATGAAGTAGAAGCCCAAGTGATTCCCCCCATGGAAGAAAAGCAGATGACAAAGATTTTCCTGAAGATTCTGGGTTCTTTCTACTATGAGAGGATGGTAGGAAGTGCGCCAAGTGACTTTACTAAAATGGTGGGCATGGGTATCCGTTTTGAAGAGGCTGTAAGAGAGGGTCGTTTAACAAATAGTGAAAGTTCCGGAAATACGAAAAAGTCATCCTATGGGTTTTCCAAAAAGAAGGAAGGAGATACAAATTATGTTATGCAAGAGAGGAGGGTTAATCCTCCTAGAATAAATTATCAGCGTCATCAACAAGTCGCCTTAGTAACTCCAGTTGTTGGTGTAGCTCCAACCACCGTTATTTATCAAAGACCATCCCATCAGGGGAATCAAGGGTATAATCAGAGAAGAGAGAGTTATGACCCTATACCTATGAGCTATACATAATTACTCCCGGCGTTAATTCAGAAGAAGTTGGTTCAGATCAGACCACCTCCCGCTATACCGTCACCATTGCTTTGGTATTACAAGGCAGGCCAAACATGCGCTTTTCATCAAGGAGCACCAGGGCACAATGTTGAGAACTGCTATCCTTTGAAAACTGAAGTACAAAAATTGGTGAATTATAGTATCTTGTTCTTCAAATATGTTGGACCTAATGTGAAATATAATCCTTTTCCAAAGCATGGAGGAGCAAGTGCTGTGAACATGGTGGCTGGTTGTCCAGGCGACTTCCAGATTTTTGATATTAATTTGGTTAGAGGAGATTTGGTAAAAATGCATGCAGACCTTTGTGAATTTATCTATTGTACGCGTGACCATGCCGGTTGTGCTATTTGCAGTACAGATATACAGGGTTGTGACAAGATAAAGGTTGATTTGCAGGAGATGATGGATGAGGGCCTCATCCACATAATCAAGCCTAGGGCAAAGTCTGAAGAGGAAGTAAACATGGTTTCTAGATGTCCTGGAGAGTTCATAGTTTTTGATGTGGAACATATGAATGAGGATCTTGTACAATTGCATGCTACTTTCTGCCACATGGCTGGTCAGGTAGAACATCAGTATGGATCTTGCTGAATTTGTTGTCGGGACTCCCGAGGATGTTCAATTGTAAGGAAAGGTATTCAGTTGTTATTGGATAATGGAACTATCAAGGTTACAGGCCAAAGGGATAATTACCAGGAGGTTGATGATACTGAGGTTTGCTTGGCTGAAGAAGAGTCGGATGATGAGTATGCCTCTGCGGATGAGTTCTTCTCCTCAAATGAAGATATGCTTTCCAGAGATGACTCTATAATGACTGAATGTGTTGAAGAGAGAGTAAATGTTATTATTCCTTGTTTTGGTGCACCCACCCCTTTTAAAGTTGAATATCGTAGAAAGCCAGCTATTACTCCATTGGTGATTAGCTTACTGGGTCCTGTCCCATACAAGTCAGACAAGGTTGTACCCTACAAATGTAATGCTACAATTTTAGAGGATGGTGTGGAAGTCCCATCCAGCCAATGCCTAATGTTGGAAATATTGCTGAGACTAGCATAGTGACCCGCAGTGGTCGTGTATTTGCACCAGGTGTTCATGGAGATGTTAGTACTGGAAAGAAAATTGCTGAAAATGTTGAACCCAAGAAGGCAGCAGGTGAATATAGTGGTGCTACTTTGGAGAAAGAGGTGGATTCTATTTTGAAGATAATCAAGATGAGCGACTACAAAATCGTAGATGATCTACTGTAGACTCCTTCAAAAATATCTATCTTGGCTTTATTGATGAACTCCTCTTCTCACAGAGAATATTTGATGAGGGTATTGGACAAAGCTTTCGTTGAAAGTGATATACCAGTATACCAATTCAATTGTATAGTAGGGAACATTACATCATGTAATAACCCGAGTTTCTGCAACGATAAACTTCCCGATGAAGGAAGGAATCACAATCTGGCCCTTCACATCTCTATGAACTGCAAGAATGATTCATTATCCAATGTGCTGATTGATAATGGATCTGCATTGAACGTTATACCGAGGAGCACACTTATGAAGTTTAAATATCAAGGAACGCTCATGCGCCCAAGTGGAATTATTGTGAAAGCGTTTGATGGATCAAGGAAATCTATTATTGGTGAAGTGGACTTACCTATTCATATAGGCCCACGTTTCTTCCAGATTACTTTCCAGGTCATGGATATTGTACCCGCTTATAGAAGTTTGCTAGGAAGGCATTGGATACATGAGGTAGGAGCTGTCACTTCGACTTTACACCAGAAGTTGAAGTTTATGCGTGAAGGAAAAGTGGTAATTATGAATGGAGAGCAGACATTATTGATATCTCATTTGTCCTCTTTCAACATTGTGGAGGAGGATGAAGCTGCTGTTGGAACCCAGTTTCAAGCTTTATCCATTTATAATATAAGAGGAAATGAGAATTCTATGGCTTCGTTTAAGGATGCGCAACAAGTTATGCATAATGGCCATAGTGAAGTATGGGGACAGATTGTTGATCCACCTGTAAACAAGAATAAAGCTGGCTTAGGGTTCTCTGTGAAGAATGATAAAGGTAAGAGCATGAAGCCAAAGTGTGCTGCAAGCAAGTATCAGGATATGTTTTGTAGTGGGGGTTATCTTAATCCAACTGGTTCCGAGATTAATGCCATTGTGGAAGATAAGGCAGAGCCAGAAATGCCAAATTATATGACGCACGGAGTTAGAGTTCAGAACTGGATCACCATTGATGTTCCCTCTTGCATACATATTTCAAAATTAATTAAAAAACCCGTTGAATATAATGACCCTGCACCCTCTCCCAACTTTGAATGTCCTGTGTATGGGGCCAAAGAAGAGGACTATAATGAGATTCTAGAAGAGGTCTCACGGTTGCTTGAGCGCGAGGAGAATTCCATTCAGCCATATAAAGAGCCATTGGAAGTAATCAATTTGGGTTCAGAAGAAGATCTAAAGGAAGTCAAGATTAGAGCATTACTGCATCCTGATGTGAAGAGCAGGTTGATTGAGATGTTGAAAGAGTATGTGGATATTTTTGCTTGGCCTTATCAAGATATGTCTGGTTTAGATACAAATATTGTAGAGCACTATTTTCCGCTGAAGCCAGAGTGCCCGCCAATCAAACAGAAGTTGCAAAGAACTCATCCAGATATGGCAGTGAAGATAAAAGAAGAAGTCCTAAAGCATATTGATGCTGACTTTCTTGTGGCATCATTGTACCCTCAGTGGATTGCCAATATTGTCCTACTACCGTAGAAAGACGAAAAAGTTCACATGTGCGCAGATTATAGAGATCTAAATAAAGCTAGTCCAAAAGATGATTTTCCATTTCCGCACATTGATATGTTAGTGGATAGCACAACAAAATTCAAAGTTTTCTCGTTCATGGACGGATTTTCCGGGTATAATCAAATAAGGATGGCTCCTGAGGACATGAAAAAAAAAACGTTTATCATACCCTGGGGAACATTCTGTTACAGAGTGATGCCCTTCGGGTTGAAGAACGCTGGTGCAACGTACCAGAGGGGCATGTAGAAGATTTGTTGAAGTTATTTCAGTGTTTGAGGAAGTATCGTCTCCGCTTGAATCCAAATAGATGTACCTTCGGTGTTCGGTCAGGGAAATTGTTAGGTTTCATTGTTAGCCAGAGAGGGATTAAATTTGACCATGATAAAGTCAAAGCAATTCAAGAAATGCCATAGTCGAGAATTGAAAAGCAAGTCAGAGGGTTCCTCGGGGGTTTGAATTATATATCCAGATTCATTTCCCACATGACTGCAACGTGTGAACCGATCTTTAAGTTGTTAAAGAAAGATAAAGGTTGTGTGTGGACAGATGACTACCAAAGGGCATTTGAAAGTATTAAAGAATGTCTGCTTGAACCTCCTATATTTCTCCCTCCTATTGAAGGAAGACCATTGATTATGTATCTGACAGTGTTAGATAATTCCATGGGCTGTATTCTAGGACAACAAGATGAAACAAGGAAGAAAGGATATGCCATTTATTATCTCAGTAAAAATTTTGCTGATTTTGAATCACAGTATTCCATGATGGAAAAGACATGATGTGTTCTGGCCTAGGCGACAAAATGTTTGTGGTAGTATATGTTGAATCACACTACTTGGTTGATCTCCAAAATGGATCCAATCAAGTACATTTTCAAAAAGCTTGCTCTTACTGGGAGAATTTCCCGCTGGCATATGCTGTTATCTGAATATGACATTGAATACCACACTCAAAAAGCTATTAAAAGCAGCATGTTAGAAGATTATCTTGCTCACCAACCAGTTGATGATTATCAGTCTGTGATGTATTATTTCCCCGATGAGGATGTGATGTTTCTGAAAGTGAAAGATTGTGATGAACCATTGCCTGATGAAAGTCCTGATCTTGAATCTCGCAGGAGCATGATATTTGATGGAGCTGTGAATGCTTATGGTAAAGGAATTGGTGTTGTTATTTTCACTCCACAGGGATCACACATTCCTTTTACTGCAAGGTTGACATTTGATTGTACTAATAATATGGCAGAATACGAGGCTTGCATCTTGGGTCTCGAGGAAGCTATTGATCTCAGAATTAAAATTCTAGATGTGTATGGCGATTCAGCTTTGGTAATAAATCAGATTAAAGGAGAGTGGGATACTCGTCACCCCGACTTGATCCCTTATAAAGATTATGCTAGAAGATTGTTACCCTTCTTTAATAAAGTTGAATTCCATCACATCCCCAAAGACGAAAATCAAATGGTGGATGCTCTGGCAACTCTGGTTTCTATGTATCAAGTGAATACTTGGAATGATATACCTCGAATTATAGTTCGGCAACTGGGTAGGCCCGCTCATGTGTTTAAATAGAAGAGGTAGAAGATGAGAAAGCTTCGTATTACGATATCAAGCATTTTCTCCAGACTCAAGAATACCCGATTGGTGCTTCGAATAAAGATAGAAAGACATTGAGAAGATTGGCTGACAGTTTCTTCCTCAGTGAAAATGTGTTGTACAAGAGAAATTATGACATGGTCTTGCTCAGATGCGTGGATAGACACGAAGCAGACATGTTGATGCATGAGGTTCATGAAGTTTCATTTGGCACTCATGCCAATGGACATTCGATGGCTAAAAAATGCTAAGGGCAGGTTACTATTGGATGACAATGGAATCTAACTGTTACAGATTTGCAAAGAAGTGTCATAAATGCCAGATTTATGCGGATAAGATTCATGTCCCTATGACACTTCTAAATGTTATTTCTTCCCCGTGGCCTTTCTCTATGTGGGGTATTGACATGGTTGGAATGATAGAACCCAAAGATTTGAATGGACACCGTTTTATCTTGGTAGCAATTGATTACTTCACCAAATGGGTGGAAGCTGCTTCATATGCTAATGTTACTAAGTAGGAGGTAGTGCACTTCATTAAGAATAATCTTATATGTCGGTATGGTGTGCCAAGCAGAATCATCACTGACAATGGCTCGAATCTGAACAAAAACATGATGATCAAACTTTGTGAAGAATACAAGATTGTCCAGCACAATTCATCTTTGTACAGGCCGAAGATGAATGGGGCTGTTGAAGCTGCTAATAAGAATATCAAGAACATCATCCAGAAGATGGTTTTTACTTATAAGGATTGGCATGAGATGCTCCCTTTTAATTTGAATGGGAATCTTACATACGTCTGCACTTCAACAAGGGAAACCTTATTCTCTCTTGTGTATGGTATGGAAGCATTGCTCCCCGTTGAGGTTAAGATTATGGAAACCAGATTGTCAGAGGCTGAATGGGTCCAGAGCAGGTTTGACCAATTGAATTTGACCGAAGAGAAGAGAATGACGACATTGTTTCATGGGCAGTTATATCAGAAGAGAATGAAGAAACCTTTTTATAAGAAGGCAAACCTCGTGAATTCAGAGAAGGTGACCTCGTGCTCAGAAAGATCATGTCTTTTAACGCTGATTCTAGGGGCAAGTGGACTCCCAATTTTGAAGGCCCATATGTTGTCAAGAAATCCTTCTCTGGCGGTGCATTAATTCTTGAAACTATGGATGGCGAGGAGTTCCCACGTCCCATGAATTCTAATGCAGTCAAGAAATACATCTCCTAAAGAAATAAAAGAACATCTCGCTAAGTTGAAAACCCGAAAGGGAGGCTTAGGAAAAAAGAAGTGTCTTGATAGGGCCGAAAACCTGAAAGGGTGGTCTAGGCAAATATTAGAGACATAAACAGAATAAAATTTCCTGCTAAGTTGAAAACCCGAAAGGGTAGCTTAGGAAAAAGTTAGGGACTTTCTTGGCAAGTAACTACATCAGACGAGACTTGATCATTGAAGCAACAATCTTCTTGGATCCTCACCATACTTCAACGGAAGCTGCTGCTCAGAATTTCAAAGTTGTTAGAGGGAAAAGTGGTCATTGTATCTCAATGTATCTTTTCCATTATATATTACAATTTTCCGAACTTCGTAATCATCCGCAGAGTCTCGCCATTCGCAGACTACCGTTCTATCAATAAAATTTGAGCTTTTACCCAATTCTTTGTATTTCTAATTTTTATTCAGCTTACAAAGACTCTATTTATTATTGATAATAATTTTCAAAGAAAAAATATTAAGTGACAAAATTATTTTTAAAAAAGAATTTACAACTTACTTTTACTTTAGATTTTGTGATTCAAGTGGAAAACAAAAGTGTTGATCCCAGGAATGGATGAACTCCAATAATTTTGGGAAGTTTTGTTTCACCCGGGAAGGTTTTCTCAGGTCATTTTCGCTAGTATGCGTGTGATTTTTATATATTGAAGACGATACCAATTGGCGTAAGGTGCAGTATTGGGTTTGTGATCCCAGTGTCCCCAGTCAAGTTTTGGTTCAATTTTTTTTATTTTTGGGTTTGCATGGTCTGAGGCCTCTATTCCCTAGCGAAGTCTTCCCTCATATGACGAAAGTTCTTGTTCCCTTGGTGTGCTGAGACAGAACTATTTGCAAAATGTCGCTCTTTCTGCAGTATTGGCATTATTGTTGGTATTTATTTCCCAAGCAACTAGACCAGGGCAGTATATTTTCTAAGAAGTGTTGAGATAGTTGTCAACCCTTTGGGTTTTCACCCGCCAAGTGCTAGGTTTGATTTAAAATCCCCATGAGTTTGACCTCTTTCTATAAGTTGACTTCTTGATTCCCCGTGAAGGCTATCCCAGGGCATCTTTTGTTGGAACAAGTTTGCATGATATGAAGACTCAATCCAAGATTCCCTAGTGAAGGCTTCACTATTTGATAGAAGTCTTTTCTCCCCGTGCATGCTGAGATTTGACTCATTTACGAAGCATCTCCCTTTCGGCAATACTTGCATTTTATTTGATTGCCCGATAATCAGGCAAGGGCAATGTTTTATTTAAGAAGTGTTGAGGCATTTGTCAGTTTTTTGGGTTTTCACCCGCCAAGTGCTGGGTTTGATTTAAAATCCCCATAAGATTGATTTCTTGCTGTAATATTTGACTTCTTAACTCCCCAAGTTGTTATCCCCACGAGGTTTCATACTTTTTCCCCAAAGAAGTTGGTGTAATAATTACTCTCAATGTTGAAGAACGTATCTTGGTTTCCCCTCTTCGATGTGGTGATTTGCCTCCCCAATAAAGTCAGCACGAGGTCCCTAGTTGATGTCTCGATGATAAGGCACTATCTCCCCTAGTGAAGTCTGTATGATATTTCCCCAATGAAGTCAGCACGAGATCCTCAATTGATGTTTTGCCGATATGGTTTCCATCTGCCTTATTTGAAATCAGTATTGCAATCCCCAGTTGAAGTGAAGACCGTGAAAACATTTGTTTCCCCATTGAAGTCTGAGTGCTATTCCTCGGTGAAGCTTAGAGAAGGATGTTATATCCTTGTATTTGTACTGTTTTATCGCTATGATTTGTTTACTTCCAGATTATGTTCTTTCCCAGTGAAGTTAAGCCGCGAAATAGGATTTTGTTTCCTCGTTTGATGCTTATTTTCTTATGGAATGTTCATCTTGGATGTGATTTAGCCAAGTGTTGATTGTGCTCGAGATGGTTTTACCTGGTTACTCCCAGTGTATATGTCTGTTTTGTCAGCATATACATGACAACACTCATACATTCATACATACATCATGCATAATTAAATTTAGCAAATCATTGCTCATTCACATTTGTTAATATTTTGTTGACATATTGCCCTGTTTTGTAGAGTTGTGTTTTCCTCTCTCCAATAGAGTGTCAGCCTTAAGCATATAGTGTATATTATTTCAATTTCCCCACTGAGTTATCCCTCGTGGAAGATTTTTGCTTTAGCCTTCCTTTACAACTCTTTGTCTGGATAAATTGGGTTTCCCTCTTGATTTTATTTCTCAAAGGATGTATTTTTGTTGACTGTTTCACTCTAGTTTATTTCTGGTTTGAATTTTTGTTTCCCAACAATATTATTACTTTTGATTTCTGCAAGCTTCGAGCATTGGTTTGAGAATGTTCATTTATTTTGCACGAGAAGACTTTATCTCCTCAGCAGGAATATATCGACATTTCCCTAGGAAGTCATGATTCATTTCCCAGGAAGTCATGATTCATTCCCTAGGAAGTCATGATTCATTCCCCAAGAAGCCCTATTGCTTTCCCCAGGAGCTCATTTTTACAATCCTTCCTATAACATCAAGTAGCAGGTCTCTTTATTTGAGCAACCTGTACTTCCCCGTAAAAAGTCGATGTTACTTTTTTGCTATCTTCTCTATGAGTGGATAGTTTGCAATTTGTTGTCAAATTACTCCAGTGGATGGCAAGTATTTCAATATTGCAGAGATAGTTCATTGTGAAATATTTTCAAGTTGTAGTCTCTTTATTTGAGACAGCTTATATATTACCCTTTCTAGGCAGAGTGCCTCGGTTAAAGAAGAAGTTGAGACCCTTTCTAGGCAAAATGCACTGATTTTGGGGAAACTTGATATTTTCTCTCTACCTTCAATCAAAGTTGGTAGTGCACTATCAATGAACATTGGTGATTATTATATTTTTGCTACCTTCGGTGAATGTTGGTAGTTCACCTTCAGTGAACGTCGGTGCTATGATATTTCTTTTCTCTCTACCTTCAGTGAAAGTTGGTAGTTCACCATCAGTGAACGTTGGTGACTGTTATCTTTTTGCTACCTTTAGTGAACGTTGGTAGTTCACTGTCAGTGAACGTTGGTGCTATGATATTTCTTTTCTCTCTACCTTCAATGAAAGTTGGTAGTTCACCATCAGTGAATGTTGGTGATTGTTTTCTTTTTGCTACCTTCAGTGAATGTTGGTAGTTCACCGTCAGTGAACGTCGGCACTATGATATTTCTTTTCTCTCTACCTTCAGTGAAAGTTGGTAGTTCACCATCAGTGAATGTTGGTGATTGTTATCTTTTTTTACCTTTAGTGAACGTTGGTAGTTGTGATCGGTGGATCTGGAACTGACTGTTTAACGCTGGTTCGCGAAATGTCGCGGAAGCAAGAGTCGCCACCGTCTTTTATTTTCTCCAATTGGAAAGGACAAAAGCACAGAAAAATTCCTTTAAAGAGATTGCTCTCGGTTCGGGAGGTAGGTTATAGAAAGGGAAGGTGTTAGCACCCTTTCTATCCATGGTTATCCATGGGCTCTTAGATACTTGCTCATTGTGTTTTCAAAATTGTTTGTTTGCTTTTCAATGTGGGTTTAAAAGTTTCTTTGAAAAATTCCAGATCGACTCATACGTCAGAGTGTTTGAAAAGTTTGCTTTGAAAGCTTTTGAAAAGTGTCAGTGTGAAAAGTCTTTTGAGTTTGTTTTGAGATTAGAGCAAGTATCCTTGAGAACCTACCTACCCTAAGGAATTCGTCTGTGTAGATGTCCTTTAAAGTAGTGCCATCCCACCATTGAGAGGTAGGTAGCACCACCGTTGGAGGTGTTCGGGTCAATTCGATTTTAGGGACATGGTGATCACCAGAGCAATGGGAAGACACCTTAGAAGCTACCCTCATGCCAGGTTCCCGGATCATGAGGACTTACTAAGACATCCTCTACTCGACGATCACCTTTCGAGGCAAGGCAACAGTGAGGCGTACCCTAGGGGTGGTGTGTGCGAACCGTGTGTCATGTTTCAGTTATTTGTCTGGTCATGTTTGTCGTGATCTACGCTTGATTTTAATTTGTCCATTCATTCTTGCATGCATATTTGTTAACAGTTAAATATTTTGCGAGGAAATAAATCTAAGGCTATTACAAAGGCGCGGGTCCACATCGCCAAAATTAAACCGGACCCGATTTAGCGGAAAATAAATAATGCGAAGAAATAAAGTGCGAAAAGTAAAATTACATGGCTTAGGGACAATTACATAATTACAATGAACGATAAAAATAAATCATGCGAAATTAAATGATTAAACAATGGGCGTTGGACCCTTTTGCAAAAAATTAAAAGTTAATGAGAATTAATAAATTAAATGATTAAATGCTTTTTTTTGGTATTTTGTGTTTTTTAGATTTAAAAGAAAAAAAGGAAAAATTAATTAAAATTAACATGCTAAACCCTAGTTCTAATATTTTTTCAGTTTATTATGAAAGATTTAAATTAAAACCTAAATTAAACTCTAAATTAACTTATGTACAATTTTTAATTTATGAAAATAAAATAATAAATAAATAATATTGTTATTCTGAAAAAAAGGAAAAATTAAAAAAAAGAAATAAAAAGTTATTTAAACCTAAATTCTATTTTTTTGGATTTTTATAAAAAGATTAACACTATAACCTAATTAAACTAAATATTTACAAGCATTTGTTTATTGATGAAAATAATTACAATAAAATAAATATTATATATTTTTTTATATTTTTTTGATTTTTGTGTGTTTTTATATTTTGTAGAAAAATAAATTAATTATGTTAAAACAATAAAATAAAAAAAATAACAAAAATAAGAGTAAGAAGAAAAATAATAAAATGCAAACCAAGGTGGGGTGTAGCCCCAATTTGTGAGGTCAGGCCCAGAAAATCAGGCCCATTTGATTTGGAATTCGTTTGACTTTCCTAATCATGTGCCAACGCGTTGACCTGCTGTATGTTGCGCCTGGAATATTGGCCATTGATCTGATCATCTTGGACGCGTGGATGGCCATGCTTTGAGTGTGCATGATGAGTCTTAAGATGGTGCCTGCATGAGAATATGCGTTGAAAAATAATAGTGAAATTTTGCCAGACCTGGGACTTGAACCCAGGTCTTGAGGGTTAACGCGTTGGTAGCTTGCCAGCTGAGCTGTATGAATCAATTGATATATTATGATAAACAAAATAATAAAAAGCAAAAACAACGCGTGGTCATTAAAACGCGCGCAATTTCAAAATAGACGAATCATTGGCTGCCACGACCTCTTCTTCTTCACCACCCCTGCAAAATAGAACACAGAGGCAACGGTTTTAGAAACGTTGCATTAGGGGGGATTCAAGAAAATAGCGAATAGCCCTCCTTGATACATAAATCCATCGCGAGGTATGTGTTTGCTTCGTCTTAACCTGCTTAACTCAACCATGATACTCACGAGTCCTGATTTTTCCTCTATACAAAATCCCCAATTTCAAAGACCTGTAACCCGTTTCAAGGCGTTTGGCTTGTTGTTTTTGATTGAGAAACGTTTAGGGATGTCTCAGGATGCTAATGGAACAAAAATTAAAGCTTGAATCGACCTAAAAGCTAGTTTTCAGTCTTGAGTTTTTTGTGAAAAATTTCAATATGGCAAATGTTCTTGGGGCGCAGCTTTTAGTCTAAGATCATTAGGGTTGTGATGCTGAGTATGTATAGAGGCTTTTAGGTCAAGAAAGTTGTACAAAATCTCATGCATTGATGATTTCACATATTTGATTTTGGAAAATCTTTTTCATATCTTTTTTCATGTTGTTTTTGCTCAATCATGATCCAATCACACCAAAACTTGCCATAATCAATCAAGCACGAAATATTGACATTATAATGTGCATAAAAAGATTTTTTAGGTTAGGTTTATATTTTTCATGTATTAAAATGATTTAAATGAATATAAATTAATATAAATTCAAATAAATAATTAAAAAATATGAAAATACTTCCCTTTGGGCCTAATGGTCGTGCATAGGCTTGGCATGAAGAATCTTGGAATAAAAATGGGCCCATTTGCATTTTTGGGCCTTTTGCATCAATGTTGACTTTTCAAAATTCCTAAAAATTTCCCAACTTCCACAAGGCATAACTTGGTCAATTTTTAAGCTTTTCACATGTTCTTGGACATTTTGGAAAGGTCGTTGAGTCCTTTAACCAATGCCTTTGGTCCCATGTCATTTTGATTTACCAATATCAAGTTATGGCCTTTGACTTAAAGTCACTTTTTGTTGACTTTTGAAAATGACCTATAATGTTGAAATTGATAACTTTTTGTGAGAGCATTTCTTGGACTTGGAACATGAAGATGAATTGTAGGAAATGTCTTTCTCTTAAAAATGAGCTTTGGATGGAATTTTTCTGATAATCCATGTGAAAGTTATGCCCTGGTCAATTTCAGTTGACTTTTTCAGCTGTCCAAATATAGCAACTTTTGCATCTTTGGTGATTTCTGAGCCAAATTTTGAGAATCATGATCAAGCATTGATCAAATGATGTTTGTGGCTTCAAAATGATATGTTGACCAAAAATTTGAACTTTTGACTGCCAAATGACCATTTTGCCCCTACAGTTGACTGTAGTGCAATCTAGGGTTTTGACTGTGCAATTTTGAGCTGAATGCCTTGAAACTTGATATGAGGATGCTTGACCATCTTTGTAGGCATATGGGACTTGATTGGGCCTTTGAAAAGTTCATTTGCTTGACCAGAACTCAAACCCTAGTTTTGACTGTATAGGAGACAGTTGAGCTGCACAACCCTTGGGGAGTTTTGTGACCTTGACTTGACAAATCTTGATGAATATGGGAGGGCAAATTTTGGGGTACAACAGTTGCCCCTGTTCAATCTTCTTAGACCTGAGGATGCAGATTGGCTGACATGCTTTTCGTAATCCGAGGGTAGAAGATGATTGGACACTAGAGTGCCCAGAAATTTGCGCTCACATAGTAGCAGTGATGATGGGGGAATGGGCTTATAGATGCCATTTGGAGATTGCTGGATAGGATGATGGGCTTATAGATGCCATCTGGATGTTGATCGGGTAAGAGATTCCTTCGCTGGAACCTGCATACCTGCAAAAGAAAAATGAGTACCTGACACGCTGCAGGAGCTGGTTTTCAGATGCTTGGTATAGATGTGTCCTGACTGGTTACAGGAGCTGAGTCTGGAGCTTCAAACGCTGATGAATGAACCAGGGATGGTTACTGCCTTAGCGTGAATGGTAAGAGAACCTTGGATGATTTTAATTTCAACAACGCTCGTTGAGAAAAATCTTGGCGAGAATTACCATCTTCGTAGTGTCAGGAAGAGAACCAAAGGACATTATAATCTCAAAGGGAGTCACCTCACTCGCCGTTGGAGAGGGAACTATAGGAAATTATAATCTGAAAGGAAATATCACCTCACTCGCCGTCGGAGAGGGAAACATCTTGAAAGGGAATTACCACCTCACTCGCCGTTGGAGAGGGGACCATAAGAGAATATCACCTCACGCTTATGCCGGAGAGGGAAACATCTGAAGAAGGAATTACCACCTCACACGCCGTTGGAGAGGGGACCATAAGAGAATATCACCTCACGCTCATGCCGGAGAGGGAAACATCTGAAGAAGGAATTACCACCTCACACGCCGTTGGAGAGGGAACCATAAGAGAATATCACCTCACGCTCATGCCGGAGAGGGAAACATCTGAAGAAGGAATTACCACCTCACACGCCGTTGGAGAGGGGACCATAAGAGAATATCACCTCACGCTCATGCCGGAGAGGGAAACATCTGAAGAAGGAATTACCACCTCACACGCCGTTGGAGAGGGGACCATAAGAGAATATCACCTCACGCTCATGCCGGAGAGGGGAACATCTGAAGAAGGAATTACCACCTCACACGCCGTTGGAGAGGGGACCATAAGAGAATATCACCTCACGCTCATGCCGGAGAGGGGAACATCTGAAGAAGGAATTACCACCTCACACGCCGTTGGAGAGGGGACCATAAGAGAATATCACCTCACGCTCATGCCGGAGAGGGGAACATCTGAAGAAGGAATTACCACCTCACACGCCGTTGGAGAGGGGACCATAAGAGAACTTCTACTGAGTCTTTATCAGAAAAATCTGTTTAGAGTCGATTTAACTGGACTAGAGAAGTCCTTGAAATATGTTTGAGAATTTCAACTGCATCTTTCCTGAAAGGTAAAGGTCAGTTATATGCAATGCATGATATGGATCAAGCGATGATGTTCTCAATATGGATGCGATTTATATGATGCGTACATGCATGCTGTAACGATGTATGTGATGATTCATGTATGTTTTTTTTTTTTTTTTCTAGGAAAATAAATCCTTGACGGGTGCCGGGAAGTCATATCCTGGGCTGATGTTGAGGAAGAGATTTTGCTTCCGCTGTGGATGATTCGTTGCAAGAATACCGGTAGGAGGAGATAACCCCGTTGAGGAGTGAAATAATTCTGCGGGAGAAAAGATACTCTAGCGATCATGCTGGGGAGTGCTACTCTGTGGGGATAGCGATGCTTTGCTGAGTTGATGAAGATACCTCCGCTGGGGATACCGTTGATGAGTTATGCTGGGGATATCCTTGTTGTGCTGGAAGTGTTGATAGACTTCGCTGGGGGTAGGAAGATACTTTGCCGAGGACGCTCTTTCCGTGGCTTTTGGCTGAGGATAACCCAGTTATATCCTGTTACGGAAATAACTCTTTAAATCAAGCCGGGATGACGCGTTCGTGCTCTGCGAGGGGTAAGCTTCCAGAATCTACTGGGGATAAGCTTATTGCTTGGGGATATGACTTCCAATTTTATTGGTGAAGCTGGATTGGACTCTTCTGGGGAGTTTGATATGCTGGGGAAGTGATTCTGTTGAATATTGAGATACCGCCGGGGGAACAATCTTTAGATCAAGACTGCCGGGGATGCTTGTTAAGAATGCGTGCTGCTGGGGAATTTAAGATACTCGGTCGTGTTCTTTGGCTGAACCTACCTTGGTGCCTTGGAGGATAGAACAATTAGACTGCTCAGACAACTCTTTATTGCCCCTGTTTCTAGTGTCACCTGCAATTAATTCCTTTGTTTCGTATGCAAATATTTATGAGTTAGCAAATTATTGTCAATGCATACATCACAAATTGAACCTTGGACGTTCTTCGCAAAACAAAACAGAAAAAGAAAGACACTTGGGCACGTTTAACTGGAAATCTATTTTTATTGATTTTTGAATGGCCTGAATAGGCGTTTTGTACACAAGAGGCTGACGTCCTAGTAAGAGGTACGTCGCCGATCAAAAGAATTTATACAAGTTTTGTACAAATGAAAATAAAACAGCTGTGTGAAAGATGAATGATCCACTGGGTTTCAACTCTGCTATTGCCTTTATAACTCCGAGCGTCTCATCACTTGATGACCTTAGTTGAAGGTGAAGCTGACTGATCGATGCCGTCTGAACTTGATGTAGATACCGGATTCTGGATGCAAAGTGATCAATGTGACATAGTTTTACGCTTTATCCCTAATTTTTGCCTGGACCGCCCTTTCGGGTTTTCAGTCCACCGGGATACCCATTTTTGCCCAAGCCGCCTTTTCAGGTTTTCGACTTGCCGGGTGTACAGATTTTTTCATTTTCATCCCTACATTTTGCCCGAACCCTTTTGGTTCGACGGGAAGCCCTAATTTTTGCCTAGGCATGTCAGCCTAGCGGGTCTTTTTTCATGCGTAGTATTTTTTAACTATGTCTGCATTGGCGGGGTGAGGAAGGTCGTCACCGTCCATGTTGGTTAAGATCATTGCTCCTCCTGAGAACACATGCTTAACCACAAATGGCCCTTCATACGTAGGGGTCCATTTGCCCCTTGGATCACTCTGAGGAAGGATGATTCTCTTGATAACCAGATCCCCAACTTGATATTCCTGTGGTCTGACCTTTTTGTTAAATGCCCTGATCATCCGTTTCTGATACGTCTGACCATGACAGATAGCAGCGAGTCTCTTTTCGTCAATGAGGTTGAGTTGATCAAGTCGTGTCTGGATCCAATCATCTTCGCTCAGATTTGCATCCTTCATTATCCGGAGAGAGGGAATTTGCACTTCAATTGGCAAGACTGCCTCCATGCCATAAACCAGAGAGAAGGGAGTTGCCCCGGTTGACGTCCTAGCTGAGGTACGGTACCCATGCAGAGCGAACGGTAACATCTCGTGCCAATCTTTGTAAGTTACTGTCATTTTCTGCACGATCTTCTTGATGTTCTTATTTGCTGCTTCTACAGCCCCATTCATCTTCGGTCTGTAAGGAGAAGAATTGTGGTGCTGTATCTTGAACTGTTCGCAAAGCTCAGCAATCATCTTGTTGTTCAGATTGGTACCGTTGTCTGTAATAATCCGCTCAGGGACGCCGTACCGACAAATCAGATTGTGCCGAATAAACCGTGCCACAACAGTCTTGGTTACTGTAGCATAGGATGCTGCCTCAACCCACTTTGTAAAATAATCGATCGCCACTAGGATGAAGCGATGTCCATTGGATGCCGTAGGTTTTATCTCGCCGATCATGTCTATACCCCACATTGCAAACGGCCAAGGCGCAGTCAGAACATTCAGGGGAACCGGAGGAACATGCACCTTGTCTGCATAGATCTGGCACTTGTGGCATGTTCTGGAGTGTTGGTAACAGTCAGCTTCCATTGTGGACCAATAATATCCTGCCCGTAGGATCTTTTTAGCCATAGTGTGCCCACTGGAATGCGTACCAAAGGTCCCTTCATGTAGCTCTTCCATGATTCGTTCTGCTTCAGTTTTGTCTACACAACGCAGTAAAGTCGAATCATGGTTTCTTTTGTACAGGATGCCGTTGCTTAGGAAGAACTTGGCTGCGAACCTCCTCAGGAATTTCTTATCGTTGACAGAAGCACCTTCAGGGTATTCCTGAGCTTCCAGATATCTCTTCACTTCGTAGTACCAAGGCTTCTCAGTCACCAATTCAGTTTCGAGATCACAACAGTATGCCGGTTCGTCCAGTTTCCAGATGATGATCTGGGGAGCCTCATTGTCCCATTTAACCTTGAACATCGAAGACATTGTAGCTAACGCGTCCGCTAACTGATTCTCTTCTCTTGGAAAGTGCTCAAAGGTTATCTCTGTGAAGTGGGGAATCAGGGTCAACACACATTCTCTGTAAGGAATCAAGTTTGGATGTTTCGTATCCCACTCTCCTTTGATCTGATTGATCACAAGAGCGGAATCTCCGAAAACACTTAGGAATTTGATCCTTAGGTCGATCGCAGCTTGAAGACCCATGATACACGCCTCATACTCCGCCATGTTGTTGGTGCAGTTGAAACACAGTCGGGCAGTGAGTGGAGTATGAGTACCTTGAGGGGATATGATGATGGCGCCGATACCATTTCCCAAAGCATTGGAAGCTCCGTCAAAGTGCATAGACCATCGGGATCCTGGTTCAGGTCCTTCATCCGGTCCAGGTACTTCACAATCAGTTACAATCATGATACTTTCATCCGGAAACTCGAAGTTCATTGATTGGTAGTCATCTACAGCTTGTTGAGCTAAGTGGTCTGCCAGTACACTCCCCTTGATGGCTTTCTGGGTTGTATACTGAATGTCGTATTCCGTCAAGATCATTTGCCATCTTGCGATTCTTCCAGACAGAGCAGGCTTTTCGAATATGTACTTTATAGGATCCATTTTTGAGATCAATAAGGTAGTGTGAGTCAGCATATACTGTCTCAGCCGGCGAGCAGCCCATACCAAAGCGCAGCAAGTTTTCTCAAGCAGTGAGTATCGGGTCTCACAGTCGGTAAACTTTTTGCTAAGGTAATAAATGGCATGCTCTTTTCGGCCAGACTCGTCATGCTGCCCCAGCACACACCCCATTGAGTTGTCCAGCACTGTCAGATATAATATTAGAGGTCTCCCTTCAACCGGTGGCATAAGGATGGGTGGTTCTTGGAGGTACTCTTTGATTTTGTCGAAAGCAAACTGACATTCATCGTTCCAACGTACTACCTGATCTTTCTTCAGCAGCTTGAAGATTGGCTCACAGGTAGCAGTCAAATGAGATATGAATCGAGCGATGTAATTCAGGCGTCCTAAAAAGCCTCTGACTTCCTTCTCTGTCTTGGGAACTGGCATCTCTTGAATAGCTTTGACCTTAGCAGGGTCCACTTGAATACCTTTATCACTGACCACGAAGCCTAGCAACTTCCCAGATCTTACCCCGAATGTGCACTTGTTCGGGTTCAATCTCAGCTTGTACAGTTTCAACCGGTCAAACAACTTCTGCAGATGATCTAGATGCTCTTCCTCAGTCTGGGACCTAGCGATCATGTCGTCCACATACACTTCGATCTCATGATGGATCATATCATGAAATAAGGCAACCATGGCACGCTGGTAGGTTGCCCCAGCATTCTTTAACCCGAACGGCATGACCTTGTAACAGAAGGTGCCCCACTGAGTGACAAATGTAGTCTTTTCCATGTCTTCAGGTGCCATCTTGATCTGATTGTAGCCTGAAAAGCCATCCATGAAAGAGAATACTTTGTGTTGGGCTGTATTATCCACGAGGACATCAATGTGAGGTAAGGGGAAGTCATCCTTGGGGCTGGCCCTGTTCAGATCCCTGTAATCGACACACATTCTGACCTTACCGTCCTTTTTAGGTACCGGCACCACATTAGCAACCCACTGAGGGTAAGAAGTCACTGCAAGGAAACCGGCATCAAACTGTTTCATGACCTCGGCTTTAATCTTCTCTGACATCTCTGGACGCATCCGACGGACCTTTTGTTTAACTGGGGGGCAGTCTTCCTTAGTCGGCAAATGATGGACGACAATATCAGTATCCAACCCTGGCATGTCTTCGTAGGACCAGGCAAATATCTCCATATAGTCATGCAGCATCTTGGTTAACCGTTGCTTCACGCTGAGCTCTAGGTTAGCACCAATCTTTACCTCTTTTCTATCTGCCTCAGTACCCAAGTTTATGGTCTCCACTGGCTCTTCATGGGGTTGAATTGCCCGCTCTTCCTGAAGCAACAGTCTTGCAAGCTCGCCAGGCACTTCGCAATCATCTTCACCTTCGTCTTCGGCTAAGTTGATCGGATTTTCGAAGTCATAATTGGCATTAGCAGAGCTGTTATCAGTGAGATCCAGAGTGGATTGGAACCTGTATGAGTGAGTGTGTGTGTAAATACAGCTGTTTTGAAAATTATGTAAAGGAAGGGAAAGATAGAAAAGGAACACAATATTTGCAATGCGAAAAGTCCAAGATTTTCATTCATGATGTATAAAATGACAGTTTGTATGCCCTCACAAATAGAACCACGGTGCCTCGGGTAAGACACCGGGCCATAGAGTTTATCATTGTTTATTACAAAATAACAAAACAAAGAAATTTATTACTTAGTGACCAAAGAAACATGGAGGTTGTCCTTTGCGCTCCAATTGTTGGGTCCACCATCAGTTGCCGGGTAAATCCAGCTATCGAACTCAGCTTCATCCACTTCCTCTTCATCACCAATAGCATTAACTCCATGAGCCGGCAGGGGAGCTGTCACCACATTAGGTTTGTCAGATGCCTCGAACTGTACCTCCTTAGCGTCAATGAGGTCCTGCAGCTTGTTCCTTAGTGCCCAACAGTCATCAGTGGCATGCCCCGGACTGTCTGAATGGTAAGCACAACGGGCATTCGGGTTGTACTTAGGAGAGGTAGTGTTTGAGAACTTTGGCGCCTCCTTAACAGTCACCAAATTGGTGGATAGTAACTGTGGCAGGATTTGCGATAGGGTCATGCTTAACCTGGTAAATTCTCTCCGGGGTCTATCAGCCCTTTGAGGATTGTTTGGCCGGGGGGCGGCAGCAGGCTTAGCGATCATTACCGCGCTGACAGATTGGCGGCGATCAGGTCTTTCTGATTTCCTGGAGCCATACACGGCACTAGACTCCTTTTTGAAGGGTTTCTTCTCTGCACTAGATGATGCACCCTTTGCAATCTTCCCAGATTTCAGCCCAGCTTCGATTCTCTCTCCAGTCAAGATTAAATCAGTGAAACCAGCAGAAGAATTCCCAATGAGATGGTTAAAGAATGGCCCAGATAGGGTCCCCAAGAACATGTCAACCAACTCCCGATCAGTCAATGGTGGCTGCACCCTGCCAGCCAGGTCTCTCCACTTCTGCGCGTACTCTTTAAAACCTTCGCTTACGCCCAACGACATACCCTGGAGTTGGGTACGCGTGGGGGCAAGGTCGGCATTATACTGATACTGCTTGTAGAAAGCAGTAGCCAGCTCCTCCCAGTTACGAACTTTGGTCCCATCCAGCTGATAGAACCATTCGAGATGAGTCCCTGAAAGACTCTCCTGGAAGAAGTGGATCCATAGATTCTTGTCCGCAGAGTACGGCTGAATCTTTCGAACATAGGACCTCAAATGCAGCTTGGGACAGGATGCCCCGTCATACTTGGAAAAGGTTGGAGCTTTGAACTTGTGCGGGATAATTACACCAGTCGACAAACCCAGATCTCCGAAATCCAGCCCAGGTGCCTGTTGCACTTCCATAGCCTTCAACCTGTCTTCCAGTTGTTTGTACCTGTTGTCTTCAGGAGGATATTGCTCTTCATCAAAATCTGTCTCGTTGTCAGAGACTTCTGGAGTAGGAAGCTTTACTTCTGCCTGAGAAGGACTCTTGCCAACAGAAGAAACAGCCTCTTCCTGGTGCAGAGTATTACCCAACCTTCGGCCCGTGTTGAATAGAACAGTTCTTCTTTTCTTCTTCTTCTCCTTCTTCAGGAGCATAGTCTTCAGTTCCTCTTGGCCTTTAGCTAGACCCATGATTAGCTCTTGAAACTGCGCATTCTGCGCCTGGAGAGCCTGGATTGATGTTTCTGTCGATTCGGATCCGGGATTCATGATGCTGAAATAAACAGCGAAGAACTGTAAGCAACCTGAAAAAGGGAAAAAACCTGCTATGCACATGATGTATGAAATGCGTATGCAATGCATTCAAGGGTTCGAAAGTTCAAATTCGTTGTAGACAAGAAAAGAACACACGTTATCATTAATGAAATCATTGTTTAATGCATCAAAGCCTCATGGGCAAAAGATACAAAAAATCAAGTCAATCCCAAAATACACTGCGCATCCTTTTCGGAGCTATGTAGGTGTTGAGATTCCTCTCCTCATGCAACAGGCGAGTGAGCTCCAGGACCTTCTTTTCACTGGCATGCAGACTAGTCTCCAGAGAATTCCTTTCCTCCTTAAGCTGGATCCAGCTCTTCTGCATCTCTTCCCAGGATGTGGGCATATCAGGGTGCTGAATAACATGAGACACTTCCCCTTCCAAGACAGGTTCTTTGATTACTGGGAGCATGTGAGGATAAGGCATCACTAACTTCTGGGAGCGGGCGCGTACCCACTTGAGATAAGGCTCCAAAGGGATGGAGTTCCTGTGCCCCAGTGTCTTGCTGTCTATCCTACTAGGCATCCTCCAGGCTCTGATAAATCTCTGACGAAGTCCTTGAGTATCACTGTCGAAGTCAAAAACTATGTCAGGAATCAACATGGCATGAGGACCGTCCCTCCGAGCATAACCAAACTGTCTCCAAGCCAGGCATGGGCTATAAGTAATACCTCCTCTGATTCCAAGTAAAGGAACATTAGGGTACTCCCCACAACGATCAATGATAGTGACATCTCCTCTGGATCTAGGACACCAATGTATATCTGCATGTGTAAGAGTCATCAACCGTTGTGACCATCTCAAACCCCGCTCATTCTTCAGGACTGATTGGGGAAGGTGCGAAATAAACCACCTTCCCAGGAGAGGAGTGCAACACATAAGGACACCTCTTTTTCTCATGGTTCGAGTGTAACATGAGTGAAGGATGTCCCCCAACAACGTAGGTATAGGATTCCGGGACATAAAGATCTGAACGGCACTGATATCAATGAGCTGATCTGGATTAGGGAACAATACCAAACCATAAACGAGGAGGGCTACCACTTCTTCAAAAGCTTGTAGGTCAAGGGAGTTCCAACATTCAAGAGCCTTCTCAAACAGAAACCTGGCTAAGAACCCTTTGATACCACTTCTGACTTCCCAATGTCCCTTGAGGTCAGATGACTGTAGGTGCAAGGCTTTAGCAATCTCTTCGAGCTTAGGTTCCTTTTCTGTACCGTTGAAAGGTAGCTGATCAAGGATAGGAATCTTCAGGAGCCGGGAGAACTCCTCCAATGTGGGTACCAACTGATAGTCCAAGAAGGTAAAGCAGTGATGCAGAGGATCGAAGAACTGGAACAGGACCTTTATCATATCTTCCTCAATGTTGGTGTTGACCAAGCTGATGAGGCTTCCATGCCTTTCACTGAACGAAGAGTTCTCGGGAATCCTGGATATAAGCTCCTTAAGCTGAGGAGGGATCCTTACAAGATTGACCTGAATTGTCTTTCTACGAACAGTTTCCATGTCCTACAAAACAAGAACAAAGATGAAAATTCGAACCCCTGAAATGGTTAGTCAATGCATATGATGCTGGATGATGTCATGATGCTATGATTAAACACACCACAGATATTTACAAAGACAAACATGTAGGGCAAACAAGGCACACAAGACAAACCCTTAAGGTTTAAGGCCAGCATGGGGTCTGGGTAGTACCCTCTTGAGTTGGTGGGTTCATACCTGTCCTAATCAAAGTAACCGGGTTCTAAGGTTCCCAATATCACGGGATTGCTTTCATTGTTCATCGTTTCGATTTAGCCACTGAACTGGCGACCGAAATATTCCAGGAAAGCAACCCTCAATTGAGCGTAGTATCGAGTATCAACCAACCTCGGACTGCACCAAAGTCAGTTATCTCACTACCCTAAAGAGGCCAAGATAGTTCAATTAAGGTTCCTAAGGTCTGTTGATGCTTCACGACACCACGCGGAGGCCCCGTACTCTCCTTGACTGAACTCAAGGGTTACCGGTACACACCAAAGTGCCACATCAACGTAGCAGACTGTTTCAACCGTGTCGGTATACCCCGCACAGTTCCCTCACAGCCTTGTTGCTACTTTCTAAGAAAGGTATCCCCCAGATCCGGGTTTAGGATCTATAGAACTCCCAAGCAACCCACAATTTAAAGCACACAAAGCAATACAATTGAAAACATAGTTATAAGCTAGCCCTAAGGTACACCTCACTTTATAAAGGGTCCCCAGCAGAGTCGCCAGTTCTGTGATCGGTGGATCTGGAACTGACTGTTTAACGCTGGTTCGCAAAATGTCGCGGAAGCAAGAGTCGCCACCGTCTTTTATTTTCTCCAATTGGAAAGGACAAAAGCACAGAAAAATTCCTTTAAAGAGATTGCTCTCGGTTCGGGAGGTAGGTTATAGAAAGGGAAGGTGTTAGCACCCTTTCTATCCATGGTTATCCATGGGCTCTTAGATACTTGCTCATTGTGTTTTCAAAATTGTTTGTTTGCTTTTCAATGTGGGTTTAAAAGTTTCTTTGAAAAATTCCAGATCGACTCATACGTCAGAGTGTTTGAAAAGTTTGCTTTGAAAGCTTTTGAAAAGTGTCAGTGTGAAAAGTCTTTTGAGTTTGTTTTGAGATTAGAGCAAGTATCCTTGAGAACCTACCTACCCTAAGGAATTCGTCTGTGTAGATGTCCTTTAAAGTAGTGCCATCCCACCATTGAGAGGTAGGTAGCACCACCGTTGGAGGTGTTCGGGTCAATTCGATTTTAGGGACATGGTGATCACCAGAGCAATGGGAAGACACCTTAGAAGCTACCCTCATGCCAGGTTCCCGGATCATGAGGACTTACTAAGACATCCTCTACTCGACGATCACCTTTCGAGGCAAGGCAACAGTGAGGCGTACCCTAGGGGTGGTGTGTGCGAACCGTGTGTCATGTTTCAGTTATTTGTCTGGTCATGTTTGTCGTGATCTACGCTTGATTTTAATTTGTCCATTCATTCTTGCATGCATATTTGTTAACAGTTAAATATTTTGCGAGGAAATAAATCTAAGGCTATTACAAAGGCGCGGGTCCACATCGCCAAAATTAAACCGGACCCGATTTAGCGGAAAATAAATAATGCGAAGAAATAAAGTGCGAAAAGTAAAATTACATGGCTTAGGGACAATTACATAATTACAATGAACGATAAAAATAAATCATGCGAAATTAAATGATTAAACAATGGGCGTTGGACCCTTTTGCAAAAAATTAAAAGTTAATGAGAATTAATAAATTAAATGATTAAATGCTTTTTTTTGGTATTTTGTGTTTTTTAGATTTAAAATAAAAAAAGGAAAAATTAATTAAAATTAACATGCTAAACCCTAGTTCTAATATTTTTTCAGTTTATTATGAAAGATTTAAATTAAAACCTAAATTAAACTCTAAATTAACTTATGTACAATTTTTAATTTATGAAAATAAAATAATAAATAAATAATATTGTTATTCTGAAAAAAAGGAAAAATTAAAAAAAAGAAATAAAAAGTTATTTAAACCTAAATTCTATTTTTTTGGATTTTTATAAAAAGATTAACACTATAACCTAATTAAACTAAATATTTACAAGCATTTGTTTATTGATGAAAATAATTACAATAAAATAAATATTATATATTTTTTTATATTTTTTTGATTTTTGTGTGTTTTTATATTTTGTAGAAAAATAAATTAATTATGTTAAAACAATAAAATAAAAAAAATAACAAAAATAAGAGTAAGAAGAAAAATAATAAAATGCAAACCAAGGTGGGGTGTAGCCCCAATTTGTGAGGTCAGGCCCAGAAAATCAGGCCCATTTGATTTGGAATTCGTTTGACTTTCCTAATCATGTGCCAACGCGTTGACCTGCTGTATGTTGCGCCTGGAATATTGGCCATTGATCTGATCATCTTGGACGCGTGGATGGCCATGCTTTGAGTGTGCATGATGAGTCTTAAGATGGTGCCTGCATGAGAATATGCGTTGAAAAATAATAGTGAAATTTTGCCAGACCTGGGACTTGAACCCAGGTCTTGAGGGTTAACGCGTTGGTAGCTTGCCAGCTGAGCTGTATGAATCAATTGATATATTATGATAAACAAAATAATAAAAAGCAAAAACAACGCGTGGTCATTAAAACGCGCGCAATTTCAAAATAGACGAATCATTGGCTGCCACGACCTCTTCTTCTTCACCACCCCTGCAAAATAGAACACAGAGGCAACGGTTTTAGAAACGTTGCATTAGGGGGGATTCAAGAAAATAGCGAATAGCCCTCCTTGATACATAAATCCATCGCGAGGTATGTGTTTGCTTCGTCTTAACCTGCTCAACTCAACCATGATACTCACGAGTCCTGATTTTTCCTCTATACAAAATCCCCAATTTCAAAGACCTGTAACCCGTTTCAAGGCGTTTGGCTTGTTGTTTTTGATTGAGAAACGTTTAGGGATGTCTCAGGATGCTAATGGAACAAAAATTAAAGCTTGAATCGACCTAAAAGCTAGTTTTCAGTCTTGAGTTTTTTGTGAAAAATTTCAATATGGCAAATGTTCTTGGGGCGCAGCTTTTAGTCTAAGATCATTAGGGTTGTGATGCTGAGTATGTATAGAGGCTTTTAGGTCAAGAAAGTTGTACAAAATCTCATGCATTGATGATTTCACATATTTGATTTTGGAAAATCTTTTTCATATCTTTTTTCATGTTGTTTTTGCTCAATCATGATCCAATCACACCAAAACTTGCCATAATCAATCAAGCACGAAATATTGACGTTATAATGTGCATAAAAAGATTTTTTAGGTTAGGTTTATATTTTTCATGTATTAAAATGATTTAAATGAATATAAATTAATATAAATTCAAATAAATAATTAAAAAATATGAAAATACTTCCCTTTGGGCCTAATGGTCGTGCATAGGCTTGGCATGAAGAATCTTGGAATAAAAATGGGCCCATTTGCATTTTTGGGCCTTTTGCATCAATGTTGACTTTTCAAAATTCCTAAATATTTCCCAACTTCCACAAGGCATAACTTGGTCAATTTTTAAGCTTTTCACATGTTCTTGGACATTTTGGAAAGGTCTTTGAGTCCTTTAACCAATGCCTTTGGTCCCATGTCATTTTGATTTACCAATATCAAGTTATGGCCTTTGACTTAAAGTCACTTTTTGTTGACTTTTGAAAATGACCTATAATGTTGAAATTGATAACTTTTTGTGAGAGCATTTCTTGGACTTGGAACATGAAGATGAATTGTAGGAAATGTCTTTCTCTTCAAAATGAGCTTTGGATGGAATTTTTCTGATAATACATGTGAAAGTTATGCCCTGGTCAATTTCAGTTGACTTTTTCAGCTGTCCAAATATAGCAACTTTTGCATCTTTGGTGATTTCTGAGCCAAATTTTGAGAATCATGATCAAGCATTGATCAAATGATGTTTGTGGCTTCAAAATGATATGTTGACCAAAAATTTGAACTTTTGACTGCCAAATGACCATTTTGCCCCTACAGTTGACTGTAGTGCAATCTAGGGTTTTGACTGTGCAATTTTGAGCTGAATGCCTTGAAACTTGATATGAGGATGCTTGACCATCTTTGTAGGAATATGGGACTTGATTGGGCCTTTGAAAAGTTCATTTGCTTGACCAGAACTCAAACCCTAATTTTGACTGTATAGGAGACAGTTGAGCTGCACAACCCTTGGGGAGTTTTGTGACCTTGACTTGACAAATCTTGATGAATATGGGAGGGCAAATTTTGGGGTACAACAGTAGTTCACCGCCAGTGAACGTCGGTGCTATGATATTTCTTTTCTCTCCACCTTCAGTGAAAGTTGGTAGTTCACCATTAGTGAACGTTGGTGATTGTTATCTTTTTGCTACCTTTAGTGAACGTTGGTAGTTCACCGTCAGTGAACTTCGGTGCTATGATATTTCTTTTCTCTCTACCTTCAGTGAAAGTTGGTAGTTCACCATCAGTGGACGTTGGTGATTGTTATCTTTTTTCTACCTTCAGTGAACATTGGTAGTTCACCGTCATTGAATGTCGATGCTATGATATTTCTTTTCTCTCTACCTTCAGTGAAAGTTGGTAGTTCACCATCAATGAACGTTGGTGATTGTTATCTTTTTTCTACCTTCAATGAACGTTGGTAGTTCACCGTCAGTGAACGTCGGTGCTATGATATTTCTTTTCTCTCTATCTTCAGTGAAAGTTGGTAGTTCACCATCACTGAACGTTGGTGATTATTAACTTTTTTCTACCTTCAGTGAATGTTGGTAGTTTACTGTCAGTGAACGTCGATGCTATGATATTTCTTTTCTCTCTACCTTCAGTGAAAGTTGGTAGTTCATAGTCAGTGAATGTCGATGTTTGTCTCTCTACCTTCAGTGAATGTCGGTGTTGATATTTCTTTTCTCTCTATCTTTAGTGAATGTTGGTAGTTTCGCCTTCAATAAAAGTTGGTTTATCCTTTGATCTTTTACCATCCTTTATGAGTTGGTATCTTTTTAATCATCTACCTCCGACTATTGACTTTGGTAGTTCACAGTTATCTTTCGATCACTTTTATCCTTTACTATTTCCTCTTTAGTTGAGTTGATGCTACCTTATCTCTTATTTGGGTGTTACACCAATATAGTCGGGTCTTTTTGGTTCACCAGTGATTTATTTTCCTGGTGGGGTTTCTCTTTTGATCCTTGTTTCCTTTGCTACATCCCCAGTGGTGTTTTGCGTCCCTTTGAAGTTGTTCATATTCATTCATACTCATAAGCATTGCATGGCATCTTAGGGCAAAAAATAGGGTTTGTTTTATATTTAAGTATCTTCGATCATGTCGACACAAAGATTTTTAACCTTTGTATCTTCGGATAGAAGAAACTTAAATAAGGGCAACTGTTGTACCCAAATTTTCCCCCTTAAGATCCCTTCATCACACCATATTGATTCAATCACAACAATAACACATTAGGGCTTTTGGTTCTCCTCCCTATCTTAAGCTTTGCTCTTTGAGGAATCACCAAGAACCTTGACTCGTTTTTCTTTTATGATCATGCATGTTTTGTTTTGACTTTCCTTTTAATTAATAAAATTGAATTTTGGTTTGTCTTACTTGTTAATAATGTAGGTAAAGGCAATGTGGCTTAGCAAGTTGATCCATGGGTTCATGAGTTTATTTCCATGCCCTATCCAATAAAGCTTGAGAAATTAAACCTCACCATTGAAGTTGTTTTGGAAGAAATGGAATGTCAGGGTTTATTTTGGTTCACCAGAATTTAAAGTTATCAAGATTTAATCAAAGTACAAGGGGTTGATTGAAGAAGTTGTCATGGTTGAACAAGGCCTTGTTCCCATTGGTCACAAGTGCATTTTTTCTCAATTCTCAAGATATGGAAGTTGTTTTGGTTTCTATGAGTTCTAATTATCATCCTCAACGACTTCTATCTACAAAGCAAAAGTGATTGGTACAAGAAGGTTGTCCAAAATTGTCAAAGTTCCTCAAAGCATTTTCTTGATCTATGAGCTAGGGTTTTGAACTTCAAAGAAGTATATCTTGCTCATATTTTGGTATTTTTGAGTGATTCCAAAAACATCCTTCTCCTCAAAGGGTTATTAACAAATCACTTCAAAAGTTTCAAGGAGTTTTCATGTGGAAGAAACTTGATGATGAAGAAATATTACAAGTTCTCCATATGAACCCCAAATGATCATAACTTGGTCAATTGTTATCACCTTGAGCCCACTCTTTTTCCACAATGATCTTGAGTATGTGAACGTTATTCCTTCTTTTATGTGCAAAGTGAGAAAATGGATGGAGGATGCCTTAAGGATACAAAAGATTATAGGTCATTTCATGATTTTTTGCCAACTTCAAAAATTCATAACTATCTCAATTTTTTTAAGATTTTGAATGATTCAAGTTTCAAAATGTCATTCAAGAGGTCTATTTCATGCCATATTTTTTGGTCAAGAGCAAATTCCAATAGGAAGGCCATGTTTGGATGCAAAATATTATAGGTCACTTTTGAAGAAAAAATTGAAATATTTCTAAGTATGGAAAGTCAACCTCTTTTTCCCAACTTTGACTCATTGAACCTTTCAGCTCAAACATCCATTTGGTTCCATTATTTTCCCATTGCAAAGCTTGTAATCTCATATTTCTAAAGCATCAAGAACCAGGCCTTAAGACCCCTTGAGTTGAGAATGCCATTGTTTCAAAAGTGATAACTTGGAATTGATGTTTCATCGCAAGTCAGAATTTGAATTTCATGTTACAACTTCTAAACCTCAAATTATCACGCATTTTGAGTCAAAACATGATTATCCAACTTTCACAAGTGGATTAGTGCATCAAAATGCGCGTTTTAGATGAGTTTTGACAAAAGAGAAGTCACACTTTCTTCATGATGCAGTCCCACACGAATTCCCTCCAAATTGCATCATTCACCCTTCCTTTTGATCCCATTTGCTTCTCTTATAATACATGAGCTATCCCATTTGTTTTCTCAAGCTTGAACAACCAAAATCACCCTGTCAAACTCACTCCATAACTCACTTTTCTGCAACTTCGAAATCATTGTTCAAGCCTTTTTCGATCCATTTTTTCTAGCAATTCACCTTCCTTGATCTTCCCTAAAGCTAACAGAAGAAGAATTAAGCCTTGAAACCTTCTGAATTGATCTGACCAAGTCCATTTACAGGGCTCTGCAACTGAACTTCAATAGGTACATTTCTCCACCAATCCTTCCAAACTTTGATATCATTGGGAAGCTTCTTACAATTTTTAAATCTATTAAGAATTGAGAGAGAAATCTAAAATTGATGGTGCTCACTATTCTCTTGATTCTTGTGCTTCTTACAATTTTTAAATCTATTAAGAATTGAGAGAGAAATATCAAATTGATGGTGCTCGCTATTTTCTGGGTTTTTGATTCATATCTCTTTGCATACCTTATATAAATTTGGCGTGATGGTGATGTTAGGATCGTCTTGAAGAGACGAATCCAATGATACTAGTCTGGGATCCTAATTTTTCCATTTGAAGGATCTCACAAAATCTCCATTGCAGGGCGTCTGGAGGTTGAAGATGATGACATGTCTCGTCTCAGACAATGATAGTGTGCCAAACGTTTTAATCTCATTGGTTGCCTTTTTTCTGATCCTATGCGTATCTCACTAAGGTCCATATCAAGCATAGCGCGTCTGGTCCATTGGATCAGCTTACTAACGCATTTTGACTATGATCTGATGACCCATATCTTTTTGGTTTTATTTTATTTTCTGATTTTATATTTTAATTGACTTAATTTTCCAAAATTCATAACTCTTTTATTTTTTATTCAAAAATTATGAAAAAATTCACAAAAATATTTTGAATTATTTATGATCTTATGACTATTTTATTTTACATTTTTATTTTTACATTTGATATTTTTTATATTTTTTGCATTATTTCCTTTCTAATGCATATATTAAATGTAATTCAAATATGGTTTGTATATTCTTTCCCACCGCTCTTCATCTTATCTCTTTCTTATTGTACTAAGTGTTATTGGATCATGATCTCTATATCATGTCTCAAAACAAATGGTGCATAGATTGATATTGACCAGCCTTAAAATAGGTGCGACTTCTATATAAGTTCACTTAAAATTGCTTAACATAGCGCTAAATTTTATCCCGATTCGAATAAATGATCATTCCTGGCCCAAACCTATGTTTATAAGCCCAAGTATTTTAATTTGATCTCTTTGATCCAATAACCTTGAGATTCATTGTGTGGAGGCTTTGGTTCTACCAATCCTCTAATGGATCTACATCACTTTTCGTCAATACGGATCACTTAAACATCGTTGATCATTAAATGTTACTTTTTGAGGATTCCAAAATGGATGATATACTTGACAAAAACCAAATTCAACTTGTTGTGTGGAGGCTTTGGTTCTACCAATCCTCTAATGGGTTCCAAATGCAAGTTTCAAGATGGTCATCCAACTAACAACTAATTTCTAATAATTGACTTTATTTTGTGTTTTTATTTTATGCTCTTTTATTTTATGCACCATTTACTTTAGCATTTATATTTCATGCTATTTTTCATCTTTACTCACTTGAGCCCCTTTATATTTTTGTCATTTTTATTTTGCTCACTTGAGATTTTCTTTTCTTTTTTAAGATACTTAATAATCAACATGAACCATACAAAACTTTAATGATACTTGGACTATTTGGTTACTATCCTTGGCATTATGGAGTATTGGACTTCTTGGAATTAGGATTAGAAACCTTGGCCTATGTTGGAGACCTTGTGACCTTAACTGATATTTTGTTTGGAGTTCTTGAGGTTTACCTCAAGACATTGGGTCGTTTGTTTGTTTTGTGCAGGTTATTGTGATTACATACTTTGTTTGTAATCTGGAATTCACCCGTATACAGCCGTTACTCTGCCTAATTTTTGTGAAGACTTAATACACTTGAAGTTTAGTTCTCTCAAGAGGCCTAGTATATTTACTTGCTTGGTTTCAATCCAAAGAATGGGAATTCTATCTTGACTCATAATATCAAGTATTGGCTTCTTGTTGGCTAGATGGTTCTTCTCTGTAGCTTTTACCTTATGCTTTAGGATAGTCTCTTCTTCTCCTCCCATCTTCTTTAATTTCAAAAATATTTCCCTCCTTTTGAAAACTCTTCTTGTTTTGAAACTTGAACCATTTTTATAATAAACTTGGACCCAAGTCCATGCATTTTCAAAACCTTTTCATAAATAAACTGCAATCAACTTAATAATACCATGACATTTTTTGTGAGAAGACTAAAAGTCAATCAATCTCATTTCAAACTATTTTTCCACTTTGGCTTCTACTTTAAAACTTTTTCTCAAAATATTGGACTCTTGTCAATCCTTTTAGAGATGCAAACAACTATACTTCTACAATATGTAGTGAAGTGAGATATTTTCCACTTGGGTGTTGAGTGAGGCATTGTTGATTTTAAAATCCAAGCCATATCCTACACTTTGAGATGATCTAAATTCTCCATTCTTATGATTGTGGGTAGTAAGCATATTTTCCACACGGATAATGACGATGATGTCTTATCTCATAAAATTAACCAACACACTTGTGTTTTAAAATTTTCAAAAGGTGAAATACGTGTACCCCGATTCCCTATTTCACCAAAGGTGGTACGTAGGCACAAAAGGTTCGCAAGCGCGCCAGGTGCAAAAATCATAAAAAAAATATATTTCTTTTCTCACCTCTACCATCTATTTTACATACAACATTTTATAGCCAAAATATACATATTTTACAAAGAGGTTCCTGCGGAGTTCCATAGATGTTTAGGGTGCTAATACCCCTCTTTTTGGGTTACTCGCTCTTTTCCCATTCCTTTGGAAACAATAAAGCGTGGTGGAGATTTTTATTTTGATATGTATAAGTCTAGTCAATCCAATGGCTTAGTCTTAAACATTTCTACCGCTACAGTTAAATGCAATATGTTTCTTTTGTTTCAAATTTATTTGAACTAGTGCTAAGACAGGATAGATTGTCTGTGTAACTTGTTAGTCTAAATATTAGTAGAGACAAATTAGACTTGAATGAACTGATTTATTGAAATGATGTAGATGAGTTAACCGTTTTTGTGTTGTTGTGTAAGTACAAGGTTACTGAACTGGTTTTAATTGTGGGTATAACGCCCGTAATTTAATTAATTATTTAATTAAATTATTTTTGAATATTTGTGAAGTTGTATTATATTAATTGGATTTATTTTATTAAGTGGAGAAATAATATTAGAGATATAATATTATGTGGTGAAATAATATTAGAAGTGTAATATTATTCAATGTGGGCTTATTTTGAGAGAGTAGAAGTAATAAGGGGGTGTGTTGGTTTTAAGCCCAATAAGGAGATAATATAATAATAGTGTTATTTTATTATTTGTTGTTAGAAGAGAATAGAAAGAAAGAAGCAGTAGAAAGAATAAGGATTTGGAAGAGAACGTGCAAGCTGCTAGAGAAGTGGAAAACGGCAAGAACGTGAATCCAACCGGAAATTATAGAGCGACCTCCAATCCAAGGTAAGGGTGGGGTTCTAACTCTATAATTGGGTTTATGATGATTGGTATGTGGGATTAGAGGTGATTGTTATTTTGTTCATGAATTGAGAATATATGATTGATGTATGATGAGGATTGATGAGTTTTGATGAATATTGATGCATTGATGCTGTGAAAATGCTGTAAGATTATAGGTTAATTATGGGTGATGAATTGTCATGAATATATTAAGTTTTAGGGCTTTCTTCATGGAACCATAGTGAGATGCAGTGATGGAAAACATAGAATATTGTAGTAATGAAAATGCAAAATGTTACAGTGGTGAAATACGCAGAACTGTACGTGAAGGATACCGGCCAGAAGTTGTTGTCTAGAACAATGAATCAATTAGGGATGGCGTTAGGCGTACCGTTCTCAATTAGGTTGATAACAGGCAAAGAATCAAAATAGTAGGATGAAATAAAAAGTAGCAGTTCGGACAGTAGAAGTATGCTGACTAGAGTGCGTTAGATTAGTGCAAGATAGAAGTTCTGAAGTTAGACGTAAGTTGTTAGAAGATGTGTGGCATAGTAAAAGGTAGCAGTTCTGAGGTTAGAAGTCGCACTAGTCAGAGTTTGCATTAGTCAGAAGATGGCATTAGTCAGAAGATGTGATGATCAGAAGTTGTATCTGATCAGAGGTTGAGTGGTCAGAAGATGTGATGATCAGAGGTTGGGTGATCAGAAGATGTGATGATTAGAAGTTGCATCTGATCAGAGGTTGTATTAGTCAGAAGATCGTGTCGCCCAGAGGTTGCATCATTAGAAGTTGTGTACTTAGAAATAACGTTGGTTAGGGGTTGCATGGTCAGAAGTTGGATGGCCTTTGCATTGTTTTTTGCAGAGAGATGAACGTTAGATGCTTAGAAGCTACTGTTTGAGCTATATTTGTAGGAAGGTGATGGTCTTGAAGTTAGAGTTATAGTATGACAGTGTTGACTTACTGTAGGAATTAAAATACTGTTGTGTTATTGATGAGAAGTTATTAACAAATAATGACGTTAGATGATTTATGAATAAATGACGTTTGATGAATTATTTTGAGATGATTGAGATATTGTTATTTTGAGATGATAAATTGAGATGTTTTTGACATGTTTTGAGATGTTAATCGAGATGTTTGAGATGTTAAATTGAGCTGTTTTGAGATGATTTGAGATGTTGTTAATTTTGGTGTTGATATTACATTCATGTTGAGTCGCATACATTGCATTTTTGAGATGGAGGTTATGCTCGTTGAGATGGCCTGGATTATCAAATTTTGAGATGAAGGCTATGCCTTGTTGATGCCTCTATTAATTGGCATATTTTTGAGATGGGAGTTCTGATCTAATGGTACCACATGCATTTGCATAGTTTTGAGTCGCATTATATGAGTGAATGATGAAGTGTATTTTGATGCCGATGAATGGGTATATATGTTGTAATTTTTGTTGATTATGAGATGAGAAGTGGTGATGTTATTGATCTAATTTAATATATTAATTATCATGTGCTTTATTATATTGTTAGATATCTCACACCTTCTGTTTGAATGTTGCCCTTATGTGGGTAACGTGCAGGTAATCGAGAGTGAAGGTTGTATACCTTCAGTAGTGCGAGTCGGTGTCATTGCTCTGATATGTAACACTCGGGGGGATGAACGTTTGCTGATGTTTGATTGCTGATTTTTAGTTGTTGAACTTTAAATTGATTATTATTAAATATGAGATGTTTCAAAGTTGATGTTTTATCATTTTAAAGATGTTATTAAGAATTTCGCTGCGTAGTTGTTGAATTATTTAATGAAAGATGTCATTTTGATGGTTCATCCGATGTTTTGAAAAAGTGTTATATATCCATGATGAATGCAATGAAATTGTTAGAAGAATTTGTGATGTCCCAATTCGTTTGAATGATATGAATTTTATAACTCTGATTTATTCTGCATAATTGCTTGAGGTAGAATTGGGGTGTTACAGTGGGGCCATGTGTGAACTCTGTTATTAGTGGATTATGGTTTGTAGGGAAGCCGTGAATTGGTTTCATATATGGTAGTTGAACTGGTTTATTGGACTAATGCCATGGATTGTTTGATTTTTGTCAATTGATGGATAATTGTTTTAGAAAAATCTTGGTGTTAAAGGAATTTTGGAGGGACACATTTTTAACTGGTTTTGATATGTTTTAAATATGAACTGTTGAATTTTGTTTGATGATTTTTTGATGTGGTTTTCTTCATGGTTGAATGCAGGTCATGTGAGACGAACTAGAATTGTTATTAGGCCTTGTGGAGTCTTTCTCATCAAAGCAATCATGGGTGGTATTTTAAGGTCACCCTTTGTCATTATCATATGGCTTGAAGCACATATGGTGAAACTAATATCTTATTGCATAAGTGATATACAATGATGATTTGGTGCACAAAAATAGAAAATATTTAAAGGTCTTGGTCAAAGAAATCAATGGTCTCTAGGGTTTTAACATGAATTCACGTATTTTTTGCAGTTTCCTCATGTAATCTCTTTTCTTGTAATGATCTTGTAAAATGAATAATGATTGTGTAAAGTTGAATAGAACTTGAATGAGTTTTCTTGAGCTTTCAAATAAAATTGCAATTCTTGATCATGAATGTGCTTTGGTGAAATGTTATAAATTGACATTATAAAATTCACCCTTTTTGTTCTCATTAGTCATGAAATTTTGCAAGAGATCCCTTTTGAATCTTGAACAACACCATTGCTTAAATTTTGGCTTTCCATACCATATTGATTACCTTTCCAACAAAGAGGAGCTTTGTTTAAACTCAAGCCATGATATACCTCGTGCCTCCACAAAAATATTGGATCAAAATTGAACATATGTGCCATGGTTAAAATTAACCATGAAATAAATGTAACTTTGAACGATATACGAATGAAATTAACTTCCCTTTGTCAAATTCGAAATTCAATGAGCTTTCAATCATGAAATTTTATAGACCTCTCGATAACTTTGTATGATTCTTGAGTGTATCTTGATGAATGAAGCATAGACATGCCATGTGAATGAAAATTTTCCTAAGCTTTTGCAATGATGTAAAATTGAATGACAAATGACCTTAACCCGAATAACTCTCATAAGAAGAACTCCTTTCTCGTAGAGAATGCTAAACTATATATCTTGTCGTGATTCATTCTTTACCATACAATTCATAAGCCCTTAACTTGATAACCAATACCATAACCATGTCAGAAACCCATGAAACTCAGTTGATGAGTACTACAAGTTCAAATATGATGACATGTAGTCCCTAGTTCTTGATGTTCTTGTAGTAACTCGATGTCAAGAGGAAGCTTCACACATAACCCTAGTTCTAAAAACCCCTATTGATGAAAAACCAGTTGAAACAAACTTGAGTGAAGATTAGAGCCTAAAAGCATAGATAAACCCTAATTCCTCAACATCCTCGATCCCATTCCAAGTTATTGATCAATGATGCATGTTGTGCAAAACAACCTACTGGAGAATGTGCATATAAAAAATGCAAGATGCGTAAGCCAAGTAGTCCCTAAAAAGGGGTAGGACAAATTTGGGGTATTACAGCTGCCCCTATTTAATCCTCTTAAACCTGAAGGTTAGATTGACTCTAGCCTTTCGAACATTCAAGATGGAAGATAATTAAATATCAATGTCAAAAATTTGTTCTGATAGAAAGCTTGAGTGTTTGTTATCATTATTATTATGGTAATCTCTAGGGAAATAAAATTTCCATTATTCTTGGTGAGAAGGGTTTATGGGTGATGATTGCTCATAATGTGGTAACGGTGCCAATACGTAGTTTCCAAAAGGGACGCCTACTATGCGAAATTGAAATTGACAAGATGGGTATGAAAAGACGACGAATAAGATCTATGAATGACCTATGATCCTACAGAAAGAGACCTACGGGTGATCTATAAGAGGAGAGCTAGATCTAAGAACGACCTACAATCCTATAGAAAGACCTATGGGCAATCTTCTAGGAAAGACCTATGGGCGATCTATAAGAGGAGAGCTAGATATATGGATGACCTACAATCCTAAAGCGAGACATGTAGTTGATCTGCTAGGGGAGACCTACATGCGATTTACCAATAAACTAGGCCTACATGAGACCTATAATAAAATTTATATCTCTGGGCGATCTAAAATCCTAAGGTAAGACCTACGAGCGATCAACCAAAAGCTAGGACTACAGGCGACCTACAAGGAAATCTAGATCTACGGGCGATCTAGAATCCTAAGGTAAGACCAAAGGGAGATCTACCAAGAACTAAGCCTACGGGCGACCTATAATTCTAAGAAGGTGAGAATATTGGCTACGACACGATGATTAAAGATGCGAGAATGACCAAGTGTATGGAATTTGCTAGGATTTGAAGGATAGATAGACAAAGACGAGCATTTGAAATACTGACATAGATGAGTGTTTAGAGAAATTCCACAGACGAGAATTTAAAAGATTAACACAGACGAGTGTTTGGGAAGATGACATGGACGAGTGTTTAGAAAACTGACACAGACGAATTTTGGAAGTACAATGTACTGACACTGCTAGCTGGATATCGTGATGGATATCGTGATATAACGAAGGATGTCAGTTGGAGGTTTGGGAGCGATATCCTCTTGTGGGGACATATTGCTGTCTTTGCATGATTAATGTCTTTCAGGTAAGGTACCGATCTGGCTTATGCTTCATATGCATATTTGAATTTATTTTGTCACAAAGAACCATTCTGATGGATCGACTACACGCTTTTGAAGATGCAATGTTATGCAGTGATAACAATATGCAATACAAAGAAATAGACTTCATGGGGACAAGCGAAGGCTTGTTGGGAATTATTGCTCATCACCGGGGATGCCAATGAGAAATGGCGCTGGAAACTCATGGTACCAAAAATCACTAGGGATGCTGATAAGAATTTGCACTAGGGAGCTCGTGATTTCGAAGATTATTGATGAATCAACTGAAGATTGAATTGTTGACGATGTAAGTTTTCAGGTACGCCACTGAATTGTGAGTTGTATTGTTGGGGAAGAGATAATCTGGCCTAACTTCCCTACATCCAGAACCGTTGAGAGGATGGTTGGACTAAATATTCCAAGGAACAAATACTGAATACCATGTGGATCTCTTCGAATACATTCCCCAAGTTTACGCCACACTGTGGAATTACCTCTTAAATCATTTGGGTATAAAAAGATGGACATGGACACCTGTGAATGCCTCAGTTTAGCTCTGCGAATGCCCCAGTTTATCTCTCGGTGATATGCAGTTGCACGTGCCAAGTCAAACAACGACTCTGAACTTTCCGAATTCACTTGGGGAATCAGGTTTGAAATTGTCTGTAGCAGATGAAGGAGGCTTTGTGCGTTGGCTAGGTCAGGGCAACCGTTATCAGTTGCTACCTCCAAAGAAAAACAACGCTTGGAATGCATACAACATTCCCTCGTGGTTACATATCAATGTAAAGTAAAGTTTTATTTTAGGTTGGAAAACACTTTTTTTTATTCCCCATGTTTCTAATGCAATGTTGAATAACAAATAAAACATATTTCGCGTACGAAAAACATTTTATGGTAATAAAATACAACTTTTTAATGAAAACAAACTTTATTGATTGAAAATTGTCCTATGAACAGGCATTTGTACAAGGATGCAACTCCTATATGAGGTAGTTGTGAAAAATAAATGAAAAATACAATATGTAAAAATGGCAATGAGAGATGCTCGATTTTCCATTAAAACTAGTATTGCTACAGATCTCATATCCTTAGTTGTCACAATGCCTTGCCTCTGAAGAGTAGCAGTTGGACCGATCAGTTCACTTCCAAGGTTAAATAGATGTGCATGTGTTATTCTCTAAGAGTATCCATACTATAGCCTCTCGCTAATGATCCCTAACTTTTGCTTAGACTGCCCTTTCGGGTTTTCGATCAAACGGGATACCCATTTTTGCTTAAGTCGCCATTTCAGATTTTTGACTTAGCGGGTTATTATCTTTTGATTTTCATTTTATCCCTAATTTTTTCTTGGAATTTCTTTTTATGTCCACCGATATGCCCATTTTTTCCTAAGTCGCCCTTGCGGGTTCGACTTAGCGGGTCTCTTCATGCGTAGTATTTTTTGACTGAGTCTGAATTGACTAGAAATGGAACGTCTTCCATATCCATGGCTGTTAGTATTAGAGAACCTCCTAAAAAGGCTCTATTCATGATATACGATCCCTCATAGTTGGGAGTCCATTTTCCCTTTGGATCGAAATGGCTTTGCACGATAACCTTTCTCAAGACCAGATCACAAGGATAAAATTTTTGAGGACGAATCTTCTTGTCAAATGCTCTCTCCATCCTCTATTGGTACAACTGGCCATGACAGATGGCTGCCAGGCATTTTTAATTAATCAGATTGAGCTGGTCAAGTCTTGTTTGAACCCACTGCGCTTCATCAAGCTTGGTTTCCATCAGAACCCTAAATGAAGGAACCTCCACTTCGATGGGATTTATTTTGTTCGTACCATAGACAGGAGAAAATGGAGTATCTTGTTTTGAAGTACGCACAAACTTTCTGTAGCCATGCAGAACAAAAGGAAACATTTAATGCCAATCTTTGTACGTTTTGACCATCTTCTGGATGATCTTCTTTATGTTCTTGTTAGCAACTTTGACTACACCATTCATCTTTGGTAGGTATGGCGATGAGTTGTGATGTTCAATTTTGAAATCTTCACATAACTCCTTCATCATATTGTTGTTAAAATTAGAACCATTATCAGTGATGATTCTGTAAGGAGTTCCATAACGGCATATGATTTCTTTCCTATTGAAGTTGGTAACGACATGTTTGGTCACGTTCTTGTAAGAAGCTTCTTCCACCCATTTGGTGAAAAAGTCAATATCCACGATAATGAACCTATGACTAATTTAAAGCGCTCGTTTCAATCCTTCCAATCATGTCAATACCCCACATTGTGAACAACCATGGAGGAACATGAATTTTGTCTGCATACACCTGGCATTTATGGCACAACTTTGCATTTACACAACAATCACTATCCATTGTCATCCAAAAATATCTTGTACGTAGGATTTTCTTCTCCATAAAATGCCCGCTCGAATGAGTCCCGAAAGAATCCTTATGGAATTCCTTTATGACTGACTCTACTTCGTGTCTATCCACGCATCTGAGAAAAACTGAGTCATGATTTCTCTTATACAAGACGTCTCCCAATAAGAGGAACTTGGATAATAACCTTCTAAGTGTATACTTATCACAAATTGTAGCATTCTCGGGATACTCTTGCTTCTCAAGTTACCTTTTGATGTCGTAATACCACGACTTTTCATCAGACATATCCTCGGTCGAGAGACAATGAGCAAGAAAGACATGTGTTGGCTCTTTATAACTAAGAATATGTATATTAGGCGCCTGATTCCTAAATATCAGTGAGAATTAATGCTAAAGTAGCTAAAGCATCAGCCAACTGATTTTCGTCTTTGGGAATATGGTCAAAGGTGACCTCATCAAGAGCGGGTATTAGCTACAGGATGTATTCCCTGTAAAGAATCAAACTAGGGTGCTTCATTTCCAAATCACCTTGTACATGGTGTATGACCAAAATGGAGTCTCCAAAGACTTCAAGGATTTTGATTTTAAGTTCAACGGTTGCTTCAATACCCATCACGCAGGCTTCGTATTCGGCCACATTGTTCGTACAATCGAAACATAACCGGGCCGTAAACGGTGTATGAGTATTGCACGGAGAAGTTAGTATTGCCATAATGCCATGACCTACAACATTCGAGGCACCATTGAACATAAGAGTCCATCGCTCTTTCTGATCAAACCTATCATAATCATTAATATTCATAACATCTTCATCAGGAAAGTCAAATTTCATCGATTGGTACTCTTCCAACGGCTGGTAAGCGAGATGATATTCCAGAATGCTATCCTTGATAGCCTTTTATGTAACATACTGAATGTCATATTCAGATAAAAGCATCTTCCATTGGGAAAGTCTACCAGTGAGTGCTGGTTTTTCAAAGATATACTTTATCAGGTCCATCTTAGATATCAGAAATGTTGTTTATGTCAACATATAATGCCTCAGACGTTGAGCTTCCCAAGCAAGCGCACAACAAGTATTTTTAAGCAAAGAATACATGGATTCATAATTGGTAAAATTTTTACTCATATAATAAATGGTGTTCTCTTTACGTCCTATTTCGTCATGTTGTCCAAGCATGCAACCCATATATTCTTCCAGCATCGTCAAGTACATAATGAGTGGCCTTTCGGGAACTGAAGGAATAAGGATTGGTGGCTCCTGGAGATACTGTTTAATCTTTTCAAAGGCTTCCTGGAAACTATCATCCTATTAGACATTTTTCTTCTTGCACAACAATTTAAAGATGGGTTCACAAGTAGCTGTGAGATGAGAAATGAACCTATCTATGTAGTTCAATCTCCCAAGGAACCATCTTACTTCTTTTTCATTCTTTGACGCCGGCATAATCTGTATTGCCTTTACTTTTCGGGAACTACTTCAATTCCTCGCTGACTTATGATGAAATCAAGTAGTTTTCCAGATCGCACCCTAAAGGTACACTTGTTCGGATTAAGCCTTAGCCTAAACTTTTGCAGACATGCAAACATCTTTTGCAGATGAACCAGATGTTCCTCCTCAGTTTGTGATTTTGCAATCATATGATTAACATATACCTCAATCTCCTTATGAATCATATCATTAAAGAGCATCACCATAGCGCATTAATATGTTGCCCCAACATTTTCGAGACCAAAACACATGACCTTGTAACAATAAGTACTCCCAGGAGTAGTGAATGTCGTCTTCGTCATGTCTTCCAAAGACATCTTTATTTGATTGTACCCTGAAAAACCATCTACGAAGGAGAAAAACGAGGACTGAGCCATATTATCAACCAATACATCAATGTGAGGTAACAGGAAGTCATTCTTTGGGCTTTCTTTATTCAGACTTTGATAATCCACACACATGCTCACCTTCTCATCTCTCTTAGAAATGGTTACGATGTTAGTAATCCAATCCGAGTATTCACATACTAACAAGAAACCTGCATTTAACAACTTTTCAACCTCTTCTTTGATCCTGAGAGACATATCCAGATGAGTTATGTGCGGCTTTTTCTTTACTAGAGGACATTCTGGCTTAAGTGGCAAATGATGAACAACTATATCAGTATCAAAACCAGGAATATCTTCATACGACCAGGCAAAGATGTCAGAGTACCCTCTGAGAAGCTCAATAAACCCCTTATTTACATCATTTTGCAGAGCGGCCCCTATCTTGACCTCTCTTTTCACTGTATCGGTACCGAGGTTGATGATGTCAATGGCTTCTTAATGAGGCAACATTTATTTCTCTTATTGTCTTAACAGTCTTGATAATTCCTCTAGAATTTCACAATATTCTCCATTATTTTCATCGACTTGGTCATTCGGATTTCCAACGATATTGGTGCAATGAATTTTAACATCATCGTTCATAATGGAATTTGAGGCAGACCCGCATGATTGATGAATCATGCCTTATATTAGAATATGAATGCAAAGTGGAAAACATTTAAAGAGTTAAAAGGAAAAGCATTGCCATTTTTTATTTTACGAAAATAAAAGTAAAGACATAGTGCAAAAAATTGTATGCGAAAATATGATTTTATTCAATTTAAACAAACATAGAAATATAAGGGGGCCCTTTTCACATGTTGTCGGCATTCCTTGGGCAAAGAATGTGACTTATTTAAAACAATAACATTACATGTCAAAGAAAACCACTTCGGGAATATAAGTAGCAGTCTAATTGTCAAGTTCTTGATCAGGCACAATCTGGTAAATATACTGAGATATATGCACCGTCTTCATCATCACTATCCACTACATGGATTTATCCTTGAATAATTTGACCAGCACTAAAAAACACCTCTGAAATCAGGGGAACATGTTTCCCTTTGAGCATGGTTGGGATAGAACCAACATGATCTGAAGAAGGGGATCCAAACCCAAGACCAGACTTATCATGTTTTTCACGCACTTCAATCACTTTACCCCAGTCTTCATTGGGAATTCCTGACTCCACAATGGCTTTGGAATCCTTCAAGGAAGCCATCTGAACTCCGAATTGCTTTTTAGTTTCCAGCACTGCGGGGACTCTGTCAACAGAAATGATTTCCATGGCTCGGAAAGGGGTTTCATGTACTTATCCGTCCACTTAAACATAGCGGAAGGAAGTAACATTGTTGATTACGACGTCCTCCTCTCCACCAATGATGATGACCTTGTCTTTAATAATGAATTTCAAACGTTGGTGCAAAGTTGAGGTTACATCCCCTGCCATATAGATCCACGGGCGTCCTAGAAGGAAAGTGTAAGATGGATGAATATCCATGATATAGAATGACAAGTAGAACACGTGGGAACCAATCATGATGGGTAGGTTAACTTCTCCCTCAATAGATCTTCTTGACCCATCAAAATCTTTGATTGTTAGCGTGCTAGGTTTCATCATAACCCCGTCTAAGTTCAGCTTGAACAAAGTATGTTTAGGCATCACATTTAAAGAAAACCTAGTGTCTACCAGGAATCAAGAAAATGCAGTGTCTAAACATCTAATGGAGACATGGCGTGCTTTATTATGGGCTCGGCCCTCAGGAGGAAGCTCATCATCACTGAAACCCAGATAGTTCCCCGCTGAAATATTTGTAACAACGCCTTCAAATTAGGCCACCAAAATTTCTGGATTCACATGGGAACCATGCAGAATTCTCATCAAGGTTGTCTGATGTGCTTCATAGTATATAAGGAGGGATAAAATTGATATATTTGCAGGCATCTAATTCAGCTGGTTAACCACCTTGAAATCACTTTTCTTGATTATACTGATTGGCTATTCTACTTGCTGTTCAAAAAATGCCCCAGGAGAATCACTGACTACCTGTTTCCACTTATCTTCCATAGGAATCTCTTCAATAACTTCTTAAGGAGGAGGTGGAGTAGGAGAAAAGACTCTTCCGCTTCGGGTTATTCTTCTAGTTCCAACAATGTTAGTTATGTCCTTATTCTGAATCGAAGGACATGTAACTTTCTTTCCACGGATTTAAACAACATTATACTCCCATGGCAATGCCCTATTATCAGCCATTGGAATAGGAATAGAATTTGGAGGTTCAAGTGGTTGGATTAGCAGAGGAGCAACCAGACTCTGATATGGCGTAGGGAGTGCTGAAAATTGTATAACCAACAGAACTCTTAAACTATTCCTTTAAACATTGGTCGGATAGTACGGAATCTCCAGAATAGCAACGTCACCTTCAGGAATGACCTTCTCAACTCTAAAAACCCCTTCGTCCATCAATTTCTGAATGGAATTTTTCAATTCATCAAACTCATCCGGATTGGATGAGCATTTCAAACAGAAATTGTGAAGTTCTTGTAGAACTTCTTACTACAAAAGTTACTCTCTTAAAACTGCCAATGACATCAGAACCTCATCAACTTGAGTCACTAAATCATGACCATTATCGAGCCTGATTGCATTGGCAGAAGCCCCGTGATGGAGAGGCGTAGGATTATTCGGAACATTAGAGCCCATAGGAGTAAAGCTTAACTCCTTGACATCCAAAAGATCTTGCACCTTATATGTAATACGGTGGGAGAACTGACTTGGGTGTTTTGTGTTTGATCACAATTGTTGTGGATAGCAAGAGTCGCCACCGACTTTTCTTTTATCCAATAAGGAGAGGGTGAAAAGAACAGGAAAGACCTTTGAGATTATTTTCTGAAGTTCGGGGGGTAGGTTATGAAAAGGGAAGGTGTTAGCACCCTTTTCATCTGTAGTTGACTACGGGCTCTTAGTTTCTTGCTAGATCACTTGCTTTTGTTTGAAAATGTGCTTGTGGTGTGGGTTTTTAAAGTATTTAGAAAAGAGTCTTTGTAATGGTTCTCATTTCTATAAGAGCGCGTACAAAAGTTTTTCCTTTTGAAAAATGTCTCAAATGAAAGTGTTGGTGTATAAAGTGTTTTTTTTGTGAGCAAGCGAGCAACTAGGAGCATCCTACTTACTCAAAAGGTCTATGTACTTTTCCTCCTCCTTTAGATGTTGTTATCTTACCATTGATTTGGTAAGAAGCCCCATCATTGGATGTGAAGGGACGGACGTGGGACGTTTGTAAAGTCATAGAAGGCAACCTATGGGATGTTTTAGCAATATAGTTTAAGGACTAGATCGTTTACTGAAGGCAACATTGAGGGTCATCGAGGGACTATGATATTTTATCGAGGATCTTTGCTAAAACACCCATATTCGAGGGACAAGACTATTTTCGGAGGCAACAAATGGGATTACCCTAGAGGTGCATGTATGTGAATAGTATGTTTCATGGCATGCATTTTTGTCTTTTGATTAGGGGTTGTCTACTTGTTGATTTTATCTTATCATACATACCCTATCTTACTAACAATTTATATGAAAAGCGGTAAACTTGTGGAAATTAAAAATCCTAAGCTATTACATCATTAGGGGGATGGGGATACAATTTGCAAATGGGGATGACATAGATGTCTAATTATTACAACCATATTGAATAAGTGGACAGTAATATATATATATATATATATATATATATATATATATATATATATATATATATATATATATATATATATATATATATATATATATATATATATATATATATATATATATATATATATATATATATATATATATATATATATATATATATATATATATATATATATATATATATATAATGCAAAACTGTGTAAAAAGAAAGAAAAATTGCATTTTGAACTATTATGTGTCGACACATAACTTTCCTTGCCCCTGCCAAACAAAATCAAATCAGTATGAGTCAATGCAAAATGGGATGTGTCGACTCGTTTCCTTCTTGTGTCGACAAATACACGTTTTGTGTCGACTCATGCACCTTCACTCTTTCTGTTTTGGAACCTGGATAGCAGTATGAGTCGATGCATAAGGCCATGTGTCGACTCATACCCTCTTTTTCACTTAGAATGAGTTGATCTATATGGGTATGTGTCGACTCATGTTGTAGTTTTTTGCCTCTATCACCATTCTTTTGCATGTATCAGTCAGTTTTCAACATATAAATGATAAAAATAAACAACAAGTAAATGATTAACTTCAAGAGTAGTGATTACTTCATCTTATCTTCAGAAATAAACCAAAAATGATGTATGGAAAATGAAAGGTTAAGATGACTTACCTTGCAACTGAACTTTATGTTTTGTGTCTGAATACCCTTTAAGATATCGCATGGACCTTAATGAAACTCCAGAAAGCTGGTAGACCTCCCTTTATGTTGAAGGTTGTTTAACCAACTCCAAACAGTAATGTTTGTGTAGTATTGTATTTTGTTTAGAAGTTGAGAATAAGGGCACTACAGAAACTGTTCTTGTGCTTGAACAATATCTATGTGGTATGAAGTGTTTAGAGGGTTTATGGGAGAGTTTACAAGGTTGTACAATAGTGGGTTGAGGATCTTTTTTGTTTTGTGGGTGAAAACAGAGTTGAATATGAGCAGAGTTTTTATGGATGAAATGAGTTTTATGAAATAACATGAGATTTATGAATGAGCTGGGTTTTATGAATGAGCGGAGTTTAACAAAAGTTCTATTTTTCTATTCTCTCCTCTTCTCCCCAGAAAAAAAATCCTCCCCGTGTCTTATGAAACAATCCCTTTTGTAGCTCCTTTACTCAGGTTTTAGGAGGGAAACAAAATAAGTTATTTTGAACTGTTTTTTCCTACTGCTTTGATACTTTTTCCACACAATTTTCTTTTGCCATTTTTGTGAAATTTTGTGAATGTTATGATGCAGGTTGTAGTAGACTGCATAGAGCTGTTTTGGACTGGTTTTCTGGACATATTTTGGATTGTATAGGACATCATATACAAGTTTTGTGATAGGTTTGTGGTGCAGTATAGCACAAGGTTTCGTAGGACAACAATTGAGGAGGGTTTTGGAGTGTTGTGGCAATTTATAGAAGTAGCATATCATTTTTTGTTCTATAATAACTTGGACAACATAGTTTTCAGCATGAAACAAGTTTGGTTTGTGGAGTAATTTTTGCACATTGTATCAAAGACAAATCATTGTGGCAAGGTTTTGAGTCAAAGGAAAAAGTCCAAGCAATACAAAGTTTATGATTTGTAAACTTGCATAAATGCCACTTTGTAATAACTTGAATTATTTGTAACATCTTGAACTATTTTGAATTATAGTGACAAGATGTCATGAAGCAATGAACTTAACTTAGAAAAATTTCCAAGTCTTGCAAAAGTTTGATTTTTGATGATCAAATTTCATATTTTGGATGTCTTGATGAAATATGATCTTTGGGACTCAACTTTGGTCAAAAAGTAAAAGTTTGACTTTTTAGTTTACAGTTGACTTTTCCCACCAGTTGATCGAATTTTGTTCATCAATCCACTGATCTCAGGAGATGAATTGAAATATGCAATTAGGTCAAAATGACGCGCTCGGATCCCTGAGATCATGCTTCCAACCAGTAAGCTAGGTATTAGGTCAAAAATCAAAGTTCGGTCATTTTCAGTCAAAACCCTAATTTTGCCCATTTTGCCCTTTTGGTAATTTGAATGACTTTCTTGAAAAATTGTGATACAAGACTTGAAACTTGACAAAAATAATCCTGAGGTTCCATAATGATCCATGAAAGTCATTTGAAACATTATGAATCCAACTGCCTTTGTACAAACTCAAACCCTAATTTGAGGTATCAGTGTTGAGGAAATTGTTTGACCTAGTCGTTACTTGTGCAAACTTGAGGCATTGAAGATATTTGTAGGAAATATCTTGAGAAATGATAGAGAAAATTATGGGGTACAACAACTTCCCCTGTTCAATCTTCTTAAACCTGAAGAGTTAGATTGGCGAATCTTCCATTCGTGACTTGAAGGTGGAAGATGATTGAACACTAGAGTGCCCAGAAGTTTGCACTCAATGATGTGGTGGTTGATTGTGTAGGGAATGGGCTTAAAGATGCCATTTGGAGAGATGATGGAGAGTTGTTAGAGATGGGCTTATAGATGCCACTCACAAGTGATTGTTGACAGAAATTAGACTAAGTCTAAACTTGACTTCAACTGGAGAAGAATCAGAACAAATCTTTGGAGCGATTTATCTGAACCAGAGAAAATGTCTACGGGGAAGGAATCAAGATAAACCATTGATAGATTTAAGCTGAACCAGTAGAGGTCTTGAATATTCTTTAACTGGAAAGAGTTAGGATAAATCTTTGGAGCGATTTATCTGAACTAGCGAAAGGTCTAGAAATGAATCAGAATAAATCTTTGGAGCGATTTATCTGAACCAGAGAAAATGTCTACTGGGAAGGAATTAGGATAAACCATTGATCAATCTAAATTGAACCAACAGAGGTCTTGAATAATCTTTAACTGGAAATAATTAGAATAAATCTTGGAGCGATTTATCTAAACCAGAGAAAGTGTTTACTATGAAGGACTCGGGATAAACCATTGATCGATCTAAACTGAACCAGCAGAGGTCTTGATTAATCTTTAAATGGAAAGAATTAGAATAAATCTTGGAGCGATTTATCTGAACCAAAGAAAATATTTGCGGAAAGGAATCAGGATAAATGATTGATAGATTTAAACTGAACCAGCAGAGGTCTGGAAAAGAATCAGAATAAATCTTGGAGCGATTTATCTGAACCATAGAAAATGTCTACAGGAAAGAATCAGGATAAACCATTGATAGATTTAAACTGAACCAGTAGAAGTCTTGAATAAGAAGTGTTTGTCATGTAGATAGTTACCCCGTCTTGTTTTGGGAATTGATCTACAATCGATTTGTTCACAGATAGTTGTTCTGTCTTGTCGAAAATTTGTTGGTGATAATTCTTTGTTATTGATATTTCTTGAAAACATAAAGAGTTAGTTGTATGCAATGCCATGATGTATGAAATGGCGTAATGATGTTCTCAAAATAAATGAGATTATGTCGTATGCATTTGTGTTGTTGATGTTATGACGTATGAATGAAATGTATGAACATATTAATTGTTCTGCTGCAGTGGTGTTGGACTGGGGAAAATAAATCCCTGACTTCCGTTGGGAATGAGGAGTGTAAGTTTTCATATTTTGTTGAAGTTGAAGTGTTGGTGGATGGGTTTCCATTATTGGATAAATAAACTCTATTGGGGAAGGGAAACACCGTGCATTGCTTGTGGACTCTGTGAAATTCTGCTGGGGAATCCTGAGAAGCTGGGCGACTTTCACTGAGGAATCTTTGGAGCGGTAATTGGAAATTTCCCTCCGTTAGGGATATGAGAGAACTTCATACCATTACGCTGTATACTGGAGATATGGCAGTGCTCCTGTAGCAGGATGTCCTTGCTTCTGCTCCTGCTGGAGAAAGCACCTGCAGGGATTTTATGGAATGGCCCATAGATATTATCCTGTTTCTTAAAGCCATTAGTAATTGTCTTTTTGTTCAGTTTTCCTTTTTTATGCGTTCATTTATAAACAGTAATTACGCTCAAATGCATATGTTCCAAAATAATCACTGGACGTTTTTGAAAACAAACAATAAAGTAATATAAAAACAGATAGTTTTTCACTTTTAAAGGAATAACTTTGTATTAACTTGAGTAAGTATTTTTGTACAAAGAGACAAACATTCTAGTAAGAGAATGTCGTCGTGAAAATGAAAACTAGTACAAAGAAAGACAGTTATGTGAAATAATCCCATGGGGTTCCCATTATCCTATAGCCTTCATGTCTCTAAGCGTCTCATCCATTCGTTGCTTTGTCCGAGCTAATTGGTTTGATTAGTACCGTTTGAGTTTGTCAGTTGATACTGAAGGTAGTCCATAAGGTGATCCAACAGGACATAGTCATATGCTTTAAATCCCTAACTTTTGTCTGGACCGCCCTTTTGGGTTTTCAGTCCACCGGGATACCCTTTTTTGCCCAAGCCTCCTTTCAGGTTTTCAGCTTGCCGAGTGTACAGATTTTTTGTGTTTATCCTTAATTTTTGCCTATGCCAGTCAACCTAGCGGGTATTTTTCATGCGCATTATCTTTTAACTATGTCCATGTTTACAGGGTGTGGAAAGTCGTCGCCGTCCATAGTGGTTAAGATCATTGCCCCACGAGAAAATATGTTTTTAATCACAAATGGTCCTTCGTATGTAGGAGTCCATTTGCCCTTGGGATTACCTTGTGGCAGTATGATACGCTTTACCAAGTCACCAACCTGATATACCTGACATCTGACCTTCTTGTTAAACGCTTTAATCATACGTTTTTGGTACATCTGGCCATGGCAGACAACCCTAAGCCTCTTCTCATCAATCAAGTTCAGTTGGTCAAGTCGAGTTTGAATCCATTCATCTTCATTCAACCCAACATCCCTCATGATTCTCAAAGAAGGTATCTGGACTTCCATTGGTATGACAACTTCCATGCCGTATACCAAAGAGAAAGGAGTTGCCCTAGTTGATGTGCACGCCGTGGTACAGTAGCTGTGGAGAGCAAATGGTAATATCTCATGCCAGTCCTTATAGGTCACTGTCATTTTTTGTATGATCTTCTTGATGTTTTTATTAGCGGATTCTACAACGCCATTCATCTTCGGTCGATAAGGAGAAGAGTAATGACGATAGATCTTGAATTGCGCGCATAGTGTAGTGATCATAGTATTGTTGAGATTGGTACCATTATCTGTATTGATTCTCTCCAGAATACCATACCGAAAAATTAAGATTCTGTTTGATGAATCGGGCCACAACGTTCTTGGTAACAGAAACGAATGAAGCTTCCTCGACACACTTCGTGAATTAATCAATGGTAACCAAGATGAAGCGGTGTCCATTAGAATCTGTAGGTTTGATCTCTCCAATCATGTCAATGCCCCACATTGCGAATGGCCAAGGAGAAGTCATGACGTTTAGAGGAACTGGAGGCACATGTACTTTGGTTGTGTAGATCTGGAACTTATGACAGGTTCGTGAATGCTGACAATAATATGCTTCCATGGTGGACCAATAGTATCCTGTCCGTAGGATCTTTTTGGCCATCGTGTGCCCACTAGAATGGGTGCCAAAGGTACCTTCATGTAAATCATCCATGATCTTATGGGCCTCACTCTTGTCTACGCACCAAAGCAAAGTAGAGTCATAGTCGCGCTTATAGAGGATTCTGTTACTGAGGAAAAACTTAGAAGAAAACCTTCTCAGGAACTTCTTATCATTGACTAAAGCTCCATCTGGATATTCTTGGGCCTCGAGATATATCTTAATTTCATGGAACCAAGGTTTGTCCACTACTTCTTCAGTATCAATCTCGTGATAGTTAGCTGGTTTTTCCATCCTCTCAATAGTGATCCGAGGAGCCTCATTATCCCACCTGATTTTGAACATGGATGACATAGTGGCTAACGCGTCCACTAGTTTATTTTCCTCTCGTGGGAAATTCTCAAAGGTAATTTCCTTAAAATGTGGGATCAGTTTCGACACATGTTCTTTGTAAGGGATGAGATTAGGTTTCTTCGTTTCCTATTCTCCTTTGATCTGACTGGTGACTAAGGCTGAGTCTCCTAATACACTTAAGGACTTGATCCACAAATCTATGGCAACTTTGAGACCCATAATACACGCTTCATATTCAGCCATATTATTGGTACAAATGAAACACAGCCTGGAAGTGAAGGGAGTGTGACAGCCCTCATGAGATATGATCATTGGGCATATGTCATTGTCGAGTGCGTTGGAAGCTCCGTCAAAAACCATGGTCCATCGGGATCCTTGTTCAGGTCCTTCATATGGCCCGAGTTCTTCACAATCATTTACCAATATGATGTCTCCGTCTGGGAATTCGAAATTCATGGATTGATAGTCATCCACAACTTGATGAGCCAGGTGATCAGCTAGTACACTTCCCTTTATTGCTTTTTGGGTAGTGTACTGAATGTCGTATTTCGTCAGGACCATCTGCCATCTTGCTATTCTTCCAGAGAGGGTGGGCTTCTCGAATATGTATTTAATTGGATCCATCTTGAATATTAATAAGGTAGTGTGAGTCAGCATATACTGTCTTAGCCGACGAGCAACCTATGCCAGAGCACAACAAGTTTTCTCGAGCAGTGAATATCTAGTTTCACAGTCAGTAAACTTTTTGCTCAAGTAGTATATTGCATGCTCTTTTCGGCCAGACTCGTCATGCTGCCCCAGCACACACCCCATTGAATTTTCCAAGACAGTTAGGTACATGATATGAGTTTTTCCCTCAACTGGTGACATTAAAATGGAAGGCTCTTGAAGGTACTCTTTGATCCTATCAAAGGCAACTTGGAAGTCGTCGTTCCATTCCACCACTTGGTCTTTCTTCAGTAATTTCAATATTGGTTCACAAGTAGCAGTTAGATGGGAAATAAATCTAGCGATGTAATTTATCCATCCTAAGAATCCCCTAACTTCCTTCTCAGTGCGAAGAGTGGGAATTTCTTGTATTGCTTTTACCTTTGCAGGGTCCACTTTAATACCTTTACCGCTGACAACGATGCCTCAGAGCTTACCGGACCTCACTCCAAATGTGCATTTATTCGGGTTCAACCTTAGTTTATATTTCTTCAGTCTTTCAAACAGTTTCTGCAGATGGTCAAGGTGTTCCTCTTCAGTTTAAGATCTGGCTATCATGTCATCCACGTAGACTTCTATTTCGTGACGGATCATATCTTGGAACAAAGCTACCATGACGCGCTGATAGGTTTCCCCAGCGTTCTTCAGCCCGAATGGCATAACTTTGTAACAAAACGTGCCTCACTATGTGACGAAGGTCATTTTCTCCATGTCTTCAGGTTCCATTTTGATCTGGTTGTATTCGAAGAAACCATCCATGAAGGAGAATACTTTATGTTGTGCAGTGTTGTCAACCAGAATATCGATGTGGGGAAGCGGGAAGTCATCCTTGGGACTTTCCCTGTTCAAGTATCTATAATCCACACACATACCCACCTTACCGTCCTTTTTAGGCACTGGAACAACATTGGCGACCCATTATGGATAGGAGGTGACAGCTAAGAATCTGGTGTTGAACAGTTTCATGACCTCAGTCTTAATCTTTTTTGACATTTTTGGCCGCATACGACGAACCTTCTGTTTCACTGGAGGGCAGTATTCTTTTGTCGGCAGACAATGGACCATGATATGAGTGTCGAGTCCTGGCATGTCTTCATATGACCAGGCAAAGACCTCAACATAGTCATGTAGTAACTGAGTTAAGTGCTTCTTGACCCTATGCTCCAAGTTGGCACCCATCTTGACTTATTTCTTGTCCTCTTCAGTACCTAAGTTAACTGTTTCAACCGAATCTTCGTGGGGCTGTATGGTCCTTTCTTCCTATTGTAATAACCTGGCTAGTTCCCTTGGTACCTTAGAATCTGCCTCACCTTCGTCTTTGTCTTGGTAGATCGTATTTTCAAAGTCATGATAGGCCATAGCAGAATCGTTACCCATGGGATCCCGAGTGGATGTGGATCTGCATTTCGATATGTGAGTGTGTGTAAGAGCATAGCTATCTTTGATAAAATATAAGATAAAAAAGAAAAACAAAGAGCGTAAAAGTTTCATGCAAAAACGTCCCATGATTCATTAATGACATATGAAGATGAAGTAACAACCCTCATAGATAGACCATTGTGCCTCGGGTAAGACACAAGGTTTTAAAGTCTAAATTGTTTAAATATTGCAAGTCCGAAAAATTAAAATACAATTACTCTTGAATAAAAGTAATAGGAATAAAATCTCTGGCCTCCCAATTGTTGAGTCCTCCGCTGATGGTTGGAAAAATCCACTCGTCCATGTCACAACTGCCATCACTGTCTTCCAATGCATTGACTCCCTGATTGTTGATACGTAAAGGTGGTCCCCCAGCGTGAGTATGTCGAACTACTCTCTGGGCCTCCAAAGTAAAACCCAAACCAAATTTGTTGGACTTGTAGGGAATATTCGGAAGTTGACCCCAGATGGTACATCCACCTTCCTCAACTACTTCTCTAGCATCCTTCAGAGGGGCCATTTTTAATGGAGGTCTGGTAACCTTCAAAGTCTTGGTAGTAGTCTTGGTTGCAGCAACTGTCTGTGGAACCTCCTCAAAATTCTGACATGGGGTTTCAATGAACTCACAGTCCATTTCAAAATACTTGAAGGAGTTCAGGTGGATAACCATGTATTCCTCCTCCCCGTGGACTGTGATGATATTTCCCTTGACTGTGTACTTCAACATCTGATGTAGGGTAGAAGTGACGGCACCAGCTCCATGGATCCAGGGTCAACCCAATAGACAAGAATATGATGGGCGGATATCCATCACATAGAAGGTTGAATCAAAAGTCTGAGTTCCAAATTTTATAGGGATGTCTACTTCTCCGTGCACTATTTTTTTAGAACCATCAAAGGCCCTCACCACAATGTTTCTAGGCTTTAATGTGATTCTTTCGCAATCTAACCGGTCAAGATCATTCTGTAAGACATTTAGCGACGAACCCGTATCTACCAGAATGTGGGCTAATGTAGTTCCCCTACACTCAATGGAAACATGCAAGGCATCCTTATGTTTCCTTCATTTGGGAGTTAAATCAGCGTAAAAAAAAACTCATTCCATTATCAGCAGTTAGACTGGCCACACAATTTTCAAATTGGTCAATGGAGGTCTCTTGGGGCACGTGGGACTCAGAGCATAAAAGTAAAGCCAACATTTATATTTTTGAGGGGGTCTTCCCCAACTGTTCCACGACGTTGTAGTCACTTTTATCGATTATCTTTAATATCTGTTCCATCTCCTTGCTAGAAGCTTCATAAATGACCTCTGGATGCGCCTTCGTCTAGACAAGCTCAAACAATACCTCCTTGCCCCTTGTCTCGGTAGCAGGGATAACAATAGGACTATCAACAGGAGTATCACTGGGAATGTTGGTAGGATCGGTAGCAAGAATAATTACAGGAGTAGTAATGGTCTTTGGAGAGATCTCGGGGGAGAAAAACCTTCCACTTCTTGTTATCTTACTGGTCCCAATGATATTGTCGACGTCAGGATCAGTGTCTTTAGCAACTTTGTCTTTGATAGCCAATAGATCTTGCTTGACTCCATGGTAATAAACGTCAGCCACATATTTCCAGGGAATAGCTTTATCCGAAGAATATGGTATTGGCCCCGGCATGGTGATGATTAAAGGAGTAGACTTGGGAACAAATATAATCCTACAGGTCTTTTGGTGGAGACCCTGGGAGGATTGTTGGAAATGGTGACTATTGAGACAATCTTCACAAGAATTTATGGTAAGAGGACCTTTTTGAAACAGGATTTCTATGTTAATTATCATGTGTTGGATGCCCATCTTCAGTAACAAACAACCATTTGGTAGAGACATACATAAGTGACAACTTTCATCACAACCCAGAAACAGGCCGGCTTGCAATAGATTCCATTTAACAGTCAAAAGTGGAGTAGTTAAATTATCCACGGAGGAAACAAAACAGTTATCATCAACAGCGTTGACACCTTGCATGTTTGGGCATTAGCACCGTTATTACATTAGTTGTTTCTGGGTTGTTAAACTCAATATCTTTCGCCTAGATAAGGTCTTGTACCTTATTCTTCAAGGCCCAACAATCGTTGGTATCATGCCCCAGACTTTCAGAATGATAGGCACATCGAGCATTCGGGTTGTAGTAGGGAGAAGCAGTATTGGGGTTCTTGGGAGCTTCCTTTAGAGTCACCAAATTGGACTTCAGTGGATGCGGAAAAACTTAGGACAAGGTCATGTTGATCTGGGTGAATGGTCTTTTGGGCGCCTCCAGCCTGCGTTGATAGTTTCGCTGTTGATTTGATACAGGATTGGAGATCATAACAGCCCCTACCGTCGGGAGATGTTCGGTTTTATTTTGATTCCAGTGGTCATAAGCAATGCTGACATCCTTCTTTACGGTAAAGGGTTTCTTCATCATGCTCGAGGATACATCCCTTTGAATTTTTCTGCTCTTAATACCGGCTTCTACCCGCTCACCAGTCATGATTAGTTCACTAAATCTAGCCGAAGAGCTTTCGATCAGATGGTTGAAGAATGGACCAGACAACGTGCCCAAGAACATATCCACCAATTCTCTGTCAGATAAAGGAGGTTGAACTCTTCCCGCGAGATCCCTCCATTTTTGGGCATAAATTTTGAAACCTTCACCAACACCCATAGACATACCTTGTAGTTATGTTCAAGTTGGATCTAGTTCACCATTATACTAATATTTCTTGTAAAAGGCAGCAGCCAAATCTTCCCAATTGTGAATATTGGTTTATTTCAACTGATAGAATCAATCCAACTGCGTCCTTGACAAAATTTCTTGGAAGAAGTGTACCCATAGGTTCCTATCAGCAGTATGGGGTTGAATCTTCCTGACGTATGACCTTAAATGCAGTTTTGGACAACAGACACCGTCATATTTAGCGAAAGTGGGGACCTTGAATTTATGCGGGATGACAACCCCTGAGATAAGTCCTAGCTATTCAAAATCCAACCCGGGTACCCTCTGGATCTCCATAGCATTGAGGCGATCCTCCAGCTGTTTGTATTTATCATCAACAGAAGGATACTGTTCTTCAGAATAGTCAACCTCTTCTTCTTCTTCAAACTCTAGGTGGTTGTTTCCTTCCTTGTTCTTCCCTTATTGATTATCTCCTTCACCTGAGGAGGTTGAAAAATCTAGAGTTCTCCTGGCTGGTCCTTTGAACCTTCTTTCCAGATTCAAAACACCGACTGGTTTCTTCGCCTTCTTCTTCTTATCTTTAATCATAAGAGCCTTCAAGTCCTCTTGTCCTTTAGCCAGAGCCAAGAACATTTGTTGGAATTGAGCGTTTTGTGCTTAAAGATCTTTTATTGTCTGTTAAATATCCATCTCACTGAAATAAATAGTAGAAAGATAAGGAGACTTGTTTGTGAAAACCTGTTTGTGTTATGATGAATGAAAGTGCATATGCAAATGATTTCAAGGAAACTAGGAGATTTAAATTTTCTTATACAAAATGAAACACACATTTTATTAATAAATCAAAGTTGATTACATCAGGCCTCTTGGGGCTTACAATGGAAGAAATAAAATCCAGAAATAAAACTCCTAAGACAGAAAGGTCGAACGCATCCTCTTTGGCACAACATAGGTGTTCAAACTTTGCTCTTCATGAAGTTGCTTCGTGAGATCCAGAACCTTCTTCTCACTGGTGTAGAGTTGATTACATCAGGCCTCTTGGGGCTTACAATGGAAGAAATAAAATCCAGAAATAAAACTCCTAAGACAGAAAGGTCAAACGCATCCTCTTTGGCGCAACATAGGCGTTCAAACTTTTCTCTTCATGAAGCTGCTTCGTGAGATCCAGAACCTTCTTCTCACTGGTGTAGAATTAATTCTCAAATTTGTCTCGTTCTTCCTTGAGCTGGATCCAAGACTTTTGCAACTCTTCGAATCTTATTGGCATATCATGATGAAAAATGATGCGAGGTTCGCCTTCTTGATCAACAGACTCTGAGATCACTGGCAGGATAGCAACATATGGCATCATAAGACTTTGAGCAAGAGCTCGTACCCATATGAAGTAAGTCTCCAAAGGGATGGATTTTTTGCGTCCCAAAGAACTGCTATCGGCCTTCTTTACCATGCCCCAAGCACGAATGAACCTCTGGCGATAACCTTGCAGATCATTTGAATTGTCAAACACAATACCCTGGACGAGCATATCGTGGGGACCATCCCTCCGGGCGTAGCCGAACTGACGTAGAGCCAAAAAGGGTTGTAAGTGATGCCCCCTCTAATGCCAAGGAGTGGCACATTAGGGAACTATCTGCATCGATAAATAAAAGAGATGTCTTCTTGAGAATGAGGGAACCAATATATATATATTAGAGTGAGAAAGGGACATTATCCTTTGATTCCACCTTAAGCCTGATTCATTCTTCATTACTGACTGAGGGAGGTGCGAAATAAACCACTGATAGAGAAAAGTTATACAACACATAAGAGTCCCTTGTTTCTTCATGGTACGAGCGTGTAGTGAATGCAGCACATCTCTGAGCAATGTAGGTACTGGATTGCAAGCAAGGAAGATGTTGATGGCACTGAAATCTATAAACTGGTCTGAATTAGGGAACAAAACCAATCCATAGATTAAGAGAGCTAGGACATATTCAAAGGCATGGTCACTCATGGCATCTAAGAATGTCTAAGCTTTCTTCATTAGAAAACTTGCAAGGAGGCCCTTGACTCCACTTCTTCTTTCCCAATTGGATTCAATTTCAGATGGTTTCAAATGCAAAGTTATGGCAACACTTTCAGCAACTGGATCTTGTTCTAAACTGGTGAAAGGTAATTTCTCCAATATAGGTGACCCAGGTATTTTGGAGAATTCTTCTAGCGTAGGCACCAACTGGTAATCTGGAAAAGTGAAGCAATGGTGTTTAGGGTCGAAGAACTAGAAAAGAACACTCATCAGAACTTCGACAAACCCAGTAGTAACCAAACTGAGCAGGTGACCGTATCTCTTGTTGAACGATGAGCTCTCTGGAATTCTTAGGACCAAATCTTTGAGCTTGGGAGGGACCTCTACAAAATTGATTCGGATGGTCTTTTTGTGAGTTGAATCCATATCCTATAAAACAAAAAGGAAAGATAAATCTCCAGCCCCTTGAAATGGTTAGCATGTATGTCATGATGTTTATGATGTTATGGTTATGCTTTGAAATCACAGACATATCAAGCAAGTCACACAAAAGACACTAGGTTTAATGGCTTGCGTGAGTCTTTAAAGGTAAGTACCCTCTTGAAGTTTAGTTGGATCAACCTTTCCTATTAAAAGTAACGGGTTCTAAGGAGTCTCATATCACTAGCATTTCTTTAGGAATTGCTCTAGCTCAAGCACCAAAATATTGCGGCCATAATATCCCAAAAGTCCAATCTCAATGAGTGTAGCATCGAGTATCAACCAAACTTCGGTAGGAACCAAAGTCGGCTATCTCACTACTTTCTAATGGCTTAGTATGAGTTAAGTAAAGGTTCTAAAGGTTAGTTAGCGCTTAATGACACTATAAGGAATCCTAATGTTATCCTTGAATGACTCAAGGAACATTAGTACAAGCCAGAGTATCATGCTAATGTAGCTACCACTTTGTCTATATCGGTCTACGCTGTACAGCTTCCATGATTTATTGCTACTTACCTAAAAGGTGCCCCAGATCCAGGTATAGGATCTTTAAAAAAAGCCGAAGCAAAGACCCAAAAAATGTAAAGCAAACAAGTCAAACAAAGAAAGAAAGTAAAGGTGATCTACCCCTAAGGTAACCCCACTTTTAAGTATATCCCCATCAGAGTCAATAGTTCTGTAATACGGTGGGAGAACTGACTTGGGTGTTTTACGTTTGATCGCAATTATTGCAGATAGCAAGAGTTGCCACCGACTTTTCTTTTATCCAATAAGGAAAGGGTGAAAAGAATAAGAAAGACCTTTGAGATTATTTTCTTGAGTTCGGGGGGTAGGTTATGAAAAGGGAAGGTGTTAGCACCCTTTTCATCCGTAGTTATCTATAGGCTCTTAGTTTCTTGATAGATCACTTTCTTTTGTTCGAAAATGTGCTTGTGGTGTGGGTTTTGAAATTTTTTTGAAAAGTGCTTTGTAATGGTTCTCGTTTCTATAAGAGCACGTACATAAGTTTTATCTTTTGAAAATGTCTCAAATGAAAGTGTTGGTGTATAAAGTGTTTTTGTTGTGAGCAAGTGAGCAACTAGGAGCATCCTACCTACTCAAAAGGACTATGTTCTTTTCCTCCTCCTTTAGATGATGCTATCTTACCATTGATTTGGTAAGAAGCCCCATCATTGGATCTGAAGGGACGGACGTGGGACGTTTGTATAGTCATATAAGACAACCTATGGGACGTTTTAACAATATTGTTTAGGGACTAGATCATTTACCAAAGGCAACATTAAGGGTCATCAAGGGACTGCGATCTTTTATCGAGGATCTATGCTAAAACACCCATATTCGAAGGACATGACTATTTTCCGTGGCAACAAATGGGATTACCCTAGAGGTGCATGTATGTGAATAATGTGTTTGATTGCATACATTTTTGTCTTTTGACTAGGGGTTGTCCACTGGTTGATTTTATCTTATCATACATACCCTATCTTACTAACAATTTATATGAAAAGAGGTAAACTTGCAGAAATTAAAAATCCTAAGCTATAACATTATTAGGGGGATGGGGATACAATTTGCAAATGGGGATGAAATAGATGTCTAATTATTACAACCATATCGAATAAGTGGACAGTAATGAAGAATATATATATATATATATATATATATATATATATATATATATATATATATATATATATATATATATATATATATATATATATATATATATATATATATATATATATATATAAAATGCAAAGAGAGTGTAAAAAGAAGGAAAAACCGCATTTTGAACTATTATGTGTCGACACATGCTGTTATGCATCGACACATAACTTTCCTTGCCCATGCCAAACCAAATCACCTCAGTATGAGTCGATGGATAATGGGATGTGTCATCTCATTTCCTGCTTGTGTCTACACATACGCATTTTGTGTCGACTCATTAACCTTCCATCTTTCTGTTTTGGGACCTAGATAGCAGTATGAGTCGATGCATAAGGCCATGTGTCGACTCATACCCTGTTTTTAACTTAGAAGAGTCGACCCATGTGGGTATGTGTCGACTCATGTTGCATTGTTTTGCCTCTATCACCATTCTTTTGCATGTATCAGTCAGTTTTCAACATATAAATGATAAAAATGAACAGCAAGTAAATGATGAACTTCAAGAGTAGTGATTACTTCATCTTATCTTCAGAAAAAAACCAAAAATGATGTATGGAAAATGCAAGGTTATGATGACTTACCTTGTGTGATACGGTGGCAGAACCGACTGTTAATACTGGTTTGCATTTTGTATTCAGAAATGTCGCGGTAAGCAAGAGTCGCCACCGACTTTTATTTTATCCAACAAAGGAAAGGGTGAAAAGAACAGAAAAAGAACTTTTTTCGAGATTTCTGAGTACGGGGGCTAGATTATAGAAAGGGAAGGTGTTAGCATCCTTTCCATTCATGGTTTTCCATGGGCTCTTAGGGACTTGCTCATTTCTGAAATTGCTTTCGTGTTTGTGGTTTTGAAAAGCTTTGAAAATTACCTTAGTGTGGCGATTCACTTTATGGTAACTCTTGTATCGATCCTCAAAAGTGTGATAAAGTATTTTTGAAAACTTTGTTGGAAAAGTATGTTTGAAAGTGTAAGGTGTAAAAATCTAATTTGAGCAAGTACCTAACAGTTATCTACCTACTCGAAAAAAGACTATTCTTTTCCTCCTTTCCTTTAGATCGTGTTATCCTACTATTGGTGAGTAGGTAACCCTAGTCGTTGGATGTATGAGGGACTATCGAAAGGGACGTAATGGTCATTGAAGGAAACATGTAAGGTTACCTAAGCATTTTGAAGGGATTATCATCATAAGATCATTTTTCATAGGCAACTCGAGGGACATTTAGGGACTATGATCTTTATGACGATTTTAAACCGAGGGCCTTTGCTAAGAGTATCCCTATGTTTCAAGGGACATGACCATTGTTTCCGAAGGCAACCAAGTGGGGTAACACCCTAGGGGTGCAAGTGTGTGGCAGTGTGCTTTTTCAGATATTTTATCTTGCGCAATTAGGGTTATCTAGGTTCAATTAATCATTATCTTTCATGCAACCCTATTAAACATTGATCTAAGCAGTTTATCATGCGGGAAAGTAAATGGCAGAAATATAAAATCCCTAGTTATTACAAGGCTTTGGTGCATTTACATAATTAGTGATTGAAAGGTAAAAATGCGAAATTAAAACCCTAATTATTATAAATCGGGCGCAATTACATCAATAATGAAAAATAAATCGTACGACAAAAATAATTAAGCGCGAGAACTAAAATTGAAAAGAAAAGTGCAAAATCCTAAAAAACTAATTTGATCATTAAAAGATTTTTTTGGATTTATTTTATAAAAAAATGATTTGAAATTTACCTAATTTTCTAATTAATTTTAATTAACGAAAATAAATTAAAATTGATTAAAATAATTAATTTTCCAAAAAACTAATTTAATAAAAAAAACTAAGTCTTATTTTTGTGATGATTTTCTTATTTTATAAAAAAATTGATTTTAAAAAAGAATTAAACTAATTAAACAAAATAAAAAAATTGTAAAATTAGAAGAGTGGAGGAATGGACCTGAGGGGGGTGTAAACCCAAATTTGGGTAATGTGCTGCTGAATTTGTCCAGGCCCAAGATCCTGTAAGCCCAATGCAAACGTGAGATCCAGTGTGGCACCAACTAGGAGGTCCATCATGTGGCTGCTTCCCCAAGGTGTTAGATCTGGCACTGCATGATCTGATGGTGACGAATTTAAGGCCTATGATGAGCGCGTTGGAAATGGAAGTATTGGATCTGCAAGCAAATTATGAGAAAAATAATATGCAGGAGGCAGGGGTCGAACCCCTGACCACCCACGCGCGCGCGCCTTAAACCCTTCCCCTTTGCCATCTGAGCCAGCTGATCATTCACAATACAAAACAAACATAAAAGAATATATTGAATAATGGTCAATAATTATAACAAAACATGTGCGCCATTCAAACTAGCCAACCAGCTCTTGCCACACAGTCGTCTTTCCCAATGGCTATCGTTTTAGCCAAAACTTTTACCTACGAACAACATACTATAACTATAACCCTGTGTATTTCAAAAATCACAGCCACACAATAAAAATGAAATCTAAATACATAGATCAACTGGCTTTGATCTCGTGAATGCAATGGTGTTCATCTTTTGGCTTAATTTAACCTGTATTGAAAAACCCTAAAATAAAGCTTTAGACCCTAGCAATGGTAGTTACTCATACAAGCATCAAAACTCATAATTAATTATACAAACAACTTCTAAATGATGATACAAACATGAATGTATCTTTAGAAATCATTTATAACACGTAAATATTCAAAATCAAATTCAAGAATGAATGGTAAAACATGATATCGTATTGGCCATTTCTGGGTGCTTTGTTGCGTGGTAATGGTCCTAACAACTTCCAAACGTGCCCATGAATGGATTTCAAACCTTAGAATGCTTTGAATCTCCTTGTGGACAAAAATCCGATCACCACTTTCTTGTCAAAAATTTGAGTTTTGTCCTCCCAATTCACACGACCAATCCTCTTTTTTCATCATTAGGGTTTGTTATGCATATATAGTAGAAGAAATTAGGTCAATAAAACTGAATTGAATCTTTGCAAATTGATGAGAAGAGATTTGATTTTCATCTTGTATACTTTGTTCTAAATTTGGTCAAATCATTCTATATTCATCCCAATCATTCCTTGCACGAAGATCTTGATTTTCCAGCTGACTATAGACTCATCATGTGGTCATAAAATCAAATCTTGGATTTTATCTTATTATTCCATTATTTAAATTATTTATTTTGATTTAAATGAATAAAAAATCAAAACAAATAATAAAAATAATAAAATAATAGGTGGACAAGCTCAAGGGTTGTGGGCCATCTTAGGAAAAAGTTTCAAACAAGAAAACATGGGCCCATTTGGAAAAAAATCAATTGATCAATGTTGACTTTATGCACACTTCCAAAATATGGTCAACTTTAGCAATGCATATCTCTTTCATTTTTGACCCTAAGATGGTGTTCTTGTAATTTTAGAAAGCTTAGGATGTCCTATAAACAAAACTTTTGGTTTCATCTCAATTGGATCTTCCATGTTCATGTAAGGAGCTTTGACCCAAAAGGTGTTTTTGTTGACTTTTTGAAATGACCTATAATGTCTGAACTTGTATCTTTTGATTGAGGAATTTCTTGACCATTAGGGCTGAAAAGAACTTGTAGGGAATTGAATTCTCTTAAAAATAATCCTTGGTTGTAAAATTTCTGAATAAGTATGAAAAAGTTATGCCTGGTCAAAGTTTGGTTGAATTTTCCTATAGAAACCCTAAATTTCCATTTTTTACTTTTGATTAATTGGGAGCATTTCTTGGGGAATCATGATCAACCCTTGATAAAATGATGGATAATACTCCAAAATGTTGATGTTGACCAAAATTCTTGAAGTTTGACTGTATTTGGGCCATATTTGATTTTTGACCTAGTACAATTGATTTTCAGGCACTTGAGCAGTTGACTGAGCAAACTTATTGTGCAAGGCATGAAACTTGGCATGGATGACCTTGAGGACATATTAGGACAATGGAGACCATTTGGGACCCTTGGAACTCAACCATCTTAATGAGGAGTGAAACCCTAGTTTAAGGCTTATTGTCTTAAGAGGAGGATTTGTCTGGTCAATCCTTAGTCAACTTGAGCAATTGAGGACCTCTAGGAGTATGTCTTATGTGAAAATGGGAGGGAAAATTTTGGGGTACAAAAACTTCCCCTGTTCAATCTTCTTAAACTTGAGGATTTAGATTCGCTTGTCTGCCTTTCGTGATCTGAGGTTGGAAGATGATTAAAACCTAAAGTGCCCAGAAATTTGCACTCGCATGAAGTAATACTGATGGTTGATGACTTCGGGAATGGGCTTAAATATGCCATTCAGAGAATGTGACAGAGAGTCATCGAAGATGGGCTTAAAGATGCCATCCGAAACAATGATGATTTTGTAAGATATTCCTTCGTGAGAATTCCTGTTCCTGTTGTTAGGGAGGACTTTGCTAAGGAATGTTGGGGAATAGAGTATAGGAGCTTCAGTTGTCTGTTACTCTACTGGGGAGTCATCTCTTGATTGAAGAGACGGAGGTGAAATGCTATCTGGTCAGGATCCAGGCTTCATAGTGACTTTCTAAGGATAATAAGGCTGACTGCTATCTGGTCGTATTCTAGGCTTCACAGCGACTTACTGGGAAATGAGATTAAACCGTTATTTGGTCGTACTCCAGGCTTCACAGTAACTTGAATTGTTGATTGACTATTATCTGGTCAGTTTCCAGGCTTCATAGCTTCTTTAACTGGAAAAGGAATTGTTGTACCCCAAAATTTGCCCTCCCATATTCTTGAAGATTTGCAAAGAGCATGCTTCACAATCTCCCAAGGGTTGCACAGTCCAATTGCCTCCTAACAGTCAAAAATTAGGGTTTTGGTTATGGCAAAGAAATTGAAGTTTTCAAGGGTCCAATCAAGTCCCACATGGCTATAAATATTGCCAAGCATCCTCATGCCAAGTTTCAAGACTCACAACAGAAAATTGCACAGTCAAAAACCCTAATTGCTCAACAGTCAACTGTAGGGGCAAAATGGTCATTTGACAGTCAAAAGTCCAAATTGTTGGTCAACATCTTATTTTGAAGCCACAAACATCATTTGATCAATGCTTGATCATTATTTTCAAGGCATGGCTCAAAAAGTCTCAAGATGCAAAAGTTTCCATATTTGGACAGTTGAAAAAGTCAACTGTAAATTGACCAAGGCATAACTTCCACATGGTTTATCATAAAAATTCCATCCAAAGCTCATTTTGAAGAGAATGACATTTCCTACAACTCATCTTCACACTTCAAGTCCAAGAAATGCTCTCATAAAAAGTTATCAATTTCAACGTTATAGGTCATTTTCAAAAGTCAACAAAAAGGCACTTTAAGTCAAAGACCATAACTTGAGATTGGTAAATCAAAATGACATGGGACCAAAGGCATTGGTTAGAGGACTTCAAGACATTTCCAAAATGTCCAAGAACATGATCAAAGCTTAAATATTGAGCAATATATGCCTTGTGGAAGTTGGGAAATTTTTGGGAATTTTGAAAAGTCAACTTTGCTTCAAATGCCTCAAAATTGCTAATGGGCCACCATTTCTTCCAAGAATCATCACCCAAAAGCTATGCACGACCCATTGACCCAAAGGGGAGTTATTTTCCTATTTTTAATTAATTAATTGAATATTTAATCTATTTAATTAATTTAATTATAATTAATTATAAGAAAAATACTAATCCATGCTTTTCAAATCGTTTTGTGCATAGAATTCACTCAAGATTTCGTGCACTATTCAATAAGGAAAGAATCAAGGTGATTGGCAATGATTGGCATGTTCTTCACATGAAAAAGATTGAAAAAGATACCATTAAAATCAAATATTGAAACATTGATTGCAAGGGTTTATGGACTTGGATTTCTACCCTAATTCGTTCCATATACATACACAAACCTAAACCTAATCATAAGGACCTGGAAGCTGCGCCTCAAATCAAAGAAGCACTTTGGATTTTTTGTCAAAAAATTGAAAACTGAAAACACACATAGAGCACTTTTCCAAGCCAAAGAAGGATTCCATTACATTCCTGACGCATCAAGGAAGCTTTCTGAATCAAAACCATAGCCTCTAACCTCAAGAATCGGTAGAATGAAGCCGCCCTGTTCTTGATATTTTACATAATCATATTCCATTTTATATGCATGATTGATGTCTTTTAATTGTTGTTTTGCACTAACATGAGCATTCTAAAGCTGTTGGTATCTTCTAATTGAACTAACGTGCCCTGTACGAGAATCTACCATGGAAATTTTCTAGGTTTTCATAAGCTTGAAATTGGGGACTTTTGCATATGGAAAAATTAGACAGCAAGACTGACACCCTTGGATTCGTGACATTCCAACGATTCAAAACCACACCTCGCGCTCAATTTATAAGAGCCCGGGGACTAATCGCTATTTTCGTGTTCTTCATTTAGTGGGGGTTTAAAACCCCCGCTATCCATTCTATTTTTTTTTCCAGGCCAAAGCGAAGAAGTGGAGAAGAAGATGAGTTGTAGGCATATGGTTGGCTAATTCAAATCATTGGCGCGTTTTTATTTGGGTTCCAGAATAATTGCATGTTTCATATATATTATTTCTATCTTATTATATATCAAAACTAAAGCGCTGGCTCAGTTGGTGGAAAGAAGTTATTGCAAGCAACGGGACCTGGGTTCAATTCCCAGGTCCCCATATTCCTCTATATTTTTTATGTTTATATGTTCAGGTGATCACCACACTTAAGGGAGTACCATAGGCCTCAACGTTTGTGCCTACCACGCGCCAGGGAGATTCATCTAATGGCCAGATCACATAGTCCATCATGTACCCTCAGTCAACCATGTGCATACAAGCCAGAAAAGTCAAAAAAAGGCCTCCTTCAAATGGGCTCAATTGCTGAAAATTCACCTCCTCTATTGGGTCAACACCCCCATCTGTTTGCATTTTCTTCTCTTCTTTGTTTTCTTTTCTTTCATTTATTTTAATTATATTAATTGTTTATTTAATTCCTTAAATTAATTTTAATAATATAAAAATACCAAAAAATCAGAAAATCATGAAAATAAAAATATATTTTATTTAACGCTATTTTGTAAATAAATTTTGTTAACCAATTTAGCTTTAATTTTAGGTTTAATTTTAATGTTTCTTTAATAAACTAAAAAATATAAAAATTAGGGTTTCTAGCTTTTTACTCTTTCTTTTTATAATTAAAATTTCTTCTTATTACTATTAATAATTAATTATTTTTGTAAACAAATATGCCATTTAAATAATTAGGGTTAAATTAGGTTACAACTTAAACACTTTTTTTTAATAAATTAAAAACAATTAGAATTAGGGTTTCCTATAATAATTAATTTTCTTATTAAATTTCATAAATACAAAAACTCCAAAAATAAGTTCTTTTCTTTATTTAACTTAATTAATTTATTAATTGTAATGTAATTTCTTTAAAGGGTCCAACGCCCTCGCATTCTCGATTTTATTTCTTTTCGCACATTTACTTTTATTTCCTTTTTTAAATTTCATGTAATTGCCCCAAAGCTTTGTAATAGATAATTAGGATATTTACTTTCCGCATTTTACTTATTTCAAATCGGGTCTTGGTTTAATTTGGCGATGTAGACCCGCGCCTTTGTAATAACGTAGGACTTTTATCTCCCCGCACCTTTTAACTGCTAATAATTTGCATGAAAGAATGAATGGCCAAAAATAAAATCAAAGCGTAGAACACTCAATGCATGACAAGACAAATATAACTGAAAATGACACACAATTCACACACCACTCTTAGGGTACGCCTCACTGTTGCCTTGCCCATCGAAACGTGGTCGTCGAGTAGAGGATGTTTTAGTAAGTCCTCATGTCCATGAACATGGCATGGGGGTAGCTTCTAAGGTGTCTTCCTATTGCTCCGGTGACCACATTGTCCCTACAAACGAATTGACCCAAACACCTCCAACGGTGGTGCTACCTACCTCTCAATGGTGGGATGGCACTATCTTAAGGACATTTACACAGACGAATTCCTTAGGGTAGGTAGATGACTCGTAGATACTTGCTCTAATTCAAAATAAATCAAAAACTTCTTTTCCCACCGACACTTTGCAAAAAGCTTTCAAAACAAATTTTTCAAACACTCTTGAGGACTGATACAAGAGTCGAACTGAAACTTTCAAAGAAACTTTTTTAAACCCACTCTGAAAAGCAAACAAACATTTTTGAAAACACAAATGAGCAAGTATCTAAGAGCCCATGGATAACCATGGATAGAAAGGGTGCTAACACCTTCCCTTTCTATAAATCTAGCTCCCGAACCGAGAACTAATCTCAATAAGGAATTTTTCTGTGCTTTTGTCCTTTCCATATTGGAGAAAATAAAAGACGGTGGCGACTCTTGCTTCCGCGACATTTCGCGAACCAGCGTTAAACAGTCAGTTCCAGATCCACCGATCACAGAATTGGCGACTCTGCTGGGGATTACTCATAAAGTGAGGTGTACCTTAGGACTAAGATCACTTGTGTTTTCAATTACTGTGTTTGTTTGCTTTATTATTGTGGGCTTCATCAGAGTTACATAGATCCTAACCCGGATCTGGGGATACCCTGTTAGGTAGCATAAGTTGTGAGGGACCTGTCCGGCGTAGACCGACATGGGTGAAGCAGTGGCTACGTTGGTGTGGCACCTTGGTCTGGACCGATATCCCTTGTGTCGCGACAAGGAGAATATGGGTCTTCCGAGGAGTCATTAAGCACCAACCGACCTTAGAACCTTAAATGACCCAACTTGGCCAATAGAACAGTAGCAGTATGCTACGCCCATTGAGGCTAAACTCTCGTGATGGTTCTGGCCGCAAGAAAAGATTGTGATGCTGGAGTTATGACCGATTGAGGGTAGCCAGTGATATTGGGATCCTCTAGAACCCGGTTACTTCTGATAGGACAGGTCTTAACCAACAAACTGAAAGAGGGTAATACCTAGACCCCATGCTGGCCTAAACTCTAAGGGCTTCTCTTGTGTGACTTGTGTGCCTTCCAACTTGACTATTTGCATGCTTGCTATCTGACACTTGAGTTTCTTGCAGGTTTTGTTTATAGTCCTTAATTAGGACTCATAACAGGGTTTACTCAGTTTCTTGCAGGTTTTGTTTATAGTCCTTAATTGGGGCTCATAACAGGGTTCACCCACAGTACCCCATGCATATCATGACATCATACCATTGCATACATCTTGCATAAGGACTAACCCATTTCAAGGATCTCAAGGGTCTGTGATGCAGGTCATGATGAACCAACTATCCAGCAAGGGGCAAAGAGGATTTATTTTCCTCTAGCCAAGGTCGTCAGAGGCTATGACCCACTAGATATGGTGAGCCTTTGACCCTTGAAGAAGGACTCTCAGCAAACATGAAGTTCCCTCAATCAAGCTACCTAGTTCTAACAATTTTCTTGTTTACCCCGCGAGATCCTTGAAAACATTGCATATATATCATACATATCATTGCATTACAGGTACCCTTGTTGCAGGTCACTTACCCTTGTTCGTTGTTTATTTCAGCAATGGCTTCCCAACAAGATAACCAGGACCTTCACACTCAAGAGACTCAGTTCAAGGAGATCTTCCTAAGCCTATCCAAGGGGTAGGAAGAGCTGAGGACACTCCTCATGGGGAATTTGGCCAAGCAAAGTCCCGAAGATGACAAGGACGAGCAGCTGAAACGTCTACAAGCTGAGGTAGACACATTGAAAACCCAAATGTTGGGGCAAAGGGCTCTCATTCAAGGTTTAGCTCGGGAGCAAGGAGAGCTGAGGGCCATGATCAGTCAGCTTCATCAAGACATGAAGCAACCAGCCCAAGTCAGGGACCAGGTCATGGAACAACTTCCAAAAGGGCAAAGGTCTGGTCCAATGAATAGACCTCTCCAAGCTGCTACCACTCCACAGGTCCAACAACAACCTCGCCAAGAACAACGGGCTGATCAGAGCAAGCCAAACAAGCCTAAGAGGCAGTTCATCCAGCTCAACGTGTCACCGTCTCAAGCTTTACAACAATTATTGAGGTTGAATCTGGTGACGCTAAGGGACCCTCCTAAAAATCTCAATACAGCCTCCCCAAAGTACAACCCTAAGGAGAGATGTGTATACCACTCTGTCAGTCCAGGCCATGACACCGACGACTGCTGGGCTCTGAAGAATAGGATCCAAGACCTGATTGAGGAAGGAGCTGTGGATTTCACCCATATGGGCCATGCTGAATGCTCCTGCCATTCCTACAAGATGCACCAGTAGAAGTAACAAGCCATGAGACTAGAAGACTTTTGTTCAATAGAATTTTTCAAGTTGTGATTTTCTTTTGATTGTTCAAACATTTATTCATGTTAAACGTTGTTATTTCATTAATGCATCGCATATGTCTGTTTTGAAGCAATATATTCATATTCACTATATGCAAATTATTTTCATATTTTTTTCTGATGATCAACGCTCGATTAATAATTCTAAGCCTCTTGAGGGAGGATGACAAAGACGATACCGCAATCTACAGTATGCTTTTGAACAGACCCCGCTGATGAGGTACAGGCATTGTTTCAATCCCTAAACACTGGAGTTATAAGGAAGATAATCCCTCGTCAACCCCTCTGAGCCAAAGAAGTAGGAGTTTTTCTTTTCGAAAATTAAAACCCTTTATCATAACCTGGGGCAGGGTAGTTCTCTCAGTTGATCCAAGTGCATAACAAATGGCACCAAAGAGGTCCTTACAAAAAAAAAAGAAGACAATGATGATTCCGAATAATCATAAGGATAGGCAGTCATTATATCTCAAAAATAAAAACCCAATAAGTCAAAACCTATGAAGGAGACTTACAAAACTGGGGCATCCCGCTGACTGTAATCACAAAAGAAACAGTTCAGGCAAAATTTAGGGATAGCGGAAAAAAAAAGAGGTCTTACAAACCCTCAACAAAAACAAAAATGACTGCCTATTCAGAATAAATCATCAATATCTGAACCATCATTGGAACATCAGGACAAAGACTCAAACAAGGTCTAACGCACGATCAACTGAGCTTAGGTTTGAAGAACATCACGAAGAACGGGTGGGTACAAATAATTTGAGCCTTTACCCTTTGTTTCTTAAACCGTGAACCAGGCCACGTTATAACCCTTAAAAAGTCCTAGCTGAAGCATGGGTTAGTTCGAAAGCGTACTGTTACGAAAGGTATCCTGACTCCTTAAGGCTCGCTGTAAAATAACGAGTTGACATCACGTTTTACAAATTCACTTGTTTTTACTAAAAAAGGGATGCATTCTCAAAAACTTCGAAACAGACATAAGCTTTGCATTTTTTATATAACCTTGTTTGCATATGACTTTTTGTTTGAACAGCAGAGAAGTTCGCACGACGAATATCTTATGAACAAAAGTCTTCTCCACAAAAGAGTCACCTCAAATGGAAGAAACACTTCCAATCAAGGGGCATGACATGATCATGGTCCATCATCTGGGGCAGTCCAATCAAGATTCGGAGAATCTCTCAAAGGCCAAATAGCCTGGGGCAAATCTCCGCCTGAGTCACTTGGGGAATTCCAACAACAAATCTTGCCTGATCAAACACCTTCTGGTGGCATGACTAAACACTTCTAACAGGGGCAACTCCCTACCTTCTGAGAGCGTGGATATAGTCGAAAAGAATACTACGCGTAATCAAAGACCCTCTAGGTTGAGACACCTAGGCAAAAATAAGGGCTTCCCGGCGAACCAAAAGGGTTCTGGCAAAATGAAGGGATGAAATGAAAAAAATCTGTACACCCGGCAAGTCGAAAACCTGAAAAGGCGGCTTGGGCAAAAATGGGTATCCCGGTGGACTGAAAACCCGAAAGGGCGGTCCAGGCAAAAGTTAGGGATCAAAGCGTACGATTATGTCCCGTCATCTTGTCACCTGCCTACCAGAAGGAGGTTTGTCCATCAACAACTATCAGCACCCCACAGGTGCCTTCTCCCATAGAAACAGGGGCAATAATGAGTGGTCTAAGCGATCTAATTGTTCTGTCCACCAAGGTACCAAGGTAAGTTCGACTGAAGAACATAACCAATACACCTTAACTCCCCAGAGAGTGAGCCAGCAGGTCAATGCACTCTCCCCAAGCAAAGCTATACTATCAGCCTTAGGGAAGTTGGGTATCCTCCAACAAATCTCAACATTCCCCGACATAATATACGAACATTCTTAACAAGCATCCACGACAGTCTTGATCTAAGATTGTTCCCCGGCGGTCAACCAGACATTCAGCGGAGCCACTTCCCCAATACATCTCAAAAATTTCCCCAGGAGAGTCCAAGATTTCCCCAGGAAAGTTTGAATCATCTCCCCAGCAGGAAGCTTATCCCCAGTAGATTCTGGAAGCTCATCCCCTACAGAGCACGAACGCGTCTCCCGGCTTTATTCAAAGGTTATTCCCCTACCAGGGTATAACTGGGTTATCCTCAGCCAAAAGCCACGAAAAGATCGTCCTCGGCGAAGCCTTCTTATCCTCAGTGGAGTCTATCAAAACTTCCAACAGAGCACAACAACGGTATCCCCAGAAAAGTTATCCTCATCAACCTCAGTAAAGTACCTCTCTTTCCCCGCAGAGTAATCTATTCGCCAAGTTTATTCCCCAACGGAGTCATCTTCTCCTACCGGTATTCTTGCAATCATCATCCCCAACGGAAACGAAGAATCTCACTCTTCAACATCAGCCCAGGATTTGACTTCCCGGTATCCGTCAAGGATCTATTTTCCCGGACGAAGATACATTCATAAACATCGCATCCCCACACATTATAGCATGCATATACGCATCATATCTTACAATCTCATTTATGTTGAGAGCATCATTGCGCGATCCATATCATGCATTGCATATGACTGACCTTTACCTTTCAGGAAAGATCCAGTTAAGTTCTCAGCTATGTCCAAGACCTTCTCTGGTTCAGTCAGATCGACCCTAAGATCTCCCTGATTCTTATCCAGTTGAAGATTCCAAGACCTCGCCTGGTTCAGTTAAATCGACTCCTAAAGATTTTTCTGATTCTTATCCAGTCAAAGGTCTTCTCTGGTTCAGTCAGATCGACCCTAAGATCTCCCTGATTCTTATCCAGTTGAAGATTTCAAGACCTTGTCCGATTCAGTTAAATCAATTCCTAAAGATTTTTGTGATTCTTATCCAGTCAAAGGCCTTCTCTGGTTCAGTCAGATCGACCCTAAGATCTCCCTGATTCTTATCCAGTTGAAGATTCCAAGACCTTGTCCGGTTCAGTTAAATCAATTCCTAAAGATTTTTCTGATTCTTATCCAGTCAAAGGCCTTCTCTGGTCTAGTTAAATCAATTCCTAAAGATTTTCCTGATGAAGACTCAGTAGAAGACATCAAAGATTCTCTCATCGTTACTATTGAGGTTGAAGTCGCCTATGATTCTCTCATCGTTACTGTTGAGGTTGAAGTCGCCCAAGATTCTCTCATCGTTACTGTTGAGGTTGAAGTCGCCCAAGATTCTCTCATCGTTACTGTTGAGGTTGAAGTCGCCTATGATTCTCTCATCGTTACTGTTGAGGTTGAAGTCGCCCAAGATTCTCTCATCGTTACTGTTGAGGTTGAAGTCGCCCAAGATTCTCTCATCGTTACTGTTGAGGTTGAAGTCGCCTATGATTCTCTCATCGTTACTGTTGAGGTTGAAGTCGCCCAAGATTTTCTCATCGTTACTGTTGAGGTTGAAGTCGCCTATGATTCTCTCATCGTTACTGTTGAGGTTGAAGTCGCCCAAGATTCTCTCATCGTTACTGTTGAGGTTGAAGTCGCCTATGATTCTCTCATCGTTACTGTTGAGGTTGAAGTCTCCCAAGATTCTCTCATCGTTACTGTTGAGGTTGAAGTCACCTATGATTCTCTCATCGTTACTGTTGAGGTTGAAGTCGCCCAAAATTCTCTCATCGTTACTGTTGAGGTTGAAGTCGCCTATGATTCTCTCATTGTTACTGTTGAGGTTGAAGTCGCCTATGATTCTCTCATCGTTACCGTTGAGGTAGTAATCGTCCAAGGTTCTCTCACCGTCCCGTTGAGGTAATAACCATCCCTGATTCATTCATCACCTTTTAAAGCTCCATACTCGATTCCTGTATCTCGCCAGGGCACGTCTGAAGAGGTTTTAAAATTCAATTCCTGTAACCAGTCAGGGCACATCTATACAAAGAGTTTGAAGACCAGCTCCTACAACAGGCCAGGTAATCATTTTCTTTTTCAGGTACGCAAGTTCTCGCTAAGGAATCTCTTACGCGATCGACACCCAGATGGCATCTATAAGCCCATCCACCTATCCATCACCTCTCAACATGGCATCTGTAAGCCCATCCCCCTATCCATCAATCTCCAAATGGCATTTGTAAGCCCATTCCCACCATCACACTGCCAACATGTGAGCGCAAATTTCTGGGCACTCTAGTGTTCAATCATCTTCCACCTTCGGATTACGAAAGGCACGTCAGCCAATCTACATCCTCAGGTTTAAGAAGATTGAACAGGGGCAACTGTTGTACCCCAAAATTTGCCCTCCCATATTCTTCAATATTTGCAAAGAGCATGCTTCACAATCTCCCAAGGGTTGCACAGTCCAATTGCCTCCTAACAGTCAAAAATTAGGGTTTTGGTTCTGGCAAAGAAATTGAAGTTTTCAAGGGTCCAATCAAGTCCCACATGCCTATAAATATTGCCAAGCATCCTCATGCCAACTTTCAAGACTCACAGCACAAAATTGCACAGTCAAAAACCCTAATTGCTCAACAGTCAACTGTAGGGGCAAAATGGTCATTTGACAGTCAAAAGTCCAAATTGTTGGTCAACATCTTATTTTGAAGCCACAAACATCATTTGATCAATGCTTGATCATGATTTTCAAGGCATGGCTCAAAAAGTCTCAAGATGCAAAAGTTTCCATATTTGGACAGTTGAAAAAGTCAATTGTAAATTGACCAAGGCATAACTTCCACATGGTTTATCAGAAAAATTCCATCCAAAGCTCATTTTGAAGAGAATGACATTTCCTACAACTTATCTTCACACTTCAAGTCCAAGAAATGCTCTCACAAAAAGTTATCAATTTCAACGTTATAGGTTATTTTCAAAAGTCAACAAAAAGGCACTTTAAGTCAAAGACCATAACTTGATATTGGTAAATCAAAATGACATGGGACCAAAGGAATTGGTTAGAGGACTTCAAGTCCTTTCCAAAATGTCCAAGAACATGATCAAAGCTTAAAACTTGAGCAATATATGCCTTGTGGAAGTTGGGAAATTTTTGGGAATTTTGAAAAGTCAACTTTGCTTCAAATGCCTCAAAATTGCTAATGGGCCACAATTTCTTCCAAGAATCATCACCCAAAAGCTATGCACGACCCATTGACCCAAAGGGGAGTTATTTTCCTATTTTTAATTAATTAATTGAATATTTAATCTATTTAATTCATTTAATTATAATTAATTATAAGAAAAATACTAATCCATGCTTTTCAAATCTTTTTGTGCATAGAATTCACTCAAGATTTTGTGCACTATTCAATAAGGAAAGAATCAAGGTGATTGGCAATGATTGGCATGTTCTTCACATGAAAAAGATTGAAAAAGATACCATTAAAATCAAATATTGAAACATTGATTGCAAGGGTTTATGGTCTTGGATTTCTACCCTAATTCGTTTCATATACATACACATACCTAAACCTAATCATAAGGACCTGGAAGCTGCGCCTCAAATCAAAGAAGCACTTTGGATTTTTTGTCAAAAAATTGAAAATTGAAAACACACATAGAGCACTTTTCCAAGCCAAAGAAGGATTCCATTACATTCCTGACGCATCAAGGAAGCTTTCTGAATCAAAACCACAGCCTCTAACCTCAAGAATCGGTAGAATGAAGCCGCCCTGTTCTTGATATTTTACATAATCATATTCCATTTTATATGCATGATTGATGTCTTTTAATTGTTGTTTTGCACTAACATGAGCATTCTAAAGCTGTTGGTATCTTCTAATTGAACTAACGTGCCCTGTACGAGAATCTACCATGGAAATTTTCTAGGATTTCATAAGCTTGAAATTGGGGACTTTTGCATATGGAAAAATTAGACAGCAAGACTGACACCCTTGGATTCGTGACATTCCAACGATTCAAAACCACACCTCGCGCTCAATTTATATGAGCCCAGGGCCTAATCGCTATTTTCGTGTTCTTCATTTAGTGGGGGTTTAAAACCCCCGCTATCCATTCTATTTTTTTTTCCAGGCCAAAGCGAAGAAGTGGAGAAGAAGATGAGTTGTAGGCATATGGTTGGCTAATTCAAATCGTTGGCGCATTTTTATTTGGGTTCCAGAATAATTGCATGTTTCATATATATTATTTCTATCTTATTATATATCAAAACTAACGCGCTGGCTCAGTTGGTGGAAAGAAGTGATTGCAAGCAACGGGACCTGGGTTCGATTCCCAGGTCCCCATATTCCTCTTTATTTTTTATGTTTATATGTTCAGGTGATCACCACACTCAAGGGAGTACCATAGGCCTCAACGTTTGTGCCTGCCACGCGCCAGGGAGATTCATCTAATGGCCAGATCACGCAGTCCATCATGTACCCTCAGTCAACCATGTGCATACAAGCCAGAAAAGTCAAAAAAAGGCCTCCTTCAAATGGGCTCAATTGCTGCAAATTCACCTCCTCCATTGGGTCAACACCCCCCATCTGTTTGCATTTTCTTCTCTTCTTTGTTTTCTTTTCTTTCATTTATTTTAATTATATTAATTGTTTATTTAATTCCTTAAATTAATTTTAATAATATAAAAATACCAAAAAATCAGAAAATCATGAAAATAAAAATATATTTTATTTAATGCTATTTTGTAAATAAATTTTGTTAACCAATTTAGCTTTAATTTTAGGTTTAATTTTAATGTTTCTTTAATAAACTAAAAAATATAAGAATTAGGGTTTCTAGCTTTTTACTCTTTCTTTTTATAATTAAAATTTCTTCTTATTACTATTAATAATTAATTATTTTTGTAAACAAATATGCCATTTAAATAATTAGGGTTAAATTAGGTTACAACTTAAACACTTTTTTTTAATAAATTAAAAACAATTAGAATTAGGGTTTCCTATAATAATTAATTTTCTTATTAAATTTCATAAATACAAAAACTCCAAAAATAAGTTCTTTTCTTTATTTAACTTAATTAATTTATTAATTGTAATGTAATTTCTTTAAAGGGTCCAACGCCCTCGCATTCTCGATTTTATTTCTTTTCGCACATTTACTTTTATTTCCTTTTTTAAATTTCTTGTAATTGCCCCAAAGTTTTGTAATAGATAATTAGGATATTTACTTTCCGCATTTTATTTATTTCAAATCGGGTCTTGGTTTAATTTGGCGATGTAGACCCGCGCCTTTGTAATAGCGTAGGACTTTTATCTTCCCGCACCTTTTAACTGCTAATAATTTGCATGAAAGAATGAATGGCCAAAAATAAAATCAAAGCGTAGAACACTCAATGCATGACAAGACAAATATAACTGAAAATGACACACAATTCACACACACTCTTAGGGTACGCCTCACTGTTGCCTTGCCCATCGAAACGTGGTCGTCGAGTAGAGGATGTTTTAGTAAGTCCTCATGTCCATGAACATGGCATGGGGGTAGCTTCTAAGGTGTCTTCCTATTGCTCCGGTGACCACATTGTCCCTACAAACGAATTGACCCAAACACCTCCAACGGTGGTGCTACCTACCTCTCAATGGTGGGATGGCACTATCTTAAGGACATTTACACAGACGAATTCCTTAGGGTAGGTAGATGACTCGTAGATACTTGCTCTAATTCAAAACAAATCAAAAACTTCTTTTCACACCGACACTTTGCAAAAAGCTTTCAAAACAAATTTTTCAAACACTCTTGAGGACTGATACAAGAGTCGAACTGAAACTTTCAAAGAAACTTTTTTAAACCCACTCTGAAAAGCAAACAAACATTTTTGAAAACACAAATGAGCAAGTATCTAAGAGCCCATGGATAACCATGGATAGAAAGGGTGTTAACACCTTCCCTTTCTATAAATCTACCTCCCGAACCGAGAACTAATCTCAATAAGGAATTTTTCTGTGCTTTTGTCCTTTCCATATTGGATAAAATAAAAGACGGTGGCGACTCTTGCTTCCGCGACATTTCGCGAACCAGCGTTAAACAGTCAGTTCCAGATCCACCGATCACAGGAATCTTAGTGTCGATTTGACTAATCCATATAAAATCTTAGTTTAACTTCGACTGGAATAGTAATCAGGAGGATTTTAGTAGCGATTTAACTGACCCATACGAAAGTCTTGGAATCTCTTTCACCAGCATAGTGAGAAGAGAGATCTTGGATTAACTTTGACTGGCATAGTAATCAGGAGAATCTTAATAGAGATTCAACCGACCCAAATGAAAGTCTTGGAATCTCTTCCACCAACATAGTGAGTAGAGAGATCTTGGATTAACTTTAATTGACATAGTAATCAGGAGAATCTTAGTAGCGATTCAACCGACCCAGACGAAAGTCTTGGAATCTCTTCCACCGGTATAGTGAGTAGAGAGATCTTTGGTCAACTTTGACTGGCATAGTAATCAAGAAAATCTTAGTAGCGATTCAGCTGACCCAGACGAAAGTCTTGGAGTCTCTCCTACTGGCATAGCAAGCAGAGAGATCTTAGGATAACTTTGACTGGCATAATAATTAGGAGAATCTTAGTAGCGATTCAACCGATACAGACGAAAGTCTTGGAATCTCTTCCATCAGCATAGTGAGCAGAGAGATCTTAGTGTCGATCTGGCTGATCCATAGAAAATCTTATGAGGACATCTTCTTGAAGAAAATGCTGAAATGACCTTTGGTTAGACGTAGCTTGTTGATTTGGTCCTTTCCTGAAAGGTAAAGAGTTATTCGTATGCAATGTCATGATGTATGAAATGCATTATGATGATATTCTTAAAATAAATGAGATTGTGTTGTATGAAATATGTATACACATGCCATGATGTATGAATACAGGATGCTATTGAGTTATTTCTTAGTCGGGGAAATTAAATCCTGGACTGTTGCTGAAGAGTATTAGGGAGCCGAGTTCTTCATTTACGCTGGGGATGGTGAATTGAGATGATTATGCTGGGGATTTACTCCTTTCTGTTTGCGAATATTCTGTCGGGGAGAGACTCTGCCTGAGAATAACTCTGTAGGGGGAATAACTCTATTTGCGAGAGGAGATGCTTTGCTGGAAGATTTTTCCGATTCGGGGAAATAAAATCCCCCGGGGGATGAACTTCTGTAGCCATAGAAATAAACTTTGTTGGGGATTGTGCTTATGTATTTAGAGAAATAAACTCTTCTCGGGAGAAAACTATGTGAACTTCTTGCGATTATAAAATTCGGATGGGGAATATAGATGTCGGCTCTCTGAAGGAACCTTGTTGGGGAAAGTAACTCCTGTTTGGGGAAGCCGATGTCAAAACTTTTTGTTTCCTCTACTCTATAGGGAGCATAGACGTCACGGGGTCACATGTAATGGCGACCTTGTTTCAAAATTGTACCCGCCCCTGTGCCTGCTGGAAGGAGTAACTGTCGGGATTGACATGGTTTTTTAGTCTTTGCCCCTGTTCCTTAAGTTATGAGCAACTTCCTTTCTGTTTCTTATGCAAATATTTGTGAATAGAAATCATATTCAAATGCACATGTCAAGAATAAATCATTGGATGTTTTTGCAAAACAAAACAAAAAGGGAAAAACAAATAGTTTTTGTGTAGAAATGATTTGTATTGATTTTGAAGTTGGCCTATAACAGGCGTTTTTGTACAAAGAGGCTGACGCTCTAGTAAGAGAATTACGCCGTGAAAATGAAAGCGATATAATATTGTGTACAAAGAGAAGAAAACAGCTATGTGTAATAATCCCCATTGAGTTTCAATTTTGTTATTGCCGCTATGTCTTCGAGCGTCTCATCACTTTGCTACTTGTCTGAAGCTGATTGGATTGATCGGTGCCGTTCGAGCTTGATAGTTGATATTGAAGTCTTGTCCCAAGGTGATCCAATGGGGCATAGTGATACTATTTTAAATCCCTAACTTTTTCCTGGACCGCCCTTTCGGGTTTTCAGTCCACCGGGATACCCTTTTTTGCCCAAGCCGCCTTTTCAGGTTTTCGACTTGTCGGGTGTACAAATTCCCCCTTGGGATACTCTTGAACCTCGAGATATCTCTTTACTTCATAGAACCAAGGTTTGTTTTCTACTCCTTCAGTGTCGATCTTGTAGCAATATGCCGGTTCATCCAACCATTCAATAGTGATCCGAGGGGCCTCATTATCCCACCTGACCTTGAAAATAGATGACATGGTAACTAGGACGTCTGCTAACTGATTCTCTTCTCATGGAAAATGTTCAAAGGTTACTTCTTCAAAGTGTGGAAGCAATGTCATCACATGTTCTTTGTACGGGATGAGATTCAGGTGCTTCGTATCCCACTCTCCTTTGATCTGACTTATCTCCAAGGCTGAATCCCCGAAAACAGTCAAGAACTTGATCCTCAGGTCAATAGAAGCTTTGAGACCACGATGCATGCTTCATACTCTGCCATGTTATTGGTACAGTTGAAGCATAATTGGGTAGTGAAAGGAGTATGACAACCCTCGTGGGATATGATTACAGCACCAAAGCCATTACTGAGTGCATTCAAGGCTCCTTAAAAAACCATAGTCCATTAGGATCCTTCTTTAGATCCTTCATCCGGTCCAGGTTCTTCATAATCAGTCACCAGCATAATATTCTCGTCCGGGAACTCAAAATTCATGGACTGGTAGTCATCCACGGCCTGATGAGCCAAATGATCAGCTAATACACTTCCTATGATTGCTTTCTGGGTTGTGTATTGGATATCGTATTCGGTTAAGATCATCTGCCATCTCGCTATTCTTCCGTAGAGAGTGGGCTTCTCGAAGATGTACTTGATCGGATCCATCTTAGATATCAACAAAGTAGTGCGGGTCAACATATATTGTCTCGGTCGCGAGTAGCCCATGCCAGAGCGCAACAAGTTTTCTCGAGCAATGAGTATCTTGTCTCACAGTTGGTAAACTTTTTGCTAAGGTAGTATATTGCATGCTCTTTTTGACCAGACTCTTCATGCTTCCCCAGCACACACCCCATTGAATTGTCTAACACTGTTAAGTATATTATCAAAGGTTTTCCTTCAATCAGAGGCATCAGAATTGGTGGTTCTTGAAGGTATCCTTGATTCTTTCGAAGGCAGTCTGAAATTCATCGTTCCATTTTACCACTTGATCTTTCTTCAGGAGCTTGAAGATTGGCTCACAAGTAGCAGTTAAATGGGAAATGAACCTGGAAATATAGTTTAGGCGTCCCAAAAAGCCTCTGACCTCCTTCTTAGTGTGAGGAGCCGGCATCTCTTGTATAGCCTTTACTTTTGCAGGGTCTACCTGAATGCCCTTGTCACTGACAATGAAACCTAGAAGTTTACCAGACCTTACCCCGAAGGTGCACTTGTTCGGATTCAACCTCAGCTTGTACGTCTTCCACCTACTAAACAACTTTTGTAAATGATCGAGGTGCCCTTCCTCGGTTTGAGACCTAACAATCATGTCATCCACGTATACGTCTATGTCATGGTGAACCATGTCATGAAATAAGGCGACCATGGCTCGCTGATAGGTTTCCCTAACATTATTTAATCCAAACAGCATCACTTTGTAGCAGAAAGTGCCCCATTACGTAACGAAGGTTGTCTTCTCCATATCTTCGGGTGCCATCTTGATCTGATTGTAACTAGAGAAACCATCCATGAAGGAAAAGATCTTATGTTGCACGGTGTTATCAACCAGAACATAGATGTGGGGGAGCGGAAAGTCATATTTGGGGCTTGCCATGTTCAGATCTCTGTATTCCACACACATCTGTACCTTACCATCTTTTTTAGGCACCGGAACTACGTCGGAAACCCATTGGGGATAAGAGGTGACAACTAAGAACCCAGTGTTGAACTGCTTCATAACTTCTGCTTTGATCTTCTCTGACATTTCAGGGCGCATGCGATGGACCTTCTATTTTATCATAGGGAAATATTATTTAGTTGGAAGTCGGTGAACCACAATATCCATATCCAGTCCTGGCATGTCCTTATATGACCAGGCAAAGATATAGACATAGTCATGCAACATTTGTATCAACCGCTGTTTAACATTAAGCTCCATATTTGCGCAGATCTTGACTTCTTTTATGTTTACCTTTGTGCCTAAGTTTATTGTCTCAACTGGTTCTTCATAAGGTTGTATAGTCCTCTCTTTCTGCTGTAACAGTCTAGCAAGTTCTCCAGGTACCTCACAATATTCCTCGCTTTCGCCCTCAGCTTGGTTGATCGGATTTTCGAAGTTATAACTGGCAATAGCAGAATTGTTATCAATGGGATCCAGAGTTGATATGGATTTGCAGTTCGATATGTGAGTGTGTGTAAGAGCATAGCTGTATTGATAAAGTAAAAAGCAGAAAAGAAAGACAGAGAGCGCAAAATTTGTATGCAAAACGTCTAATGCTTTATTGATGCCATATGAAAGTGAAACATGATAACCCTCATAAATAAACCGATGTGCCCCGGGTAAGACACATGGCCATAAAGTTATATTGTTTATCACATATCCAAAAAACAAGAAAGACAATTACTTATGAACAAAAGTAATAGGTACACAATTTTTTTTGTCCAGTTACTAGGTTCACCGTTGGTAGTAGGGAAGATCCAGCTATCCATGTCATTGTCACCGTCTTCTTCTTCTACTGCGTTGACCCCGTGATTACTGATGCATATGGGAGGCTTTCCAGCACGAGCACGTCGAACAGCCCTTTAATCCCCTGAAGAGAAACCCAAACCAAATTTATCATACTTGTACGGAATATCAGGGAGTTAACCCCAGATGGTAGACCCACCTTCTTCAATAACAACTTTTGCATCCTTGAGAGAGGCCATCTTCAAGGGAGGTCTGGTGATCTTCGACACATTGGTAACAGTTTCAGTTGCAGCCAGAGTCTGAGGTACCTCTTCGAAATTCTGGCACGGAGTCTCAATGAACTCACCCTTGATTTCTACATATCTGAATGAATTCAGGTGACTGACCATGTATTCTTCTTCCCCGCATATAGTGACAATTCTCCCTTTGACCCGGTATTTCATCATTTGATGCAGAGTGGACGTGACAGATCCAGCCCCATGTATCCAAGGGAGGACCAATAAATAAGAATAAGATGGCCTGAAATCCATCACGTAGAAGGTAGATCCAAAATTCTGAGAACCAACCTTGATGGGGTTGTCCACCTCCCCGTGCACCATTCTCTTTGATCTGTCAAAATCCCTCACTACAATGTTACTGGGCTTCAAAGGCAAGCCTTCACAGTCCAGTCTATCTAGAGCATTCTTAGGCAGAACATTCAATAACGAACGGGTATCTACAAGTACATGGGCCAAAGTGGTGCCCTTGCATTCGACGGAGACATGAAACACGTCATTATGCTTACTCCCTCTAGGGGTCAAATCGGCATAAGAAAAGCCCAAACCATTATCGGTCGTCAAACTAGCCACACAATCTTCAAATTGGTAAACAGAAGTTTCCTGAGGCACATGGGCAGTTTTCAGAAACTTCACCAAAGCCTTTGCATGAGCTTCGAAGCACAACAGCAAGGCTAGCATATAGATCTTGGAAGGGGTCCCCCCCAGCTATGCGACCATGTTGTAGTCTCTTTTCTTGATGATTTTCAGAATTTCTTCCATCTCTTTCTCGGAATCCTCTGGAATAGATACTAACTGTGCCTTTGTCTGGACAGGATAAACTAATATGTCTTTGCCCCGAGTCTCGATCGACTCGGTGATAGGGGTGTCAGCAGGAGTGATCTAAGGAATTGCAGTAGTAGTAGTAGTAGGAGTAGGAACAAAAGTAGGAATAATTATAGGACCAATAACAGCTTTCGGAGGAGAGATCTCGAGGGAGAACACTCTTACACTTCTTGTTATTTTGCTGGTTCCAACAATGTTGACAATGTCGGGATCAATATTCCTAGAGACCTGGTCTTTATCAGACAACCAATCTTGTTTGACACCGTGGTAGTAGACGTCGCCCCCATAGTTCCAAGGGACAATTTTATCAGAGGGGTACGGGATTGGCCTTGGCGCAATGATTATCAGTGGAGTAATCTTCGGAACAAATGTAATCCTGACGGGTCTTTTGGTGGAGACCCTGGGAGGATTGGCGAAAATGGTTATTATTGAAATATCATTGCACAAAATAGTTGGAACGAGAGTCTTCTCAAACAAAATCACTCCAACATCCATCAGTCGGTGAACACATGCCTTTAACAAATGACAGCTAGTTGGTAGAGATAAATAGAAGAGGTAGCCTTCGCCACAGCCCGAAAATAAACCGGCCTTCAACAAGTTCCACTTAATGGTCATAAGCGGAGTAACAAGCTCTTCAACAGTAGTAACAAACATATCATCTTGAATAGAGTTAACACCATGACTATGCTTGGGCATATGAGCAGTGATACCATTTGGCATTTGAGGGGTGTCAAACTCAATTTCCTTCGCCTCGAGAAGGTCTTGTACTTCGTTTTTCAAAGCCCAACAGTCGTTTGTATCATGACCTGGACTTTCCGAATGATAAGCACAACGAGAATTTGGATTGTAGCAGGGAGAGGTAGTGTTGGGATTCTTCGGCACTACCCACAAGGTTACCAGATTGGATCTCAGCAAATGGGGAAAAACTTGGGCTAGTGTCATATTTATCTGGGTGAATTGTCTTACCAACCTTTCTGTTCTCTGCTAATTATTCCTCTGTTGAGTGGGTGTAGGCTTAGGAATCATGACAACCCCTAATGTTGCATGGCGTTCAGTTCTGTCCTGACTCTGTTGATGGTGCACATCACTAACCTCTTTCTTCCCAGCGAATGTTTTTCTCACGGCACTAGAGGATGCGTCCTTTTGGATCTTCCCACTCTTAATTTCAGCTTCCACTCTCTCCCCTGTCAATATTAGTTCAGTGAAGCCAGCCGAGGAACTTCAAATTAGATGATTAAAGAACTGACCAAACAGGGTACCCAGAAACATATCCACCAGCTCCCTATCAGACAGGGGAGGCTGGACTCTTCCTGCTAGGTCCCTCCACTTCTTAGCGTAGCCTTTGAAACCCTCACACGAACCCATAGCCAAACTCTAGAGTTGAGTATGGGTGGGAGAAAGGTCTGCATTGTACTGGTATTGTTTATAAAAAGAAGCCGCCAGGTCTTCCCAATTATGGATGTTGGCCCTCTCCAGTTGATAGAACCAATCTAGCTGATTTCCGGATAGACTATCCTGAAAGAAATGGACCCACAAGTCTCTGTCAATAATGTGAGGCTGTATCTCCCTCACATAAGATCGGAGATGCATCTTGGGACACGAAACCCCATCATACTTAGCAAACACTGGTTCCTTGAACTTTGGAGGAATAACAATTCCAGACACCAAACCCAGGTCTTCAAAGTCCAGCTCGGGCACTTTCTGAATCTCCATTGCACTAAGACGCTCTTCCAGGTGCTTGTACTTTCCGTCAGTTGGAGCATACTGCTCTTCATTGTAATCAGTGTCATTATCAGATTCCTCTGGACTAGGGTCCTCCTCCCTTGTCTAACCATCTTGATTCTCTCCTTCCTTGGATGAAGAGGTCAGATCAACCATTTGCTTCAATGGTCCCTTGAATCTTCTTCCCAGATTTACCACACCGACTGTCCTTCTCAGATACTTAGCCTTGTCTTTAATAATCAAGGCTTTTAGTTCCTCCTGCCCTTTGGCTAGAGCCATGATCATCTATTATAATTGTGCGTTCTGAGTCTGTAAGTCTTTCACAGGTTGTTCGAGAGCCATTTCTTGCTGAAATAAACAGCGAAGAAGATGAGAAACCTGTTATGAAACCTGTTTATGCATTGATATGTATGACATGTGTATGCAATGATTTCAAGTACTTTATTGGATTCAATCTCTTTTAAATAAAACGAAAATCAAAACCTTTTATTAGTACGTTTTTAAAGAAACAAAAGATTACACAAGGGTAAACATTGAAAGGAAATTCCTAAGTCTCCCATGGACGTTTCCTTTTGGTGTTGAGGTAGGTGTTGAGATTCCTCTCCTCATGAAGTTTTTTTGTTAATTCCAGCACTTTATTCTCACTTGCATAGAATTGAGCCTCAAAGGTATCCTGTTCTTCCTTGAGCTGGATCTAAGACTTTTGTAACTCTTCGATGTTGGTTGGCATATCAGGATGGAGAATAATATGGGACTAGCCCCCTTGAACAATAGGTTCTAAGATCACCGGTAAGATGGAATCGCATGGCATCATAAGACTTTGGGCTCGAGCTCTCACCCATTTGAGATAAGGTTCCAAAGGGATGGAGTTCTTACACCCCAAAGTCCTACTATCAGTCTTCTTAACAATTCCCCAAGAGCGGATGAACCTCTGACGATAATTATGCAAATTATCTGAATAGTTGAACACAATAACCTAGATGAGCATACCCGGTGGACCATCTCTCCGTGCATAGCCAAACTGACATAGTGCTAAAGAAGGATTGTAGGTGACTCCTCCCATAATGCCCAAGAGTGGCACATTAGGAAATTCTCCACAGCGATCAATAAAAGAAATGTCCTATTGATAGCAAGGACACCAATGGATGTCAGAGTGAGAGAGAGACATTATTCTTTGACTCCACCTTAAGCCTAAATCATTTTTCATTACTGGCCAAGGAAGGTGCGAAATAAACCACCTATATAGCAGAGGGGTGCAACACATGAGAGTTCCTCGCTTCTTCATAGTACGAGTATGGAGAGAATGTATGATATCCCCGAGCAATGTAGGAACCGGATTGTGAGCAAGAAATATGTTGATGGCATTAACATCTATAAGTTGATCTGAATTAGGAAACAAGAACAACCCATAGATCAAGAGGGCTAATACATCTTCGAAGGCATGATAGCTCATAGCATCCAGGAAAATCTGAGCTTTCTTCATCAGGAAATTTGCAAGGAGACCCTTAACTCCACTTCTTTTTTCCCAATTGGCCTCAATGTCAGATGGTTTCAACTGCAAAGCTACCGAAAAAATTTCAGAAGCTGGGTCTTATTTTAAACCAGTGAAAGGTACTCTCTCTAATATAGGTAAACCAAGTAACTTAGAGAATTATTCCAGCATAGGCACCAGTTGATAATCGGGGAATATGAAGCAATGGTGCTTAGGGTTGAAGAACTGGAATAAGACACTCATCAAACCTTCGTAAAACCCGATGGTAACCATACTGAGCAAGTGACCATGTCTTTTGTGGAATGATGAGTCCTCTGGGACTTTCAAGACTAATTTCTTGAGCTTAAGAGGAACTTTTGTGAAGTAAATCCGGATGGTTTTTCTGCGACCTGAATTCATATCCTACAAAACAACCAAGATGTAAATCTAACAGGTCCTTGAAATGATTAGTATGTATGAATGTCATGATGTTTATGATGTCATGATTATGCTAAAAATCACAGATAAACACAAGCAAATCACACAATAGACCTTAGGTTCAAAGGCTTGCATGAGTTTTTGAGGTATGTACCCTCTTGAATGTTCAGTTGGCTCAACCTATCCTATTAATGGTAATCGGGTTCTAAGGAGCCTCAATATCACTAACCTTCCCTTCATAAATTATTTCAGCTCCGCACCGAAGTATTGCAGCCAAAAAATCCTGAAAGTCTAGCCTCAATGAGTGTAGTATCGAGTATCAACCAATCTTCGGTCAGAAGCAAAGCCGGTTATCTCACTACTTCCTAATGGCTAGGACGAGTCAATTTAAAGGTTCTAAAGGTCAATTAGCGCTTAGTGACACTATGAGGAAGCTTAATGTTATCCTTAACTTACTCAAGGAACATCAGTATAATCCAAAGTATCATGCTAACATAGCCACCACTTCATCCATATCGGTCTATGCCATACAGGTTCCATGGTTTATTGCTACTTACCTAACAAGGTTCCCCAGATCTGGGTATAGGATCTTTACAAGAATAAACCAACAAACATTTAAAAGTAAAGCAATCAAAGCAAACAGAGAAAGTAATTTAAAATGATCTAGACCCTAAGGTAAACCCCACTTTATCATCCCCAACAGATTCGCCAGTTCTATGATACGGTGGCAGAATTGACTGTTAATACTGGTTTGCATTTTGCCTTTGCAAATGTTGCGGTAAGCAAGACTCGCCACCGGCTTTTCTTTTATCCAACAAAGGAAATGGTGAAAAGAACAGAAAAATACCTTTTTTCGAGACTTCTTAGTACGGGGGGTAGATTATGGAAAGGGAAGATGTTAGCACCCTTTCCATCCATGGTTTTCCATGGGATCTTAGGTACTTGCTCATTTTTGAAATTGCTTTTGTGTTTGTGTTTTTGAAAAGCTTTAAAAATTGCCTTAGTGCGTCGATTCACTTTATGGTAACTCTTGTATCTGTCCTCAAGAGTGTGATAAAGTGTTTTTGAAAACTTTGTTTGAAAAGTATGTTTGAAAGTGCAAGGTGTAAAAATCTGATTCAAGAAAGTACCTAACAGTTATCTACCTACTCGAAAATATATTGTTCTTTTCCTCCTTTCCTTTAAATCGTGTTATCCTACTATTAGTGAGTAGGTAACCCTAGTCGTTAGATGTATGAGGGACTATCGAAAGGGACGTAATGGTCATTGAAGACAACATGTAAGAATACCATAGCATTTCGAAGGGACTTCATCATAAGATCATTTCTCGTAGGCAACTCGATGGACATTTAGGGACTATGATCTTTATGACGATTTTAACCAAGGATCTTTGCTAAGAGTATCCCTACGTTTAGAGGGACATTTCCATTGTTTTCAAAGGCAACCAAGTGGGGTAACACCCTAGGGGTGCAAGTGTGCGGCATTGTGCTTTTTTTAGATATTTTATCTTGCGCAATTAGGGTTATCTAGTTTGATCATTAAAAGATGTTTTTGGATTTTTTTTATAAAAAAATAATTTGAAATTGACCTAATTTTCTAATTAACTTTAATTAATGAAAAAAATTAAAATTGATTAAAATAATTAATTTTCCAAAGAATTAATTTAATAAAAAAAACCAAGTCTTATTTTTGTGATGATTTTCTGATTTTATAAAAAAATTGATTTAAAAAAAGAATTAAACTAATTAAACCAAATAATAAAATAGTAAAATTAGAAGAGTGAAGGAATGGGCGTGAGTGGGGTGTAAACCCAAATTTGGGATGATGTGCTGCTGAATTTGTCCAGGCCTAAGATCCTGTAAGCCCAATGCAAACGTTAGATCCAGTGTGGCACCAGCTGGGAGGTCCATCGTGTGGCTACTTCCCCAAGGCGTTAGATCTGGCACTGCTTGATTTGATGGTGATGAATTTGAGGCCTATGATGAGCGCGTTGAGAATGGAAGTATTGGATCTGCAAGTAAATTATGAGAAAAATAATATGCAAGAGGAACGGGTCGAACGCCTGTCCTCCCACATGTGCGCACCTTAAACTCTCCCCCTTTTCCATCTGAGCCAGCTGATCATTCATTATACAAAACAAACATAAAAAAATATATTGAATAATGGTAAGTAATTATAACAAAATGCACGCGCCATTCAAACTAGCCAACCAGCTCTTGCCACACAGTCGTCTTCCCCAATGGCTGTCGTTTTAGCCAGAACTTTTACCTACCGACAACCTGTTGTAACTATAACTCTGTGTATTTCAAAAATCACAGCCACGAAATAAAAATGAAATCTTAATACATAGATCAACTGGGTTTGATCTCGTTAATGCAATGGTGTTCATCTTTTGGCTTAATTTCACCCTAAAACAAAGCTTTAAACCCTAGCAATTGCAGTTACTCATACAAGCGTCAAAACTCATAATTAATTATACAAACAACTTTTAAATAATGATACAAACATGAATGTATGTTTAGAAATAATTTATAACGCGTAAATATTGAAAATCAAATTCAAGAGTGAAGGGCAAAATGTGATACCGTATTGGGCGTTTCTGGGTGCTTTGATGCGTGGTAATGGTCCAAACAGCTTCCAAACATGCCTAGGAATTGATTGCAACCTCATAATGCTTTGAATCTCCTTTTGGACAAAAATCCGGTCACCACTATCTTGTCAAAATTTTGAGTTTTGTCCTCCCAATTCACACGGCCAACCCTTTTTTTATCATTAGGGTTTGTTATGCATATATATTAGAAGTAATTAGGTCAATAAAACTGAATTGAATCTTTGAAAATTGATGAGAAGAGATTTGATTTTCATCTTGTATACTTTGTTTCGAAATTTGGAAAAATCATGCTATATTCATCCCAATCATTCCTTGCACGAAAATCTTGATTTGCCAGTTGATTAATGACTCATCATGTGGTCATAAACTCAAATCTTGGATTTTATCTTAATATTCCATTATTTAAATTGATTTATTTTGATTTAAATGAATAAAAAATCAAAACAAATAATAAAAATAATAAAATAATAGGTGGATAAGCTCAGGGGTCATGGGACATCTTAGGAACAAGTTTCAAACAAGAAAACATGGGCCCATTTGGAAAAAAATCAATTTTGATCAATGTTGACTTTATGCACACTTCCAAAATTTTGTCTACTTTAGAAATGCATATCTCTCTTATTTTTTACCCTAAGAGGATGTTATTTGAATTTTTAGAAATCTTATGATGTCCTATAAACAACCCTTTTGGTTTCACCTCAATTGGATATTCCATGTTCATGTAAGGAGCTTTGACCCAAAATGTGTTTTTGTTGACTTTTTGAAATGACCTACAATGTATGAAGTTGTATCTTTTGATTGAGGAATTTCTTGACCTTTAGGGCTGAAAAGAAGTTGTATGGAATTTGATTGTCTTCAATATGATCCTTGGTTGGAAACTTTCTGATAAAGTATGAGAAAGTTATGCCTGGTCAAAGTTTGGTTGACTCTTCCTATAGAAACCCTAAATTGCCATTTTTGACTTTTGATGAATTGGGATCATTTCTTGGGGAATCATGATCAACCCTTTATAAAATGATAGATAATACTTCAAAATGTTGATGTTGACCAAAAATCTTTAAATTTGACTATATTTGGGAAACAATTGACTTTTGACCTAGTACAGTTAATTTTGAGGCACTTTAGTAGTTTACTGAGAAAACTTGTTGTGCAAGGCATGAAACTTGGCATGGATGACCTTGAGGACATATTAGGACAATGGAGACCATTTGGGACCCTTGGAACTCAACCATCTTGATGAGGAGTTACACCCTAGTTTGAGGCTTATTGTCTTAAGAGGAGGATTTGTCTGGTCAATCCTTAGTCAACTTGAGCAATTGAGGACATCTAGGAGTATGTCTTGTGTGAAAATGGGTGGGAAAATTTTGGGGTACAACAACTTGTAACTGAACTTTAGGTTTTGAGTCTGATTACCCTTCAAGATGCTGCATTGACCTTAATGAAACTCCAGGAAGCTGCTAGACCTCCCTTTGTGTTGAAGGTTGTTGAACCAACTCCAAACAGTCAAGTTTGTATAGTATTGTCTTTTGTTTAGAAGTTGAGAATAAGGGCACTACAGAAATTGTTCTTGTGCTTGAACAATATCTATGTGATATGAATTTCTTAGAGGGTTTATGGGAGAGTTTACAAGGTTGTACAATAGTGGGTTAAGGATCTTTTCTGTTTTCTTGGTGAAAACAGAGTTGAAGATGAGAAGAGTTTTTATGGATGAACTGAGTTTTATGAAATGAGCTGGGTTTTATGAATGAGCTGGGTTTTATGAATGAGCAGGGTTTAACAAAAGTTCCGTTTTTCTCTTCTCTCCTCTTCTCCCCAGAAAAAAATCCACCCCATGACTTATGAAACAATCCCTTTTATAGCTCTTTTACTCAGGTTTTAGGAGGGAAACAAAATAAGTTATTTTGAACTGTTTTTGCCTACTGCTTTGATACTTTTCCACACAATTTCCTTTTTCCATTTTGGGGCAATTTTGTGGCTGTTATGATGCAGGTTGAAGCAGACTGCATAGAGCAGTTTTGGACTGGTTTTCTGGACAAATTTTGGACTGTATAGGACAACATATACAGGTTTTGTGACAGGTTTATGTGCAGCATAGCACAAGGTTTTGTAGGACACCAATTGAGCAGGGTTTTGGAGTGTTGTGGCAATGTATAGAAGTAGCATATCATTTTTTGTTCAGCAATAAATTGGACAGCATAGTTTGCAGCATGAAACAAGTTTGGTTTGTGGAGCAATTTATGCACATTGTATCAAAGACAAAGCATTGTGGTAAGGTTTTGAGTCAAAGGAAAAAGTACAAGCAATAAAAAGTTTAGGATTTGTAAACTTGCAAAAATTCCACTTTGTAATAACTTGAATTGTTTGTAACATTTTGAACTATTTTTAATTGTAGTGACAAGATGTCATGAAGCAATGAACTTAACTTAGAAAAATTTCCAAGTGTTGTAAAAGTTGGATTTTTGACTTTCTTGATTTTTGTTGATCAAATTTCATATTTTGGTTGTCTTGATGAAATATGATTTTTTGGACTCAACTTTGGTCAAAAAGTCAAAGTTTGACTTTTTAGTGTACAATTGACTTTTCCCACCAGTTGACCGAATTTTGTCTATCAATCCACTGATCTTAGGAGATGAATTGAAATATGCAATTAGGTTAAAATGACACACTCGGATCCTTGAGCTCATGCTTCCAACCAGTAAGCCATGTATTAGGTCAAAAATCAAAGTTCGGTAATTTTCAGTCAAAACCCTAATTTTGCCCATTTTGCCCTTTTGGTAATTTGAATGACTTTCTTGGAAAATTGTGATCCAAGATTTGAAACTTGACAAAAATAATCCTGAGGGTCCATAATGATCCATGAAATTCATTTGAAACATTATGAATCCAACTGCCTTTGTACAAACTCAAACCCTAATTTGAGGTATCAGTGTTGAGGAAATTGTTTGACCTAGTCGATACTTGTGCAAACTTGAGGCATTGAAGATCTTTGTAGGAAATATCTTGAGAAATGAGAGAGAAAATTTTGGGGTACAACATTATACTTAAAATCTACAGTTTTCAATTGAATGGCCTAGAGCACCCGAATGAAACTCACAACGTGCATTAACATCATAACCCCTTAGAAGTTCAACCGGTGGAGGACCTAACTCTCGGAGTTGTACCAATTGGCCATCTAGCAATTATGGAAGCAATTGGGAATACGATATTGGGACTAGATCCAACTTCTTCTTAGGATACCTTTGCGGCCTTTTTTGACCCGTTTGTTCTTGGGGGCTTTAATTATGTTGATAGCTTCACGGTGGTGCGTACTGTTGTTGTGGAGCAGCAATAAGAGTATGATAATATGGGATATGTATGGAAAATTTACCTTATCAATAGAGGCATTTCTCACCTCTTCTTCTTTCTTCTTAACAAAACTGATAGGATACGATTTCTTTCCACTACCTAAGTTGTTATTACCACTTGTTCCAGATGCACCTATAATAGTCACTGCCTTAAAACACATTTTAACCCGCTCCCCAATGATAACCATATCCAAAAAGGAATCAGAAGTGATGCCAAACTTGTGTTGCAAATATAGACCTCATAGGGTATTCATAAACAAATATACCAGTTTGTAGTCCAGGAGAGGAGGTTGAACCCTTGTGGCCAAATTATGCCACCTCTGGGCATACTCTTTGAAAGACTCATTAGACTTCTAAGACATACTCTACATTTGTGCACGGCTAGGCGCCATGGCGATTTTGTAATGATAATGTTTTAGGAAAGCATCAACAAGCTCTCCCCAAGTACTAACATGAGTTTTCTCTAAGTTCATGCACCACTCCAATGGAGCTTCAGCCAGACTGTCTTATCTTAAAATAAATGCATGAGCAACGACTCATTGCTAGCATATGTGGCCATCTTTCTACAGTAGGATCAAATATGAGTCTTTGGACATGTAACCCCCTTATACTTTTCAAATTCTGGTATTTTAAATTTCGATAGAATCACGACCCCCGGAACCAAACACATTGTGGCAACATTGAATCCCAGCCTTTTGGAAGTCTCCACTACCTTCAGATGTTCTTCCAAAGCCTTGTACATTTTGGCAGTTTCATACAAATCAACTGTAGAATCCTTTGGAAGGCCATCGAGATCAATGACGTCATGGTCATCATCCACAATCATCTGAGGGTTTTCTTTAGTAATTCCCCCATTGACAGTCTTGGGTCCACCATTCTCGAATGTAGAGGCACTATAAACTAGCTTAGTAACGCTTAGTCTGAGTTCTTTCTACCCCTGGATGACGGCATGAAGAGTTTCCAAGAGCTGATTCATTCGATCACCCGTGGTGTCCATGTCTTTGCGGAGTGTGGCTTGGTTATACCCAATATGCTTCATATTCCTTAGCTTGTTGGCTCAGGTGCGATATGGATGTAAGTAAGTCGTCTTGTAGATTCTGATAATAAGAGGCAAAACCAACAGATAAGAATTCTGGCCAGAAAACATGCAATTCATGAAATACATGATATGTATGATGCATGGAATGATTGTCCGATTCGGGTTTTCACAGCTTAATCAACGTCAATAATAAATGAGCATCATGATAATAAGAATGGTCATATAAGAAAATGTCCAACATTGCTCATATAATAACGGAAACAGGAGAAATCCCAACGAATTACAATACAAGAAAGTTGTGAAAGTACAAGATAAGTGATTCCTCCCAACAAGCCTGGTGGTAATTAGAACAACAAGATAAGAAATACAATAATCAATCTCCTAGATCTAAAGAATAAAACAGACTATGCCCCAAGTTTTTAACACTCCAAGTTTCTTTGTCTCCTCCACATCGGGCTTCAAAACCAGACTTTGGATCACCTCCTCCTTCTTGAACATATTGATCTCCAGACTATGGAATTGAGTCAATAAATTAGCATACTCTTTATTTATGACTAATGATCTCGCCCTCATTATTGCTTTTAACTTGCTTTTTGAGATTTTCAATCTCCTTGTTGAACCGTGCAATAGACTGTAGCAGCTAACAAGACATTGAACGCGTACCAAGTACCATCTCTAGCAATTTCTTCTACTTTACTGACCAAGAAGTCCAAAGGTAGATTACTATTCTCTCTCCATCTCTATTTCACATCACTAAGTCACAAATAAAGTGCCTTAACAACAACTTCAAAATCGTGCTCGTTCGAAATAACAACAACGACATATGCTCGGTGATTTTGAGCAAATGAGAGCACTCTTCCAAAGTCGAAGCGATTTGATAGTCCTGGAAGGTGATATAGTGTAACTCATAGTCATAAAACTAAAGAAGATTCTAGAGAGCTCCATTATCAACCCAAACATCTATTAGAAACAAAATTTCACCATATCTTTCAGGTAAAGCCTCTGTATTAGGATGGACAAAACGATCTTTGAAACTCTTCAAAGAAGGCTAAGAACTTGGGCGGAACTGATAAATAAAATTTTCTCTTATATTATTATTAAAAAAATTAGAGGAGAAAGTGAGTATAGTGTTATAAGGGAAATAAAAAGAAGAGAAAGAGGAATAGGTTTTTGAGAGGAGAAGAAGAAGAAGAGGAAGTTTCTACTAGTGCCAAATTCCCAGAAATTCCATTGAAGTTTCTTAGAGTTGCCTTCAAACCAAACCAGGTAAGGGTGAGATTCTTGCTCTATAATTGGGTATATGATAAATGATATGTGGGGTCGGTTATATGAAATTATCATGTGATTTTGTTTGAAAGGTTGTTGTTTTGTTGCTACGACAATGTTGTGTTTCCTGATAAAGTTGCAGAAATTCAATTGATGACTCTGTGGTTGGAGAATTATTTTATGTTGATGTTGGTGTATTTGTGGTAATTAATGTATGTAGATAGCAATGATAACTGGATGTTTGATTGTGTATTATTTCATGAAGTTTATGTCTTTGGAATTGAAACAAATGGGTTTTTGTAGTGCACTTTACAGAATTCGTAAAACTATTTTTCACAGGGTGCAGTCAACTGTAGCAGAAGAGCAATCGATTGCACTGCTTAAAAATTAGGATTTTTGCTTTTGTTTCAATAAGAAATTGATTACAGTAGAAGAGCAATCAATTGCACTGCTTAAAAACATGATTTTTGGCCTCTGGAACAAGGTGTAATCGATTTGTATGTTAGTGCAATCGATTGCTCACTGTTTGATAGTATTTTTGAAAACCTGAAAACTCCATAAATTTTAAACTGTAACTATGTTTGATGCATCGTTCGAAGTGTTAGAAAGTTAATGTGATGAACTATATTTATAAGGAGTAAAATGAAGGATAAGAAGGATAATTCTAGTACCCAAGTTAGGATATAGTTAGCTTTCCCACGTTGAATCGCCATGATGTTTTGTGGTGATGAAGTATGATGATGACATGACGATCTTATGATAATGCTTGGTTCATAATAATAATATCAATGATAATGATGATGTAGTATTATAGTATAACAATTTATATAAGTTTTGTAATTAGAAATAATCATTTAGATAAGTAATTAACCGATATAGTCGATAATTGTCCGAATAATTATGGGCAATATTATGTTGTAGGCCTATGGCCAATGTCAAATGGTTGTTGACATGCTATTTTGATATTGTTGTTGTGACGTACTAAGTTGTAGGCTTATGACAATGTTGTGTTAATTGTCGTTGTTGAAATATCAAGTTGTAGGCTTAAGGCCAAAGTTGAATTATGTTGAGTTGTTGTGATTTTCGCTGTGAATTCTTGTTGATAATGTGAAGTTGCTGAGAATTTTAGATGAGGATGAATTACCTGTATTTACTGGTAAAAATGGTAATGTAGACTTATTCCTTGCGATGAATGATGAATTGTTGTTAATTACGTTGATGACGTTGTAGGCCTATGGCCAGTGAAGTATTGATATAGGCGTATGCCTCTTGAAGTGTTTAACGATGTTGTTGCATGTGTTGTACCTTCATACATTTGCATTTGTGAAGGCCTGTATTGGCGGATTTTGTGAAGGCCTGTATTGGGGGATTTATTGAAGGCCTGTATTGGCAGATTTCGTGAAGGCCTGTATTGGCAAAATGATTTGTGAAGAAGGCTTATGCCTTATGCCTCGAGATTACTGGAAAATGTTTTTAAGTTGGGAGTTCTTCTCCAATGGTACCATATGCATGTGCATTGTAATTGAGTCGCATTTGATGTTGCATCTTGAGTCGTGGTGAAGATAGATTTGTTGTTGCTTTATGTTGTTGACTTGTTGTGACAAATATCATCTAAAGATTGTGAATTAGTTGTTATGTCGTGTTGATGTTTTGTTGAGTTTAAAGATGTTTGAAAGTTGTGAAGTGGTGATTTTATATGAATTGCTTATGATATATTAATTATCATACATTCAATTGTATAGTTAGATATCTCACCCCTTCTGTTTGAATGTTTCCACCTATTGGTAACGTGCAGGTGATCAAGAAGAATAGTTGTGACCCTCGTCACTATCCAGTCGGTGTCGTCGCTCTGATACATAGCACTCGGGGGGGGGGGGGATGAACGCTTGATGTTTAGTTGTTGATTATTATTTCTGTTGTTGAATCTTTAAGTTGTTTACATGAAGTAATTGTTGTCTTGAAGTTGTTTTAGTTGAATAAAGATGTTAAGTGAATTTAAGTTGAATATGTATATTCCGCTGCTTATCAATAAAAAGTTGTTTGATTTTAAAGAATAAATCAGGTTGTTATCAGTTCACCCGAATTAAGTGTTATGTATCTATTTTATATGCGATTAAATGAAGTTTGATTTCAAGTTGAAAAATGTAACATCCTATTTATGTTGAACTCTGATTTTATTATTATCCGCCGGGTAGGAATGAGGTGTTACAATAGTGGTATCAGAGCAGGTCGGTCCGTCCGACCAAGTTGTCTAATGTTGTTTGTTCCTTAGTGCACGGCAAGTATGTGAAACATTGTCGGTGCTGGTTGTTTTTCTAATCAAGTTGTATGCAGGAGTTGGGTTGAAGATAAGTGGGGGAGAAAGTTTGCTTCTCGGATATGTTTTAGAACATAGTTTGATTCTACAACCCTTAGTTAGAGTTTTGATGATAACAAATACAAAGAACAAATGACAAATACAAAGAACAAATATGCACCCTAAAAATTATGTTTTTATGTATGCAGAAGTTCTGACCAAAGCAGCATCAAAAGTTAAAGCATAAGAGCTACACGCTGAAGCAATCAGAACATGCGATGAAGATTAATGACCAGAACCTGCACTTAAGCAAAGTAAACTCTGATTCTGAACAAGAACAAGATTATCCAAGTCATCAATATTCTGAAGCATCAGCAGCAGGCAAGGATATAAGATTCTGAAGCGTTACTGATCATTCAAGACAACATAAATTCCAACAGCTTCTTTCAGACAGGATCTTCTCCAAATGGAAAGTGAGTTAATGACATTAAACACGCTTGATGAACAACATAAATCCATTTCCTATATAAACAAATTCAGTGTTCAAAATCGTTGACGATTTTCCATACCACTCACGTAGATTCAAAAAGCAGCAAGCAATATTCATCATCATTTCAAGCTATAATTTTGTGTAAATTATCACAGTTGTGATAACAGTTTTTGTAACGAAAAACAACAACACACATTCTTGTATAATTCTTTTGAAATAGTGTTCCTTGAGATCAACCGGATTGTGGTTGTACTCAAGAAGACTTTAACAGTTGTTAAAGTAGTGATTGTAATCCTTTTGAGATTAGTGAATTAAGACCTCATTGGAGAGAGGCGAAATCACCTTGAGGGGTGGACTGGAGTAGTTTGAGATCAAACAAACCAGGATAAAAATACTTTGTCATTGTGCTTTTGATTTAAAGTTTTCAATTCAACCCCCCCTTCTTGTGTTTTTCACATCTTCAATTGGCATCAGAGCGCCTGGTTTTGAGCTTAAACACTTAACCGTGTCAGTACAAGATCCAAGCTTCAGAAAAACACTATGGTGGGACCAAGCCAAAACATCAGCAAGACTACCATGAAGACAAGGAAAAGTTCAATGGCAAACCTCCAGTCTTTGATGGAGAAAACTATGACTACTGGAAATACAAAATTGAGAGTTTCTTTCTGGCCCATGATGCTGATCTGTGGGACATGGGGACTGATGGATACACGCACCCAGTGGATGGACGTGGTCAGAGGATAGACAGAAAAATGATGTCTGACCAGCAAAAGCATGAATTCAGATACCACCACAAGGCCTGAACAATACTCCTCAGCGCCATCTCATACTCAGAATATGAGAAAATATCAAACAGAGAGACTGCCAAGAACATGTTTGACTCTCTGAGAATGACGCATGAAGGCAACATTCAAGTCAAAGAAACCAAGGCCCTTGTTGCTGGACTGAAGGTTCTTGACAAAGGGTATTCTACTGCTGATCACGTTAAGAAGATCATCAGAAGCTTGCCCAAGCAATGGAGGCCAATGGTCACAACACTTAAGCTAGCCAAAGATCTCAACAAAATATCTCTGGAGGAACTTGTCAGCTTCCTCAGAAGTCACTAGATAGAGCTAGAAGAAGATGAGCCTTAAAATCAAGGTAAGCCACTAGCTTTAAAATCTAATAGAAAATCTGAATCTAAGGTTTTGCAGGTTGTGGAAGAAACTTCTGATGGATCCTCATCAGAAGAAGATGAACTGTCTCTCCTCTCCAGAAAGGTGAACCAACTGTGGAAGCAGAGACAAAGGAAATTCAGAAATCCTAGAAGATCAAAAAATCAGAATGAATCCTCCTCCAGATACAGAAAGTCTGAGTCTTCCTATGGACACAGAAGATCTGAAGGTTCTTCATGATACAGAAAGCCAAATAACAAGGACATCATCTGCTATGAGTGTAATGAGCAAGGGCACTACAAAAGTGACTTCACTAAGCTTCAGAAGGAGAAGCCTAAAAAGAAGTTCTTCAAGGAAAAGAAGAAAAGCCTCATGGCTACATAGGATGATTCTGACACCTCTGAAGCTGACTCAGAATCAGATGATGAAAGAGAAAACATAGCTCTCATGGAAAACGTATCAGAAGACAGTGAATCTTCTGGTTCAGACTCAGAATCAGACATTGAAGATGTATTTCCTGATTTTACCATAAATTTTACTAAGGCTGAACTTGCAGAAAGTCTAAATGAAATTCTGGAAAGGTATCAGCAAATCAGAGTCAAATTCAAGAACCTGGAAAGGGATCTTGCCTCTGACTCTGAAAAGTATGAGAGTCTCAGATTAGAGAATTCTGAGTTAAAATAAAAAATTTCAAAATAAGAAAATGATTTGCAAAACTCTCAAAAGGAAACAATCTTAGAGACTCCCAATAATGGTGATGATATTATCAAAGAGTATGACCACAACTTTCAGAAGTTTCTAGCTAAAAACATAGATAGAAGCAAGATGGCTTCAATGATCTATGGAGTTAGCAGAAATGATAGAAAAGGGATAGGATATCAAGGTAACGTACCTACACCTAAAAAGGCCCTGGACTTAGTTATAAAATGCACACCACTCAAATCACACTTTATATATGGTCACACACATGACATAAAATATACAAGTAGTGATTATTCTGTCAAACCAAAATTCAATCAGAATTTTGGTAAAACTAACAAATCAGGACCCAAGAAAATGTGGGTACCTAAGGATAAAATTATACATGTAGCAGATATCTTTAGCAGAAAGGCTAAGACAACAGTCATGATACCTGGACTCTGGCTGCTCGCGACACATGACAGGAAGAAGGCATATGTTCCAAAGCCTGGAACTTAAGCCTGGAGGCTACGTGGGCTTTGGAGGCAACCAAAGAGGAAAGATCATTGGCTCTGGAACAATAGGTAATGGAAATCTTCCCTCTATAAATAATGTATTATTAGTTAATGGATTCATGCATAACCTGTTATCCATAAGTCAATTAAATGATAACAGTTATGATATAATCTTTAATCAAAATTCATGCAAAGTTGTTAGTCAAAAAGATGGGATTATCCTATTTAATGGAAAGAGAAAAAAAAACATTTATAAAATAAAACTTTCTGAACTAAAGAGTCAGAATGTAAAATGCCTACTTTCTGTTAACAACGACCAATGGGTCTGGCACAGAAGATTGGGGCATGTTAGCATGAGAAGAATATCTCAGATTAACAAACTCAATCTGGTCAGAGGACTTCCTAATCTGAAATTCAGCTCAGATGCTCTGTGTGAAGCATGTCAGAAAGGCAAATTTGCAAAACCTGCTTTCAAATCCAAAAATGTTGTTTCCACTTCTAAGCCATTAGGACTTCTACACATTGACTTATTTGGACCAGTAAAAACCGTGTCAGTCAGTGGCAAGAAGTATGGGTTAGTAATCGTAGATGACTATAGCAGATGGACATGGGTAAAGTTCTTAAGACACAAGGACGAAGTGATCATGATGAAAAGGATCTTAGAATTATCAAAGTCAGAAGTGATCATGGTGGGGAATTTGAAAATAAAAATTTTCAATTATTTTTTAATGAAAAAGGCATCTTGCATGACTTCTCTTGTCCTATAACTCCACAACAAAAAGGAGTTGTAGAATGAAAGAACAGAACATTGCAAGAAATGGCCAAAACCATGATCAATGAGACTAACATTGCTAAGATCTTCTGGGCAGAGGCAATTAACACAGCGTGTTACATTCAGAATAGAATCTCCATAAGACCTATTCTAGAAAAGACTCCATATGAATTGTGGAAGAACAGAAAGCCCAACATTTCTTATTTTCATCCATTTGGATGCACATGCTTTATTCTGAATACAAAAGATTATCTAAACAAGTTTGACTCTAAAGCACAAAAGTGTATTATGTTAGGATACTATGAACGCTCAAAAGGGTACATAGTATACAATACAGAAACACAGATTGTTGAAGAGTCAATCAGTGTTAGGTTTGATGATAAGCTTGACTCTCAAAAGTCAAAGCAAAATGAATTCCTTGCAGGTATGGAAGTTGAACTCATAGGTATTGAAGATAACTCGTCAGAAGTTCTCAACAGAGACACTCCCTCAACATCATAAAGAGTTATTGCAAGCAATTCAGCACCTTCAGTTGACCAACTTCAGAAAAGGCTATCCAGAAGCACCATTGCTCACCCAGAAGATACAATACTGGGAAAGAAGGATGATGTAATTAGAACAAGATCAACATTCAGAAACTCTAAAGAATCCCTCATGGGACTGGTCTCTCTGATTGAACCAACAACAATTAATGAAGCGCTTCTGGACAATGACTGGATTCTGGAAATGCAGGAGAAACTTAATCAATTCACCAGAAATGATGTATGGGATTTGGTTCCCAAACCAAAAGGATACAACGTCATTGGAACAAAGTGAGTGTTCAGAAATAAACTGAACGAGCAAGGAGAAGTCATCAGAAACAAAGCACGACTGGTAGCACAAGGTTATAGTCAGCAAGAGGGGATAGACTATACAGAAACATTTTCTCCAGTCGCCAGGTTAGAATCTATCAGAATTTTAATATCATTTGCTATAAATAATGGCATCACTCTGTATCAGATGGATGTCAAAAGTGCATTCTTAAATGGCTATATAGATGAAGAGGTATATGTGCACCAACCCCCTGGGTTTGAGAATTCCAAACACCCAGAATATGTTTTCAAACTAAAGAAGTCACTCTATGGTCTGAAACAAGCTCCCAGAGCTTGGTATGAAAGACTAAGTAACTTCATGTTAGCAAAGGAATTCACCAGAGGGAAAGTGGACACAAACTTATTCTGTAAGACAATTAAGAATGACATATTAGTATGTCAGGTTTATGTTGATGACATCATCTTTGGATCTAGTAAACCCTCTCTGGGAAGAGAGTTTTCTAAATGTATGCAGGCAGAGTTTGATATGAGCTTAATGGGGGAACTCAAATTCTTTCTGGGCTGGAGAGAGGCGAAATCACCTTGACGGGTGAACTGGAGTAGTTTGAGATCAAACAAACCAGGATAAAAATATTGTGTCATTGCGCTTTTAATTTCAAGTTTTCAATTCAACCCCCCCCCCCCCCCCCCCCCCCTTCTTGTGTTTTTCACATCTTCAATATGTTTTGGTTGTAAGATGTTAATTTTTTATGATGTTGATGGCGACAGTGCAATTGTTGTTGAGTGTTGGTGTCTGATCGACAAAATCGAATGAGAGGGAAATTATGGAAGTATTTGTAAACCTCATTGGGAATTATTGGATTATGGTGCGTTAGGTGACTTGAGTACAAGTTCTAAAGGAACACTATTATAGTTCAGTAACGATGGTTTATACTTCATTATTATTGTCAGCTATCTATTGACAAATTGAGGAACTGATCACCCTTAATCTCGTGTTGATAATAGACGAGACCGTATTGGATGGTGTAGACTTGTCTTGCTACCTTAATGGTGTGTAAAGTGATTGATGTTGTATCGTGAGGATAGTTGCTCACCAGGTTGTGTGAATTAATAGAGGAGTGGCTAAGAAATAGTTGAGACGTGTTGAACAAGTCGGAGTGGAAAGTTATATGCGAGCTAACGTCGCAAAGTGAAAGATTGAGAATATCAAGTGAACAATGGTTTTATGGTGGGTGTTGAGGAATGCATGAAACTGGAATGAGACTTGTAAACTGTATAGTTGGCAGAAAATTTAATGAGGACGGTGACTTAAGATAGATTATCATAGTTACGCAGCTGAAGCGTATGTGGCGCAATTGCTATGAGTATACGACTCTACATGCTTGATTTGGTGGATTGTTAATATAGGGATGATGTGCCAGGGTACTATGTTTGTTAGTAAATAATTTCAGATCTTATAAGAAGATTATTGTTGATTGTTGGTTGATGGTGAGCTATGGGTATGCTTGCTGAGTTATACAGTTAAGTTGATGTTGTAATGATTTTGTTGTCGCTATTGAGATGTTATTGTTGATTTCCGTAAGTAAGGAATGATACTCCATAACATGACGAAGTTGATTATGTTGGTTGTGTGGATGTCACTATAAGAGTGATACGACGATATGAGTAGAGTTGTTGATATTTTATTGATAATTGACATACGGAGATGAAATTGTGTATGTGTTTTGGTGTTGAAAAGTGTGTTAAGAGGATATTACAATGATATATATATATATATATATATATATATATATATATATATATATATAAGTGCGTTATAGTTGTTGCTACTTTAAACGTTGATATGTCAGAATATGGTAAAGTAGTTGAGATGCTAGTACCAATTATGTCGTGAAGTGTTGAATGATTAGCATGTGAGTAATCGATTTGAATCGTGTTGAGTTATTGAGTTATCAGGAAATAGTGATCGAAGTGTTGCTAGACGTGACTTAGAAATCAACGAGTTGGATGCAAAAGTCGTACTAAGGATGGTAGTATCGAATAGATTTTCGAGGACGAAAAAATTCTAAGTGGGGGAGAGTTGTAACGCCCATTAATTTGATTAATTATTTAGTTAAATTATATTTTGGATTATTTGTGATGTTGCGAGGTTTTAAGAATTATTGGTAAAAGTTGTTGGATTATTATGAATTAATTAATTAGTTGATTACTAATAATTCTTATGTTGGGATTAATGAAATATTATAGTATTAATTTATTAGAAATAAGAATAGAATTAGTTGGGCTTAATTATATGGTTGTATGAAGTAAGGGTGGGGTGTAACATTTAGGCCTAATTGGATTTAGTTGGACTAATAGAATAATATTATATTATTATTAAAAAATTAGAGGAGAAAGAGAGTATGGTGTTATCAGGGAAAGAAAAAGAAGAGAAAGAGGAATATGGTTTTGAGAGGAGAATAAGAACAAGAGGAAGTTGCTACGAGTGCCAAATTCCCATAAATTCTATTGAAGTTTCTAGAGTTTCCATCAAACCAAACCAGGTAAGGGTGGGATTCTTGCTCTATAATTGGCTATATGATAAATGATACGCGGGGTTGGTTATATGAAATTATCGTGTGTGATTTTGTGTGAAAGGTTGTTATTTTGTTGCTACGACAATGTTTTGTTTCCTGATAAAGTTGTAGAAATTCAATTGATGACTCTGTGGTTGGAGAATTATTTTTTGTTGATGTTGGTGTATTTGTGGTAATTGATGTATGTTGATAGAAATGATAACTGGATGTTTGATTGTGTATTTTTTAATGAAGTTTGTGTCCTTAGAATTGAAACAAATGGGTTTTTGTACTGCACTTTACAAAATTCGTAAAACTGTTTTTCACAGGGTGCAATCGATTACAGCAGAAGAGCAATCGATATCACTGCTTAAAAATTGGGATTTTTGCTTTTGTTTCAGTAAGAAATCAATTGCAGTAGAAGAGAAATTGATTGCACTGCTTAAAAACGTGATTTTTGGCCTCTGGAACAAGGTGCAATCGACTTGCATGTTAGTGCCATCGATTGCTCACTGTTTGACAGTATTTTTAAAAACATGAAAACTCCATAACTTTTCAACCGTAACTCTGTTTGATGTGCCATTCGAAGCGTTAGAACACTAATGCGATGAACTATATTTATAAGGAGTAAAATGAAGGATAATTCTAGTACCCAAGTTAGGATAGAGTTAGCTTTCATGCGTGAATCACCATGATGTTTTGTGGTGATGAAGTAAGATGATGACATGACGATCTTATGATAATTCTTGGTTCAAAATAATAATATCAATGATAATGATGATTTATTATTATATTATAACAATTTTTAGAAGTTTTGTAATTAGAAATAAGCATTTAAATATGTAATTAACCGATATAGTCGAGAATTGTCCGAATAATTATGGGCAATATTATGTTGTAGGCCTATGGGCAATGTCGAATGGTTGTTGACATGCTGTTATGATACTGTTGTTGTGACATACTAAGTTGTAGGATTATGCCAACTTTGTGTTAATTGTCGTTGTTGAAATATCAAGTTGTAGGCTTATGGCCAAAGTTGAATTATGTTGAGTTGTTATGTTGTTGTGATTTTCGCTATGAATTCTTGTGGATAATGTGAATTTATAGAGAATTTTAGGTGATGATGAATTACCTTTATTTACTGGTAACAATGGTAATGTAGGCTTATGCCTTGCGATGAATGATCAATTATTATTAATTACGTTGATGACGTTGTAGGCCTATGGCCAGTGAAGTAGTGATATAGGCGTATGCCTCGTGAAGTGTTTAATGATGTTGTTGCATGTGTTGTACATTCATACATTTGCATTTGTGAAGGCCTGTATTGTCGGATTTTGTGAAGGCCTGTATTGGTGGATTTTGTGAAGGCTTGTATTGGCAGAATTTGGGAAGGCCTATATTAGCAAAATTATTTGTGAAGAAGGTTTATGCCTTGTGCCTCGATATTACTGGAAAATGTTTTTAAGTTGGGAGTTCTACTCCAATGGTACCACATGCATTTGCATTGTAATTCAGTCACATTTGATGTTGCATCTTGAGTCGTGGTGAAGATAGATTTGTTGTTGCTTTATTTTGTTGACTTATTGTGACAGGTATCATCTAAAGATTGTGAATTAGTTGTTATGTCATGTTGACGTTTGTTGAGATTAAAGATGTTTGAAAGTTGTGAAGTGGTAATTTTATATGAATTGATTCTGATATATTAATTATCATACATTAAACTATATAGTTTTATATCTCACCCCTTCTGTTTGAATGTTTCCCTATATTGGTAATGTGCAGGTGATCAAGAAGAATAGTTATTACCCTCGTCAGTATTGAGTCGATGTCGTCGCTCTGATACGTAGCACTCGAGGGGGATAAACGCTTGATGTTTAGTAGTTGATTATTATTTATGTTGCTGAATATTTAAGTTGTTTACATGAAGTAACTGTTATGTTGAAGTTGTTTTAGTTGAATAAAGATGTTAAGTGAATTGAAGTTGAATATGTATATTCCGTTTCTTATCAATAAAAAGTTGTTTGATTTTAAAGAATAAATCAGGTTGTTATCGGTTCATCCGAATTAAGTGTTATGTATGTATTTTATATGTGATTAAATGAAGTTTGATTTCAAGTTGAAAAATGTAGCATCCTATTTATGTTGAACTCTGATTTTATTATTATTTGTCGGGTAGGAATGAGGTGTTACACCATAGCCAGTCATATCAGAAGCGGATAAAGAAAGCCTTAAAAATAAAGTTCTCCCTCAAGTGTTCAAAGAAGTGGATTTGGTGCTAAAAAATATTCATCTACCTCGCCTCAATTCATGTGGTAAATGGATACCAATTACGAAGGTCCATATATGGTAAAAACAACATTCTCTGGTGGTGGTCTCATCCTTACAACAATGGACGAGGAGGAGCTACGACACCCAACAAATTCAGACGCAATCAAAAAATATTATGTATAAAAAGCTCGCTAAGTTCGAACCATAAATAAGCGACTTAGAAAAAAAGGAGTGTCCCGGTGGATTGAAAACCCTAAAGGGAGATCGAGGAAAAAATTAGGGACATGCACAAATTTTTTTTATCATGATGGATTGAAAACCCGAGAGGGCGATCCAAGAAAAAATTAGGGATCTTATTCAAAGAAATAAAGAACAAAAATATTGCGACGTAGAACCACGACTGCAAACCATAAAGGAGGATATTGATCCAAATCATTTAACTCAGAAGAAAAGGAGATAAGAGCTATCAAAAGGACATTTGGGAAACAAAAGTAGTAGTTATCATTTTCATTTCCATTTTCAGTTTTAAAACTTTCTGTAATTCCCTCTTTCAAGGAATTGCATCTTGTACGCTTGCATATTCAGAGGAATATTTATCAATAAAACCTTGACCTTTTTCAATCTTTCAATTGTGTTTTTCCTTTTCAAACTTGTTTGCAAAATACTATGATTATTTTTTATGAATACTGTGTTGAAATCATTTTGGGGATTTGACAAATAAAAGCATTTGATAAAAAACCAAAAAACATTTTGGTTAGAAAAACATCGAAAGAGAATCCACGCCCACGTCCATGTCCATGCTTACCTCCACACCAACGCCTATGTCCATGTCTATGTCTACTTTCACACCTGCCTCCACAACTACATCCACGCTTATGCCTGGAAATATCATAATCTCGCTGACACTTATTCATCTTATTTAAATCAATTCAAGGAAACCACAACAACGCAATGTTGGGGAGTCGGTAACACAAAACCAATGGTTTAAAAGGAGATAATATCAAAAACATTTTATAACACTTTAGGGCATATACACACATTTGGTACATATGTAAATATTTAGGGCATACACAACATACTTGACACACATACACCCTTGGTTCCATATCAATCTGGGACATTATACATATACATCACACATGGATTTTTTTCCAAACATACTTTGGGAGAAACCAATATCTTTGGGTCCTTCGTCAGATTATCAAAATAAACAATTACCTTGGTTGAGATTAGACACAACCAGTAAAAATCTGATCCCATCTTTGATCTAGTTATCTAAGATTTGATCATTAAAAACACTTTTTCAATCACGTACCCACTTGGTTGTGGTAGGTGTGCAAATTACCAGATTCAAATTATTCATTCCCTGGGTTGCAATGAATACGTGAATTGATCTTTGTTCCGTTTGCCCCCTAGGTTGTGGTTAATGCACAAACATTTCAAATATATATCCCATAGGTTGCGATAGATACGCAAATTTTCAGGGTTATATTATTCATCCCCTAGGTTATGATGAATAACGTAAGCCCACCCTTATTGTATTTTTTCCCCTAGGTTAGGATAAATGCACAGGTTCATCCTCGTACTGCTTACTCCATAGGTTATAGTAACCATAACGAAATCTGCGTAATTCATTGCATCAGTCTCCAAGCAGCAATGTGTTATCAAACTCTATTCCATTCATCCCTTAGGTTGTAATGAATAGACAAAATTTGCATCATAAACTTACTATATTAGTCTCCAAGCAATAGATTGTCATCTTTTCAAAACTTGTATTATTTTACCTCCTATGTTATGATAAATATACAAGAATCTACAATATCTTTTAAATACTGACGATTTACCCACATCATCATATTTAAGTCAAAACCAAACATTAGTTTAAATGCTGGTAAGATTATACATCATCGTTTATGCCTACTTTTCATACCCATGGGAACACTGTACAACTTATCCTTATGATTTTTCAGACAAATTTTGTGGTCTTCCATTAATTAATAAACTTCCGATCAGAACGTGTATGACATGCGTATTCTCACACTATTCAATCAAAAAGTAATTAAATAGGGGAAGCTGTCATACCCCAAATTTGCCCTACTGATTCTTAATATCTTATCCCTTATTAATTTCCAGAATTACCATTTGCTTTATAATGTATTCATATATATTCATGGGGTTTATGAGGGTATTATCCTGTTAGAGAATTAATGGACTTTTCTAAATCAGAAAAGCCCATGAAAAATTGATGGTCAATTAGGTTTTTTAGAGGAGGTGTATGGACTTCTTAGCTCGTTTTGGTTTTAAAGCCTATTGTGTTTCAATTAAGGCTTTTTGGTTTCACTTTCAGCCCAGATTAATTTTTGAGGGGGGTTTACACTATTAAGAATTCTTGGACCTTTCTAAATCAGAAAAGCCCATGTAAGAGTTGAGGGCCCATTTACATACAAAAGGGGGAGATATGTAGATTACAAGAGGGGTTTTTGATAATCAAGACCGGCCCACCAAGGTTTTGAGGTGTGTTTTAAATAAGTTAGGGGGTGTGTTCTTAATCAAAGAGGCCCATAAGCAATTCATTTTTTGTTTTAAAAAAGGCCCAATAATTAAACAGTTGGCACATTTCAGGTTTTTAGAAATTGTTTTTAGATGATTATCATATTATTATTATTAAAACCATAATTATTATTATTACAACTTAATTAAGGTCATATTCGTTTTTTATCTGAAAGCATTTACTAAAAAAATGAATCCTTCACCATTTCAAACCCAAACCCAAACAGGCCTAATCCAAAAAAAAAAAACGTGTATTATTCTGATTGAAAAAAAACACATGTTTTATTACTAAAAATAAATACTGCTCATATTAAATCTAGTATTTCCCTAGGAAATATCCAAAACCTTACAACAGAATAATTACAAAACAAAAACAAATCAAATATTTACATTAGACTATCCAGTAACTTAATACATAATCAAACCTAATACAGAAACAAAACAAAATCAAAATCAAATCGTATCAAAATTTATTGTATAGATCAATTACAATATACAACCAATTACAAATGAATCTCTAAATCCCTAATTCTCTAAAAATAATGACAATCATTAAAAACTTCCCTAATCTATTTATATCTGAACACTATAATAAGACCTAAAAAAAAATCTAAGGGAGGAGGAAAAAGAGGAAGAAGAGAGTTTTTACAGCAGAAAAGTTTGACAGAGGGAGAAATTTTCAAAAGGAGATAAGAAGAACACAATAGATTGTAAGGAGAATGAAAAAGCTTTAGGGATTCAATATCTGAAACCCTAAAAGGCTCTGTTGTACCGCTGCTATAGTGCCATCATCTTGATACCTGCAAATAGAAGAGAAAGAGGTAAAGATCAGAAGGAGATTCGGGAAATCAAACATACAACTAGTATCACAGCAAGAGAGGTAAATGAAAATCACTTAGCTTTAGGGATCTCAATTGCTTGTTTTGATCTTCGCATGGTTTAGGTTTTGAATGTTTTGGAAATTTAGAGTTCTAACATAGGGTTAGGGTCTTAGATATTAGGGTTAAGATTATAAGAATATAGGTTTAGGGTTTTCCTAGTTGTTATTTTTGGGTTGGGATTATTGTTATGGTTCAAGAAGAACCCTAGGTTTACGTTTAGAATGCATAGGTTTCTTAGGGTTAGGTTTGTTGTTGTTAGGGTTCATACTAAAACGCTTAGGGTTCTAAGGATGGATAAAGATCTGGGTTTAGGATGAAGATTTCAGTTGAATATCAACCAAAATTCTGGGTTCACGTTGGTTTCAGGGTGATTCGCAGTGGCCAGAACCACCAAGGAGATTTCCAGTGGGTGGTGATTTAGAGATATGTCAGAGCGTCTCTCTGTAGAACTTTGTATGACGAATAACGGAGAGAGATAAATAAAGGGAAAATATGGGCTCTCAGCCCAATGATCCATTTTTATAAACCTCATTTGATTTTGTATCCGCGTGTCCATAACCCTACCATGCGCCGCCCACCACTACCTTTAGATCATCATCAAACGTTCCTGTTTTTGTTTTACAAACAGGCGCAGAACTCACACGCCCTAGCCTAATGGACCAAGTCGAACATCTGCACTTAGACCCTTACTCTCTGCACCTCCAACATTTGCTACACAATTTAAACTTTTACACCCCCTGGCGTTTGAGTATGAATTCAACATCTGAATTCAGGGCCTTACCACCTATACCCCCTATTTTGCTAGCCTAACATAATTTGCACCCCCACTGCATTTTTAATTTAATTCCTTTTATTATTTTATTATTATTATTTTTTACATTTTTATATATTTATAATTTTAATATTTATTATTATTATTATAATAAATCAAGTATATTTTTAAATTCATCCAAATATTTATTTTATTGCATTAAAATCATTTTTTAATCATGCATTAATAAAATATTTTTATAATTAACACATTAAAAAATATTTAACCAACACTAAACTCTTTTTCATAATAAATTGAACTCAATAATCAAATTTCAAAAAGGATTACGAATATATTATGATTGTGTGCACACTTCGTCTAACAACTCCGCCATTCACACATCCAGACTTAGTACAAGGGGATTTCAAATATCTCTGTAACCCATAAAAACACCAACCAATTGTGAACTACAAGTTGAGACTTTGATTCCTCATAAGAGGATATGTAGGCATACGACTAAAATCATGGAAAGTTCCCCTAATAAAAATTAAGAACCTATTTCCTAAAGATCGTGCCTCTACACATTAGTATCCTTGTGTACAAGGTAGATGAGGGATGCCTAACACCTTCCCTTCGTCTAAGAACGAGTCCAACAACTTAGATCCTCTGACTTAATTAGGGTTATTCCTTTATACTCCCTTACATAGGATAAAAATTAAGGGTGGTGTTGTACCCAAAAATTTTCCCTCCCATTTTTCATTCAAGACGCTATCCTAGGGTTTCTCAAATACTCAAAATGGCTTAGAATTTGATCAGACAGATTCTCCTCTTAAGAATCAAGTCCATGACTAGAGTTTGGTATTTCTCAAAGAAAATTGAGTTTCCAAGGTTTTAAGTGGTCTTCATGGTCCTTCATATATTCTCAAGGATGCTCATGCCAAGTTTCAAATCTCGCATTGCAAGTTTGATCAGTCGATGGTTCAGATGACTGAAAATCAACTGCATTGGCCCAAAAGTCAACCTTTTCCAGATTAAGTTCAAACGATTGTAATTTCTTCATTATTCGATATTTTTGAGTGGTTCTTTTGCGTATGACTCTATTTGACGTCATCTCCAACTTCTCTTTACAAGTCAAGAATCGATTATGTGCGAAAGATCATCAAAAATTCGAATACTTTAGAGGCCACTTACTAGATTTTGACCTAATCTCAAATAATTGTTGCCTGACTTCCAAGAATCGTAATTTCCTCAATTTTCAAGATCTTGAGACGTTTATTTTTGCACATTGTAATAAGCGATATCGTCTACAAGTTATATTCAAGAATCGAAGGGAAATTGTTTTTAGAAGACCTTGAAAGTTATTGAATCGTCATAGTTCATTTTCATGATTTTGAATGCTCTTTCGATTCATGCCATAATTGTTTTCTCAGGACTGTGATGTTGAGATCGTTCATGGAACAAGATGTTGAGTTCGGAGATTCATGTTGAGTTCGAACAAGATGTTGCTTATAATACAAGTCACCATGTTGGAAATTTAGTTAGGATCTCTGGGAGATGATTTGAGGATTCATTTGAAAATGTTTTGGATTTCAATTCAAGTTAGCAAAGTGTTATGAAAATATCACAAGTTTCTTCCAAATTTTTTATGGTTCATTCGCGTGAATTATTTTAAATTCAAGGTCTCAAAGAACAAGTTCACTAAAATTTTCTCAAATTCATTCAAGCTTTCAATATTTGAGCTTCATTGAAATGCAAAAATGATAATGTTATGCTTTGATTCATGGTTTCTCTAAGTTACAATTTTCATGAACCAAATCAAGTATTTCAACAATTCCATTCAAGATCTTTCCAACTTCATTGCATTATCAAGAGAAATCCCAAAAAATTCCCATGGGATAATTTAAAGATTGGTCAAAAGGGGAAAATTTTGTCATTTATCAAAGTCAAAATTATCTCATTCAAAATTATCATACAAACCATTACATCTTTGCCATCATACCAAAAGTTACAAGAGGAATTACAAATAAAGTACATGAAAATTCAAGTCGTAATTCTAAATCTTCAAAATTTCCTCATGCTACAATTTTCTTACAACTTCATGCTAAACTTCAAAATCCAAACCAGATTTGAACCAAGACTTGTAGCAATTTGCTCATACATAACACTCCAAAATAACATGTTGCTTCCCTACACTAAAACCAGTCCATAAGCCAGCAAAAATTGCACCAAAATAGGTAAAAACAAACCTGCAAAATAATCCAAAATAGCTTGCAAACAAACAAAATTCTAAACAACTCCAAACATCCCAATATTGTCCAAACCTTACTGCAAAACAACAGCCTCGTTGCTGTCCCTAAACCTGCTGCACATGCTGCCCAAAACCTGCATAGTGATGCCGAGAAAATCAGTCCAAAACCCTGCACCTTGCTGTCCAAATCTGTCAAATAAATTACACTAAATTAACAAAAATAGAAACTATATCAAAAAGGAATTAAGACAGCATACCAAAGTGTTCAAATTTTCCATTTGTTTCCCCCCATTTTCTCACTGCCTCACCATATATAGACAGAAATCTCAAATATTTTTAAAGGGGACTAGTTTTGATAAAAACACTAAAAATTCCACAGAAACAACACAAGTTCTTGCTTATCTTTCATTGTAACTATACAAAAAAACTTACTTATGTAAAACAAAATTTTTGTCATACAAACTTCACCCAACCTACTCCTCTCACGCTAGAGGTTCGATTCAAAGAAGAACCAGAAAGAATAAAAGTGAGTAAAGTAAGGAAGAAAATCAAAGCATATACCTCAACGAATTCTGGAAAGACCCTCTTCTTCGCAGGTAACTTTTCCTGTAAATCTCTAAACTCACGTGTTGTGCTTTTTCTATAAAATCCACTACAACCATAGCCATTTGCGCTTTCCTGATGCTTTTCATTCGGAAACATCGAAATTATTGGTTTGCTTTCCTAAACATGACCTCTACATTTCTGTTAATGTAAGAAAATTAAAGAAAGTTAATCTTTATATCTGTTAATCGAAATACTGAAATGAAATAATGAAGTTTAATCATGATTTGATTGAGATGTGAACGAATGCTTACTAGGAAAATAAGGAAATCGAGAAAAAAAACCAAAATTTGAGCCAATTTAGTTGTTGTTATTATTGTTAAACCTCATAACCACCATCTGAATCTCCGATTAACCACCCCCAACCTATTTTCTTCCGCTACTCTCCAAACCCCAACTTTCATTATCCTTTGATCACCATTATCCACCTACCAAACTCATGTTCCATCTATCATCCCATTCCACCCTCCAAAAAACCTTCTCCGACCTCCTCGCCACCTCAGGCGACTATATCTGTCTATGGGAAGTCTGTGAAAATTCACCCGAGGCTCTATCCCTTTTCAACAACAGCAAAACCAGTTAGTTTTGTGCCCTAATAGCCTCCTTCGACTGGAACAAAATCGAGCCGAAGCGCATCGGGACTTCGAGTATTGGCACCACTTGTACTATTTGGGACATTGAGAGAGGAAGATGGAATAGAGTTGTAGTAGAGGAAGTTTGAATTTCGGAAGAGAGAGTGAATCGAGAGAGAGAGAGAGAGAGAGAGTGAATTGAAAGAGAGTGATATAACAGAGGAAGTTTGAGTTTTAGGAAGAGAGAGTGAATCGAAAGAGAGAGATAATAGAGGAAGTTTGAGTTTTCGGAAGAGAGAGTGAATCAAGAGAGAGTGAATCGAAAGATAGTGAATCAAAAGAGAGTGACATAATAGATGAAGTGTGATTTTTCAGAAGAGAGAGTGAATCGAGAGAGAGTGAAGAGTTTCTCCTAAGCATTTTTGTTTTTTTGGGTAAAATTTCTTTTTTTTAGTTAAGTAAAATTTTTACTTTAGACTTAATACCTCATTATTTTTAGATAACAGTTTTCCAACATTTTGTTTTGCTAGTAATTGATTTGTTTGGTTTTGTTTTTTCATAATGTTATCTAAATGCTAATTTCCTATTTGTTGTTATTCTGCCAAGAACACACCGAAAAACGATTTTATTTCCCTTTTCTTTCGTATAGTTTACTATTTTAGTATTCTTTAGATTATTTTAATTGTTTACGGTTTGTAATAGTTTAATTAGGCTTATACTTCATCCCTATTTGTAAATTTGTATTCCCCATCCCTGAAAGCTCTGTAATAGCGTAGAATTTTAATTTCCGCAATTTACTGTTTTCCTTTATACTGCATAGTAATTAGGCATGTATGGCAATACATAAAATTAACTGCTAGATAACCTAATCAAAGACAATTAACTTGAATCAAACACACTTTTCACACGCGCACCTCTAGGGTAACCTCGCTCGTTGGTTTCGAAAAAAATATAGTCATGTCCCTGAATATGGGACACTTTAGCAAAGACCCTTTGATAAAAAAGATCGTAGTTCCTCGATGTTGCCTTTGATAAAACGATCTAGTCCTTTACCAAAATTGATAAAGCGTCTCACAAGTTTCCTTCGATGACTGAACGATTGACCCACGCCTGTCCTTTCACATCCAATGATGGGGCTTCTTACCAAATTAGTGGTAAGATAGCAACATCTAAAGAAGGAGGAAAAGAAAAAATACCTTTTGACTAGGTAGGACACTCGTAGTTGCTTGTTCGCAAACTAAAACCATTTCCACACTTACACTTTCAAAACATCTCTTTGAACTATTTTCAAAACCAACAATTTGTATAAATTCTTGTAGAGACGAGAATCATTACAAAGTTTGTAGAAACAAAGGCGTTTTCAAAATATTTTAAAACTTTCACCAAACACAAACACATTTCAAACAAATAAGTTTCAAAAGTGATCTAGCAAGTAACTAAGAGCCCGTAGATAACTACGGATGAAAAGGGTGCTAACACCTTCCCTTTTCATAAACTACCCCCCGAACTCAAGAAAACATCTCAAAGGTCTTTCATGTTTTTTTCACCCTTTCCTTTATCGGATAAAAGAAAAGTCGGTGGCAACTCTTGTTATCTGCAATAATTTCGATAAAACGCAAAACACCCAAGTCAGTTCTCCCACCGTATCACAGAACTAGTGACTCCGCTAGGGATAAATATAAAAGTGGGGTTACCTTAGAGCTAGATCACATTTATTCGCTTTCAATTATTTGATTTATTTGTTTACATTTATGGGTCCTTTATTGGGTTTGAATTGATCCTCTACCCGGATCTGGGAACATCATTAGGTAAGTAGCAATAGATTATGGAAATTGTACGGTGTATACCGATATGGTTGAAGCAATAGCTACGTTAGTGTGACGCATTTGTTGGTACAAGTATCCCTTGTGTTGAATCGAGGAGAATACGAGGCAGCTGAGTGGTGTCGTGAAGTACTAACTGACCTTAGAACCTTTAATTGAACAACTTGGTCATTAGGAAACAGTGAGATAGACGGTTTCTGTGTAAAGCTAAAGATTGGTTGATACTCGATACTACACTCATTGAGATCAGACTTTTGGTATATTTTGGCTGCAATAAAAGATTGATTGTGCTGAGATAATGCCCAATGAAGAAAGATCAATGATATTGAGATCCTCTAGAACCCAATTATTTTTTAGGACAGGTTGAGCCAACTAAACCTCAAGAGGGTACTTACCTATGAAATCCATGAAAGCCTAAACCTAAGATCTTGGTGTGTATTATTTGCGATTATTATTTGTGATATCATAAGCATCATAACATCATAAGCATTCTCACTAACCATTTCAAGGATTTATGGATTTATCTCTGTTTTGTAGGTCATGACTTCGATTCGTAGGAATACCATCCGAGTCAACTTCATGAAAGTGCATCCTCAACTTCAAGAGTTAGCATCAAGGGTTCCTGGAGATCCTTCCTTCACCAAGAAATATGGTCGACTTCTCAAATTAGCTCCCTCAAATTTCCAAGAAGAAATGATGTGTGTGCTTTTCCAATTCTTTGATCCTATGCATCATTGCTTCACCTTCCTGACTACCAATTGGTGCCTACATTATAAGAGTTCTCTCAATTGCTAGGAATGCCCCTGCTTGATCAAATACCATTCACCAGTTTAGAGGAGACTCCAAAGTCTGAATTTATTGTCGAAGCCTTGCATTTGAAGAAGTCTGACATTATGGCAAATTGGGAGACAAGAAGTGGAGTTAATGGTTTCTTAGCCAAGTTTCTATTGGAGAAGGCTCGTTCGTTCTAGGAAGATATGGATTTTCTCACTTTTGAGGATGTCTTGGCCCTTCTAATATATGGTTTAGTTCTATTTCCCAATCCGGACCAACTCATATATGTGAATGCCATCAAGGTCTTTATCTCTCGCAATTCTATACGTACCCTGTTTGGAGACATTTTACATTTTTTTCACACTCACACCATGAAGAAAAAGGGTACTCTTTTGTGTTGAATTCCGTTATTGTGTAGGTGGTTTATTTCGCACCTACTTCGGTCATTGTTGAAGAATGAAACAGGATTGACATGGTCTGATAGGTTAGTGTCACTCACGCATTCAGATATTCATTGGTGTTCTCGATCCCTAGAGAATGCTATCATCATTGATCGCTCTGGGGAATTCCCTAATTTACTTCTACTTGGCATTAGGGGAGGCATCATGTGATCAGTGGAAATAGAACTGACTATTTTTTAAGCTGGTTTCGCGAAATGTCGCGGTAAGCAAGAGTCGCCACCGTCTTTTATGTTCTCCAACATGGAAAGGACAAAAGCACAGCAAAATTCCTTATTCGAGATGTCTCTCGGTTCGGGAGGTAGATTTATAGAAAGGGAAGGTGTTAGCACCCTTTCTATCTGTGGTTATCCACGGGCTCTTAGGTACTTGCTCTTATGTTTTCAAAATTGTTTGCTTTTCAAGTGTGTGTGGGTTTTGAAAAAGTTTCGTTTGAAAAATTTCTAAGTAACTCTTGTATTTGTCCTCAAGAGTGTATGAAAAATTTGTTTGAAAACTTTTGAAAGTGTCAGTGTGAAAAGTTTGTTTTTGTTTGTTTTGAAAAGAGCAAGTACCCATGAGATCTACCTACTCTAAGGAATTAGGCTGTGTAAGAGTCCTTTAGATAGTGTTATCCCACCATTGAGAGGTAGGTAGCACCATCGTTGGAGTTATTCGGGTCAATTCGATTATCGGGACATGTGTGGTCACCGAAGCAATAGTAGGTTAGAAGTAACCCTAATGTCCTAGATCCTTTTATCCGAGGCAACCGTTTCGAGGCAACTGGATCTTAGACAAGAGAGCGACCTCTAAAACACCCTATACTTGACGACCACGTTCGAGGCAACCAGTGAGGCGTACCCTAAGAGTGGTATGTGCATGTGTGTTGAATTCAGTTTATGTTTGTCTTGTACATGTTATTTGTGAGCTACGGATTGGTTTTATTATTCATACAAGTCTTTCATGCATTTTTTAACAGTTAGGAGTGCGGAAAATAAATTGCGGAAAGATAAATTCTAGCTATTACAAGGCGCGGGTATATACATCGCCAAAAACAACAACCCGTTTGGAAAATAAAAATGCGAGAATTTAAAAGAAAGCGATAAAGATCTAATTAATTATTACATTTCCTGAGCAGATACAAAATAATGAATTAAAAAATAAATACGCGCGAAAGAATGAATCGAGAACGTCCTAGGGTTTTGACCCTTTTTTTTTTAGAAAGAATGAGATTGTCCTTTTTTGAATTAAATTAAAATATTAAACCTAATTCTAGTTAATTATTTAATTAAAAGAAAAAATGTTTTTTTGTGTTTTTTATGTTTTTAATGGAAATAAAGAGAAAATAAAAAGAAATTAAAAGTTAGCAAAAACCTAATTCTAAATTGTTTTTATTTATTATGAAAAAATTAAAGTTGCTCTAATTTTAAAAGACTAAATTAATTAACCATATTTATTTACAAAAAAGGGTAATTGAAATTAATAAAAATGTTTTTTAGGTTTTTCTGAATTTTTATGGAAAAATAATTATTTAGTTAATAGTTAATAAAAAAAGAATAAAATAAAATAAGGCAAATGAAAAATAAATGACAAAATAAAAATGCAAACCCAAGGGGGTTTGGGCCAGATTTGAGGGTGTATTGGCAATTTCCAAGCCCACTAAGAGCTCAGTCCATTGACTTTTCTTGATTGGCTGTGTGCTCATTGACCATGAATATGGTGGTCACTCATCTCAGGGCCATCAGATCTTGTGAGGGAGGCCACTTGGCGCCTGGGTTTGGAGAGAACATGATAGCCAACATTTGAAGAACCTGCACAGGATTAGCTGAAGGAAAACAACAAATAATAATTTTGGGGGGACCTGGGATTCGAACCCAGGCCCCAATGTACTTTTCCACGCTCCACTTACCAACTGAGCCAGCTGCTTATGTTGATATAATAATAATAAGATGATATTATATAAAATAAATAAGCAACATCCTGAAAATTAAAAAAAACGCGCGTTTTGGATTTGAATGGGCCAGTGATGTGAAGACACATCATCGTCTTCTCCAACAGCCCCTGAACATTTTTCCTACGGATTCTGGTTTCGCAACAAAATTCGTTGCCTTCTCCTATACTGAGCTCTAGGCCACGAAAATGTCAGCCAAAGCCATCATCCTGTTCGTCTCAATCTCCTGAATCTGTCCATGGTTATGGCTTGTATCAATTATTCCTGTAAAACAAAACCCCAAATTGCAACCCCCAAAACCCTAGGTTCGGGTAGGGAGATCTAGGCTACAACAATGCAATTAAATAATACAGGATGCCTGGAATTTGGATGATGACTACAAATACGCTAAAATTTTATAGAAAAGGCGCAAGAATTGGAGGTTGAGACTCCATGTTCAGAGAAAGGTTCGAGACCACTTACAGTGCGTTGTAGGGGGTCTTAGGACGCGTTTATGATCGCCTTAGCTTCAGGGTATGGCAAGGAAGAGAACTACGTGTTTATTTTGATCTGAAAATGCCTGTAACACAGTTTTTGATCTCTCACTTTTTTGACAAATTTCAGTTTTGCTTTTGGCCGTTTGTGCACTCTCTAGGTCGTCCATTAGGTATGGCTTGCTTGCATATGTATATGTGAATGAGATTAGGTCAGCATCTAGGCTTGTACCCTTGTGCAATTAAGTTTTGGATTTTGTTTGACCACCATTAAAGGACATTCCATTCTTGAAGCAAAACCATGATTTTGTGCACAAAATAGCCTAGCACGAATTTGGCAGCTGGCTCATGATACATAAAAGCTATTCAAACCATAAAGATGCCATTCCATTAATTTTTGGATTTTATTTGAATTATTATGGATTTAAAATGAATTAAATCAATAAAAATTAAATAAAATAGAAAAATAAATGTTTGATCTTGAAATTAAGCATGGGGCACGTGTATGGCATGACAAGGCTGAATCAAGTGGAAGAAAGTGGGCCCTTTTGTCAAAAATTGAAGTTTTAAGGATAGTTGACTTTTGCCATTTCACAAAAATTTCCCAACTTCTCCAATGCATATCTTGCTCAATTTTGATCATATGAACATGTTCTTGGACATTTTGGAAAGGCCTTGAAGTCCTCTAATCAATGCCTTTGGTCCCATGTCATTTTTATTTACCAATATCAAGTTATGGTCTTTGACTTAAAGTGACTTTTTGTTGACTTTTGAAAATGACCTATAATGTTGAAATTGATAACTTTTTGTGGTAGCATTTCTTGGACTTGGAATGTGAAGATGAGTTGTAGGAAATGTCATCCCCTTCAAAATGAGCATTGGATGGGATTTTTCTGATGAACCATGAAAAAGTTATGCCTTGGTCAAGTTACAGTTGACTTTTCAACTATCCAAAAAATGGAAACTTTTACATCTTGATGATTTTTGAGCCATGCTGGTGGAATCATGATCAAGATTTGATCAATTGTGGCTTCAAAATAAGATGTTGACCAAAATTTTTGACTTTTGATTGCCAAATGACCATTTTACCCCTACAGTTGATTGTGAAGAAATTAGGGCTTTTGACTGTGCAACTTGACCTTGTGAGCCTTGAAACTTGGCATATGGATGATTGGCAATGTGTATAGGCATATGTGACTTGATTGAGCCCTTGAAAACCTCAACTTCCTTGCAAGAACCAAAACCCTAATTTTGACTGGCTTAGGAGGCCTTTGAATTGTGCAATCCTTGATCCATTTGAAGATTGATCTTTGACAATTTTTGAAGAATATGGGAGGGAAAATTTTGGGGTACAACAGTTTCCCCTGTTCAATCTTCTTAGACATGAGGATGTAGATTGGCTTGTGTGCCTTTCGTGATCCGAAGGTGGAAGATGATTGAACACTAAACTGCCCAGAAATTTGCACTCACATAGTAGAATATCAGCAACGTGATGTCGGGAATGGGCTTACAGATGCCATTTGGAAAGATGGTGGATAGGAGGATGGGCTTATAGATGCCATCTGGAGATGTGACAGAACCTTGTCAGGAATGGGCTTATAGATGCCATTTGGAAATATGATGGATAGTTGTGGAGATGGGCTTATAGATGCCATCGTAAGGTGTCGATCGCGTAAGAGATTCCTTAGCGAGAACTTACGTACTTTGAGAAAGGAAGATGGTTTCCTGGCCTGTTATAGGGATTGATCTTCAAACTCTTTGTGTAGATATGCCCTGGCTAGATACAGGTATCGAATCCACAATCAATCGCTCACAGATATTCCCTGGCTAGATACATGAATCAAATCCGGAACTTCAAAAGGTTGCTTACAGACGTGCCCTGGCTGGATACAGGTATCGAATCTACAAAAAAATTGCTCACAGATGTGTCCTGGCTAGATACAGGAATCGAATCCGAAACTTGGTCGTCTACAGATGTGCCCTGGCTAGATACAGGAATCGAATCCGGAACTTGGTCGTCTACAGATATGCCCTGGCTGGATACAGGTATCGAATCTCTAAACTCTTCATGCAGATATGCCATGGCTGGATACAGGTATCGAATCTACAATCAAATCACTCACAGATATGCCCTGGCTAGATACAGGAATCGAATCCGGAATTAGTCGTCTACAGATATGCCCTGGCTGGATACAAGTATCGAATCTCTAAACTCTTCATGCAGATATGCCCTGGCTGGATACAGGTATCGAATCTACAATCAAATCACTCATAGATATGCCCTGGCTAGATACAGGAATCGAATATGGAATTAGTCGTCTACAGATATGCCCTGGCTGGATACAGGTATCGAATCTTTAAACTCTTCATGCAGACATGCCCTGGCTGGATACAGGTGTCGAATCTATAATCAGTTACTCACAGATATGCCCTGGCTAGATACAGGAATCGAATCTGGAATTGGTCGTCTACAGATATGCCCTGGCTGGATACAAGTATCGAATCTCTAAAATCTTCATGCAGACATGCCCTGGATGAATACAGGTATCGAATCTACAAACAAATTGCTCACAGATGTGCCCTGGCTAGATACAGGAATCGAATCCGGAGCTTGTCGTCTACAGATATGCCCTTGCTAGATACAGGTATCGAATATCTAAACTCTTCATGCAGATATGCCCTGGCCGGATACAGGTATCAAATCTACAATCAATTACTCACAGATATGCCCTGGCTAGATACAGGTATCGAATCTGGAATTGCGACAGTTGATAGTAATCATCTTTGGATTGACCTTTTTCCTAAAAAGTCAAAATGTTAGTTGTATGCAATGTCATGATGCATGATGTCATGATGTCATGATGTTCAGAATGAGATAGTGTGATATGATACGTATATGTATGTATCATGATGTATGAAAATATGATGTTTTATGAATGTATTTCGTCTGGGAAAATAAATCCTTGACGAATGTCGAGAAGTTGAATCCTGGGCTGATGTTGACGAGAGTTCTTCGTTTCCGCTGGGGATGAAGATTGCAAGAATGAACCGGTAGGAGAAGATGACTCCGTTGGGGAATAAACTTGTCGAAGAGATTACTCTGCGTGGAATTACTCTGTGGGAAGAGATACTTCGCTGAGGTTTGATGATAACTCCGCTGGGGATACCATTGATAAGCACTAATGGGGAATTTTGATGAACTCCGCTGGGGGATAGGAAGAACTTCGCTGAGTACGATCTTTCCGTGGTAATTAGCTGAGGATAACCCAGTTATAGGCTCTGGTGGGGGATAACCTTCTGAATAAAGTCTGGGAGAGTCTTTCGTACTCTGTAGGGGATAAGCTTCCAGAATCTACTGGGGATAAGCTTCCAAAATCTACTGGGGAGATTGATTCAACTCTCCTGGGGAATCCTTTGGACTGTACTGGGGAAGTGACTCCACTGGATGTCTGGTATTTCGCCGGGGAACAATCTTATATTAAGACTGCCGGGGATGCTTGCTTAGGAACATCTGTACTCCACTGGGGAATGTTGAGATCATCTGGGGATATCCAACTTCCTTAAGACTGACAGTAGACTAACTCTGCTTGGGGAGAGTGTTGCTGACTTGCTGGAGATACTGTGCCTTTTCGGGACTGATGGGAGACCAACTCTTCTCGGGGGAGAGTATTGCTGAACCTTGTCTTACTCTGTGAGGAGTGAAGGTATCCTGGTTACGTTCTTCAGCCGAACCTACCTTGGTACCTTGGTGGACAGAGCAACTAGATCGCTTAGACAACTCATTATTGCCCCTGTTTCTGATGTCACCTGCAATTAATCCTTTGTTTCGCATGCAAGTATTTGTGAGTTAGCAATTAATGTCAAATGCATATATCAAAAATGAACATTGGACGTTCTTCGCAAAACAAAACAGATAAAGGAAAAACAATTGATAATTTGTCTGAAAAATTGAGCTTGTATTGATTTTGAAATTTGCCTGTAAATAGGCGTTTATGTACAAGAGGCTGACATCCTAGTAAGAGAACGCCGCCGAACAACATAGAGTTTATACAATTTTATGAAAAGGAAAACAAAACAGCTATGTGAAAAAAATAATCCCACTGGGTTCCAACTCTGCTATCGCCTTTATGTCTTCAAGCGTCTCATCACTTGGCTGCTTAGTTGAAGATGAAGTTGATTGATTGATGTCGTCTAAGCCTGATAGTTGATGCCAAATTCTGGATGCAAGGTGATCCAATGAGACATAGTATTACGCTTTATCCCTAACTTTTTCCTGGACCTCCCTTTACGGTTTTCAGTCCACCGGGATACCCATTTTTGCCCAAGCCGCCTTTTCAGGTTTTCGACTTGTCGGGTGTACATATTTTTTTCATTTCATCCCTTATTTTTGCCCGAACCCTTTTGGTTTGCCGGGAAGCCCTTATTTTTGCCTAGATGTGTCAACCTAGCTGGTCTTTAGTCATGCGTAGTATCTTTTTACTATGTCTGCATTGGCGGGGTGAGGAAGGTCGTCACCATCCATGGTGGTTAGAATCATAGCTCCTCCTGAGAAGATATGTTTAACCACAAATGGCCCTTCGTATGTAGGGGTCCATTTTCCCCTGGGATCACTCTGAGGTAGAATGATGCGCTTGATTACCAGGTCTCCGACTTGATACTCTTGTCGTCTGACTTTCTTGTTAAATGCCTTGATCATCCGTTTTTGGTACTTCTGACCATGACACATAGCAGTGAGTCTCTTTTCATCAATTAGATTTAATTGATCAAGTCGAGTCTGGATCCAGTCATCTTCGTTCAAACCTGCATCCTTCATTATCCGGAGAGAGGTTATCTGGACTTCGATGGGCAAGACTGCCTCCATGCCATAGACCAAGGAAAAGGGAGTTTCCCCTGTTGACGTCCTTGCTGGGGTACGATACCCATGAAGAGCAAATGGTAACATCTCGTGCCAATCTTTGTAGGCCACTGTCATCTTCTGCACAATCTTCTTGATGTTCTTATTCGCTGCTTCTACAGCCCCATTCATCTTCGGCCGGTAGGGAGAAGAGTTGTGGTGCGGTATCTTGAATTGCTCGCAGAGCTCAGTGATCATCTTGTTGTTAAGATTGGTCCCATTATCCGTAATGATCCTCTCAGGTACACCGTATTGACAGATCAAGTTATGCCGAATGAACCGTGCCACGGCGTTCTTGGTTACGGTAGCATAGGAAGCTGCTTCAACCCACTTTGTAAAGTAATTAATCATTACCAGGATGAAGTGATGCCCGTTGGATGCTGTAGGTCTCATCTCGCCGATCATATCAATGCCCCACATTGCAAAAGGCCAAGGTGTTGTCAAGACGTTCAGAGGAACTGGAGGAACGTGCACCTTATCAGCATAGATTTGGCATTTGTGACAAGTCCGAGAATGTTGGTAACAGTCAGCTTCCATCGTGGACCAGAAATATCCTGCCCAAAGGATTTTCTTTGCCATGGTATGTCCACTGGAATGTGTTCCAAAGGTACCTTCATGTAGCTCTGCCATGATCTTTTCTTCTTCAGTCTTATCCATGCAACACAGTAAGGTCGAATCATAGTTTCGCTTGTATAGAATGCCATTGCTGAGGAAGAACTTTGCTGCGAACCTTCTCAGAAACTTCTTGTCGTTAACAAATGCGCCTTCGGGGTATTCTTGAGCTTCTAAGTACATTTTCACTTTATGATACCAAGGTTTTTCAGTTACCTCTTCAGCCTCAAGATCACAGCAATATGCAGGTTCATCCAGTTTCCAGATAATGATCCGGGGAGCCTCGTTGTCCCATTTGACTTTGAACATAGAAGACATCGTAGGCAGCGCGTCCGCCAGTTGAGTCTCCTCTCTTGGGAAGTGTTCAAAAGTTATCTCCTCGAAGTGGGGAATCAACGTCAACACATACTCTTTATAAGGAATAAGATTTGGATGTTTCATATCCCACTCGCCTTTGATCTGATTGATCACGAGAGCGGAATCTCCGAAGACACTCAGAAACTTGATCCTTAAGTCAATTGCAGCTTGAAGACCTATGATACACACTTCATACTCCGCCATGTTGTTGGTGCAGTTGAAACATAGCCGGGCAGTGAGTGGAGTATGAGTGCCTTTTGGGGATATGATCACAGCGCCGATGCCATTACCCAAAGCGTTTGAGGCTCCGTCAAAGTGCATAGACCATTGGGATCCTTCCTCAGGTCCTTCATCCGGTCCAAGTACTTCACAATCAGTCACTACCATGATATTCTCGTCTGGAAATTCAAAGTTCATCGACTGGTAATCGTCCACTGCCTGGTGTGCCAAATGGTCTGCCAATACACTTCCCTTGATTGCTTTCTGAGTCGTGTACTGGATGTCATATTCCATCAAGATCATCTGCCATCTTGCTATTCTTCCGGATAAGGCAGGCTTTTCGAAGATGTACTTGATTGGATCCATTTTTGAAATCAACAGAGTAGTGTGAGTCAACATATACTGTCTCAGCCGACGAGCAACACATACCAAAGCGCAACAAGTTTTCTCGAGCAGTGAGTATCGGGTCTCACAGTCGATAAACTTTTTGCTAAGGTAATAAATAGCATGCTCTTTTCGGCCAGACTCGTCATGCTTCCCCAGCACACACCCCATTGAGTTGTCCAGTACTGTCAGGTATAGTATTATAGGTATCCCTTCAACTGGTGGCATAAGAATGGGTGGTTCTTGGAGGTACTCTTTAATTCTATCAAAAGCGGCCTGACATTCATCGTTCCAACGTACTACTTGATCTTTCTTCAGTAGCTTGAAGATTGGTTCACAGGTAGCAGTTAGATGTGAGATGAATCGGGCAATATAGTTCAACCGTCCTAGAAAGCCTCTGACTTCTTTCTCTGTCTTGGGAGCTGGCATCTCTTGTATGGCTTTCACCTTGGCAGGGTCAACTTGAATACCTTTGTCACTCACAACGAAACCTAGTAGTTTTCCAGATCTCACCCCAAAGGTGCACTTGTTCGGGTTCAACCTTAGCTTGTACAACTTCAGACGGTCAAACAGCTTCTGTAGATGGTCAAGGTGTTCCTCCTCAGTTTGGGACCTTGCAATCATATCGTCGACATACACTTCGATCTCATGATGGATCATATCATGAAACAGAGCAACCATGGCACGTTGGTAAGTTGCCCCAGCATTTTTCAACCCAAAAGGCATGACCATGTAGCAAAAGGTGCCCCACTGAGTAACAAAAGTGGTCTTCTCCATGTCTTCAGGAGCCATCTTGATCTGATTATAACCGGAGAAGCCGTCCATGAAGGAGAAAACCTTATGCTGAGCAGTGTTGTCAACCGGAACGTCGATGTGAGGTAGAGGGAAGTCATCCTTAGGGTTGGCCTTGTTCAAATCCCTGTAATCAACACACATTCGGACCTTACCATCTTTCTTCGGCACTGGAACCACGTTGGCAACCCACTGAGGGTAATAAGTCACTGCTAGAAAACCGACGTCAAATTGTTTCATAACCTCAGCTTTGATTTTCTCGGACATCTCTGGACGCATACGGCGGACCTTCTGTTTAACCGGAGGGCAGCCTTCCTTGGTAGGCAGGTGATGAACCACAATGTCAGTATCCAAACCAGGCATGTGATGGGTGTGTGTAACGTATAGCCTAAATATAGTACTGCAAGTGCACAGCCTATCGAAGTAATATATAAGATTATCGAACCACAGAGACCAATTGTCAATCTATCAACTCTATTGCTAAGGTGCTTATCTAAGGTGAACAAGAATATTGATGTGAGTGCAGTGCAACAAAGTAAATGAGCGAGGTAAATAACAGTTTAAAAGACAGGTTGGAATGTAAATCATGTAATCAGATATTGGTCCGGTCATGCGTAGATGAGACTACTTATGGGGCAGTATTTTCTATTGATAGCAAAGAATCAATTTAACGGGAACTTGTAGCTTTTGACTACTAAGAACCGAATTTACTCTTTAAATTAAATTCCTTTATTGTCACATATAAAGGGTGCCTTCCGCGTTAAAGAGGTAAACCTATTTTTAAGAAATTGATAGTTTTGACTTAACAGAAAAGTAATTTTACTTGGAAAGATTAACTTAAAGAGACTTTTGGCTTTTGACCAAGAGTCAGATTTCAAACCTACAAACGCGTCCGAAAATAGTTTCAAAACTGTTTTCTAAAAAGGTCAATGATTCCTATTTAACCAATCAACGGCTTTCGCTCTTTTTGTTTGGTTAAATAATAATCAAGTCGTATCATTAGTTTGGACGGCTTTCGATCTTACCCAATAAACATTTAAACATAATTGACTTAAGTTAAAAGCAAAACATCCCCAGAGTATTTTCACTAGCATGATAATTGGAACACGACCATGATGACAATCATTACATCCAAACCTTTATAGTTTAGCCAGACATAATAAGTGCGAGTCTATAAAACGTGTAGACTATGATAAGAGCGAGTAAGTAAAAGAGTGCGAGTCTATAAAATGTGTAGACTATGGTAAGAGCATTTAGAGTCTATAAAACGTGTAGACTATGGTAAGAGCATTTAGAGTCTATAAAACATGTAGACTATGGTAAGAGCATTTAGAGTCTATAAAACGTGTAGACTATGGTAAGAGCATTTAGAGTCTATAAAACGTGTAGACTATGGTAAGAGCATTTAGAGTCTATAAAACGTGTAAACTATGGTAAGAGAAATTATATGTAAAGAAATGCAATAAAATAGAACCTTGCTCCAGTCGGAGACTTGAATCTGATATAAATCTGCGGAATGGTAAGGCTGGTATGATAAACTTCAACCAAAGTGCTCCAAGACTCGATTATAACTCAATCTACACCGCAATAACTCCCCGATGTGAAGAGATTATTACTTTACAGAAACTGATAGTATATGGCTTAAGATTGTACTAAGCTTGGATGAAACTAAAGAATGAAAATCGAAAACTATTTATAGAGGATCCTTGAGATGCGTAAAGACCAGCATGCCCCTCAACTTCTTTTGAGCGGGAAGCTTTTTGTGAAGGCCGCGGGCACGGTGGCAGTGGCCGCGGGCGCGGTGGCTGGAACTGCCACATCATGGGAACGTGGCAGTTGGTCTCTGGGTGAAAGTGGGCCACATCATCGCGTTCCCTGTAGCCAGCGCGGCGCTGAACGCCATAAGTGCAGAATATCTTGAAAAACCCTAATTTCTTGGCGTTTTGGCTCGTTTCTTCACAGAAGGCTCTAAAATGACAAGAATCCTGAAAACAAAGGAAAAAGGAACATCATACGAGAAAATGATAATAAAAACTAAGGAAAACATGTGATATTTGAGTCAGAAACACAGTGCGATTTAGTGCGATCAAATCCTCCCACGCTTAGACCTTTGCTTGTCCTCAAGCAACAACTCTTAGAAGTAGATGAAAGAAAATTATGGTGTATACAGGTTTTGGGCAAAGAGGGCTTCTAAGTTCGAGTAAGGGTGTGTTGTCAGGCACTAACTATCTGAATCAAGGGTATCGTAATTACACTACTCGCAGAAATGCGGACATAAACCTCATAAGTATACAGATCGATCCTAATATCCTTACTATGCTAAGACTTCTTTTTGTACGAGGTCCTTTTTCATTCAGGCGCAATCACATTAAGCCCGTTATCCGTACATACTCATGGTGTAGTGACCGGTTAGTGACTCTGATCTCAAGTGATGGGATTCTGGTACAAGAGTTGGTTTAACCCCTTTTTATTTTACCCATTTGCAGTTGTGGGGGATCGGACCGTAGTCCGCCCTACCAAGTCCAGCACCAGATACCTCTGGACCAACTACAACGGATGTGCCTTATATATTTTTTTTTTCTTTGTTTTTATTAGTGTTTACAACTTTCTTGAGTTGAGTAATCTTTGTGAGGATCACCCAACTCGTAGTCGTATTCATACTTTATTTTATAAACTTTTAAGGCAAAATAGAGATCATCCACTTATATTCATTGATCCTACACTTAGAGCATGCTTAGGCCGGAGCTGACTGCTAAGATAAACTACTTGAAGACCTATTTGTACAGTTTTATTCAAAATCATAGCATATTGGGAAGAAAGGATCTAATCTAAATGTTCAAAAAGGCTTACGGTGTTAAAACGATAACGAATTTTTCAAAAAGTGAGTGCCCAAGAAATAGACCCTATCTAGGACCTGTCTCATAGCCCAAATCCTTAAAAACAACCACAATTCTTTGAAAAAGATTTTGTAAAAATTTTGTAAGGCTAAAAAGTGGGGGAAATGAAAGGGTACACTACGCAGAAAGACTCGCCTATCACATGCATTTTATTAACTACGAATATAACATACCTAAAAGGAAAAATGCGGAAGGGAAATAAAAACAGGAAAAACGAGAAATAAAAACAGGAAAAACGGGAAATAAAAGCGATAAATGCTCCTCCCACACTTAAATCGGACATTGTCCTCAATGTTCCAAAATAAGGTAGGAGGAGGTACCTGAAAACGCTAGTGGGGGCCACTAGGACCTTCACCATCCTGGTTGGTACGACCGGAACGGCGGCTACGGCTGCGACGGCGTCTCTCTCGATCCAAAACTAGCTGCTCCATTCTCTCTGTCAAGGTGGCATTTTCCGCTTGTAGCTCTTGGGTACTACCAATGAGGGTGCCTTGGGTTGCCTCCATCAATTGGAAGTGACGAGCGTATGTGGTCTGGTTAAGGTGATGTTCTCGCTGGAAAGCCAGCTGACTTTCCATAATAGTGCGCAGAGAGCTGGCATTTTGCTGTTGGGATGCTTGCATGAAGGCCATGTTATCGGTCGCCTGTTGCTGCAAAGTAGCAAGGAGGGTGTCCCTCTGGGCCTCTCGGGCCATATGCTCACGCCACATGTCCTCAGTGACATGGAAACTAGGAGTTGTACCTGCATGTGGGTTAGAAGTAGATGGTGTCGTGTGTGGTGGTGAAAAGTGGGGTGGTTCTTCCGTACGGAAATCGTACTCATCATCAGTGTTGTTACCCTCATTTAAAGGTAGATTTGGGGGCAACGGACCAATAAAAGCAGGAGCGTTGAGATCGTAGGTCCAGTTACGCTCAAATCTGATATCAATACGACGGGTGCAAGGAATAACAACACTGGGTACAGCGGCACCTCCAACCATGAGGAAGTAACCACCTTCCCTCCTCGTCTTGCATAAACGCATATCCCTTAAAAATTTAAGATTTGCAATACGAGGAGGAAGTGGCTCAAGGGTGGCAAGTTCTGTATCCAATCCTATGGCACGGGCAATAGTAGTAATCAGTCCACCAAAGGAAATCGGCCCACCTTTTCTTAAAACATGGTGCATGTGGGCAATCATAAATGGGACTGGATTAACTTTGGTGTCTGTGAGGCAGCTCTGCATGATAATTAATTCTTTAGCATTCACCTTGTTTGGGTTTTCCCGAGCAAAGATGGTGGATGCTAAAAGAAATCTAAAAACACGAAGGGCAGGATTGTGGATGTGAGAAGCAAGTAGGCCATCAAAAGATGTTGCATTTTGTTTAGTAATCCTGGCCCAAAATGCTTCAAATGCCCAATCCGTGTCTAAAGGTGCTTCACAAACGGCACCCTCCCCATAAGGCCATCCTAACATGGCAGCTAGACCGTCAGTGGAGTAGTCATATTCAACATTAAACATTCTAAATTTGACTCCACCTACGGTGCTAGCAGTGTTAGGAGAGACGTTATAAATTAAAGAACTCAAAAATTCGAACGTCAGCCTAGGGTAGGTTGGTGCTTGAGTAGCAAAAATATCATGCATGCCTATTTTGTCGAGAAGGAAAAATACACTATGGTATATACCTAATGAATATAGACAGTTTTCATCGATATACCTGGTAGAGTGTATTGGTGTTGTCAGCAATTTCTCAAGCCGCTTTTGTTGTCTTTCTCCGGGTTGGCCATCTCGCAAAATGTAGCCGTGATACTCCATAGGATTTTCTTGTGGATGAATATAAAGAGAAAGAATGGGATGTAGAAGTATTGAAGGTGTGAGGAAGAAAATGAAATAGTGGGGGTATTTATAGGTAGTGAAGAAAAATGGTGGTTGATGAATATTTATGATGGGAATAATGGGAATAAATGTAGTGGGGTAGGTATGGATAATAAAGGAAGTTATGGGGGGTTAAGAATGGAAGAAAATGGGATTGGAAGTGGAAAAAGAGGAAAAATGGGGGGAAAACCGAGCCACTAGCCGTTAGGTGACCTTTACGTCACCGCGGGCGCGGCAGGGATCACCGCGGGCGCGGTCAGGGCGAGGCAAGTTGGGCCGGTCTTGCTTCCTTTCCATTGGGCTTTTCCTTGCCATTAGCTTCAATTTTTGGAGGTGTACCTATTTGTCTTACGAACGTGCATATATGTATGTGAATACATATATACGTGTATATTTATTTATTTTTATATCAAAATTTTCATTATGGTGACCAGAAAAACAAAAACATTAGTAAAGGAAAGGTAGATATAGAGAAAAAAAAACACATATGCATATATATATATAGGTACGGACATCGGGTCACCAAAATAGTTATTAATAATGCAGGAAACAGATAATGCAAATAAAAATGAGTCTGAAAAGGAAATCAACATAATACTAATAATACTGGAACTAGGGATCTTTTGAATAACACAGATCTATCGCCAACCGGGAGGATGCTCTGCAGGAGTGTCTGGGCCATGCAGCTCAGTCAGCTGGCGTCGAATCTCTGCCACCTCGTGAGCTAATTCATCTAACTCACCAGCAAAGGTAACATCATCCAGTTCCAACTGTAAATGAAGGTCAGCCACCTTATTGCGGAGAGTGGCTATCTCAGTGCGCATAGCAGTCAACAGAGTGCGAATATCAGGTTCCTGCAAGCTGAGGTTATTAGTAAGAACAGTAGTGTGTGTAACCTCGGGTCGGGATGTGTGATCTGGAGTAGAGTCCTCGGGAGCAGGAGTGTATTCAGGAGTAGGATCTTCGGAAGCAGGAGTATATTCTGGAGTGTACTCTGATATCTCACCCCAACCTTCTACAAAATAGTTCCAATTAGCAGGGTTGGAAACACAAGTCATCTGAGGGTCTGGCAGTGTGAAGGTGTAAACTGTCTGGTCATCTATGAGCAATCTGTACTGATATGGGTGGAAAGAGGCCCTCCTCATGAGCCCACGATCCATGCAAAAGTCTAAATCCAGGAAAGTATATCCACAGTATGGGGTCAGTTGTGCTATCATACTGTCCAAACCCAAAGCAGAAGCTATCTGTGTCACATTCCCTCCGGAATGAATGAGTCCTACAGCGGATCGAGCAGTCTGCTCGAGGCTCTCTATCAGAAAACCTTCACTAGCTATAGGTCTGGACTGACTGGCACAGTATAGGAAAAGGATCTCCTCAGCGGTGACTAAGTGGTCATAGTAACTCCTCCCAAAGAAAGTGTGGCACAGGATCATCTCGAAGTATCGGAAAGCCGGGTTATGGATCTTCCTGGACAACTGGGTAGAGGGGTCAAGGCTGGCTCTATCAGTAATGTCCTGCCAAAATTTATCAATATCTCTGTCCATATAGTAACTCAATGGAAACTCAGTGATAGCGGTCGGTCCAGTTTGGAAACCAAGCAAATCCCCAAATTCTTTGATGGTCAGGGTATACTCGGTACCAAACAATCTGAAACTTAGGCATCCTCTCTCATTTCCTTCACCCACCCGTGGGTTATAATCCACAGAGCTAAGAAACTCCAGAGTAAGGTTCCTGTAGGTTTTGTGGACATCATCAGCATAAGAATCCCAGCCAATTTGGTTGCACAGATACCTAATACTTGGCTCAATCCCGAGTGCCTCCATGCAGCTCTGATCGGGGTACCTAGTGGGTACCATAGGTCTAGCAGATAAGGTAGCAAATCGGGCTTTTTGTGCTTCATTCCTGAAAATCACAACCATACCATCGGGGTAATGCATCCTGAAAATATAAACACAAGAAATTAGTCCAGATAAAACATATATAAATTAATAAAATAAAATAAAATAAAATTAAGAATAAACCATGGGTTGCCTCCCATGCAGCGCTTGTTTAATGTCTTTAGCTTGACGATTGGATCTTACTTTATGTGGGTATTGGTGGGTCTATAAGAATATGACTAGAGTAGTCAACAGGCAAATCGCCTCCTTTGTATAGCTTCAGTCTTTGTCCATTTACCACAAATGGAGCGCATGAATTGTTTTTGATTTCTACTGCTCCAGACTTTAGAACTTTTGACACTTCAAATGGACCTGTCCATCTTGAACGAAGCTTACCAGGAAAAAGTCGTAACCTTGAGTTAAATAGGAGAACAGGGTCACCAATGTTGAAATCTTTCTTGATGATTTTTTTATCATGCCACATCTTGGTTCTTTCCTTATATATGATGGCATTCTCATAGGCATTCAAGCGAAGCTCTTCCAGCTTGTGAATGTCCAGGATACATTTTTCTCCGGCTTTTAGGTAATCTAGATTCAAGGATTTAATGGCCCAATAGGCTTTATGTTCTAGTTCGAAGGGTAAATGACAGGACTTTCCATAAACCAATTGATAAGGAGTTGTTCCAATAGGGGTTTTATAAGCCGTTCTATAAGCCCATAAGGCGTCTTTAAGTGTTCCAGACCAGTCTTTTCTGGATAATGATACGGTTTTCTCTAGGATCTGCTTAATCTCCCTATTCGATACTTCTACTTGGCCACTGGTTTGCGGGTGATATGGTGTTGCTACTCTATGTTTTACTCCGTATTTGCTTAGAAGCTTGTCAAATATCTTAGATATAAAATGCGATCCTCCATCACTTATGACTAACCTCGGGGTTCCAAACCTAGGAAAAATAATATTCTTAAACAGTTTGATAACTACCTTGGTATCGTTTGTGGGTGATGCAAAAACTTCTATCCACTTTGAGACATAATCGACAGCTACTAGGATATACTTGTTACCCATTGAGGAAGGAAAAGGTCCCATGAAATCTATACCCCAGACATAAATATTTCCACTTCTTGGATGTTACTTAAAGGCATTTCATCACGTCTTGAGATGTTCCCAGTGCGTTGGCATCGGTCACATTTTGTAATGTAAGTGTGGACATCGCGCCATACAGTAGGCCAATAAAAACCTGCTTGAAATATTTTGGCGCATGTTTTAGATGTGCTTGCATGTCCCCCATAAGGTGCAGCATGACAATGTTTAATGACGTTGCCTACTTCTTCTTCCGGCACACATCGTCTGAATATATTATCTATTCCTCTTTTGAATAGGAGGGGTTCATCCCAAAAGAAGTGTTTAACATCACTAAAAAACTTCTTATTCTGTTGGTAGCTTAAGTCAGGGGGTATGATATCAGCGGCCAGATAATTCACAATATCTGCGTACCATGGTATGTTGTTCAAGGTTGAGATTTCCTCATAGGTCTCTTCTTCAGTTGAGTTTATCCCAGCTATTAATCTTTCATAAGTAGAGTGATCGTCTATAGGTATAAGTTCAGGTTTAAGGTGTTCTAACCTAGAGAGATGATCAGCTACTAAGTTTTCAGCTCCTTTTTTATCCTTAATATCCAAGTCAAATTCTTGGAGTAAAAGAACCCATCTGAGCAATTTAGGCTTAGCATCTTTCTTACTTAACAAGTACCGGATTGCTGCATGATCTGTGTATACTATTATTTTTGCTCCCACCAAATAAGATCGAAATTTATCAATAGCAAAAACTACGGCTAGCAATTCCTTTTCTGTGGTTGTATAATTTAGCTGGGCAGCGTCTAGTGTTCTACTAGCGTAGTAAATAGCATGCAGTTTCTTGTCTTTTCTTTGCCCTAGTACAGCTCCTACAGCGAAATCACTAGCATCGCACATGATTTCAAAGGGTTGTGTCCAATCAGGTGGTCTTATGATAGGTGCTGAAATAAGAGCTTGCTTTAAAACTTCAAAGGCCTCAAGACATTTTTGGTCAAATTCAAACTCGACATCCTTCATCAATAAGTTAGTTAAAGGTTTTGTTATTCCGGAAAAATTCTTGATGAAACGTCGGTAGAACCCGGCATGTCCTAGAAAACTTCTTACTTCCCTAACGGTCTTAGGTGGGTTTAGGTTTTCTATAACTTCTATCTTGGCCTTATCGACTTCTATACCTCTTTCAGAAATAATGTGTCCCAAGACTATCCCTTCATTTACCATAAAGTGGCACTTTTCCCAATTCAACACAAGGTTTACTTCCACACATCTTTTTAAGATTTTCTCTAAGTTTGAGAGGCAGTTTTTGAAATCAAATCCACACACTGAAAAATCGTCCATAAATACTTCCATAATTCCATCTAGGTAGTCTGCGAAAATTGACATCATACAACGTTGGAAAGTGGCAGGTGCATTACAGAGTCCAAAGGGCATTCGTCTATAAGAGAATGTTCCATAAGTAAATGTGGTTTTTTCTTGGTCCTCTGGGTGAATAGGGATTTGGAAAAACCCCGAATACCCATCAAGATAGCAGAAGTATGAGTGTCTTGCTAGACGTTCAAGCATCTGATCTATAAATGGGAGAGGGAAATGGTCTTTTCTCGTTGCCTTATTCAACTTTCTGTAATCTATACACATACGCCATCCTCCTTCTGTTCGTTTTGCCACATGCTCACCTTTCTCATTTTTCAGAATAGTGATACCTCCTTTCTTGGATACCACATGGACTGGGCTTACCCATTCACTATCCGAAATTTGGTATATGATACCAGCTTCTAATAACTTAAGAACTTCTTTCCTGACTACATCACTCATGATAGGGTTTATTCTTCTTTGATGTTCTCTTGAGGGTTTTGAATCTTCTTCTAGCATAATCCGATGCATGCATACGGATGGGCTTATACCTTTTAAATCTGAAACTTTATACCCTAAAGCTGAGGGATATTTTCGCAAGGTATCTAAGAGTTGATTTGTTTCTATTTGGTTTAGAGCGACGCTAATTATAACAGGTCTATTCATCTCCTCATCCAAAAACTCATATCTTAGATTCTTGGGTAGTTCCTTAAGTTCTATAGTGGGTTTCTCAGTACGCGGCATAAGGTCAGGGGTAAGAGCTAAGCATTCGAAAAGGTTGTCGTCAATGTACGGTTCGATACTCTTAAATCCGTCATCCTCTAAAATAGGGGTTGATGGTAATTTGATTAAAGATTCGTTTTGTTCGAGCTCATTTACACATTCGTCAATGACGTCGATGGCATAACACGCATCTCCTATCACTGGTGCCATTAGAAACTTTGATAAAATGAACTCAATCTTTTCATCTCCTACCTCGAAAGTCAGTTTCCCTTTCTTAACATCTATTATAGCTCCGGCGGTCGATAGGAATGGTCTTCCTAAGAGGATTGGGATGTCTTCATCTTCTTTAATATCCATTACGACGAAGTCGGTCGGAATGTACAACTGACCAATCTTGACAGGTATGTCTTCTAAAATACCCATGGGATATTTGACAGATCTATCAGCTAGTTGTAAGGACATCTTAGTAGGTTGAAGTTCTCCTAATTTTAACCTCTTACAGACGGCCAGAGGCATCAGACTTACGCTTGCTCCTAAGTCTAAAAATGCTTTGTCTATCATATGGTTACCTAGGATGCAAGGGATAGAAAAACTTCCAGGGTCTTTATCTTTCTTGGCGAGTTTATTTTCGGATATAGAATGACATTCTAAAGGCTTGGGATCATCGAGTCGCCGTTTATTGGTCAAAATATCTTTCAAGAACTTAGCATATGATGGTATCTGGGTTATAGCTTCAGTAAAAGGAATCTCTATATGGAGTTTCTCTATTACCTTAATAAACGTTTGGTACTGGTTTTCTACTTTGGTGTTTTTCAGCCTCTGTGGGAACGGAATAGGTGGTTTATAAGGTTGTTGAGTGTTATTCCCTACTTCTGGTTTTGATTGCTTTTCTGGTTTCTCTGGTTCCTCTACCTGGTCTTTAGGTGTAGCATCTTCCATAGGTTTTTCTGATGTGCTTAAGTTAGGATTTCTAGGCCCTTCATAAGCAGTTCCACTTCTTAAGGTGATAGAATTTGCTTGGCCTTTTGGATTTGGTCGAGTTTGTCCAGGGAATTGTCCTCCAGGTGCAACTTGTACAGAGGTGTTTTGTGCTACTTGGGAAATCTGAGTCTCAAGCATTTTGGTGTGGGTTATTATCTGGTCAAACTTGGTTGCCAGTTGAGTAACTAGTTCGTTCGTGTGAATGTGTTGGTTCATAAACTCCTTATTTTGCTGAGTTTGAGTCTGAATAAAGGTGTCTATGGTTTCTTTAAGGTTTGGTCTTGGGGGCACTATTTGCATAGGTTGGTTTTGTTTTTGCGTTTGGAATCCTTGAGGTCTCGAAGGTCCGGGATTTTGGATAGGGTTATTGTTTTTGTAAGAGAAATTCGGGTGGTTCCTCCATCCAGGATTGTAGGTATTCGAGAAAGGGTTCCCTTGGGTATAGTTAACTTGGTCTGAGCTAGATTCGTTCAAAAGGTTACAGTCAACGGTTTGATGTCCTTGAGTTCCACAGAGTTCGCATTCCGATTGGATTGCTGCTACTATGGTTGGGTTTTGAGACATGTTCTTGACTCTCAAAGCTAGGGCGTCCATCTTGGCATTAATCATGTCCATGCAACTTACCTCATGCTTTCCTCCATGGCTCTCCTTTTTCTCTACTGTCGCTCGTTCTAATCCCCACTGGGCGTGGTTTTGGGCCATGTCCTCTATTAGGGCACATGCGTCAGGGTAAGGTTTGTTCATCAACGCTCCACCAGCGGCAGCGTCTATGGACATCTTTGTGTTGTAATGGAGTCCATTATAGAAGGTATGTATGATTAACCATTGCTCCAGGCCATGGTGCAGACAAGCTCTTAAAAGTTCTTTATATCTCTCCCAGGCATCAAAAAGTGATTCGCCTTGGTTTTGGGTGAAACAAGTGATCAGGTTCCTAAGAATAGCGGTCTTGCTTGGTGGAAAATATCTCGCAAGAAAAGCTCTCCTAAGGTCTTCCCAAGTTGTTATTGAGTTAGCTGGAAGGGCGTCTAACCAGTCGTGAGCTTTACCTCTAAGGGAAAAAGGAAACAGTCTTAAACGGATCGCTTCGGGTGTGGCTCCATTTGCCTTAAGGGTGTCAGCTAACTGGATAAATACCTTTAAATGTTGATTCGGGTTCTCGGTAACGAGACCAGCGAATTGGTTTTGTTGTACTAATTGTAATAATGAGGGCTTTAGTTCAAAGTTGTTGGTAGTTATAGTAGGGTTTACTATACTAGAACTAGGTTCCTCGTTAGATGGTTGGGCGAATTCCTTGAGTGGTCTTTGGTTACGATCTTCTGCCATAGCTCTTCTTATCTTGCGTATAAAAAGACGGGCACGAGCGTAACGTTCAGGTTCTACTAAAGGATCTATTAGGTTACCGGTGCTACGATTTCTACGCATCTACCGGCTAGAATAGCCTTAGTCTAAATGGGATAACAATAGGGTACAAAATTTGACGAAGTTGATCCCCGGCAACGGCGCCAAAAACTTGATGGGTGTGTGTAACGTATAGCCTAAATATAGTACTGCAAGTGCACAGCCTATCGAAGTAATATATAAGATTATCGAACCACAGAGACCAATTGTCAATCTATCAACTCTATTGCTAAGGTGCTTATCTAAGGTGAACAAGAATATTGATGTGAGTGCAGTGCAACAAAGTAAATGAGTGAGGTAAATAACAGTTTAAAAGACAGGTTGGAATGTAAATCATGTAATCAGATATTGGTCCGGTCATGCGTAGATGAGACTACTTATGGGGCAGTATTTTCTATTGATAGCAAAGAATCAATTTAACGGGAACTTGTAGCTTTTGACTACTAAGAACCGAATTTACTCTTTAAATTAAATTCCTTTATTGTCACATATAAAGGGTGCCTTCCGCGTTAAAGAGGTAAACCTATTTTTAAGAAATTGATAGTTTTGACTTAACAGAAAAGTAATTTTACTTGGAAATATTAACTTGAAGAGACTTTTGGCTTTTGACCAAGAGTCAGATTTCAAACCTACAAACGCGTCCGAAAATAGTTTCAAAATCGTTTTCTGAAAAGGTCAATGATTCCTATTTAACCAATCAACGGCTTTCGCTCTTTTTGTTTGGTTAAATAATAATCAAGTCGTATCATTAGTTTGGACGGCTTTCGATCTTACCCAATAAACATTTAAACATAATTGACTTAAGTTAAAAGCAAAACATCCCCAGAGTATTTTCACTAGCATGATAATTGGAACACGACCATGATGACAATCATTACATCCAAACCTTTATAGTTTAGCCAGACATAATAAGTGCGAGTCTATAAAACGTGTAGACTATGATAAGAGCGAGTAAGTAAAAGAGTGCGAGTCTATAAAATGTGTAGACTATGGTAAGAGCATTTAGAGTCTATAAAACGTGTAGACTATGGTAAGAGCATTTAGAGTCTATAAAACATGTAGACTATGGTAAGAGCATTTAGAGTCTATAAAACGTGTAGACTATGGTAAGAGCATTTAGAGTCTATAAAACGTGTAGACTATGGTAAGAGCATTTAGAGTCTATAAAACGTGTAGACTATGGTAAGGGCAATTATAAGTAAAGAAATGCAATAAAATAGAACCTTGCTCCAGTCGGAGACTTGAATCTGATACAAATCTGCGGAATGGTAAGGCTGGTATGATAAACTTCAACCAAAGTGCTCCAAGACTCGATTACAACTCAATCTACACCGCAATAACTCCCCGATATGAAGAGATTATTACTTTACAGAAACTAATAGTATATGGCTTAAGATTGTACTAAGCTTGGATGAAACTAAAGAATGAAAATCGAAAACTATTTATAGAGGATCCTTGAGATGCGTAAAGACCAGCATGCCCCTCAACTTCTTTTGAGCGGGAAGCTTTTTGTGAAGGCCGCGGGCGCGGTGGCAGTGGCCGCGGGCGCGGTGGCTGGAATTGCCACATCATGGGAACGTGGCAGTTGGTCTCTGGGTGAAAGTGGGCCACGTCATCGCGTTCCCTGTAGCCAGCGCGGCGCTGAACGCCATAAGTGCAGAATATCTTGAAAAACCCTAATTTCTTGGCGTTTTGGCTCGTTTCTTCACAGAAGGCTCTGAAATGACAAGAATCCTGAAAACAAAGGAAAAAGGAACATAATACGAGAAAATGATAATAAAAACTAAGGAAAACATGTGATATTTGAGTCAGAAACACAGTGCGATTTAGTGCGATCAGCATGTCTTTGTAAGACCAGGCAAAGATTTCCACATAGTCATGCAGCATCTGAATCAACTGTTTTTTCACACTGAGCTCTAGATTGGCACCTATCTTGACTTCCTTTATGTCTGTCTCAGTACCCAGATTTACCGTTTCCACTGGCTCTTCATGTGGCTGAATGTCCCTCTCTTCCTGGAGTAATAGCCTTGCAAGCTCACCAGGCACTTCGCAATCATCTTCACCTTCGTCTTCGGCTAAGTTGATCGGATTTTCGAAGTCATAACTGGCAGTAGCAGAGTCATTACCAGTGGGATCCAGAGTGGATTGGAACCTGTATAAGTGAGTGTGTGTAAATATAGTGGTTTTGCAATATATAAAGAAAGAAAGGGAGCGCAAGATTTGAAATGAAAAAAACGTCCAATGCTTTTATTAATGATATATGATAGTGACACACAAAAGCCCTCACAAATGAAGCCACGGTGCCCCGGGTAAGACACCGGGCCATAAATTTTAGTAATATTGTTCGTTACAATTTTAAAACAAAGGAGTTCATTACTGAGTGACAAAAGTAATAGGTATGAAATCTTTCGCCGTCCAGTTTCTTGGTCCACCGTTGGTCGTCGGGTAGATCCAGCTGTCGAATTCGGATTCCTCCACATCATCTTCAATAGCATTTACTCCCGGGTTGGTGATGAACACGGGAGGTCTTCCAATCCTTGCTTTACGGACAACCCTCTGAGCTTCTGCAGTGAAACCCAAGCCAAATTTGTTAGCCTTTGGAGTGAAATCAGGAAGTCGGCCCCAGTTTGCACACTCACCCTTCTCAACCACAGCCCGAGCATCCTTCAAGGAAGCCATCTTCAAAGGAGAGTCTTCTTCAGTCATTGTCTCTGCTGCTGCCAATGTCTGAGGCACCTCTTCAAAGTGTTGAAAGGGGGTCTCAATGAACTCCCCATCTATCTCTACGTACCGGAACGAGTTGAGGTGGCTGACCATGTATTCCTCCTCCCCCTGCACTGTTACGATCTTCCCTTTGACTGGGTACTTAAGCTTCTGATGTAATGTGGAGGTCACAGCTTCAGCCTTGTGGATCCAAGGACGACCCAGCAAGCAAGAATAGGATGGACGAATGTCGATCACATAGAAAGTGGAGTCAAAAACTTGAGAACCAACCCTGATTGGGATGTCAACTTCACCATGTACCATCCTCTTCGACCCGTCAAAGGCCCGGACAACAATGTTACTAGGCTTGAGCTCTAAACCCTCACAATCCAGCCTGTCTAGAGCTTGCTTGGGCAATACGTTCCACGAAGAATCGGTGTCTACCAACACGTGGGCAAGAGTAGTGCCCCTGTATTCAACAGAGACATGCAGGGCATCGTTATGGTTCTTTCCCTTGGCAATCAGATCGGCGTCAGAGAAACCCAACCTATTATCAGCAGTCAAGTTGGCAACACAATCAGTAAATTGATCAGCATACGTTTCTTGTGGCACATGGGCCGTCTTCAGGAAGGAGATCAGAGCCTTGGCGTGGGCCTCTGAACACAACAACAATGATAGCATAGAGATTTTTGACGGGGTGTGCCCCAGTTGCTCAACTACATTGAAATCACTTTTCTTGATAATTTTGAGGATCTCTTCCATCTCTTGCTTGGAAGCTTCAACATTGGTCTTCGGTGCCTCCGTCCGGGCAGGCACATCAGTAGCAATCCCTTTGCCCCGAGTGTCAGATGACTCGGCAGCAGGGGTAGAAACAGGAACTTGGTCAGGAAGGGAAGTGGGCACACTTGCAGGTGTAATAACGAGAGGTCTCTGAATGGCTCGTGGCGCAATATCTGGTGAGAACAGCCTACCACTACGAGTAACCTTGGCAGGCCCGGTGATGTTGCTGACACCAGTACTAGTATCAAACTCTTGTTTTACTCCAAGCACATAAACATCTTCCCCATAGTGCCACGGGACAGCCTTGTCAGACTTATAGGGGATGGGCCCCGGAATAGTAATGATGATGGGAGCAATCTTCAGTGTGGACATGATTTGGACAGGCTTCTTTGAGGGAGCCTTAGGAGGGTTGTTGAAAATAGTGACAATAGAAAATTCTTCGGTACGGACAACAGGAACAACAATCTTCTTGAACAAGATTTCTTTGCTATCCATCAGATTTTGGACGCCTAACTTTAGCAAAGGACAACCAGCAGGTGAAACAGCACATAGAAGGCAACCTTTACTACATCATGGAAATAAACTGGCTAGCAACAGGTTCCTTTTGACAGTTAATAACGGAGTAACAATCTCCTCCACAGAGGCTACATACAGATCCTCTTCCACAGCATTCACTCCATGCTGGGGGCATGGGAGCAGTCACAACATTTGGCCTTTCGGGCGCCTCGAACTGTATTTCCTTAGCATCAATAAGGTCCTGAACCTTATTCCTCAGAGCCCAACAATCATCAGTAGAATGCCCCAGGCTATCAGAGTGATAAGCGCAACGGGCGTTGGGGTTGTACTTTGGAGAGGTTGTGTTTACAACCTTCGGAGCTTCCTTGACAGTTACCAGATTGGTTGACAGCAGTTGCGGCAAAATCTGAGAGAGGGTCATACTGAGCCGAGTATACTGCCTTTTGGGCCTCTCACCTCTTGGCTGGTTGTATTGCTGAGGAGCAGCAGTAGGCTTTGAAATTACCACCGTGTTGACAGCTTGGCGGCGTTCCGGTTTATTCTGTCTTCTGGGACCATATACAACACTAGCTTCCTTCTTGAAGGGCTTCTTTTCAGTACTCGAGGAGGCACCTTTCTGTATCTTCCCCGATTTGATACCAGCTTCGATCCTCTCACCAGTCAGGATCAGGTCTGTAAACCCAGCAGAGGAATTACCAATCAGGTGATTAAAGAATGGACCAGACAGGGTCCCCAAGAACATGTCCACGAGTTCACGATCCGTCAACGGTGGCTGCACCCTGCCAGCCAGGTCTCTCCACTTCTGCGCGTACTCCTTAAAACCTTCACCCATTCCTAGTGACATACCCTGGAGTTGGGTACGTGTAGGAGCGAGGTCGGAATTGTACTGATACTGCTTATAAAATGCAGTAGCCAAGTCCTCCCAGTTACGAATATTGGTTCCATCCAGCTGATAGAACCATTCGAGTTGAGTCCCTGAAAGACTCTCCTGGAAGAAATGGATCCATAGGTTCTTGTCTGCAGTGTAAGGTTGGATCTTCCTTACATAAGAACGGAGGTGCAGCTTAGGACAGGAAGCCCTGTCGTACTTCACAAAGGCAGGTGCCTTGAACTTGTGTGGGATCACCACCCCAGAAGATAACCCTAAGTCTCCAAAATCCAACCCGGGCACACGTTGAATCTCCATAGCATTTAACCGGTCCTCCAACTGTTTGTACCTGTCCTCAGCAGGAGGGTACTATTCATCATTGAAATTTGTCTCGTTGTCAGAGACCAAAGGACTAGGAACCCTTCCCTCCTGGTGACTGCCTTCCCCAACAGATGGAGTAGTCAGCTCAGCTTCATTCTGCAGTGTATTCCCGAGTCTGTGTCCAGTGTTGAACAGCACAATCCTCTTTTTCTTCTTTTTCTTCAGGAGCAAAGCCTTCAACTCCTGTTGTCCTTGGGTTAATCTCATGACCAGCTCTTGAAACTGGGCGTTCTGGGCCTGGAGGGCCTTGATAGCTTGTTCAGTAGTTGGTTCAGGATTCATGATGATTGAGTGAGTGCTGAAATAAACAGCGAAGAAGATTAAGCAACCTGTAAAAAAAGGGTACCTGTTATGCACATGATGCATGATATGCTATTTATGAAATGCATTCAAGGGTTCAAAAGTTCAAGTTCGTTTTAGACAAAAAGGAACACACTTTATATTAGAAAGTAATATGTTCAGTACATCAGGGCCTCATGGGCAAAACATTACAAAATAACTAATCCCAAAAGACACTGCGCATCCTCTTTGGAGCTATGTAAGTGTTGAGGGTCTTTTCCTCGTGCAGTAGGTGGGTGAGCTCCAAGACCTTCTTCTCACTGGCATGTAGACTGGTTTCAAGAGAATTCCGTTCTTCCTTGAGTTGGATCCATCTTTTTTGCATTTCTTCCCAAGATGTTGGCATGTCAGGATGTTGAATGGTGTATGGCACCTCTCCTTCCAAAACTGGCTCTTTGATCACGGGGAGAACATGAGGATATGGCATTACCAGCTTCTGGGAGCAGGCTCGTACCCACTTGAGATAAGGCTCCAAAGGGATGGAGTTCTTGTGCCCCAGTGTCTTACTATCTACCTTGTTGGGCATCCTCCAAGCTCTGATAAACCTCTGGCTAAGTCCTTGTGCATCGTTGTCGAAGTCAAAAACTATGTCAGGAATCAACATATCATGAGGGCCATCCCTCCGAGCATATCCAAATTGTCTCAAAGCCAAACACGGGTTGTAAGTAATGCCTCCTCTGATTCCAAGTAAAGGAACATTAGGAAACTCCCCGCAACGATCAATGATAGTGACATTCTCTCTGGACCGAGAACACCAATGTATATCAGCATGTGTAAGAGTCATTAATCATTGTGACCATCTCAAACCCCGCTCGTTCTTCAAAACTGATTGTGGAAGGTGCGAAATAAACCACCTTGCCAGGAGAGGAGTGCAGCACATGAGAACACCTCTTTTTCTCATGGTTCAAGTGTAACATGAGTGAAGGATGTCCCCAAGCAATGTAGGTATTGGATTCCTGGACATGAAGATCTTGACAACATTGATATCTATAAGCTGATCCGGATTTGGGAACAACACCAACCCATAGACAAGGAGTGCCACAACTTCTTCAAAGGCTTGTAGGTCAAGGGAATTCCAACATTCTTGGGCCTTCTCAAACAGAAACTTTGCTAATAACCCTTTGATACCACTTCTAACTTCCCAATGTCCCTTGATGTCAGATGGTTGTAGGTGTAATGCTTTAGCAACCTCTTCAAGTTTTGGTTCCCTTTCCGTACCGTTGTAGGGTAGTTGATTAAGGATAGGAATCTTCAGAAGTTGAGAAAACTCTTCCAAAGTAGGCACCAATTGATAATCCGGGAAAGTAAAACAGTGGTGCAGAGGGTCAAAGAACTGGAACAACACTTTCACCATATCTTCTTCAATGTTGGTGTTGGCCAAGCTGATGAGTCTACCATGCCTTTCACTGAAGGAAGAGTTCCCGGGAATCCTGGATGTAAGCTCCTTAAGCTGAGGAGGGACCCTTACAAGGTTGATCTGAATTGTCTTTCTGCGGATAGTTTCCATGTCCTAGAAAACAAGAACAAGGATGAAGATTCGAACCCCTGAAGTGGTTAGTAAATGCATATGATGCTGTATGATGTTATGATGTTATGATAAAAACACACCACAAGTATTCACAAAAAGCAAACATGATAAGGCACACAAGTCACACCAGACAGCCCTTAGAGTTTAGGTCAGCATGAAGTTTGGGGTACTACCCTCTTGAAGTTGGCGGGCTCAAAAACCTGTCCTATCAAAAGTAACCGGGTTCTAAGGAGCTCAATATCATTGGGTTGTTCTCTATGTTCATTGTTTTGATTTAGCCACTGAACTGGCGATCAAAATATTCCAAGAAAACAACCCTCAATGAGTGTAGTATCGAGTATCTACCAACTTTGGACTGCACCAAAGTCGATCATCTCACTACCCCTAAAGAGGCCAGGATGGTCAAGTAAGGTTCCTAAGGTCAGTTGATGCTTCACGACACCACGCGGCGGCCCCGTACTCTCCTTGACTTGACTCAAGGGTTACCGGTACTCACCAAAGTGCCACATCAACATAGCAAACTGCTTCAACCGTGTCGGTATACCCCGCAAAGTCCACTCACAGTTTGTTTCTACTTTTTAGAAGGTATCCCCCAGATCCGGGTTAGGATCTATGAAACTCCAAGACAGGCCCACAATTTTAAAGCAAACAAATCAAGCAATTGAAAACAAGAGTGGTCTAATCCTAAGGTACACCTCACTTTAAAGTATCCCCAGCAGAGTCGCCAGTTCTGTGATCGGTGGAAATAGAACTGACTGTTTTTTAAGCTGGTTTCGCGAAATGTCGCGGTAAGCAAGAGTCGCCATCATCTTTTATGTTCTCCAACATGGAAAGGACAAAAGCACAACAAAATTCCTTATTCGAGATGTTTCTCGGTTCGGGAGGTAGATTTATAGAAAGGGAAGGTGTTAGCACCCTTTCTATTTGTGGTTATCCACGGGCTCTTAGGTACTTGCTCTTATGTTTTCAAAATTGTTTGCTTTTCAAGTGTGTGTGGGTTTTGAAAAAGTTTCGTTTGAAAAATTTCTAAGTAACTCTTGTATCTGTCCTCAAGAGTGTATGAAAAATTTGTTTGAAAACTTTTGAAAGTGTCAGTGTGAAAAGTTTGTTTTTGTTTGTTTTGAAAAGAGCAAGTACCCATGAGATCTACCTACTCTAAGGAATTAGGCTGTGTAAGAGTCCTTTAGATAGTGTTATCCCACCATTGAGAGGTAGGTAGCACCATCGTTGGAGTTATTCGGGTCAATTCGATTATCGGGACATGTGTGGTCACCGAAGCAATAGTAGGACACCTTAGAAGTAACCCTAATGTCCTAGATCCTTTTATCCGAGGCAACCGTATCGAGGCAACTGGATGTTAGACAAGAGAGCGACCTCTAAAAGACCCTATACTTGACGACCACGTTCGAGGCAACCAGTGAGGTGTACCCTAATAGTGGTATGTGCATGTGTGTTGAATTCAGTTTATGTTTGTCTTGTACATGTTATTTGTGAGCTACGGATTGGTTTTATTATTCATACAAGTCTTTCATGCATTTTTTAATAGTTAGGAGTGCGGAAAATAAATTGCGGAAAGATAAATTCTAGCTATTACATGGAGCGGGTATATACATCGCCAAAAACAACAACCCGTTTGGAAAATAAAAATGCGAGAATTTAAAAGAAAGCGATAAAGTTCTAATTAATTATTACATTTCCTGAGCAGATACAAAATAATGAATTAAAAAATAAATACGGGCGAAAGAATGAATCGGGAACGTCCTAGGGTTTTGACCCTTTTTTTTTGAGAAAGAATGAGATTGTCCTTTTTTGAATTAAATTAAAATATTAAACCTAATTCTAGTTAATTATTTAATTAAAAGAAAAAAATGTTTTTTTGTGTTTTTTATGTTTTTAATGGAAATAAAGAGAAAATAAAAAGAAATTAAAAGTTAGCAAAAACCTAATTCTAAATTCTTTTTATTTATTATGAAAAAATTAAAGTTGCTCTAATTTCAAAAGACTAAATTAATTAACCATATTTATTTACAAAAAAGGGTAATTGAAATTAATAAAAATGTTTTTTAGGTTTTTCTGAATTTTTATGGAAAAATAATTATTTAGTTAATAGTTAATAAAAAAAGAATAAAATAAAATAAGGCAAATGAAAAATAAATGACAAAATAAAAATGCAAACCCAAGGGGGTTTGGGCCAGATTTGAGGGTGTATTGGCAATTTCCAAGCCCACTAAGAACTCAGTCCATTGACTTTTCTTGATTGGCTGTGTGCTCATTGACCATGAATATGGTGGTCACTCATCTCAGGGCCATCAGATCTTGTGAGGGAGGCCACTTGGCGCCTGGGTTTGGAGAGAACATGATAGCCAACATTTGAAGAACCTGCACAGGATTAGCTGAAGGAAAACAACAAATAATAATTTTGGGGGGACCTGGGATTCGAACCCAGGCCCCAATGTACTTTTCCACGCTCCACTTACCAACTAAGCCAGCTGCTTATGTTGATATAATAATAAGAAGATGATATTATATAAAATAAATAAGCAACATCCTGAAAATAAAAAAAACACGCATTTTGGATTTGAATGGGCCAGTGATGTGAAGACACATCATCGTCTTCTCCAACAGCCCCTGAACATTTTTCCTGCGGATTCTGGTTCTGCAACAAAATTCGTTGCCTTCTCCTATACTGAGCTCTAGGCCACGAAAATGTTAGCCAAAGCCATCATCCTGTTCGTCTCAATCTCCTGAATCCGTCCATGGCTATGGCTTGTATCAATTATTCTTGTAAAACAAAACCCCAAATTGCAACCCCCAAAACCCTAGGTTCGGGTAGGCAGATCTAGGCTACAACAATGCAATTAAATAATACAGGATTCCTGGAATTTGGATGATGAATACAAATACGCTAAAATTTTAGAGAAAAGGCGCAAGAATTGGAGGTTGACACTCCATGTTCAGAGCAAGGTTCGAGACCACTTACAGTGCGTTGTAGGGGGTCTTAGGACGCGTTTATGATCGCCTTAGCTTCAGGGTATGGCAAGGAAGAGAACCACGTGTTTATTTTGATCTGAAAATGCCTATAACACAGTTCTTGATGTCTCACTTTTTTGACAAATTTCAGTTTTGCTTTTGGCCGTTTGTGCACTCTCTAGGTCGTCCATTAGGTATGGCTTGCTTGCATATGTATATGTGAATGAGATTAGGTCAGCAACTAGGCTTGTACCCTTGTGCAATTAAGTTTTGGATTTTGTTTGACCACCATTAAAGGACATTCCATTCTTGAAGCAAAACCATGATTTTTTGCACAAAATAGCCTATCACGAATTTGGTAGCTCGCTCATGATACCTAAAAGCTATTCAAACCATAAAGATGTCATTCCATTAATTTTTGGATTTTATTTGAATTATTATGGATTTAAAATGAATTAAATCAATAAAAATTAAATAAAATAGAAAAATAAATGTTTGATCTTGAAATTAAGCATGGGACACGTGTATGGCATGACAAGGCAGAATCTAGTGGAAGAAAGTGGGCCCTTTTGTCAAATATTGAAGTTTTAAGGATAGTTGACTTTTGCCATTTCACAAAAATTTCCCAACTTCTCCAATGCATATCTTGCTCAATTTTGATCATAAGAACATGTTCTTTGACATTTTGAAAGGTATTAAAGTCCTCTAACCAATGCCTTTGGTCCCATGGCATTTTGAGTTACCAATCTCAAGTTATGGTCTTTGACTTAAAGTGCCTTTTTGTTGACTTTTGAAAATGACCTATAATGTTGAAATTGATAACTTTTTGTGGTAGCATTTCTTGGACTTGGAATGTGAAGATGAGTTGTAGGAAATGCCATCCCCTTCAAAATGAGCATTGGATGGGATTTTTCTGATGAACCATGAAAAAGTTATGCCTTGGTCAAGTTACAACTGACTTTTCAGCTGTCCAAAAAATGGAAACTTTTGCATCTTGATGATTTTTGAGCCATGCTTGTGTAATCATGATCAAGATTTGATCAAATGATGATTGTGGCTTCAAAATAATATGTTGACCAAAAATTTTGACTTTTGACTGCCAAATGACCATTTTACCCCTATAGTTGATTGTGAAGCAATTAGGGCTTTTGACTGTGCAACTTGACCTTGTGAGCCTTGAAACTTGGCATATGGATGCTTGGCAATGTGTATAGGCATATGTGACTTGATTGAGCCCTTGAAAACCTCAACTTCCTTGCAAGAACCAAAACCCTAATTTTGACTGGCTTAGGAGGCCTTTGAATTGTGCAATCCTTGATCCATTTGAAGATTGATCTTTGACAATTTTTGAAGAATATGGGAGGGCAAATTTTGGGGTACAACACATCACCTATAACCCTTGTTTGGCTTTGGGACAGTTTGGATATGCTAGGAGAGATTGTCTTCGTGATGCGCTCATCCAAGATTTGGTATTCGACTATGAGGGCGACGACTAAGGCTATCGATAAAGGTTCATACGAGCTTGGAGAATGATAAACAAAGTGGATAGTAAGACATTGGGACATAAGAATTCCATCCTCCTTGAGCCTTACCTTAAGTGGGTATGAACTCGTGCTTAAAGTCTTGTGATGCCTTACCCCGCCATCTTCCCAATCATCATGGAGCCTGCTGCCGAAGGAGATGTTCCATATACTGTCCGATATCCTGATATCCCTACTTCTCTTAAATATTTGCAAAGATCTTGTATTCAACTCAAAGGGGAACGAGACACCTTTGAAACCCAATTCTACGCAAGCAAGAAGAAGGTTCTGGAGCTCATGAGAAAACTCCATGAAAAGAAGAGTTTGAATGTCTACATTGCCCCGAAGAGGATGCGCTTGTGGGAAGCTTGATTTATTTTTATTTTAGAAAGTTTATTTTGTATTATTTTTGTTTCTTCCATTGTAAGCCCAAGAGGAGTGTTGTAAGCAATTTGAACTTATTAATACAATTAATGTTTGTTCCCTTTTGTCTAAACAAATTTAAATCTTCTAAGTCCTTGAAATCATTTGCATACGCATGTTCATGCATCATAACTTAAACAGGTTTTCCATAACATGTTTCCTTATCTTTCTACTGTTTATTTCAGTAAGATGATATCGAACAAAAAATGAAGGATCTTTTAGCACAGAATGCTCAATTCCAACAGATGTTCCTGGCTTTGGCTAAAGGACAAGAGGACCTGAAGGTTCTCATGATCAAAGACAAGAAGAAAAAGACAAAGAAACTAGTGGGTGTCCTGAATATGGGAAGGAGATTCAGAGAAGCAGCAAAGTGAGCTCTAGAATTCGCAACTCCATCAAATGAGAGGGACAATCAGGAAGAGAAGACAAAAGAAGGGGACCACAGTCTGGGGTCTAACAAAGAAGAGGCTGACTACATTGAAGAACAATATCCTCCTACTGATGACAAATATAAACAGCTGGAGGATCGTCTCAACGCCAGGGAAATTCAAAGAGTACCTGGTCTGGATTTCGAAGAATTAGGGTTGGTTTCTGGAGTGGTTGTTACACTGAAGTTCAAGGTTCCCGCATTTGCTAAATATGATGGAGTTTCATGTCCTAAGCTACATCTGAGGTCTTATGTCAGGAAGATCCAACCTCACACCGCTGATAGGAATTTATGGGATCATTTCTTCTAGGAAAGTTTATCAGGGACTCAATCGGAATGGTTCTATCAGCTGGAGGGAACCAACATCCACGACTGGGAGGATTTGGCTGCTACTTTCTACAGGTAGTACCAATACAATGCTGACCTCGCTCCAACCTGTACACAACTTTAAAGCATGTCTATGGGTTCAAGTGAAGGCTTCAAAGATTATGCCCAGAAATGGAGAGATCTTGCAGGAAGAGTCCATCATCCTCTGTCTGATAGAGAGCTGGTAGATATGTTCTTGGGTACTTTGTCAGGCACATTCTTCAAACATCTGATCGGGAGCTCTTCAGTTGGGTTCACCGAGCTAATATTGACAAGTGAAATAGTAGAAGCTGGTATCAAGAGCGGTAAGATTCAGAGAGACGCGTCTTTAGGTACAGTATAGAAACCATTCTCTGGGAAGAAAGAAGTAAGTGTTGCCTACAGTCAAAAGAATCAAAGCAAAGTTGAACACCGTCCAACGGTGGGAGAGGTAATGATCTCTAATCCTATATCAAGTCAACAACAAAACAACCAGTGCAGGCCGGATACGCCTAGAAGACAGTTCACCCGGCTTAACATGTCCTTATCTCAGGTTTTGCCACACTTTTTGAAGTCTAATTTGGTCACTCTGAAGGAGCCTTCTCAAAATACAAATACTACATCTCCCCATTATAATCCAAATGCTCGGTGTGCCTACCACTCCAACAGTCCAGGGCATGATACAAATGATTGTTGGGCTCTAAAGAATAAAGTTCAGGATCTTATTGAGGCAAAGGAGATTGAATTTGACCCTCCCGAGACCCCTAATGTGATAATTGCACTAATGCCCAAGCATGATCAGAGTGTTAATGTCGTTGATGATGACCTGTTTGTTTCTTTTGTTGATGAACTAGCTAATCCTCTTCCGATTATTAAGAAGAATCTCTTGTGATCCAGTTTATTTCCAGGTTGTGGTGATGGTTTCCACCTGCTTACGTATCTAATCAATGGTTGCTTGTTGTTGAAGATAGGTGTCCAACGCCTGATGGACAACAAGGAAATTCTATTTGAGATGACTCCGTCTACGAGAAGTCTGTGTGAAGATATATCAATTATTACCATTTCCGACAATCCTGCCAGGGTCTCCTCCAAAAGACCTATCAGGATTACATCCACTCCTAAGGTTACTCCTTTAATTATCACCTTTCTAGGGCCAATACCATATTCCTCCGACAAGGTTGTTCCTTGGAATTATGGAGCTGATGTTTACTACCATGGCATCAAACAAGACCTCCTGGCCAATTAGAATGAAGTTACTAAAGATATTGATGCTAACATCGACAACATTGTTGATACCAATAAAATTAACAAAAGCATAAGGGTTTTATCTCTTGAAATCTCCCCAAAGACTGTTGCCACTCCTTTGGTTACTCCTACTATTACTCTTGTTTCTACTCCTATTGTCACTGCTGTTATTATTCCTGATACTGATTCGGCTGAGACTCAGGGCGAAGAAGTGTTGGTTGAGCCTTCCTGGACAGAGGCGCCTAAAGAAGCCATTCCCGAAGCCTCCAAGGAAGAAATGGAGGAAATTTTGAAAATCATACGAAAGAGTAATTACAATGTTGTGGAACAGTTGGGGAAAACCCCCTCAAAAATTCCAATGCTGGCCTTATTACTATGCTCTGAACCTCATGCCAAAGCTTTGGTGAAATTCCTGAAGGCTTCTCATGTGCCACAAGAGACTTATGCCGACCAATTCAAGAACTGTGTTGCCAGTCTGATTACTGATAATGGGATCGGTTTCTCTAATGTTGATTTGACGTCTAAAGGAAGAAAGCATAATGATGCCTTGCATGCCTCTATTGAGTGCAGGGGCACTACCCTTGATCATGTTCTAGTTGATACGGGTTCGTCGCTAAATGTTCCACCCATGGTTGCTTTAGATAGATTGGACTGTGAAGGAAAGACTTTGAAGCCTAGTAATATTGTGGTGAGAGATTTTGATGGTTCTAAGATAATGGTACACGGGGAGATGGACATTCCTATTAAAGTTGGTTCCCAAACTTTTTGCTCTACTTTCCATGTGATGGACATTCACCCGTCTTACTCCTGTTTGCTAGGATGTCCTTGGATTCATGGAGTCGGTGCTGTAACTTCTACTTTACACCAGATGTTGAAGTATCCAGTTAATGGAAAGATTGTTAGTCCAAGGAGAAGAAGAATATATGGTGAGCCATTTGAAGTTTTTCAGATATGTCGAGATGGACGACGACTTCAATAAGACCCCCTGCCGGAATTTTAAAGAGGTTCCTCAAACAATTGCTGCTACCAAGACTGATGCTAGTGTTCCAAAGATTACCAGACCTTCGTTAAAGATGGCTTCTCTAAAGATGCCAATGTTATAATTGAAGAGGGTGGGGTTACTATCTGGGGACAGCTCCCTGACATCCCCTACATATTTGAAAAGTTTGGTTTAGGTTTTACTTCAGGAGCTCAGAAAGATGTTCATCATGCTTGCGTCGGAAGACCGCCACTACATATCAGTAGCCATGGAATCAATGCTTTAGAGGACAGTGACAGTGACAGTGACGTGGACAATTGGATCTTCCCTACTATCAACGGTGAACTCGACAATTGGACGGCTAGAGACTTTGTTCCCATTACTTTCATCTAGGAGTAATTGTCTTTTTTTTTTGCGATATTTAATATTTGAACAATTTTAACTCTAAAATCCTTGTGTCTTACCTGAGGCACAATGTTTTATTTGTGAGTGTTATCATTGTACTTTCATATGTCATAAATAAATCACCTGATGCTTTTGTATACAAATTTTGCGCTCTTCGTCTTTCTTTTCTTTGCTTTATCAAAATAGATATGCCCTCTTACACACACCCACATATCGAACTGCAGATCCACATCCACTCTGGATCCCATTGATAATAGTGTTATTTCCAATTATTTCTTTGAAAATACGATCTACTAAGCCGAGGACGAAGGTGAGGAAGATTGTGAAGTACCAGAAAAACTTGCTAGATTGTTACAACAGGAGGCAAGAGAAATACAACCTCATGAAGAGCCAGTTGAGATGGTAAACTTGGGTACTGAAGAGGATAAAAAGGAAGTCAAGATAAGTGCCAACTTGGAGCTTAATGTCAAAGAACGGTTAATTCAGATACTACAGACTTTGTTGAGATCTTTTATAGTCATATGAAGACATGTTGGGGATGGACACTGATATTATGGTTCATCATCTACCAACGAAAGAATATTGTCCTCCATTGAAGCAGAAGGTTTATTGTATGCGGCCTGAAATGTCAAAAAAGATCAAGGCTGAAGTTATTAAACAATTTAATGTCGGGTTCTTAGCTATTACCTCTTATCCACAATGGGTTTCCAACGTGGTACCGGGACCCAAAAAGGATGGCAAGGTGCACATCTGTGTGGATTACAGAGATTTGAATAGGGCGAGCCCCAAGGATGAATTTTTGCTTCCCCATATTCATGTTCTGGTTGACAACACCACACATCATAAGATATTCTCATTCATGGACAGTTTCTCGGGGTATAATCAGATTAAAATGGCACCTAAAGATATAGATAAAATGACTTTCATCACGCAGTGGGGCACCTTCTACTACAAAGTTATGCCATTTGGATTGAAAAACATCGGGGAAACCTATCAGCGTGCTATGGTAGCCTTATTTCACTATATGATCCATCACGAGATAGAGGTTTATGTCGATGATATGATATCTAGGTCTCAGACTGAAGAAGAGCACCTTGACCACCTGAAAAAGCTGTTTGAAAGACTGAGGAAGTACAAGTTAAGACTAAATCCGAACAAGTTCACCTTTGGAGTAAGATCTCGTAAGCTCTTAGGTTTCGTTGTCAGCGAAAAAGGTATTGAAGTAGATCCTGGGAAGGTTAAAGCTATTCAAGAAATGCCAAATCCCCGCACTGAGAAGGAGGTTAGGGGATTCTTGGGACGTCTAAACTGCATTGCCTGATTCATTTCCCACCTAACCGCTACTTTTGAGCCAATCTTCAAATTACTAAAGAAAGATCAAGTAGTAAAGTGGAATGATGACTGCCAGACTGCCTTTGACCGAATCAAGTAATGAAGGAAGACCTCTAATCATGTACTTAACAGTATTAGAAAACTCAATGGGGTTTGTGATGGGGTAGCATGACGATTCTAGTCAAAAAGAGCATGCAATATACTACCTTAGCAAAAAGTTTTCCGACTGTGAAACAAGATACACACTGCTCGAGAAAACTTGCTGCGCTTTGGCATGGGCTGCTCGCTGACTAAGATAGTATATGCTGACTCACACAAATTTATTAATTTCTAAGATGGATCCCACCAAGTACATCTTCGAGAAGCCCGCTCCCTCCCGACGAACAACTAGATGGAAAATGATTCTAACTGAATACGGTATTCAATATACAACACAGAAAGCCATCAAAGGAAGTGTATAGGTAGAACATTTGGCCCATCAAGCTATTAATGATTATCAATCTATGAACATTGACTTCCCAGATGAGAATATCATGTTAAAGACTGACTTTGGAGAACTTGGACTGGATGAAGGACCTGTAAAAGGTTCCAGATGGACTATGGTTTTTGACGGAGCTTCTAACGCACTTGGAAATGGAATTGGTGTTATGATTATATCTCCCGAAGGCTTTCATACTCCTTTCACTTCCATGTTATGTTTCAACTGTATCAACAACATGGCTGAATATGAAGCATGCATTATGGGTCTTAAAGCTACTATCGACCTGAGAATCAAATTCTTGAGTGTATTTAGAGACTCGACCTTGGTGATCATTCAAATCAAAGAAGAATGGAACATGAAGCATCCTAATCTCACCCCTTATCGAGAGCATGTGTTGACGCTGATTCCACACTTTAAAGAAGTTACCTTTGAGCATTTTCCACGAGAAGAAAATCAATTAGCCGATGCGCTAGCTACTATGTCATCCATGTTTAAAGTCATATGGGATAATGAAGCTCGTCAGTTCACTATTGAGAGATTGGAAAAACTAGCATACTGTTATGAGGTCGATATTGAAGAAGTAGTGGACAAAACTTGGTTCCACGAAGTGAAAAGATACCTCGAGGCCCAAGAGTATCCTGAGGGAGCTTCCATTAATGGTAAGAAGTTCCTAACAAGGTTCTCTGCCAAGTTTTTTCTCAGTGAACGAATCCTCTACAAGCACAACCATGATTTTACTTTGCTTCAGTGTGTAGACAAGAGTGAAGCAAAGAAGATTATGGCAGATATGCATGAAGGTACCTTTGGCACCCATTCTAGTGGGCACACAATGGCTAAGAAGATTCTGAGGGAAGGGTACTATTGGTCCACTATGGAAGCAGACTATTATCAGCATTCCCGAACTTGTCACAAGTGCCAGATATATGCTGATATAGTACATGTGCCTCCAGTTCCCTTGAACATCCAGACTGCCCCCTGGCCTTTCGTAATGTGGGGCATTGATATGATCAGAGAGATTAGACCTATCGCTTCTAATGGGCACCTCTTCATACTGGTTGCCATTGATTACTTCACAAAGTGGGTCGAGGCAGCCTCATTTGCTTCTGTTACCAAGAACGTCGTGGCCCAGTTCATCAGACATAACCTTATATGTCGGTATGTGTGATACGGTGGCATAACTTACTGTTATACTAGTTTTGCGTTTTGGTTTGCAAATGTTGCGGTAAGCAAGAGTCGCCATCGACTTTTATTTTATCCAACAAAGGAAAGGGTGAAAAGTACAGAAAAAGACATTTCCAGATTATTTCTTAGTAAGGGGGTATATTATGGAAAGGGAAGGTGTTAGTACCCTTTTCATCCGTAATTATCTACGGGCTCTTAGATGCTTAGCTCATTTTTGAAATACCTTGTGCTTTTGTATGTTTTGAAAAAGTAGTTTGAAAATGCCTCAGTATAGCGATTCGCTTTATGATAACTCTTGTATCAGTCCTCAAGAGTGTTGATAAAGCATTTTTGAAAGTGTTTTTGAAATGTTTTTGTGTAGGTGTAAAAGTTTTTTCTTAAGCAAGCATCTAACATTTATCTATTGTTACTCGAAAGGGTCGTTCTTTTCCTCTTTTCCTTTAGACAATGCTATCCTACTATTAGTGAGTAGGCAGCCCTATCGTTGGATGTTTGAGGGACATTCGAAGGGACGTACAGTCATAATGGCAACATATAGAGACGCTTTAGCAATAATGTTTAAGGGACTAGATCATTTACCAAAATGCAACACTGTAGGGTCATCGAGGGACTACGATCTTTTGATTTAATGGTCTTTGCTAAAGCGTCCCCACTTTCGAGGGACATGACTATTTCATTTTCCGAAGGCAACCAAATTTGGCGTACCCTAAAGGTGTATATGGACAAGTGTGTTATGTTCAATTATTTTAGTCTTAGATGTTAGGTTTTCTAACGTTTTATTTTAATCTTTGTCATACAATCCTATTAGTCATACATATAAGCAGTTAATATGTGCAAGAATTTAAAGTGCGGGAATTTAAATCTACCCTATTACAATGCTTCGGGTAGGGGTATATTTACATGTCCAAACTTTGGGAGAAAAATAAAGGAAAGCAGTAAAGAGCCCCTAGTTAAGTCTATTACATACCCATGAGCAGTTACAATAATATGGAAGAAATAAAATGTAATAATGCACGCGAAATGGAAAAGAACGTCTAAAAATCCTAAGGAAAAGGTAATCTTTTGTTTATTTTTTATTCATCCGGAGAATAACTAAATTGGATAACCTAAAATTTGTTTAGAAAGAATAAAATTTAATTGAGAAAAATAGTCTAAGTTTTTATTATTGTTTTTTTTTATGAGAAAATAAATTAAACCCTAAGTTATAACTTATTTTAATTTAAAATAATGTTAAAATGAATTAATTAATTAATTTCAGAATTAATTTCAAAAACTAATCCTAAATTTTTGTGATTTTTCATTTGATTTTTGATTTAAAAGCAAATGAGTAAAAAATGAAAATAAATATAAGAAGACGAGTCTTTCGATCAAAGAAAAAAAAATGATAGTCTTCGATCCAGTGAAGGATAGCCTTTGATCCTGTGAAGGATGGACTTTGATCCTATGAAGATATGCGGCCTTCGATCCAGTGAAGAATGTTGTTGGAAGAGTCTGATGATTTGCCCATGGAGGAAGGCACTGAAATCTGCAAGAAAAAGTGTTAACAAAAAACAAAGTCATGACCTGGGTGTGGAACTTAAGTCTTTTCCTTAATTCGACCTCCCTTTAATTCGACTCCTTTGAGTTCGAATATGGGTTTGCTTGCCCTAAAGACTCATGGTTTTTGATATTCGATGAAGAGCACAGATCATGCCCTCTATCCTTGTATGTTCCATGTGAATGTTGTGCTATATAATATCCTAAGCATGAATCAAACACTGTAAAACATTAATACATCATGAAAATATGAATATGAATTTGAAAGTTTACCAAGGATGAGATGCTTAGATTTGGTGTGTGTTAGAACAAGATTGGTTCTGATCATATCTCAGAGTTTTTATGATAACAATAAAAATATATTTTATATAATTGATACTATGATGAGCATATTTATTTGTTTCAGATAATGTTCTGACTGAAGTATTTTCTTGGATGAAAATCATTTTACATGCTGAGCTGAATAAAAATGAAGAAGTTCTTTGATGAAAGAACTATTTATTTAGCGCAAGTTCTGATGCTGACTCTAATAAGAAACTATTTAATGCATCCTCTAATCTTAGCAAGTTTCCATGCAAACTCTGTTCAGAAGTATTTTGCAAGCAACCTCTGATGAGAAGTTATTTGCAAGAAAATTTTGTAGCAAGATCTGAAGCAAGTTCTGAAAGAATAAAGAAGAAAACAAGTCTTGTCAAGTTTCAGAAACATGCTCTAACAGTGCCGTTTGTTCAATTAATTCAAATATGGGTAAAAGCACTTAAGTGTCTCTATGCTAGTTCATTGGAAAAAGCAATACTGCAAGCCAACACGCAAACATTAATTGCTCCTCACTTTTGAAGGCAGTAACAGTCGTTTTATTCATGCTATAAATAGAAGATCATTTATTGCAAACTAATAACTCAACTAACGTGAAAATTATTCTGCTTCTCACAAACACTTTGTTATTTTCTCAAGTGCTAAACTTATCTTAGTGATAAATTACAGTTTGTGATATAGCTTTCTAAGAAGAAATTTGTTTCACTATTGTAAAGATTTAATTCTTCGATTTGTTCCTTGAGAGACCAAGCTTGGTCAGATTTCTCAAGAAGGCTAGGACTAGTTTGAGTCTTAGTGGTGTTTGTCACTTGTAAGTTTACTTGTGCTTTGAATTGTTAGTCACAACAGTTTGGTCGTGTGATTGTAATCTGTTTGATTATAGTGAATTAAGTCCTTGTTGAGAAAGGCGAAATCACCTTGACGGGTGGACTGGAGTAGTTTGAGTTTAAACGAACCAGAATAAAAATAACTGTGTCTTTCCATTATTGTTGAGCTAGTAAGAAAAAGAAAAAGGAAAAACTTATTCAACCCCCCCTTTTAAGTGTTTTATTACCCTGCAATTGTTATCAGAGCTTGACTCTGAGCGCAAACACTTAACCATGTCAGAAAAAGATCCAGAAGGAAAACACAATGGCAACTGAACAAAACAACAATAACTACAACAAACCTCCTGTGTTTGATGGAGAAGATTTTGAATATTGGAAAGATAGACTAGAAAGTTTCTTTCTAGATCATGATGTTGATTTATGGGATGTGGTCTTAGATGGTTACACATATCCTGTAGACTCATAAGGAAACAAGATTGATAGAAAGATTATGGATAGACACCAAAAAGTTGATTTCAAAAATCACCATAGAGATAGAAATATCTTTCTGAACGCTATCTCTAAAATGGAATATGAGAAGATCACAAATAGAGATACAACACATGACATGTTTGAGTCTCTCAAAATGACTCATGAAGGAAACGCTCAAGTGAAAGAGACTAAAGCTCTGGCTCTCATCCAGAAGTATGAAGCCTTCAAAATGGAAGAAAGTGAATCTATAGAAGCTATGTTCTCAAGGTTCCAAACTCTGATCACTGGCCTGAGAGTTCTGAACAAGGGATACACCAAGGCAGACCATGATAAGAAGATTATCAGAAGTTTACCCAGAAGATGGGCATCTATGGTCACTGCTTTCAAAGTATCAAAAGATTTGAACAATGTGTCTCTTGAAGAACTCATCAGTGCTTTAAGAAGTCATGAGATAAAACTTGATGAACACGAGCCTCAGAAGAAAGGTAAGTTTGTTGCCCTTAAATTTATAAAAAAATGTGAAACTAATGCTTTTCAGGCAGAAGAAGGAAACTCTGAAGAATCTGCGTCAAAAGAAGATGAACTATCCTTGCTCTCCAAAAGGATCAACCAGATGTGGAAGCACAGACAGAAGAAGTTCAGGAACTTCAAGAAGTCATAAGATAAACTAGAATCTTCTGGACACAAAAAGTCAAACAGGAGAGAGATAATTTGTCATGAATGTAAAGAACCAGGACAATACAAGAGTGAATATCCAAAACTACAAATAGAAAGAACAAAGAAAAATTTGGGTAGAAATAAAGGCATGATGGCCACCTGGGACGATTCAGAATCCTCTAAAGATGAATCTGATTCTCAAGATGAGAACGCCAACCTAGCTCTTATGGCTACCACAGCAGATGACTCAGACTGTGAGTCAGAACCAAAAGAGGTATTCTCTGAATTTACTAGAGCTGGACTTGCTGAAAGTTTATCAAAACTTCTGGAAAACTATAGTCAACTCAAAATCAAATACAAGAAACTCAAAAAGAGTCTTGCATTTGATCTTGAGAAACATGAAACAAAAAACTCTGAACTCAAAGCAAATAATTTTAAACTTAAAGAGGAAATTCAAAAAGTTCAAAAAATTTCTATCTCAGATTCTACGTCAAGTTCAAGAGATATTCTTAAAGAATATGACTCTAGTTTTCAAACTTTTCTTGCTAAAAGCATAGATAGAAGCAAAATGGCTTCAATGATCTATGGAGTTAGTGGGAACAACATAAGAGGAATTGGATATGAAACTCCAAAAGGGAAGGAAACATATATACCAAAACCTGTTGTTAAGATGACTTTCACATATAAACCTCTGAACAAACAATTTAGTTTTGGGCACACATATGATATTAAATACATATCTCACTCTGAAAATTCTTATGTTAATCCAAAGTTCAAATAGAACTTTAGAAACTCTAACCAAAGAGGACCCAAAAAGATATGAGTAGCTAAGGATAAAATAATATTTGTTGTAGATGTCCTTAACAGATCAATTGAAACACCAGTCATGGTACTGGACTCTGGATGCTCACGGCACATGACAGGAAGAAAGTCTATGTTCCAAAACCTGGAATTTAAATCCCGAGGAGACGTCAAATTTGGAGGTAATCAGAAAGGAAAGATTATTGGTTCTGGAACCATTGGAAACGGTAACCTTCCTTCTATCTCTAATGTTCTGTTAGTAGAAGGATTAACACATAACTTGCTGTCCATAAGTCAATTAAGTGACAACGGTTATGACATTATCTTTAATCAAAATTCATGTAGAGCTGTTAGTCAAAAAGATGAAACAATCCTCTTTTTTGGCAAGAGAAAGAACAAAATCTATAAAATTGATTTGTCATATCTTAAAACTCATAATGTAAAATGCCTTTTGTCTGTTCGCGATGAGCAATGGGTGTTGCACAGAAGATTGGAACATGTCAGCATGAGAAAAATCTCTCAAATAAATAAACTGAATTTAGTCAGAGGACTTCCCAATCTGAAGTTCAACTCAGAAGCTCTGTGCGAAGCATGTCAAAAAGGAAAATTTTCAAAACCTTCCTTTAAATCAAAAAATGTTGTTTCTTCCTCTAGGCCATTAGAACTACTTCACATTGATCTGTTTGGGCCAGTTAAAACTGCATCCATCAGAAGCAAGAAGTATGGAATGGTCATTGTTGATGACTATAGCAGATGGACATGGTTTAAGTTTTTAAAACACAAGGATGAGACACATTATGTGTTATTTGACTTCTGTAACCAAGTGCAAAATGAAAAATATTTTAGAATTATAAAAGTTAGAAGTGATCATGGAGGAGAATTTGAAAACCATTATTTTGAAAAATATTTTAAAGAAAATGGTATTGTTCATAATTTCTCTTGTCCTAGAACTCCCCAACAAAATGGGGTTGTAGAATGAAAGAATAGAACTTTGCAAGAAATGGCCAGAACCATGAACAATGAAACAAATATGGATAAGCACTTCTGGGCAGAAGCAATGAACACAACATGTTATATTCATAATAGAATCTCTATAAGACCTATTCTTGAAAACACTCCCTATGAATTGTGGAAAAACAGAAAACCCAACATTTCATATTTCCATCCTTTTGGATGTACTTGTTTTATTCTGAATACTAAAGAAAATCTGAACAAGTTTGATTCTAAGGCACAAAAGTGTTTTCTGCTTGGATATTCTGAACACTTAAAAGGCTATAGAGTATACAACACAAAAACTCTGTTTGTTGAAGAGTCAATCAAAGTCAGGTTTGATGATAAGCTTGGCCAGCAACAGCCAAAGCAAATTGATGTTTTTGTAGGTACAGAAGATCGTCTCTCAAACTCTGATAAGTCAGAAGCAAAGGAAAACTCAGAAGATCCTCCTCTTGATAATGCTCTGGATAATCTCAGAATCTCTGAACAACCCTCTCAAAAAAGGTTTCCCATAATCTCTTCAGATCATAAAGAAGACGTGATTATTGGAAGGAAAGAAGATCCCATCATAACAAGACCCTCTCTCAGAATCAATGAAGAATCATTGTTTGGATTAGTATCTCTGATTGAGCCAACCTCTATTGATGAAGCCCTGGAAGACAATGATTGGATCCTAGCTATACAAGATGAACTCAATCAATTTTCCAGAAACGGTGTGTGAGATCTAGTTCCAAGACCTAAAGGATTCAATATTATAGGAACTAAATGGGTTTTCAGAAACAAATTAAATGAGCAAGGAGAGTTGGTCAGAAACAAAGCACGACTGGTTGCACAAGGTTATAGTCAACAAGAAGGAATTGATTATAATTAAACCTTTGCCCTAGTCGCCAGGTTAGAGTCAATTAGATTATTAATTTCTTTTGTTGTTCAAAATAACATTTCATTATATCAAATGGATGTTAAAAGTGCATTTTTAAATGGCTATATAGAAGAAGAAGTTTATGTCCATCAACCTCCGGGTTTTAATGACTCAAAATACCCAGAACATGTTTTTAAACTAAAAAAGTCTTTATATGGTCTGAAACAAGCTCCCAGAGCTTGGTATGAACATTTGAGTAATTTTCTTTTAGAAAAGGATTTTACCAGAGGGAAAGTGGACACAACTTTATTCAGAAAAACATTTAAAAATGACATTTTAATTTTTCAAATTTATGTTGATGATATTAATTTTGGAACCTCTAATATCTCTCTTGGAAAACAATTTGCTGAGACCATGCAGGTTGAATTTGAGATGAGCATGATGGGAGAATTAAAGTTCTTTCTGGGAATATAAATAAACTAGACTCCAGAAGGTACTTACATACATCAGACGAAGTATGTTAAAGAACTTCTGAAGAAATTCCAGATGTCAGAAAGCAAAGATGCAAAGACAGTAATGAATCCTACATGCATTCTGGGAAAAGATGAGGTAAGTATGAAGGTAGATCAGAAACTCTACAGAGGTATGATTGGATCCCTTATCTATCTGACTGCATCTAGACCTGATATATTATTCAGCGTATGTTTATGTGCTAGATTCCAATCAGATCCAAGAGAATATCACTTAACTGCTGTTAAGTGAATTCTGAGGTATCTGAAAGGTACTACTAATCTGGGTCTGTGTTACAGAAGATCAAAAGAATTCAGACTAGTAGGTTATTGTGATGCTGACTTTGCTGGAGATAGAATTCAAAGAAAGAGCACCTCTGGAAGCTGTCAGTTTCTGGGTGACAACCTTATCTCGTGGTACAGCAAGAAGCAAGCTACCATTGCACTTTCAACAACAGAAGCTGAGTATATATCTGTTGTTGGATGTAGCTCTAAGATGATCTGGGTGAAAAGTCAGCTAGAAGATTTTAATCTCTATGAAAGTAAGATTCCTATCTTCTGTGACAATACCTCTGCAATTTGTCTTTCTAAAAATCCCATTTTGCATTCTAAAAAACACATAGAAATTAAATATCATTTTATAAGGGACTACATTCAGAAAGGAATTTTAAATTTAAACTTTGTAAATACAGACAATCAATGGGATGATATTGTTACCAAACCCCTTTCTGAAGATAGATTTAAATTCATTTTGAAAAATATTAGTATGGAACTTTGTCCTGAATAAAATTGTATTTATCTTCTGTGATTGCCTTCAGAATATTCTGAAATGAATGTTCTGATTAACGTTTCTTCAGAAGTTAGAAGAGAAGTTACATCAGAAACTATATAGAAAGTTCTGAAATGTTCTAACGTTTCATTACAAGTATAGTTCAACAGTTCATTATATCAAACAATTGTCTCATGCAACCTTCAGGAGATGAACACGTGTTGTGTTTCTGAAAGGTCACGCGTGTTATGCTATTGACGTCATTCCTAGGTAACTGTTATGATTTGTTCAAAATATCACACTTTCCCATCATTTTCAATGTCATTAAATGCTAGTAATGATTAGATTTTTGTTAATTAATTTTTTCTTAAACTCTTTTTACAGTTTTATTTCAAAAACCTTTTTTTCTCAAAAGTTTACATATAAATACTTTTGTAAAATCCTTTTCTCACTTTTTACCTTCTCTTTCAAATTTCAACCGTCTCTGTATTTTTTTCTGCAACCCATTTTTCATTCATCTCAACCTAAGTGCTCTTATGGCTTCATCTTCTACTCCTTCCGGAAACACTTAAGCTGAAACTTATATCATCCCTGAGAGAACCACTCTTATTATAGTTAATAGTTTAGAAGTTATCAATGAATTGATGGTGGATTTTGAAAACCTAAAGGTAAATGGGTTTGACCTTCTTCCTGCTGTGGAATTACAAGGATGGGGAAATTTCTTTGACCGTCTTGTTGGCCCTGTATTTCCATATCTAGTAAAGGAGTTTTGGATACATGCCATTGCATCTCCAAAGGTTATTCTCTCATTTGTAATGGATAAGGAAATCTCTATAACTGAAAATATCATCAGGAAGTTACTGGGTTTTGAAGGAAATGGGGTCACTAGAATCTCAAATGGCAGATTGGACATGTTAAGAGTTCATGCTTAAATTTTTACAATTGGGCAAGCTTCATCAAAAGTCAGAGATTTGAAGAATCAGTACAAGATCTGGGCTAGAATCATCCATGGAGGCAATCATCATAGAAAGGAAAAAGTTCTCCTGACTATATAAATGCTGACTAGCAATACCTACTGTTCTGTTTGGGAACAAATGTTAAGATTGATTTACCCTACCTTCTGTTTGATCACCTCTGGACACATGTCAAGGAAACAAGGGAAGCAGAAAGAGTGAAGAACCCTAAATCCAAGAGGAACTAGATTCCAATGGGAAGATTGATTTCAGACATTCTGACAGAGAATGGTATGATTGCACATTTGGACAAAGCAAAACTGCTGGGGGAGTTAGAGCCTACGTGTGGGAAAGCTCTGACAGGAAAGAATCTGGTGAAGAGAAAGATAATTGATAAACTGCTGATAGAACCAACCTCTTACGTATCAACAACCGTTACCAGAAGAAGAATTCCAATTGTTGACTTTCCACTTTTCAACTCAGGAGATCACCCTCGTATCATTCTGCATTACATTCAAATTTTCAAAGAAATTGGAACTCCAATTGATCCTGCCTGGCTTCAAGGTAGACATGAAGCAGCTCTAGATGTTGTCTTCCAGCAGCCAATGAAAAGGAAAGCAGTTGAAGGACCCTCTGCTAGACCCCAGAAGAAGAAGAAGAAATCAGGTACACCTTCTAAGACTATTTCTGTTTATGATTCTGTACATATATCTACATCTGTTGAACCTCAAACATTAGGTGACATAGATGTTGACATAGATTTAACCATTCCCTCTGAACCTCTTTCTAAAAACCCTCAAATAGATCAAGTTTTATCAGACCTAAGTGATTTTGACTCTGATGACTCTCCTGAAACCCAAAAATCTCAAACACATATCTCACAAAATAATCCTGCTGAAAACTTTTCTAAACCACCTTCCAGGCCTTTATCACCAAGACCTATTGGATGGTATTATGTTGGCTCTTGGAGAATACCTGGAATAAACGTACCTCTGGCCACATAAAATCCACCTTTTACCATACCTTCTAAAAATATCTTTGCTATGAACAGAACTCAACCACAAAATCCTACCCCCACTGCTGAAAACACCATCATCATTTCTCCTGACGTCACACCACCCACATCTCCAGAACTTCTAACACCTAACTTACCAATGCTTTCACCTCCTCAATCTCCAGAACATACCCTCAATCCATCTCATAAACCATCTGAAATTATTGAACCATCAGCAGCACATGAACCATCTGAAACTCTTTAACCATCAGCAACACCTGAACCATCTGATAATCCTGACCAAACAGAAATACCTGAACAATTAGAAACTCCTGAACCAACTGACTTTCTAAAAACTGTAGTTGATTTTGAATCCCTAAAATTTCTGGAAAAAAAAACCTACAAAAAGGTTGTTCCCAAACCTGTCCAGCCAGATGTAAATGTATGTTTTCAGAATTTTTTAACAGAAGTACAAGCTTGGATAGACCTGCTGAAGGCAGAATGCACCAACAATGTGAACCCAGCAGTAACAGATCTTCTGTGGGAAGCGTTCAGAAGAACATTAGATGCTGAATCACTGAAATTGCAAGACTTATGTCATTCTCAGTTGCTTGAGAATTTCTCCAAACATATGCATGCCTTCCAGTCAGAAGATGCTGATACTTATAAGAAGTCGACTCTGCTGATTGTCAATGCTCCTGCTGATCAAATGGACATTTCAGAAGATGAGTATGAAGATGCCTCTGAAGATTCAAATCCTCTGGAAATAATTTTGTTTAATCAACCTTCTGCTAAAGCTGCACCAGAACCTGTGCCAACTCTTATGGTTGATCTGGGCACTCTTCTCTCAAATTTTATTCATTCTGACTCAGCTGTTTCTACACCAAAGGCTAGATCTGCTGAAGCTACTTCATCCTCTGCTCCTACTTCACTGGTTATGGATACTCTGAATGAGCTTAAGAAGGAAAACGAAGCTATTCATGAGCGCTTGGACAAGCAGGATGAGACAAACAAGGAAATCAGAAACTGGATGATGAAGCAAGAGGAATCTTCATCTGAAATCAAGAATCTTCTTTTGTCTCTTGTTTCTAGAAAATCTTGTGTCATTCTATTTCTAGTTTTTTGTTTTGTTTTGTACCTCTGAATCTTTTTATAAAAACCTTTTACGCTTTTTAATTCTTTTTATACTTTTTGATTATGACAAAAACGGGGAGAAAATGACTATTTTGATCTAATCTCTGATTAACATTTATTGGACTAAACCTCAAACATTACTAACAAAATACAAAGATTTCTTTCTCTATTTAAAGAATTTTGCAGGTATCACTAAACTCTGTAAGTTTAATCATCTGAACATTATCTTCGAAAGACTTGCTGAAGAAATCCTAAAAGAAAAATCTCAAAGCTCTGAAGAAAATTATCAAGAAGTTTTTCTTATAGATATATTTATTTCAGGGGGAGACTCTTATCTCTTGTTCAATTTTTTTCTCAAAACCTGAATATTTTTGTCATCATCAAAAAGGGGGAGATTGTTAGAACAAGATTGGTTCTGATCATATCTCAGAGTTTTGATGATAACAATAAAAATATATTTTATATAATTGATACTCTGATGAGCATATTTCTTTGTTTCAGATAATGTTCTGATTGAAGTATTTTCTTGGATGAAAATCATTTTACGTGCTGAGCTGAATAAAAATGAAGAAGTTCTTTGATGAAATAACTATTTATTTAGTGCAATTTCTGATGCTGACTCTGATAAGAAAGTATTTAATGCATCATCTAAGCTTAGCAAGTTTCCATGCAAACTCTGTTCAGAAGTATTTTGCAAGCAAGCTCTGATGAGAAGTTATTTGCAAGCAAATTCTGTAGCAAGATCTGAAGCAAGTTCTGAAAGAATAAACAAGCAAACAAGTCTTGTCAAGTTTCAGAAACATGCTCTGACAGTGTCTTTTGTTCATTTAATGCTAAGACGGCTAAAAGCACTCAAGTGTCTCTACGCTAGTTCATTGGAAAAAGCAATACTGCAAGCCAACACGCAAACATTAATTGCTCCTCACTTGTGAAGGCAGTAATGGTCGTTTTCTTCATGCTATAAATAGAAGATCATTTATTGCAAGCCAATAACTCAACTAATGTGAAAATTATTCTGTTGCTCACAAACACTTTGTTATTTTCTCAAGTGCTAAACTTATCTTAGTGATAAATCACAGTTTGTCGTATAGCTTTCTAAGAAGCAATTTGTTTCAGTATTGTAAAGATTTAATTCTTGTATTTGTTCCTTGAGAGACCAAGCTTGGTCAGATTTCTCAAGAAGGCTAGGACTAGTTTGAGTCTTAGTGGTGTTTGTCACTTGTAAGTTTACTTGTGCTTTTAATTGTTAGTCACAACAGTTTGGTTGTGTGATTGTAATCTGTTTGATTATAGTGAATTAAGTCCTTCTTGTGAAAGGCGAAATCACCTTGGCGGCTGGACTGGAGTAGTTTGAGTTTAAACGAACCAGGATAAAAATAACTGTGTCTTTCCATTATTGTTGAGCTAGTAAGATAAAGAAAAATGAAAAACTTATTCAACCCCCCCTTCTAAGTGTTTTCTCACCCTTCAGTGTGGATTGGCCCGGAGTAGACCCTTAGGAGTCTCAAGTGATCAAATATAGTATTTGTTTGGACTAAGGGTTCCTACAAAACTGGTTAGAATTTTGATATTCTTTCTGAAGAAGTGTGGGTGTTCTTTTTTATAGGCAATATGTGCGTGTATTAGGCAATATCTAGGCGTATGAAGTAGTGTATGTGTATAGTTTATGGGCGTATATATGCAGTCTCCGTCCTTTGGCTTGTGTAGGTGTCTTGTTTTTATAGAAGATTGAGGGTGCATGGAAATACCAAGGGGAAGCCATTAACCAGGCTTTGAATGCAAAATCAGACACATTAAAAGACTTCCATTTTTGAAATATTCATGCCTCTTTGAGCTTTGGGATGAACCTGGACATACTTCATTCTTTCGAATACCTTCAAGCCATGGCCTTGAGTTGTCTCCTTCAAATGGCTCTGGTTTCATTCTTATAGTTCCTTCGGTTGAGCCCATCTGCATTAATTTGAATTGCTCAGATCTCTTTGTCAGAGCATTGTTCTTTTCGATGACTCTGAATTCCAATTCGAATTTGTTCAGAGTTTCCCTTATCAGCGCTTCTTTGAAAGCCCCTCAGATCTTTTCTCTTTAATTGGATCTAAATTGCTCCTCATGGCTCTGAGTTACCTTTTCCTTCGATTGACTCTGAGACTACCCAACTAGCCCAATCAAAATACTTCATTTTGGCCAGTCGAAGCTTCCTTTGGCATGAATGTGCTTGTGCATAAGGCTTGGTCCTGGAAGGATGCAAGACTTTTGCCAGCTAGCAAAAATTATTTCCAACCATTGTATGTCTTTCGAATGGACCAAATGCATGTCCTTCGAAGGCATCATTTTAGTGTCCTTTGAATAGGCCTTACTAGGTGTCAAAAGGTGGAGAACTGTGTTAAGGATTTTAGATGTGGAATCGAAACTATTTCAAAGGGGACCATTGCCCAGTCGAAGCTGACACAAAGGAATCCAATGCCTTATAGATGCTAGAATGAGGGAGGCCAAAGCAATCATAAAAGGGGACATTCCTTAGTGAATCGAATCACGCACTAAGGAGGTATTTGCCTTGTGGGTCGAAGGAATCTTTTTGGATAGTGGATTGAAGGAAAATCTGAAGAAGTCATGGCCTTGTGTACTGAATGCGCACACAGGGAAAGTTATTTCCCTATCAATCGAATCTGGCATGAAAAAACCCATGCTCATTCGAAGCCTTGTGAACTAAGCTTGTGTTAAAGGATTATGGACATTCAATTGAAGCTCCTTGTCTAGATGCCATTCTAAGGACAACATGCTCAAATGCCAATCGAAGACACCTTGTCCCAAAGCCAATCGAATATACCTTGTTTATTTTCAAAATTCTTATTTTCTTTAAGCAAGTGTTTGTAATCACCCATGTAAGAGAAAATCTTGGACAACATGAGAGGGAAAATTTTGGGGTATAATAGTTGCCCCTATTCAATCTTCTTAAACCTGGAGATTTAGATTGCCTTGTTTGCCTTTCGTGATCTGAAGGTGGAAGATGATTGAACACTAGAGTGGCCAGAAATTTGCACTCGCATGAAGTAACACTGATGGTTGATGATGTCGGGAATGGGCTTATAGATTCCATTTGGAGAAGATGACTGAGAGTCATAGGAGATGGGCTTAAAGATGCCATCCAAAGTAGATGCTGATTTTATAAATGGTCCCTTTGTGGGGAATTCTTGCTCCTACTGTCTGAGGAGGACTCCGCTAGGGAATGTGTGTTTCTGTTGTTCTCTCGCTTGAGGAAAAATCTGTGGGGAATAGAGTATAGGATCTTCAGTTGTCCAAGACTCTATTGAGGAGTTATCTCTGTATTTGAGAGATGAGAGTTTGCTGCTTTCTTGTTGAAATCCAGATTTCACAGTAACTTGCTGGGGATAATGGAATTAACCGTTACCTGAAAATATATTAGAAAGAGCCTGTGTAGGGAACTCGTGTGATATTGCTTCGTCTAGTCATGTAGATAATTTTCCTATCTGGTTTCAGGTGTTAATCTACAAATCAGCTGTTCACAGATAGTTGTCCTATCTGGTTTCAAGGACTTGAAAATTGTCAGTCGTTGAGATTGTTATCCTGACTAGTTTCAGGTATTAATCTCTGACCCGAGAAAGAAAAATAGTTTTCCCGCCTGGTTTCGGGTGTTAATCTTCAATCTCCTCATGTAGATAGCTTTCCTGGCTTGTTACAGGTATTAATTTACAGTCAGACGTCCACAGATAGTTGTTCTGGCTTGTTCCATATATTATTCTGTAACTTGTTTTTGTTGGTCGTTGAGATAGTTATCATGTCCGGTTTCAGGTATTAATCTCTGACCTGAGAAAGAAAGATAGTTTCCATGGCTTGTTACAGGTATTAATCTCCAATCTCCTCATGTAGATAGTTTTCCTGGATTGTTATAGGTATTATTCCGGAACTTGTTTTTGTTGGTCATTGAGATAGTTGTCCTGTATGGTTTAGGTATTAATCTCTGATCTGAGAAAGAAAGATAGTTTTCCTGGCTTGTTACATGTATTAATCTTCAATCTCCTCATGTAGATAGTTTTCCTAGCTTGTTATAGGTATTAATCTACAGTCGATCGTCCACAGATAGTTGTCATGGCTTATTATAGGTATTAATATGGGACTTTGCAACATTGGTCACATAGATAGTTCCCCATCTGGTTTCAGACATTAATTTGTGGCCGCTGCATTTGTTGGTAAACCCATCTTGTTCCAGGAGTTCAAACCACTTGGTCTTGTAGATAGTTTATGTGTCTTATTTCGGGCATTAATTTGTGGTCGGCTGTGTATAAGTTGATAGTATTCGTCTTTATGCAAATTCAACCTGAAAAGGTAAAGTCAGTTTCATGCGATGTCATGATATATGAATTGCATGATGTTCTCAAAATAAATGAGATTGTGATATATGCATTTGTGCTGCATATGCTATGATGTTTGTAGAATTATGTATGAATGAAATGTATGAACGTATCAGCTATTCTATTACGAGGTTGTTGAATTAGGGAAAATAAATCCCTGATTGCAGCTGGGGATGAAGAGTGTAGGTCTTCAAATTTTGTTTGAAGTTGACATGCTTGGAGACGGATTTCCGTTATTATAGAAATAAACTCTGTTGGAGGAGGGAAAATCCATGAACTGCTTGGGGATTTTTTGGCATCCTGTTGGGGAATCCTGAGGAGCTTGGCGACTTCACTGGGGAATCTTTTGTTGGAGCAGTAATTGGAGATTTTGCTCCGCTGGGGATATAAGAACACCTAGAATCATTAGACTGCATACTGAGAATATGGATGTGACCTTGTAGTAGGATGTCTCTACCTCTGTACCTGCTGGAGAAGGTATCTGTTGGAGGAAATATTTGCGGGGATTTTGTGGATGGCCCTTAGATATTGTCCCATTTCTTAAAGTCATTAGTAATTGTCTTTCTGTTTTATATGTGCATATTTGTATACAGTAATCACATTCAAATGCATATGTTTAAAAATAATCACTAGACGTTTTCGCAAACAAAATAGAAAAATAAAAACAAATATTTTGGAACTTTCAAAGAAATAGCTTTGTATTAACTTTAATAAGCGTTTTTGTACAAGGAGACGAACATCCTAGTAAGAGAATGTCGTCGTAAGAATAAAACTTTACAAAATATCCTATAAAGAAAACAACTATGTGAAATAATCCCATTGGGTTCCCATTCTGCTACTGCCCTTATGTCTTTGAGTGTCTCATCTCTTTGTTGCTTGTCCGGAGCTGACTAGATTGATTAGTACCTATTGAGCTCGATAGTTGATACTAAATATTGTCTGCAAGGTGATCCAACAGGTCATAGTTATATGCTTTAAATCCCTAACTTTTTGCTGGACCTCCCTTTCGGGTTTTCAATCCACTGGGATACCCTTTTTTGTCGAAGCCTTCTTTTCAGGTTTTCGACTTGCCGGGTGTATAGATTTTTTTTGTATATCCCTAATTTTTACCCGAACCCTTTTGGTTTGCTGGGATGCCATAATATTTACCTAGGCCAGTCAACCTAGTGGGTCTTTGTTCATGCGTAGTATCTTTTAACTATGTTCGCATTTACAGGGTGCGGAAGGTCGCCACCGTCCACAGTGGTTAAAATTATGGCACCACTAGAAAATATGTTCTTGATCACAAATGGCCCTTCATATGTGGGAGTCCATTTTACCCTGGGAGCACCTTGTGGCAGTATGATGCGCTTGATTACCAGGTCACCAGCTTGATATACCTGACATCTGACTTTCTTGTTAAAAGCCTTGATCATACGCTTTTGGTACATCTGACTGTGACAGACAACTGCGAGCCTCTTCTCATTAATCAGGTTTAATTGGTTAAGTCGAGTCTGAAACCATTCTTCTTTGCTCAGTGCTGCATCCTTCATGACTCTTAAGGAAGGGATCTGGACTTCAATGGGTAGGACAACTTCCATATCGTAAACCAGAGAGAAAGTAGTTGCCCCTGTTGATGTGCGCATTGTGGTACGGTAACCATGGAGAGAAAATGGTAACATCTTGTTCCAGTCTTTATATGTCACCGTCATCTTCTGTATGATATTCTTGATATTTTTATTAGCATCTTCTACTGTGTCATTCATTTTTGGTCGGTAAGGAGAAGAGTTATGATGTTATATCTTGAATTGCATGCAGAGCTCGGTGATCATAGTGTTATTGAGATTGGTACCATTATCTTTAATGATCATCTCTGGAATACCATACCGACAGATGAGGTTATGTTTGACGAATCGAGCCACAATGTTCTTGGTAACAGAAGCAAATGCGGCTGCCTCGACCCACTTCGTGAAGTAATCAATGACAACCAGGATAAAGCGATTCCCATTAGAAGTTTTAGGTCTAATTTATCCAATCATATTGATGCCCCACATTGCGAATGGCCAGGGAGAAGTCAAGACGTTCAAGGGAACCATAGGCATGTGTACTTTATCAACATAGATCTGGCATTTGTGACAAGTTAGTGAATGCTGATAACAGTCTGCTTCCATAATGGACTAGTAGTATCCTGCCTGTAGGATCTTTTTAGCCATCGTGTGTCCACTAGAATGGGTGCCAAAGGTACCTTCGTGCAAGTCAGCCATAATATTTTCTACTTCACTCTTGTCTACACACCGAAGCAAGGTAGAGTCATGGTTGCGCTTGTAGAGGATCATGTCACTGAGGAAGAACTTGGCAGAGAACCTTCTTAGGAAATTCTTATCATTGACTGAAGCTCCCTCAGGATACTCTTGGGCCTCGAGATATCTTTTGAATCCATGGAACCAAGGTTTGTCCACTACTCCTTCAGTACCAATCTCGTGACAATATGATGGTTCATCGATTCTCTCAATAGTGATCTGAGGAGCTTCATTATCCAACTTGACCTTGAACATGGATGACATCGTTGCTAGCATGTTCGCTAGTTGATTTTCCTCTTGTGGAAAATGCTCAAAGGTAATTTCTTCAAAATTTGGAATCAATGTCAACACACGGTTTTTGTAAGGGATAAGATTAGGATGCTTCGTGTCCCATTCTTATTTTATTTGACTGATTACTAAGGCCGAGTCTCCAAATACACGGAAGAATTTGATCCTCAAGTTGATAGCAGCTTTGAGACCCATGATGCATGCTTCATATTCAACTATGTTGTTGGTACAATTGAAACATAGCCTGGCAGTAAAAGGAGTATGACAACCTTCGGGAGATATGATCACAACACCGATGCCATTTCCAAGGGCGTTGGAAGTCCATCAAAAACCATAGTCCATCAGGATCCTTTTTCAAGTCCTTCATCAGATCCAGGTTCTTCACAATCAGTTACTGACATGTTGTTCTCGTCTGGGAACTCAAAATTCATGGATTGGTAGTCATCCACAGCCTGATGAGCCAAATGATCAGCTAATACACTTCCCTTAATTTCTTTCTGGGTTTTATACTGAATGTAGTATTCGATCAGGATCATTTGCCATTTAGCTATTCTTTCAGAGAGAGCGGGCTTCTCAAGTATGTACTTGATAGGGTCAATTTTAGATATCAACAAGGTAGTGTGATTCAACATATATTGTCTTAGTCGGCGAGCAGCCCATGCCAAAGCGCATCAAGTTTTCTCGAGCAATGAGTATCTTATTTCACAGTCGGTAAACTTTTTGCCAAGGTAGTATATTGCATGCTCTTTTCGACCAGACTTGTCATGCTGCCCCAACACACACCCCACTGAGTTCTCTAATACTATTAAGTACATGATCAGAGGTCTTCCTTCAACTAGAAGCATCAATATTGGAGGCTCTTGAAGGTATTCTTTGATTTTGTCAAAGGCATTTTGGCAATCGTCATTCCACTTTATCGCTTGATCATTCTTTAGTAATTTGAAGATTGGCTCACAAGTAGCGGTTAGGTGGGAAATGAATCTGGCAATGCAGTTCAATCGTCCCAAGAATCCCTTAACTTCCTTCTTAGTGCGTGGAGTTGGCATTTCTTGTATAGCGTTAACCTTTTTAGGGTCCACTTCCATGCCTTTACCACTGACAACGAAACCTAAGAGTTTACCGGATCTTACTCCAAAGGTTCCCTTATTCGGGTTCAACCTTAGTTTGTACTCTTTCAGCCTTTCAAATAGCTTCTACAGGTGATCGAGGTGCTCCTCTTCCGTCTTAGACCTGGCTATCATATCAGCAACATATACCTATATCTCATGATGGATCATATCATGAAACAGAGCTACCATAGCGCGCTGATAGGTTTCCCCGACATTCTTTAGCCCAAATGGCATAACTTTGTAACAGAATGTGCCCCACTGTGTGACGAAGGTCGTTTTCTCCATATCTTCAGGTGCCATTTTGATCTGATTATACCCGGCGAAACCATCCATGAAGGAGAATACCTTATGTTATGCAGTGTTGTCTGAAGAAGTGAAAAACACAAGAAGGGGGGTTGAATTGTAAAAACTAAAGTCAAATGCTTAGACAACACTGTATTTTATCCTGGTTCATTTGATCTCAAACTACTCCAGTCCACCCGTCAAGGTGATTTCGCCTCTCTCCAACGAGGTCTTAATCCACTATATTCAAAGGATTATAACAACTACTTTAACAATTGTTAAAGCCTTCTTGAGTATAACCACTGACTGGTTTATCTCAAGGAAATCTCTTACAGATAATTGAACACTAATGTGTTTAATGTTTTCTAGTAAAACAGTATATCACAACTGTGATAATACACAATTTAAGCTTGGAATAAAAACTGAATTGCTAATGTGTTTGAGTAAGCGTGGTTTGAAGGCTTAGAAAAAATGTATGAGTGCATGCGTATGATAGGCGTGGTCTTTTCTCACATAGACTTGTTTAAATAGACAAGGTAGAGATACGTTGTCCATAAAGCCATTTTAATGCTGATAATGCACTTTCCTTTTTGAGAAGATCTTGTCTGAATAAAGTCGTTGGTAATTAATTCTGTCTTGAATACTTAATAATGCTTCAGAGTCTTCTTTACTTATGGTAGCGCTTCAGAGTGTTCTTTGCTTTAGCTTGTGATAGCGCTTCAGAGTGCTGATGACTTGGTAAAGATCTTTGATCAGAGTCAGAGTGTATATGTTTATGCGCAGATTCTGGTCATCAAGCTTCAACGTATGATCTGGTAGCTTCAGTGTGTAGCACATGTTACTGGTCTTCTGATGCTTCTGATGTATTACTGATCTTCTGATGCTTCTGATGATGCTGATGCTGATTCCATCAGAACTTCTGTATATACAGAACATAATTTAAGAAGCATATTTGTCTTATATATAAATCTTACAATTTATTTATTCTTTGTATTTTGTTATCATCAAAACTCTAATTAAGGGTTGTAGAATCAAACTATGTTCTAACAATCTCCCCCTTTTTGATGATGACAAAAACCAGATTTTTTCAATTAAAAACAAAGAATAAAATGTATAGAATTAAGAAGAGAAAACTCCCCCTGAGTTGATTACTTCCCTTTAATTCCATGAGTCTTTGAGCATCAGAACTTTACTGTATCTTTCATCAGAATTTTGTACCTATAAGCTTTTCAGAAGAGACAAAATTTAAATAGATCAGAATGTTTGAGACTTATGTCTCAGTAATCCGTTATTGAAAAAATATCATTCTTTCTCCCCCTTTTTGTCAGTTATCAAAAAGAACAAATAATCAGAGCCAAAGTGCATTTATATTCAAAAACCAGAAGCAATGATAAGTTCAAAACAATGTAAAAATATTATAGATAAACAAGTTATAAAAAACAAGGAAATTCTAAGAGGGAGGAGGAAGACGTGTGAACAGGGCCTCCAACATGCTCTTGATCTGGGTGTTGGTTTCCTGTTGCTGGGTTTACATGCTCGCGATTGCATCAATTTTGTTGTCCTGCTTATCCATTCTTTCCTTCATCAACATGTCAGATCTTTTCAAGTCTTCTAGAGTCTGCCTGTCAAGGGAGGAAGCTTGAGGATCTTCAGAAACAGGATGCTTCTCAGAGCTTTCTACAATATCTTCTTCTTGACCCAGTGCTTCAGCAGGAACCATCTGTTCTTGAGTATCAGTCAGAACTTTGGATGCTGGACGATGTTCAGACCAGGGAGCATTGTCCAGAGGGAGAACTTCTTCCTTAAGAAGCTTGCTAAGAACTGGACCTTCAATTTCTTTCAGCAGATTGCTGAAGTTATGTTGAGCTTGTCCGTAGCTCTGTTCTTGCAACTTAAAAGTTTCAGAGCATACCCATCTTCTGAACTTTGTCCAAAGGTAGTATGATGCAGCAAGATCAACCAGCTCAAGACTAGCTTGTTTCAGAGAAGTGATCCACTTTTGTACTTCTGTTTCAAATGTCAATAAGCTGGTACCAACATCTGGATGTTTTGGTTTTGGGATAGCTGTTTTGTGGTTTATGGCAACAAGACGTTCAAAAACTGTTAAGTCAATGACAGTCTTGATGTTGTCTTCTGGATTGTTCTTTGGTGAGGGAGTGGGAGAGTCAGGAATTATGATTGGACTTGATGGGGAATTTGGTGGAGTTAATTCTGGTGAAGAGGGAAGTTGGGGAAAATTCACAATGGTGCCAAAGGGCATATGAATGGCCATAGGTTATGTGATTCCAGGAATGGGAATGGTATCAGAATGAACAGTTTGGTTATGAGGTTCTGGTTTAGGGGATTCAGAGGGTTGAGCCTCAGAAGTTTGAACTTCTGGTTGAAATGGTTCAGGTTATGGAGAAGGTGGATTAATTTCTGGTTGAGGAGATGAAGGTAGTGGGATTTCTGGTTCTGGAGAGAGGGGAATTTCTGGTTTTGGTGAGATGGAAATTTCTGGTTGTGGTTCTGTGGTGGTTTTAGGATTTGGATTTTCTAGCATGGCAACAGAAGTTCTTGTTGGGTTGCTTCAGTATTTGGATTTTGAGGTTGGGAGAGAGATATTCTAAGTGTTAAGGATTCAGAGGGGTCAAAATCAATGTCAAAGTCATCAAAAGTTTATGGTGTGGGGTTTTCAGATTGAATGGAAATTGGGATAGATGTTGATACAACAATTGAATCTAAAACAGGTACAGAAGTAGGATTACCTTTCTTTTTAGGAGTCTGCTGGGATGGTCCTTCTTCTAAAGCTTTCCTTTTCTTGGTTTTCTTCAGCACAACTTCTGGAGCCTTCTGCTGTAGATCCTGAATGTTCAGATTTGGTGTTGTACCATCCGCCTTGCAAGCATCCAGATATCTGACTATTATATATGGTTTAGAATCAATTTCTGAGAACAGAGGGAAGTTATCTAGAGGGACTCTTCTGCTGGAGATTGCTGCAAAAGGAGTGACGTTGGGTTCCTTCTTGATGTTCTCAATCAACTTCATTTTCTTCAGATTCTTTGCATTCAGCTGTTTGCCAACAGTAGCTTCCAAAGAGCTGATTTCCTGAGCCTCTGTAAGATGATCAATCAACTTATTCTCTGTTAGAATATCTGATATAAGTCTTCCTAGGGGTATCCAATCCCTTTTTGTGCACTCCTCTTCTCTGGTTTCTTTAACACTTGTCCTCAGATGGTTAAACAGCAGATGGGCCATATTTACCTTAACCTTCTGGGAGATGAAATAGATCAGAAATTGCTGATCAATATTGATGTAGTCAGGAGAGCTGGTAGGCTTCTTGTGGTTTATGCATCCCAGAATGATCTTGGCCCATATTCTGTGATGGTCTTTTAAATACCTTATCTTGCTGGAGGGAAGCCCCAGAGTGAATATTTCTCTAGCAATTAGGGCAACATCAGCGCATATTTTAGCCATGTCTATGCAACAAACACCACCACCACTGTAGCCTATTAGTCTTGCAATGAGGTCCTCAGTAATAACAATCTTCTTCCCCATAATGTATGAAGTAACTTTATGGTTGGAAGATGAAGCATGAATCCAAAATTCCTTTACCAAAATTGGGAATGTTGGACCCACCAATCTTTCAAAGTATTTTTCCCAGCCTTGAGCCTTAACTTCTTCAGAGAGATTAAACCCATTCTCTTGAAGACTGTTGAAATCCACGATCAATTCTGACAGAACTTCAAGATTTTTGATTGGTGTGAGAAGCGTTCATTAGGGTTCTTCATATTGTTCAGTGGAAGCTGTTTTCTGAGAACTTGAAGTAGGGATGCTTGAAGAAGCCATGTTCACACGAAGGTTTTGTGAAAAAGATTGAAAGGGTTTTGAGAAAGTATGTAAACTGAAATCAGTAAGTTTGAGAGAAAATGAAAGTGAAGGTAAAAGAGTGTAAATGGTGAGAAGAGTGTTTAAATAGATTTCTAAACAATTTTGAAAACATAAACGGCAAGAGAGAGAAATTAAATAATGATTATTAGCATTTAATGATAGCTGATTTTGGGGGATTTCAGAAAGATATTGGAACGGTTACCCATGACATGTGTCTCAATGCATCCAATCAGCGCTTTTTCCTTTTCAGAAACGTGAGCACGTGTTCAGCCTCAGAAAGTAGCTGATTACTGGATGACACTTATTTGCTTGAGTAAACTGCACATTTCTATCCTTGAAATGAAGCGCTCAGATTTTCATGGATAGATTCTAATACAATATGTACTTCTAAAGATCTGAAGAAATATTGATCAGTAGTTGACAGAAAAATAAACAAAGTTCTTAAGGTTAAGATATGGAATCAAAACAATTTTATTCTGGGCAGAGCTTCATGCTGAGATGTTTCAGAATGAAGTTGAATATGTCTTCAGAAAGAGGTTTTGTAAAAATATCAGCCCATTGATGGTCTGTGTTAATAAATTTAAAATTTAAAATCCCTTTCTGAATATAGTCCCTAATAAAATGATGTTTTATTTCTATATGCTTAGCCCTAGAATGCAAAATAGGATTTTTGCTAAGACAAATAGCAGAAGTATTGTCACAGAGGATAGGAATGTTACTCTCAAATATCTGGAAGTCCTCAAGTTGACTTTTCATCCAGAGCATTTGTGTGCTGCATCCAGCTGCTGCTATGTATTCAGCTTCAGCTGTTGATAGAGCAATTGTGGATTGTCTTTTGCTGGACCATGAGATCAAATTTTCTCCCAGAAACTGGCAGCTTCCAGAAGTGCTTTTATGTTCTACTTTGTCTCCAGCGAAATCAGCATCACAATATCCTATCAAACTGTAATCACTTGATTTTCTATAAAACAAACCCAGATTAGTAGTACCTTTCAGATACTTGAAAATTTGCTTAACAGCTGTTAAGTGAGATTCTCTAGGATCTGATTGGAATCTAGCACAAATGAAAACACTGAATAAAATGTCAGGCCTTGAAGCCGTCAGATAGAGAAGAGAACCAATCATACCTCTGTAGACCTTTTGTTCTACCTTTTTACTTACCTCTTCTCTTTCCATAATGCACGTGGGATGCATTGGAATCTTTGATGGCTTACATTCTGAGAGATCAAATTTCTTCAGAAGTTCTCTGACATATTTGCTCTGATGAATGTAAGTTCCTTCTGGGGTTTGATTAATCTGAATGCCCAGAAAGAATTTTAGTTCCCCCATTAGGCTCATCTCAAATTTTGCCTGCATACATTTAGCAAACTTTCTTCCCAGAGAGGGTTTAGTAGATCCAAATATGATGTCATCAACATAAATCTGACATACTAAAATGTCATTCTTAACTGTCTTACAGAACAAGGTTGTGTCCACTTTCCCTCTGGTGAATTCCTTTTCTAACAGGAAGTTACTTAGTCTTTCATACCAAGCTCTGGGAGCTTGTTTCAGACCATAGAGTGACTTCTTTAGTTTGAAAACATATTCTGGATTTTTGGAACTTTCAAAACCAGGGGGTTGGTGCACATATACCTCTTCTTCTATATAGCCATTTAAGAATGCACTCTTAACATCCATCTGATACAGAGTGATGCCTTTATTAACAGCAAATGAGATTAAGAGTCTGATAGATTCTAACCTAGCGACTGGAGAAAAGGTTTCTGTATAGTCTATCCCCTCTTGCTGACTATAACCTTATGCTACCAGTCGTGCTTTGTTTCTGATGACTTCACCTTGTTCATTCAGTTTGTTTCTGAACAACCATTTTGTTCCAATGATGTTGAATCCTTTTGGTTTGGGAACTAGATCCCATACGTCATTTCTTGTGAATTGATTTAGCTCCTCTTGCATTGCTAGAATCCAGTCATTGTCCAGAAGTGCTTCATCAATTGTTGTTGGTTCAATTAGAGAAACCAGTCCCATGAGGGATTCTTCAGAGTTTCTGAAGCTAGATCTTGTTCTAATTGGATCTTCTTTTCTTCCTAAGATTGTTTCTTCTGGGTGATTCATGCTGCTTCTGGATAGTCTTTTCTGGAGTTAATCAACAGAAGGTGCTGGATTGCTTGCAGTGCCTATTTCTGATGTTGAGGGAGTGTATCTGTTAAGAGCTTCTGATGATTTGTCTTCAGTACCTGTGAGTTCAACTTCCATACCTGCAAGGAATTCATTCTGCTTTGACTTTTGAGAGTCAAGCTTATCATCAAAACGAACACTGATTGACTCTTCCACAATCTGTGTTTCTGTATTGTATACTCTGTACTCTCTTGAGCGTTCATAGTATCCTAACATAATACACTTTTGTGCTTTAGATTCAAACTTGTTCAAATAATTTTTTGTATTCAGGATAAAACATGTACATCCAAATGGGTGAAAATAGGAAATGTTGGGCTTTCTGTTCTTCCACAATTCATATGGAGTCTTTTCCAGAATAGGTCTTATGGAGATTCTATTCTGAATGTAACACCATGTGTTTATTGCCTCTGCCCAGAAGATCTTAGCAACGTTAGTCTCGTTGATCATGGTTCTGGCCATTTCTTGCAATGTTCTGTTCTTTCGTTCTACAACTCCATTTTGCTGGGGAGTTCTAGGACAAGAGAAATCATGCAGAATGCCTTTGTCATTAAAGAATAACTCAAAACCTTTGTTTTCAAATTCTCCACCATGATCACTTCTGACTTTGACAATTCTAAGATCCTTTTCATTCTGAACTTGGTTGCAGAAGGTGACAAACAGAGTGTGACTCGTCCTTGTGTCTTAAGAACTTTACCCATGTCCATTTGCTATAGTCATCTACGATTACTAACCCATACTTCTTGCCACTGACTGAAGCAGTTTTAACTGGTCCAAATAAGTCAATATGCAGAAGTTCTAATGGCTTGGAGGTGGAAACAATGTTTTTAGATTTGAAAGCTGGTTTTGAAAACTTGCCTTTCTGACATGCTTCACACAGAGCATCTGAATTGAACTTCAGGTTAGGAAGTCCTCTGACCAGATTGAGTTTGTTAATATGAGATATTCTTCTCATACTAACATGTCCCAATCTTCTGTGCCAGATCCATTGCTCGTTGTTAACAAACAGAAGACACTTTACATTCTGACTTTTTAGTTCATAAAGTTTTATTTTATAAATGTTGTTTTTCCTCTTTCCATTAAATAGGATAGTCCCATCTTTCTGACTAACAACTTTGCATGAATTTTGATTGAAGATTATATCATAACTGTTATCACTTAATTGACTTATGGATAACAGATTATGAATTAATCCATCAACTAGTAAAACATTACTTATAGAGGGAAGATTTCTATTACCTACTGTTCCAGAGCCAATGATCTTTCCTCTCTGATTGCCTCCAAAACCTACGTGGCCTCCAGGCTTAAGTTCCAGGCTTTGGAACATATGCCTTCTTCCCGTCATGTGTTGTGAGCAGCCAGAGTCCAGGTACCATAATTGGTGTTTTTGCTTTGCTGCTAAAGATATCTACCACATGTATTATTTTATCCTTAGGTACCCACATTTTCTTGGGTCCTGATTTGTTAGTTTTACCAAAACTTTGATTTAATTTTGGTTTGACAGAGTAATCACTACTTGTATATTTTATGTCATGTGTGTGCCCATATATAAAGTGTGAATCAAGTGGAGTACGTTTTATAACTAAATCCATGGCATTCTTTGGTGTAGGTACCTTACCTTGATATCCTATCCCTTTTTTGCCATTTCTGCTAACTCCATAGATCATTGAAGCCATTTTGCTTCTGTCTATGTTTTTAGCTAGAAACTTCTGAAAGCTGTGATCATACTCCTTGATGATCTCATCAGCATTGCTGGGAGTTTAAGGGATTGTTTCCTTCTGAGAGTTTTGCAATTGATTTTATAATTTTGAAATTTTATCTTTTAACTCAGAATTCTCCAATTTGAGACTCTCAGTCTTATCAAAGTCAGAAGCAAGATTCCTTTTCAGGTTTCTGAATTTGACTCTGATCTGCTGATATCTTTCCAAAATTTCATTAAGGCTTTCAGCTAGTTCAACCTTAGTAAAGTTTATAGAAAGTCAGGGAATACCTCTTTTGTATCTGATTCAGATTCTGACTCAGAAGCTTCACTGTCTTCTGTTATGTTTGCCAGGAGAGCTATGTTTTCTCTTTCATCATCTGATTCTGAGTCAGCTTCAGATGTGTCAGAATCATCCCATGTAGCCATGAGACTTTTCTTCTTTTCCTTGCCAAACTTCTTTTTGGGCTTTTCCTTCTGAAGCTTTGGGCAATCACTTTTGTAGTGCCCTTGCTCGTTACATTCATAGCAGATGATATCTTTGTTGTTTGACTTTCTGTTTCCTGAAGAACCTTCAGATCTTCTGTGTCCAGAGGAGGATTCTGACCTTCTGTATCTGGAGAAAGATTCATTCTAATTTTCTGATCTTTTGGGATACCTGAACTTCCCTTGCCTCTGCTTCCACAATTGGTTCACCCTTCTGGAGAGGAGAGATAGTTCATCTTCTTCTGATGAGGACCCATCAGAGGTTTCTTCCACAGCCTGAAAAACTTTGGAGTCAGATTTTCTGTTAGATTTTAAAGCTAATGGCTTACCTTGCTTTTGAGTTTCATCTGCTTCTAGATCTATCTCGTGACTTCTGAGGGAGCTGACAAGTTCCTCCAGAGAGATTTTGTTGAGATCCTTGGCTAGCTTAAGTGCTGTGACCATTGGCCTCCATTGTTTTGGCAAGCTTTTGATGATCTTCTTAACGTGATCAGCAGTAGAATACCCTTTGTCAAGAACTTTTAAACCAGCAACAAGAATATGAAATCTTGAAAACATAGTTTCTATTGATTCACTCTCTTCCATCTTGAATGCCTCATACTTCTGAATGAGTGAAAGAGCTTTGGTTTCTTTGAATTCAATGTTGCCTTCATGCGTCATTCTCAGAGAGTCAAACATATTCTTTGCATTGTCTCTGTTTGATATCTTTTCATATTCTGAATAAGAGATGGCGCTGAGAAGAATTGTTCTGGCCTTGTGATGATTTCTGAACTCACGCTTTTGCTGATCAGACATTGTTTTCCTGTCAATCTTCTGACCACTTCCATCCACTGGGTGCGTGTGTCCATCAGTCACCATGTCCCATAGATCAGCATCATGGGCCAGAAAGAAACTCTCAATTATGTCTTTCCAGTAGTCAAATTTCTCTCCATCAAAGACTGGAGGTTTGCCACTGAATTTGTCTCTTTCTTCATTGTTGTCATTGCTGATGTTTTGATTTGGTCCTACCATTGTTTTTTTCTGACGCTGGATCTTGTACTGACACGGTTAAGTGTTATAATCTCAGAACCAGGCGCTCTGATGCCAATTGAAGAAGTGAAAAACACAAGAAGGGGGGTTGAATTGTAAAAGCTTAAGTCAAATGCTTAGACAACACTGCATTTTTATCCTGGTTTGTTTGATCTTAAACTACTCCAGTCCACCCGTCAAGGTGATTTCGCCTCTCTCCAACGAGGTCTTAATCCACTATATTCAAAGGATTACAATAACTACTTTAACAACTGTTAAAGCCTTCTTGAGTATAACCACAAACCGGTTTATCTCAAGGAAATCTCTTACAGATAATTGAACACTTATGTGTTTAATGTTTTCTAGTAAAATAATATATCACAACTGTGATAATACACAATTTAAGCTTGGAATAAAAACTGAATTGCTAATGCGTTTGAGTAAGCGTGGTTTGAAGGCTTAGCAAAAATGTATGAGTGCATGCGTATGATAGGCGTGGTCTTTTCTCACACAGACTTGTTTAAATAGACAAGGTAGAGATAGGTTGTCCATAAAGCCATTTTAATGCTGATAACACACTTTCCTTTTTGAGAAGATCCTGTCTGAATAAAGTCGTTGGTAATTAATTCTGTCTTGAATACTTAATAATGCTTCAGAGTCTTCTTTGCTTATGGTAGCGCTTCAGAGTGTTCTTTGCTTTAGCTTGTGAAAGCGCTTCAGAGTGCTGATGACTTGGTAAAGAACTTTGATTAGAGTCATAGTGTATATGTTTATGCGTAGATTCTGGTCATCAAGCTTCAGCGTATGATCTGGTAGCTTCAGCGTGTAGCACATGTTACTGATCTTCTGATGCTTCTGATGTATTACTGATCTTCTGATGCTTCTGATGATGCTGATGTTGATTCCATCAGAACTTCTGTATATACAGAACATAATTTAAGAAGCATATTTGTCTTATATATAAATCTTACAATTTATTTATACTTTGTATTTTGTTATCATCAAAACTCTAATTAAGGGTTGTAGAATCAAACTATGTTCTAACATTGTCAACCAGAACATCAATATGGGATAGCGGAAATTCATCTTTGGGACTTGCCCTGTTCAGGTCTCTAATCCACACACATATGTACCTTATCGTCCTTCTTAGGTACCGGAATAACGTTGGAAACCCATTATGGATAAGAGGCGACAGGTAAGAAACTGACATTGAACTGTTTCATGACTTCAGCCTTGATCTTTTCTGACATCTCTGGCCGTATGCGACGAACCTTTTGTTTCATTGGAGGGTAATCCTAATCCTCTTTTATTGGTAGGCGATGAACCACAATATCAGTGTCAAGTCTCGACATGTCTTCATATGACCAGGAAAAATTCTCAACATAGTCATGTAGCATTTGTATTAACCGTTCTTTGACACTATGCTCTAGGTCGACCCCTATCTTGACTTATTTCTTGTCCTCTTCAGTACCCAAGTTAACTGTCTCAACTGACTCTTCATGAGGCTGTATTTCCCTTTCTTCATGATGTAACAGTCTGGCGAGTTCTCCTGGTACTTCATAATCTTCCTCACCTTCGTCCTCGGCTTGGTAGATCGGATTTTAAAAGTCGTAACTGGTAATAGAAGAACTGTTATCAATGGGATCCAGAGTGGATATGGATATGCAGTTTGATATATGGGTGTGTGTAAGAGCATAATTGTATATTTTTTGATAAAGTAAAATGTAGAAAAAGAAAAAAACAGAGATCGTAAGAATTTGTATGCAAAACGTCCAATGATTTATTAATGTCATATGAATATGAATCAATAACGCTCACAAATAAACCATTATGCCTCAGGTAAGACACAAGGATTTAAAGTTTCAATTGTTCAAGTATTATATATCCAAACAAAAACAAAAAGATAATTACTCTTGAATAAAAGTAATGGGAACAAAATATTTAGCCTCCCAATTAGTGAGTCCACCATTGATGGTTTGGAAGATCCAGTTGTCCATGTAACAATCGCTGTCAGCATCCTCTGTAGTAGAAAAAACATCAATAGCTTTGATTCCAGGTTCATACTTGGGAATTGGTGCACTTATGACGTTGGGGGTCTTGGGAGGATCAAAATCAATCCCCTTCTCCTCAATGAGATCTTGCACTTTGTTCTTCAGAGCCCAATAATCATTTGTATCATGTCCAGGATTTTCATATTGGTAGGCACATCGGGCATTTGGGTTGTAGAGAGGAGATGCAATATTGGGATTCTTTGGAGCTTCCTTCAGAGTCACCAAATTAGACTTCAGCGGATGTGGCAATACCTAGGATAAGGTCATGTTGATCTGGGTGAATTGTCTTCTGGACGCATCCAGCCTGCGCTGATTGTTTTGTTGTTGGTTTGAGGCAGGACTGGAAATCATAACAGCCCCTACCGTCGGATGATGTTCAGTTTTGTTTTGATTTCTTTGGCCGTAAGCAACACTGACCTCCTTCTTTCTAGTGAAAGGTTTCTTTGTTGTGCTGGAGGATGCATATCTCTGTATTTTACCACTTTTGATGTCAGCTTCTACCCGTTCATCAATCAAGGTCAAATCAGTAAACCTAGCAGACGAGCTTCCAATCATATGGTTAAAGAATGGACCAGATAACATGCCCAAGAACATGTCCACCATATCTCTATCAGACAACAAAGGATGGACTCTTCCCGCAAGGTCTCTCCATTTTTGGGCATAATCTTTAAAACCCTCACAGGAACCCATAGACATACTTTACAATTGTGTACGAGTTGGGGCAAGGTCGGTGTTATATTGGTACTGCTTGTAGAGTGCAACAACCAAATCTTCCCAATTATGAATATTGGTTCTTTCTAGTTAATAGAACTGTTCTAGCTGAGTCCCTGACAAATATCCTGGAAGAAGTGTACCCACAGATTCCTATCAGTAGTGTGGGGTTGAATCTTCCTGACACATGACCTTAAGTGCAGCTTAGGATAGGAGACACCATCGTACATAGAAAATGTAGGGACCTTTAATTTCTTCCAGATGACCACCCCTGTGATCAATCCTAACTCTTCAAAATCTAGTATGGGTATCCTCTGGATATCCATAGTATTGAGTCGATCCTCCAACTGTTTGTATTTATCATCAACAGGAGGATACTTCTCCTCAGAGTAGTCATCTTCATCTTCCTCAGACCCTGGATTATTGTTTTCTTCCGTTGGCTTCTCTTTTTGATTATCCCCCTCATTTGATAGGGTTGTGAAATCTAGAGCTCACTTGGATGGTCCTCTGAACCTTCTACCCAAATTCAAGACACCGACTGGTTTCTTTGGCTTCTTGGTCTTCTCTTTGACGACCAGAGCTTTCAGGTCTTCTTTCCCCTTAGCCAAAGCCAGGAACATTTGCTGAAACTGAGCGTTTTGAGCTTGGATATCCTTCACTGTTTGTTCAAGAGCCATTTCTTTTGATGAAATAAACAACGAAAAGATAAGAAACCTGTCTTGAAATACCTTCTTATGTAATGAAATGCATGATAATGTTTATGCAATGTTTTCAAGGACTTTTGAGATCTTAAATTTTCTTAGTAAAAGAGAAGAGAAAATATTAATTTCATTCATAAATTTAAATGATTACAATGATGCTTCTTGGGCTTACAATGGAAGAAACAAAGATAAATAAAACTCCTAAATCAAACAGGGCTCAGGCTTCACATGAGCGCACCCGCTTTGGTGCGATGCATGCATTCAAACTTTGTTCTTCATGTAGTTGTCTTATAAGCTATAAAACCTTTTTCTCACTTGCATAGAACCGGGCTTCAAAGGTATCTCGTTCCTCTTTGATTTGAATCCAAGATCTTTGCAATTCCTCGAGAGTAGTCGGCATGTCAGGATGAAGAATGGTATGAGGTACATCTGTATCTGCAATGGGTTGGCAGGGTAAGGCATCATGATATTTTGAGCGCGAGCTCGCACCCACTTAAGGTAAGGCTCCAAAGGGATGGAGTTCTTATTCCCTAGTGTCTTGCTATCCATTGTGTTCACCATGCCTCAAGATCGGATGAACCTCTGACGGTACCCTTGAACATCATCCTCGTAGTTTAACACAATGCCTTAAACCAATACATCATGAGGACTATCCCTCCTAGCATACCCAAACTATCGCAATTCCAAACAAGGTTTATAAGTGATTCCTCCCCTAATTCCTAGGAGAGGGACATTAGGGAATTCCCCATAGCGATCAATGATGGTAACGTCTTCCATGAATCAAGGACACCAGTTAATATCCAAATGTGTGAGAGACATAAACCTATAGGACCATCTTAAGCCTTGTTTGTTCTTCAACATAGATCGGGGTAGGTGTGAAATAAACCACCTAGCCAAGAGAGGAGTGCAACACATAAGGGTTCCTCTTCTATTTACAGTGCGAGTGTGAAAAGAGTGAAGAATGCCTCCAAGTAAAGTAGGCACCGGGTTACGAGACATGAAAACCTTGACCGTATTTACGTCTATGAGTTAGTCCGGGGTTAGGGAACAGTACCATCCCATAGATGAGAAGGGCCAATACTTATTCAAATGCTTATAAATCCAAAGTATCCTAGAAATAATGAGCTTTCTCAAACTAGAACTTATCTAGAAAACATTTGATACCGCTTCTTGTTTCCCAATTTGCCACGACGTCAGACCATTGTAAATATAGGGCTTGAGCAATATCCTCTGGCTTTGGGTCTCTTTCCATACCGTTGAAGGGTAATTGATTGAGAATAGGAACGCCCTATAACTGAGAAAACTCTTACATGGTAGGCACCAACTAGTACTTGGGAAATGTAAAGCACTGTTGTAACGGGTCAAAGAACTGGAAGAGAACTTTCACCATGTCTTCATCAGCGCTTGGGGTGACCAAATTTAGGAGTCGACCATGTCTTTTAGTGAACGGGAAATTCTCAAGAATTCTTGATGCCAATTCCTTAAGTTAAGGAGGTACCTTTACAAGGTTGACTTGGATAGTATTTATGGGAATGAGAGCCATGTCCTACAAAACAGACACAAAGATAAGTCCTAAAAGTCCTTGAAACGGTTAGAGTGATATGCCATGTTATGATGTTATGTAAAAACACATATATACAATCACACAAATAGATCCTTAGGTTTAGGCTTGCATGGATTCCATGGGTAAGTACCCTCTTGAAGTAAAGTTGGTTCAACCTATCCTATCAATAGTAACCGGGTTTTAAGGAATCTCAATATCACTGATCTTTCTTTACCGAGAATTGTTTCAGAAGAAAGATGCATAGCTCATTTTTGAAATACCTTGTATTTTTGTGTGTTTTGAAAAAGTAGTTTGGAAATGCCTCAGTATTGCGATTCACTTCATGATAACTCTTGTATCAGTCCTCAAGAGTGTTGATAAAGCATTTTTTAAAAGTGTTTTTGAAATGTTTTTGTGTAGGTGTAAAAGTTTGTTCTTGAGAAAGCATCTAACAGCTATCTACTTTTACTCGAAAGGGTCGTTCTTTTCCTCTTTTCCTTTAGACAGTGCTATCCTACTATTAGTGAGTAGGTAGCCCTATAGTTGGATGTTTGAGGGACATTCGAAGGGACGTACATTCATAAAGGAAACATATAGAGACGCTTTAGCAATTATGTTTAAGGGACTAGATCATTTACCGAAAGGCAACACTGTAGGGTCATTGAGGGACTATGATCTTTTGATTTAAGGGTCTTTGCTAAAGCGTCTCCAATTTCGAGGGACATGATTGTTTTATTTTCTGAAGGCAACCAAAGTGGGCGTACCCTAAAGGTGTATATGTACAAGTGTGTTATGTTCAGTTATTTTAGTCTTAGATGTTAGGTTTGCTAACGTTTGATTTTTATCTTTGTCATACAATCCTATTAGTCATACATCTAAGCAGTTAATATGTGCAGAAATTTAAAGTGCGGGAATTTAAATCTACGCTATTATAATGCTTTGGGGAGGGGGATACTTACATGTCCCAACTTTGGGGGGAAAATAAAGGAAAGCAGTAAAGAGCCCCTAGTTAATTCTATTACATACCCATGAGCAATTACAATAATATGGAAGAAATAAAATGTAATAATGCGCGGGAAATGGAAAAGAACGTCTAAAAATCCTAAGGAAAAGGAAATCTTTTGTTTATTTTTTATTTATCCGAAAAAAAACTAAATTGGATTAACCTAAAATTTGTTTATAAAGAATAAAATTTAATTGAGAAAAATAGTCTAAGTTTTTTTTTTGTTTTTTTTTTGTTATGAGAAAATAAATTAAAACCTAAGTTCTAACTTATTTTAATTTTAAAAAAAAATGTTAAAATTAATTAATTTCAGAATTTAATTAAAAAACTAATCCTAAATTTCTGTGATTTTTTATTTGATTTTTGATTTAAAGAAAATGAGTAAAAAATGAAAATAAATACAAGAAGAAGAGTCTTTCGATCAAAGAAAAAAATGATGGCCTTCGATCTAGTGAAGGATGGCCTTTTATCCTGTGAAGGATGGCCTTCGATCCTATAAAGATATGCGACCTTCAATCTAGTGAAGGATATTGTTGGAGGTGTCTGATGATTTGCCTATGGAGGAAGGCACTGAAATCTAAAAGAAAAAGTGTTAACAAAAAACAAAAGCATGACCTGGGTGTGGAGCCCAAGTCTTTTCCTTAATTCGACCTCCCTTTAATTCGAATGCTTTGAGTTTGAATTTGGGTTTTCTTTCCCTAAAGGCTCATTGTTTTTTGAGATTCGATAAAGAGTACAGATCGTTCCCTCTATCATTGTATGTTCCATGTGAATGTTGTGCTATATAATACCCTTAGCATGAATCAAACACTGGAAAACATTAATACATCATGAAAATCTGAATATGAATTTGAAAGTTTACCAAGGATGAGATGCTTCGATTTGTGTGGATTGGGGCGGAGTAGACCCTTGGGAGTCTCAAGTGCATAAATATAGTATTTTTTGGACTAAGGGTGCCTGCAAAACTGGTTAGAATTTTGATATGCTTTCTGAAGCAATGTGGGTGTTCTTTTTGATAGGCAATTTGTGCGTGTATAAGGCAGTATCTAGGCGTATGAAGTAGTGTATGTGTGTAGTTTCTGGGTGTATGTATGTAGTCTTTGTCCTTTGGCTTGTGTATGTGTCTTGTATTTACAGGAGATGGAGGGTGCATGGAAATGGCAAGGGCTAGCCATTAACCAGGCTTTGAAGGAAAAATCAGACACATTAAAAGACTTCCATTTTTGAAATATTCATGCCTCTTTGAGATTTGAGATGAACCTGGACATACTTCATTCTTTCGAATACCTTCAAGACATTCCCTTCGATTGTCCTTGAGTTGCCTCCTTCGAACGACTCTGGTTTCATTCTTATAGCTCCTTCGATTGAGCCCATCTACATTAATTCCAATTGCTTAGATATCTTCGTCAGAGCATTGTTCTTTTCGATGACTCTAAATTCCAATTCGAATTTGTTTAGAGTTTCCCTTATTAGGGCTTCTTCGAAAGCCCCTCAGATCTTTGCTCTTCAATTGGCTCTGAATTGCTCCTCATGGCTCAGAGTTACCTTGTCCTTTGATTGGCTCTAACACTACCCAACTATCCTAATCGAAAGACTTCATTCTGGCCAGTCGGAGCTTCCTTTGGCATGAATGTGCTTGTGCATGAGGCTTAGGCCTGGCAGTATGCAAGAATTTATCCAGCAAACAAAAATTATTTCCAACCATTGTATGTCTTTCGAATGGACCAAATGCATGTCCTTCGAAGGCATCATTTGTGTGTCCTTCGAATAGGCCTTACTAGGTGTCAAAAGGTGGAGAATTGTGTTAAGGATTTTAGATGTGGAATCAAAATTGTTTCAAAGGGAACCATTGCCCAGTCGAAGCTGACACAAACGAATCCAATGCCGTGTGGAAGCTTTTATGAGGGAGGCCAAAGCAAGCATAAAAGGGGCCATTCCCTAGTGAATCGAATTAGGCATGAAGGAGGTATTTTCCTTGTGGGTCGAAGGAAGCTTTTTCGCTAGTGTATTGAAGGAAAATCTAAAGAAGTCTTGGCCTTGTGTAATGAAGGCACGCACAAGGAAAGTCATTTCCTTGTCAATCGAATCAGGCATGAAATATCCCATGCTCAATTGAAGTCTTGTGAACCAAGCTTGTGTCGAAGGATTTTGGACATCCGATCGAAGCTCCTTGTCTAGATGCCAATCAAAGGACAACCTGCTCAAATGCCAATCAAAGACACCTTTTCCCAAGGCCAATCGAATATACCTTGTTTATCTTCTAAATTCTTATTTTCTTTAAGAAGTGTTTAAAATCACTCATGTAAGAGAAAATCTTGGACAACATGAGAGGGCAAATTTTGGGGTACAACAGTATGGTACTCCAGAAAGAATCATCACAGATAATGGTACCAATCTCAATAATACTATGATCACTGAGATCTGCACACAACTCAAGATTCAACATCATAATTCTTCTCCTTATCGATCGAAGTTGAATGGCGCTGTGGAGACCGCCAATAAAAACATCAAGAAGATCATACAGAAGATGACAGTGACATATAATGACTGACATGAGATGTTACTATTCGTTCTTCACGGTTACCGTACCTTAGTGCACATGTCAATAGGGGAAACTCCTTTTTCTCTAGTATACGGTGTGGAAGCTGTCCTACCCATCGAAGTCCAGATCCCTTCCTTAAGAATCATAAAGGACGTGGGTTTGAATGTAGAGGATTGGATTCAAACTCGACTTGACTAATTGAGACTGATTGATGAGGAAAGGCCCGCGGCTGTTTGTCATTGTCAGATGTACTAGAAACGTATGATGAAAGCTTTTAACAAAAAGGTCAGATGTCAAGAATATCAAGTTGGAGACCTAGTAATCAAGCGCATTATCCTGCCACAAAGTGATCCCAGGGGAAAATGGACTCCCACATACGAAGGACCATTTGTGATCAAGAACATATTTTCTGGTGGAGCCATGATATTAACCAGTATGGACGGTGATGAACTTCCACATCCTGTAAACACAAATATATTTAAAAGATAATACGTATAAATATAGACCCACTAGGTTTACCGGCCTAGGAAAACACAAGGGCATCCCGGCGAACCAAAAGGGTTCAGGAAAAAAGTTAGGGATACATATATGAAAAATCTGTACACTCGGAAAGTCGAAAACCTGAAAAGGAGGCTTGGGAAAAAAAGGGTATCCCGGTGGACTGAAAACCCGAAAGGGCGGTCCACGCAAAAGTTAGGGATTATAAGTGTACAATAATGTCCCATTGGATTACCTCACAGACAGACTTCAGTATCAAGTGTCAAATTCAAATGGTACTAATCAATCCAGTCAGCTTCGGTCTAGCAGCAAAGTGATGAGACGCTCAAATATATAAAGGCAATAGCAGAATGAGAACCCAATGGGATCATTTGACATAGTTGTTTTTTCTTTGTATACTGCTTTTTATAGTTTTCATTCTTACGACGACATTCTCTTACTGGGATGTCTGTGTCCTTGTACAAAAACGCCTGTTATAGGCAGACTTCTTCAGATTAATACAAAAATTACCTCTTTGAAAGTGCATAAAATATTTGTTTTATTTTCCTGTTTTGTTTTGCAAAAAAAAACCTCCAATGTTTATTTTTATCATTTTCATTTGAATATAATCACTATTTACGAATACACGCATAAAAACAGAAAGATAGTTACTAATGGCTTTAAGAAATGGGACAATGTCTAAAAATCCATCTTCAAATCCTCGCAGATACATCCCACAATAGATACAGAGTCAGAGACATCCTCCTGCAAAGTCACTGCCATATCCTCAACATATAGCCTATTCATGTCAGAGGTTTCGACATCCTCTACAGAGCAAGAGTCTCCAATCATCTCCCCAACATCTTGAAGAATTCCACAACATGGTTCATAAACTTCTTGGGTTCCCCCAACAGGGCTTCATAAAAATCCCCAAGCTATTTATGGAGTTTTCTTTCCCCAGTAGAGTTTTATTTCTCTAGCCACGGAAATCCATCTCCTAGCAATTCAACTTCAACAAATACTGAAGAATCACATTCTTCATCCCCAATAGCAGTCGAGGATTTATATTCCATCAATTCAATGAAGCTACAAAGAACAACTGATCAGTTCATATATTGTATTCATACAATATTTTACAAACATCATAGCATATGCATACAAAATACATATAGCACAATCTCATTTATTTTGAGAACATCATGCATCATGACATTGAATACAACTAAAATCTTTACCTTTTTAGGAAAGATCAACAAACAAATATCATCATAAATTTTCAACAAGTTCCAGATTAATACCTAAAACAAGACAGGACAACTATCTGCGAACAACTGATTGTATATTAATACCTGAAACAAGACAGGACAACTATCTACATGAGAATATTGAAGATTAACTCCTGAAACAGGACGTGGAAACTATATTTCTTTCTCTAAGGTCAGAGATTAATTCCTGAAACAAGCTAGGGCAACTATCTCTACATCCAACAAAAACAAGTTCCATATTAATACCTGAAACAAGACAGGACAACCATATGTGAACAACTAATTGTAGATTAATACCTGTAACAAGACAGGACAACTATCTACATGAGCAGATTGAAGATTAACTCCTGAAACTGGACGGGGAAACTACATTTCTTTCTTTTTGGGATAGGTAAAGATCAATTCTCGAAACAGGACGGGGAGACTATCTTTATCACCAATGGTATTAACTCCCTAAACAGATTGGATTTACCAACAAATTGATTGTAGATCAATTCTCGAAACAAGACGGGGCGACATCTATTGTTTCAGTATAAATCGGCCAAAGATTTATTATGATACTTCTTCCAATTTCTACCAATAGTCACTATGGATGGCATCTTTAAGCCCATTCCCGACACAATCAACCACCACATCATCGAGTGCAAATTTCTGGGCACTCTAGTGTTTAATCATCTTCCACCTTCAAAGCATGAATGGCAGACTCACCAATCTAACTCTTCAGGTTTAAGAAGATTTAACAGGGGCAGCTATTGTACCCCAAAACTTGTCCTCCCATTTTTCATTCAAGATGTTATCCTATGGTTTCTCAAATACTCAAAATGGCTCAGAATTTGATCAGACAGATTCTCCTATTAAGTATCGAGTCCATGACTAGGGTCTGGTATTTCTCAAAGAAAATTGAGTTTCCAAGGTTTCAAGTGGTCTTCATGGTCCTTCATATATTCTCAAGGATGCTCGTGTCAATTTTCAAACCCCGCATTGCAATTTTTCTCAGTCGATGGTTCAGTTGACTGAAAATCAACTACATTGACCCAAAAGTCGACCTTTTCAAGATTAAATTCAAACGATTGTAATTTCTTCATTATTTGATAATTTTCAGTGGTTCTTTTGCGTATGACTCTCTTTAACTTCATCTCCAACTTCTATGTACAAGTAAAGAGTTGATTATGTGCAAAAGATCATCAAAAACTCGAATACTTTAGATGCCACTTTATGGATTTTGACCTAATCTCAAATAAGTGTTTCTTGAATTCCAAGAATTGTAATTTCCTCAATTTTCAAGATCTTGAGACGTTTATTTTTGCACATTGTCATAAGCGATGTCGTCAACAAGTTCTCTTCAAGAATCAAAGGAAAATTGTGTTTAGAAGACCTTAAAAGTTATTGGATCGTCATAGGTCATTTGCTTGATTTTGAATGCTCTTTCGATTCATGCCATAATTTTTTTCTCAGGACTATGATGTTGAGATCGTTCATGGAACAAGATGTTGAGTTCGGAGATTCATGTTGAGTTCGAACAAGATGTTGCTTATAATACAAGTCACCATGTTGGAAATTGAGTTTGGATATTGGGGAAATGATTTGAGGATTCATTTGAATAATGTTTTGGATTTCAATTCAAGTTAGCAAAGCATTATGCAAATATCACAAGTTTCGTCCGTATTTTCTATGGTTCATTCGCGTGAATTATTTTAAATTAAAGGTATCAAAGAACGAGTTCACTAAAATTTCCTCAAATTCGTTCAAGCTTTCAATATTTGAGCTTCATTGAAATGAAAACATGATAAAGTTATGCTTTGATTCATGGTTTCTCTAAGTTACAATTCTCATGAACCAAATCAAGTATTTCAAACAATTCCATTCAAGATCTTTTCAACTTCATTGCATTATCAAGAGAAATCCCAAACAATTCCCATGGGCTAATTTAAAGATTGGTCAAAAGAGGAAAATTTTGTCATTTATCAAATTCAAAGTTATCTCATTCAAAATTCATTCAAAATTATCATAGAAACAATTACATCTTTGCCATCATACCAAAAGTTACAAGAGGAATTACAAAGAAAGTACATGAAAATTCAAGTCCTAATTCTAAATCTTCAAAATTTCTTCATGCTACAATTTTCTTACAACTTCATGCTAAACTTCAAAATTCAAACCAGATTTGATCCAAGACTTATAGCAATTTGCTCATACATAACACTCCAAAATATCATGATGCTGCCCTGCACTAAAACCAGTCCATAAGCCAGCCAAAATTGCACCAAAATAGGTAAAAACAAACCTGCAAAATAATCCAAAACAGCTTGCAAATAAACAAAATTCTAAACAACTCCAAGCAGCCCAATATTGTCCAAACCTTGCTGCAAAACAACAGCCTCGTTGTTGTCCCTAAACCTGCTGCACATGTTTCCCAAAACATGCATACTAATGCCAAGAAAATCAGTCCAAAACCCTGCACCTTGCTGTCCAAATTTGTCCAATAAATTGTACTAAATTAACAAAAACAGAAACTATATCAAAAAGGAATTAAGACAGCTTACCAAAGTGTTCAAATTTGCCATTTGTTTCTCCCCATTTTCTCACTACCTCACCATATATAGACAAAAATCTAAAACATTTCGAAAGGGGGCTATTTTTATTAAAAAACACTGAAAAATCCACAGAAACAACACAAGTTCTTGCTTATCTTTCATTGTAACTCTACAAAAAAAACTTACTTATGTAAAACAAAATTGTTGTCATACAAACTTCACCCAATCTACTGTTCACCACGCTAGAGGTTCGATTCAAAGAAGAAGCAAAAAGAATAACAGTGAGTAAAGTATGGAAGAAAATCAAAGCACATACCTCAACGAATTCCGGAAAGACCATCTTCTTCGCATGTAACTTTTCCTGTAAATCTCTAAACTCACGTGTTGTGCTTTTCCTATAAAATCCACTACAACCATTGCCATTTGCGCTTTCCTGATGCTTTTCATTATGAAACTTATAAATTATTGGTTTGCTTGCCTAAACATTGCCTCTGCATTTCTGTTAATGTAAGAAAATCCAAGAAAGTTAATCTTTATATCTGTTAGTCGAAATACTGAAATGAAATAATGAAGTTTCATCATGATTTGATTGAGAGATGAACGAATTTTTACTAGGAAAACAAGGAAATCGAGAAAAAAACCAAAATTTAGGCCACTTCAGTTGTTGTTGTTTTTTTTATTGTTAAACCTCAAAACCACCGTTTGATTCTCCGATTCACCACCCCTAACCTATTTTCTTCTGCTACTCTCCAAACCCCAACTTTCACTGTCCTTCGATCACCCTTATCCACTTACCAAAATCATGTTCCATCCATCGACCCATTCTACCCTCCAAAAAACCTCCTCCGACCTCCTCGCCACCTCGGGCGACTATCGCCATCTCTGGGAAGTCTGGGAAAATTCCGCCGAGGCTATTTCCCTTTTCAACAACAGCAAAACCAATAAGTTTTGTGCCCTGATAACCTCCTTCAACTGGAATGAAATTGAGCTGAAGCGCATCGGGACTTCGAGTATTGGCATCGCTTGTACTATCTGGGACATTGAGAGAGGAAGATGGAATAGAGTTGTAGTAAAGGCAATTTGAGTTTTCGGAAGAGAGAGTGAATCGAGAGAGAGTGAATTGAAAGAGAGTTAGATAACAGAGGAAGTTTGAGTTTTCGGAAGAGAGACTGAATCGAGAGAGAGTGAATCGAAAGAGAGTGAGATAACAGAGGAAGTTTGAGTTTTCATAAGAGAGAGTGAATCGAGAAAGAGTGAATCAAAAGAGAGTGAATCGAAAGAGAGTGAGATAACATAGGAAGTTTGATTTTTCAGAAGAAAGAGTGAATTGAGAGAGAGTGAAGAGTTTCTCCTAAGCATTTTTGTTTTTTTGGGTAAAATTTATTTATTTTTAGTTAAGTAAAATTTTCACTTTAGACTTAATACCTAATTCTTTTTAGTTAACAATTTTCCAACATTTTGTTTAGCTAATAATTGATTTGTTTGGTTTTGTTTTTTCATAATGTTATCCAAATGCTAATTTTCTACGTGTCGTTATTCTGCCAAGAACACACTGAAAAACGGTTTTATTTCCCTTTTCTTTCGTATAGTTTACTATTTTCGCATTCTTTCGATTATTGTAATTTTTTACGGTTTGTAACAGTTAATTAGGCTTATACTTCATCCCTATTTGTAAATTAGTATTCCGCATCTCCAAAAGCTCTGTAATAGCGTAGAATTTTAATTTCTGGAATTTACTGTTTTCCTTTATATTGTATAGTAATTAGGCATGTATGGCAAGACATAAAATTAACCTTTAGATAACCTAATCAAAGACAAACTATCTTGAATCAAACACACTTTTTCACACGCGCACCTCTAGGGTAACCTTGCTCATTGCTTTCGGAAAAAAATACAGTAATGTCCCTCGAATATGGGACACTTTAGAAAAGACCCTTCGATAAAAAAGATCTTAGTCCCTCGATGTCCCTCGATGTTTTCTTTGGTAAAACGTTCTAATCCCTTATGAAAATTGCTAAAGCGTCTCACATGTTTCCTTCAATGACTGTACGATTGAACCGTGCCTGTCCCTTCACATCCAATGATGGGGCTTCTTCCCAAATCACTGGTAAGATAACAATATCTAAAAGTGGAGGAAAATAATAAAGACCTTTTGAGTAGGTAGGACACTTGTAGTTGCTTGCTCGCAAACTAAAACCATTTCCACACTTACAATTTCAAAACATCTTTCAAAAACAAACATCTATTTGAACTATTTTCAAAACCAACACTTTGTATACATTCTTATAGAGATGAAAATCATTACAAAGTTTGCCCAAACAAAGGTGTTTTCAAAATATTTTCAAACTTGCACCAAACACAAACACATTTCAAACAAAGCAATTTCAAAAGTGATCTAGCAAGCAACTAAGAGCCCATAGATAACTATGGATGAAAAGGGTGATAACACCTTCCCTTTTCATAACCTACCCCCCCCCCCCTCGAAATCAAGAAAACATCTAAAAGGTCTTTCCTATTCTTTTCACCCTTTCCTTTATTGGATAAAAGAAAAGTCGGTGGCGACTCTTGCTATCTGAAACAATTTGTATTAAATGCAAAACACCCAAGTCAGTGCTCCCACCATATCATAGGTGGCAACTCTTATTTTAAAACTAGTTACAACACCCTAGATCCACAAGAAGGGATTTATTTATTATTATCACAACATGTTCATCAAGTTGATTCCTAAATACCCTACGAGTGCCTATAACTTGATAATTTTGTGGACGAGGGATAAGATCCCAAAACGCCATTTCTTTCAAATTGATTCAATTCTTCTTACATTGGTATAAGCCAATGCTCATCATATAAGGAATCCTTAGCATTTTTAGGTTCAACTTTTGATACGTACGCGTGGTGATAACAAAAATTACTTATCTTAGAGCACGTTGTTACCTCTTTTATGATATCACAATTAATGTTCTCGATAGGATGATCCTTAGAGGTTCTCCACTCCAATGGAAGGCCATCATCATATTGTTGACTTTGGTAATCATCCTTATTTTATTGGTTGTCATCTTCCTCCTTCTCAATTTCCACCAACTTAGGTTGATCAAGTTCTTTATCAGTATCTTTGAGTATGTCTTTCGTAGATGCACCTACACCATGAAAAGAAATATCTTTCCTAATACTATTTGGGCAAGTCTTATCAAAAGTAACATGAACTGACTCTTCAATAATAAGTAATATTTTGTTATAAACTCTATATGCTTTACTAGATTGAGTGTATCCAAGAAAGATACCTTCATCGTCTTTAGCGTCAAATTTTCCAAGATTATCTTTTCCATTATTTAAAACAAAAAATTTACATCCAAAGACATAAAGATGCGATAAATTTGGTTTTCTACCTTTTAAAAATTCATAAGGAGTTTTGTCAAGTATAATACGAATAAGTATCCTATTCAAGACATAACAATTTGTGGTAATAACATCGGCCCAAAAATATTTTGGTAGACCATAATCATTGAAAATTGTTCTTGCCAACTCCGCTAAAACATGATTTTTATGTTCGAAAACAAAATTTTGTTGTGGAGTTCTAGGAGATGAAAAGTTATGTTCAATACCAAATTTATCACAATATTCTTCAAAGAGGTTTTATTCAAATTCACCTCCATGATCACTTCAAATGGAAACTATTTTTGAATTCAGTTTTTTTGAGATAACATGGAAAAACATGTGAAAGTCGAGAATGTTTCATATTTACTACGTAAGAAAATAGTCCGACAAAATCTTGAGTAATTGTATACAAAAACAAAATCATAGTAATTACCACCTATGCTTTTGGTCCGTGAAGGTCCAAGCAAATCCATGTGAAGAAGCTCAAGAGGTCTCAATGTTGAAATAACATTTTTAGATTTAAAAGAGACTCTTGTTTGCTTATCCTTTTCATATGCATCACATATGTGATCTTTTGAAAACTTTATCTTAGGTAGACAAATTTCTAAATTTTTTGAAACTATTTTATTAAGTAGATCAAAATTAACATGTGCCAAACGTCTATGCCATAGTCAAGAGTCTTCACTCATGGTAACAAGATATTGGGCATTATTCAAGGAAACTTCTCTTAAGCAAAGCATATAGATATTATTAACCCTCACACCGTTAAAAATACAATCCTTCTTTTCATTATGTTCAATTATGCAACAATCTTTGGCCAAATTTATCTTATACCCATTGTCACATAATTGACTAATACTAAGAAGACTATGTCTAAGGCCTTCAACTAACATAACATTTAAGATAGTAATAGTTGAGGGATTACATATACTATCTTTTCCGAGTATTTCACCTTTGTTGCAATCACCGTAGGACACAAAACCTTTCTTATTTTCCATAAAGTCAGAGAATTAGGATATGTCTCCTGTCATGTGTCTTGAATATCCATTATCAAGAATCAATTTTCCCGTCATAGCGTCAAGACACTTAACCCACAAAAAATAAAGCAAATGTGGTAGGTACCCAATTCTCATTGGGTCCTTGGGAGTGAGTAAAATAATTGTTGCTTTTGGGCAACCATTGGAAATCGTCTTTAGGAACTAGAAAACACCTAAATATGCATTTTTCAATAGTGTGGTCTTTCTTCCAACAATAGTGACAAAACTAATTATGATGATGTTTAGTTTTGCTATTTGCATCTCTCTTGATCAAATTATAGTTTTTTGTGGTTTTTCAACCTTTGGATGATTAATAGGAAAATTATCACGAGGTTGTGATGCCTTTTCCACTTGGGCTTCAAGAGTACTCACCTCTTGTTTCCAATTTTGAGAAGTTTCATTGGAAGCAATTTTCTTAGAAGCATATAATGTTTCTTTTTGTAGATTGTTAAAAACATTTTTTTACTCCATAAAAGATAACTTATCAACATTAGCATATTTAAAATGGTTTACATTATTTTTCTTACTTTGACATTGATTTTCCATGAAACAATAGTTTGCCTCTTCATCACTATCAGATGAGCTTTCATAACTTGAGACATCACTATCACTATCCCAAGCAACATAGGCTTTTCCAGAATTCCTAGAGTTGTTTCTTTGTCCTTTTCTCTTCTTATGGCAAAGAGATGGACACTCCAGTCTATAATGACTCAGCTTTCCGTATTTATAGCATATACCTTTTCACTTATCCTTTTTGTTGTCTTCTTCTTTAGAGGATGTGGATTGTCTTTTAAATTTCACAAGATTATTGTCAGAGTGTTTGGCACCATTCTTCCGAATTTATCGATTGTATCTCCTCACAAATAATCCAATTTGTTCATCATCTGAATCTTCTTCATCACTAGAATCCCTATCATTAGCGTGCTCATCCTTTAAGGACTTTAATTTTGAATCTTTAAGAGATTTAAACTTCAATACTCTCTCCTTATTGGTGTCTTTATCCTTTTTCTTCTTTTTCTCAAGCTAATTTTCATGTTGCAAAATTATTGGTTTCCTTGATTGTGGTGACCTTTGGTTTCCAATTCCTAGTAATACATCTCAAAACCTTGTTAGTAGAAATAACATTGGAAATAGGATTATCAAGCAAATTTAAACTATAAATAAGATGCAATAACCACTTTTGCATTTGAGCAATGGTTTCACCATGCTTCATGTGAAAGAGTTCAAACTCTTGATTAATGGTATTAATACTAGATTGTTTGGCCTCATTAATTCCCTCATAGGTAACTTGTAGAGAATCCCACATAGCTTTAGCAGATTGACAATGGGAAATGCGATAAAAAAACCAAGAGTGGATATGATAATATTTTTCGCTTTCCAATCGTGTGCCCTCTTCTTATTATCATCCTTATTCAATAATTTTTTTGGCTTAGGTATAACAACACCATCAACCTCACATGTCACCGGTGTTGGACCATTTTGAATGGCTTCCCAAACACCATTGTCATATGAGTTGACATGATTTTACATACAAGCTTTCTAATAACTATAGTTTTCTCACGTGAAAATTGGGGCTCTTTTATAATCTCGTTTAGGTTCGTGCGCCATTTTCTAATAAGTTTGGAAGCCAGAATGAACTGGGCTCTTGATGTCACTTATTAGACGATGAAAATTTCTTTTGAGTGGGGTGAACAAATACCCAATTAAAAATTCCATAAAAATTCTAGTTTTGAAAATTTATTTATCAAAGAGTGTGAGCAGAAGATTTTCAAAATCAGTTATTGGAAGTCGAATATGCAAATTATAACAAATTGAATATGGAATGAAAGTAATAAATGGAATTTATATGCTTTAATCAATTAACAACTTATTTAACATTTATAGCAATTTACTAGTAATGTTATTTCCAATGAAAACACTCAAAATACTAAACTGAATAATTTGTCGAACACTTAGTGTGCAGCAGAATTTTCAGAATTTTCCTTTGATTTAACCAAGCTACAAAATTTGTCAAACACTTGATATGCAGTCAAAGTTTCATAATTTTCCTTTGAGTTATGTTGAAATGAAAAAGAACTTATAATCAAAAGTGATTATAAGCAAATCAATAAACAATTAAAAGAACAGTATCGTAAAATTCCTACGCGACGATAGATTAGTCAATGCTCAGAGAAAATAGACACGAGGATTTTTCTTCACATTTCCCCATTTTCGTCCTTGCGTGTGGGTACGTCTGCACCTAATTCCAATGGAATTAGGATAATTCATACTATGCAAAAAGTTTATACAAGAGAAGTGTTCAAGAGAAACTCCAAAAACCCTAATGCTTATTGTTGATTCAACCTATTCTCTTCCAGATGAAGACCTTTTCAAATATCAACCTAATATTCTCGGCTGCACAAGAACCTAATTGGACGTTATCAAACCTCATCTAGACGCGCCCCTGTCATACCCTAATTTTCACCTAAGATCTCATCTTCATTTTCATTATTTTATATATACATCAAGGTTATGGAATATGGTAGGTTTTGAACGTTTCACCTTCGAGCATTGCCTGAGCAAAGATTATCAAGTGTTATGAGCATTTTATCTTATGAATGACTAACCACTAATCAAGCATGAAGTGTATGTTTTGTTTCTTTGATTTCATATGCAGGAAACATATTTGATTTAAGAGCATCAAGCGTCATGCCTCAATTAGGGTTTCGAGTCTCTCAGGACAGAAAAGAAGTTGATCGTTGATTTTAAAATACTGGTTCATCAAATGAACTTTCAAAGAATCGTGTGTTTATTTCCATGCTCTGTTCAACAAGTGACCTCGAGCTTCTCGGAAATTCTTCAAAAGAAAAGTCAAGGTTTCGTAACCATTAGTTCATGTGTGTTTCTCCTTGCATTGAAATACAAGAAAAGTCAAGCTATGCAAGTCAATTCAAAGCGCTTTGACAAAAAGTCATCTGCAAGTTTTTTCATGACTCGGAGTGAATTTCATTAAAAATGGGATGATTAAATTCAAGACTATTCTGGAAGAATTCCGAATACTTGGAATTTTCTTTATTTGAATTCAAGTGTTAATTAAATAGAAGTTACCAAGAGATCTCATTCAAGAATAATATTTCATCGCATTAGACTTTTATTCAAGATTATTTTGTGTGATTATTTTGGTGGATTTACGTCATGGCTATTTGAATTCACATGAAGCATTTATTCAAGAATATGTTGGAAGAAGGAATTTGATTCAAATAATCATTTATCATAAGAATAAATGCATGATGGTTACAATTTTATTACAAGGTCAATTCATGTGGTTTATTTGATTCTCTAATGCAAAATTAAAGATTGAAGTCTTAAGGATTTCATTTTTATTCATTCATCATTCAACAATACATTCAAGTATCAATCAATTATTTTCCAAATTCAAACGGAAGACTTTGAATTTCATCAAGGCATATCAAGATTCAAAATTTAAAATGAAGATTCAAAGTTGTTTACAATTACGAAAGAGTTGAGGAATTATATTGAAGAACAAGTTTCATCCATGTTACAAATTTATTGGAATCATTACTACAAGGTTACAAAGAAAAGTTACAAGTTTGTACAAAATATTATTTCCAATATTCTAAATTTCTACCCAACAAGTTGTTGTAATGCAACCTATTTTCCATCCTTGTTGCAATATAATAAATATTCAATTTTGTTGTATTTTTCTGCCCAAAAAATGCAGCAAAACAACCCCAAAAAGTGTTGTGAAAATGCTACAAAACCGTCTAAAAAATAGCAAGCATGACAGTCCAAAATCTATTGTAATCTGCTATACAGTCTGCTCCAATCTTCATCAAAATAGCCACAAAATTGCATCAAAATGGCTAAAGAAAATTATGGGAACAAAGCATGAAAATAGTTTGTCAAAACAGTTCAAAAACTCTATTGTTTTCCATCTTCATGGACAGAAAATGGACACACAAAAAAACTGAGGAGAGGAAAAAAAACCAGAAAACACAAACAAATAAAATTCAGCAAGACAACACAGAAAATTCAAAGGTTCAGCAAGAGAATAAACAGAAAAAGGAAAAGCGTGTTTAAAGTTTTAACAGAAAGAGAATAAACAGAGGGGAGAAACTTATTGTTTTTTCTGGAAGCCCCATCGGAGAGACTCCGATAGGTATTTTTTCTTCCTCTCTATCTACTTCTGCATATATCCATTTTTTAATCTTCTTTGCACCACTTTTGTTCCATATGATTGCTTGGAGTTGCTACTTTTTTGTTGGCATTAGAATGTTAGAATAATAATAATGGGTGCTGGAAAACATACAGTAATAACATAAATAATGTAAATAAAATAACCCTAGACTTTCTAATGAGGCAGCAACTTGATACACATTTCTCAAATTCTCGCCATATTCTTTACTTCCCCTGCTTTCACGCTCTCAATCCTAACTCTTTATCACTCTCTTTTGCTCTTTTGTTTACTCTTCCTCGTCTCTAAAATACTAACAGTAACACCAATAATCCTTTCTCCTCGTAATCAATATCTACGCTTTTTTTTGGACCGAAAAGAACAACAACTACAAGCTCGCCTAGGTTCTAACTCAGCAGAAATAACAACACTAAAACCTACCTTCAATTTCTATGTTTGTTTTCACTTTAGGCGCGGCTTTAAAGCGCTCAACATTCTATCAATCTTTGGTTCTCTCTTAAAATCGAAATACCGAAAGACCGACTCGAAACCTCAAACAAGATATCAGGCAAAGGTTTATACAGAAAACACAGTTACACAGAGAATCAGGAGAAACTCGAACCTGGATTTGTGACTTCAAAGCAGACTAAACTAAATGGAACTTCCCTCTAATCAACCGTTCTTCTCATAACCTCCACCATCCTTTTTCCGCTCAACACCATTATCACATTTTCTCCGCCAAAATCAGCTTTTCCCTATTCCTGCAGCTCTGTCTATCATCAACAGAACCAAAACCAACCGAAGATAAAAGAAGAAGCAAGAAACATAAATCGATATCATACATGTTACTAATCCTAGAAAGCTAATGATGAGGCAGATCTTGATCGATGTTGGTGCAGCGTCTCACCTACCACCATCGTCACAACTTCTATGACAAATCTAACCAGCACAGGGTTATCAAAAACCCCAGTGTTAAGCTTGTTTATCATACCCTGAAGAATAGTGCTAAAAGACCTAAGTGTCCTGCTACTGGCAAGAGAATTCAAGGAATTCCACACTTGAGGCCCACTGAGTACAAGAGATCAAGGTTCACTGGAAACCATAAGACCAAAACCTCCCCACACTAAACCCTCTCTCTTTCTTTCTCCCTCCCTCTAGAAGAAAACAAAACTGTGGTTTCATTTTTTCAAAATGGACCGGAACAATCTCTTCACTCTCGCATTCATCTGCATTATCGTCACCAGCGTCGGAGGCCAGTTGCCTTCTGCAACCCCCGCCACTACTCCAGCTGCAACAACTCCAGTCTCATCACCTGTATCTGCCTCTCCTAAACCAGCTTCACCAGTCCCCGTTGTTTCTCTGATTCACCAGCTCCAACCTCTTTTCTTCCTCTACTCTCCAAACGACAGCCGACTCTTTCCGCCGTTCAATAGCCAACTCTCTCCGCCGTCCCATGCCGCAGAACCCACTCTGAGTCACCATCCTTCTTAGCGGAGGCATCGACGGCAACGTTGTTCTCCGCCTACTCCCCGAGCTCTAGCATCACGCGATAACAACCATTGAAACTTTATTAGTGGTTTGGAAACAGAGAGAAGGGAGAAAGAAACAGTCGTTCCAACAAGAGAGAGAGAGAGAGAGAGAGAGAGAGAGAGAGAGGAAGAAGTCTCTTATGTTTTCCTTTTTGTTTCAACTTTTTATTTGCTTTGTTCGAATTTACAACAATAATAATAATTCTGTTTTTTTCCTTTCCCATACAGATAATAATATTAAATCCATATCCCTTCCCAAGACACCAACAGCTAGCGACGCTTCATTGCTCTAGGATTTTCAAAACCTTTCTTTTTTCTTCCAAACGGGTCGGCCCTTTGGGCCCTTTGGCCCAATCCAATTATTATTTATCCCTTTTATATTAATAGATTCATAATAATAAACGAATAGTAATCTAGTACGATAGGCAAAGCACATTACCCATAACTTTAAAGATCTGAGTTCGACACCTGTTGGGGCTTTTTTTTTCTTTCTGTTCTTTGGCTCTTTTTTAAGCCTTTTCTTTCAATTTCATTAAATTTGATATATATATATATATATATATATATATATATATATATATATATATATATATATATATATATATATATATATATATATATATATATATATATATATATATATATATATATATATATATATATATATATATATATATATATATATATATATATATATATATATATATATATATATATATATATATATATATATATATAGTTTAGTTTATTATATAATTATTATTTCATTATAACACATAAAAAAATGTTAATATGAACTAATCTTTTATTTAATTTTTTGTTAACATGCTATTAATCCTTTATTATTTATTTATTCAAAAAAATACATATTTCATAATTTAATTTTTGTTATTTAATTAATTGTCTAAATAAATGCTATTTAGTCTTTGTCTGATTTTTGTTATTTATTTAATTATTTAAAAAAATGCTTAAATAAATCTCTTACTAAATTTTTTTGTCGCTCCAATTAACTTTATTTTCGATTGTTTAATCATCATATCTTTTGTCCCTTTTCGATTCCAAGGGAAATATTATAATTTTGTTGATTTCATGTCATCAAAAATATATCTTACAATTGTGCGAATACCTTCATTTATTTATTTTTCTATTTACTATTTTTATAAACTTAAGTCAATTTTCCTAAAAAATTAATTTTCAGACTCACACCTTTTAAGCCAAAACTTCGACACTAGGTCGTCGCATCTTCAAAATATCGTCCAAACAAACCATTTTAGCCAAACAAACCATTTTAATCAAACAAACAATTTTAATAAAAATAGATATTTCAAAAGGTTCCTGCGGAGTACTGTAGATGCATTGGGTGTTAATACCTTCCCATTGCATAAACAACCCTCGAACTCTAGATCTCTTTTAAAAAAACGCATTGTATTTTCATTACTTTTAAGTACTATTTTGCATTGCATATTTAAGGGTTTTATTTCGCTCTTTTCCCTTTTCCCTTTTCCCTTGGAAATAATGAAGCGCACAGGCAACTCTTGCTTTTCTGAGTCGAGTTAATTAATAGCTCGATCTCCGATTGCCCCGCTACATTTTTTATCGCTACAGAATTTGAGACTCTGTTGGGAACAGATTGACTTCTTGTTGGTCCATCCCTAAGTGGGTGAAGCCTAGTTTGTCTTATTTGTTTTATTATTATTTGATTATTTAATTATATGTTATATATTGTTGTTATTTGGGTGTTAATGATATTTACAAAGGACGAGTCCTATACCCGGGCGAAGTTACACTAAGGAATATGATGGGCGGTATAGTCATGTTAAATTTAAAGGAGTAATCCTGAAGAAGGAGATATGAAATCCCCCACTCGGTGGAATCCCCTTTGAATCTAGTATTTTTTTACTGAGTAATCTGGAAGACATTATTGCTTTCGACCTGGGACCTAGAGAAGTTGAGAACTGTAGAATTCTTAACCCATCTTGGCCTTTTAAGTGTAGTGTGGAGACTATAACAAATTAATCCAGAGGTAGTTGTCACGCGATGCTACACTCAGACGAGTTTCTCTTGAGAATATTTCTAATTACTGAGTAATTGAGATGTTGGTAATATCTGAAGGAGGAATGTAGACTCTGGGAACTTTTAGAACCTCGTTTTACAGGTGTGATTAAACCTTTAGTGCATACCTTGGGAGTGAGCTTTACCTTTGACTACATGCTCGAAGCGTTGAACCTTTGAACCCCATATTTGTGAACTTATGTATAACTATTGCATTATCATTCATTCATGCATCCATAAGCATTTTTTTAAACAAGTATTTTCAAGGAACTTAAGAATGATTTTTGCATACATCTCAGGTACTGTTACCATGGATTTTGGAAAAAGAAACACTCAGATTTATAGTTTCAAGGAACCTGAGATTGAAGAGTTGAAGAGTTTGATTCCCAAGATTGATAACCCTATGGAGTTTCGAAATAAATATGGATCTATTATTCCTCTTATGAAGCGCAAGATGAAGGAATGCATCCTTAGTATGTTGGTCCAATTCTATGATCGTTGTATCGATGCTTCACTTTTCCTGATTACCAGTTGATGCCCACTTTGGAAGATTATTACTATATACTTGGTTTTCCAATCACCGACTATGTTCCTTTCTCTAGTTTAGAAGGGGAACCCAAATCCCACGAGATAACAACAATCACCCACTTAAGGAAGTCTGAGATAGAAGAGAACATGACTACTAAGGGAGGAATCTGAGGCTAACCTGCATAGTTTTTCTTGAAGAAAGCTCGTCACTTCGCCGAGATAAAGGATATTGTCGCCTTTGAAGATGTCTTTGCTTTACTTGCTTATGGTTTGTTCTTATTCCCTAACATCGATAAGTTCGTGGATACTAACGCCATTAGAATCTTCTTGATTGGAAATTTAGTCCCTACATTTCTAGGAGATACCTTCTATTCCATCCATCTTCGGAACTCCTACCAAGGTGGGATGATTATCTGTTGTGCACCATTGTTATACTAGTGGTATGTTTTCCATTTACCTAGGTCTAATGTTTTCTGGTTTCTCAAGAAAGAGACACGAAGGGCGCCAAAACTTATGGCTCTTACTCATTCTGACATAGATAGGTATAATAAAGCTTACTACAACGTGAAGATCATTAATAGTTGTGGTGTTTTTCCCAATGTTCCTCCTCTTGGTACGAAAGGGATAATTAATTACGATCCTATTCTTGCGTGCCACCAGTTTAGATACCCGGTGAAGGACAAACCGAATAACATTCATTTGAGTGGTTTCTTTCTACAAGAAGGAAAAGATCACAAAGCATCTAAGGAGGAGATTGAAAGGGCTTGGCTTCATATCCATAGAAAGGGGAGAGACATGTTAGGACATAAAGGTGTTGTTTCTTTGGAGCCTTATCTTCAATGGGTTCCTGGTAGGGTTTGTGTTCTCAAAATGCCTTATTATCCCTAGAAACATTTATTCCCTATTGCTACATCATCATTTATTACCATTCCTATTGAGAACATAAGAGAGTATCAGGGAAATCTGGCTAGAGTGGAGTCTGAAAGAGATGCTTGGAAGGAAAAGTATAGTATGTCTAAATACGAAAATAGGGTCCTGACTCGACAGCTGAAGGAGAAGGAGGATATGTTATTTATTCAATATGGTTGGTTTATTGATCATGATGAGAAGCTTCGTCAGAAGGATGCTTTGCTCAAGAAATACACTAAGGAAAAGAAGAGAAAGAAGGAAGATTTGGTAGGCGTTACTCCTGTTCCTAATCCATGGAAGAAAGTCATTGAGCAGTTGGTGGTCGAGAAGACAGAGATGGAAGACTTCTATGAGAAGAAGATTAGGAAGCTCAAGTTACAAGTGGCATTTGGCCCTTCGTCTGATGATGATTCTGACTGATCTTTAGTTCCTAATTTTTTATTGCTTATGTCATTTTGTAAAACTCTTTAAGAGGGATTTTATGTTCCAAGGTTGTAATTTATTGCTTTTATTAATGAAAGGAGATTTGTTGTGAAAAAGTTGTAATTTACTGCTTTTTATTAATGAAATATTTTTTTGTTGTTCCAAAATTCCTTTACCATTAATGTGTGCAAAGTTATCAAAGTTCTAAAGTCCCTTGAAAAACTATCAAAATAAATAATCATTTGGATCGCATATCATGCATCATTCGACATTCAATCTTACATGTTTTCTAGAGTCTTATTATTGCTTCTTTTTCCACTCTGATAGATCGTTAAGTTGTTTCACCGGTATAATACTCGGGCCAATCGTTGAAAGAGAATGGAAGATCTAGAGCAAGAAAATCATGAGCTTTTTGAGAAGGTTACTACTCTTCGTACTGGAATGGGAAAGTTGACTGCTTTGGTGGAAATCTTGATGGCTGCTCAAAATCATCCATCAACTTCGGCCATTGAAATTCAAGCTCAAACTATTATGGTTTCCGAGATCGTCACTGCTCCAGCATCTTTGGCTCAAGTCAACTCTCTGCAACATCAAAAGCCGAAAGGTTTTCCATGGGGTATGCCATACAATTTCATGCCATAAGGGTACCATCCTGTTGTACAACCCATGATTCAACCTGTTGTGTCCTTTCCTCAACCTGAGATGACTACTTTGCAACCTGTGATCCATCTTATGGTATCTTTCCCTCATCGTGTAATGACTATTGTTGCTCCCGTGGTTCACACTATTCCATATACAAATGAACCCATTTATCATGATGAACCTACTGAAAGTTTGGGCATCTTCGATAGGATGGAGGAATTCCAAGACCAATTCCAAGAGATGCAGAGGGAAATTAGAGCACTTAAAGGGAAAGACTTGTTCAGGAAAAGTTCTCATGACTTGTGTTTGGTCCTGAACATGAAAATTCCAGCGAAGTTCAAAGTGTCGGACTTTGAAAAGTAAAATGGTGACTAGTGTCTGCAATTTCACTTGACCATGTATGTGAGGAAGATGTCAACTTACTCTAATGATCATAAGTTATTAATTCACTACTTCCAGGAAAACTTAATTGGTTCCACCCTGAAATGGTACATGGGTTTGGATAGCACCCGAATCCGCAACTTCAACGACCTCAGTGAAGATTTTATTCGTCAATACAAGTATAATGTTGACATGGCCCCGAATCGATACCAACTCCAAGCTATGTCCCAGAAGGATAGGGAATCTTTTAAAGAGTATGCCCAAATGTGGCGTGAGTTTGCCACTCAAATCTATCCTCCCTTCAATGAAAAAGAGATGACGAAGATTTTTTGGAAACATTAGGTTCTTTCTAATATGAGAAGATGATCACAAGTGCGCCTAGCGACTTCATTGAGATGGTGAACATGGGCATGCAACTTGAAGAAATAATTCGTGTAGGGCGTCTAGTCAAGGAAGAAGGTACGACTAGTGGTGGTCAAGAAATTTGGGAGTGTCTTACCCAAGAGGAGGGAACAAGATGTTAGTGCAATTTTCCCTGGAAGGTCGAGAAGAAGATATTCACACGTTGCGGCAGTCACTGTTGCTATCAGCCCAAAAATGGTAACTCCAACTTATCAAACATCTCCAATTCAACAACGGCAGTTTCAGCAACAACCTCGACAACAGGCTCCTCAATTCAACAATCAGAATCGTTCGCCGAGAAAACCATAGTTTGATGTAATCCCAATGACTTAAAATAAGTTATTCCCCGCTTTGATCTGGAATAATCTCATAACAACAAAGCCTCCTCCTATTGCGCAAAATAATACTTCCCCTTGGTACAAGGCTGATCTATTTTGGGCATATCACCAAGGTTCGCCAGGACATAGTATTGAAAATTGCTTTGCTTATAAGGCAGATGTCCAAAGGTTAATAAAGAGTGGTATTTTATCTTTCAAAGATGTTAGCCCGAATGTTCAAGCTAATCCATTTCCTCAACATGGGGCAGCATCGGTAAACATGGTGCACGGATGTCCTGGAAAGTTTCGAGTCTACCAAGTTTAGCATATAAAGGAATCACTGATAAGAATGCATCAAAGTTTAAGTAGACTGGCCTTCTTTAAACATCAACATGATTATGATGTTTGTGAATTTTTCTTAGTAGAAGATGATTGTCTTGTTGTGAAAGAAGATATTCAGAAGTTTTTAGATCAAAGGCTTATTACCATCACATATGACACAGATCCAGATGATGAAGTGAATGTTATAGTTCCATAATTAAACATGCCTGAGCCAGTAGAGATTTCTTATGATAGTCATACTTCATCTGCTACTCCTTTGATTATCTGTCCAACTGGTCCCATGCCTTACAACTCGGATAAAGCCATACCATACAAGTATAATGCCACAATGATTGAGAATGGAGTAGAAGTCCCCATACCACCGATGCCATATTTTTATAATATTGTTGATGTGAGTAAATTCACAAGGAGTGGGCGTATCTTTGCAGTTGTACCACCTAAAAGGCTTAAAGTTCAAGTTAGAAGACCTATACCAGTGGAAGTTCCAATTATGAATGTTGAACCAAGGGTTGAGGCGGGCCGATCCAGTCGACCTAAACCACATCCTAACAATTATGAGATTTTAAAACTCATTAAGAGAAGCGAATACATGATTGCGGACCAACTATTGAAAACTCCTTCCAAAATCTTTGTGCTCGCTTTACTAAGAGATTTTGGTTCCCATAGGGAAGCCTTGATAAAGGTATAGGACCAGGCATTCATAGATCATGATGTGACAGTAAACCAATTTGATGAAATTGTGGGAAATATTACTTCATGTAATAATCTTGGTTTCAATGATGAAGAGATTCCGGAGGAGGGAAGGAACCATAATATGACCTTGCATATCTCAATAAGTTGGGAAATGATACTTTATCAAGTGTGTTGGTAGATACATGTTCATCATTAAATATACTGCCCAAAACTACATTATCTCGACTATCTCATAAGGTGCTCCTATGAGACCTAGTGGGGTAATTGTCAAAGCGTTTGATGGTTATAGCAAAACTGTCATCGGCGAAGTGGATCTCCCCATGATGATTGGTCCTCATACCTTTCAGATCACTTTTCAAGTAATGGATATTCATGCTGCCTACAGTTTCCTATTGGGTCGCCCATGGATCCATCATGTAGGGGCAGTCACATCCACGCTCCATTAAATATTGAAGTTTGTGAGGAATGGAAAGCTGGTAAAATTGGTGGATAACAGACTATGGTGGTAAGCCACTTGTCATCTTCCTCTTATATTGATGTTGATGAGGATATTGGAACCCAATTCCAAGCTCTATCTGTCGCTAGTAATGAAGTGAAGAAGCAAGGGACATCTATTTCTTCTCTTGAAGATTCATGACAAATGGTTGAGAGTGGTTCGGCTGAAGGTTGGGGCCAGGTGTTGACTTTGCCTAAGAACAATTTTGGAGAAGGTCTTGATTTGTATCCCGTATCTGCAAGAGCTAAGAAAGATGCAGTTACCCGCCCGATACAAGAGGTTTTCCAAAGCGTAGGTTTTATCCATCCGACTCCACCCGAAGTTGATAGAAGACGATTATGAAGAGGATTTACCCGACTTTGTAACGCATGGAGTGGTTTTCCAGAACTGGACTGTTGTTGATATTCCTATTGTAATGCACATTTCTGGGCAATACTTTGTTTTATTTTGAAAAAACCTTTCGCTCTGCCCAAGGCGAAAGAGTATTGTGTCGGGCTTTGTTGAAAAAAAATCCTTTTGCTCTGCCCAAGGCAAAAGAGAAGATGTTTGGGCTCTTTTGTTTCAATTATTGCTAATCACGAATAAAAATGTTATTTTGGCCCATACTATTTTTCTTTTTCTTTTTTTTTGGAAAATGGTAACAAAAATTAAATAGTAATAATAGAGACCCTATGCATAATAATATGTGCAGATTAATCCATGACCTAACCATTGAAACCCTATGCATAATAATAGAGACCCTAATTTTTCTGTACAACATTCACATTAATCGATTTCTAAAATAAAGCATAATAATATGTGCAGATTAATCCATGACCTAACCATTGAAAATAATGACCCTATGCCCCCTCCCAACTTCGAATTCCATGTGTTCAGAGCCGAGGAAGAGGATATTGAAGAGATCCCTAATCAAATTTCACGTTTACTTGAGTACGATGAAAATATTATTCAGCCGTTCGAAGAGCCCGTGGAGATAATCAATTTGGGTAGTGAAGAAGAAAAAAAGGAAGTCAAGATTGGAGCGTTGCTTATCCCAGAAGTCAAAGAAAGAATGTTGGAGCTTCTTAGAGAGTATGTAAATGTGTTTGCTTGGTCCTACCAAGACATGTCAGGTTTGGATAACAATATTGTGGAGCATCATTACCGTTGAGACCTGAATGTCTGCCGATTAAGCAGAAGTTGAGAAGGACTTGTCCCAATATGGCTTACAAGATCAAAGAAAAGGTTCAGAAACAAATCAACTCAGGCTTCCTCGTTACATCAGTCTACCATCAGTGGTTAGCCAATATAGTGCTTATTTCTAAGAAGGATGGAAAAGTTCGAATGTGTGTGGACTACAGAGATCTGAATAGAGCTAGCCCAAAGGATGATTTCCCATTACCACATATTGACGTATTGGTCGACAACACCGCAAAGTTAAAAGTTTTCTCTTTTATGGATGGTTTTTCTGGTTACAATCAAATTAAGATGGCACCTGAAGACATGGAGAAGATAACCTTCATTACACCTTGGGGGACATTTTGTCATCGAGTAATTCCGTTTGGTTTAAAGAATGTGTGTGCAACATACCAAAGAGCCATGACCGCGTTGTTCCATGATATGATGCATAAAGAGATAGAAGTTTATATAGATAACATGATAGCCAAGTCACAGACTGAAGAAGATCATGTGGAGCATTTATTGAAATTGTTCCAATGTTTGAGAAAGTATAAACTTCGTCTGAATCCTAACAAGTGTACTTTTGGTGTTCGTTCTGGAAGACTTTTGGGTTTTATTGTCAGTCAATGAGGTATTGAGGTAGATCCTGATAAAGTCAAAGCTATTCGGGAGATGCCTTCACCCAAGACGGAGAAGAAAGTAAGAGGGTTCCTTGGAAGGTTGAACTACATTTCTATATTTATATCTCATATGACTGCTACCTGTGGGCCGATTTTCAAGCTTCTTTGAAAGAACCAAGGATGTGTGTGGACAGGAGATTGTCAGATAGCTTTTGATAGCATTAAAGAATATTTACTTGAGCCTCCCATATTGATTCCTCTGGTGGAAGGAAGACCTTGTATTATGTACCTGACCATATTGGAAGATTCCATGGGATGCGTGCTTGGTCAACAAGATGAGACTGAAGAAAGGAACATGACATATATTATCTGAGTAAGAAATTCACAGACTGTGAGTCTCGATAATCAATGCTTGAGAAGACCTGTTGTTCTTTAGCTTGGGCTGCTCGCTGTCTGCGCCAATATAGGATTAACCACACCACTTGGTTGATCTCTAAAATGGATCCGATCAAGTATATCTTCGAGAAGCCTGTCTTGTCTGGAAGAATAGCCCATTGGCAGATGTTATTATCTAAATATGACATTGAGTATCACACCTAAAAAGCAATCAAAGGAAGTATTTTAGCCGATCATTTGGCTCACCAACCAATTGATGATTATCAATCCATCAAGTTCGACTTCCCAGATGAAGATGTTATGTACTTGAAAGTCAAAGATTATGAAGAGCCATTGCCTGGAGAAGGATCTGATCCCGAATCTTGTTGGGGTTTGATATTTGATGGGGCTGTAAATGCTTATGGCAATGGAATTGGGGCAATCATCATCACTCCCCGAGGTACTCGTATCCCGTTCACATTGAGGTTGAAGTTTAACTGTACGAACAACATGGATGAATATGAAGCATGCATTATGGGTCTCAAAGAAGTAGTGAATCTAAGGATCAAGATTTTTGACATATACGGAGACTCGACTTTTGTAATCAATCAAATCAAAGGAGAATGGGAGACTTGTCATCTTGGTTTGATTCCTTACGGAGATTATGCTAGAAGACTGTTAAATTTCTTCGACAAAGTGAAATTACATCATATCCCTAGAGATGAGAACCAAATAGATGATATTATGGCTACTTTGTCTTATATGTTCCAAGTGAATGATTGGAACGATATGTCTTCAATCAGGATTATACGCCTCGACAAACCTGCTCATGTGTTCTCAGCAGAAGAGGTCACTGACGATAAACCATGGTTCTATGACATTAAATGAGTTCTTTAAACTCAATAGTACCCACTCGGGGCATCCAATAAAGATAGGAAGACATTGAGGAGACTAGAAAGTAGTTTCTTCCTCAATGAAGAAGTATTATATAAGAGGAATTACTACATGGTTTTTCTCAGATGCGTGGATAGACACGAAGCAGACATATTGATGCAAGAAGTACACGAAGGATGCTTTGACACTCATTCCAATGGACATGCAATGGCTAAAAATATATTGAGAGTGGGTTACTATTGGATGACAATGGAATTAGATTGCTACAAATACTTGAAGAAATACCATCAGTGTCAAATTTATGCAGACAAGATACATGTGCTGCCGACCCTCCTCAATGTTATCTCTTCACCTTGGCCTTTATCTATGTGGGGCATTGATATGATCAGAATGATTGAACACAGGTGGTAGTCAGATTTATCAAGAATCAGATCATTTGTCGATATGGTATTCCGAGATCATTGATAATGGTTCGAATTTGAATAACAAATAAATGAGAGAGCTTTATGAAGAGTTCAATATCGAACATCATAATTCTTCTCCCTACAGACCAAAGATGAACGGGGTTGTTGAAGCTGCTAATAAAAACATCAACAAGATCATCTATAAGATGGTGGTAACTTATAAAGATTGGCATGAGATGCTTCCGTTTTCTCTACATGGGTACGGAACTTCAGTTCAAACTTCAACAGGCGCAACTCCATTTTCTCTAGTATATGGCATGGAAGCAGTACTCCCTACGGAGTTTGAAATCCCGTCTGTGAGAGTTTTGATGGAAGCTAAGCTTTCTGAGGCTGAATGGTGTCAAAGTAGATATGATCAGTTGAATTTAATTGAAGAAAAGAGAATGACAACATTGTGTCACGGTCAACTATATCAACAGAGAATGAAGAAGGCATTTAATAAGAAGGATTGACCATGCAAATTTAGAGAAGGTGACCTCGTGCTCAAGAAGATATTATCTTTCCAACCTGATTCTAGGGGCAAATGGGCTCCAAATTATGAAGGACCGTATATGGTTTAGAAGGTTTTCTCTGAGGGTGCCATAATTCTCACAAATATGGATGGTGAAGAGCTCCCTTGCTCTATGAATGCTGACGCAGTAAATAAGTATTTCGCCTAAGATTGAGATGACATCTCGCTAAGTTGAAAACCTGAAGTGGCGGCTTATGCAGGCTTTTGATCAGACCAGTCACGACATTTGAGCACATCTTGGAATTCAAAGTTGTTAGGGAGAATAATTATCATTGTTTTTGTGTAACCTTTTTCATTCATGTAATATTTTCCAAATTTTTTTAAACTTTGGAGTCGTGTTGTTAGCGGACTACCATTTTATAAATGAAATTTGAGCGTTTATCCTTTTTTTTTATCGGGCAAAATTTCAGTTATATGGCAATATTTGAAACAAAGTTAATTAAAGTATTCCTATCTTGAAATGTGTTATGAATAATGGAAAGAATATTAATAGTTACACTGAGGATGGTTAAGCCTTGAAATGCAAAACAATACCATAATCCATCCTTGTATGATGAACATGTTTTCTTTCAAAATCATCATGAGGTGTTGGTTGTGTAATCTTGTGCTCCCAGTAGCTTACTAGACTTGGTGATTCCCCAGTTATCCTGGTTAAACCTTGATTCAACTATCTCTATTTAAGCAAGATTCTTGTCCCTAACCGATGTTAAGTACATTTTGTTAGCATGTCAGTAGTTTATTGATGTTAGAGGATTGAAATTTGAATACCTTTCTCCCCAGAGATACTTAAGCCTTGTAGTAGGATACGTTCTGATGTTTCTTTTTGTCTATTTCCAATTATTCTTCCCGTCTCTTTGAAGATTGGCCGATTATCTAGTTGTTTCGTGATGTCTTATCATCTTTAATTTATCCTCTATCTGTTTTGTCAGCATATACATGACATTCATTCATTCATTTACACTTGCATCATGCATGCACATTCACAGTTGTCGATGATATTGGGTTCATATACTTTGTTTATGTCTATTTGAACAGCATTTTTCTCCCCCCAAATAGAATGTCAAATTAAGCAGAAAGTGTGCCTCCTTTTTAATTCCCTAACTGAGCTAATCCTCATGGAAGAATCTTGCTTTATCCTTCCTTGTCCATCTCTAGATAGGATGAATTCCCAATTGAGTTATTTCCTCATTGGATAGAGTCTTGTTTTATTGTTTTCTCTCCGGTTTATTCTTGGATTGAGCTTTGTCTCTTGCATAGGCTACCTCGTGGTTTTGTCTAGGCTGTGAAACCTAGATGAAGAGCGCATCTATTTTGAGCATTTAAATGTTTAGTCTCATCAAGAAGGACCTATTCATTGTTCCCCCATTAAAGAAGAGCTTTATTCCCTAGCATTGTTATCACCACATTCTTCTGGAATATCGACGTGACAGTAAGTGGCGGTCTCTTGATGAGCAGCTTGCGTGTTATAGACATCTTTGGAAAACGACAAGTGGCGGTCTCTTCATGAGCAGCTTGTGTGTTATTGATATCTTTGGAGAAGAACAAGTGGCGGTCTCTTCATGAGCAACTTGTATGTTATTGACATCTTTTGAGGAACAACAAGTGGCAGTCTCTTCATGAGCAACTTGTATGTTATTGACATCTTTTGGAGAACAACAAGTGGAGGTCTTTTCATGAGAATATTGTATGTTATTAACATCTTTTGAGGAACAGCAAGTGGCGGTCTCTTCATGAGCATCTTGTATGTTATTAACATCTTTTGGGGAACAGTAAGTGGCAGTCTTTTTATGAGCAGCTTGTATGTTATTGACATTTTTTGAAAAACAACAAGTGGCGGTCACTTCATGAGAAGCTTGTATGTTATTGTTATCTTTGGAAGACAACAAGTGGTAGCCTCTTTATTTGAGAATTTTGTGTGTTTATTAATATCCTTTGATGACAGTAAGTGGTGGCCTCTTTATTTGAGCAGCTTGTGTATCCACAACAATTTATTATTTCAGCATCAAATGGCATCTCTCCATAAAAGTCCCGCAAAGAAGTTTGTTATGAAATCTCTACCTTCAGTAAAATCGGTAGTTCACTACCAGTAAAAGGTTGTGCATCTTTTTGTCTACCTTTGACCTTGAGTTGTAAACTCACCATCATCCTGGGTCAGTAGCCATCTCTTTTTGTAGCCTATGCAAGACGTTTCCTTCGTTAGAGTCAGAAAAATGTTTTCTCTCGAAGTTTGTTTCCCGATAAGAGTCTCTCATTCGAAGTCAGTGTTTCTTTTTTCCCCAGTAGAGTTATAATCTTTTCCCCTGGGGATTATTTTATCGTGTGCTTTGTTTCTCCAGCATTAGTTTGTCTCATACGGCATCATTCCCCATAAGATTCAAGTATTAAATTCATATTATAAACACAATGGTGGTATCTTAGGGAAAAAATTGTGTATTCGGTATTTAAGTCCCTTCAATCTCGTCGAGACAAAGATTTTAATCTTTGTGTCTCCAGATAAAAGAAACTTAAATAGGGGCAGCTGTCATACCCCCAATTTTTGACCTAAGATCCCTTCTTCATTTGCATTGTTTTATATATACATCAAGGTCACAAAATATGGTAGGTTTCGAATGTTTCACCTTCGAGCATCGCCTGATCAGATATTATCATGTGTTATGAGCATTTTATCTTATGAATTACTAACCACTAATCAAGCATGAAATGTATGTTTTGTTTCTTTGATTTAATATGTAGGAAACAAATTTGAATCAAGAGCATCAAGCGTCACGCCTCAATTAGGGTTTCGAGTCTCTCAAGATAGAAATGCAGTTGATCATTGATTTTCAAAGATTGGTTCATCAAAGTAACTTTCACAGAATCATGTGTTTATTTCCACGCTCTGTTCAACAAGTGACCTTAAGCTTCTCTGAAATTCTTCAAAAGAACAGTCAAGGTTTCGTGACCCTTAGTTCATGTGTGTTTCGCCTTGCATTGAAATACAAGAAAAGTCAAGCTATGCAAGTCAATTCAAAGCGCTTCGACCCAAACTCATCTGCAAGTTTTTTCATGACGCGGAGTGAATTTCATTAAAAATGGAATGATTAAATTTAAGACTGTCTGGAAGAATTTATTCGGAATACTTGGAATTTTCTTTATTTGAATTCAAGTGTTAATTAAATAGAAGCTACCAAGAGATCTCATTCAAGAATAATATTTCATCGCATTATACTTTTATTCAATATTATTTTGTGTGATTATTTTGGTGGATTTACATCATTGCTATTTGAATTCACATGAAGCATTTATTCAACAAGATGTTGGAAGAAGGAATTTGATTCAAATAATCATTTATCACAAGAAAAAATGCATCATGGTTACAATTTTATTACAAGATCAATTCATGTGGTTTATTTGGATCTCTAATACAAAATGCAAGATTGAAGTATTAAGGCTTGCATTTTTATTCATTCATCATTCAACAATACATTCAAGTATCAATCAATTATTTTCTAAATTCAAATGGAAGAGTTTAAATTTCATCAAGGCATATCAAGATTCAAGAGTTCAAATGAAGATTCAAAGTTGTTTACAATTACAAAAGAATTGAGGAATTATATTGAAGAACAAGTTCCATTCATGTTACAAATTTATTGGAATTATTACTACAAGATTACAAAAAAAAATTACAAGTTTGTAGAAAATATTATTTCCAATATTCTAAATTTCTACCCACCAAGTTGTTGTAATGTAGCCTGTTTTCCAACCTTGTTGCAATGCAATAAAAGTCCCGTTTTGTTGTATTTTGCTGCCCAAAAAATGTAGCAAAACAGCCCCAAAAGGTGTTGTGAAAAAGCTACAAAACAGTCCAAAAAACAGCAACCATGACAGTCTAAAATCTGTTGTAATTTTCTATACAGTTTGCTCCAATCTGCATCAAAACAGCCACACAATTGCATCCAAATAGCTAAAGAAAATTATGTGAACAAAGAATGAAAATAGTTTGTCAAAATAGTTCAAAAACTCTACTATCCCCCCCCCCCCCTAAATGCTTTGTTATTTCTCTATAAAAAGCCTCTTGATGGACAGAAAATTGACAAACAAAAAAACTGAAGAGAGGAAGAAAATCAGAAAACACATACAAAGAAAATTCAGCAAGACAACACAGAAAATTCAAAGGTTCAGCAAGAGAATAAACAGAAAAAAGAAAAGCTTGTTCAAAGTTTTAACATCAAGAGAATAAACAGGGGAGAGAAACATACTATTTTTTTCTGGAATCCCCATCAAAGAGACTCTGATATGTATTTTTTCTTCCTCTCTATCTACTTCTGCATATATCCATTTTTGAATCTTCTTTGCACCACTTTTGTGCCATATGATTGCTTGGAGTTGCTGCATTTTTGTTGGCATTAGAATGTTAGGATAATAATAACAGATGCTTGAAAACATTCAATAATACCACAAATAATGCAAATAAAAAAAAACCCTAGACTTTCTAATAAGGCAGCCGCTTGATACATATATCTCAAATTCTCGCCAGATCCTTTACTTCCCCTGCTTTCACGCTCTTAATCCTAACTCTTTCTCACTCTCTTTTGCTCTTTTGTTTACTCTTCCTCATCTCTATAATACTAACAACAATGCGAATAATCCTTTTTCTTCTTAATCAATATCTATGCTTTTTTTGTTCGCACCGAAAAGAACAATAACTATAACCTCTCCTAGGTTCTAACTCAGCTAAAATAATAACACTAAAACCTTCCTTCGGTTTCTGTGTTCGTTTTCACTTCAGGCGCGGCTTTAAAGTGCACAACATTCTATCAAGCTTCGATTCTTTCTCAAAATCAAAATGCTGAAAGACCGACTCGAAACCTCAAACAAGATATCAAGCATAGATTTATACAGAAAACATAGTTACACAAAGAATCAGGAGAAATTCAAACTTGGATTCGTTAATTCGAAGCAGACTAAACTAAACAAAACTTCCCTTTGTTCAATCGTTCTTCTTATAACCTCCACCATCCTTTTCCGCTAAACACCATTATAACCTTTTTTCCGCCAAAATCAACTCTGCCCTGTTCCTGCAGCTCCGTCTATCATCAGTAGAACCAAAACCAACCAAAGATAAAATAATAAGCAAGAAACATAAATCAATATCATACTTGCTACAAATGCTAGAAATCTAATTATGAGGCAGAGCTTGATCGATGGTGGTGCAGTGTCTCACCTACCGCCATTGTCACAGCTTCTGCAACAATTCTAACTAGCACAGGGTTGTCAAAACCCCCAGTGTTAAGCTTGTTTATCATACCGTGAAGAAGAGGCCTAGCAGACATAAGTGTCCTGCTACTGGCAAGAGAATTCTAGGAATTCCACACTTGAGGCCCACTGGGTACAAGAGATCTAGGTTGTCTGGAAACTGTAAGACCAAAACCTCCCCAGACCAAAACCTCTCTCTTTCTTTCTCCCTCTCTCTAGAAGAAAACAAAATTGTGGTTTCATTTTTTCAAAATGGATCAGAATAATATCTTCACTCTCGCATTCGTCTGTATTATCGTTGCTGGAATCGGAGGCTAATTGCCTTCTACAGCCCCCACCACTACTCCCACTGCAACAACTTTAGTCTCATCCCATGTATCTTCCCCTCCCAAACCAACTTCACCAGTCCCAGTTGATTCTCCGATTCACCACCTCCAACCTCTTTTCTTACGCTACTCTCCAAACGACAGTCAACTCTTTCTGCCATTCAACAACCAACTCTCTCTTCCATCCCATGTCGCATAACCAACTCCGAGTCACCATCCTTCTCAGTGGAGGCATCGACGGAAACATTGCTCTCCACCTACTCCACGAGGTCTAGCCACATGCGATTACGACCATTAAAACTTTATCAGTGGTTTAGAAATAGAGAGCAGGGAGAAAGAAACAGTCGTTCCAGCGAGAGAGAGAGAGAGGAAATAGTCTCTTTTGTTTGCCTTTTTGTTTCAACTTTTTATTTGTTTTGTTGGAATTTACAGCAATAATGATAATTTTGTTTTTTGCCTTCCCCATACAGATAATAATATTAAATTTATATCCCTTCCCAAGACAGCAACACCTAGCGGCGCTTCACTGCTCTAGGGTTTTTAAAACCTTTCTTTGTTCTTCCAAATGGGTCGGCCCTTTGGCCCAATCCGATTATCATTTATCCCTTTTATATTAATAGATTTATAATAATAAATGAATAGTAATCTAGTACAACTGGCAAAGCATATTACCCATAACTTTAAAGACCTGAGTTCGACCGCTGTTGGGGCATTTTTTTTCTGTTCTTTGGCTCTTTTTAAAGCCTTTTCTTTCAATTCCATTAAATTTGATTATATATATATATATAGTTTAGTTTATTATATAATTATTATATAATTATAAAAAATAAAAAACATGTAATTATAAACTAATATTTTATTTTAATTTGTTGTTAACATGCTATTAATCCTTTATTATTTATTTATTCAAAAAAAAATACATATTTCATAATTTAGTTTTTGTTATTTATTTAATTGTCTAAAATACAAGCTATTATGTCTTTGTCTGATTTTTGTTATTTATTTAATTATTTAAAAATATGCTTAAATTAATCTCTTACTGAATTTGTTTGTCGCTCCAATTAACTTTATTTTCGAATGTTTAATCATCATATATTTTGTCCCTTTTCGATTCCAAGGGAAATATCATAATTTTTTGAATTCATGTCGTCAAAAATATATCTTACGATTGTGAGAATACCTTCATTTTTTTCTATTTACTATTTTTCCAAACTTAAGTAAATTTTCCTAAAAAATTCAATTTTCAAACTCACACCTTTTAAGCCAAAACTCTGACACTAGGTCGTCGCATCTTTAAAATATCGTCCAAACAAACCATTTTTAGCCAAACTAACCGTTTTAATAAAACAAACAATTTTAATAAAAACAGATATTTCAAAAGGTTCATGTGGAGTACCGCAAATGCATTGAGTGCTAATACCTTCCCATTGCATAACCAACCCCCGAACTCTAGATCTCTTTTCAAAAAATATGCATTGTATTTTCACTACTTTTAAGTACTATTTTACATTGCATGTTTAAGGGTTTTATTTTGCTCTTTTCCGTTTTCTCTTGGAAATAATAAAGCACGGTGACGACTCTTGCTTTTGTGAGTAGAGTTAATTAATAGCTCGATCTCCGATTTAGCATGCTACATTTTTTATCGCTACACCCCCAATAAAAGATCGCTACAATAGAATGTTAATGTGTATGCATAGGTTAGCGGTTGAAGGTGAAGAGAAATTACAGGAAACTTTTATGGTATCATCAAGTTGAAATGATGCATAAAATATGTATTTATAGTTATCGAAATATTGAGGCACAAGTGGGAAATTTAGAATTAAAAGAAAATAGAAAATTTAACCCATGAAACAATATGAGTTATCCTATAGCTTGGATGAGCCGCCTCATAGTGTTAATTTTAACAGTATGAGCCGGATTGAAATGGACTATAAGCCGACTTAAACCAAATAAAAGAGAACTCCTTATTTAGGATAGTACACGTGCCGACCTGAAATGGCCTATGAGTCGTCCTGAATCAAACATAAGAGAACTCCTTATTTAGGACAATATATGTGTTGGCCTGTAATGTCTTATGTGCCGGCATGTATATGCATTTTTAGTGAAGAAAATGATTTTTTGAGTCTGGGTTAGTTTTGAATATGTTTCAAATAATTCCTAAGACCTCTAAATGCTTAGGGTGCAACCCAAACTCAGAGATACTTCTCAATATACAGAAATGTTGTATTCTTGTAGTTTTGTCGTCATGTAAAACACATCTTGAGGAAAGTTGCACTCACATTAGCATGTTGAGATACCTTGAGTATTATGAGATGATAACATGATGAAGCCTTGAGTGACACACAATTGAAGACTTGAAACCCTAATTCTTGATTTTTCATCTGAGGAACCAAAACCCTAATCTTCTTCAATCACTTGATAAATTCAATGATGAGACCCTAATGTGAGGAAGTTGTGATGAATATAATGATTACTTGATCACCATAAATAAATTAGGAGCTTGAATATCTAAGGACTAATGATTTTATCAATCCCTTGAGTTCCTACCTTACAAAAGCAACAAACAAATAAAACATATTTTTGTATGTTCACAAGGCTAGTGATGCAAGTATGAATGAGATGATCCTTTAATTTTATGCAATGTTGTAAGTGGATATTAGGATCCTAGGTCAAAAATTATGGCATGACAATGTCTTACATTCCCCTACAAGCTTTTTCCTCTTGATATCCATGATCAAAAACATTGCATGGTATGTTAGGGCAAAAAATTGGGTTTTTTTTTGTATTTAAGTATCTTCAATCACGTCGAGATTAAAATTCTAGCCTTCATATCTACGAATAGAATAAAATTATATAAGGGAAGTTGTTATACCCTAATTTTTACCCCTAAGATCCCATATCATTTTGAACTATGCATCGCATTAAGATTACAACCATGGGTTACCTCTTACTTTTTCTCTCTCTCTCTTTTAAAGTTTTCCTTCTAGGGATCACCAATCACTCCTTTGTTTGTTTATTTGTTTATGTTTACTAATCTCTAAACCAAAATGAAAAAATATGTTTTGTTTCTCTTTTTTTACTAATCTCTAAACCAAAACCAAGTACATCTATCTCACCTCCTAAGATAGGGTTTTGAGAATCAATCCATAATCAATTGATCATTAATTTAACCTCAAAGGATTGAACTTCAAATTTATTCCTCTATCATCAAAGTTATATTTCTTGAGAATCTCATAACTTCATGTGGTCAAGTTTATCTCAAGGTTTTGAGGTTATATTCATCAAGAAACTTCATAGGTTCATGTGTTTATTTCCATGCCTTCTTCAACAAGTTTAATAAAGCTATTAGCCTCATCATCAAGTTTGCTTCATGATAACATCATTCTAAGGTCATATGTGATTCATCATGCCTTATATTTCAAGAAAACTTCAAAAGATTCAAAGTTGATTCAAGTTGTTTGACCTAATTTGGAAAGTTCTTATGGTCATAAGTGCATAACTCTCTCAATTTTAAACATTTTGAGGTGATTCTTTTTTCTATGGCCTCTTATTATCATCCCAACAACTTAACTTTACATGACAAGATCTAATTATGCTTGGAGGATCATCAAAAGTTTGATTATATTATGGGTCATTTGTGGACTTAGTGAAATTTTTACAAGTTTAAAAGTGACTTTTTACAAACTTTCAAGGATCCTAACTTGATCATTTTTCATAATTTTAAGCTCTTTATTTTTCTACCATAATATTGAAGATGTTTAGTACAAATTTGATTCAAGGAGAAATACCTAAAAATGTTTGGAAGGTCATTGAATTAAAATGAACATTATAGGTAATTTTCAGTCTTTATAAAGTGAGAATTTTCTAAGTACAAATGCAGATTACTTTTGTCATTTTTAAAGTTGCATAACTTTTGACTCAAGTTTCCAAATGGAAACTTTATTTGCACATTTTAAATCTTGTGGGAATTCCTTTCAATCAAAATAATAATTATGTCATAAAGCCTCTTGGATTGCTTGCCCCATATTTTTGAATAAGCTAACTTGGATTGGAAATCTTGCTCGATGATCAGTTTTGCAACTCACTTAATTCTCAATTACAAGCCACATTAAGGTTCATTTATGTGTCTAAACATGCTTAGGAGCCTTCCAGAAGATATTTAGCACTCAAAATGTAAGACAGGGGTGAGTTTTGACAGCTTTGCAAGTCACACTTTTGCCATGATCAGGATGTGCACAGATTCTCTCAAAATTGCATCATCCACCCTTCCTCAGCATTCTAATATCTTCTCATGTAAATAGAGACCTCATGCACATAATTTTGATAGCCAATTAAACCATGTTAAGATCTCATTCAAACTCTAAATTTGTAAGCTTCATTTTTAATCCACACCCTTCTAACAAACCAAAATTCTCATTTATCAAGCTTCCTTGAACTTCAGTGAAGCTAACAAGATCATTAGAATTCTAAATCATGCATTATAGTGAGCTCCCCAAGTCAAGCTTCAGAAGGTTTTGAGCATACTTTGTTCAGGTAGTTAGAGGCCTCATATCTCTCAACTCAAATTACTGTGATGATCCTTGATGTTCATTGATGCTCATTGCATCATTAATTTTCATTTTTTGATCCATTAACTACATCTATTTTTGAATTTCCCTGTTAAAACTCTTTATGATTTTTTCAAATCGACTACGTTGTGGTTTAAATAATTTTTTCATAGGGATATGGTTGAGACGTCTCATTTAGAAACTTCCAATGATACAAGTCCCATGAGAAACAATTTCCTATTTTTGAAATGCGAATTTGCCCTAAGATTTATGGATTTTCAAATGGCTGGAGGTTGAAGATGATCATGTGGATCATCTCAAACAATGAGAACTTGACAATTGAAATGTTCTTATTGGTCTGACTTTCTTTGCTCCAATGCTTGCGTTTTGACTCGTTTCCACTATAGATTCACACTTCCTTGCCATTGGCTCTGCCAGCGTGTTTAAATAGGAATGATCTGACGCCTCACATTTTTTTAGTATACTCTTTATTTCACAAAATTAGTTTTAAATTCTTTTTATCTTTAAAAACTCACATCTCTTTTATTTTTTATACAAAAATTCTAACATCCATTAATTCCCATATATTAACATTTTAAAGCTTGTGATCTCATCTTTCTAAAGCTTGAAGAATCATGCCCTAAGACTCCTTGAGCTGTGAATGCCATTTATTCAAAAATGGTACCTTGAAAGTGAAGTTTCACTTCAAGTCAGAATTTGAAATTCATGTTGTGGCTTCTAAACATCAAATTAGCATGCGTTTTTGGTCTAAACATGTTTAACCAACTTGCCAAAGTGGATTAGAGGCTTGAAACGCAAGGATTGAGTGAGTTTTGATGCTAAACAGGTCACATATTCCTCATGTATAAGGTAACACAAATTCCCTCCAAATTCCATCATTCCACACGTTTGATCATCTCACTTGTTTCCCTATAAATAGAGGATCATACCTCATTCATTTTCTCAATCTTAGAGAGCCAGAATCACCCTATCAAACTTCCTATTGAACCTACTTTTCTACAACTTAGAATTTGGTTTTCTAGCTTTCCTAAATCCATTTTATTTGTCAATTCTTCATCCTTGAACCTTAATGAAGCTAACAGAAGAAGAACCAAGCTCTAACACTTCCTAAATCGTGCTAGCCAAGTCAATTTTCAGAGCTCTAAATTTGAACTTCAATAGGTAGATTCCTCCACCAATTCTCTCAAACATTGATACTGTAATAAAGCTCTCATCATTCCGATTCTAATCGCAACATTTATTTTCAACTGGAAATGAGTTTTGACCATGATTTTTCAAACCCCTTTTCAAATCTTTCCTTCCAAAATGACTGAGCTACACCTTACATAAATTTTCCATGAGGGTACCATTGGAATCGTCTTGAAGAGACGAAGAGAATGGTACTGGTCTCGAGCTCTTATTTTTCCATTTGAGAGACCTGCAAATTCGTGTGGCTGGAGGTTGAAGATGACCAATGTGCCATCTCTCAACAAATGATAATGTTTCATTTGTTTTTTTCAAAATCTAATTTAAATAATTGATTCAATGCTTTATTCATTAAAGACCATGATATGCACAATGCGTCTGATCCATTGGATTAGCTTACTAATGCGTTTTGACTTTCATCCATTGGTCTATATATTTTTGAATTTATTTTTATTTCTGATTTTTATATTTTAATTGTTTTAAACTTCAAAAAATCATAGAAAATTCATTTATGCCTATAAAATTATGAACAATTTCACAAAAATATTTTCATATATTCTTTTTTCTGATTTTTACTTTTTCATAATTTTATTTTAAGATTTGAATTTTTTATAATTTTTCTTTGTTTTGACTTGTTTTTAATTGCTTAAAAAATACTTTTTGGCATTTTTAAATTATGAGAAAATTCTTCAATATCATTTTCATTATTTCTGATTTTATGATTGTTTTTTTAGAATTTTATTGTGACTACTACTATTTTTTATATTTTTTCTACTTATTTGAATAGTTTAAATTAGTTTAAAAATAGTTTCTGACTTAAAAAAATCACAAAAAATTTTACAAAAATATTTGAGCTCATTTATGATTTTTCTATGGTCTTATTTAATTTTTCTTGGACGTTTTGAATATATTTTCTATAATCCCTATTTATTTTCATTTAAAAACCATTTTAAAAGTCTTTTTTTTCTTCTTTATTTTTAAATACAATTTTATTTTGTATATATGTTGGTTGATCTTGGACTATGAGATTTTGATCATGAGCCTCATTAACATCATTGGATCTTGGGTGTTGAGTTTAGCTCCATCAAAATTGATGGATGATTTTAATGATGGCTTGATTAAATTTTTGGTACAAATGTGGTTTAATTCTTATCCCATCTCTCCTCATCTTATCCTCTTCTTATTATGTCACATGTTGTTAGAGGATGATATACATATCATCTCTCCAAACATATGACACATAAATTTTTATGGACCTGCCTCAAAATAGGTGCGACTTCTATATAAGTCCGCTTACAATTACTTAACTTAGTGCTAAATTTTAGTATTATCAATCCTCTAATGAATCTTCATAAGCTTTGGTCAAAGTGAATCACTTAAATATCGTTGATCATTTATGGTTGTCTTGAGAATTTTAAATGAATTAGAAACTTGACAAAAAGAAAATGAAACTTGTTGTTGAGAGGCTTTGGTTTTATCAATCCTCTAATGTGTTTCAAATCCAAGTTTCAAGATGTTCATTCAACTAACCTCTAATTTCTAACAATTGACTTTATTTTATGCCTTTACTTTATGCTCTTTACTTTGAGCACATTTATTTTAGCATTTATATTTCATTTTTTTTCATCTTTGCTTATTTGAGCATTTACTTTTATGTGATATTTTTTAATATTTTTGCTCACTTGAGCCCTTTCATTTCTTTTTGAAGATACCTAATAATTAACTTGAACCATAAAAAACTTTAATGTTACTTGGACTATTTGGTTACTATCCTTGGCAATATAGAGTGATGGACTTCTTGGACTTAGGATTTGAGACTTTGACCTACCTTGAGACCTTTTGAACTCAATTATTATTTTGTCTGGAGCTCTCGGGGTTTATCCCAAGACATTGGGTTGTTTGTTTGCTTTGTGTGCAAGTTATTGTGATTACATGCTTTTTCTGTGATCGGGAATTCATCTGTATACAACCGTTACTCTGCCTAATTTTTGTGAAGACTTAATGAATTTGAAGCTTGGTTTTCTTAAGAGGTTTATTATCTTTTCTTGTTAGGTTTCAATCCGAAAGATGGGAATTCTATATTGACTCATTGTGTCAAGTGTTGGCTTCTTGTTGGTTACACGGTTCCTTTCCTTAGCTTTTATCTTATGCTTTAGGATAGTCCCTTCATCTCCTCCCATCTTCTTCAATTTCAAAAATCTTCTCCCTCCTTTTCCAAATTATTCTTATATTCTAAACTTGAACCGCTTTCACAATAAACTTGGACTTATGTCCATGCATTTTCAAAAACATTTTCTTAATCAAACTTTAAATAATTTAACAATACTTTGACATTTTTGTGAGAAGACTAAAAGTCAATCAATGTCATTCAAATTATTTTTCCACTTTGGCCTTTTGCTTTGAGATTTTCTCAAAAGATTAGACTCTTGTCAATCCTTGTAGTGATGCGAGCTACTATACTTCTACGATCTATAGTGAAGTGAGATATTTTCCACTTGGGTGTTGAGTGAGGCTTTGTTGATTTTAAAATCTGAGTTATATCCTCCACTTTGAGATGATGCAAGTTCACCTTTATCATAATCATGGGTAGTAAGTGTGTTCTTCCACTTGTATAAGACGATAATGTCTCGTCTCTTAAAATTAACCAATACACTTATGTTTTTTTTTTAATTTTTTTTAAAAGGTGAACTACAAGTACCCTGGTCCCCTATTGCATGGAAGGTGGTACGTAGGCACTAAAGGTTCACAACCGCGGCGGATGCAAAAATCATAAAAATATACTTATTTTCTCATCCCCACAAACTATTTTTGTATAACATTTATAGCCAAAATACATAACTTTTCAAAGAGGTTCATGTGGAGTATCGTAGATGTTTATGATGCTAATACCTTCCCTTTGCATAACCAACCCCCGAACTTAGATTTTGTCCCCCTATTTTTGGGTTATTATCTCTTTTCCCATTCCTTTGGAAACGATAAAGTGCGGTGGGGATTTTTATTTTTATTTGTGCGAGCCAAGTCAATCCAATGGCTTAGTATCAACATTTCTACCGCTATAGAAAATTGGTGACTTCACTGGGGAAAGATCAACCTATTGCCGGTCCATCCCTAAGTGGGGTAAGCCTATCTTTGTTTATTTGTGTATGTGTTATTACTTGTTTCATATTATGTGTTGTATGTATATTTCCCATATTTTCCTTGTTTTCAGGGTGGTTGGTGATTTCTCATAAGTCCTCTACCTGGACTTGGGAAAACGTAAGATAGGATAGGCGGTATAGTCATGTTAACTTTGAGGGAGTAATCCCAAAAAAGGAGGCATGAGATCCTCCACTCAGTGGAGGCCCCTTAGTCTCGTTTACCGAAAAATCAGGAAGACATGCTACTTTCGACCTGGGAGCCGGCTGAAACTGAGGACCGTAGAACCTTTAACCCATCTTGGCCTTTTAGGTGTAGTGCAAAAGGTATGACGGAGTAATCCAGAAATGGTTGTCACACGATACTATGCTCGGACGAGTTTTTCCTGAGAACATTGCTAATTATCGAGTCAATCAGGATGTTGGTAATATCAGAAGGAAGGATGTAGACTCTGGGAACCTCTTAGAACCTTGTTCGGTAGGTGATAAACTTTTAGATCATACCTTATTGGTAGTATCTTTGACCTCATGCTCGTGACGTTGAACTTATGAACCTTATGTTTGTGATGTTGTGTGTGATTGTTGCATCATGCATTCATGCACCCATGAGCATCTTTTAAAATATCATGTTTCAAGGGACTTAAAGTTGGCTCTTTGTGAATATCTTAGGTATTTTTGACCATGGATTACGGAAAAGAAAGACTAAGAAGTACAGTTTCAAAGATCCCAAGATAGATGAGTGGATGAGTCTGATTCCCAAGATCGAGAGTTCTACGCATTTTCAGAGAAAGTATGGGTCCATCATTTCTCTTATGAAGCTCAGGATGAAGGAGCGTATTCTCTCGACTTTGGTCCAGTTCTATGATCCGATGTATCAATGCTTTACTTTCCATGATTATCAGTTGATGCCTACATTGTAAGTGTATTCTTATCTATTGGGCTTCCCTATTACCGATCATGTTCCTTTTACTGGTTTGGAAGGGGAGTCAAAATCTCATGAGATTGCTGCTTTGATCCATTTGGGGAAGTCTGAGGTTAAGCCCACATGACTACCAAAGGAGTGATTAGAGGATTACCTGCTCAGTTCTTGTTGGAGAAAGCTCGCTATTTTGCTAGGATGAAGATTATGGTTGCTTTTGAGGCCATCTTTGCTCTACTTGCTTATGGGTTGTTCTTATTTCCCAATGTCGACAAGTTTGTGGATATCAATGCCATTAGGATCTTTATGATTGGGAATCCATTCCCTATATTATTGGGTGATTCTTATTAATCTATTCATCTTTAGAATTCTTACCATGGAGGGATGATCATTTGTTGCACGCCTTTGTTGTATCAGTGGTTTATTTCTCACTTACCTCGATCTGATGCTTTATGGGATGCCAGGAAGGAGCCTCGTTGGGCTTCGAGGATTATGTACCTCACTCATTTAGATATTGTTTGGTATCATCAGTCTTACCATGATATAGAGATTGTTTACAGTTGTGGTAGTTTCCCTAATGTACATCTTCTTGGTACAAAGGGAGGAATTAACTATAATCCCATTCTTGCACGAAGTTAGCTTGGATATCCGATGAGGGATAAGCCAAATAGTATTCATATAAGTGGTTTCTTCCTTAAAGAGGGAGAGGTTCATAAGGAAGCTAAAGAGGAGATTGCAAAAGCTTGGCGTCATATTCACAGGAAAAGTAGGAAGGACTTGGGACCTAGATGGGTTATTTCTTTGGAGCCTTATCTTCAGTGGGTAAAAGCAAGAGTCGTCCAGTTGGAGATGCCGTGTTCTCGTGAAGTGATCTGTTGTCACGCACTGATCAAAACGAGTGTTTTTACGAAACAGTAATATAGCGTCAACTGTAACTCGAATGTCGTTCTCACAAGGAATCTTGATTTTATTAACTGAAGGTAAATCGAATTGGGGGGAGGGGTGGTTTGGGTTCAAAAACAAAAACGCAAAATAAGCGCTTAAAATAAGTGATTCTTGAAATAAGCTAAAGTGAACCAATCTACTGTATCGACTTCTGACTTATCATCGATCCTTATAAAATCCCAATTCCCTAACGGGTCCATTCCTATTCGATCATAAAAGCTAGTGACAAGTGCAATAGCAATTGTACAATGTCTGTCCCTAAATTCTGAGTAAAGCAAACGGATAATAAATATTTTGAATTAAGAAAATGCAACATGATCGGACGCGATAATGCAAATGAAACAAAATAAATTGGGATTTATAAAAACCTCAAAGTGGAATTCGAATACAGCCGATTGATTCTTGGAATTTAGTTCTCCATGGATGATTCATACAAAGCCATAGTTTTCTCATGATAAATATTTTTTTCTCGTCAAAAGTGAATACATGAACAGTACACGGCTGTTTTGGGATATAGTGAAACATGAATTTCCCGTTACAACCCAACTGGGTCAAAAATATAACCCAAGCTCATTACCAATGACTCAAAACAAGAAATATTTTTAAAGTTGTAACTTCAACGAAATTTCTGGCCTTGCTACAGTCCGACTCAACTCTCGACTTCTTAATGAAAATCATAGCTCTTTCTCTTAGCTTTCCAATGACTAGTAGCATGCCTCATTCCGACTCCTGAAGCTCATGTTATGAATTTATTCGCGAAAGCTGCTAAAGCTGAAAATAAAGTGCGAAAAATAAATAAGTGCAAAAATATAATAAATTATAAAAATACAATAAAAAGGAAAAATAACCAAACTAAAACAAAGAAATGCATAAGTATAAATATAGAGAAATGTGCGTCAAAATGCACTGATCATGAAGCACCCATGCCTGAAATTTTTATGAAGACCACTCATCCACTATTAGATGATGTGGAAGAGCTTCAGCTTACCCTAGTTAGGATGAAGTATGAAAAGGAAGCTTGGAAGAATAAGTGTTAGACTTTAGAGGTGTCCTACCGAGCTGACTTGAAGGAGAAAGATGACATGATCGAGATTCTTGAGAGTTGTTCTATAGAGACGATGGAGAAAAAAGAGGATTTATTTTCCTCTAGAGCTCAGTTAGGACTCAGTTGCTCACTTCCCGACTCTTGTGATTGGAAAGAGGTCGCCAACAGGTATGCAGAAGTAAACAACCAGTTGAAGGCTCGGATTGTAAGACTCATAGGGAAATGTCAGGGTGTGGAGTGATCTTCATCAGCATTGCTTTCTTAGGGTCTTAGTTTTTCATCTTATCTTGTACTTGGGATTATTGGAACTTGTACTAAAAGTTGTAATCCTTTTTGAAGTTATTATAATGAGATTTTCAGTATTTCAAATGTGTTAGTACTTTAATATTTGCAAATTGTCTATAAATCTTTGAGTTCCTTGAAATATTAATAATAAAATAAATGATGTGCATTGCATATCATGCATCATATTGTACATACTTCTTGAATTTCTATTCATACCCGTGTGTCTTACTATGCTTCTTTACTTAATTCAGCAAGTTGTCTCACCAGCACAATACTCGGGCTGATTCCAGAAGGAAGATGGATAATCTAGAACAACAAAATCGCGAGTTGCACGAAGAAGTTACTGCTCTGAAGGCCAGTATGGCCAATCTTACTTCTTTGATTGAATCGTTGGTGGCTGCTCAGAATCATCCACCACTTGCTCAACCTCAACAAACAACAGTTAGTTCCAAAGCTCCGACAGTTCCTGTTTCTGTTACTCTAGTTATTGTTGTTCAGAATCGTATAACTTTGGGTTATCTGTGGGGAATTCCAGAGAACTTCATGCAAAAAGGTTATAATCAAGATGCTCAGGTTGCTCCATTTTCTCAGACTGTGGTTGTTTCTACACCTCTTGTGGTGCATATTACTCCTGCTGCTAGAAATGAGATTAACTATGTTGCACCTCCTTCGGTGAATGTTGAACCATTTGCTAATGATGAAGTTTATCGATGTATTCCTCAACCAAGTGAAAGCTTGGGTGTCTATGATCGAATGGACAATTTTCAAGATCAGTTTGATAAGACTTAGAAAGAGTTGGAGGCCCTCAGGAAAATAATTGTTTGGGCAGAATGTGAATGATTTGTGTTTGGTCCCAAATGTGAAAATACCTGCAAAATTCAAAGTACCAGAATTTGAGAAGTACAAGGGAAATACTTGTCCTCGTGCTCACCTAGTGATGTATGTGAGAAGGATGTCTACTCACATCGATAATCAATGCCTGTTAATTCATTTTTTCTAGAACAGTTTGACTGGTGCAGCATTGAAATGGTATATGAATCTGGATAGTGCCAATGTTCATACTTTCAACGACCTGGGTGCAGCGTTTATTAGACAGTACAAATATAATATGGACATGGCACTTAACCGTGATTAACTCAGGGAAATGGTCCAGAAGGACAAAAATTCATTTAAGGAATATGCACAGAGATAGTGTGAAGTAGTCTCCCAAGTGATACCTCCAATCGAAGAAAAAGAGATGACGAAGATTTTTCTGAATACTCTAGGTTATTTCTATTATGAAAGAATGGTGGTGAGTGCGCCAAGTGATTTTACCGAGATGGTGGGCATGGGTGTCCGTTTGTAAGAAGCTGTAAGAGAGGGTCGCTCGACATGAAGTGAAAATTCTGGCAGTGTGAAGAAGCCATCATACGGTTTGCTAAAAAGAAAGAAGGAGAGACAAATGCTTTTATTCAAGATAGAAGGGTTAATCCTCCTAAAAGAAATCATCAGTGCCACCAACAGGTTGTTTCGGTAACTCCAGTTGTCAATACAGCTCCGACCATAATGGCTTATCAAATACCAACCCCTCAGGGAAACCAAGGGCAGAATCAGAGGAGAGAGGCTTTCGACTCTCTCCCCATGAGTTATGCAGAGTTACTCCCAGGATTGATTCAGAAAAAGTTGGTTCAGACCAGGCCACCCCCTGCTATACCATAACCTTTGCCTTGGTATTATAAGGCTGATCAGACCTGCGCTTTTCATCAGGGTGTACCAGGGCACAATGTGGAAAACTATTATCCTCTGAAATAGGAGGTACAAAAAATGGTGAGATCTGGCCTTTTGTCCTTTAAATATGTTGGACCTAATGTGAAAGATAATCCTTTGCCAAAGCATGGAGGAACAAATGTTGTCAACATGGTTGATGGTTGTCCGGGGGACTTCCAGATTTTCGATATCAACCTGGTTAGAGGTGACTTGGTAAATATGCACGCTGACCTTTGCGAGTTTAGTTACTATACACATGACCATTTTGGTTGTGGTATCTGCAGTACTGATATATAGGGATGTGATGAGATAAAGGTTAATTTACAGGAAATGATGGATGAAGGTCTCATTCATATAATTAGGCCTAGGGAAGAATACAAGGAAGAAGTGACCATGGTCTTTGGATGTCCTAGAGAATTTCGGGTCTTTGACGTGAACCATATGAATGATGATTTGGTGCAATTGCACGCTAGCTTCTTCCACATGGAAGGTTAAGAAGAACACCACTATAGATCTTGTCGGGTTTGCTGCAGAGACTCTCGTGGTTGCGCCATTGTGAAAAGAGGTATTCAGTTGTTATTAGATAATGGTAGCATCAAGGTTTCAAGCCATAGAGATGATTACCACGTGATTAATATGATTGAATATTGTTTGGATGAGACTAAGTTAGATGATGAATATGCTTCTGTAGATGAATTATTTTCCTCAGACGAAGATATGTTCTCTAGCAATGATTCTGCAATAACCAAATATTCTGAAGAAGGGTTGAACGTAATTTTTCCTTATTTCAGTGATCCCTCCCCTGTCGAGATTGAATATTGTAGCAAGCCAGTTGTTTCTCTAGTAGTGATTTGCTTGTCGGGTCTTGTTCCTTAAAAATCATACAAAGTTGTACCGTACAAATACAATGCTACAATTCTAGAGGATGGTGTGGAAGTTCCCATCCAACCTTTGTCTAATGTCAAGAATATTGCTGAGGCTAGTAGAGTGACCCGCAGTGGTCATGTGTTTGCACCTGTTATTCGAGGGAATTTCAGTGCCGATAAGAAGGTTGTAGAAAGTGTTGAAGCTGAGAAAGCAGTAAGGGAGTCCAATGGTGCTACTCTGGAAAAACATGTGGATGATATATTAAAGATTATCAAGATGAGCAACTATAGAATCGTAGATCAATTGTTGCAGACTCCTTTAATGATATCTATTCTAGATTGCTAATGAGTTCTTATGTCCATAGGGAATCTTTGATGAGAGTGTTGGATCCAGCCTTCATGGAAAGTGATATTTAGTTGGACCAACTCAGTAGGGTGGTAGGGAATATTATATCATGTAATAACCTAAGTTTTTGTGATAACGAATTGCATGGTGAAGGAAGAAATCACAATCTAGCTCTCCATATATCCATGAACTGTAAGAATGATTCATTGTCAAATGTGTTGATTGATAATGGGTCCGCCTTAAATCTCATACAGAGGAGCACGCTTATGATGTTGAAGTACCAAGGAGCTCCCATGCACCCAAGTGGCATAATTGTAAAAGCTTTCAATGGACCAAGGAAGACTTTTATTGGGGAAGTATATTTGTCTATTCACATAGGCCCACACTTGTTTCAGATTACTTTCCAAGTCATGGATATTGTGCCCTCTTACAGCTATTTACTAGGATTACCATGGATATATGAGGCATGGGTTATCGCTTCAACTTTGCACCAAAAGCTGAAGTTTGTGCATAAAGGAAAGGTGGTTATCATAAATGGAGAGCAAGCATTGCTAATATCTCATTTATCATATTCCAGTGTTGTGGAAGTGAGTGAAGTTGTTGTTGGAACTCAGTTCCAAGCTTTATCCATTGATAACATAAGGGAGAATGAGAATTCTATAGCTTCATTCAAAGATGCTCAACAGGTTGTGTGAAATGGCCCTAGTAAAGTATGGGGACGAATTGTTGATCTCCCGGTGAACAAGAATAGGGCTGGTTTGGGATTTTCTGCGATGAATGATAAAGGTGAGAACACAAAGCTGAAGTCTTCTTTGGGCAGGAAATGCTATTATGGAGGATGAAGAAGAGCAGGAAATGTCGAATTATGTGACACATGGGATCAAAGTCAAGAGTTGGGTCACTATTGATGTTCCCTCTTGCATCCATGTCTCAAAGTAATTTGTTTTGTTAATCTTTTCAAAAAAATTTCACTCTGCCCAAGGTGAAAGATGATTTTGTATGGGCTTATCTATTTGCTTTAATCATTAAAATCATTAATAAAAGTTGTCTTTCATTCCCAAATTGTGTTTTTATTTTCTACTTTTTTCTTGAAAATGGTAATCACAAAAAACCCTTTGGGAATAACTGATGATTGTAAATAAATATGCATAATCACTTGATATATGTGTCAATTTCTAAAAGTAATCATAAATCATATGTACAGATTAATTGAACAACTTTTTGAATACAATGACCCTGCACCCTCTACCAACTTTGAATATCCTATGTATGTGGCCGAAGAAGAAGAATATGATGAAATTCCAGAAGAGGTTTCACGGTTGCTCGAGCGCGAGGAAAATGCCATTCAGCCATATAAAGATTCCTTGGAGACAATGACTTTGGGTTCAGAGGAAGATCCAAAGGAAGTCAAGATTGGAGCATTGTTGCATCCCGACGTAAAGAGCAAGTTGATTGATTTATTGAAAGAGTATGTGGATGTCTTTTCTTGGTCATACCAAGATATGTGGGGTTTGGATACAGATATTATGGAGCATCATTTTCCGCTAAAGCCAAAGTGCCCGCCAGTCAAGCAGAAATTGCGAAGAACTCACCCAGATATAGTAGTACAAATTAAATAAGAAGTCTTAAAGCAGATTAATGCCTATTTTCTTGTGACATCAGTGTACCCTCAATGGAATGCCAATATTTCCCCAGTACCAAAGAAAGACGGAAAAGTTTGCATGTGCGTTGATTATAGAGATTTAAATAAAGCTACTCCAAAAGATGATTTTCCATTGCCACACATTGATATGTTGGTTGATAGTACAGCAAAATTCAAAGTATTCTCGTTCATGGACAGATTTTCCAGATATAATCAAATAAGAATGGCTCTTGAGGACATGGAAAATAAACATTTATCACACCCTGGGGAACATTTTGTTACATAGGGATGCCCTTCGGGTTGAAGAACGCAACCTTATTCCATGATCGGATGCACAAGGGAATTGAGGTATATGTTGATGATATGATTTCCAAATCCCAGACTGAAGAAGGGAATATATAAGATTTGTTGAACTTGTTTCAGCATTTGAGGAAATATCGTCTCCGCTTGAATCCAAATAAGTGTACCTTCAGTGTCCGATCCGGGAAATTGTTAGATTTCATTGTCAGCCAAAAAGGAATTGAAGTTGATCCTGATAAAGTCAAAGAAATTCAAGAGATTCATGCACCAAGGACTGAAAAGCAAGTTAGAGGTTTCCTAGGACGTATGAATTACATTTCCAGATTCATTTCCCATATGACTGCAATGTGTGGACCGATCTTTAAGTTGTTAAAGAAAGACCAGGGTTGTGTGTGGACAAATGATTGCCAAAGGGAATTCGAAAGTATTAAAGAGTGTCTGCTTGAACCTCTTATCCTGCTCTCTACCATTGAAGGAAGACCATTGATCATGTATCTGACTGTGTTACATATTTCTATGGGCTGTATTTTAGGACAACAAGATGAAATAGGAAACAAGGAATACGCCATTTATTAACTCAACAAAAAGTTTACTGACTGTGATTTGTGGTATTCTATGCTGGAAAAGACATGTTATGCTCTGGCCTGGGAGGAAAAGTGGTTGCGGCAACATATGTTGAATCATACTACTTAGTTGATTTCCAAAATGGATCCAATTAAGAATATTTTTGAAAAGCCTACTCTTACTGGGAGAATTGCCCGTTGGCAGATGTTGTCTGAATATGATATTGAATATTGTACTCAGAAGGCTATAAAAAGCAGTGTGTTGGCGAATTATCTTGCTCACCAATCGGTTGATGATTATCAGTTTGTTAAATATGATTTCACTAATAAGGATGTGATGTTCTTAAAATCAAAATATTGTGATGAACCTTTGCCTGGGGAAGGTCTCAATCCCGAATCCCGGTACGGTGTGGTATTTGATGGAGCTATGAATGCTTATGGGAAAGGAATTGGTGTTGTGATTATCACTCCTCATGGATCACATATTCCTTTTACGGCAAGGATGGCATTTGATTGTACCAATAATATGGAAGATTATGAGGCTTATATCATGGGTCTAGAGCAAGCCATTGACCTTAGAATCAAAGTTATGGATGTACACGGCGATTCATATTTGGTAATACATTAGATTAAAGGAGAATGGGATACTCGTCTCCCTGGATTGATCCCTTACAAAGACTATGCTAGAAGATTATTACCCTTCTTTAATAAAGTTGAATTCCATCATATTCCTAGAGATGAAAATCAGATGGCGGATGCTTTGGCAACTCTGGCTTCTATGTATCTAGTGAATATTGGGAACGATGTGCCTCGTATTATAGTGCGATATTTGGATAGACCGGTCATGTATTTACAACAGAGGAAATGTCTGATGAAAAACCTTGGTATTATAATATCAAGCATTTTCTCCAGACTCAAGAGTACATGGTCGGTGCGTAAAATAAAGATAGAAAGACATTGAGAAGATGTGGTATACAATAAGTCTGTCAATTCTCAGAGAAGATTCAGATTTGTTACTCCAATGAATGGTAGCCTTATCATTATGGAAGGTAGTTTGTTGTTGAGATTTGTTACTCCAATGAATGGTAGCTTTGTCATTATAGAAGGTAGTTTGTTGTTGAGATTTGTTACTCCAATGAATGGTAGCCTTGTCATTATGGAAGGTAGTTCGTTGTTGAGATTTTTTATTCTAATGAATGGTAGCCTTATCATTATGGAAGGTAGTTCGTTATTGAGAGTTGTTAATCCAATGAATGGTAGCCTTGTCATTATGGAAGGTAGTTTGTTGTTTAGATTTGTTACTCCAATAGCCTTGTCATTATGGAAGATAGTTCATTGTGGAGATTTATTACTCCAATGAATGGTAGTCTCGTCATTATGGGAGACAATTCGTTGTTGAGATCTTTTTCCGATGGATGGTGGTATCGTCATTATGGGAGATAGTTCGCCGTTGAGATTCACATTATTATGAAGAAGTTTTGTTGTTCCCAGTTGTAAGTACTGATGGTAATCATTTGTTACCACCCTTAATATTGGTGTTTACCAGTATTATCTTACCATTTCTTTCCCCGGTAGGTCGACATTACTTTTTTTTTCTATCTCCTCAGTGAGTGGATAGTTCGCAGTCATTTTTCGATCACGGTTATCCTTTACTTTCTCTCCTAAATATTTGAGTTGTTGATGCCTTATTGCCTCTTTGGCTTTACCCCAATAGAGCTGGGTCTCTTGTTCCCCAGTGATTTATTTTCATGGTCAGGTCTTTCTTTTGATCCCTGTTTTTGTTTACTACATTCCCAGTGGTGCCTTGTGTAATTTTTTATTTAGATTTGTTCATGTGCATTCATAATCATAAGCATTGAATGGCATCTTCACGCCAAAAATATGGCTTATTTTATATTTAAGTATCTTCAATCGCGTCGACACAACAAAATTTAACCTTCACATCTCCGGATAGAAGACACTTAAATAAGGGCAGCTGTTGTAACCCCAATTTTTGACACTAAGATTCCTCTATCATATCATATCAACTCAATCATAACAAGATCACACTAGGGTTTGGTTCCTCTACTTACCTTTAGCTTTATTCACGGGGAATCAAGAAGCACCTTGACTTGTATTTTGTGATCATCTATGTTTCGTATTGATTAACTTTTAACTAATAAATACAATGAATGTTTGCCCAAATTGTTGATGTTATAGGTGAAAGCATAACACATTCCATCAAGTTGATCTATAGGTTCATGAGTTTATTTCCATGCCTTCTTCAACAAAGCTTAATTAATATTCAAGCTTCATCATTGAAGATGATTTGAAGTAATATCATGACAAAGTCTATTATGATTCATCATGCCTCAAGTTGCCAAAAATAGTTCAAAGACGTAAGGGTTTATTGAAGAAGTTTGACCTAATTGGACAAGTTCTTGATTTCTTGGTCACAAGTGCATAATTCCCTCAATTATTAATATTTGGAAGTGGTTATGGGTTCCATGGTTTCTCATTATTATCCTCAACAAATTCTATTTAAATGACAAAAGTATTTGTGCAAGAAGGTTTGTCAAAATTGAAAAGGTTTTACAAGGCATTTTGTTGCTCTAGGGGCTAGGGTTTTGAACTTCTAAAGGCTATATCTTGCTAATCTTTTGGTATTTTTGAGTGATTTCAAAAAATTCTTCTCTTAAAAGGTTTATAAACAAATCACTTCAAAAGTTTCAAGAAAATTTTATGTGGAAGATACCTAATGATGAAGAAAGATTACAAGTCCTCTAGATAGGCCATCAAATTACCTTATGTGACTTCAAAAAATCTTAAGTTGGTCAATTTTTATCTCCTTTAGCCAATTATTTTTCCATAATAATCCTAAGGATGTAAAATTTAACTCTTCTTTTATTTGCAAATCTTGAAAATGGATGGAAGATGTCCTAAGGATGCAAAAGATTATAGGTCATCTCATGAATTTTCACCAAGTTTGCAAGACCATAACTTTTTCAATACTTGGTCTTTTTGAGTGATTCAAGTTTCACAATGCTCTTTAGGAAGTATATTTCAAGCTAGCATCAATTATTAAAGCTTAATTTTGGAGGAAAGTCTTGTTTGAGCTCAAAACATTTCAATTCATTTTTGAAGAGAAAACTTGAAATTTTTCTAAGTTTAAACGTCAGCATCTTTTTCTCAACTTTGACTCATCAAAAATCATAGCTCAAACATCCATTAATTCCCACTATGTTCAAATTGTAAAGCTTGCGATCTCATCTTTATAAAGCTTCAAGAATCATGCCCTAAGACTCATTGAGCTGTGAATTCCACTGATTCAAAAATGGTACCTTGAAACTGATGTTTCACTTCAAGTCAGAATTTGAAATTCATGTTGTGTCTTCTAAACATTAAATTAGCATGCATGTTTGGTATAAACATGTTTAACCAACTTTCCGAAGTGGAATAGAGCTTTGAAACGCAAGGATTGACTGAGTTTTGAGGCTAAACAGGTCACACATTCCTCATGTATCAAGTTCACACGAACTCCCTCCAAATTCCATCATTCCACACGCTTGACCATCCCACTTGTTTCCCTATAAATAGAGGATCATACATCATTCATTTTCTCAAGCTTTGAGATCCAGAATCACCCTGTCAAACTTCCTCTTGAACCCACTTTTCTACAACTCAAATTTGGTTTTCTAGGTTTCCTCAATCTATTTTCTTTGTCAATTCTTCATCCTTGAACCTCACTGGATCTAACATAAGAAGAACCAATCTCTTAAACTTCCTAAATCGTGCTAGCCAAGTAAAGTTTCAGAGCTATGAATTTGAACTTCAATAGGTAGATTCCTCCATCAATTCTCTCAAACTTTGATACCATAATGAAGCTCTCATCATTCTAATTCTAGTCGCAACATTTATTTTCAATTGGAAGTGAGTTTTGACCATGAATTTTCAAATCACTTTTCAAATCTTTCCTTCCAAAACGACTGAGCTAGACCTTACATAAATTTTTTCGCGAGGGTACCATTGGAATCGTCTTGAAGAGACGAAGCGAATGGCACCGGTCTCAAGCTCTAATTTTTCATTTGAGAGATCTGCAAATCCGTGTGGTTGGAAGTTGAAGATGACCAACGTGTCATCTCTCAACCAATGGTAACGTGCCATTTGTTTTTTTTCAAAATCTTATTTAAATAATTTATTCAATGCTTTATTCATTAAAGACCATGATATACACAGTGCGTCTGATCCATTGGATTAGCTTACTAATGCGTTTTGAATTTCATCCATTGGTTCGTATATTTTTTACTTTATTTTTATTTCTGATTTTTATGTTTTAATTGTTTTAAACTTTAAAAAATTATAGAAAATTAATTTCCTAATAAAAAATTATGAAACAATTCACAAATATAATTTCAAATATTCTCTTTCTGATTTTTTTTCCATTATTTTATTTTCAGATTTGATATTTTTTATGATTTTTTCTTTGTTTTGACTTGTTTTTAATTGCTTAAAAATACTTTTTGAAATTTTTAAATTCTGTTAAAAATTCTTCAATATCATTTTCTTTGTTTCTAATTTTCTGAATTTTTTTTAGAATTTTATTCTGACTTCTACTATTTTTGATCTTTTTCTACTTATTTGAATAGTTTTAATTAGTTTAGAAATAATTTCCGACTTTAAAAAATTACTAAAATTTTTATTAAAATATTTGAGCTCATTTCTGATTTTTCTATGGTCTTATTTATTTTTTTGGATGTTTTGAATATAGTTGTTATTTTCCCCTTTTATTTTCATTTAAAAAATATTTTAAATGTCTTTTTTTCTTTTTTTTAAATACAATTTTATTTTGTATATATGTTGGTTGATCTTGGACTATGAGATTTTGATCATGAGCTTCATTAACATCATTGGATCTTGGGTGTTGAGTTTAATTTCATTAAATTGGATGGATGATTTTAGTGACGACTTGATTAAATTTTTGGTCCAAATCTGTTTTAATTCATATCCCATCTCTCCTCATCTTATCCTCTTCTTATTGTGTCACATGTTGTTAGAGGATGATATACATATAATCTCTCCAAACATATCACACATAAATTGCTATTGACCAGCCTCAAAATAGGTGTGACTTCTATATAAGTCCACTTACGATTGCTTAACATAGCGCTAAATTTTGTCCCGATTCAAGAAATGATCATTTGTGGCTCAAAACCATGTTTGTAAGCCCAAGTATGTACATTTGAATCCTTTAATCCAATAACCTTGAGATTCATTGTTAGGAGGCTTTGGTCTTATCAATCCTCTAATGAATCTTCATAAGCTTTGGTCAAAGTGAATCACTTAAATATCGTTGATCATTTATGGTTTCCTTGAGAATTTAAAATGAATAATATACTTGACAAAAAGCAAATGAAACTTGTTGTCGATAGGCTTTGGTTTTATCAATCCTCTAATGAGTTTCAAATGCAAGTTTCAAGGTGGTCATTCAACTAACTTCTAATTTCTAACAATTGACTTTATTTTGTGCCTTTACTCTATGCTATTTACTTTAAGCACATTTATTTTAGCATTTACATTTCATGTGTTTTTTTCATCTTTTCTTTTTGATAATTTACTTTTATGTCATTTTTTTATTATTTCTCAATTGAGCCCTTTCATTTCTTTTTGAAGATACCTAATAATTAACTTGAACCATAAAAAACTTTAATGTTACTTGGACTATTTGGTTACTATCCTTGAAATTATGGAGTGGTGGATTTATTTGACTTAGGATTAGAGACTTTGACCTACCTTAATACCTTGTGACCTCAATTGTTATTATGTCTAGAGCTCTTGGGGTTTACCCCAAGACATTGGGTTGTTTGTTTACTTTGTGTGCAAGTTATTGTGACTACATGCTTTGTGTGTGATCGAGAATTCATCTGTATACAACCGTTACTCTATCCAATTTTTGTGAAGAATTAATGTACTTGAAGCTTGGTTTTCTTAAGAGGTTTATTATCTTTGCTTGTTTGGTTTTAATCCAAAGGATGGGAATTCTACATTGACTCATTGTTTCAAGTGTTGGCTTATTGTTGGTTAGACGGTTCTTTTACTTAGCCTTTACCTTATTCTTTAGGATAGTCCCTTCATCTCCTACCATCTTCTTTAATTTCAAAAAAATTCTCCCTCCTTTTCAAAATCATTCTTGTTTTCTAAACTTGAACTGCTTTCACAATAAACTTGGACTTATGTCCATGCATTTTCAAAAATGTTTTCTTAAAAAAACTTTAAACAATTTAATAATACTTTGACATTTTTGTGAAAAGACTAAAAGTAAATCAATCTCATTCAAATTATTTTTCCACCTTGGCCTTTTGCTTTAAGATTTTCTCAAAAGATTATATCTTGTCAATCCTTGTAGTGATGCGAGCTACTATACTTCTACGATATGTGGTGAAGTGAGATATTTTCCACTTAGGTGTTGAGTGAGGATTTGTTGATTTTAAAATCCAAGATATATCCTCCACTTTGAGATGACGCAAATTCGCCTTTATCATAATCATGGGTAGTAAGTATGTTCTTCCGCTCAGATAAGATGATAATGTCTCGTCTCTTAAAATTAACCTTCACACTTGTGTTTTTTTTTTTTAATTTTTTAAAAGGTTAACTAGGAGTACCCTGATCCCCTATTGCACGGAAGGTGGTACGTAGGAATTAAAGGTTCGCAAGCGCGGAGGGTGCATAAATCATAAAAATATACTTCTTTTCTCATCCCCACAATCTATTTTTGTACAACATTTATGGCCAAAATACACAAATTTTCAAAGAGATTCCTGCGAAATACCATGGATATTTAGGGAGCTAATATCTTACCTTTGCATAACCAACCCCTGAACTTAGATTCTCTCCCCCTCTTTTTTGGGTATTCGCTTTTTTCCCATTCCTTTGGAAGCAATAAAGTGCGGTGGCGATTTTTATTTTGATCCGTGCGAGTCAAGTCAATCTAATGGTTTAGTCTCAACATTTCTACCGCTACAGGGTGCGATCCCGAATAGGCTTAAAACTAAATACATCTCTCTTTAATTGTAAGAAAAATTGAATGAACCATCACATTTACATGGGCCTTTCTGATTTAGAAATCCCATAAATCTTTTTTTTTAAAACCCACCCCTCTTTAAGGTGTAAGCTCCCGCTATAATTATATCTTAGATTTCACACGTTTATACAACCTAGAGAATAAACAATACAAAGATGATCATGTGCATTTATCACCATCTAGAGGATAAATGACACAGGGATATGCTTATGTATTCATCATGACCTAGAGGATGAATAGTATAACCCTGAAAATTCGCATACCTATCACAACCTAGGGGATAGATATTTAAAGTGTTTGTGCATTTACCATGACCTACAGGGTAAACGACAAAAGTAGTTTTACATATTTATCACGACCTAGAGGATAAATAATGTAATTCTAAAAGTTCGCATACCTACCAAAACCTAGAGGGTAAATACTTGAAAAGTTTGTGCGTTTAGCACGACCTATACAATAAACGACACAAAGATAGATTCACATGTTCATTAAGATCTAGAGAATGAATAATATGAACCCGGTAGTTCGCACACCTACCACAACATAGGGGATAGATGATTTAAAAGTTTGTAAGTTTATCACGACCTAGAGGATAAACGACACGAAGATAGTCTTACTTATTTATCACGACCTAGAGGATAAATAACATAATCCTGAGAATTCACATATCTGCCAAAACCTAGAGGATATATTCTTGAAGAGTGTTTTGGTAATCTAATCTTAGATAACTAGACCAAATATAAGATTGAAGTTTACCGGACATGTCTGTTCTAAACCAAGGTATTTGATTGCTTTAGGATAAGATAACTTTCTAATAGGCCCCAAAAAAGTTTATAGTTTAACCAAAATTTATTTACAAAATGTCATGCATAAAGCCCTAAGTTGATATGGAACCCAAAATGCATATGTATTGAGTATTTTGTGTATGCCCCAAATGTTTAAATATGCACCAAAAGTTTGTACATTTGCCGAGTGTTTATATATGCACCAAAAGTTTGTTGTTTTGATACTCTCTCCTTTTAAATCATTGGTTTCGTGTCACCGACTCCCCAACATTGTATGTTGTGTTGCCATGGCATCTTCGAGTTGATTTGATCAAGATGAATAAGTGTCAGCCAATTTTTGATAATTGTATTGCAAGCGCATGCATAGGAATGTACATAGACTTGGATGCAGGTGTGGACATAGACATAGACGTGGACGTAAGCATGGACGTAGGCGAGTATGCAGTCGTGGACGTAGACATAGACGTGGACGTAGGCGTGGATTTTACTTTGATTTTTTTCTAACGAAATGCTTTTTGATGTTATATCAAATGCTTTTTTGTTTGTCAAATTTCCAAAATCATTTTAATGCACTATTCATAAGAAACAATCGTAGTATTTATAAACAAGCCCGAAAAAGAAAAAACACAATTGAAGGATTTGAAAAAGTAAATGTTTTATTGATAAATATGCCTCTGAATAGGCGATAGTATATGATGAAATTCCTTGAAAGAGGTAATTATAGAAAGTTTTAATGAAAACTGTAAAATGGAAATGTAAAGGATAATTGCTACTAATGTTTCTCCAATTTTAGATTAATCCATCTCCTTTGTGGTCGTAGTCGTGGTTCTTAATCACAGTCTTTTTGTTCTTTATTTTAGAATAAGATCCCTAACTTTTGCTTGGACCGCCCTTTTTGGGTTTTCAATCCACCGGGGATTTTTTTTTTGTTTACGTCCCTAATTTTTGCTTCGATCGCCCTTTAGGGTTTTCAATCCACCGGGATGCTATTTTGTTCCTAAGTCGCCCGATTAAGGTTTGAAGTTAGCGAGATTTTTATACATAGTATTTTTGACTGCGTCTGAAGTTGTCAGATGTAGTAGTTCTTCCCCATCCATTATTGTGAGGATAAGACTACCACACAAGAATTCTATTTTTACCACATACAGACCTTTGTAGCTGGGTGTCCATTTACCACGTGAATCAAGGCGAGGTAGTAGAACCTTTTTGAGCACCAAATCTCCTTCTTTAAACACTCGAGGACGAACGTTTTTGTCAAATGTTTTCTTCATCCGCTTTTGGTATAATTGACTGTGGCACAAAGCTGTCAAGCATCTTTCTTCAATGAGGTTAAACTGATCAAGTCATATATGAGCCCACTCTGCTTCTTTAAGCTTTGTCTACATTAGAACACGAAGTGATGGAATCTCTACTTCAACTGAGAGTAATGCCTCCATGCCATATACTAGAGAGAAAGGGGTTGCACCTATTGATGTACGCACAAAAGTACGATAGCCATGTAAAGAGAAGGGAAGTATTTCATTCCAATCTTTGTATGTCTTCACCATCTTTTAAATTATTTTCTTAATATTCTTATTGGCAGCTTCAACAGCGTCGTTCATCTTGGGTCGATATGGTGAAGAATTATGATGCTCGATCTCGAAGTCATCGCATAATTCCTTTATCATTTTGTTGTTCAAATTGGACCTGTTGTCTATAATGATTCTTCTATGGACCCCATATATGCTTATAAGATTTTGCTTAATGAACCGAGTGACCACTTGTCGTATCACATTTCCGTAGGATGCCGCTTCCACCCATTTCATGAAGTAATCGATGGCAACTAATATGAACTGGTGTCTGTTAAAGGCTTTTGGATCAATCGTTCCTATCATATCAATTCCCCACATTAAAAATGGCTAAGAAGAACTCAGGACATTCATAGGAGTTGGTGGTACATGCATTTTATCGGCGTAGATTTGGCATTTGTGACATGTCTTTGTAAAATGGTAGCAATTGGCATCCATCGTCAACCAATAATAACCTAGTCGCAAGATCTTTCTAGCCATAACATGTCCATTTGTATGAGTTCCAAAGGTGCCTTCATGGATTTCTCTCATAAGTGTATATGCTTCTTGTTTCTCCATGCACATGAGTAACACCATATCATAGTTTCTTTTGCACAACATATCACCATTTAGAAAGAACTTTAAATCTAGCTCTCACAAAGTTCACTTGTCAATCATAGATGCATTTTCTGGATATTCTTGCTTCTCAAGATACCTCTAGATGTCATAGAACCAAGGCTTGTTATTCGGTCCTTTTTCAATAGCAAGGCAATGTGAAGGTTCTTCAAAAGGTCTGATTGTAATTCCTGGTTCGTGGTATGGCCAAGTTACTTTGAACATGGATGATAAAGTTGCCAAGGAAACTGGCATCTGATTTTCTTCTCGTGGAATATGGCTGAATGTAATCTCTATAAATTTCGTAGCTAGCTTCAAAACATGATCCCAATATGGAATCAATCTAGGATGTTTAGTGTCCCATTCACCGTTGAGTTGGTATATGACAAATGTTGAGTCTCCAAACACTTTGAGAAGTTTAATTCTTAGATCGATAGAGGCTTCCAGACCCAAGATACAAGGTTTGTATTCAGCGATATTGTTGGTGCATTCAAAACATAACCTTGCAGTATAAGGTTTATGAAAATTCTTCGGAGAAGTCAAAAATGCCCCAATGTCGTACCCTAGTGCATTTGAAGCCCCGTCAAACATGAGTGTCCAATGTGCCCTTGGTTCAGGTCCTTCGTCGGGCCCTGGTGTTTCGTAGTCACCTATAACCATGACATCCTCATCCAAAAAGTCGAATTTCATTGGCTGATATTTTGGTAATGGCTGATGAGTTAGATGGTCCGCTAGTATACTGCAATTGATGGACTTTTGAGTAACATATTAGATTTCGTACTTTGATTGTAACATCTGCCATCGGGAAATCCTTCTTATAAGAGCTGGTTTTTCGAACACATACTTCAGAGGATCCATTCTTGCTATCAACCATGTGGTGTGAGTTAACATGTACTGCCTTAATCGTTTAGTAGCCCAAGCCAATGCACAACAAGTCTTCTCTAGAAGTGAGTACCTGGTTTCGTAGTTGGTGAATTTCTTGTTGAGGCAGTATATTGCATGTTGTTTTCTACCTGTTTCGTCGTGTTGTACCAATACAAATCCCATTGACCCTTCAAGCATTGTTAGATACATGATGAGATATCTTTCGGGAACTAGTGGCATCAAGATTGGTGGCTCTTGCAAATATTGCTTTATCGTCTCGAAGGTTGTCTGACAATCATCATTCCACACCAATGTCTGGTCTTTTCAAAGTAATTTGAATGTAGGCTCGCACGTAGCGGTTAGATATGATATGAACCATGGAATGTAATTCAATCATCCTAAGAAACCACAAACTATTTTTTTTGTCCTCAGAGCTGGAATTTCTTGTGTGGCTTTTACTTTGTTGGGGTCTACCTCAATACCATGCTGACTTACAATAAAACCCAACAACTTGCCTGACCTGACACCAAACATACACTTGTTTAGATTCAATCTCAGTTTGAACTTTCGCAGATGCTTGAATAACTTTTATAAATGCATGATGTTATCCTCCTCTGTATGAGATTTGGCAATCATATCATCTACGTAGAACTCAACTTCTTTTTGAATCATATCATTGAATAATGTGACCATATCTTGTTGATAAGTTGCACATACTTTCTTTAGAGCCAAAGGCATCACCTTGTAATAGAAAGTTCCCCAAGGTGTCATGAAAGTAGTCTTTTCCATATCCTCGGTGTTGTACCCCAATTTTTCCCCCTAAGACTCCTCTATCATCTCATATCAACTCAATCACAACAAGATCACACTAGGGTTTGGTTCTTCACCCTATCTCTAGTTTTGCTTATGAGGAATCACTAAGCACCTTGATTTGTATATTTTTATCATCTAATTTCTATATTGATTAACTTTTAACTAACAAATACAATGAATGTTTTCTCTAATTGATGATATTATAGGTAAGGGCTCAACACATTTTATCAGGTTGATCATAGGTTCATGAGTTTATTTCCATGCCTTTGCCAACAAAATTTCTTTGAGATTAAATCTTCATCATTTAAGATACTTTGAATTAATATCATTACAAGGTCTACTATGATTTATCATGCCTCAATTTGTCAAAGAAAATAAAAAGATGCAAGAGTTGATTGAAGAAGTTTGACCTAATTGGACAAGTTCTTGATTTCTTGATCACAAGTGCATAACGCTATCAATGCTTAACATTTGGAGGTGGTTTTTATTGTTATGGGTTCTTATTATCATCCACAACAATTTCTATTCACATGGAAAGCGTAATTATGCATGAAAGTTTATCAAAATTGAAAGTGGTTTCTAAGTCATTTTGGTGTTATAGGAGCTAGGGTTTTGAACTTCTAAGGGCTATATCTTGCTTATCTTTTGATATTTTTGAGTGATGCCAAAGACATGCTTCTATTTAAATGGTTATAAACTAATTATTTGAATATTTTCAATACAATTTTGTGTGGAAGATGCCTAATGATGAAGAAAGATTACAAGTCCTCTAGATGGGCCATCAAATTCCCTTATGTGACTTCTAAAGACCATAACTTGGTCAATTTTTATCCCCTTGAACCCATTATTTTTCCACAATTATCTTAATGATGTTAAATTAAACTCTTCTTTTATGTGCAAAGCTTGAAAATTAGTGAAAGATGCCCTAAGAGTTCAAAAAGTTATAGGTTATTTCATGGATTTTCTCCAACTTCACAAGGTCATAACTTTCTCAATTATTGGAGTTTTTAAGTGGTTCAAATCTCAAAATGTCATTTACGAGATCTACTTAATGCCATCTTTTTTTATCAAAAGAAAATTTTGAGTGGAATGCCATGTTTGGATGAAAAACATTACAAGTCACTTTTAATGCCAAACTTTGAAATTTTTCTAAGTGTGGAAAATCCTTGTGTTTTTGCTGATTTCAAAGATATACAACTTTTGATCCAAGACACCAAATGAAACCATTCTTTTAACATTATGAAGATTGACGAGAGATCTCTCCAATGCTTCAAAAATTACATCATATAGTGCCCTACATTGTTGACACCGTGGCTATGAATTTGGCATCTTGAAATTGAAGTTTCATGTTCAGTCAATTTGAAAAATAATTTAAACCCAATTACAAGCATGTTTAAGGATCAATTTTGTGTATAATCATGTTTAGGAACTTTCCAATAATAAGAAACGACCCTTGAACCATCCATTTTGATGCGTTTTGAGCTATGTGAAGTCACACTTTCCCATTTAGCAGGTTCACGCGATTTCATTGATTTTCCTCCAATTCACACGCTTTAGCCTTACATCATGATCAACTATAAAGAAAGATCACCCCTCACTCATTTTATCAAGCTTTTGATAGTCAATTGACCCCTGTTCAGATCCCACACAAACTCTGAATTTGAATTTTTGATTTCTTGCATTCTCACTCCAAAACACCAAAAGCTCCATTCAGTTAGCTTCATTGAACTTCTCTGAAGCTAACCATACTCTTACCTTCATGAATTTTGACCTATATTGATCTACAAATGTCCAGTTTCAGAGCCATCTTTTTCTACTTTTTTCAGGTAGATTTCTTGGTCAAGTCCATCCAAATAAAAGACTAATCTACTCTCTTGGTCCTTCTGATTCTCATGCTTTTTACAATTTGCAATTTCATTGAGATTTTAGTGAGATATTCCAGAATTTCATGCTCGCTATTATTTCTGCATTTTTTCAATTTAAGCCTTGCTCAATTTATATAAATTTGGTGAGATGATACCATTAGAATCGTCTTGAAGATACGAATCTAATGGTACTAGTCTGGTTTGCTTATTTTATAATTTATGGAATTCGATTTGAGGTTGGATGGAGGTTGAAGACGATGACATGTCTGTCTTTAACCAATGACGTTTAGCCACATTATTTTTTGAAACAGTTCTTTTGTTTCACTTTACCATACGCGTGTGTTGTGAGTCCTTGGATCTGATTACTTTAGTGAGTTAGACTCCATCCATTGTGCCACATTTTAAGTTATTTTTATTTTAATAAAAATGATTGGGTGTGATATTCAATAAAGTCCATGACATGCACAGTGCGCCAAATCCATTTAATCTATTTACTAATGCGTTTTGACAATGATCAGATGGCCTATAATTTTTTGGTTTGTTATTTTATTTTCTGATTTTTATTTTAATTGATTAAAACTTCAAAAAAATCATAGAAAATTCATTTTTGACAAAAAAATTATGAAACAATTCACAAAAATATAATCAAATATTATCTTTATGATTTTTATTTTTTCATGATTTTATTTTCAGATTTGATATTTTTTTATAATTTCTCCATTATTTCAACTTGTTTTTAATTATTTAAAATTACTTTTTTATACTTTTAAATTCTAAATTTTTTTATAAAAATGATTTTCCTTATTTATGAATTTCTGAAATTTTTGTAGAATTTTATTATGACTTCTACTATTTTTGATCTTTTTTTCACTTATTTGAGTGATTTTATTTAGCTTAAAAATACTTTTCGCTTTTAAAAAATTACCAATTTTTTTATAAAAATACTTGAAGTCATTTATGATTTTTCTATGATCTTTTTAAATTTTTATTTAATACTTTGAATATAGTTTGCTATTTTACCTTTTATTCTCATTTTAAAAACAATTTAAAAGTCATTTTTTCTTTTATTCCATTCAATAATGCAATTTTTTTTTAATATATTCTGGTTATTTGATTGTTGATCATAAACTTCATTAACATCATTAGATCTTGAGTTTTGAGTTTAACTCCACTAAAATGGATGGATGATTTTAATGATAGTTTGATTAAATTTTTGATTCAAATGTATCCTCTCCCTCTTCATCTTATCCCCTTCTCTTTCGTGTTGCATGTTGCTAGAGGATGATTTACATATCATCTCTCTAAACATATGGCACATAGATTTCTTAACATAGGGCTAAATTTTGTCACGATTTGAAAAATGATCATTCGTGGCCCAAACCTATGTTTGCAAGCCGAAGTATGTTTAACTTGAAGCCTTTGATCCAATAAATTTAAGGTTCATTGTTAGGAGGCTTTGGTCTTATCAATCCTCTAATGGACTTTCATAAATTTTGGACTAAGTGAATCATTTAAACATTGTTGATCAATTGTTTTTGTGTTGAGATTTCAAAACGAATGATATACTTGATAAAAAGCAAATGAAACTTGTTGTTGAGAGGCTTTGATTTTATCACTGTTCTAATGAGTTTTCAAATTCAAGATTCAAGATGGTCATTCAACTAACCTTTAATTCCTAACTCATTAACAATTGACTTTTATTTCTATGCTTTTATTTCTTTTGCTTTTACTTTAAGCACCATTTATCTTAGCATTTACATTTCATGCTATTTTCATCTTTGTTCACTTGAGAATTTAACTTTATGTCCTTTTTATTTTGCTCACTTGAGCTTTTCATTTTCTTTTTGAAGATACCTAATAACCAACTTGGGCAATAAAATAACTTAAAGGTTACTTGGACTATTTGGTTACTATCATTGGCACTTTGGAGTTATGGACTTCTTAGACATAGGATTAGAGACTTTGACATACCTTGAGACCTTGCGACTTCTACTGTTAATTTGTATGGAGTTCTTGGGATTTACCCCAAGACATTGGGTTGTTTGTTTTCTTTGTGTGCAGATTATTCTGATTATATGCTTCCTCTGTGATTGGGAATTCATATGTATACAACTGTTACTCTACCTAATTTTTGTGAATACTTAATGCATTTGAAGCTTGGTTCTCTTAAGAGGTTTATTAATTTTGCTTATTTTGTTTCAATCCAAAGGATGGGAATTCTACATTGACTCGTTATGTCAAGTGTTGGATTCTTGATGGTTAGACGGTTCTTTTCCCTAGCTTTTACCTTATGCTTTGGGATAGTCCCTTCATCTCCTCCCATATTCTTTAATTTCAAAAGTCTTCTCCCTCCTTTTCAAAATTATTCTTGTTTTCTAAACTTGAACTACTTTCACAATAAACTTGGACTTAGGTTCATGCATTTTCCAAAATATTTTCTTTAATCAAAATTTTAAACAACTTAACAATACCCTGACTTTTTTATTGTGAGAAGACTAAAAGTCAATCAATCTCATTCAAACTATTTGGCCACTTAGGATTTTTACTTTAAAACTTTTCTCAAAAGATTAGACTCTTGCTGATCGTTGTAGTGATATGAACTACTATACTTTTATGATATGTAGTGAAGTGAGATATTTTCCACTTGGCTATTGAGCGAGGCTTTGTTGATTTTAAAATCCAAGCCATATCCTCCACTTTGAGATGACGCAAATTCTCCATTCTCATAATTGTGGGTAGTAAGTATGTTCTTCAACTCGAATAAGACGATGGTGTCTCGTATCTTAAAATTAACCAACACACTTGTGTTTTAAATTTTTAAAGGTGAACTACGAGCACCCTGATCCCCCTATTGCAGGGAAGGTGGTACGTAGGAACTAAAGGTTCACAACCGCGGCGGGTGCAAAAATTGTAAAATATATTTCTTTTCACATCTCCACAATCTATTTTTATAAACATTTATGGCCAAAATACACAAATTTTTAAAGAGTTTTCTGCGGAGTACCGTAAATGTTTAGGGTGCTAATACATTCCCTTTGCATAACCAACCCCCAAACTTAAACTCTCTCCCTCTCTTTTTGGGTTATTCGCTCTATTCCCATTCTTTTGGAAATAATAAAGCGTGGTGGCGATTTTTATTGATCTGTGCAAGTCAAGTCAATCCAATGGCTTAGTCTCAACATTTCTACCGCTACACACGGGTGCCATTTTGATTTGATTGTAGCTTGAGAAATCATCCATGAACGAAAATACCGAGGCTTGAGTTGTATTATCCACCAAAACGTCTATGGGAGGTAATGGGAAATCATCTTTGGGACTTCCTTTGTTCAGATCCCGGTAATCTACACACATGTGACTTTGCCATCATTTTTGGGTATTGGCACGATGTTAACTATCCAAGGTGGATAGTCTACCACCGCTAAGAGCCCTGCACCAAATTGTTTAAGGACTTCTTCTCGAATCTTGCTAGAAATTTATGGACGAGTTCTTCTGAGCTTTTGTCTAACTGGATAACATCCTTCCTTGAGAGGTAGTCTATGCACCATGATATCTATATTTAATCGTGGCATATCTCTGTAAGACCAGGGAAATATATCCACATATTCTTGTAACAACTTAATCAATCTTTCTTTGATGCTTCTCTCTAATGTTTCCCCTAGATTGATCTCTTTTGGATCTTCTTCAATGCCAAGGTTAATGGTCTCAATAGATTCTTGGTATGGTTGTATATTGTCAGCGTTTTGCTCTATCTCTCTCGCCAATTCTTCAGAGAGTTCAAGATCTTCATCATCTTCCTCTTCTTCTTGGTTGATGGGTGCATCAAAATTATATCGGATAACAGCAGTAACATTATCGGTGATTTTAGGCATGGATCTACATATTTATCATGTTTTGGTGTAGTTTTAGTATGTGAATTTGAAAATGCATATGAAGAAATTTTTTGCCATTTTTAAAACAAAGGAAATAAATGCAAGAGAAAAACAAGGATCTTAATTGAATGTGAAATATAACTCTTATTAATTGTGAATACTGTCTAAAACAAATTGGGGACCCTTACAACCTACCCTTATGCCTCAGGTTTGACATAGGTTCTGTTTATTTTTAAAACAAGAAAAATTACTTTGGAAAGAAAATGATCTCTGGAATCTCCATGACTTTCCAATTCATGAGCTCTTCGTCTGGAGCACATCCATGGATGAAGTCAGATGCTCTATCGATGTTGCTCTTGTTAGATATAACCTCCACTTGCCCTCCATGCTCCGTTCCTTTGTTGATGAAGGTTTCCTGGATAAGAGGAAACTGCGCCTTGCTTTTCAGGGTATCCTTTGATGATTCATAGCCCAAACCAAAACAATTCTTCTTCTCATGTATTTTCGGGAGCTTACCCCAACCTTTTGAGGTTCCATTTTCCACATCTATTTTCAAATCTCTCCATGAAGTCACAGTAGGTTTCTTGATTTTTTCCACCGGTAGGGTTACCGTTCATGTAACCTTTAAGACTTGAAATGGTGTTTCTATGTAGTCTTCATCTGCACTGATATATTTATAGGACTCTATATGACTTACAAATATGTTCTCTTCATCATCGATTATAACCAATCTTCCTTCAACGAGGAACTTCAATTTCTGATGTAGAGTTGTAGTCACAGCGCCTGCTGCATAGATCCAAGGTCGTCTGAGCAAACATGTATATGCTGGCTCTATATCCATTACTTGGAAAGTAATGTAAAACATATGTGGTTCGATCTTGACTGGAAGGTCCACTTATGCAAATAATGAACTTTGAGAACCGTCGAATGCTTTGACTATCGTGTAACTTGACCTTATAACAACACCATCTAGTGTTAACTTCATCAGACTAGATTTTTGCAATACATTGATGGCAGAACCCATAACGATGAACACTCTAGATAGGCTTGTAGTACCTATCTGAATAGAAATGTGCAATTCCTTGTTGTAAGCTCTACCTTGTGGAGGTAACTCACTGTCATTAAAACCTAGATATGACCCAGATGCCAGATTTGCTACAACATTGTTGAACTGATTCACTGTAATCTCCTTTGCAACATGCATAAAATTTATAATCTTCCCCAAAGAGTCTCGATGTGCTTCTGAATTTATGAGCAACGAGAGTATATAAATCTTTGTTGGGATTTGGTGAAGCTAATCCACCAACCTATAATCTCTTCTCTTGATTATTTACAAGAATTCTTCCACCTCTTGGTCAATAAAATTCTTTCTTGGAGGTTCTTGTTCTTGACTTGCCTCCAACACAACTTTTCTTTTATCTTTCACCAAAGTATCATTATTTTTTTTCACTATAACATCATTCTTCTTCTGTGATTCGGAGCCAAAGATTTGACCACTGTGTGGCTCACCCCCTATTTCTACTATATTTGAGATTGTAGGTCCTTGACTTGTCAATGGCTCACATTATTGCTTTAAAGCATTGACGTGTATAGTAGAATTATAACTCCATGGTACTGTTTTGGCACTTTCATAAGGGTAGGGAGATGGTTCCCTAATTACCATTGTAGTCTTTGGAACCACTTTCTGTTGGCTCTCCCCAAAGAACCACAAGAGTCTTCTTATTAGGGTTTGGCCCTTGGCATGGAATTACCGATGGCTTCTTTGTACTCCCATCAATCGCAACTACATATTATTCTTTAGGGTATTGCTCGAATTAGACTATTCCCTGATCCACAAATTTCTGTAATTTCTTCTCAAAAGCTTCATTGTGTTCCAAGGGAAACCTACACTCCAACAAATATTCCTTTAATAGGTTTGTCAGGGCCTTTACTTGTCTTGGTTCCCAAAGTTAGTGACCACTTCAATTGCATTCACAGCTGGCCCACCATGCCGAGGCTTATAAAAAGTGATGTCTTGGGAATCCAACAAATCTTGAACCTCATGTCTGAAGGCCCAAAATTTTTCTGTAGTATGTCTGGAAGAATTGGCATGATACTCGCATCTGGCATTGGCATCGTGCCTTAGTGGGAGTGCCCCGATTGGAGGAGCTAGAGGTTTTAGCTCTACCAAATGTGCCTTGACTAAGTGTTGTAAAAACTGACTGTCCGACATATGGAGAGGATCAAAATTTCTCTAAGGCCTTTCAAAGTTGTTCTTTTGTTGTTCTCGTTGAATTATTAATGGTTGTTATGCCCTTGGGTGCGAGGCTACAACATTGATTTCTCCCTCCTTCTTTTTAGAGAAGATAGGAACATTTATTTTTGCATTATAAGGGGTACTAGATAATGCCCTTGTATCTTACCGCTCTTCATACCAGCTTCAATCCTTTCACTAATAGTCACTAATTTAGAAAATCCGGATGAGATGCTTCCTACCATTTTATCATAGTACAACCCTTATAAAGTGCCCATGAACATTTCGACTAATTCTTTCTCCAAGAGTGGTGGTTGTACATGGGCTTCCATTTCTCTCCCCCTTTGAGCATACTCTTTGAAAGACTCCTCCTTTTTTTTTGTGAAAAATTTTAGATTTGCATGCGGTTAGGAGCCATGTACAAGTTGTACTTGTACTGTCTCAAGAAAGCATTGGCGATATCTACCAATGTCCGGATATGAACCCGCTCCAACTGCACGTACCAGTCTAGGGATTCCCCATTCAAACTTTCTTGGAAACAATGGATCATCAGCTTCTGATCTTGAGCGTATGCATGCATCTTTCTGCAATACATACGCAGGTGGTTTCTTGGACATGCGAGTCCCTCGTATTTTCCAAAGTCAGGTACTTTGAACTTCGAAGGGATTACCACATCTGGAACTAGACCCATCTCGAGAGCGTTGACATCGAAAGCATCCTAACCCTCCATAGCATTTAACCTTTCTTTAAGAGATTTATACTGATTGAGCGCCAAGGGATTCTCAATAATTTTGGGTTGGTCTGTTTGAGTAACATCTTCCAAATCAATATCTCCATATTATAGTTCTGCATAGTTGGCTGCATTGCTATCTGGGATCTGCAAAGTATGGGATGTCCCTAACTTCTCAGGAGGTGGGACAAACCCTTCAGTATCCACTTGCCTAACTTCTTGTTAAGCCATGGTTGACTTTTGGAGTCCTGACTCTGGTTCTCTTCTTGGTTGGTGATCGCTCGATGCACCAATAGTTTGGGCTACTTCTTCAAAGTATGTCATAGGGATTTGTTCTTGTCTTTCAATGATATTATTCAAGGCTATCATAACTTGACTCAAAACTCCTTTCATTGAATCAATGTTGCCCCTAAGTTACTTTAGATCCTCATTGAATGTCGCTTGGTTCTGTTTGATCTGTTCCATCACTTTCTGTTGATGGGCTCTTGTCTGGTATGGTGGTCGGAGAGGCGATGCTTTTTTTAGCTTTTCTACCAATGGTTTAACTAGATAATGATTTTGAAAATTAATGAGTTTTTTTATGCCATGTGAAATAATGTGATGTTTGTGAATGCATGGATGCGTATGAATATGCTAAGAGTTTTTTTTGTTTCTGAATGTCTTATTCACTTGCATTTTCCATATCTTTTTTTTGGTATTTATATTTTTCAGGTTTTTTTTTATTGGCAAGTGTCTAAAAAATAAATACGCAAATGAGATACTGAAATAAATACCTTTATTGAAATAGTAATTGTCTTTAAAAAGAATACAATTCATATATTGAAAAATATTCAAACTTAAAACATTAAAACTTACGGAAAGAAATAATTAAAAGGGAAACAAAAAGTCTTCTAAGTACGCCTGCAGATTTCTTCTCTAAAGCCATCCACTATCGTCTTACGAAGTTTGAAGAAGTCTTTGACGTCTTTCGAAAGAGGGACCATCACACTTTCTGCATCTCTCAAACTCCTAGGGATGTCACCGATAAGATTGTTGGCTAAGAAGGTGAGTCTTGCATGCTTGTCTTTGTAGAACCGGTATATTTGGTAGAGGTCCAGAATCATCTTATGATTATCCTCTCCTTCTTTGGTGATCTTTACATACTGCTCTTTCCAATATATATTTTATGTGCTCATTTCTGAATAAAGTTTCATTTGTATTAGGAAATCCTTTTGGCGACCTTCTAACTCAAGACACACTTTCTCGTATTCATCAGTCTTTTTGGCGAGAAATCTTTCTTCCATCATCCTTTTGAGGCATTCCCCAACCTCCGATTCTGGGCTATCTTGGAGTCTTGTGGTAAGATACTTCATTTGTTCTTCTTGATCTAAAGAAGTTTGCACCAAACTTTGGATTTGAGCCCTAAAATCTTCTTCCATCATATTTTTATCTTGCATTGCCTTTTCGTACCACCTACTTAGTTTCCTTATATCCCTAGCAGCATCCTCCAACCGTTAGTTGTGGGAATCAAAGTTAAAAGTGGAACTCAACAACCCTTCAGTTGAATGCTTCCTCTTAAGACTATCCTTTTCAAATACCTCACTATCTCTCTGAATTTGTTGATCTTTTGATTCAAGTATACGTTGCATCTGTCTTTTCTCCTTAGTTAAATTATAGAGGTTAAGCTCCAATTCTTATTTCTCCTTTTGAGCTTGTTTTAAAGCCTTTTTCAAATTGTCTATTTCTTCTAAGGACATAGACGGAGAATCTGGAACATCTGGCTTGTACTCAAGATAAATGTCAAATGGTAACTTAACAACTTGCACCCTATCCAAAACCCATCGAGTGTAAGGCTCTTTCACCACAACATTCTTCCTTTCGACCTTTCTTTCATTAACCCTGCTCCAAGCTCGGATAATCTTCTTGAGCAATTTTTGGTCATTCTTGTCCATGTCATGAATGATCAATTGCCATATTTTTTCTTCTGAGGGTTTATCCTCCAAAGGGTACCTATAGCGGTAAAATCAATGAAGTCTCCACCGAGTATTTATTTATCTCACATAAAGGGAAAGGAAAATCATCAAAGAAAAACTTGAAGGGAGAGATCAAGGTCTTATAACCGTGAGATCGGGTACGGGAGTCAATTAGGCGAGGGGAAGTTATTACCACCCCTCACGTCCATAGTACTTTATAGGATCCACTCTTGTTGTTCTAATCAAAAGGGTGTGTCCAATCTAATGCTTAAGAGTTATAAAATACTAAGAGGTAATGCATGCAAAGAAAACATAAAATAATGTAATATAAAAGTTGTGCTCGTTCAGGCCCTACCCCAATGCCTACGTATCCCTTTTAAGGAATCAGAGCAGTTGTAGATCGATTCACAAATTTATGTTTGTTTGTATTTTTTAAATGAACAATGCTAAACTCAATCATTCCACCGATGCTCGACCATTAGAGACTCATACACTATAGTGGAAAGGAACCAACATGTTCTTAGAAGAGAAAATCCGAATGGCGAAAAGAAATGAATTGGATGGTATTTTTTTATCATGAAAAAGATTTTTGTATGTTTAACATGGTTTATACATTTGGCATGGAAAAGGGAGATTTAGTTTTAAATTCAATTATGCAAAATGGGAAGAAAATATCTAAAGGAGACTAGCCTACCTCTAACCCAGTGTTGTCATACAATAATGGCCCTATGTCAAGGATGAAGGGAAATCTCTACCCTATGTTAGCATGCATGGATAACTATCCTAATGTCTAACACGAAATCTATTCTAATCGAGAAACCCTAAGAAAACATGCAAATTCCTATTCTAAGGGAATACCACGGTATATCCAACAAATAAAAAACAAGCGCTTTGGCAAAAGCACACAAACATAAGTAGCACATACTGACTCAAAGGGATGGGGGAAACAAGAGAAATGCTTTAGCTAAGGGGAGAACATCACCCGAAGAAAACAAGCGGGAGAGGGATGAAATAAAAAAAATGTGATGCCTAAAGCGACTGAACACCTGACCAAGATATAGAAGATTGAGGTAGGCAATAGAAGAAAATATGAACGATCACGGAGTATCAACATCGACAAATGCAAACTCCTGACAGAGCATGGGGGTTTGATTGCAAAATCCTTCCCCACTTGACGGACTCGATACACAAGATCTGCACGACTCTGAAGCATCGACGTACAACGTGAGCTAAGGATGAAATAAACTAGAATGTGCGGGAGTCGATTACGGACCCTCCCCGCTTGCCTTCTTTTGAGGACTTATCATCTTTAATATAATTTGGGCACAAATGTAAACATACATGCAAAATACCTACTTCAAAGGTAGGATTTTAAACAAACACAAATATCATACAGAAAGTGGTGCCTGCTACAGGACTTTAAACAACGACTTCGAGCGCACGCTCTTTATTTCCTACTTCTCATGACATCTAGAAAGCAGTAAAGTTTTTACTTTAATGATATCTAGAAAGAAACAAAATGTTGAAATGAGATAAACAATAGAAAATACTAAAAGGATATCAATCCGTAGCAAAGCGTATCAAAAATAAGAAATCTGACGATCTTCACGAAAGCTTCAGCAATCAAAGAAAAGAGTCAGAAATCAAATACTCAGAATAAGCGTAGAAGCATCATCGATGTGAAAATAAATCACAATCGAAATCTCGAGCATATCTGCATATCATATAATAAACCTACATAAGACTCAAATCTCAATAAGTAAAGGTGAATTACAAAATCTCAAGTAATCAGATAATCGTGATTTAATTCCAAAAATTAAATAAAAAATCAAAAAAAAAATTAATGATTTTGTAATTTTTTTTTATCATAAAAAGATATAGAAAAACTTAAAAGGTAAGTCCTAAATCTAAAAAGAAACATAGAATAGTCAAGGAGGTAAGAAATTGAATTAAGGTGTCTGGACAAGTAATTTTGCACTGAGGCCCATCACAATGAGTCCACAAAACGTTTTTTGCTCACAAGGCCAATGATGCTCCAAAAACAAAGAATGGGCCAAAGGGAGAATGCATCTCGGCCCAACCAATCATCCACACCAGCAAATTACTCCATGTCCAGTTTAATTTGCTTTCAGTATTTTTATTTCATCAATGTTATTCAAAAAACTTTTAATTTCACTATTATCATTAATTTATAAAAAATGGAATAATAAATTAAAAATAAAATGGTGAAGAGATAAAGTTGTGTCGTCAGCTACTTAGGGTTCAAAAGGGACTATTCATCCTTAATGTGAAAAACGGTCTTCTTCCTCCCTTATTTTCAAGGAACGATGGCGCTCCACTCCCTCCTTCAGCCACCAAAGTCTCCCTGGTATACCTCAATCTCAGTTTGATTCATCTCATTTTCCTCTGCTCAGCCTTTCGTCGCTTCAGCATTTTGTCAGCTTCGTCTCTGGCAAAGCACCATCTCAACTCTCTCATCGCCTCAGCTATTCCATCCTAATCTTTTGTTCTCATCTTTGATCGTAATGGCGTGGCTTTGTCCATAGCAACTACGTCCGATTTTCTTCAGCTCTCAGCTTCTAATCTTATCCGTTAATTCTGCTTCAACACTATGCTACTTCCTCTCCATTCACTTCTGATTTCACTCTTAGGATGGTTCAGTTCATCTTCAGATTCAGTTTCATCTCCAATTTCAATGTCGTGGCTTCTCAAGGCCCGATCATCACTTGATTGCAGAAGGAAATCACGCTCATCCATGGAAATCTAAATAAGACTTGATTTGGGAGAATGGAATCACAAACCCAATAGTAAATAACAACTTGGAGAAAAATCTGAACCAAGACTTAATTGGGGAAAAGGGGATCATAAACCCAAACACCACACCATATATCAACATGTATGAAATTCATTAATCTCTAGGAAAGAAGAAATATCACAAGTGGAATATGCACATATTAGCAAGCGTAATCCAGAAAATCTTTCTTGGGGAACCTTTTCAAAACCTCAGAGTTCGTCCATCCTGGTATTCACTACTTTTGTTCCACTTAAATCACAATATCAGAAGTAAAAATAGTTTGTAAATTCTTTTCAAAAACATTTTTATCATTAAGTCTTTTTTTTTTAAATTACTATAAATAATAAATGAAATATTTGCAAACAGATAAGAACTACATAGAATTGGATAAAGGCTCAAAATTTATTAATAGAATGGTAGTCTGTGAACGGCGAGACTCCATGGATGATTACAAAGTTTGGAAAATGGTAAATATATGGAAAACATACATTAAAATAAAATTACCACTATTCTCCTTAACTACTTCGAAATCTTGAGCAAAGACTTCAGTTGAAGTGTGATAAGAATCTGAGAAGATTGTTACTTCAATGATCAAGTCTTGTCTGATGCAGTTACTTGCCAAGAAATCCATAACTTTTTCCTAGGTTGCCCTTACAGGTTTTCAACCTACAGAGAAAATTTATTCTGTTTATGTCTCTAATTTTTTCCTAGACTGCCCTTTCATGTTTTCAGACTATCGAGATTCTCTTTTTTGACTAAGTCGCCATTTCGGGTATTCAACTTAGCGAGCTATTTTATTTTATTTCTTTAGGCGTAGTATTTCTTGACTACATCTGCATTCAAAGGACATAGGAAATCCTTGCCATCCATAATTTCAAGAATCAATGCACCTCCAGAGAAGGCTTTCTTAACAAATTATGGAACTACATAATTAGGTGTCCACTTACCCCTGTAATTAATGTTAAAATACATGATCTTTCTGAGCATGATGGGCTTTTACTGTATAGTCTAAATTATAACTGCAAGTGCACAGCCTATCGAAGTAATATATAAGATTATCAAACCACAGAGACCAATTGTCAATCTATCGACTCTATTGTTAAGGTGTTTATCTAAGGCAGATCAGTAAGGGATTGAGTTCAGTACAGGGAAATAAAAGAGAATAAAATTAAAGAGATAAAACAAACGGGATCGAATATGAATCACGAGATCAGACAGTGTCCTAGCATGCATGTATAATATTTACTTTTGGGCAATATTTTCCATTTATAGCAAAGAACTGTTTAACAGGAACGTGTAGCTTTCGCATACTAAGAACCGAGTTTACTCTTTTAAATTAAATTCCTTTATTGTTACTTATAAAAGGTGCCTAACGCGTTAAAGAAGTAAACCTATTTTTAAGAAACAAGTTATTTTGACTTAGTGAAAAAGTGTTTTAATTTGGAAAACTTAACTTAAAGAGATCCTTGGCTTTTGACCAAGAATCAGATTTTAATCCCACAAACGCGTCCGCAAATAGTTTCAAAATCGTTTTCTAAAATTATATCAAGTAATCCTACTTAACCAAACGAACTTCTTTCGCTCTTTTCGTTTGGTCAAGAACTAATATGGCTTAATCTCAAGTATGGACGACTTTCGATCTTACCCATAAACTTTTAAACACATTTAAACCAGTATTAAAAACTAAAACATCCCAAAGGTATTTCTATTAGCATGGCATGCAGAACATAGTTATGATTCGATCCTTACATTCTAACCCTAATAAATTTAGCTAGACATGGTAAGCATTTAAAGTCTATAAAACGTGTAGACTATGATAAGAGCGTTTAAAGTCTATAAAACGTGTAGACTATGGTAAGAGCGTTTAGAGTCTATAAAACGTGTAGACTATGGTAAGAGAATTTAGAGTCTATAAAACATGTAGACTATGGTAACAGCATTTAGAGTCTATAAAACGTGTAGACTATGGTAAGAGCATTTAGAGTCTATAAAACATGTAGACTATGGTAACAACATTTAAAGTCTATAAAACATGTAGACTATGGTAAGAGCATAAAATAAATGAAAGCGATTAAATTAGAACCTTGCACACATTGGAGGCTTGAATTTGATACAAGTCGTGGAAATTTAAAAGATAATATGATAAACTTCAACTAAAGTGCTCCAAACTTGAATACAGACTCGCACACTTAAGTGTGATAACTTCCCGATGTGAGAAGATTATCACTTTACAAAGTAGTAATATATGCCTAAGCAGTAACTTGACAGGATCTAAGTTTGCATCTAAGTTTGGATGAAAACGAAAATGAAATGAACTTGCTATTTATAGAAGATCCTGAAACTCTGTAAAGACGAGCATGCCCCTAAACTCCTTCTGAGCGGGAAATGGTTTGTGAAGGCCGCGGCCGCAGCCACCCTCCCCACGGGCGCGGTGAGTGAAAATGGAGAGATTGTGGGAACGTGGCAGTTGGCCCCTGGCTGAAAGTGCACCATGTCAGCATGTTCCCTGTAGCCGGCGCGGAGCTGAAGCCATGTGTGTATTTTCTTGGAAAAACCATATTTTTTTGGCGTTTTCGCTCGTTTCTTCCCTGAAGACTCTGAAAGGACATGTGACTTGAAAACAAAGGAAACAAGGGCATAATACTAGAAAAACAATAATAAAACTAAGGAAAACATGTGATATTAGAGTCAGAAACATAATGCAATTCGGTGTTATCAAATTCTCCCACACTTAAACCTTTTCTTGTCCTCAAGAAAAACTCTCAGAAGTAGTCAAAGGGATACAAGTGTTTTTTCTAGTTATCGAGCTAAAGCAGTAAGGTTCAAGTGAGAGTGTGTTCGACAGGTACCAACTATTTGAACTAAGAACATCGAAGTGACACTTTACCGCAGAATGCGGACATAAACCTTATTCCTACACAAGTCAACTCCTATTACCCCCACTATGCTAAGACTTCTCTTCTAGGTAAGGTCCTTTTCATTCAAGTGTAATCACATTAAGCCCGTTATCTGTACATACTCATAGTGTAGTGACCGGTTAGTGATTCTGATCTTTGCAATGGGATTCTGGTACAAGAATTGGTGTAATCCCGTTATTACCCAATTATAGCTGTGAGGGATCAGATCGTAATCTGCCCTACCGAGTTCAGCACCAAATACCTCTGAACCAGCCACAATGGGTAATGCCTTTTATTATTATTTTTCACTTTTTATTTTTTGTGGATGTTCTTGACCAATGGAATTAAATGATCGTGTGAGGATCACCCAATTCATGATCGTAACCATACATTTTTGCTTATATATATATATATATATATATATATATATATATATATATATATATATATATATATATATATATATATATATATATATATATATATATATATATATATATATATATATATATATATATATATATATATATATATATATATATATATATATATATATATATATATATATATATATATATATATATATTTTCAAGGAAAAAAGATCATTCACTTATTTTCATCGATCCTACATGTAGCGCATGCTTAGGCCCGAGCCGACTACGAGAATAAACTACTTAGGACCCGTTTTGTAAAATTAAAATCATAGCATGAGGAGAAGACAGAATTAACTCTAATATTTACAAGGTCTATGGTGTAAAAGACGATGTTGATTTTTCAAAAAGGGTACCTAAGACTAATCACACTATATCCTAAACCTAAAAACTTTACTTATGGCTCAAAAAACTAAAAACATGTTGTATTCATTTTTAGCAAAAAATTTTCTCAAGGCTAGGAAGTGGTGGAGAACTTAAGGATACACTGTGCAAAATGACTCGTCAATCACATGTATTTTATTTAACGGCTAAAATACTAAAAGGGAAATAACTAAAAGATACTAAAAAATAAAGTACTGAAAAGGGAAATAACGGAAAAAGAAATAACGGAAAGGAAATAAAAGTGATAAAATGCTCCTCCCACACTTGAATTTGACATTGTCCCTAATGTTCCAAAACAAGTCTAGGTAGGAGATACCTGGTAAAACTAGTGAGGTCCACTAGTACCGTCGCCATCTTGAGGTGAACGTCCAGAAGAGAGGCTACGACTACGGCGGCGACGATCTCTATCGAGGCTAAACGGTGCCATGCGCTCAGTGAGAGAAGCATTTTCAATTTGTGTGGCCTCCATTAATTGGAAGTGAGTAGCGAAGCTAGTCTGCTGACGGTGCTGCTGGTTCTGGAAAGCCAATTGACTTTCCATGATGGTAGTCAGAGAGCGGGCATTTTGAATTTGAGACGCCTGCATGAAAGCCATGTTGTCGGCAACCTGTTGTTGGATCGTAGAAAGGAGGGCATCATGCCTCTCCTCTCTAGCCATATTCTCTCTCCACATGTCCTCAGCGACATGGAAGCTCGGGACGGTACTTGCAGGAGGGTTAGAAGAATATGGTGCAGTGTGTGATGGTGTAAATCGAGGAGGTGACTCTGTTTGAAAGTCATACTCGTCATCAGTGTTGTTCCCATCCTCTAAAGGAACATTCGGAGGTAACGGACCAGTGAAAGCGGGAGCGTTTAAATCATAGGTCCAGTTATGCTCCAATTTAACGTCAGTGCGACGGGTACAGGGGAGGACAACACTTGGTACAACAGCATTACCAATCATAAGGTAATAGCCACCTTCCCTTCTCGCTTTGCAGAGGCGCATATCTTTCAAAAATTTCAGGCCTGCAGTACGAGGAGGAAGTGGCTCTAAAGTAACAAGCTCGGTGGCCAAGCCAAGGGAATGAGCGATAGTAGTAACCAGGCCACCAAAAGCAATCGGTGCCCCCTTTTTTCGGACATAGCTCATGTGAGCAATCATAAAAGGCACCGGGTTAATTTTGGTGTCGGTAAGGCATGCTTGCATAATAATTAACTCTTTAGCATTCACCTTGTTCGGGTTTTCCCGAGAAAAGATGAAGGATGCTAAAAGGTATCGGAAGACACGGAGGGCCGGATTATGGACACTCGAGGCTAGCAGGCCATCAAAAGAATTTGCTTCTTGGTTTGTAAGTTTTTTCCAGAAAGCATAGCCAGCGGTTGTCCATTCCGTATCCAAGGGTGCTTCACAAATAACACCTTCCCCAAAAGGCATCCCTAACAACTCAGCTAAACCGTCGATGGAGTAACTATATTCACGGTTAAACATTCTAAATTGTACCCCACCTACGGTACTATCAGTGTTAGGTGTGACATTATAAATAAGTGAACTTAAAAACTCATATGTCAACCTTGGGTAGGTAGGTTCTTTTGCAGAGAAAATATTATGCATGCCTATTTTATCTAATAAATGAAAAACACTATGATAAATACCTAAAGTGTAGAGACAGTCTTCGTTAATATACCTGGTTGAGTAAATTGCCGTAGACTGTAGCTTTTCGAGCAACTTCCTTTGTGTGGATCCTAGTTTGCCGCTTCGAAGAACATACCCATTGAAGTCCATTTTGATTGTTTTGAACGATTTGGAGAAAGAAAAATAGTATGGTGGAGGAAGAAAATAGTGATTTTTATAGATTTGGAAGGTTTGTAGTGGGAAAAGAAATATAATAGAGAATTAGATGAAGTGGAGAAATTATGGAAGGTAAGGTATGAAAATATGGGTAAAATGAGGAAGAAAATTGGGTTTAAATAGGAAAAAATGGAGTAAATGGTGATTTTTCCGAAAAGTAGCCGTTTATTACCGTTGGAGGTCCGCGGGCGCGGTCCCTCCCTCCGCGGGCGCGGCCTGTTGAATTTCTAGCTGGGCCAGATTTTGTTCTTTGGGAAATTGGGCTTCAAAAATGGTGGCTTGCTCTTGTCACTTGGGGTGTACCTAGCGTTTTAAGGTGAAAATATATTATTTTTTTTTGTAAAATATATGTGTATATCATACACATACATTTTATTTTCTAATTTTTGCAAAATAAAACAAAACAAGTTAAGAGAAAATAAAATAAACACACAATATATATGTAAATGTAAGTGAGTACGAAGTGCAACTGAACTGAAAAACAGAAAAAGTAAGTCTGAGAAATAAAATAAAAATAATATAATAATAATAGCAATGGTGGACGTCTCATGATCAGATATCAGCAAAGTCACGTCCTCGCAGCTCAGCCACCTGGCGTATGAGCTCAACAATCTCGTGTGTCAAATCGTCGATCTCGCCAGCATATGTGGCACCATCTAGCTCTACCTGTAGGGTGAGATCAGCCACCTCCTGGTGAAGTGTAGCCATCTCAGCTCTCATGGCTGCCATCTGTGCTCTCATGTCGGGCTCCTGTAAGGTCAAGTTATTAGTATAAACAACGATATGCTCAACCTCAGGTGCAGGCGTGTACTCTAGAGTAGGATTATCTATAACCGGATCCTCAGTGATCGGGTCGTCTGACTCTGGCTCTGACTCTGGTAAATACTCTGGCTCTGGCAGGTCAGTGATGTCTATAACTGTCTCGCCCCAACCCTCTAAAGTGTAGTTCCAGTTTGCCCAGTTGGAGACGTAGGTCATCTGTGGATCAGGCAGGGTGAAATAGTAGACAATCTGATCGTCAATAATGAGCTTGTACTGATATGGATGAAAAGAAGCTCGGCGTATAAGGCCATGTCCTAAGAAGAAGTCAATGTCGATGTGTGTACTACCACAATATGGTGTCAGGAGGAGTAACTGGCTATCCAAGCCCATAGCAGATGCAATCAGCGTCACATTCCCACCAGCGTGCAAGTATCCCTCAGAGGATGATGCAGCCATATCTAGACTTTCTATCAAGAAAGCTCCACTCGCAATGGGACGCGACTGACTAGCGCAGTATAAAAATAGTATCTCCTCTGCAGTCACTAAATGATCGCAATAGCTCCTCCCGAAGAAGGTATGACAAAGAATCATCTCAAAGTACCTGAAAGCTGGATTATGAATCGTCTTAGACAGTTGCTCAGATGGGTCGAGGTTGCCCCCGTCGGTAATAGCTCTCCAGAATCTGTCTATATCACTGCTCATGAAATACCCTAGAGGAAGCTCAAGGATGGCAGTAAGTGCAGTCTCGAATCCAAGCAAATCTCCAAATTGTCTCAAAGTAAAAGCATACTTTGCTCCGAACATGCGAAAACTAATTCGCCTATGGTCCTATCTGGTGCCAACATAGGGCTCATACTCCAGTGAGCTGAGGAACTCCAAGGTGAGGTTCCTGTAGGTCACGTGGATCTCGTCAGCATATGTATCCCAACTGACCTGATGGCACGGATAACGGATACTGGCCTCAATGCCTAGTGCATCCATGCAAGCAGAATCAGGGTATCTAGTCGGAAGCATCAGTCGAGCAGACAGTGTAGCAAATCGCTCCCTCTGAGCGTCGTCTCTGAAGATGACATCGAGTCCATCAACGAAATCCATCTGAAAAAGGTGATATAAGAGCACTTGGTCCTGAAAAAGATAGATGAGTCCGTCCAAAATTACAAATTTAATTACATAAAAGAAAAATTAAAATTTAAAAATTAAAAATAAAGAAAAAAGATTGTGGGTTGCCTCCCACGCAGCTCTTTGTTTAACGTCGTTAGCTTGACGATAAGATCTCACTTTTCACGTTGGGATTGGTGGGTCTATCAGAGTCTGACTAGAGTAGTCAATAGGAAGGTCACCTCCTCTATACAACTTCAGTCGTTGTCCATTTACCACGAAAGGAGTGCTTGAGTTATTCTTGATTTCTACAGCTCATGATACTAACACTTTTGATACCTCGGATGGACCTGTCCATCTTGAACATAGCTTGCCAGGAAAAAGTCGTAATCTAGAATTAAACGGAAGAACACGATCGCCTACATTGAATTCTTTCTTAGTAATTTTCTTGTTGTGCCATATCTTTGTTCTTTCTTTATAGATGATGGCATTCTCATAACCATTTAGGCGGAGTTCTTCCAACTTATGTATGTCCAGAATTCATTTCTCTCCAGCTCTTAGGTAGTCTAAATTCAAGGATTTTATAGCCCAATAGGCTTTGTGTTCTAACTCGAAAGGTAAGTGGCAGGATTTTCCATATACCAATTGATATGGGGTAGTTCCAATAAGGGTTTTGTAAGTTGTTCTATAGGCCCAAAGTGCATCTTTTAGCTTTCCGGACCAATCCTTTCTGGATATTGACACGGTTTTTTCTAGGATTTGCTTGATTTCCCTATTCGATACTGTTGTACCCCAAAATTTGCCCTCCCATATTTCTCAAAACATTTCAAGAAAAATTCACAAGTCCAACCCGGCGCGTCATATTCAGGTATTCTTTCGCCAAGATATCTCTGATAACGTATTCTCAAATTCAGGTTCGGCTCAAGAGTCAATTCTTTAAAGAAGGTATCTGAATGTGTGAGTTTTCTTGAAGAAATATAGTGAAAAAAGTGTGCTGAAAGTGCAGTTTTTACGCGCTAAAAAATTCATAACTTGAAGATCGTGACTCGTTTTGAACCCGTTCCGGTGGCCAAAATTCCGTCTTGACATTATCTACGTTTTCATCTCTCACGGCTGGAAGCCAATTTCGATCAGAAGGTCTTCAAAAATGTGGATTTATCAAGTATTTTCGTGCAAAAAATTTGTGATAGAAGTTTATTTGCGTCATGTTCAGAAAATCATAACTTGGTCGATTTTCATTGTATCGAGCTGGTTCTGGTGCCAAAATTTCACAAATTGAGTTGGCTACATTTTCACAGGAGGCATCAAGTTCGAACGGTGTTCAAAAGGCCTTCATTTTTTGCTCAGAGTGTGTGACACGCCGAAAATCCTGAATGCTGAATATTATTTCATCTGGGCCGAAACTTCGAAAATTCATAACTCAGTCAATTTTTATCGGATTGAGCTCATATTTTTACACAAGGTCCCTGACTTATAGATCTACAACTTTGCTTCAAAAGTCGAGACCAAATTATGCTCCGATCAATACCAGTTTTTTATTGAAGAACGTGTCAGAGTCGACACTGAAGCCCAAAATAAGTTTGTCTGAGCTGAAACTTCAAAAATTCATAACTAATTCACCACTTATCCGATTGAGTCGATTTTCGGACAGGAGTTAGTTCTCGATGTCGGCTACATTTTGTTTTCACATTTCAACTTCAAAAAATGCACTTAAGTCCCTGCGATTTAGCCTGGAAAGTGACGAATTCAAGTGAATATTGGAGGCCCAATTGCACATTCAAAGCCCATTTTCTTTACCCTAATTTCCATTATATAATCACCTTCTTTTCACACAAACCAGAAGGGAAAAAAAAAGAGGAGGAAAAGAGAAAAAAAACCTTGCCACAACACTGTTAGAATATCAAACTCTTTCAAGAACCCTAAAACCTTGAAATCCTTATTACAAATCCCTCTCTCACTACAAACAAGCCATCACAGTTATAAACCAATACCTCACTACTTCTTCAGTAAGGATAAGGCTGGCTTGATCTCCATGATCCTAATTTTCCAGTAAGGCATAAAAGCATTCAGGTCACTAATCTTCCAGTAAGAGTAAGATTGATTTGATCTCCATGATCAAAAGGGTATAATCATTCATACATGCCATATTGTGCCTAAACATTAAATTTCTTCATATGTTGGTTTTATTTGAATTTTTATGATTTTATTTAATGTGTTCATGAGGTTCAACACTGTAGATTTAGACAGGATCCCATGCAGGTTCATTAAGGAACGTTGAGGCCAAAAGTCAAATGGCCAAAAGGCCAAAAGCCAAATGGCCAAAACAGAATATTTTACACATGACACCAATACATGGCGAGACAGACATCCTGAGAAGATTAAGGAACGTTGAGGCCAAAACGCAAATGGCCAAAAGCCAAAAGCCAAATGGCCAAAGTAGAACAACTTATGCATGATGAGGCCAGAACACAAATGGCCAAACCACTCCAATTCACCTCCAAAAAGGGGACAGAAACCCCCCAATGTATTGTATTTTCTTTCTTTTCCTTATTTTATTTATTTCAATTATTTCTTTTTTTAATTAATTCCTTTAATTTAACTTATTTTCATAAAATATAAAAAATAGTAAAAAACAGAAAAGTCATAAAAATCAAAATATATTTATTTAATTAATATTTTTTGTAAATAAATTTCACTAATAATTAATTATTTATTTTTATAAATCAAAATTGCATGTAAATAATTAGATTAATTTTAGGTTTAATTTTAACATGTTTTTCTTAATAAATAAAAAAATTAGAATTAGGGTTAATATTTTAATTTCATTTAATCTTTCTCATAAAAATACATAAAAAACATAAATACCAAAAACTCAAAAAAAAAAATAATAATTTCTTTTTTCTCTTTAATTTCATTAGTTTAATCATTTAATTTAATTTCATTAAAAAGGGTCCAACGCCCTCGTTTCCAATTTTAATTCCTATTCGCACGTTTTATTTCCTTTCTTTTAAATATTTATGTAATTCTCCCAAAGCCATGTAAATCGGACATTTTATATTTCTCGTACTTTATTTCTTTATTTTTTGTCAAATCGGGTCCTGGATTTAATTTGGCGATGTGGACCCGCGCCTTTGTAATAGTTTAGGAACTTTTAATTTCCGCATCTTTTTAACTGTTAAATAAATGCATGCAAGAATGAATGGCCTAAAATAAAAACAAACGCATAGATCACTTTGGCATGACAAAAGACAGAGAATATCTGAAAACGACACACGAATCACACACCACCCCTAGGGTACGCCTCACTGTTGCCTTGCCTCGAAAGGTGATCGTCGAGTAGAGGATGTCTTAGTAAGTCCTCATGATCCGGGAACCTGGCATGAGGGTAGCTTCTAAGGTGTCTTCCCATTGCTCTGGTGATCACCATGTCCCGAACCTCGAATTGACCCGAACACCTCCAACGGTGGTGCTACCTACCTCTCAATGGTGGGATGGCACTACTTTAAGGACATTTACACAGACGAATTCCTTAGGGTAGGTAGACAACTCTAGATACTTGCTCTAATTTCAAAACAAATCAAAAATACTTTTCACACCGACACCTTTTCAAAAAGCTTTCGAAAGCAATTTTTCAAACACTCTTGAGGACTGATACAAGAGTCGAACTGAAATTTTCAAAGAAACTTTTTTAAAACCCACAATTGAAAAGCGAACAAACCTTTTGAAAACACAATGAGCAAGTATCTAAGAGCCCATGGATAACCATGGATAGAAAGGATGCTAACACCTTCCCTTTCTATAACCTACCTCCCGAACCGAGAGCAATCTCTATAAGGAATTTTTCTGTGCTTTTGTCCTTTCTATTTGGAGAAAATAAAAGACGGTGGCGACTCTTGCTTCCGCGACATTTCGCGAACCAGCGTTAAACAGTCAGTTCCAGATCCACCGATCACAGAACTGGCGACACTGCTGGGGATAATTTATAAAGTGAGGTGTACCTTAGGGTTAGTTCATAACTGTGTTTTCAATTGCTTTCCTTGTGTGCTTTAAATTGTAGGACTGTCTCGGGAGTTCTATAGATCCTAACCCGGATCTGGGGATACCTTCTTAGAAAGTAGCAATAAGGCTGTGAGGGAACTGTGCGGGGTATACCGACATGGTTGAAACAGTCTGCTACATTGATGTGACACTTTGGTGTGTACCAGCAACCCTTGAGTTCAGTCAAGGAGAGTACGGGGCCTCCGCATGGTGTCGTGAAGCATCAACAGACCTTAGGAACCTTAATTGAACTATCTTGGCCTCTTTAGGGTAGTGAGATAACTGACTTTGGTGCAGTCCGAGGTTGGTTGATACTCGATACTACACTCAATTGAGGGTTGCTTTCCTAGAATATTTCGGTCGCCAGTTCAGTGGCTAAATCGAAACGATGAACAATGAAAGCAATCCCGTGATATTGGGACCCTTAGAACCCGGTTTACTTCTAATAGGACAGGTTGAACCCACCAACTTCAAGAGGGTAATACCCAGACCTCATGCTGGCCTAAACTCTAAGGGCTCTTTCGTGTGACTTGTGTGCCTTCCAACTTGACTACTTGCATGCTTGTTATCTGACACTTGAGTTTTGTGCAGGTTTTATTTAGTCCTTAATTAGGACTCATGACAAGGTTTACCGAGTTTCTTGCAGGGTTTGTTTTAGTCCTTAATTAGGACTCATGACAGGTTTTACTTGAGTTTCTTGCAGGTTTTGGTTTGCAGTCCTTAATTGGGACTCATCACAGGGTTACCTACATTACCCCATGCATAGCATAACATCATACCATTGCATACATCCTAACCAATTTCAAGGATCTCAAAGGCTTGTGATGCAGGTCATGATAAATCAAACATCTAGCAAGGGGCAAAGAGGATTTATTTTCCTCTAGCCAAAGTTGTCAGGGGCTATGACCCACTTGATATGGTGAGCTTTGACACTTGAAGAAAGTTCCCCGAGCCAAGGTTGTCAGGGGCTATGACCCACTTGATATGGTGAGCCTTTGACCCTTGGAAGAAAGACTCTCAACAAATATGAAGTTTCTTTCAATCAAGCTACCGGATCCAAATGCTAACGAATTTTCTTGTTTACCCCGCGAGGTCCTTGAAAACATTACATGCATGTCATACATATCATTGCATAACAGGTACCCTTGTTGCAGGTCACTTACCCTCCCTGCTGTTTATTTCAGCCATGGCTTCCCAACAAGATAACCAGGACCTTCACGCTCAAGAGACTCAGTTCAAAGAGATCTTCCTAAGCCTATCCAAGGGGCAGGAAGAGTTGAGGACACTTCTCATGGGGAATCTGATCAGAAAAAGTCCTGAAGATGACAAGGACGAACAGCTGAAACGTCTACAAGCTGAGGTAGACACATTGAAAACCCAGATGCTGGGGCAAAGGGCACTCATTCAAGGTTTAGCTCAGGAGCAAGGAGAGCTGAGGGCCATGATCAGTCAGCTTCATCAAGACATGAAGCAACCAGCCCAAGTCAGGGACCCAGTCATTAATCAACTTCCAAGAAGTCAAAAGTTTGGGCCTCTCCAAGCTGCTATTACTTCACAGGTCCAACAACGACCTCGCCCAGAACAACGGGCTGGTCAGAGCAAACCAGACAAGCCTAAGAGGCAGTTCACCAAGATCAACATGTCGCTGAATCAAGCACTACAACAAATGTTGAAGGCAGGGTTGATCACCTTAAGGGATCCTCTTCGGAATCCGGACACTTCTGCTCCTAACTATCATCCCAACGATAGGTGCGCATACCATTCTGATAGCCCAGGGCATACTACGGACAACTGCTGGCCTCTCAAAAACAAGATTCAAGACATGATCGACGCTGGAGAGATTCAGTTTGAAGTACCTGAGACTCCGAACATAATCATTGCTCCCTTGCCAAATCATGGCTAAGATTGAGAAATTTTTGTTCATTCGAATGTTCAAGTTGCAATTTTCTTTTGTTCAAACATTTACTCATGTTAAACATTGTTATTTCATTAATGCATCACATATGTCTGTTCTGAAACAATATGTTCGTATTCACTAAATGCAAATTATTTTCATATTTTTTCTAATGTCAACTCTTGATCTAAAATTCTAAAGCCTCTTGAGGGAGGATGACGAAAACGATACCATAATCTACAGTATGGTTTTGAACATACCCCGCTGATGAGGTACAGGCATTGTTTCAAATCCCTAAACACTGGAGTTATAAGGATGATAATCCCTCGTCAACCCCTCTGAGCCAAAGAAGTAGGAGTTTTTCTTTCCGAAATCTAAAACCCTTAATCATAACCTGGGGGCAGGGTAGTCTCTCAGTTGATCCAAGTGCATAACGAATGGCACCAAAGAGGTCCTTACAAAACAAGGAAAAGACAGTGATGGTTCCGAATAATCAATAAAGAAAGGCAGTCATTATCTCAAAAAATAAAAAACCCATTAAGTCAAAACCCATGAAGGAGACTTACAAAACTGGGGCATCCCGCTGACTGTAATTCCAAAAAAGGAAACAGTTCAGGCAAAAAAGAAAGGGATAACAAAAAATCAAAAAGAAAGAGGTCATACAAACCCTCAACAAAAGGAATGACTGCCCATTCAAAATAAATCATCAATATCCGAACCATCACCGGAAAATCAGAGCAAAGACTCAAACAAGGTCTAACGTATGATCAACTGAGTTTAGGTTTGGAGAACATCACGAAGAGCGGGTGGGTACAAATAATTTGAGCCTTTATCCTTTGTTTCTTAAACCGTGAACCAGGCCACGTTATAACCCTTAAAAGTCCTAGCTGAAGCATGGGTTAGTTCGAAAGCATACTGTGACGAAAGGTATCCTGACTCCTTAAGGCTTACTATAAAGAAGGAGTTGACATCACGTTTTACAAACATTCATTTGTTTTATGAAAAAAATGCATTTTCAAAATCTTCAAGACAGACATAGGCTTTGCATTTTTAACATAACTTTGTTTGCATATGACTTTTTGTTTGAACAGCAGGAAAATTCGCACGACGAATGCCTAATGAACAGAAGCACCTCCAATCAAGGGGCATGACATGATCATGGTCTACCATCTGGGGCAATCCAATCAAGATTCGGAGAATCTCTCAAAGGCCAAATAGCCTGGGGCAAATCTCCGCCTGAGTCACTTGGGGCATTCCAGCAACGAATCTTGCCTGATCAAACATCTTCTGGGGGTATGACAAAACACTTCTAACAGGGGCAACTCCCTACATGCCGAGAGCGTAGACATAGTCGAAAAGTACTACGCATAATCAAAGACCCGCTAGGTTGACATACCTAGGCAAAAATTAGGGCTTCCCGGCGAACCAAAAGGGTTCGGGAAAAATGAAGGGATGAAATGGAAAAAATCTGTACACCCGGCAAGTCGAAAACCTGAAAAGGCGGCTTGGGCAAAAATGGGTATCCCGGTGGACTGAAAACCCGAAAGGGCGGTCCAGGAAAAAGTTAAGGATCAAAGCGTACGACTATGTCCTGTCATCTTATCACCTGCCTACCAGAAGAAGGTTTGTCCATCAACAACTATCAGCACCTCACAGGTCTTCCTCTCATACCTCAGAAACATGGGCAATAAAGAGTTGTCCAAGCAATCTAATTGTTCTGTCCTCCAAGGTATCAAGGTAGGTTCAGCTGAAGAACACAACCAGGTATCTTAATTCCCCAGAGAGTGAGCCAGCAAGCAGTATACTCTCCTCAAGCAAAGTAGTTATCAACCTTAAGGAAGTTGGGTATCCTCCCGCAGATCTCAACCTTCCCCAGCAGCATACAGTCTTAACAAGCATCCCCGGAAGTCTTGATTTAAGATTGTTCCCCGGCGTTCTATCAACATGCAAAGGAGTCACTTCCCCGGTACAGTTCAAAACTTCCCCAGGAGTCCAGCCCAGTGTCCCCAGGAAAGTGGAATCCATCTCCCCCAAGCAGTAAGCTTATCCCCAGTAGATTCTGGAAGCTTATCCTCACAGAGCACGAACGCATCGTCCGGCTTTATTCAAAGAGTTATTCCCTTACCAGGATATAACTGGGTTATCCTCAGCTAAAAGCCACGGAAAGATCGTCCTCGACGAAGCCTTCTTATCCCCAGCGAAGTCTATCAATACTTCCAACACAACAAGGGTATCCCCAGCAAGTTATTATCAACGACTCAGCAAAGTATCTCTCTCCCCACAGAGTATTGCTTCCCAGCAAGACCGTTAGAGTACCTTTTCTCCCCGCAGAGTAATCCATTCGCCAAGTTCATTCCCTAACGGAGTCATCTTCTCCTACCGGTATTCTTGCAACTCTCATCCCCAGCGGAAGCAATAAATCAATACTTCAACATCAGCCCAGGAGTGACTTCCCGGCACCCGTCAAGGATTTACTTTCCTAGACGAAAACATACATTCCAAAACATCACATTCTCATACATTATAGCATGCATATACGCATCATATCTTAAATCTCATTTATGTGGAGAACATCATTGCTTGATCCATATCATGCATTGCATATGACTGACCTTTACCTTTCAGGAAAAATTCAGTTAAGTTCTCAAGCTACACTCCAAAGACCTTGTCTGGTTCAGTTAAATTGACTCCAAAGATTTTCCTGGTTATTATCCAGTCAAAGGCGTTCTCTGGTCTAGTTAAACCGACTCCTAAAGGTTTTTCTTTTGAAGACTCAGTTGAAGACTCCAAAGACCTTGTCTGGTTCAGTTAAATCGACTTCAAAGATTTCCTGGTTATTATCCAGTCAAAGGCGTTCTCTGGTCTAGTTAAACCGACTCCTAAAGGTTTTTCTTTTGAAGACTCAGTTGAAGACTCCAAAGACCTTGTCTGGTTCAGTTAAATTGACTCCAAAGATTTTCCTGGTTATTATCCAGTCAAAGGCGTTCTCTGGTCTAGTTAAACCGACTCCTAAAGGTTTTTCTTTTGAAGACTCAGTTGAAGACTCCAAAGACCTTGTCTGGTTCAGTTAAATCGACTCCAAAGATTTTCCTGGTTATTATCCAGTCAAAGGCGTTCTCTAGTCTAGTTAAACCGACTCCTAAAGGTTTTTCTTTTGAAGACTCAGTTGAAGACTCCAAAGACCTTGTCTGGTTCAGTTAAATCGACTCCAAAGATTTTCCTGGTTATTATCCAGTCAAAGGCGTTCTCTGGTCTAGTTAAACCGACTCCTAAAGGTTTTTCTTTTGAAGACTCAGTTGAAGACTCCAAAGACCTTGTCTGGTTCAGTTAAATCGACTCCAAAGATTTTCCTGGTTATTATCCAGTCAAAGGCGTTCTCTGGTCTAGTTAAACCGACTCCTAAAGGTTTTTCTTTTGAAGACTCAGTTGAAGACTCCAAAGACCTTGTCTGGTTCAGTTAAATCGACTCCAAAGATTTTCCTGGTTATTATCCAGTCAAAGGCGTTCTCTGGTCTAGTTAAACCGACTCCTAAAGGTTTTTCTTTTGAAGACTCAGTTGAAGACTCCACAGACCTTGTCTGGTTCAGTTAAATCGACTCCAAAGATTTTCCTGGTTATTATCCAGTCAAAGGCGTTCTCTGGTCTAGTTAAACCGACTCCTAAAGGTTTTTCTTTTGAAGACTCAGTTGAAGACTCCAAAGACCTTGTCTGGTTCAGTCAGATCGACTCCAAAGATCTCCCTGTCTCTTATCCAGTTGAAGACATTCAAGACCTAGACCGGTTCAGTTAATCGACTCCAAAGATTTCTTATCCAGTCCAAGGCCTTCTCTAGTCCAGCTAAATTGACCCCAAACAGATTTTCCTGATAAAGACTCAGTAGAAGTTATCCAAGGTTCTCTCAATGTTTGCTGTTGAGGTGGTAATCGCCTATGGTTCTCTCCCCGATACTGCGGAGGTGGTAATCCCAGATTTCGCTCAACGATTGCTATTGAAGTTGAAGTTATCCAAGGTTCTCTCAATGTTTGCTGTTGAGGTGGTAATCGCCTATGGTTCTCTCCCTGATACTGCGGAGGTGGTAATCCCAAGATTATCTCAATGATTGCTGTTGAGGTTAAAGTCATCCAAGGTTCTCTCACCGTTCCTGTTGAGGTAGTAACCATCCCTGGTTCATTCATCATCGTTTGAAGCTCCAGATTCAGCTCCTGTAACCAGTCAGGACACATCTATACAAAGCATCTGAAGACCAGATCCTGCAACATGTCAGGTACTCATTTTTCTCTTGCAGGTACGCAAGTTCTCGATAAGGAATCTCTTACGCGATTGACACCCAGATGGCATCTATAAGCCCATCCACCATCCAGCATCTCTTAGCATGGCATCTATAAGCCCATCATCCTCTCCATCAATCTCCAAATGGCATCTATAAGCCCATTCCCCCATCACACTACTATGTGAGCACAAATTTCTGGGCACTCTAGTGTTCAATCATCTTCCACCTTCGGATTACGAAAGGCACGTCAGCCAATCTGCATCCTCAGGTCTAAGAAGATTGAACAGGGGCAACTGTTGTACCCCAAAATTTGCCCTCCCATATTTCTCAAAACATTTCAAGAAAAATTCACAAGTCCAACCCGGCGCGTCATATTCAGGTATTCTTTCGCCAAGATATCTCTGATAACGTATTCTCAAATTCAGGTTCGGCTCAAGAGTCAATTCTTTAAAGAAGGTATCCGAATGTGTGAGTTTTCTTGAAGAAATATAGTGAAAAAAGTGTGCTGAAAGTGCAGTTTTTACGCGCTAAAAAATTCATAACTTGAAGATCGTGACTCGTTTTGAACCCGTTCCGGTGGCCAAAATTCCGTCTTGACATTATCTACGTTTTCATCTCTCACGGCTGGAAGCCAATTTCGATCAGAAGGTCTTCAAAAATGTGGATTTATCAAGTATTTTCGTGCAGAAAATTTGTGATAGAAGTTTATTTGCGTCATGTTCAGAAAATCATAACTTGGTCGATTTTCATCGTATCGAGCTGGTTCCAGTGCCAAAATTTCACAAATTGAGTTGGCTACATTTTCACAGGAGGCATCGAGTTCGAACGGTGTTCAAAAGGCCTTCATTTTTTGCTCAGAGTGTGTGACACGCCGAAAATCCTGAATGCTGAATATTATTTCATCTGGGCCGAAACTTCGAAAATTCATAACTCGGTCAATTTTTATCGGATTGAGCTCATATTTTTACACAAGGTCCCTGACTCATAGATCTACAACTTTGCTTCAAAAGTCGAGACCAAATTATGCTCCGATCAATACCAGTTTTTTATTGAAGAACGTGTCAGAGTCGACACTGAAGCCCAAAATAAGTTTGTCTGAGCTGAAACTTCAAAAATTCATAACTAATTCACCATTTATCCGATTGAGTCGATTTTCGGACAGGAGTTAGTTCTCGATGTCGGCTACATTTTGTTTTCACATTTCAACTTCAAAAAATGCACTTAAGTCCCTGCGATTTAGCCTGGAAAGTGACGAATTCAAGTGAATATTGGAGGCCCAATTGCACATTCAAAGCCCATTTTCTTTACCCTAATTTCCATTATATAATCACCTTCTTTTCACACAAACCAGAAGGGAAAAAAAAAGAGGAGGAAAAGAGAGAAAAAACCTTGCCACAACACTGTTAGAATATCAAACTCTTTCAAGAACCCTAAAACCTTGAAATCCTTATTACAAATCCCTCTCTCACTACAAACAAGCCATCACAGTTATAAACTAATACCTCACTACTTCTTCAGTAAGGATAAGGCTGGCTTGATCTCCATGATCCTAATTTTCCAGTAAGGCATAAAAGCATTCAGGTCACTAATCTTCCAGTAAGAGTAAGATTGATTTGATCTCCATGATCAAAAGGGTATAATCATTCATACATGCCATATTGTGCCTAAACATTAAATTTCTTCATATGTTGGTTTTATTTGAATTTTTATGATTTTATTTAATGTGTTCATGAGGTTCAACACTGCAGATTTAGACAGGATCCCATACAGGTTCATTAAGGAACGTTGAGGCCAAAAGCCAAATGGCCAAAAGGCCAAAAGCCAAATGGCCAAAACAGAACATTTTACACATGACACCAATACATGGCGAGACAGACATCCTGAGAAGATTAAGGAACGTTGAGGCCAAAACGCAAATGGCCAAAAGGCAAAAGCCAAATGGCCAAAGTAGAACAACTTATGCATGATGAGGCCAGAACACAAATGGCCAAACCACTCCAATTCACCTCCAAAAAGGGGACAGAAACCCCCCAAGGTATTGTATTTTCTTTCTTTTCCTTATTTTATTTATTTCAATTATTTCTTTTTTTAATTAATTCCTTTAATTTAACTTATTTTCATAAAATATAAAAAATAGTAAAAAACAGAAAAGTCATAAAAATCAAAATATATTTATTTAATTAATATTTTTTGTAAATAAATTTCACTAATAATTAATTATTTATTTTTATAAATCAAAATTGCATGTAAATAATTAGATTAATTTTAGGTTTAATTTTAACATGTTTTTCTTAATAAATAAAAAAATTAGAATTAGGGTTAATATTTTAATTTCATTTAATCTTTCTCATAAAAATACATAAAAAACATAAATACCAAAAACTCAAAAAAAAAATAATAATTTCTTTTTTCTCTTTAATTTCATTAGTTTAATCATTTAATTTAATTTCATTAAAAAGGGTCCAACGCCCTCGTTTCCAATTTTAATTCCTATTCGCACGTTTTATTTCCTTTCTTTTAAATATTTATGTAATTCTCCCAAAGCCATGTAAATCGGACATTTTATATTTCTCGTACTTTATTTCTTTATTTTTTGTCAAATCGGGTCCTGGATTTAATTTGGCGATGTGGACCCGCGCCTTTGTAATAGTTTAGGAACTTTTAATTTCCGCATCTTTTTAACTGTTAAATAAATGCATGCAAGAATGAATGGCCTAAAATAAAAACAAACGCATAGATCACTTTGGCATGACAAAAGACAAAGAATATCTGAAAACGACACACGAATCACACACCACCCCTAGGGTACGCCTCACTGTTGCCTTGCCTCGAAAGGTGATCGTCGAGTAGAGGATGTCTTAGTAAGTCCTCATGATCTGGGAACCTGGCATGAGGGTAGCTTCTAAGGTGTCTTCCCATTGCTCTGGTGATCACCATGTCCCAAACCTCAAATTGACCCGAACACCTCCAACGGTGGTGCTACCTACCTCTCAATGGTGGGATGACACTACTTTAAGGACATTTACACAGACGAATTCCTTAGGGTAGGTAGACAACTCTAGATACTTGCTCTAATTTCAAAACAAATCAAAAATACTTTTCACACCGACACCTTTTCAAAAAGCTTTCGAAAGCAATTTTTCAAACACTCTTGAGGACCGATACAAGAGTCGAACTGAAATTTTCAAAGAAACTTTTTTAAAACCCACAATTGAAAAGCGAACAAACCTTTTGAAAACACAATGAGCAAGTATCTAAGAGCCCATGGATAACCATGGATAGAAAGGGTGCTAACACCTTCCCTTTCTATAACCTACCTCCCGAATCGAGAGCAATCTCTAAAGGAATTTTTCTGTGCTTTTGTCCTTTCTATTTGGAGAAAATAAAAGACGGTGGCGACTCTTGCTTCCGCGACATTTCGCGAACCAGCGTTAAACAGTCAGTTCCAGATCCACCGATCACAGATACCTCCACTCGGCCACTAGTTTGAGGGTGATATGGTGTTGCTACTCTATGTTTGACTCCGTATTTGTTTAAAAGTTTATTGAATAACTTGGATATAAAGTGTGATCCTCTATCACTTATGACTTGACGGGGTGTTCCAAATCTAGGGAATATGATGTTCTTGAACAATTTGATCACTACTCTCGTGTCATTTGTGGGGGCCGCTATTGCTTCTATCCACTTGGACACATAGTCAACTTCCACAAGAATATATTTATTTCCCATTGATGATGGAAAAGGCCCCATGAAATCTATACCCCATACGTCAAAGAGTTCTACCTCTTGAATATTTCTTAATGGCATTTCGTCACGCCTTGAAATGTTCCCAGTGCGTTGACACCGGTCACACTTGGTGATGTAAGTGTGGACATCTCGCCATAAAGTTGGCCAGTAAAGGCCTGCTTGAAAGATTTTGGCACATGTCTTTGATGTGCTTGCGTGTCCACCATAAGGTGCGGCATGACAATGTTTGATGACGCTTTCCACTTCCTCCTCTGGAACACATCGTCTAAAGATGTTGTCTATTCCTCTTTTGAACAAGAGTGGTTCGTCCCAATAAAAGCTTTTGATGTCATTGAAGAACTTTTTCTTTTGTTGAAAACTTAAGTCTGGGGGTATGATGTCAGCAGCTAGATAGTTCACAATGTCTGCGTACCAAGGTACGTTTCTTATCATTGAGACTTTTTCCGGTTTAAATTCTTTATAGGTTTCAGAGTCATCCTCGCTCATTGTGTTTATCCTAGCTATCAGTCCGTCGTAAGTGAAGTGATCGTCTATTGGTATTAGATCTGATTTCAAATGTTCTAGCCTAGATAGATGATCGGCTACTAAATTCTTAGTGCCTCTCTTATCCTTAATGTATAAGTCAAATTCTTGGAGTAAGAGAATCCACCTGAGCAATCTCGGCTTAGCGTCTTTTTTATTTAACAGATATCAGATTGCTGCGTGATCAGTATAAACTACAATCTTAGCTCCTACTAAATAAGATCGAAACTTATCGGTTGCGAATACTACAGCTAGAAATTCCTTCTCTCAATTGTGTAGTTAAGTTGGGCAGTATCTAGGGTTCTACTGGCATAGTAAATGACATGTAATTTCTTGTCTTTTCTTTGCCCTAAGACAGCCCCAACTGCATAGTCACTAGCATCGCACATGATTTCAAATGGTTGCTCCCAGTCAGGGGGTTAAATGACAGGAGCTGAAATCAGCACTTGTTTTAGAATGTTGAAGGCTTTAAGACACTTCTCATTAAAGTCAAATTCAACATCTTTCATAAGAAGGTTAGTTAAGGGTTTTATTATTTTGGAGAAGTCTTTTATAAAGCGTCGGTAGAATCCAGCATGTCCTAGAAAACGTACTTCCCTAACGGTTTTAGGTGGGTTGAGGTTCTCTATAACTTCTATTTTGGCTTTGTCAACTTCTTTCCCTCTCTCGGAGATGATATGCCCTAAAACTATTCCTTTGTTGACCATAAAGTGACACTTCTCCCAATTCAACACAAGGTTCACTTCCACACATCTTTCTAAGATTTTCTCAAGGTTCGAGAGACAGTTTTTGAAATCGAATCCACATACAGAAAAATCATCCATGAATACTTCCATAATTCCGTCGAGATAGTCCGCGAAAATGGACATCATACAACGTTGGAAGGTGGCAGGTGCATTATAGAGTCCAAAGGGCATCCTCCTATAGGAAAACGTTCCATAAGGACAAGTGAATGTAGTTTTTTCTTGGTCCTCTGGGTGAATAGGGATTTGGAAAAATCCGGAATATCCATCTAGATTACAGAAATACGAATGCCTAGCTAGACGTTCGAGCATCTGATCTATAAATGGAAGTGGGAAATGATCTTTCCTAATCGCCTTATTTATCTTTCTATAATCGATGCACATATGCCATCCTCCTTCTGTTCGTTTTGCTACTTTGTCTCCCTTATCATTTTCAACAACCGTGATGCCTCCTTTCTTCGGCACCACATGTACATGACTTACCCACTCACTATCCGATATCTGATATATTATACCAGCTTCCAGTAACTTAAGAACTTCTTTCTTAACTACATCACTCATAATAGGATTCATTCTTCTCTGATGCTCTCTAGAGGGTTTCGAATTTTCTTCTAGCATGATCCGATGCATGCATACGGACGGGCTTATCCCTTTCAAGTCAGAGATTTTATATCCTAATGCTGAAGGGTATCTTTGCAAGATATCTAAGAGTTGATTTGTTTCGTTTTGGCCTAGAGTGGCGTTAACTATAACTGGGCGATTCATCTCTTCGTCCAAAAACTCATATCTTAGATTCTTGGGTAGTTCTTTGAGTTCTAGAGATGGATTTTTAAGACACGACATAGGATCGGGTGTAAGAGCTAAACATTCAAAGAGGTTGTCATCAATGTAAGTTTCTTTATATCCATCATCCTCTAGAATGGGTGTTGGTGGTAGTTTAATTAAGGATTCATCTTGCTCAAGTTCGTTTACGCATTCATCAATGATGTTGATTGCATAACATGCATCTCCTATCACAGGTGCCATAAGGAATTTATAGAGGATAAATTCTATCTTTTCATCTCCTACTTCGAAGGTAAGTTTTCCTTTCTTAACGTCGATTATAGCTCCAGCGGTTGACAAGAATGGTCTTCCTAAGAGAGTCAGGATTTCGTCATCTTCTTTAATATCTATTACCACGAAATTGGTTGGGATATACAACTGACCTATTCTAACTGGTATATCCTCTAATATCCCTGTTGGGTACTTGACAGATCTATCAGCTAGTTGTAAAGACATTTTGGTTGGTTGTAGTTCTCCTAAGTTTAACCTCTTGTAGACTGCCAAAGGCATTAAGCTTACGCTTGCTCCTAGGTCTAAGAAGGCTTTATCGATCATATGATTTCCTAGGATGCAAGGAATAGAAAAACTTCCAGGATCGTTGTCCTTTTTTGCAAGTTTATTTTCAGATATGGAATGACATTCTAGGGGTTTAGGATCGTCGAGTCTGCGTTTGTTTGACAAGATGTCTTTTTAGAATTTAGTATATGATGGTATTTGGGTAATCGCTTCGGTAAAGGGAATCTCTACATGGAGTTTTTCTATTACTTTGATGAATTTTTGGTATTGGCTTTCTATCTTGGTTTGTTTAAGTCTTTGTGGGTATGATATTGGAGGTTTATAGGGTGGAGGTGGTGTATAAGTTTTATCTTTCGATTCTTCCACCTGGTTCTATTGGGTTCTTGGTTCCTCTGGTTTCTCTACTTGGTCCTCAGGTATGCTATCTTTTTTTGGTTTTTCGGGTACACACATCGTTGGAAGTTTCGGTCCATCGTAAGCGGTTCCACTTCTTAGAGTGATAGCATTCGCTTGTCCTTTAGGATTAGGTTGAGTTTGTCCAGGGAATTATCCTCTAGGTGTGGTTTGTGTGGCTTGTGTTTGAGCTACTTGCGAGATCTGAGTCTCGCGCATCTTATGATGGGTCATCATTTGGTCAAACTTAGTTGCTAGTTGTGTTACTAGTTCGTTTGTATGGGCGTTTTGGTTCATAAATTCTTTGTTTTGCTGAGTCTGGGTTGCGATAAAAGTATCTAGGGTTTCCCTAAGATTTGGTCTTGGTGGCACAGCTTGCATAGGTTGGTTTGATTTTTGAGGTTGAAAACCTTGCGGTCTGGGTGTTCCAGGATGTTGGATTGGATTGTTGTTTTTATAGGAAAAATTTGGGTGATTCCTCCATCCAGGGTTATAGGTGTTTGATAACGGGTTTCCTTGGGTGTAATTGACTTGTTCTGAGCTAGACTCATTCAACAGGTCACAATCTGAAGTTGGATGTCCTTGGGTTCCACAGAGTTTGCATTCCGAGTGGAGTGCAACTACTGTGGCAGGGTTTTGGGATATGTTATCTACTCTTAAGGCTAGGGCATCCATTTTAGCTTGCATCATGTTCATGCTACTTATCTCATGCACCCCTCCTTGGGTCTCCTTCTTCTCCACTGTCGCTCGTTCTGCCCCCCATTGGTAATGGTTTTGGGCCATATCTTCGATCAGGGCACAAGCTTCAGGGTAAGGTCTGTTCATCAGCGCACCACCTATGGCAGCGTCGATAGACATTTTGGTATTATAATGGAGTCCATTATAGAAGGTGTGAATGATCAACCATTTCTCTAGGCCATGGTGTGGACAAGCTCTTAAAGGTCTTTATATCTTTCCCAAGCTTCAAATAGAGATTCTCCCTGGTTTTGGGTGAATCTAGTGATCAGGTTTCTAAGAATAACGGTTTTGCTAGGGGGAAAATACCTGGCAAGGAACACTCTTCTAAGGTCCTCCCAAGTTGTTATCGAATTGGCAGGGAGGGAATCTAACCAATCATGAGCTTTCCCTCTTAGAGAGAATGGAAACAATCTTAGGCGTATTGCTTCAGATGTGGCACCATTTTCTTTGAGGGTGTCGGCTAATTGGATAAATGCCTTCAAGTGTTGATTCGGGTTCTCGGTAGCGAGACCAGCGAATTGGTTTTGTTGAACTAATTGTAATAGCGAGGGTTTTAGTTCGAAGTTGTTAGTTGTTATAGCTAGATTTACTATACTAGAACTAGGTTCCTCGTTAGATGGTTGGGCAAATTCCTTAAGCGGTTTTTGATTACTGTCCTCGGCCATAGCTTTCTTCAACTTTCGTATAAAGAGACGGGCTCGAGCGAAACGTTCAGGTTCTACTAAAGGATCTATTAGGTTACCGGTGCTACGATTTCTACGCATCTACCGGCTAAATAAGTAGCCTTAGTCTAAACGGGATAACAAAAAGGGTACGAAATTTGGCAAAGTTGGTCCCCGGCAACGATGCCAAAAACTTGATGGGCTTTTACTATATAGTCTAAATTATAACTGCAAGTGCATAACCTATCGAAGTAATATATAAGATTATCGAACCACAAAGACCAATTGTCAATCTATCGACTCTATTGTTAAGGTGTTTATCTAAGGCAGATCAGTAAGGGATTGAGTTCAGTACAGGGAAATAAAAGCGAATAAAATTAAAGAGATAAAACAAACGGGATCGAATGTAAATCACGAGATCAGACAGTGTCCTAGCATGCATGTATAGTATTTACTTTTGGGCAATATTTTCCATTTATAGCAAAGAACTATTTAACAGGAACTTGTAGCTTTCGCATACTAAGAACCGAGTTTACTCTTTTAAATTAAATTCCTTTATTGTCACTTATAAAGGGTGCCTAACGTGTTAAAGAAGTAAACCTATTTTTAAGAAACAAGTTATTTTGACTTAGTGAAAAAGTGTTTTAATTTGGAAAACTTAAGTTAAAGAGATCCTTGGCTTTTGACCAAGAATCAGATTTTAATCCCACAAACGCGTCCGCAAATAGTTTCAAAATTGTTTTCTAAAATTATATCAAGTAATCCTACTTAACCAAATGAACTGCTTTCGCTCTTTTCGTTTGGTCAAGAACTAATCTGGCTTAATCTCAAGTATGGACGGCTTTCGATCTTACCCATAAACTTTTAAACACATTTAAACCAATATTAAAAACTAAAACATCCCAAAGGTATTTCTATTAGCATGGCATGCAGAACATAGTTATGATTCGATCCTTGCATTCTAACCCTAATAAATTTAGCTAGACATGGTAAGCATTTAAAGTCTATAAAACATGTAGACTATGATAAGAGTGTTTAAAGTCTATAAAACGTGTAGACTATGGTAAGAGCGTTTAGAGTCTATAAAACGTGTAGACTATGGTAAGAGCATTTACAGTCTATAAAATGTGTAGACTATGGTAAGAGCATTTAGAGTCTATAAAACATGTAGACTATGGTAAGAGCATTTAGAGTCTATAAAACGTGTAGACTATGGTAAGAGCATTTAGAGTCTATAAAACATGTAGACTATGGTAAGAACATAAAATAAATGAAAGCAATTAAATTAGAACCTTTCTCCAATCAGAGTCTTGAATCGTATACAAGTCATGGAAATATAAAAGATAGTATGATAAACTTCAACCAAAGTGCTCCAAACTTGAATACAAACTCGCACACTCAAGTGTGATAACTTCCCGATGTGAGAAGATTATCACTTTACAAAGTAGTAATATATGCCTAAGCAGTAACTTGACTGGATCTAAGTTTGCATCTAAGTTTGGATGAAAACGAAAATGAAAATGAAATGAACTTGCTATTTATAGAAGATCCTGAAACTCTGTAAAGACGAGCATTCCCCTCAACTCCTTCTGAGCGGGAAATGGTTCGTGAAGGCCGCGGGCGCGACCACCCTCCCCGCGGGCACGGTGAGTGAAAATGGAGAGATCGTGGGAACGTGGCAGTTGGCCCCTGGGTGAAAGTGCGCCATGTCAGCGCGTTCCCTGTATCCGGCACGGAGCTGGATGCCATGTGTGTATTTTCTTGGAAAAACCCTATTTTTCTGGCGTTTTCGCTCGTTTCTTCTCTAAAGGATCTGAAAGGACATGTGACCTGAAAACAAAGGAAACAAGGGCATAATACTAGAAAAACAATAATAAAACTAAGGAAAACATGTGATATTCGAGTCAGAAACATAGTGCGATTCGGTGTTATCATAGCACGAGGTCGCCTTCTATAAATTCACGAGGTTTGACCTTCTTATCAAAAGATTTCTTCATTCTCTTCTGATATAGCTGACCATGACACAAACCCATCATCCTCTTTTCTTCAATTAAACTTAACTGGTCAAACCTGTTCTGGACCCAATCAGCCTCTGACAACTTGGTTTCCACTATTACACGTAAAGAAGGAATCTTAACCTCTACAGGGAGCACTGGTTCCATGCCATAAACAAGTGATTATGGGGTTGCCCTAGTTGAAGTGCGGACAGATGTACAATACCCATGCAAAGCAAAAGGGATAATCTCATGCCAATCCTTATAGGTAACAACCATCTTCTGGATAATCTTCTTAATATTCTTATTAGCAGCTTCAACAACCCCATTCATCTTAGGCCTGTAAGGAGACGAGTTATGATGGACAATCTTGAATTCTTCACAAAGTTTTTTCATCATTTTATTATTCAGGTTTGATTTGTTTTCAGTGATAATCCTGCTTCGCACACCGTACCGACAAATTAGATTATTCTTGATAAAGGGCACTACCACCTACTTAGTGATATTAGCATAAGAAGTTGATTCCACCTATTTGGTGAAATAGTAAATTACCACTAAGATGAAATGATGTCCATTCGAAGCCTTGGGTTCAATCATCCAGATCATATCAATACCCCACGTAGAGAAAGGCCATGGGGAAGAAATAACATTGAGAAGTGTCAGAGGCACATGGATCTTTTCAGCATAAATCTGACACTTATGGAACTTCTTCTCAAATTTATAAAAGTCAGATTCCATTGTTAGCAATAGTAACCTGCCCTAAGCATCTTCTTTGCCATTGAATGTCCATTGGCATGGGTACCAAAGGAACCTTCATGGATCTCAAGCATCAACATGTCTGCTTCGTGTCTATCCACGCATATGAGCAATACCATGTCGTAATTTCTCTTTTATAACATATCCTCATTGAGGAAGAAGCTACTTGCCAACCTTCTTAAAGTCTCTCTATCTTTGTTGAACGCATCCGATGAGTATTCTTGAGTCTGAAGGAAATACTTGATATCATAATAGAAGGGTTTATCATCTGATGCCACCTCTATAGTAAACACATGCACTGGTCTATCAAGATGCCGAATCGTGATCTGAGGTATATCACTCTAGGCATTATTTTGATACATGGAAGCCAAAGTGGCTAAAGCATCTGCCATCCGATTCTCGTCTCGTGGAATATGATGGAATTTAACTTTATTAAAGAAAGGTAATAATCTTTTTGCGTAATATTTATAGGGAATCAAGCTAGTGAATTGAGTATCCCATTCTCCTTTAATATTATTTATTACCAAAGCTGAATCACCATAGACATCAAGGATTTTGATTCTGAGATCCATAGCCGCTTCAAGACCCATGATACATGCTTCATAATCCGCCATGTTATTAGTACAATCAAATGTCAACCTTGTAGTGAAACGGATATGAGACACATGAGGAGTGATAATCATAACACCAATTCCTTTTCCATAAGCATTCACATCTCTTTCAAACACCATACCCCATCGGGACTCGGGATCAGGACCTTTCTCGTGCAAAGGTTCATCACAATCTTTGACTTTTAGATACATCACATCCTTATCATGGAAATCATATTTGACAGACTGATAATCATCTACCGGGTGGTGAGAAAAGTATTCTGCTAACATGCTGCCTTTAATAGCCTTCTGAGTATGGTATTCAATATCATATTCATACAACAACATTTTCTAACGAGAAATTCTTTCGGTAAGAGCAGGCTTTTCAAAGATATACTTAATTGGATCCATTTTTGGATATCAACTAAGTAGTGTGATTCAACATATATTGACTTAGAAGCTTTGTTGCCCAGGCCAACATACAACATGTCTTTTCAAGTTGGGTGTACCGTGACTCACAGTCAGTAAACTTTTTGCTCAGATAATAAATGGCATATTCTTTCCTTTATGTTTCATCTTGGTGTCCCACAATACAAACCATAGAATTATCCAACATTGCCAGATACATAATAAACAGTCTCCCTTCAACAGGAGGGAGAAAGATATGAGGCTTAAGCAGATACTCTTAAATGCATTCAAATGCCCTTTGGAAATCATCGGTCCATACACACCCTTGATCTTTCTTTAGAAGGTTGAAGATGGGTTCACATATCACGGTCAATGGGAGATGAACCTAGAAATACAATTCAAATGCCCGAGGAAACCTCTAACTTGCTTTTCAGTTCTTGGTGCAGGCATTTCTTGAATTGCTCTGACTTTATCAGGGTCAACTTCAATTCCTTTTTGGCTGACAATGAAGTATAGCAACTTTCCTAAACTAACACCAAAGGTACATTTGTTCATATTCAAACAGAGGTGATACTTACTCAAACGCTGAAATAACTTCAACAAGTCTTCCATGTGCCCTTCCTCAATATGCGATTCGGAAATTATATCATCAACATTTACCTCGATTTCTTTATGCATCAAATCATGTAATAGGGTTGTAATAGCCCTCTGGTGAATTACAAAATCTTAAGTAATTGGATAATCGCGATTTAATTCCTAAAATCAAATAAAAAATCTAACAAATTTTTATTGATTTTGTAATTTTTTTATCATAAAAAGATATAGAAAAAGAAACATAGGATAGTCAGGGAGGTATGAAATTGAATTAAGGTGTCTAGATAAGTAATGTTGCGCTGAGGGCTATCACAATGAGTCCACATAAAGTTTTTTCTTCACAAGGCCAATGATGCTCAAAAAACAAAGAATGGGCCAAAGGGAGAATGCAGCCCGACCCAACCAGTAATCTACACCACCAAATTACTCTAAGTCCACTTCAATTTACTTTCAATATTTTTATTTCAGCAATGTTATTCTAAAAAAGTTTAATTTCAATATTATCATCAATTTATAAAAAATGAAATAACAAATTAAAAATAAAATGGTGAAGAGATAAAATGGTGACGTCAACTACTTAAGGTTCAAAAGGGACTCTCCATCCTCAATGTGAAACACGGTCTTATTCCTCCTTTCTTTTCTAGGAACGATGGTGCTCCACTCCCTCCTTCAGCCACCGCGGTCTCGCTGGTATACCTCCGTCTTAGTCGGGTTCATCTCATCTTTCTCCGCTCATCCTTTTGTCGCTTCAGCGATTTTGTCAGCTTCGTCTCTGACGAAGTACAGTCTCAACTCTCTCATTGCCTCAACGATTCCGTCCCAATCTTCTGTTCTCATCTTTGACCGTAATGGCATGGCTTTGTTCGCAGCAACTCTGTCCAATTTTCTTCGCTCATAACTTCCAATCTTCTCCGTCAATCATGCTTCAACACTGCGCTACTTCCACTCCATTCGATTGCAATTTCACGCTTCAGCTGCTTCAGTTCACCACTTCAGATTCAATTTCAGTTGTAATAACCGGTTTTAAAATAAGAGTCTCCATCCTTAATTTTTATCCTAAGGAAGGGAATATAAAGGATAACCCTACCTTGTTCACAAGGATACTAGGGTTTAGAATTATATATTTTTAGGGAATAGGGTTTTAATTTTATTAGGGGAACTCGCCACGATTTTAATCGTATGCCTATGTCTCCTATTATGAGGAATCAGAGTCCCAATTCGTAGTTCGCAATTGTTTGGTTAGTGTTTTTTATGGATTACAAAAATATTTTGAATTTCCCTTGAACCAAGCCTCAGTGTGTGAATGGCGGATTTATTAGTTGAAGTTCGCAGTCGATTAAAAGTATCTCCATAATCCTTTTTGAAAATTTTCTTGGATTTAGTTAAGTTAGTAAAAAAAAATTTGGTATGGTTAAGTATTTTTTAAATATATTAATATATAAAAAATCTTCTTAATGCATGGCAAAAATAATTTTAATGCAATTTTTAAATGTAACTAAATAATGAGTTAGTAGAAAAAATAAATATTTTATAATAATAAAATTAGAATAAAAAATAAAAAATATTAAGAATATTAATTAAAATATAAAATAAATAAAATAAAAAATATAAATAAAATAAAAAATAAAAAAAAATGCAAGAGGTGTATTTTGTTTGGGCTATGTAAATAAGGGGGTGTAAAAAGTGGGGCCCTGAATTCAGATATTGAATTCAAGCCAGATCGCAAGGGGGTGTTGATCTGTATTGCGCAACAAAATTAGGGGGATTTGGTTTAGCAAGGGCCCAAGTTCAGATATTAAACTGGGACTAATAACGCAGGGGGGTGAGTTTTCTAACATTGAAGTGAAATCAAAAAACAAGGGGATGCGATCCAGAATGGGCTTAAAACTAAATATACTTCCTCTTTAATTGTAAGAAAAAAATGAATGAACCATCACATTTACATGGGCCTTTCTGATTTAGAAAGCCCATAAATATTTTTTTATGAAAACCCACCCCCTTTTTAAGGTATAAACTCCCCCTAGAATAATATATAAAATAAAAAATGAATGTAAATTGGTATCATAGTAATAATATGGAAATTGAATTGATAGGGAAAATTTGGGGTATGACAGAGTGGAGGTTGGATTCTCGCAGCTAGTCCACGCCACCTTTGGGCGTATTCTTTGAAAGATTCTAGAGGTTTATGTTCCATAATCTGAAGCTGGGTACGACTAGGAGCCATGTTAGTGTTGTAATGATAATGTTTCAAGAAAGCGTCAACCAACTCTCCTAAAGTACTGACATGAGTTCTCTCTAACTGCATATACCACTCTAATGTTTCCCCTGTTAGAGTCTCTTGAAAGAAGTGCACGACCAATGGTTCATTCTCAACATAAGTGGCCATTTTTCTGCAGTAGGAACGAAGGTGAGTCTTTGGGCAATGGTGCCTTTGTATTTATCAAATTCGGGGACCTTGAACTTTGGAGGGATCACAATTCCTGGCACTAGACTCATATCAGTGACATAGAATCTAGACTTCTTAGAAACTTCCATAGCATTGAGACGCTCATCGAGAGCATGATACATTTTAGCAGTTTCAGCAAGGTTAGTAGTGAGATCATTATGAGAATCATCAAGATCAATAAGATTGTGTTGGTCATCAACCATACTCTTATTTTCAAGAGTAATCACAACTATGGAATCCTTGGGAATTCCGTTAGGAGGATTGGGGAACCCATTAGAAGTTGAAGGAACACCTTCTGCAATCTTAGTGGCGTTCTGATGAAGCTCTTCTTGACCCTGAATCACAACATGTAGAGTCTCAAGGAGTTGATTCATTCTATCACCCATAGTATCCATGTCTTGACGAAGAGCATTCTGATTCTGTTCAAAGAGATCCATGAATCTTTGCTGATTACTTTATGCGTGGTATGAATGTAGGGAAGTCGTTGTTGTTGATTCAGAAGTCTGAAGGAAAAAGGGGCCCCAATAAGTTTTGGTACCTGATAAAAAAAAGTTGCATGATATGTATGAAGTGCATGCATAGTTTCATCTCTCATTTCCAGAGAAACCCAAAGACTTCTCTATCCATAAGTATCCTTTTATAATTATTTATCTTTTGAAAATCTTGATCCGAGGAGACTCATCTTTGGAATTCCCTAGAAATGGGATGTATATACAAGATGATATGGTGTTATGTTATGCAATGGGATCAAGGCTCCACAGAATCTGAGTAACCAATATACAATCCTCTGAACCATCTGAAATTCGTAGGGTCGAAAGTCCGCCATAGCCTCACAACGCACAAGAACCAAGTAGCATCAATAAGTGTATGGGATCAACCCTCCCTATCACAATAGATAACGGCTGAACTATTTCTGAATAACCAGATACCAAAGCATCAAAGGTCCGAAGTAATTTCACAATACCAAGAAAACCACTTGAGTCACCAAAAGAACCAAATAGTCACCATCAGTACCTGTAATAATCATCCCTTCCCCACCTGAATGTACTATCATCGTACATCATACGTGATGATGATAACACCCAGTTGAACCTCATATGGTCGTGGCTCTCATGATCGAACATGACAGAGCATACGCCTGTCAGCCGTCATTACTCTCCACTTTATTCATATGTGTACCTAGTGGTATATAACTTTGGCCTGTGTATTGGGCCTTTTACCTCATGTAACAAACCGCCCACCAAAAAAAACACAGACAGTCTAGCATATCCAGTATATATGAATAATGTAGATAAAATGCAATGTATATAAATAGATAAAGAAGTAGTACCAATAAATAAATAAACAAACACCCAAAGAAAAGAAAACAGACAAGATCTAGGATTGACTCCGGGATGGACCAGCAATTGGTCAACCTATCCCTAGTGTGTAAGTCTCAGAGTGTTTTTTAGGTCTATAAAAATTTATTCGGTTTTATGAGAATACTTGAAGTAATTTTTTGGTTAAGTGTTTGAAGGTTTTGATTAGATCTTATCTTTTCCTTGATTATGGTGATGAAAGCGATAAAAGCGGAAAAGTAAAGAACACGGTGATATATCCTGGTTCCCCTCACAATCCGAGAGTACTCCAGTCCCCTTTCCAACACGAAAGAGATTTCACTATAGTTAGAATGATTGTACAGCCTATGCTTACTATCTAACCTATAGGGTGATCAAAGGTTCTTAACACCTTTAAGACCAAACAAACACTAATGTGAATGAAGAACAATCCTCTTCAAATCACAACACTTACTTCCAACAATCCTGGATAGTAAGGGAATAATTTCTTTAATGTAATACAATGATTAATTTGAAATAGATGGAGAGCTTTATCAATCTTCAATTGATCTTCTTCTTCAAGATATAAACAATTCTCAAACAATGTATATAAATGTTCACAAAGTATGTATGAAACTTGTAATGAATTAATGAAAATGTATATGGCAAGTTTCACAAAATTTATGAACACATGAAAGTATGAATTCAAATGTGAATGATGAAAAATTGTTTATTGAAGAAGTATATTTGTTAATTTGAAAATTGAAGCATTGTTTTTTTTTAAAATAAGAAAATCTGCAGCATTTTATAAAGTCACAAGAACCTCTTCATTCATGCCAATTCATATGAAAAGTTGCAATGCATTCATGAAAGGATACCAATTGAAATATGTTCAAAAACCAAAAGAAAAGCTGCACTGGTTCACTGGGAACCGGTTCCGACACAGGAAGAACCCGGTTCTTAGTGAACGTTATAAGTCAGATTTCAAAATATCACGCAGGAACCGGTTCCCCTATTGGTACAACTCGGTTCCTAGTACAAAATCCAGGGACATGTTTTTGAACAAATTTTGGAACCCGGTTCCCTGTTAGGGAGGAACCGGTTCCTGAAAGTTAATTTTCAAAAATTCTTTTTGAAAAAGATTTCAAACAAGGTTTTTCATAAATGTAAACATGTTGGATATGTATATGTTGATGAATGCATTTTTGTGAACATCTATATTCAAGATTAAGAATTATTTATACCATTTTGACATTTGTTGATTCTTCAATAATTCTTCTTCTAATCTTCAAGACTTTTATATGATGTTGATAAGCTTTTTGCACATCCTTTGAATGTTGATATCCATGTTGTCTTCATCAAAACTAATGCTTTAAAATATGACTTGAGAAGCTTGCAATTACATTCTCCCCCTTTTTGATGATGACAACCAAGTCTTGAAAACAATTCTTGAAATGTTTATGTTGTTTTGTGTAGCAAAAATGTTGAGCAAATGCAAGGCTCCCCCTAAATTGTATGCTCCCCCTAAGTCCATGATTCTTTGAATTTTGGAGTGAGTTTGATAGTTATTTTGGCCTGCAATTTCTTTGAAACAAAACAACACATATGCATATTCTTCTCCCCCTTTGTTAACATCAAAAAGGATGGGGAAAAAGAGTGAAATAAATTCATTTAAAAATTAACACGAATATATACACACATATTTTATCAAATAAAAACATATAAAAGAAGGAGTAGAAGCAGAGTGTACTAAAAACATAAAAAAATTTGTTGAAGAAAAATTAAGACGTGCACCTTATGAGAAACATTTAGATATCACCTTCATCCAAAATACCAATTTCTCTTCGGATTTTGAAGAATGGTTCTCGAGCAAGCGGTTTTGTGAAGATATCTGCGAGTTGGTTATGAGTATCCACAAAAGTGACTTCGACATCTCCTTTAAGAACATGATCACGGAGAAAATGATGTCGAATATCTATATGTTTGGTTCTTGAATGCATGACCGGATTCTTTGTAATATTGATAGCACTTGTATTGTCGCATCGAAGAGGAATGCATCCGAGATCAAGTCCGTAATCACGGAGTTGTTGCTTGAGCCAAAGAATTTGTGCACAATAACTACCTTCTGCTATGTATTCTTCTTCGGCCGTGCTAAGAGCAACACATGCTTACTTTTTACAAGCCCATGATACTAATGCATTTCCAATAATGTGACAAGTGCCACTTGTGCTTTTACGATCAGTTTTACAACCTACATAATCCGCGTCAGAATAACCAATTAAAGTGCAAATACTACCTTTAGGATACCATAAGCCGACATTGGTTGTTCCTTTTAGATACTTCATGATCCTTTTAACTGCCATGAGGTGTGATTCCTTTGGATTTGCTTGAAAGCGAGCACACAGACAAACATTAAACATGATGTCAGGACGGCTTGCCGTCAAATACAATAAGGAACCAATCATACCTCGTTATTTTGTAATATCAATTGAAGTACCGGATTCATCTTGATCAACATATGTACCGGAGCCCATTGGAGTATTCATTGCTTTACAATTGTCCATATCAAACTTTTTCAATAATTCTTTGCAATACTTAGATTGGTTGATGAAGATTCCATCTTCTAGTTGCTTAATTTGTAGTCCAAGAAAGTAGTTCATCTTTCCCATCATAGACATCTCGAATTCTCCTTGCATCATCAATGAGAATTCCTCACACATTTCTTTGTTAGTCGATCCAAAAATGATATCATCAACATAGACTTGAACCAATAAAGTGTTACTTTGGATTTTCTTAATGAACAAAGTTTTATCAACCTTACCCTTTTCGAAACCTTTTTCACACAAAAAATTGCTAAGTCTATCATACCATGCTCTTGGTGCTTGCTTTAAGCCATAAAGAGCCTTTCACAACTTAAAGACATGTGTAGGATGTTTGAAGTCTTCAAATCCCGGAGGTTGTTTGACATAGACTTCTTCATTGATGTATCCATTCAAGAATGCCCTTTTGACGTCCATTTGAAAAAGCTGAAAATTTAATGAACAAGCATAAGCAAGTAAAAGACGTATAGCTTCTAACCTTGCAACCGGAGCAAATGTTTCTTCAAAGTCGATCCCTTCCTCTTGATTGTAACCTTGGGCAACCAACCTTGCTTTGTTTCGAACAATTAGACCATTCTCATCAAGTTTGTTCTTAAACACCCATCGGGTACCTATGATGTGTTTACCACTTGGTCTAGGAACAAGTTCCCAAACTTGATTTCTCTAGAATTGATTTAATTCTTCTTGCATAGGAATAATCCATTGATCATCTCCTAAGGCTTCATCAATTTTGGTAGGTTCAATTTGAGAAACAAACGCCATGTTTAAGCAAGCATCTTTTAGATTCAATTTTGTTGATACTCCTTGGCTAATGTCACCAATAATTTTGTCAATAGGATGGTCTCTATGAGTTCTCCATTTTTTGGTAGATCATTGATGTTTGAATCTTGTTGTACAATGTTTTCTTGATTTTCCGGTGATTTCACAACTTGATCATTTGAAAGATCTTCCGGGGGTAAATCTATAGGATCATCATCATCACATACAACTACTTCCTCCTTAGAGGGGTTAGTTTCATCAAAAGATACATGCATAGATTCTTCAATAGTTAAAGTTCTTTTATTATAAATTCTATATGCTTTACTAGAAAGAGAATAACCAAGAAATATACCTTCGTCGGAGTTCTCGTCAAACTTACCGAGATTGTCTTTGTCATTGTTAAGAACAAAGCACTTGCATCCAAAAATGTGAAAGTGAGCAATATTTGGCTTTCTTCCTTTGAAGAGTTCATATGTAGTCTTCTTTATTATAGGTCTAATGATAACTCGATTTCCAACATAACATGCCTTACTAACCGCATCCGCCCAAAAATATTTAGGAAGATTTGCATCACTAAGCATTGTTATTGCAAGTTCCACTAGAAACCTATTCTTTCTTTCAACTACTCCATTTTGTTGTGGAGTTCTTGGTGCTGAAAAATTATGAGAGATACCATGTTCTTCACAAAATTCTTCAAATTGTGCATTTTGGAATTCTCCACCATGATCACTTCTTATGGATACAATCTTTAGTGATTTTTCATTTTGGATTTGCTTAGCATACTTCTTAAAAGCTTTAAAAGCATCACTTTTCTGCACAAGAAACAAAGTCCAAGAATATCTAGAAAAATCATCAATAATAACTAAAGCGTATACATTACCTCCGAAGCTTTTTGTTCTTGATGGACCAAAGATATCCATGTGTAACAATTGTAGTGGTCTTGTAGTAGACACCACATTCTTAGATTTGAAAGTTGATTTGGTCTGTTTGCCCTTTTGGCAAGCGCTACATAATTTGTCTTTGATGAACTTCATCTTTGGTAGACCAATAACTAAGTCATGCTTAACCAATTTGTTCAAGTGCTCCATGTGAATGTGAGCAATCCTCTTGTGCCATAACCAAGCGTCATTGTTGTTTACCATAAGACATTGTACCTTCATAGACAAATCATCTAAAGTAATCATAAAAATATTGTTAGTTCTTATACCTTTGAGTTTTACCTCATTGGTTGCCTCATCCATAATAAGACATTCTTCTTTGTTGAATTTGATCTTGAACCCTCTATCACAAAGTTGACTTATGCTAAGAAGGTTGTGCTTTAATCCTTCAACATAGAGAACATCCTTAATTTGAATGGATGGAGGTGTGCCAACTATTCCAACGCCAAGAATCTTTCCTTTGGTGTTGTCTCCATAGGTGACATACCCTTTGGCTTTATGTACTAGATATGAAAATTGGTGTACATCTCCTGTCATATGCTTTGAACATCCACTATCAAGATACCAAACATTTGATGTGGATTTCAAGCATACCTACAAAAACAAATTATTCTTTGTTAGGTACCCAAGTTGCGTTGGGTCCTTCATAGTTAGTTCCCTTTTTCACCCACACATAATGCCCACTTGCTATACTAAAGTTTCTAACATAGCAAGCATTAGGTGTATGGCCTTTAATACCACAATAAAAACAAGTAGGTTCAAAGTTACTTTTATATATAGAAGGATAAGATTTCTTCTTAGGAAATGTTTTCTTTTTCGATACATTAGCCTTTTTCTTTTGATGATTATGAACAACTTGCTTCTTTTCTACTTTCTTGGGATTGGAACTATTACTAGCCTTTACAAAAACAGTGGGATTGTTACTTGGTTACTTAGAATTCACATAACCAAGACCTCTTTTATCATTTGGATAATGTTGTTGGCTTAGTAATCCTTCCAATCCTATTTGTCCTTTTTCATATTGTTCAATGACTCTTTTCAATTGAACAATTTGAAAGACATTTGATTCACACTTGGAGCATGCAAAGTTTTCTTTTTCTTTAATAAAATTTTGTTTTTGAAGATCAAAATCTTTAGTCATGGTGTCAATTTTTTCTAGAAAAATTAGAAGTTCTTTTTTTTTTATTTGACACCTTTTTGTATAAACTTTTGCATTCTCCCAAGAGTTCATCAATAGCACCTTGAACATCATCATCAAAAAGATTAAATTCATTACTAACCTCTTCTTCATCGTCGGAGTGATGTGAAGCCATCAATGCTAGATTTGCACATTCGTCGCTTTCCGAATCGGATGAAGAACTTATCTCATTATCTTCCCATGCAACATAAGCCTTTTTGTTCTTGAACTCCTTTTTGCCTTTGAATCCATTTTTCTTGGAGAGTTTTGGACAATCTGGCTTTATGTGACCTTGCTTTCCACATTCATAGCATGTGACATCTTGTGTTGATGTGGAGGCTTCTTTGTCTTTATGCTTATAGAATTTCTTTCTTTTGACAAAGTTAGCATTATGAAGATTATTTTTATGACCAAAATATTTTCCTAACCTTTTTACAAGAAGCAAGAGATTTTCATCTTCCTCCGATGCATCTTTATCTTGACTTTCTTTTGAATCAACTTTCAAAGCAATGCCTTTGGATTTCTTCTCATTATTCTCATGTTTTTCAAGTCTTCCAAGTTCCGCCTCATATTCTTGAAGTTTTCCGAAAAGTGTTGCAGAAGTCATAGTTGCTAGGCTTTTCTTTTCGGATATTGCCGTCACTTTTGGTTTCCATTCCCTAGTTAAAGACCTAAGCACTTTAAGATTTAATTCATCGTTTGTTAAAGTCTTACCAAGTGCCTTCAAATGGTTTGTCAAGTGAACGAATCTCTTTTGCAAGTCAAGGATGGATTCTCCGGGCAGCATTCTGAATAATTCATATTCTTAACTCAAAGTGTTCAATCTAGACCTTTTGACTTCGGCGGTTCCTTCATGAGTTTCTACAAGAGTATCCCAAATTTCCTTTTCCGTTGTACATGCCGATACTCGGAAAAATTCATCCATACTAAGAGCACTTTGGAGAATATTGATTGCCTTTTTGTCAAAGAGAACTTTTTTCTTGTCATCGTCATCCCATGAAGCTTTAGGCTTTGATGACCCAACACCATTGACAACACATATCGGAGTAAATGGACCATTCTCAACAGCATTCCATATTTCTTCTCCTTGCGCTTCAAGATGAGCCTTCATGCGAATTTTCCAAAAGTCAAAGTATTCACCACAAAACAATGGAGGCTTGTTGTTACTACCACCATCTTTGAAAACTGGATTTGGATTTGCGGAAGCCATTCTAGATCTTTAGGAACAAGTTACCTATAACTTGCTCTGATGCCAATTGCAAGTCTCAGAGTGCCTAAGAGGGGGGGGGGGTGAATTAGGTCTATAAAAATTTATTCGATTTTATGAGAATACTTGAAGTAATTTTTTGGTTAAGTGTTTGAAGGTTTTTATTATTTCTTATCTTTTCCTTGATTATGGTGATGAAAGCGATAAAAGCGGAAAAGTAAAGAACACGGTGATATATCCTGGTTCCCCTCACAATCCGAGAGTACTCCAGTCCCCTTTCCAACACGAAAGAGATTTCACTATAGTTAGAATGATTGTACAGCCTATGCTTACTATCTAACCTACAGGGTGATCAAAGGTTCTTAACACCTTTAAGACCAAACAAACACTAATGTGAATGAAGAACAATCCTCTTCAAATCACAACACTTACTTCCAACAATCCTGGATAGTAAGGGAATAATTTCTTTAATGTAATACAATGATTAATTTGAAATAGATGGAGAGCTTTATCAATTTTCAATTGATCTTCTTCTTCATGATATAAACAATTCTCAAACAATGTATATAAATGTTCACAAAGTATGTATGAAACTTGTAATGAATTAATGAAAATGTATATGGCAAGTTTCACAAAATTTATGAACACATGAAAGTATGAATTCAAATGTGAATGATGAAAAATTGTTTATTGAAGAAGTATATTTGTTAATTTGAAAATTGAAGCATTGTTTTTTTTTTTTTGAAATAAGAAAATCTGCAGCATTTTATAAAGTCACAAGAACCTCTTCATTCATGCCAATTCATATGAAAAGTTGCAATGCATTCATGAAAGGATACCAATTGAAATATGTTCAAAAACCAAAAGAAAAGCTGCACTGGTTCGCTGGGAACCGGTTCCGACACAAGAAGAACCCTGTTCTTAGTGAACGTTATAAGTCAGATTTCAAAAATATCACGCAGGAACCGGTTCCCCTATTGGTACAACCCGGTTCCTAGTACAAAATCCAGGGACATGTTTTTGAACAAGTTTTGGAACCCGGTTCGTGAAAGTTAATTTTCAAAAATTCGTTTTGAAAAAGATTTCAAACAAGGTTTTTCATAAATGTAAACATGTTGGATATGTATATGTTGATGAATGCATTTTTGTGAACATCTATATTCAAGATTAATAATTATTTATACCATTTTGACATTTATTGATTCTTCAATAATTCTTCTTCTAATCTTCAAGACTTTTATATGATGTTGATAAGCTTTTTGCACATCCTTTGAATGTTGATATCCATGTTGTCTTCATCAAAACTAATTCTTTAAAATATGACTTGAGAAGCTTGCAATTACACAGTGAAGTTGCTAACTGAAGCAACTAGCTAAAATCATCGAAATAATGAAGTCGCTATCAAATATTTATTTATCCCACAGAAGGGAAAGGAAATCATCAAAGAAAACCTGAGAAGAGAAAAATCACGGTCTTTCGATCGAGAGATCGGAAAGGCTTGTCGATTATGCCAGGGAAAGGTATTAGCACCCCTCACATTTGTGGTACTCTATGGGATCCACTCTTGTTGTTCTAATATAAGGGTGTATAAAAAACTATGTCTAAATCCTAATGCTAAGATGGAATGCATGGAAAAGAAAACACGTGGAAAATAAGGAATGTTTACAATGTTTTGTTTGGAATGGCCCCGCGACTGTATGCTTACGTATCCCTTTAAAGAATCAGAGCATCTTAGTTTGGCTCAAATTTTTGTTGTTGTTTTGTGTTTTTAATGGGAATGATGTGTTAGAAATTCCAAATGTTCGGAACATTGACTTGTTGGTTGCACACTGAAGAGGCGTAAGTCGTTGAGTTTGCTTCGTGTTGGAATGGCTAAAACACATTCGTTTATGAAAAGAGTTTTCAAAAGAAAATCCAAGTGGAAAATGAAGTTTGAATTGGTTTGTATTTTTTACCTTGAAAAGGTTTTTTTTAATGTTAGAGTGTTTTATGATAAGTTAATAAAGAAATAAGTTTTAATTTTAAAAATGAAAAAGGGGGATGAAAAAGTCTAAGGGAGACTAACCTAGTTTGTAGCCCTAATGTTATCATACAATGATGGCCCTAAGATTATGGTTTGAAAGGGGGAAGCTTCTACCTAAATTTGCATACATGATTGAGAGCCTAAGGTCTAATTAGTTCACATCTTTAAAGAAGATAAAATTAACATCCTTAGGGAACATGTTATTTACACAAGAAAGAAGAAGAGAGAAGTGATAAACAAATAAGCATTAAATGAAGAAGGAGCATAAGTAGGAAATGAGCAAGCAAAGAGACAAGAATTGATGAAAGTAGTTCATATTTGGAAACACACTTCAAATAATCAAGTCTAAAATGGATCCTTAACCTTAGAGGTATCACCAATCAAAGAAGAAATAAACAAGGTTGGAGAAAGCAAGCTATAGCTCCTAAATAGTCACCATGTTGAATTGATAAGTGAGTATTGTAGCGGTAGAAATGTTGAGACTAAGCCATTGGATTTGAATTGACTCGCACAGATCAAAATAAAAATCGCCACCGCACTTTATTGTTTCCAAAGGATTGGGAAAAGAGCGAATAACCCAAAAGAAGGGGGGAGATTCTTGGTAAGGGGGTTTGTTATGCAAAGGGAAGGTATTAGCATCCTAAATATCTATGGTACTACGCAGGAACCTCTTTGTAAATCTGTATATTTTGGCTATAAAGATGTTGTGTAAAAAATAGATTGTGGTGGTGGGGAGAGAAGTATATTTCTCATGTCTTCTGCACCCATCGCGGTTGTGAACCTTTAGTGCCTACGTACCACCTTTCGTGCAATAGGGGGTCAGGTTACATGTAGTTCCTCTTTTTAAATTATTTTTAAAAAAAACACAACTGTGTTGGTTAACTTTAAGAGACAAGACATCATTGTCATTTTCCGTGTGGAAAACATACTTACTACCCACTATTGTACCCCAAAATTTTCCCTCTCTCTTCTCATGTATTTTCAAAAGCTCAAGCTTGCGCAAGTATAATGGAGACAAAAAGGGAAAAGCAGGCAAAAATGATTTTTTGAAGAAAAGCAAGCTTCCTTCAATTCATTCTAGCTTTGATTGGGAATTTAGGCTTCCTTCGAGAAAGCTTGATTCTTCCTTCGATTGGGCATCTACGCTTCCTTTGATTTAGAAGACAACGGCCTCTTGTTGGTGTCCTTCGATTCAAAAGATTAGTGGCTCCATACCAGCTTCCTTCGATTCAGAAGGCAAGGGCCTTCTGAAAGCTCCCTTCGAGTCAAAAGTTAATGGCTTAATGTTGGTCCCTTTCGATTCAAAGAGAAATTACCTTCTGAAAGTGTCCTTAGATTCAGAAGGCAATGGCCTCCTGCAGCTTTCCTTCGATTCAGAAGCCATTTCCCCCTTGCATGATTCCTTCGATTCACAAAAGCCAGGACTTCCTTCAGGCCAGTATGCACAAGGCATAAGCTTCCCCATGGCTAGCATTCACAAGGCAATGGAAACCACAAATCATATACTACTTTCGCACTAGCTTCAACTAGGAAGTATCTCCCTTGAAAACAGTTTGTTTTGACACATACAGTTTCTGCGTTGTGACACTCACAACTGGCACATTCGAAGGACCATGCAAAAGGCCTATTCGAAAAACAAATATTGGTGGACCATTCTAAGAATTAAAAATGGCTCATTTGAAGGACACATATTATTTGAAATCAAATATTTTTGTCTGAAGAAGAAGTCTGGTCGAAGGGTTATTGACCGGAGTCCTATGTGCTACAAGTCCAAGCCTGTTGCACTGGCCATAACACGCCAAAACTGCTGCAAAGTAGTCCTGCAATGCTGCCCCTATTCTTGCACCAAAATGGCATACAAGACTACACCTCAAAAGCTACAACAACAACATACCCAATTTGTTCAAATTTCTTTTGTTTTCCCTCCTAAGCCTCAGCCATCTTCATCTATAAATAAGAGGTTCCATAATAAACCTGGTGCTGGACAACACATCCAGAGGGTTTTAATACCTGCATAAACATTAATTATGTGAAAATCATCAAGCACTTAACACAATTTCAAACCCATAATCAAAAGACCATACATTTGTTTATGTTCCTTTCGAATCTAACACTAGAAACACAACACCTGTTTCTTTTCCCTTTCGAATCCAGGAGAAACCCCACGCTTTGTTCTTTCTTTCAAATCCAGCAGAAGAAACACTACACTTATTCCTTTCCTTCGAATCCATAAACAACAAACACAAACTCCACTCTTCTTGGATTTCGAATCCGGCACTAGAAACACCACCTTTGTTTCTTTCATTCGAATCCAGGAGCACCCAGTGTAACGCCCGTAATTTAATTAATTATTTAATTAAATTATTTTTAGAATATTTGTGAAGAAGTGTTGTAATATAATTGGATTTATTTTATTAAATGGAGAAATAATAATATATTAGAGGTATTATATTATTATATGGTGAAATAATGTTAGAAGCTAATATTATTTAATGTGGGCCTATATGGTATGAGTGGAAGTAATAAGGGGGTGTAGGTTTTGAGCCCAATAAGGAATAATATAATAATATTAGGTTATTTTATTATTTGTGAGAATAATAGAAGGAGGAAGCAGTAAGAAGAGAAATAAGGATTGTGAAGAACGTGAAGTTGCTGGAAAAAGAGGAAAAATGGCAAGAACAAAGATTCAACCCGGAATATTGTAGAACGACCTTCAATCCAAGGTAAGGGTGGGGTTCTGGCTTTATAATTGGGTTCATGATGTTTGATATGTGGGGTTAGAGGATTGTTGTTTTTGTTCTTGAATTGGATGATGTATTATGAAGATTTGATGCATTTGAATGAATAATGACGTTATGATATCGTTTGATCGATGTAGTATTATAGGTTAATGTTAGGTGATGATTTATTATGTTTATAATAAGGTTTATAGGGCTTTAATATGAATTCCCTAGTGAAAATACAGAGGAAATCGCAAAATTATGCAGGAGGAACCAAGATGTGTCGACCTCAAGCTGGATGAGTCGATACATGGGCGAGGTTAGACTCAGGATGAGTCGATGCATGCAGGGCGTGCATCGATACATGTTAGTTGCAAGACTCTGGATGAGTCGGTCGGTAAGGTGCATGTGTCGATACATGCTATAATTTGAAGCAGGATGAGTCGATCCATGAGGAAGATGTGTCGACTCATGCTTTGCAGGAGAAGCATTACGCGTCGATCCATAGAGTTTCGTGTCGACCCATACTGACTAATTTTGACAAAATCAGTTTTAAATTGTTGTAACTTGAGTTGTAGGATGCTGTTTGAGATGTCGTTCGAAGCGTTGATGATTTAACGCGATGAACTTTATTCTAGAGGATTAAAATGATGAATAAGAAGTGTAATCCTAGTAACTAGTTTATGATTTAGGATTAATTCCCATGATTGACAGTTATGCTGGATTTTGGACAGAATGATGAATATGAGATGATTAGAGGTTGTTGTTAGGATTATGACAGTAGGATTAGTGATAGTAAAACTGTAAAATCACAGAATAACAGTATGGATTACTATAGTATTGATATACAACTGAGTCATTAGTGAGATGTGGTCATTGAAGTTTTGTTTGATAATTATGATGAACCAATGACGTTTGATAAATAAATGATGTGTAATACATTATTTTGATGTTATGAGATGTTGTTAATTGAGATGTTTTGGGATGATTGAGATGTTGTTGTTTTGAGATGATTGAGATGTTGTTGTTTTAAGATGATTGAGATGTTGTTGTTTTGAGATGATTGAGATGTTGTTGTTTTGAGATGATTTGAAATGTTGTTAACTTGGGTGTCGTTATTACATTCATGATGAGTCTCATACATTGCATTTTTGAGATGGAGCTTATGCTCGTTGAGATGGCCTGGATTGGCAAATTTTGAGATGAAGGTTATGCCTTGTTGATGCCTCTATTAATTGGCAAACTTTTGAGATGGGAGTTCTGCTCCAATGGTACCACATGCATTTGCATAGTTTTGAGTCGCATTATATGATTGAATAATGAAATGTATTTTATGTTGATGAATGAGTATATATGATGTAATTATTGTTGATTATGAGATGAGAAGTGGTGATATTATTGATCTGATTTAATATATTAATTATCATGCGCTTTATTATATTGTTAGATATCTCACCCCTTCTGTTTGAATGTTGCCCCTATGTTGGTAACGTGTAGGTAATTGCGAGTGAAGGTTGTATACCTTCAATAGTTCGAGTAGGTGTCATTGCTCTGATATGTAACACTCGGGGGGAGGAACGCTTACTGGTTTTTGATTGTTGATTTTTAGTTGTTGAACGTTAAATTGTTTATTATTAGATAAGAGATGTTTCGAAGTTGTTGTTTTATTTAGAGATGTCATTGAAGAATTCCGCTGCGTAGTTGTTGAATTATTTTATTAAAGATGCTATGTAGATGGTTCATCTGATGTTTGAAAAAGTGTTATATATCCATGATGAATGCAATGAATTTGTTAGAAGAATTTGTGACATCCCGATTCGTTTGTATGAATGAAATTTTATAACTCTGACTTATTTTGCATAATTTTCTTGGGGTAGAATTGAGGTGTTACAAAGTTGGTATCAGAGCAAAAGGTTGGTCCTACCTTGTCTTCGAGTCGTAGTTGTCTAACAATCGAGTATTGTTATTTTGAGTTCTAATCGTTGTTTATGTTGTAAGACCAAGTGTATCACTGTGGGGAGCTCCAGTGTTATTAGTAAAGAAGAAAGATGGAAGTATGAGGCTTTGTGTTGATTATAGACAGTTGAACAAGGTGACGATTAAGAACAAGTATCCGCTTCCAGGAAAAGATGACTTGATGGACCAATTAGTGGATGCTCGTGTGTTTAGTAAGATTGATTTTACGTCGGGTTACCATCAGATTAAAGTGAAGGATGAAGATATTCAGAAGACGGCTTTCAGAATGCGTTATGGACATTATGAGTATTCGGTGATGCCTTTCGGTGTTACTAATGCGCCGAGAGTATTCATGGAATATATGAATCGTATATTTCACGCTTATTTGGATCGGTTTGTAGTGGTGTTCATTCATGATATTTTGATTTACTCTAAGTCAGAAGAAGAGCATGTTGAACATTTAAGAGTAGTATTGGAAGTTCTGAAAGAGAAGAAGTTGTATGCAAAGCTGTCCAAGTGTGAATTTTTGTTAAAAGAGGTTAGTTTTCTTAGTCATGTGATTTCAGGTAGTGGCATTGTTGTAGATCCATCGAAGTTTGATGTTGTGTTGCAATGGGAAACTCCAAAGACAACTACTGAGATTAGAAGCTTCTTGGGATTAGTTGGTTATTATAGAAGGTTTATTGAAGGGTTTTCTAAGTTGTCACTTCCGTTGACTAAGTTGACTTATAAAGGTAGATCTTTTGTGTGGGATGTTCAGTGCGATGGAAGTTTTACGGAATTGAAGAAGAGGTTGACGTCGGCTCCGATTTTGACGTTTCCTAATCCTGAAGAGCCTTTTATGGTGTATTGTGATGCTTCTAAGATGGGTTTAGAAGGTGTGCTTATGCAGAATGGTAAGGTAGTTGCTTATGCATCCAGGCAGTTGAGGACTCATGAGAAGAACTATCCTACGCATGAATTAGAGCTTGCTGCAGTTGTTTTTGTGTTGAAGATTTGGAGGCATTATCTTTATGGTTCTAGATTTGAAGTGTTTAGTGACCATAAGAGTTTGAAGTATTTGTTTGATCAGAAAGAGCTGAATATGAGACAACGAAGATGGTTAGAATTGTTAAAAGATTATGATTTCGGTTTGAATTATCATCCAGGAAAGGCGAATGTGGTAGCTGATGCATTGAGTCGAAAGACTTTACATATCTCAGCAATGATGATTAAAGAGTTGGAATTGATTGAGAAGTTTAGAGATATGAGCTTAGTTTGTGAGGTTACTCTTCAGAGTGTTATGTTGGGTATGTTGAAGATTAATAATGAATTTTTAGACAGTATCAGAGAAGCTCAGAAGTTGGATGTGAAACTGGTAGATTCGATGGTTGGGATCGATCAATCTGAGAATAGTGATTTCAAGTTAGATGAGCAAGGTGTGTTGAGGTTTCGTAATCAGATTTGTATTCCTGATGATGCTGAGACGAAGAAAGTGATACTTGAAGAGAGTCATAGAAGTAAGTTGAGTATTCATTCAGGAGCTACGAAGATGTACCAAGATTTGAAAGGATTGTTTTGGTGGCCTGGGATGAAGAGTGATATGGCTCAGTTTGTGTATGCATGTTTGACTTGTCAGAAGTCGAAAGTTGAACATCATAAGCCTGCAGGATTGATGCAATCGTTAGAAGTTCCTGAATGGAAATGGGATAGCATTTCAATGGACTTTGTGACGGGGTTGCCTAGTACTATAAGAGGACATGATTCGATTTGGGTGATTGTTGATAGGCTTACGAAGTCAGCTCATTTTATTCCTATTAACATCGGTTTTCTAGTGTCGAAGTTGGCTGAGATTTATGTTAGTGTGATTGTGAAACTGCATGGTGTTCCTTTGTGCATTGTTTCAGATAGAGATCCAATATTTACTTCTGATTTTTGGAAGAGTTTGCAAGAAGCGTTGGGTTCTAAGTTGAGGTTGAGTTCAGCGTATCATCCTCAGACAGATGGTCAGACTGAACAGACGATTCAATCGTTAGAAGACTTGTTGAGGGAATGTGTTCTTGAGAAGGGACGTTCGTGGGATACTTATATTCCGTTGATAGAGTTCACATATAAAAACAATTACCATTCCAGTATTGGGATGGCACCTTTTGAAGCGTTTTATGGTCGAAGATGTAGAACTCTGTTATGTTGGCATGAATCTGGTGAGAGTGTAGTACTTGGACCTGAACTTGTTCGTGAGACTACCGAGAAGGTGAAGTTGATTCGGGAAAAGATGAAAGCTTCACAAAGTAGACAGAAGAGTTATCATGACAAGCGAAGGAAGGATTTAGAGTTTCAAGCTGGTGATCATGTGTTTTTGAGAGTTACACATGTGACTGGTGTTGGGCGAGCATTGAAGTCTAAGAAGCTCACTTCTCGTTTTATTGGACCGTATCAGATTTCGAAGAGAGTGGATAATGTTGCTTATAGAGTGGCTTTACCGCCTAATCTTTCGAATTTTCATGATGTGTTTCATGTGTCGCAACTTCGAAAGTATATTTCAGATCCATCTCATGTGATTCATATGGACGACGTGCAAGTACGAGATAATCTTACGGTGGAGACGGTGCCTATACGAATCGCGGATCGTGAAATGAAGACTCTGAGGGGCAAAGAGATTGACTTGGTTAAAGTGGTTTGGCTAGGAGCTGCTGGTGAAAGCATGACTTGGGAATTGGAGAGCAAGATGCGAGACTCCTATCCTGAATTGTTTGATTGAGGTAAATTTTCGAGGACGAAAATATTCTAAGTGGGGTAGAGTTGTAACGCCCGTAATTTAATTAATTATTTAATTAAATTATTTTTAGAATATTTGTGAAGAAGTGTTATAATATAATTGGATTTATTTTATTAAATGGAGAAATAATAATATATTAGAGGTATTATATTATTATGTGGTGAAATAATGTTAGAAGCTAATATTATTTAATGTGGGCCTATTGGTGTGAGTGGAAGTAATAAGGGGGTGTAGGATTTGAGCCTAATAAGGAATAATATAATAATATTAGGTTATTTTATTATTTATGAGAAGAATAGAAGGAGGAAGCAGTAAGAAGAGAAATAAGGATTGTGAAGAACGTGAAGTTGCTGGAAAAAGAGGAAAAATGGCAAGAACAAAGATTCAATCCGGAAGATTATAGAGCGACCTTCAATCCAAGGTAAGGGTGGGGTTCTGGATTTATAATCGAGTTCATGATGTTTGATTTGTGGGGTTATAGGATTGTTGTTTTTGTTCTTGAATTGGATGATGTATGATGAAGATTTGGTGCATTTGAATGAATAATGACGTTATGATATCGTTTGATCGATGTAGTATTATAGGTTTATGTTAGGTGATGATTTATTATGTTTATAATAAGGTTTGTAGGGATTTAATATGAATTCCCATAGTGAAAATACATAGGAAATTGTAGAATTATGCAGGAGGAACCAAGATGTGTCGACCTCAAGCTGGATGAGTCGATACATGGGCGAGGTTAGACTCAGGATGAGTCGATGCATGCAGGGCTTGCGTCGATACATGTTAGTTGCAAGACTCAGGATGATTCGATCGGTAAGGTGCATGTGTCGATACATGCTATGATTTGAAGCAGGACGAGTCGATCCATGAGGAGGATGTGTCGACTCATGCTGTGCAGGAGAAGTATTACGCGTCGATCCATAGAGTTTCGTGTCGACCCATACTGACTAATTTTGACAGAATCAGTTTTCAATTGCTGTAACTTGAGTTATAGGATGTTGTTTGAGATGCCGTTCGAAGCGTCGATGAGTTAACGTGATGAACTATATTCTAGAGGATTAAAATGATGAATAAGAAATGTAATCCTAGTAACTAGTTTAGGATTTAGTATTAATTCCCGTGATTGACATTTATGCTGGATTTTGGATAGAATGATGAATATGAGATGTTTAAAGGTTGCTGTTAGGATTATGACAGTAGGATTAGTGATAGTAAAACTGTAAAATCACAGAATAACATTATGGATTATTGTAGTATTGATATACAACTGAGTCATTAGTGATATGTGGTCATTGAAGTTGTGTTTGATAATTATGATGAACCAATGGCGTTTGATAAATAAATGATGTGTAATAAATTATTTTGATGTTATGAGATGTTTTAGGATGATTGAGATGTTGTTGTGTTGAGATGATTGAGATGTTGTTGTTTTAATATGATTGAGATGTTGTTGTTTTGAGATGATTGAGATGTTTTTGTTTTGAGATGATTTGAAATGTTGTTAACTTGGGTGTCGTTATTACATTCATGATGAGTCGCATATATTGCATTTTTGAGATGGAGCTTATGCTCGTTGAGATGGCCTGGATTGGAAAATTTTGAGATGAAGGCTATGCCTTGTTGATGCATCTATTAATTGGTAGATTTTTGAGATGGGAGTTTTTCTCCAATGGACCACATGCATTTTCATAGTTTTGAGTCGCATTATATGATTGAATAATGAAATGTATTTGATGTTGATGAATGAGTATATATGCTATAATTATTGTGTATTATGAGATGAGAAGTGATGATATTATTGATCTGATTTAATATATTAATTATCATGCGCTTTATTATATTGTTAGATATCTCACCCCTTCTGTTTGAATGTTGCCCCTATGTTGGTAACGTGCAGGTAATTGCGAGTGAAGGCTGTATACCTTCAATAGTTCGAGTCAGTGTCATTGCTCTGTTATGTAACACTCAGGGGGATGAACGCTTGCTGGTTTTTGATTGTTGATTTTTAGTTGTTGAACCTTAAATTGTTTATTATTAGATAAGAGATGTTTCGAAGTTGCTGTTTTATTTAGAGATGTCATTGAAGAAAACCGCTACGTAGTTGTTGAATTATTTTAATAAAGATGCTATGTAGATGGTTCATCCGATGTTTGAAAAAGTGTTATATATCCATGATGAATGCAATGAATTTGTTAGAAGAATTTGTGACGTCCCGATTCGTTTGTATGAATGAAATTTTATAACTCTGACTTATTTTGCATAATTTGCTTGGGGTAGAATTCAGGTGTTACACCCAGGGCAGCAGCTCAAGGTCCAACAAACACATCCCAGCTTCAAGCAAGGTAAGTAACTCTGACCTTAACCCTTTCATTTCAAGCATGTAAATAACATTTGTTCACTTTTTATTTCTTTCCTTTCGATTGCATGCTTTTTCTTGTCCAAGTATACGTTAAAACTAACCTGTACAGACACCAAACAAAAGAAAAAGTTTTGTATGAAATGAAGCCTTAGGCTTTGCCCCCTTATTTCTTCACAATCCCAAACGAAAGACAAAGAGGGCATGAACGGAGGATGCACACTCATGCTGCTTTGTAGGCCCATACTACTTCATAGTCCAAAAAAGAGCATTTGTTTTTACATTTTCTTGTGTTCAATATGGTTCTAATAGCGTAGGACCTTATTTTCCCCATTTTTATCGCTTTATATAAAATGCTAGTAATTAGGTTGTGTATGGAAAGATAAAACCAAAAAGTAGACCACACAAATCAAAGACTAAATGCATGCAATCAAACACACTTTACACACATGCACCTCTAGGGTAATCTCACTTGTTGCCTCAGAAAATAGTCATGTCCCTCGAATATGGTCGTTTTAGCAAAGAAAAGATTGATTGTGCTGAGACAATTTCTAAAAGAAAGGTCAGTGGTATTGAGACCCCCTAGAACCCGGTTACTTTCTAGGACAGGTTGAGCCAACTAAACTTCAAGAGGGTACTTACCTACAAACGCCATTGCAAGCCTAAACCTAAGGACTTGTCGGCTTTGTGTGTATATGGTTTGTTTGCTTTGTTCACATGTATATAACATCATAAACATCATAAAATCATAAGCATTCTCGCTAACCATTTCAAGGATTTAGGAATTTATCTTTGCTTTATTTTGTAGGCCATGAATCCCATTCGGTGGAATACCATCCGAGTTAGCTTCGTGAAAGCACATCCTCAACTCCAAGAATTAAAATCAAGGGTGCATGGAGATTCTCCCTTCACCAAGAAATATGGTCGACTTCTCAGCTTGGCTACCTCAAATTTCCAAGAAGAAATGATGTGTGTAATCTTCCAATTCTTTGATCCCATGCATCATTGCTTCACCTTTCCTGACTATCAGTTGGTGCCTACATTAGAAGAGTTCTCTCAACTATTAGGAGTGCATGTGCTTGATCAAATATTGTTCAATGGTTTGGAGGAGACTCTGAAGCCTGAAGTCATTGTCGAAGCTTTGCATTTGAAGAGAGCCGATATTATAACAGATCGGGAGACAAGAAGTGGAGTTAAGGGTTTCCTATCCATGTTTCTGTTGGAGAAGACTCATTCATTCTGGGAGGATATAGATTTTTAAGCTTTTGAAAATTTCTTGGCCCTCCTAATCTATGGTTTGGTTCTATTTCCCAATCTGGACCAATTCATAGATATGAATGCCATCAAGGTTTTCCTCTCCCGTAATCCTATACCTACTTTGCTTTGAGACATTTTACATTGTTTCCACACTCACACCATGAAGAAAATAGGTACTCTTTTGTGTTGAATTCCCTTACTCTCTAGGTGATTTACTTCTCACCTACCTCGGTCAACAATGAATAACGAGAAAGGCTTGACATGATCCCAAAGGATGATGTCGCTCACACACTCTGACATTTATTGGTGTTCTCGATCCCTGGAGGACACTACCATCATTGACCGTTGTGGGGAATTCCCTAATGTACCACTCTTAGGCATTAGGGGTGGTATCACTTATAACCCTTCTCTTTCATTACGACAATTTGGGTATGCACGAAGAAATGGTCCTCACGATGCACTCATCCAAGGTTTGGTATTCGACTGTGAGGGCGATGACCAAGGCTACCGTCAAAGGTTCATACGAGCTTGGAGAATGGTAAACAAGGTGGATATAAGACATTGTGGCATAAGAACTCCATTACTTTGGAGCCTTATCTAAAGTGGTTACGAACTCATGCTCAAATTCTCGGTATGCCATACCATGCCATTTTACCTATCATCATGGAGCCAGTTATTGAAGGAGATATTTTGTATACTGTCCTTCATCCTACCATGCCTACTTCTATTAAATATTTGAAAAGAGCTTGGATCCAGCTGAAGGAAGAGCGAGACACCTTCGAAGCCCTGTTCTAGGCAAGTGAAAAGAAGGTTTTGGAGCTTACGAGACACCTTCACGAAGAGCGAAATTTGAACGCCTACATAGTGCCAAAGAGGATGCGTTCGACCTTTTTGTCTTAGGAGTTTATTTTTCTTTATTTCCTCCATTGTAAGCCCAAGAGGCATGTTTTCAATCAATTTAAACTCATTAATGAAATTGATGCTTATTCCTTTTGTCTAAACAAATTTAAATATTATAAGTCCTTGAAAACATTGCATCCACATATCATGCATGTCATCACAGCAGGTTTTCCACACACAGGTTTCTCATCCGCTTACTGTTTATTTCAGTAGAAATGGCTCTAGAACAGACTGTCAAGGACATTAAGACTCAAAATGATCAACTTCAAGAAATGTTCTTGAACCTATCCAAGGGGCAAGAAGAAGTGAAAACCCTCCTCACTAGGGGAATAACCATGAAGAATCCTGAGGACAATAAGGATGACTAGTTGGAAAGGCTACAAACTGAGATAGCCACAATGAAGATCCAGATGATGGGACAGATGGTGGGTCAGATGGCTCTTATCCAAAACATGGCTCAAGGACAATAAGAGTTGAGGGCCCTCTCCAACAAACTTCATCAATACGGATGCAACCATATTAAGTAAACAGTCGAGATTGGGGATCAGGTCATTATTTAACCTCCCATGAGACAAGAAGTCGGCTTGATGGAGAGTGGACCTTTCCAAATTATTACTACATTGTGAGCCCAACAATAACCTCGTCAACAACAACAGGGGAATCAACACAAGGAGGTCGCACCTAAGAGACAATTCACCAGGATTAGCATGTCGTTGGCTCAAGCGTTACAACACATGTTGAAGGCAGCTAATTATGTTAAAGGCTCCTCCCCAGAATCCTGATACTTCTTCTCCTAGTTACCATCCCAATGAGAGGTTCACATACCATTGTGATAGTCTTGGACATGATACGAATGGTTGTTGGGCTCTGAAGAACAAAATTCAAGACCTAATCAACGAAGGAGTGTTGGAGTTTACACAATACGATCAAATTGAACTCTTCTATCACCCCTCAAGGGCATCTATATGAAGTGACAGTCTAGGCGAAGGAATTTTCTATTTATTCGAATTTTCAGTTGTAATTTCTTTGTTTGCTTAAACAATTATCTTTATGTCAGACTTTGGTTATTCTCATTAATGCATTAAATATGTTTGTCTTGAATTAATCCATTCATTTTTAAACTATGCTTTTTACTCCCTTTATAGTATTCAACTTTTGATTTAAAAGTTGCAAGCCTTTAGAGGGAGGATGACGAAAACAATGCCATAATCTCATACATTATGCTTTTGGACAGACCTTTCCGACGATGTAATGGCGTTCTTTCAATCCCTAAACACTGGAGTTATAAGGAAGATAATCCCTAGTCAATCCCCTTGAGCCAAAGAAGTAGGAGTTTTCTTTTTTACACAAATTGAAACCTTTAATCGAAACTTGGGGCAGGGTAGTGTCTCAGTTAATTAAAATGTGCATTCAGTCGTAAGCTTTTGCTTCGTACACAACGAGTGACATCAAGAACATCCTTCTGAATCCAAAGACGGTGATGGTTCCCTATCAAATAGGTAGTCATTATCTCTTAAAAGAAAAGCCCACTAAGTCAAAACTTACGAAGGAGACAAAAGAAAACTAGGGCATCCCGCTAACTGTAATCTTAAAACAAGAGCAGTCAGGAAAAAATCAGGGATAATAAATAAAAAAGAGGTCACTAAAAGTCCTCGACAACATGAAAAATGTTGAAAAAATGACTGCCTCTCGACAAACTTAACTTGTCTGATACATCACCACAACGTCATTCAGAATCAAGTGGAATTCAAACGCACAATTAACTGAGTTAGGGACTGAAGAACATCATGGAGAACGGGCGGGTACAAATACACTTTGAGCCTTATCCTTTATTTCTTAAACCGTAAAACAGACCACGATACAACCCCTTAAAAGTCCTAATTGAAGCATGGGTTAGTTCGAAAGCATACTGTTATAAAAGGTATCCTGACTCCTGTAAGGCTTACTCTAAATCCTGAATTGAATTCACATTCTTACAAAAATTCTTTTATCTGCTAAAACGCATTTTCAAAACTTCAAGACAAGCATAAATTTTGCATTATTTGAATATATTTGTTCGCATATGGCTAATTGTTTGACAGTGGAGCAATTCACACAATGAATATCCAATGAACAGAAATTCTCAAGAATAGAACAACTTCAAATTGGAAGACACTCTCAATGAAAAATCTCATATAAGCAAGGGGGCATAACATATCACTACCCAACTCGTCTGGGGGAAGTCAAGTCGAGATTCCAAGAAATCTCTCAAGAAATGCTGAATAACCAGGGGCGGGCCTGTATCAGAATCACTTGGAGCATTGAACATGAATTCCAGCAAAGGGTTATGTACGACCAAGCAAACATTTTCTGGATGTACTACAACACTTACTACTAGGGGCAGCGAAAAATTCCCACAAAGTCCTTTTCATAGGGTGATCCTCAATCAAGTCCCCACAAATTCATCTCCATAAGGTTATCCCCACATAATAATCTTCACGGATAAAGGTGCAACCCCCTCCAGACCAAATTCATGGATATCCCCACAAAGTTGGATCCAGGAAATCCCCAACCAGAGTTTCAATCTCTGGAAAACCTTCTTCCCAACAAAGTTGATCTCAATACTCCTTGAGGAGTTCTACCAAAATAAAACACCTCTCCAGCAAATTGGCAACATGGTTTATTTCCCTAACAAACTACATACTCCCCAGCTTGAGTTTGCCTCTCCGACTAATACAAATCAAGGGACCATAACCCCTCTTCCCCAGTAGACTTTCCTATAATCCCCAGTAAGTTGCCGCAAAGTTGGGGAGATAACCAGATAACAGTTAACTTCTTTATCCCCAACAAGTTGTTAATTTCCTTTCTCTTCAATCAAGAGATAACTCCTCAGTAGAGAAACAGACAACTGAAACTCCTGAACTATTTTCCCCAACCAGAAATCAACACTCTCCATAAAGATTTCTCAAGCCAAAGCTAATCTTCCCCAGCGGATTTCTCCTCAAACAACAAAATAGGAATCCCCAGCAGAAACATTCCAAAACAAAGTTCGAAGATACACATTCTTCATCCCCAACAGCAGTCTGGGATTTAACTTCCTAAGGCTCCCCAGTATTTGTCAAGGATTTATTTTCCAAGACAAAGTTACACTTAAACAACATGCATGGCATATGCATACAAAATACATATAGCACAAATCTCATTTATTTGAGAACATCATTACGCATTGCATACATCATGACATTGCATACAACTAACTCTTTACCTTTTCTTGAAAAGATCAATCAATAGATAAGTGTCATTAACTATCTGTAAACTTCTCCAAGACAAAATCAAGCTCAGATTCCTTCATTACCTTTTGGAGTAGAAATCATCCAAGATTCCTTCATTATTTGTTGAGGTAGTAATCGTCTAAGATTCCTTCATTATTTGTTGAGGTAGTAATCGTTCAAGATTCCTTCATTATCTGTTGAGGTAGTAATCATCCAAGATTCCTTCATTATCTGTTGAGGTAGTAATCGTCCAAGTTTATTCATTATCTATAGAGGTAGTAATCGTCCAAGATTCCTTCATTATCTGTTGAGGTAGTAATCTTCCAAGATTCCTTCATTATTTGTTGAGGTAGTAATCGTCCAAGATTCCTTCATTATCTGTTGAGGTAGTAATCATCCAAGATTCCTTCATTATCTGTTGAGGTAGTAATCGTCCGAGTTTATTCATTATCTATTGAGGTAGTAATCGTCCAAGATTCCTTCATTATCTGTTGAGGTAGTAATCTTCCAAGATTCCTTCATTATTTGTTGAGGTAGTAATCGTCCAAGATTCCTTCATTATCTGTTGAGGTAGTAATCGTCCAAGATTCCATCATTATCTGTTGAGGTAGTAATCATCCAAGATTCCTTCATTATCTGTTGAGGTAGTAATCGTCTAAGATTCCTTCATTATCTGTTGAGGTAGTAATCATCCAAGATTCCTTCATTATTTGTTTAGGTAGTAATCATCCAATATTCATTCATTATCTGTTGAGGTAGTAATCATCCAAAATTCCTTCATTATTTGTCACAATCAAGCTTCATAATTACCAACAAAAACAAGTTCCAGATTAATACCTGAAACAAGACAGGACAACTATCTGTGAAAAAATTGATTGTAGATCAATTCCTGAAACAGGCCAGGGTGACTATCTACATGACGAACACTTCCTTCAGACCTCTGCTGGTTCAGTTTAAATTGATTAATGATTTATATTGATTCCGTTTCGGTAGACACTTTCTATGGTTCAGTTTAAATCGCTCCAAAGATTTTTCTGATCCTTTTACAGTTAAAGATTATTCAAGACCTCTGTTGGTTCAGTTTAAATCGATCAAGTTTATCCTGATTCCGTTCCGATAGACACTTTCTCTGGTTCAATTAAATTGCTCCAAAGATTTATTCTGATTCTTTTCCAGTTAAAGATCATTCAAGATCTCTGGTGTTTTAGTTTAAATCGATCAATGGTTTATCTTGATTCCGTTCTGGTAGACACTTTCTCTAATTCAAAATAATCGCTCCAAAGATTTATTCTGATTCTTTTCCAGTTAAAGATTATTCAAGACCTCTACTGGTTCAGTTTAAATCGATCAATGGTTTATCCAGATTCCTTTATGGTAGACATTTTCTCTGGTTCAGTTTAAATCGCTCCAAAGATTTATTCTGATTCTTTCTAGTTAAAGATTATTCAAGACCTCTGCTGGTTCAGTTTAAATCGATCAATGATTTATCCTGATTCCGTTCCAGTAGACACCTTTTATGGTTCATTTTAAATCGACCAACTATATATTATGATTCTTTTCCAGTTGAAGTCAGGCTTAAAATTAGTCTAAATTTTTGTCAACAATGACTTTTGAGTGGCATCTATAAACCCATATTCGACAACTCTCCATCTCCTCTCCAAATGGCGTCTTTAAGCCCATTCCCTACACAATAAACCACCACATCATCGAGTGCAAATTTATGGGAACTCTAGTGTTTAATCATCTTCCACCTTCAAGTCACGAATGGTAGACTCGCCAATCTAACTGTTCAGGTTTAAGAAGATTGAACATGGGAAGTTGTTGTACCCCAAAATTTGACCTCTCTCTTCTTAAGTATTTTCAAAAGCTAAAGCTTGCGCAAGTATAAAGCAAACAAAAAGGGCAAAGCAGATAAACTGATTTTTTGAAGAAAAGCAAGTTTTCTTCGATTCATTCTAGCTTCAATTGGGTATCTAGGCTTCCTTCGAGCAAGCATGATTCATCCTTCGATTGGGCATCTAGGCTTCCTTCTATTCAGAAGACAAGGGCCTCCTATTGGTGTCCTTCGATTCAAAAGAATAATGGCTCCATACCAACTTCCTTCGATTCAGAAGGCAAGGGCCTTCTGAAAGCTCCCTTCGAGTCAGAAGTTAGTGGCTTAATGTAGGTCCCTTGCAATTCAGAGGGAAATGACCTTCTGAAAGTTTCCTTCGATTCAGAAGGAAATGGCCTCCTGCATCTTTCCTTCGATTCATAAGCAATTTGCCCCTTGCATGATTCCTTCGATTCAAAAAAGCCAGGACTTCCTTCAGGCCAGTATGCACAAGGAAAAAGCTTCCCCATGGCTAGAATTTACAAGGCAATGGCGCCCACAAAGCATTGGCTACTTTCATGCTAGCTTTGACCGGGCCGTATCTCACTTGGAAATAGTTTGTTTCGACACATACAATTTATGCACTATGACACTCACAACTGGAACATTCGAAGAAACATACAAAAGGCCTATTCGAAAGACAAATATTGGTGGCCCATTCTAAGAATTGCAAATGGCCCATTCGAAGGAAACATATTGTTTGAAATCAAATATTGTTGTCTGAAGAAGAAATCTGGTCGAAGGCTTGTTGACCAGAGTCCTATGTGCTGCAAGTCCAAGCCTGTTGCACTGGCCACAACACGCCAAAACTACTGCAAAGCAGTCCTGCAATGCTGCCTCTATTCTTGCACCAAAATGGCATACAAGACTGCACCTCGAAATCTACAACAACAACATACCCAATTTTTTCAAATTTCTTTTGTTTTCCCTCCTAAACCTCAACCAACTTCATCTATAAATAAGAGGTTTCATATCAAACCTGGGGCTGGAAAACACATCCAGAGGGTTTAGATAGCTGGAGAAACTTTGATTGTGTGAAAATCATCAAACACTTAACACATTCTCAAACCCAGAATCAAAAGACCACACCTTTGTTTCTGTTTCTTTCGAATCCAACATTAGAAACACAACACCTGTTTCTTTTCCCTTTCGAATCTAGGAGCAACCCGATGCTTTGTTCTTTCTTTCAAATCTAGCAGAAGAAACACTACACATGTTCCTTTCCTTCGAATCTAGAAACAACAAACAAAAAATCCATTCTTCTTGGCTTTCAAATCCAGCACTAGAAACACCACTTTTGTTTCTTTCCTTCGAATCCAGGAGCACCCAGGGCAGAAGCTCAAGGTCCAACACACACATCCCAACTTTAAGCAAGGTAAGTAACTCTGACCTTAACCCTTTCGTTTCAAGCATGTAAATAATATTTTTTTTTCACTTTTTATTTATGTCCTTTCGATTGCATGCTTTTTCTTGTCCAAGTATACGTTAAAACTAACTTGTACAGACCCCAAACGAAAGAAAAAGTTTTATATGAAATGAAGCCTTAGGCTTCACCCCCTTACTTCTTCACAGTCCCAAATGAAAGACAAAGAGGGAGTAAACAGAGGATGCATACTCATGCTGCTTTATAGGCCCATACTGCTTCACAGTCCAAACGAAGGAGCAAGAAGGGAGAAAAGAAGGGTGTTCACACTGACTTCCAGACCCTAATCGAAAGAAGGACAAAGGGTGTAATCAAAGGGTTCTCACACTGATTCCCAGCCCCAATAGAAAGAAGCAAAAGAAGGGTGAATCGAAGGATCCTACTGCCTGGATCGAAGGAATCACTTTTTCTCTTTTTTTATGTTATTTTTGTTTTTACATTTTCTTGTTGTTCAATATGGTTGTAATAGCGTAGGACTTTATTTTTCGCATTTTTACGGCTTTATATAAAATGATAGTAATTAGGGTGTGTATGGAAAGATAAAACCAACAAGTAGACCACCCTAACTAAAGACTAAATGCATGCAATCAAACACACTTTGCACACATGCAGCTCTAGGGTAATCTCACTCGTTACCTCAGAAAATAGTCATGTCCCTCGAATATGGGCGTTTTAGCAAAGACCCTCGATAAAAGATCGTGGTCCCTCAAAGTCCCTCGGTGTTTCCTTCGGCAAAGGATCTAGTCCCTAACAAAATTATTGAAACGTCTCATAGGTTGCCTTCTATGACTATACAAATGACCCACGCCCATCCATTCACATCCAACGACGGGGCTTCTTATTAATCAATGGTAAGATAGCCACATCTAAAGGAGGAGGAAAAGAATATTAAGCCTTTTGTGTAGGTAGGACACTCGTAGTTTCTTTCTTGCTCACAACTAAAAAACCCTTTTGACACCAACACTTTTCAATTGAAACATTTTCAAAACTCGATGCTCTTTGTATGCATTCTTATAGAGACGAGAATCATTACAAAGGCACTTTTCAAAATTCCTTTCAAAAACATCTTCCACAAACACTTTTTTGAACTATTTTAAAAACCAACAGTTTGTACGCGTTCTTATAGAGACGAGAATCAGTACAAAGACGTTTTTTCAAAAATATTTTCAAACTCGCCGATGCACCGTGGGTGACCCTTAAGGACTTAGGCTGTTTTCGTTGACTGGGGCCTGTCTTTTTGAAAAAGCGTTCATTCATTCAGATGCCTTAGTGTGGGTTCTGGTTCGGGACATGGTCCTTGTTTATCAGTTCCCTTTCACTTGATTAGTGGTGGAAGGGTGGTTTTAGTATTAATGTCAAACTCACCTTTATCCTTTACTCTTCAGGTACTATGGCCGACAATACCGGGGACGGTTTTTCATATGGACGAACTGGATCCTCTCAGAGCTCTATACAAAATACTTGCAGTATGTCGAGCATCCAGGAACTTTCAGGGGATGAACCAAATAGGTATGATCAGCACTTAGGGGGAGAGGATGTGGAGATGGCACTTGTTGATTAGGTTGGCCTGTTTCCGCCCGACCATGATGAGGACCCACGGTCCTAGGTTGCACAAGACCCTTAGGATTAGGTTTCTTACTTCTTTGAACACCGTGATGAGGTTTTCACCGAAGTATACTGGCATGACGATGGAGGTCGAGGGGACTGGTCGCTTTAGATCCCTGAGAAAGACAGCGGGATCTGCTCCAAATATAATAAGAGGAGGATCCCTATGTATGACATCTTGTTCCGGGAGATGGGTCTCTGAATCCCTTTCTCGGATTTCCAAGTGGTCATTTTCCGTCATCTTCGACTGCCTCCTTCCTAATTGCATTCGAACGGAGTTGCTTTCTTGCAGGCATTCAAGATTTTTTACGACTAATTGAAGAATTGGGCCACCATCCCTTTGTTCTTTTATTATTTCCATCTCCAAAGGAGAAGGATTGATGGTAAGTGGGGATGGGTCGCCCTAAAACAAGGAAACCAGAAGCTGTTCAAAGCTTACCTAGAGTGTTTTCGGCATTTTAAGGACAAATATATTCTTGTGCAACCTCTTTCGAGGAGGAAGATGCTAAATGTTTTCCGGACTGCTCCAGTACATGATGAGAATAGGGCCCCTGTTTTGAACGAGTAGGGAGAGCCTATGAACAAATTGGTCTATATGTTCCCCCTTTTGATGGACGAGGAAGCATTTCGATAATAAATTAGGTTACTACGTCTGGAAGGAGGGGGCCTTAGTGTCGAGGACCAACATAGATTTTCCGTCTTGACCACTTTTGTAGTGTGGGTCCCTCGCGTCCAGCGTGCGAGCCGAGGAGGTAGGTCAGTGACGGACAAGAACAAGGAGATTGTATAAGAGCCCAATTTAATATTTGTTAAGCATCTTCTCTCTCGAGAGGATCCTATTAAACACTTGGGTATTTAGTTTTATGTTTTTAATAGTTACATGTGGTTGACGCTTTTGGGTTCTCGTTCGCTAACTCTGATTTTCTATTACATTTGCAGATAGTATGAATCCCGCTCAAGAGCATATAGCCAGGAATTTTACTGCTAAAGCGGAGAAGGCTTTGAAGGATGCTTAAACTGGTTCGGAGACTGCTCCTATGTTAGGATCGGGAAAATCTTCCTCGGGCCAAGCTACTCTTTCTCTCTCTCCCGCTCCAATGTCCTCGAAATCAAAGAGGCCGCGTGTCAAGGGCAGTGTTGATCTGACTGGGGTGAAGGGGAAAGGAAAATACGACATGCCCCCTGCTGGCTGGAGAGGGATTTCTTTGAGGGTGCTGCTCTTCAACTTCCCTCGGCTTAGTCTTTTCACCTTGAGGGTTTAGATCACTCGGAAAAGAGGGCAGTGGTGGCGCAGGATGTTGGCCGCCTAATGGGGATATTTGAGATCACCATTGCTTACATCGATGGGAGTTCTTCACACGAGTCTGAGTTGAAGAAGCTACGGGCTAAGCTGACTGCGACTGAGAAGGGGAAGAGTGACGAGGAGAAGGCTTAGAAGCTAGCCGAGGAGGATTTGGGGAAGCTTTCCGAGGGGCGTAGAGTCTGGTTGTTCGAAAAGAAGGATTTGGAGGTAAAGGTAGTGATTCTGACTGCAGAGGTTGTGCCCGCTGAAGATGAGTCGGAGGACACAAAGGATTTGAAGATCCGGGGCATGTTGGTCGCTTGTTTTCAACTGGCGATGGATGACGCCCAGGCCGCCTCCAAGGGGAGTTTCAAAAACACGGTGAAGCAGCAACGCGTGCCGAATCCTGGGGTCAAGTTCAACACCTACGGCATGGGGGTTAATTACTATGTGGCTACTGGTAAGATCTTAGTATCAGACTAACTTGAAGAGCTTGTTGCCTAGCCTGCGGGGAAACCTTCTCAATTATCACCTGTTGTCGAGGAAAGAATCGAAGAATGATGTTTTGATACTTGTCTTAGTATTATTAAGGTCTGTGTGCCGTTATTTTGCAATCTTGTTTTTTGGCATGTTCCCATTTATGTATTTTTTGAACATATGTAGTTCTTGAGACCGCGATTTTGCTTTGGATGTGGGGCCAGAGGCCTCTTTTTTTGTAAAAATTCGCACAATGGCGGCCTTGACGGTTGTTTGTTTCAAATGAAAATATTAGTGTTTGCATGTTAGTTTTTATGCTTGTCTGCTCGAGACATATTTGGTTTTACTATGGGTTTGTAATTGGAACTTGCTCGTTTAATTTTTGTGTGCGCCGATGTAGGATAACCAGACAAATGGAAAGGGAGAATTTCGGGCGTGGGCCAGAAATAAGGTTTCATTTTGAGTTCCTGAGCTCGACGGCATGAACTTCCTGTCGCGAGCCAGGTGTTCTGCCATCGTGGTACGGAGATAATGGAGCTTGATTTGATTTATCCATGTCAGACTGAGGACACACTTGTTTAAAGAGTGGAGTCTCTCCCCTTCAATATAATTTGTGTGATATACTTGTACCTAAGCATGCACGCGTGGTCGGGCCTGGATGAGTTTGTCTTGTCGACGAGACTCACCGATTGTTCACTGTTTTAACTATAATATTGTTTTAGATTTTTAGTGTTACATGATCAAGCAAGTTTTTCCCCTTTCTGATTTTCTAAGTAATACGCCCTGGTCCTCGTTTTTGCGTAAATGCGATAGGGGACTTCCCAGTTCGCTGTGAGCTTTCCTTCACAAGATTCTTTGTGATTTCTCTTTAAGACAAGACTATCGACCTCGAAATCTCGTCGTATAACTTTGGCATCATAGCACATGGCTATTTTTTTGTTTGAGAGAGGCCTCTCGTAGGGCCGCACCTGTTCTGATTTCTTCGACCAGATCTAATTCCTCTCAAAGGGCAACGTTTTTCATCTCCTCATCTAGGGGAGCTTCAGTTCACCTGGAGGTTTCTTTGATCTCTAGAGGAATGACGACTTATGTTTCGTACGCTAGACGGAAAGGAGTCTCCCCGTTCAACGAGCGCTCCGTTGTTCGCTATCCCCAGAGTACATTGTGTAACTCCTCAACCGATCTTTTCTTGATCTCGTCTAATTGTTGGGTGGTACCCAACTGGAAGACAAATTATTGAAAGGTGAGATCCGTAAATTGGGTCCCATTGTCCATGACTATTGCTTGTGGGGTACCGAAACTAACAAGGATGCTTTTTTTGTAGAAGGGAAGGACATTTTAGACGGTAATTTTGGCCAATGCTTCGGCCTCTATCCATTTTGTGAAGTAGTTGACAACTACTATCAAATATTTGTTTTGACTGGTCCCCACATCGAATGGATCGAGGAGGCCCAATCCCACTAGGCGTAGGGCCAGGGAGAAGAGAGGGAGTTGAGCTTGTTTAGGTGAGCGAAATGCATGTCTCTGTGTTATCTGCATTTGTTTCATGTTTTCATGTGTTTTTTTACGTCATGCTGCATGGCGAGCTAGTAATATCCTGCTCGTAGGGCTTTCCTGGCAAGAGATCTTCCGCCCATATGTTGGCCCCTTATCCCCTCGTGGATTTCGAGTAGGATACGATTAATGCCACATCGGTTGCCACATTTGAGGAGGGGAATGGAAAACCTTCTCCTGTATAATTTTCCCTCGACCAAGACATACGAGCAAGCTCTTCGTCTCACAACAACCGCTTTTTTGAGTCGGCGAGTAGCTTCCCCTTTGTGATGTAGTCATGTATGGGTGTCATCCAGTAACCGTTGTCTTCTATGGCGAACACTTCCAAAGTTGAGGGAAGATTCAGGGTGCTTGGTCGAGGAAGGATTTCCTGTATCATCGACTTGTTTCCCCCTTTCTTCTTTGTCTTTTCCAGTTTGGATACGATGTCTGCGTGGGCGTTATGTTCGCGGGGACCATGCTGTACGTTTACGAATTTGAATTTCTTTTTCCTTTCCTAGACCAAGTCTCAATTTTCAGTGAGGTGGTCGTTTTTTACCTGATATTCCACCTGGACTTGAGACACGACCATCTGAGAGTCAGTGAATATTTTCACTTCCTCGGCTCCTAGGTCTTCAGCTAGACATAAGCCTGCAAGGAATGCCTCGTAATCAGCCTGGTTATTCGAGGTCAAGAAGGATAATGTGAGAGAGACCTCGATTAAGGTTCCTTCCTCATTTTCCAATATAACTCCAGTGTCGCTTCCTGTTGAACTGGAGGCGTCGTGTATGAAGATCGTCCACTGGCGTGCTCCGCCCAAGGGTGCGAGCAAGGTCATTTCATCCACAAAGTCGGACAATGCTTGAGCTTTGAGGGCTTTCCTGCCTTCGTATTCGATATCAAACACAAAGAGTTCCAAGGACCATTTTAACATTATGCCCGTTGTTGTACCCCAAAATTTTCCCTCTCATTTATCAAATATTTTCTCACAAAGATCTCCCTTGGTTCAAGACTGCACTCGGGTTTATCAACTCAAGACACCTCCTTAAGCACTGATGACCAAAATTAGGGTTTGAGATTGCACAAGGATAATTGAACTTTCAATGCCTCATATGACTTTCATGGATCATTATGGACCCCCAATATTACTCATGTTAGGTTTCAAGCCTTGGATCACACTTTTTCTCAGTCAATTGAGCAGTTGACCTAAAAATCCAATATATTGAGGAAAAAGTCAACTATGGCCAATTTACAGTCAAACTTCATAATTTTTTATCCACATAAACATTATAAACTCATATGTATCATTTGGTCAAGTTTGGCCCACAACTCCAAGAAATTTGAATAAATCATCAAAAGGGCAAAATGGTAAAAATTAGGGTTTTGACTGAGAAAGGGCAATTTTTGATTTTTGACCTAGCAAATGGTTAAGTGGTTTGAAGCATGATCTCAAGAGTTCAATTGCATCATTTTAACCTAATGGAATGACCCAAAACATTGCTCAAGATCAATTGGATTGATAGTGAATTTTTAGTCAACTGATCAAAAGTCAACTATACACTAAAAAGTCAAACTTTGACTTTTTGGTCAAAATCAAATGTCAAAGATCACAATTCATCAAAACATGTCAAAATATGAAACTTATTCATCAAGAAATCAAAAAGTCAAGATTTCATTTTGAAAAGTCAATGTTTTCTAACTTAGAAATTTTTTTAAGTGTTTAAAACTTCATGTTTTTTCACAACTTTGGGCAAAAGTTTCACCATGATGCAAGATGATTTAGAAGAAACTTTCAACATGAAAGTTGTAGATATCCATGATACCTACAATATTTCTTTACACAACATCTTCTAAAATTGCTTAGATCTCAAGTTATTAATTCATAAAGTCATGATCTTGAAATTAAACACTTAGTGAAATTTTGCCCTAGTTTTGTTCAGGATTTTGACCTAACTTATGACCCAAGTTTCACCTAGTTCCAAGGGGAATTTTCAAAAGAAATTCAAAGATGAGTTGTAGAGCACATTACAAGCTTTACAAAATGTCTAAGAACTCCTTGAGATCATTTATGAGCAAGGAGAATCGAAGAGATGAAGTTAGGGTTTTCAAACTTGAATTACAAGCCCTTTCATGATGAACAAGAATTCAAATCCAAGCCTAGGCTACATAATCTTTGCTTTGAAGGCCTCAAACTTGTTTGTCACTCCATAATTAAATGATTACACAGCTGTTAGAGATTTAATCCAAGCACTTGAGTCTCTATCCAAGTTACATTTCCATTTATGGCACAAAGTAACCATTCACATTTACTTGCTTTCATTGTTTGACTTGTATGCTTTACGTTATGGTTCTTTGTTTGTGCTTGAATCCTCTACCCGTATTTGGGATACCTTATAGGTAAGTAGAAATACATTGTGTAAACTGTGTGGGGTATACCGACATGGTCTAAGCAATAGCTATGTTAGTGTGACATATTTGTGGGTACCGATAGCCCTTGAGTAGTCAAGGAGAATACGGGGCCACTGGGTGATGTCATGAAGCACTAATGAACTTTTAGAACCTTTACTTGACCAACTTGGCCATTAGGACGTAGTGAGATGACTGGATTTGGTGCAGTCCGAAGTTGGTAGATACTCGATACTACACTCATTTAGGTTTGGATTTTTGGGATATTTCGGTCGCCATTAAAGAGGCTTGTGCTGAAACAATGCCCAAAGAAACAAACCGGTGATATTGAGCTCCTTAGAACCCGGTTACTATTACTAGGACAGGTTTGAGACAACTGAACTTCAAGAGGGTACTTACCTATGAGACTCCATGCAAGCCTAAACCTAAGGACTTGTTTGCTTTGTTTGTATGTATATACTTGTATATAACGTCATAAACATCCTAACATCATACTCATATTCACTAACCATATCATGGATCTTGGGATTTATCTTTGTTCTATTTTGTAGGACATGGATTCTATTCGTAGGAAAACCATTCAAGTCAATCTTGTAAGGATTCCTCCTCAACTTGAAAAGCTAGCATCAAGGATTCCTGAAAATTATCCATTTACCAAAAGACATGGTCGTCTGTTAAACTTGGTCACCTCTAACACTGATAAGAACATGATAAAGGTGCTCTTTCAGTTCTTCGATCCTTTACACCATTTCTTCACATTTCCCGATTATCAACTTGTGCCAACTTTGGAAGAATTCTCCCGACTCTTGAGGATTCCCATTCTCAATCAACTACCTTTCAACGGTATGGAAAGAGATCCAAAGCCTAAAGATATTTCTCAAGCTCTACACTTGCAACCATCTGATATCACAACTAATTAGGAAACAAGGAGCGGTGTCAAGGGTTTCTTAGCAAAGTTCTTGTTTGAGAAAGCCCAAAACTGTCGGAACTCATTGGGTTTGCAAGCTTTTTAGGAAATTGGGGCTCTCCTCATCTATGGGATGGTTTTGTTTCCAAATCCTGACCAACTCATAGATGTGAACACCGTCAAAATATTCATATCTCGTAACCCGGTGTCTACTTTGCTAGGGGACATCCTACATTCTTTTCACACTCGCACAATGAGGAAAAGAGGTATCCTTATGTGTTGTACTCCTCTTTTGGAAATATGGTTTATTTCAAATCTTCCCCAATCTGTATTGAAGAACGAGCAAGGCTCAAGGTGGTCACATAGGTTGATGACACTGAAACACTCAGACATTCATTGGTGTTCCCGGTCTATAGAGAATGTTACTATTATTGACTGTTATGGAGAATTCCATAATGTCCCTTTACTTGTCATTAGGGGAGGTATCACCTACAACCCTTTCTTATCCTTAAGACAGTTTGGTTACGCTCGAAGGGATGGCCCACATGAGATGCTCATTCAAGGTTTGGTATTTGACTACGAGAATGACGATCAAGGTCACTACCAGAGATTTATCCGAGCTTGGAGGATGTTGAAAAAGGTAGATAGCAAGACATTGGGGCATAAGAACTCCATCCCTCTTTATCCTTACCTCAAATGGGTACGGGCTCGTGCTCAAAGTCTTATGATGCCTTACCCCTCCATTCTCTCGGTGATCATAGAGCCCATTGTGGAAGGAGATGTTCCCTACACTATCCTGCATCCTGACATGCCCACCTCTCTTGAAGACTTACAAAGGGATTGGATATATCTTAAGGGGGAACGAGACACTTTCAAGGCCCACTTATACGCCAGCGAGAAGAAGGTTTTTGAACTTACTAAGAAACTTCATGAGGAGTGGAACCTGAACGCCTACATCGCACCAAAGAGGATGCGTACAACTTTTTTATCTTAAAGTTTTTGGTATTTCTTTGTAAGCCCAAAATAGGCATGATGTACTCAAGCTTTAATTCATTAATATAACGTGTGTTCCTTTTTTTGTCTAAAGAAAATTTAAATCTCTAATTTCCTTGAAATCATTGCATATACATTTACCATTCATCATAACATAGACATGTTTCTTACAACAAGTCTCCTCATCTTTCTACTGTTTATTTCAGTAAGATGGATCTCGAGCAGACGGTGAAAGACCTCCAGGCGCAGAACGCTCAGTTTCAACAGATGTTCATGAATCTAGCCAAAGGATAAGAGGATCTGAAAACTTTGCTAGTTGAAGAAATGAATAAGAAAGCAAAAAAGGTAACCAGAGTTCTGAATATGGGAAGATGGTTCCAAGGACAAGCCAGACGGACCCTAGACTTTGCAACGTCATCTGGTGAAAAGGATAATCAAGAAGCGAAAGGAAAGGAAGCGATTGTCCAACTATAATCTGAGGAGGAAGAAGAAGAAGACTACTCTGAAGAGAAGTATCCCCCGGTCGACGATAAATACAAACATCAGGAAGAACGACTAATTGCAATGGAGATTCAGAAAATGCTTGGGTTGGACTTTGAAGAGTTGAGTTTAGTCTATGGGATCGTTATTCCACCAAAATTCAAGGCACCAGTGTTCACTAAATACGACGGAGTTTCGTGTCCCAAAATGCATCTCCGATCCTATGTGAGGGAGATACAGCCTCACACTACTGACAGAGATTTGTGGGTACACTTCTTTCAAGACAGTCCATCCGGAACTCAGCTTGATTGGTTCTATCAACTGTAAAGGGCCAATATCCATAATTGGGAAGACCTTGCCACTGCTTTCTATAAACAATATCAGTACAATATATACATTGCTCCTACCCGTACTCAACTCCAGAGTATGGCTATGGTTTCAAATGAAGGTTTCAAAGACTACACTCAGAAATGGAGGGACTTAGCAGGGAGAGTCCAACCTCCCCTTTCTGAAAGAGAGCTAGTAGACATGTTTCTAGGTACCCTGTTCGGTCCTTTCTTTAATAATTTAATTGGAAGCTCCTCAGCAGGCTTCACTGAATTAATCTTGACTGGAGAAAGAGTGGAAGCTGGGATTAAGAGTGGGAAGATTAAAAAAGATACATCCTCTACTTCTGTAAGAAAACTATTTATTTGGAAGAAAGAAGTTGGTGTTGTGTATCCTCAAAGGAATCAAGAAAGAACTGAACATCGTCCAATGGTAGGGGGTGTCATGATCCCTAAGCCTGCACCTACTCAACAAAGAAATGAACAGCCTAGAATAGAAAGACCAGTAAGACAATTTACCCGGATTAATATGACTCTATCTCAAGTCCTGCCACATTTATTGAGATCTAATCTGGTAACTTTGAAAGAAGCTCCAAAGAATTCTAACACAACCTCTCCTCACTACCATCATAATGCTCGCTGTGCATACCATTCAGAAAGTCCAGACCATGACACTAACAAATGTTGGGCTTTGAAAAACAAGGTACAAGACCTTCTTGAAGCCAAAGAAATTGAGTTTGATACTCCTGAGATCCCGAATGTTATCACCGCTCCTATGCCCAAGCATGGTCGTGGTGTTAACGCTGTAGAAGATGATATTTTTATTATTGCTATTGATGAACTTGTTACTCCTCTCCTGACCGTCAAGAAGAACCTATTGAAGGCCGGTTTATTTTCGGGTTGTGATGAAGGCTGCCACTTCTGTCTATCCATACTAACTGGTTTTCATTTATTGAAAGCAGGTGTTCAACGCCTAATGGATGACAAAGAGATTTTGTTTGAAAAAATACCCGTTCCAACCATTTCCTACAATGATGTTTCAATAGTAACCATTTCCGCCAATCCTTCCAGGGTCTCCACCAAAAGACCCGTTAGGATTACATCAGTTCCTAAAGTAGCTCCACTGATAATTACTATGCCAGGTCCAATCCCGTACTCATCAGATAAAACAGTCTCATGGAACTATGGGGGAAACACCTACTATCACGGTGTCAAGCAAGATTGGCTGGCTGATGAAGACTTAATTTTTGAGAAGGCTGACCCCGACATCAGCAATATTGCAGGAACCAGCAAGATAACCCGAAGTGAAAGAGTGTTCTCCCCAAAGATTTCTCCTCCAAAGACTGTTACCGGTCCTGTGATCATCCTTGTTTCTGTTCCTATTGACACTACTACTACTACAATTCCTATAGTCACACCTGCTGATACTCCTACCACCGAGTCGACCGAGACTCGGGGCAAAGGCATTCTGGTTGAGCCTGTCCGAAAGAAGGCGCAATCAGTATCTATCCCTGAGGCCTCCCAAAAGGATATGGAATAAATTCTAAAAATTATAAAGAGAAGCGACTACAACATTGTCGAACAATTAGGGCAGACTCCGTCAAAGATTTCCATGCTGGCTTCATTGTTGTGCTCTGAGGCTCATGCGAAGGCCTTGGTGAAATTCCTTAAAACTGACCATGTACCACAAGAAACCTCTACTAATCAGTTCCAAGACTGTGTGTCCATCTTGACCGCAGATAATGGTTTAGGCTTTTCTGATGCTGACTTGACATTTAGAGGGAGGAAGCACAATAAGGCATTGCATGTCTCTGTCGAATGCAGGGGCACAACTTTGGCCCATGTCTTGATTGATATTGGTTCATCTTTGAATGTGCTGCCTAAGAAGGGTCTTGATAGACTTGACTGCGAAGGTTTAACCTTAAAACCCAGCAACATAGTGGTAAAGGCCTTCGACGGTTCAAAGAGAATGGTGCATGGGGAGGTGGACATCCCCATAAAGGTTGGAACCCAAACCATTGATTCAACTTTTTATGTGATGGACATTCACCCTTCCTATTCCTGCTTGTTGGGCCGACCATGGATTCACAATGCTGATGACATTACCTCTACATTACATCAAATGTTGAAATATCCGACCGAGGGGAAAATCATTATTGTCCATGGAGAAGAGGAATACATGGTCAGTCACTTAAACTCCTTCAGATACGTGGAATTCGATGGTGAATTCATTGAAACTCTATTTCAGCATTTCGAGGAAGTCTCATAAACTGTGGCAGTAACCAAGGCTGTTTCCTAAGTCCCAAAGATTACAAGACCTCCGCTAAAGATGTCTTCTCTGAAATATGCCAAGGCAGTGATCAAAGAAGTTAGGTGTACTATTTGGGGCGAACTCCCTGATATCCCATACAAGTCTGACAAATTTGGTTTGGGTTTCACTTCAGGAGCCCAAAAAGCTGTACGCGGTGCTCGTTCCAAGGGACCACCCTTGAAGATCAGCAACCACAAAATCAACACAGTGGAGGATGATGAGGACGGCTACGACCTGGAGGATTGGATTTTCCCAACTGTCAATGGAGGACTCAGCAACTGGGAAGCTAAAGATTTTTTCCCAATTACTTTTATCCAACAGTAATTGTATTTAAATTTTGTCGGACCTGTAATAATTAAACAATTCAGACTTTTAAAACCTTGTGTCTTACCTGAAGCACAACGTTCCATTTGTAAGGGTTGTTACCTCATTTTCATATGTCATCAATGAATCATGGAAGTTTTGCATACAAAATTTGTGCTCTTTGTCTTTCTTTTTATATTTTCTATTGATTTCAAAGATATCTATACTCTTACACACATTCACATTCAAAATGCAGATCTACATCCATTCGGGATCCTATGGGTAACGATTCTGCTATGGCCTTTTGTGACTCTGAAAATATGATCTACCAAGCCGAAGGGGAACGCGAGGAAGATTGTGAAGCGCCAGGGTAACTTGGCAAATTACTACAACAAGAAGAGAGAACCATTCAACCCCACGAAGAACCAGTGGACACAGTTAACCTAGGCACCGAGGAGGACAAGAAAGAAGTCAGAGTGGGTGCCAATTTGGAATCCTGTGTCAAGAAGCGTCTGATTCAGTTGCTGCATGATTATGTTGAAGTCTTTTCCTGGTCGTATGAAGACATTCCAGGACTTGATGCTGATATCGTGGTACATCGTCTGCCAATAAAAGAAGACTACCCTCCGGTAAAACAAAAGGTCTGCCGCATGCGACCAGACATGTCAGAGAAGATTAAGGCTTAAGTCATGAAACAATTCAATGTCGGATTCTTGGCTGTCACCTCATATCCATAATGGGTCGCCAATGTTGTTCCCGTGCCTAAAAAGGATGGCAAAGTACGAATGTGCATGGACTACAGAGATTTGAATAGGGAAATCCCTAAGGATGATTTCCCACTTCCCCACATCGATATTTTGGTTGACAATACAACACATCATAAGGTGTTTTCATTTATGGATGGTTTCTCAGGTTACAATCAAATCAAAATGGCGCCTGAGGACATGGAGAAAACAACTTTTGTCACACAATGAGGCATATTCTATCACAAGGTGATGCCATTCGGGTTGAAGAACGCCGGGGCAACCTATCAGCGTGCCATGGTAGCTCTATTTCATGACATGATACATCACGAAATAGAGGTCTATCTGGAAGACATGATAGCCAAATCTCAAACAGAAGAAGAACATCTTGATCATTTACAGAAACTGTTTGAGAGACTAAAGAAATACAAGCTGAGATTGAACCCGAATAAATGCACATTTGGGGTGAGGTCTGGTAAACTCTTAGGCTTCGTCGTCAGCGGTAAGGGTATCAAAGTGGATCCTACCAAGGTAAAAGCTATACAAGAAATACCTGCTCCTCGTACTGAGAAGGAAGTTAGAGGATTCTTAGGACGGCTAAATTACATTGCCATATTCATTTCTCACTTAATAGCTACTTGTGAACCAATCTTCAAATTACTGAAGAAAGATCAAGTAGTCAAATGGAATTATGAATGCCAAACTACCTTCGACAAGATCAAAGAGTACCTGCAAGAGCCTCCTGTTTTGATGCCACCAGTCGAGGGAAAACCTTTGATCGTGTATCTAGTTGTTTTGGAAAATTCAATGAGGTGTGTGTTGGGGCAGCATGACGAGTCTGGCCGAAAAGAGCATGCTATTTATTACCTGAGCAAAAAGTTTACCGACTGTGAAATAAGATATTCACTGCTCGAGAAAACTTGTTGCGCTCTAGCATGGGCTGCTCGCCGGCTAAGACAGTATATGCTGGCCCGTACTACCTTATTGATATCCAAGATGGATCCAATAAAATACATATTTGAGAAGCCTGCCCTCTCTGGGAGAATAACAAGATGGTAGATGATCCTAATGGAATATGACATTCAGTATACTACCCAAAAAGCAATAAAGGGCAGTTTACTAGTTGATCACCTTTCTCATCAAGCTGTGGATGACTACCAGTCCATGAAGTTTGAATTTCCAAATGAAGACATCATGGTGGTAAACAACTTTAAAGAACATAGACCATATGACGGACCTCAACAAGGATCCCGATGGACCCTGGTTTTTGATTGGGCGACCAACACACTCGACAATGGCATCAGTGCTGTATTCATATCCCCTGCAGGATGTCACACTCCCTTTACCGCAAGACTCTGCTTCAACTGTACAAATAACACGGAAGAATAAGAAGCGTGCATTTTTGGTCTCAAAGCTACCATAGATTTGGGGATCAAATCCTTAAGTGTGTTCGGAGATTCAGCTTTGGTCATCAATCAGATCAAAGGAGAATGAGACACTAAACACCCTAACCTCATCCCCTACAAAGAAAATGTGTTGACATTAATCCCACATTTTGAAAAGATTACCTTCGAGCATTTCCCGCGAGAAGAAAATCAACTAGCAGATGCGCTAGCCACAATGTCACCCATGTTTAAACTTAAATGGGATAACGAGGCTCCCCAGATCACCATTGAACGAATGGATGAACCATCTCACTGTCACGAGATCAATACTGAAGAAGTAGTGGAAAGACCTTAGTTCCACGAAGTCAAGAGGTATCTCGAGGGTCAAGAATATCCGGGAGGAGCTTCAGTCAACGACAAGAAGTTCTTAAGAAGATTCTTGGCTAAGTTCATCCTTAGTAATGCCATGCTTTACAAACGCAACCATGACCATGTATTGCTTCATTGCATAGACAAAGTTGAGGCAGAAAAGATCATGGTTGATCTACATGAAGGCACTTTTGGCACCCATTCCAATGGGCATACGATGGCAAAGAAGATCCTAGGGCAGGTTATTACTAGTCTACCATGGAAGCAGATTGCTATCAACACTCTCGAACCAGCCACAAGTGTCAGATCTATGCTGACAAGGTGCACGTACCTCCAGTTCCTCTGAATGTCCTGATGGCTCCTTGGCCCTTTGCTATGTGGGGCATCAATATGATTGGGGAAATCAAGCCAACAACCTCTAATGGACATCACTTTATCTTGGTGGCCATTGACTATTTCAGGAAGTAGGTTGAGGTTGCTTCTTTAACTTCCGTTACCAAGAATGTTGTTGCCCGGTTCATCAAACAGAACCTCATCTGTCGGTACGGTATCCCAGAGAGAATCATCACAGACAATGGTACAAATCTCAACAACACTATGATCACCGCACTGTGCGTACAATTCAAGATCCAGCACCACAATTCTTCTCCTTACCATCCAAATATGAATGGTGATGTCGAAGATGAAAATAAGAACATAAAAAAGATCATACATAAAATGACAGTAACCTACAAGGACTTGCATGAAATTCTACCATTCGCTCTCCACGGCTACCGTACCACGGCACGCACATCAACCAAAGAAACACCTTACTCTCTGGTATACGACATGGAGGTTGTCTTGCCTATTGAGGTTCAAATCCCTTCTCTGAGAATCATGAAGTATGCAGGGTTAAATGAAGACGATTGGATCCAAACTCGACTTGATCAACTGAATTTGATTGATGAGAAAAGGCTTACTGCTGTCTGTCATGGTCAAATATATCAAAAGCGGATGATCAAGGCTTTCAACAAGAAGTTCATACGCCAAGTGTATCAAGTCGGGGATTTGGTGATCAAGCGCATCATACTACCACAAGGTGATCCAAGGGGAAAATAGACTCCTACATAAGAAGGACCATTTGTGATCAAAATCATATTCTCTGGTGGAGCAATGATCTTAACCACTATGGATGGAGATGACCTGCCGCACCCTGTAAATGCAGACATAGTCAAAAGATACTATGCATAAGAGACCCTCTAGGTTTACACACCTAGGAAAAACAAGGACATATGTACACCCGGCAAGTTGAAAACCCAAAAGGGAGACTTGGGCAAAAAAGGGTATCCGGTGGACTGGAAACCCGAAAGGGAGATCCAGGCAAAAGTTAGGGATGTAAAGCGTATGACTATGTCCCGTTTGGATCACCTTACAGACAACCTTTTGCTTCGATTGACAAACTCAACGGCTCTGATCAATCCAATCAACTTTGAACAAGGCAGCAAGTGGACAAGATGCTCAGAGACACGAAGGCTATAGAAGAATGGGAACCCCATAGGATTATTAGACATAGCTATCTTTTCTTTGTATCAAATTTTCATTTTTTACAACGAAGTTCTCTTACTAGAATGTTCACCTCATTGTACAAAAATACTTGTTCAACTTAATACAAAGATACTCCTTTGAAAGTGCAAAACTATATGTTTTTCTTTTATTCCTGTGTTTTGTTTACAAAAACGTCCAATGATTTATTTTTGAACATATGCATTTGAAAGTAACTACTGTTTACAAATGAATAAAAAGGAACAAAAAATAGAAAGGCAATCACTAATGGCTTTAAGAAATAGGATAATATCTTTAGACTATTCCATAAAATCTCCCACACTATGCAGCTTAATCCCCCAACAGAACAAAACTTCCAATTATCACTTCCTGGTAGAAGTCGCCAAATTTCTCAGGATTCCCCAATAGGATTTCACGAGCAATACGCGACGCTTACCTTATAACAGAGTTTATTTCTCTACAAAATAGAAGCTCATCAACTCATCAGCACTTCAAAACATGAAGACTTACCTCCACGTCCCAAACAGCAGTCAGGATTTTATTTTCCCTAATCCAGCAGTATTACAGCAGCATAACTTACATGCCCATACATCACATCCATACGTCATGGTGTTGACAAAACGAACGTATACAACATAATCTCATTCATTTTATTGAGAGAATCATTATACAATGCATTTCATACATCATGACATTGCATACAACTAATATTTCATCTCTTTGAGAAAGATCAGTCAACTGATGGCTATCATTAACAATTTACAAAAAAGGTCAGAGATTGATACCTGAAACAGGCCAGGACAATTATCTACACGACTAGATGAACATTCAAATACAGTTTAGATATGCTCCAGACAAGGATGCCATCCTGATACTCATTCAGATACAACTTTCAGATACAGTTCAGATATGCTCCAAACACGGATGCCATCCTGATACTCATTCAGATACAGTTTAGATACGCTCCAGACACGGATGCCATCTTGATACTCATTCAGATTCTGTTTTCAGATACAGTTCAGATAAACTCTAGACACGGAAGCCATTCTGATACTCATTCAGATCCAACATTCGGATATAGTTCAGATACGCTCCAGACACAAATGTCATCCTAATACTCATTCAGATTCAGCTTTCAGATACAGTTCGGATACGTTCCAGACACGGACGCCATTCTTATACTCATTCAAATTCAACTTTCAGAAACGAGTCAAATACAGTCCATTTATGAATATTATTCTAGTACTCAACCCGACACATGTAGTACTCCAGTGTAAATCAACCAGAGGTTTATTCTGACACTTCCTCTATTCCCATCAATAATCATTTTTGGATGGCATCTGCAAGCCCATCTCCAACAACTTCTCATCTCCTCTACAAATGGCATCTTTAATCCCATTCCCTATACCATCAACCATCACATCCTCGAGTGCAAATTTCTGGGCACTCTAGTGTCCAATCATCTTCCACCTTCAAGTCACGAATGGAAAATCCGCCAATCTAACTCTTCAGGTTTAAGAAGATTGAACAGGGGCAGTTGTTGTACCCCAAAACTTTCCCTCTCATTTATCAAATATTTTATCACAAAGATCTCCCTTGGTTCAAGACTGCACTAGGGTTGATCAACTCAAGACACCTCCTTAAGCACTGATGACAAAAATTAGGGTTTGAGATTGCACAAGGATAATTGAACTTTCAATGCCTCATATGAATTTCATGGATCATTATGGACCCCCAAGATTACTCATGTCAGGTTTCAAGCCTTGGATCAGACTTTTGCTCAGTCAATTGAGTAGTTGACCTAAAAATCAACTATATTGAGGAAAAAGTCAACTATGGCCAATTTATAGTCAAACTTCATAATTTTTGATCCACATCAACATTATAAACTCATATGTATCATTTGGTCAATTTGGACCACAACTCTTCAAGAAATTTGATCAAATCATCAAAAGGGCAAAATGGTCAAAATTAGGGTTTTGATTGAGAAAGGGCAATTTTTGATTTTTGACCTAGCAAATGGTTAAGTGGTTTGAAGCATGATCTCAAGAGTTTAATTGGATCATTTTGACTTAATGGAATGACCCAAAACATTTCTCAAGATCAATTAGATTGATAGTGAATTTTCAGTCAACTGATCAAAAGTCAACTGTACAGTGAAAAGTCGAACTTTGACTTTCTGGTCAAAATTAAATGTCAAAGATCACAATTCATAAAAACATGTAAAAATATGAAACTTATTCATCAAGAAGTCAAAAAGTCAAGATTTCATTTTGAAAAGTCAAAGTTTTTTAACTTAGAAATTTTTCTAAGTGTTTAAAACTTCATGTTTTTTCACAACTTTGAGCAAATTTTTCACCATAATGCAAGATGATTCAGAAGAAACTTTCAACATGAAAGTTGTAGATCTCCATATATCTACAACATTTCTTTACACAACTTCTTCTAAAAGTGCTTAGATCTCAAGTTATTAATTCATAAAGTCATGGTCTTGAAATTAAACACTTAGTGAAATTTTGCCCTAATTTTGGTCAGGATTTTGACCTAACTTCTGACCCAAGTTTCACCTAGTTTGAAGGGCAATTTTAAAAACTCATTAAAATAGGGGTTGTAGAGCACATTACAAGCTTTCCAGAATATCCAAGAACTCATTGATATCATTTGTGAGGAGAATCGAAGAGATGAAGTTAGGGTTTTCAAACTTGAATCACAGCCATTTCATGATGAACAAAAATCCAAATCCAAGCCTAGGATTCATAACCTTTTCTTTGCAGGAATCAAACTTGTTTGTCACTCCATAATTAAATTTTTACACAGCTGTTAAAGCTTTAATCCAAGCACTTGAGTCTTTATCCAAGTTACATTTCCATTTATGGCACAAAGTAACCATTCCATTCTTTAAAAGATGCTTTAATCACAAAGTCAATGCATGGAGCTTTGCACTTGTTCCTTATGATCACAAGAAATGTCAAAGGAAAAAGCAACATGTCTAGAGCCTCCCATAAACTCAGGTCATTCTTGTTGTGATACAGTGGGAGAACTGACTTGAGGTTTTGCGTTTGTATTCGCAAATGTTTCAGTTTAGCAAGAGTCACCACCGACTTTTTATTTTATCCAAAGGAAAGGTTAAAAAGAACAGGAAAGACCTTTGAGATGTTTTCTTGAGTTTGGGGGGGTAGATTATGAAAAGGGAAGGTGCTAGCACCCTTTTCATCCATGGTTTTCCATGGGCTCTTAGTTACTTGTTTAGATCACTTGCTTTGCTTTTTCAATTGTTTGAAATGGTGCTTTGTGTGGTTTTGAAAGTATTTTGAAAAGAGGCCATCATTTTGGCAATCTTTGTAATGATTCTTGTTTGAAGAATGTATACAAACATGTTTGTCTTTTGAAAAATGTTTCAATGTTTGAAAGTTTGTTGGGAAATGTTTTGAAATTGTGTGTGTGTTTTTGAAAATAGCAAGGATGGTTTTCAAATTTGATCAAGTAACTAGGAGCTTGTCTACCTACTCAAAAATCTTTCCTACATATTTTTAACCCTTTGATATTGTTGTTTTACCATTGCATTTAGTAAACAACCCTATATTTGGATGTTAAACGGGATGGGCGTGGGTTGTCGTATGACCATGATAACAATGGTGCCAAGTATCCTAGCAAGTTTTTTGAGGGACTAAGATCATCTTTGTATAGGCAACAAAGATAGCGTCATCAAGGGACTATGATCTTTTTGTTTTTGATTGATTTTGCCAAGATACCTAGCATGCATACCATGGCCATTTTTAAGACAACAAAGTGGATGAAACCCTAGGGGTGCTTGTGTGCAAGGTGTTGTCATTTTTCATGCATTTTTGTCTTGTATTAGGTCAAGCTATTTGTTTGATTTTTGTCTTTGCATACAAAACCCTAATTTACTATCATGCATATAATACGATAAAGCGCGTAATGTAAATCTAAGCTATTACAACAATATTATGGGGAGGGGTACAAGTTTGAATAGGGGGTATTTTGCACAAAATAAAACCCTAATTTACTATTACAACCCAATTGAATTTATTCAACAATAAATAAATAAACAAGTATAAAAATGTACAATAAAATGTAAATATGCACAAATGTTTTTGTATTAATTATGTATGTAAAATAAATTTATTTATGTTTAAAATAAGAAAAATATTAATTATTTTTTAAAGGGTGAAGAAGCCCTAATTTTGTTTAAAAAGAAATATATTGTTTTCTAATTATTTATTTGTCCGTTTTTGTTTAAGAAAAATAATAACAATATATATAAAATGTTAAAAAATTAAATATTTTATGAAAATATTATTTTGAGTGTATAAATAATAAAAATAAAAAGGTATGACATTTTAATATTATTTACAAGTTTTATTTAAGAAAATAAAAGTATATTAACCTAATAATTTATTTATTATGCAAAAAATAAAATAAAAAATATGATAAAATGCAAAAAATAAAGAAAATATTTTTGAGATTTTTCAATGTTTAGAAAAAATAAATAAAGTCAGAAAATATAAAAGAAATGGAAGATATACAAAAAATATAGAAAATGGGCCAAGGGGGTGCAAAAAGCAAAATGGGGGTGCAGAAAGAAACAAGCCCAAGCGCGCCAGGCCCATACACACTTCATCCCTGTCCTCTGTCTCCTTCGCGCGCGTGCTTCTAAACTTGAAATCTGTTCTTGCTCGTGCTTGCATGAAATCAAAAACTTACAACATAAAAGTTATATCATTTTTAATCACGATTCCAACCATATCCATTTTGTGACCTAACTCTCAAAGGACAGAGGGAATTTTAAAGGCCCTAAATTCTGACCTAAAATTTTTAGCATGTTCATCATCCAAATTCTCCCATCTCAGTTAATATAAATAAGAACTATGCATATGTACAGCTCAAGCACATTAAAGACTACATTTTTGCTTCACAAACCTAAGCCTAAGGATGTCTAAATAAGGAGATAGAAAGTTGATAAATACCTTGTTCAGTTGAGTTTGGATATGGCAATGTAGTAACTTTGAGCGAGGCCTGAAGTTCTTTTGAGCTTGCTTGAAGTTCCCTCAACCTTTCCCAATGCTCAGCTTGCTTTGAAATGGCTTGAATCTCATTGTAGAACTCAACCTGCAAAGCTTCAAAATGAAAATGGTGAAGTGTGAAAATGAGGTTACAGTTGCTGGACAGGGGCTTGGATAGTTCAGGTGTGTTGTATGGAATATGTTTGAAGTCGTTTCAAGCAAAACGCACGAGGGAATATGGAAGTGGCTTGTGATTTGCAGAGATGGCCCAGTTTTGGGCAGAAGTTGGTGTTTTTGTGTTTTAGGGTGTTTGAGAACTTGGCAAATCGTGTTTCTGGCTTGAGACAATATGTTGAACTTGTTTCAAATGATCACAATGTTAGGTTTTATCAGATACACAAGTTTTTGACTTTTTGCAGCTTACTTGCTTTTGAAGCAAAAGTTGAAGTGACAAAGGCAAGGGTTGTACTGGCTAGCTTAAGGCTTGAGGAGAGTTGGTACAAATTGCCTGGTATTTGTGGACTTTTTTTGCCGTAAGAAATTGGGTACATGGCTCAAGATAAACAAAGTTGCTAAAAGTATGCTTTATCAAAGTAGCAATGTTACCTTTATGCCATTTTTGGATTAAACCCTTGTACAAAGTTTCAAAGATCAAAACAATGCCATTAACCATTGTATTTGCATTCAATTTTGGAGTTTAAAAAGGATTAGAACCTGTAATGCAAGTACAAGCATGATTCAAACTGATTTGCAACTTGAACCAATATGAAAAATGCCTTGGACAAAAGTGATAATTTTCCATTTTCAAACTTTCGATTCTCCATAACCGTAAATAATCTTGGAGAGTTATTTGACATTTTGGAAATCTTGTAACATGCTCTAAAATCCATATTTGAAATGCATTTTTAGATTCCTCTTGTAACTATGTGAAAAGTTGCCATGAAGTTAGGTCAAAACTCTGCCTAACCTAGGGCAAAATTTCACAAAGTTAAAAGTTTCATGGACCCTTATTCACAAAATCATAACTTGGGATCCAAGCATATTTTTGGAAAACTTTGTGAATCAAAGTTGTATATTTTGTGGAGGACTACAACTTTCATGTTGGAAGTTTTCTTTGAATCCAATTGCATCATGGTGAAAAAGTTGGGAAAATTTCTAAGTTATGAAAAATTTCAAACTTAAACCCTAATTTCCAAATTTAAGTTTCTTGGTGAACATGTTTCATGTTCTGACACATCTTGATGAAAAATGACCCTTGGCACTTGATTTTGACCAAAAAGTCAAAGTTTGACTTTTCAGCGTACAATTGATTTTTGATCAGTTGACTGGAAAATTCATCTGTCAATCCAATGCATTTGAGATCTTTTGAACCTTGTGATTAGATTAATATGATTCCATTGAGTCCTTGAAACCATGATTGAACCCAATATGCCATTGGCTAGGTGAAAAATCAGAAATTGCCCTTCTACAGTCAAAACCCTAATTTTGACCATTTTGCCCTTTTGATGATCTGATCAAATTTCTTGAGGAGTTGTGGTCCAAACATGATCAAATGGTTCATATGAGTCTATAATGTTGATGTGGATAAAAAATTATGAGGTTTGGCTGTAAATTGGCCACAATTGACTTTTTCCCCAATACAGTTGATTTTTAGGTCAACTGTCCAATTGACTGGGCAAAAAAGTGATTCAAGGCTTGAAACTTGGTATGAACAATCTTATAGGTTCAATATGAAGCATGAAAGTAACATGAGGCATTGGAAGTCCAAAAATCCTTGTGCAAACTCAAACCCTAATTTCAGGTCATCAGTGCAAGGAGATGTCTTGAGCTGAGCAAACCCTAAATTGGTCTTGAGTCCAAGAAGTCTTGTGAGGAGAATCTTGATAAAATGAAAGGGAAAATTTTGGGGTACAACAGCTGCCCCTGTTCAATCTTCTTGAACCTGAAGAGTTAGATTGGTGAGTTTTGTCGTTCGTGACTCGAAGGTAAAAGATGATTGGACACTAGAGTGCCCGTAAATTTGCACTCGTCAAAATGTAGTTGAGGTAATGGGCTTAAAGATGCCATTTGGAGATGTGAGAGAATCTTGTTGGAGATGGGATTAAAGATGCCATCCAAGAATGTCTGCTGAGTTGCATGTTGTAAGTCAAAAGAATGAGTATTAGAATGGTATCCGCGTTTGGAACGTATCTGAACTGTATCTGGAGACTGAGTCTGTATGAGCAATGGAATGGCCGCCATGTCTGGAGCGTATCCGAGTTGTAACCGTACTTGATACTGAATGAATAGAAGAATGACTTCCGTGTCTGGAGTGTATCTGTATTGAATCTGAATCTGAAATCTGAATAAGCGACAAAATGGCATCCGTGTCTGGAGCGTCTATGGGATGGGGAAAAAGTCAGAATAAGTGACAGAATGGCAACTGTGTCTGGAGCGTATCTGGATTGTATCTGAAGTTGAGATCTGTATGAGTAGCAGAATGACTTCCGTGTCTGGAGTGTATCCGAACTGTAACTGGGATCTGAATAAGTGACAGAATGACTTCTGTGTCTGGAGTGTATCTGGACTTGAAATTGACAGTTGAATCTGAATGAAAAATAGAATGGCTTCCGTGTCTAGAGCGTATCTAGTATGTATCTTATAGTTGAAATTTGAATAAGTGTCAGGATGGCATCCGTTTCTGGAGCGTATCTGAACTGTATCATGATTGAGAGATCTGAATGAGTAACAGAATGACTTCTGTGTCTGGAGTGTATACGTACTGTATCTGAAATCTTTGAATATTGTTAACGATAGTTGTTAATCTTATCCTGAAAAGGGTAAAATGTTAGCTGAAAAACAAAGTTATGTTGCATGAAATGTTTGATGCAATAAAATATGTTTTATCAATGTTTATGATATATGAGTGTAATGTATGCGCATGTAAGCCGATTCACTGTATTGCTGAGGAAAATAAATCCTTGACAGTTGGGGATAATGAAATTCTTGACTGCTGCCGGGGAAAATAAATCCATGACCGCTGCTAGAGATTCAAAATCTTTGACGACTTCTGTGGGGATGTGAGGATCCTTCATGTCTTGAAGTCGGAGTAATGACAAAATCTGCTTGGGAAATCCAGAGAACTTTGAAGACGTCTACTGGGGGTTACACAATGGGAATCCTTACTCGGCTGGGGAGTATGGAAAACTTTGATGATTTCTGCGGGGAACTAAGAATTAGAATCTTCATTCTGCTGGGGAGTTTGAATCCTTGGGGACTTCTTGCTGGGGAGTCAAGAATGAGAATCTTCATCTGCAGGGGATTAAAAATTTTGACAAATTCATTCTGGGGAGTAATGAAGACTCTGGCAACTTCATTGGGGAATCAAGAATGAGAATCTTCATTCTGTTGGGGAGTAAAAACTCTATTGGGGGAAGAAGGCTTTACTGCTGGAGAGTAAGTTCATAACTCTGGGGGGAGTAGCTATCCTGCCGGGGAGATCAGGAGTTTGGGTTGTATGCCAATCTACTCGGGAATTATCCTAGGTTGGGGATAAAAAGTTTATTGTTACCTGGTTGACTTCCAGGCTTCAAGACAACTTGCTGGGGAATTTTGGGGAAAACTGAATGGTTCCCGCTGGGGATTGGAAATTTGATTCGATTGGGGATGAAGGTTTCATCTTCGCTGAGGGTATGTAGTTAAAAGTTTTTACTCCGCTGGGGATTGGGAGTTTGAAGACTTAATTCTGATGGGAATTCAGGATTTGAAATTATAACTCCGCCGGGGATATGTATTTCAAGATTTTAGCTCCGCTGGGGATCTAGATGATGTACTACAGGGGATTTCTCTTGGAATAGTCCAAAGACGTTTTCCTATACTTTCAACCTGTAAGTAATTATTGTTTCCCATTTCGTTTATTTGTAAGCAGTGATTATATTCAAATGCATATGCTCATTAATAAATTATTGGACATTTTCAAATAAAACACAAATGTAAAAAAGAAGAAAAGGAAAATAGTTTTATGCACTTTGAAGTATCTTTGTATTAACTTTGTGTAAGTATTTTGTACAAAGGAGACAGACATCCTAGTAAGAGAACGTTGTCATAAAAATTAGAAAAATTTATACAAAGAAAGATGACTATGTGTGAAAATTCCATGGGGTTCCCATTCTGCTATAGCCTTCGTAACTCTGAATATCTTGTCCATTCATTGCTTCGTCTGAAGATGATTGAATTGATTATAAGCCCGGAGCTTGTTTGTGAAGAGATTTTCCTTAAATTGATCCGACGAGACATAGTCATACGCTTTAATTCCCTAACTTTTGCATGGACCTCCCTTTCGGGTTTTGGATCCACCGGGAAACCCTTTTTTGCCCAAATCGCCCTTTCGGGTTTTCAACTTGCCAGGTGTACAAATTTATTTATTTATCCCTAATTTTTGCTTGAACCGCCCTTTCGGGTTTTCGATTCACCGGGATGCCCTTTTTTTTGCCTAGGTGTGTCAACCTAGAGGGTCATTTATGCGTAGTATCTTTTGACTATGTCTACGTTCGCAGGGTGCGGCATGTCGTCTCCGTCCATGGTGGTCAATATCATTGCCCCACCAGAAAAGATGTTTTTGATTACAAATGGTCCTTCGTAGGTAGGAGTCCATTTGCCCCTGGGATCACTTTGCGGCAAGATGATCCGCTTGATTACAAGATCCCCGACTTGATATATCTGGTGTCTGACTTTCTTGTTGAAAGCCTTGATCATTCGTTTTTGATACGTCTGACCGTGGCAAACAGTAGTAAGTCACTTTTCGTCAATCAAGTTAAGTTGATCAAGCTAGGTCTGAATCCAATCGTCTTCACTCAAACCAGCATTTTTCGTGATTCTCAAGGAGGGAATCTGAACCTCGATAGGTAAAACAGCTTCCATGCCGTATACCAAAGAATAGGGTGTTGCCCCAGTTGATGTACGTGCCGTGGTATGGTACCCATGGAGAGCAAACGGTAACATCTCATGCCAGTCCTTGTAGGTGACTGTCATCTTTTATATGATCTTCTTAATATTTTTGTTCGCAGCTTCGACAACACCGTTCATCTTTGGCCGATAGGGAGATTAATTGTGATGTTGAATCTGGAACTGCTCGCACAATGCGGTGATCATAGTGTTGTTAAGGTTTGTACCGTTATCAATAATGATCCTTTCAGGGATGCTATACCGGCAAATGAGGTTCTGTTTGATGAAGCGGGCAACAACATTCTTTGTGACGGATGCAAAGGAAGCTGCTTCGACCCACTTGGTAAAGTAATCAATGGCCACCAGAATGAAGCGGTGTCCATTGGATGCTGTAGGCTTGATCTCTCCAATCATGTCGATTCCCCACATAGCGAATTGCCAAGGAGCTATTAAGACATTGAGAGGAACTGGAGGTATATGTACCTTGTCCGCATAGATTTTGAAGTGGTGAAAAACACAAGAAGGGGGGGTTGAATTGTAAAACTGAAATCTAAAGCAATAAACAAGATATTTTTATCCTGGTTCGTTTGATCTCAAACTACTCCAGTCCACCCGTCAAGGTGATTTCGCCTCTCTCCAACGAGGTCTTAATCCACTATATTCAACTGAATATTACAGACTGCTTTAACAACTGCTAAAGCCTTCTTGATTCAAACCACAACCCGGTTTGTCAAGGTAACACTTTCTTACAAAGAGATAAAACTATGTGTGTGGATGTTTTCTACAAAACTTTATCACAACTGTGATGTATACACAAATTGAAGCTTAGAAACTAGATTGCTAAACAGTAATGGAATATCAGAGTGTGTGGTTTAGCAAAACTGAGAGAACGAAGATTATGGTTTAGCTTTTTGTGCGTGTAGAGATTTGGAGAGCATTAACCATTTCAATCTTCAAAGCTTTGTTTATATAGCACTGAGATGATGAACGTTGGATGCAATATTCTTGATTCAATGCTAATAACAAGCTTTCCTTATTGAGCAGATCTTGTCTGGAATGAGGCCGTTGGATTTAATTAGCTTTCAATGCACAGTACCGTTGCTTACTTAATGCAAGTTCTGGCTTGGCTCATTCTGACTCTGCTTCGCTGCTGATGAACTATTGTGTTTCTGTATCAGAGTGTTGAGCGCAGTCTCGTTCATCAGTCTTCAGCATGTACGTGAGTTGATCATCTGATTTTGACATTCTGATGTAGCAACTTCTGATGCTGATGTATGAAATCAAATTCTGATGCTGAATAGATGTGATCTTGCTTATATCAATCAGAGTATCTGCAAGTCAGAACATAATAATTTTAGGCAGCAGATAGTTCATTCATGAAACTTATAAATACTATATCTTTTCAATTTGTTATCATCAAAACTTAAATATAGGGTAGTAGATTCAAACTTTGTTCTAACAATCTCCCCCTTTTTGATGATGACAAAAACTAGATATTTTAAATGAAAAATAACGTGAAAAGGTATCTGGAATATGTATCAGAATAAGAAGTAAAAGAATAAGGAGTAAGGAGATGTCAGAGTTGAGAGATACTCCCCCTGAGTTTATTACTTCCCTTTATACGTGTTCCTTAGGATCAGATCTTTTTGCCTTTCTTTGAACATCAGAGTATCAGAGTCTTTGACTTATCAGAAGCTTAATGTCAGAGCAGAGCTTCAGAGCTTTTCTTGTCAGAGCTTTGCTTTGGATCAGAATATTAGAGTGGATCAGAACTTCATAGTGATCAGAGCTTCTAGTCTTTAGAGTGTCCAGGAGTTTCCTTGTGCCTGTAGACTTTAAACAAAATAGAAAAAACATTTCAAGTAATAGAGTTAGAATGTTTGAGAGTTTCTGTCTAGTTAGCCGTTATTGATTTAAATATCATTCTTGTTCTCCCCCTTTTTGCCAGCAATCAAAAAGTGTTGGTGATGTGCTAAAACAATTAAGATCAGAAAAACTAATCATATTAAGATAGTTCAGAATCAAAATAAGAAAATATTACAAAACATAATCAAACAGTACATCAGAAAAATCAAGGAAACATGAAAAAGGTCATGCATGAAAAAAGATTAAGGTTGAGGAGGCAAGCGTGTGAACAGGTTCTCCAGCATGGCTTGAATCTTTTCAGAAGTCTCATTCTGTTTATGCACCATACTGACAACAGTGTCAATCTTGCTGTCCTTCACATCCATTCTCTCTTTCATCTTCTGATCGTTTTCATCCATCCGCTGCTGCAGACGCATGTCATTCAGCCTTAGTTCTTCCAGAGTCTGCTTGTCCAAGGCAGCTTGAGAAGCATCAGAAGCAGGAGGCTTCTGAGAACTTTCAGCGACATCCTCTGCTTGACTTTCTTCAGCTTGAATGGTCTTGTCTTCTTCTGATTGAGTGGTCTTGTCCTGTACCTTTGCAGCTTGCTGTTTCTCAGACCAAGGTTCACTGTCCAGAGGGAGCACGTCCTCTTTCAGAAGCATACTTCCAACTTCATTCAGAAGCTTGCTGAAGTTTTGTTGTGCCTGCTCATAGTTGATATCCTGCAACTTGAGGGCTTCAGCACGTACCCAAAGTCTGAACTGTGACCAGAGCTGATCAGAAGCAGCTGGGTCAATCATTCCCGAACAGACTTGCTTCAAAGAAGCAATCCATTGCAGCACACCTGTTTCAAAATTCAAAATACCAGAGCCAACATCTGGTTGCTTTGGTTTTGGGATGGCAATTTTGTGTTTCAAATCAGCAAGACGGTCAAGACTGGTTAAGTCAATGAAAGTTCTGTTGGGGTTTTCAGAGGTTTTATGAGAGGCTGTTTGTTTTGGAGAAGGGGTATCAGAGTCAGATATTACGATTGGACTGGGTGGTGTTTTGGGAGTATTTGGTGGTGTCGATTCTGATGAGGATGGTAACTGGGGCATGACAACAGTTGTTCCACATGGCAGCTGAATTGCCAGCGGTGATGGTTGAGGTGAATGAGGTTCAGATTGATGAGGGGAAGGAGTTTCAGAGTGGTGAAACTCTGTTTGTGGTGAAGGTGGATTACTTTCTTGTTGGGGAGAGGGAGTTGGAATCTCTGATTGCTCAGGGATCAGAGGTTCTTCGGAGAGTTGTTGTTCTGGTTCTGGTTCTGGTTGTTGTTGTTGTTCTGGTTCTTCAGCAGATTGTTGTTGTTCTGGTTGTGGAGGAGGAACATTTTGTGGTTCAGAGTTTCGTTGATCAGAGGCATGTTGATCAATATCAGACAACACTTGGTCAAGTGCTGATGTTGTTGAGATGGTTGGTTGTTTGGGGTGTTTGGTTCTAGGTCTTCTGAGTTTTAATGCCTCAGAAGGGTCTTCTTCTTGTACAGTTTCATCTATGGTAGGGATGGGGATTGATATTCTATGAGAGGTTTGAGGAGGGATAGATGCTGGAATAGTAAAAGAATTTGAAACAGGGGCAGCAGATGAAATACCTCTTTTCTTTGGAGTCTGCTGAGATGGTCCTTCTGATGGCGCCTTCCTCTTCTTTGTCTTCTTCAGAGTCACTTCTGGTTGGGGTTGATGCAGATCTCTGATATTCAGCTTGGGATATGTACCATCTGCCTTGCACGCATCCAAGTACCTGAGAATCACCTCTGGTTTGGATTCAATTTCAGAAAATAACGGAAAATCACTCAGAGGCACTCTTCTGCTGGAGATATCAGCAGTGGAAGTAGCTCTGGGTTCCTTCTGAATATTTTCTATCAGCTTCATCTTTTTCAGATTCTTTGCGTTCAGAGGTTTCCCAATTGTTGGTTCAATAGTGCTCAGCTCTTGAGCTTCTATCAGATGCTCAATCAGCCTATTCTCTGTCAGAATATCTGATATCAACCTTCCAAAAGGTATCCAATCCCTCTTAGTTCTTTCTTCTTCCCTTGTTTCTTTCACACTGGTTCTGAGGTGGTTGAACAGGAAGTGAGCCAGATTGATCTTTATCTTCTGATCAATAAAGTAGATCAGAAACTGCTGATCCACATTTATGTAATCAGGAGAACTAGTTGGTTTCCTGTGGTTGAAGCACCCCAGAATAATCTTAGCCCATACTCTGAAATGATCCTTCAGATCCTTAATCTTGCTGCTGGGCAACCCAAGAGTGAAAATCCTGTCAGCTACCACACCTATATCAGCACATCTTTCAGCCATGTCCACACAACGGACGCCACCACCACTTTGACCGATTAGCCTTGCAATGAGATCTTCAGTAATCACAATCTTCTTCCCCATAACAGAGGAGATGACTAGATATGTTGAAACCTTGGCGTGAATCCAAAATTCCTTGACCAGCGCTGGGAATGTTGGTCCAACCAACCTATCGAAATACCTTCCCACTTTTGAGCCCTAACTTCTTCAGTTAGGTCAAAACCATTCTCCTTCAAGCTTTCAAAGTCAATGATTAATTCAGAAAGCACTTCAAGATTCTTCACCGGTGTGAGGAGAGTTCTGAGTGGCACTTGATATTGCTCAGATGATGCTTTCTTTTGAGTACCTGCAGAAACGCTGCTGGAGGTTGCCATGTTCACACTAAAAAGGGTTTTGAGAATGAACTGAAGAAAAAGGTTTGCAAGGGATGAACACAGAAATATGCAGAAAATGCTTGAGTATTAGTGAGAAAGCGTAAAGAATAAGAATGAGAGATTAATGTGCTTAAATAGAGTTTTCAAGACTATTTTGAAAAGATAAACGTTTTTAAGAGAGAGAAAAATCATGATTTCCATTTAAAAGCATGATTACTTTTCATTAAATGCTTGCTGATTTTGGGGGATTTGAGAAAGATACTTAAAAACGGTTACCAGACATGTGTCTCAATGCACCCAATCAGCGCTTTGCCTTCTCAGAAGCGTGCACGCGTTCTGCTTCAGAGATATGCTGATGATTGGATGACACTTGTTTTGATGTAGTGATCAGCACGTCTGTCTTTGAGCTTAGACTCTCAGATCTTTAGACTTGCATCTGATACAATCTGCATGTTCTATCTTTCTGAAAGGAGATTGATCAGAAGTTCACAGTGAAATAATTACATTCTGAAGGTAAATATATGGAATTAAAACAGTTTCACTCTGGACACACTTTCATGCTGAGATGTTTCAGAATGAAATTAAACCTATCTTCTGAAAGGGGTTTAGTAAAGATATCAGCCCATTGATGGTCTGTATCTATAAATTTTAAGTTCAAAATACCTTTCTGAATATAGTCCCTAATGAAGTGATGTTTTATTTCTATATGCTTAGCTCTAGAATGTAAAATGGGATTCTTACTTAAGCAAATAGCAGAAGTATTATCACAAAGTATAGGAATGTTACTCTCAAAAATCTGGAAGTCTTCAAGCTGACTTTTCATCCAGAGCATTTGTGTGCTACATCCTGCTGCTACTATGTACTCAGCTTCTGCTGTTGATAGAGCAATTGTTGATTGCCTTTTGCTGGACCAAGAGATCAGATTTTCTCCCAGAAACTGGCAGCTTCCAGAAGTACTTTTACGTTCCACTCTGTCTCCAGCAAAATCAGCATCACAGTAGCCTACTAAGCTGTAATCACTAGATTTTCTATAAAAACAAACCCAGATTAGTAGTACCTTTCAGATACTTGAAAATTCGCTTAACAGCTGTTAAGTGAGATTCTCTAGGATCTGATTGGAATCTAGCACAGATACAAACACTGAATAGTATGTCAGGTCTTGAAGCAGTCAGATAGAGGAGAGAACCAATCATACCTCTGTAGACTTTCTGTTCTACATTTTTGCTTACCTCTTCTCTTTCCAGAATGCACGTGGGATGCATTGGAATCTTTGATGGCTTACATTCTGACAGGTCAAATTTCTTCAGAAGATCTCTGATGTATTTGCTCTGATGAATGTAAGTTCCTTCTGGAGTTTGATTGATCTGAATTCCCAGAAAGAATTTCAGTTCCCCCATGAGGCTCATCTCAAATTCTGCCTGCATACACTTAGCAAATTTTCTTCCAAGAGAAGGATTAGTAGAACCAAAAATAATATCATCAACATAAATTTGACAGACTAAGATGTCACTCTTAACTGATTTACAGAATAGAGTAGTGTCCACTTTCCCTCTGGTGAATTCATTTTCAAGCAGAAAGTTACTTAGCCTTTCATACCAAGCTCTAGGAGCTTGTTTCAGACCATACAGTGACTTCTTTAGTTTGAAAACATGTTCTGGATGTTTTGTATTTTCAAAACCTGGGGGTTGGTGAACATAAACTTCTTCTTCTATATAACCATTTAAGAATGCACTTTTGACATCCATCTGATACAGAGTGATGCCTCTATTAACAGCAAATGAAATTAAAAGTCTGATAGATTCTAACCTGGCGACTGGGGCAAAGGTTTCTATATAGTCTATCCCCTCTTGCTGACTATAACCTTGTGCAACCAGTCGTGCCTTGTTTCTGATGACTTCACCTTGTTCATTTAGCTTGTTTCTGAACACCCATCTTGTTCCAATGACGTTGAATCCTTTTGGTCTGGGAACGAGATCCCATACGTCGTTTCTGGTGAATTAGTTCAGCTCTTCTTGCATTGCCAGAATCCAGTCATTATCCAGAAGTGCTTCATCAATAGAAGAAGGTTCAATCAGAGACACCAGTCCCATAAGTGTTTCTTCAGAGTTTCTGAAGCTTGCTCTTGTTCTGATTGGATCTTCCTTTCTTCCTAGGATAGTCTCTTCTGGGTGATCCAAGCTGCTTCTAGGTAATCTCTTCTGAGGTTGATCAGCAGCTGTTGTTGGATTTCTAGCAGTGCTCCTTTCAGATGTTGAAGGAATGTCTGTGTTGAGAGCTTCTGATGACTTGTCTTCAGAACCTGCAAATTCAATTTCTATACCTGCAAAAACTTCATTCTGCTTTGACTTTTCAGAGTCAAGCTTGTCATCAAAACGAACACTGATTGATTCTTCCACAATCTGTGTTTCTGTATTGTATACTTTGTAGCCTCTTGAGCGTTCAGAGTATCCTAACATAATACACTTTTGTGCTTTAGAGTCAAACTTGTTCAAATAATTCTTTGTATTTAATATAAAGCAAGTACATCCAAATGGATGAAAATATGAAATGTTGGGCTTTCTGTTCTTCCACAATTCATATGGAGTCTTTTCCAGAATAGGTCTTATTGAGATTCTATTCTGAATGTAGCACGCTGTGTTTATTGCCTCTGCCCAGAAAGTCTTAGCAACGTTTGTCTCATTGATCATGGTTCTGGCCATTTCTTGCAATGTTCTGTTCTTTCGTTCTACAACTCCATTTTGTTGGGGAGTTCTAGGACAAGAGAAATCATGCAGAATGCCTCTGTCATTAAAGAATGACTCAAAATCTTTATTTTCAAATTCTCCACCATGATCACTTCTGACTTTAACGATTCTAAGATCCTTTTCATTCTGAACTTGGTTACAGAAGGTAACAAACACAGAGTGTGACTCGTCCTTGTGTCTTAAGAACTTTACCCATGTCCATCTGCTATAGTCATCTACGATTACTAACCCATACTTCTTACCACTTACTGAAGCAGTTTTAACTGGTCCAAATAAGTCAATGTGCAGAAGTTCTAATGGCTTAGAGGTGGAAACAACATTTTTGGATTTAAAAGAAGGTTTTGCAAATTTGCCTTTCTGACATGCTTCACACAGAGCATCTGAATTGAACTTCAAATTAGGAAGTCCTCTGACCAGATTGAGTTTGTTAATCTGAGATATTCTTCTCATACTAACATGCCCCAATCTTCTGTGCCAGATCCACTGCTCGTTGTTAACAGACAGAAGACATTTACATTCTGACTCTTTAGTTCAGAAAGTTTGATTTTGTAAATGTTGTTTTTCCTCTTACCATTAAACAGGATAGTCCCATCTTTCTGACTAACAGCTTTACATGATTTTTGATTAAAGATTATATCATAACCGTTATCACTTAATTGACTTATGGATAACAGATTATGCATCAATCCATCTACTAGCAGAACATTATTAATAGAGGGAAGATTTCCATTACCTACAGTTCCAGAGCCAATTATCTTTCCCCTCTGATTGCCTCCAAAGCCAACGTGGCCTCCAGGCTTAAGTTCCAGGCTTTGGAACATATGCCTTCTTCCCGTCATGTGTCGTGAGCAGCCAGAGTCCAGGTACATGAGGCATTGGAAGTCCAAAAATCCTTGTGCAAACTCAAACCCTAATTTCAGGTCATCAGTGCAAGGAGATGTCTTGAGCTGAGCAAACCCTAAATTGGTCTTGAGTCCAAGAAGTCTTGTGAGGAGAATCTTGATAAAATTAAAGGGAAAATTTTGGGGTACAACAGCTGCCCCTGTTCAATCTTCTTGAACCTGAAGAGTTAGATTGGTGAGTTTTGTCGTTCGTGACTCGAAGGTAAAATATGATTGGACACTAGAGTGCCCGTAAATTTGCACTCGTCAAAATGTAGTTGAGGTAATGGGCTTAAAGATGCCATTTGGAGATGTGAGAGAATCTTGTTGGAGATGGGATTAAAGATGCCATCCAAGAATGTCTGCTGAGTTGCATGTTGTAAGTCAAAAGAATGAGTATTAGAATGGTATCCGCGTTTGGAACGTATCTGAACTGTATCTGGAGACTGAGTCTGTATGAGCAATGGAATGGCCGCCATGTCTGGAGCGTATCCGAGTTGTAACCGTACTTGATACTGAATGAATAGAAGAATGACTTCCGTGTCTGGAGTGTATCTGTATTGAATCTGAATCTGAAATCTGAATAAGCGACAAAATGGCATCCGTGTCTGGAGCGTCTCTGGGATGGGGAAAAAGTCAGAATAAGTGACAGAATGGCAACTGTGTCTGGAGCGTATCTGGATTGTATCTGAAGTTGAGATCTGTATGAGTAGCAGAATGACTTCCGTGTCTGGAGTGTATCCGAACAGTAACTGGGATCTGAATAAGTGACAGAATGACTTCCGTGTCTGGAGTGTATCTGGACTTGAAATTGACAGTTGAATCTGAATGAAAAATAGAATGGCTTCCGTGTCTAGAGCGTATCTAGTCTGTATCTTATAGTTGAAATTTGAATAAGTGTCAGGATGGCATCCGTTTCTGGAGCGTATCTGAACTGTATCATGATTGAGAGATCTGAATGAGTAACAGAATGACTTCTGTGTCTGGAGTGTATACGTACTGTATCTGAAATCTTTGAATATTGTTAACGATAGTTGTTAATCTTATCCTGAAAAGGGTAAAATGTTAGCTGAAAAACAAAGTTATGTTGCATGAAATGTTTGATGCAATAAAATATGTTTTATCAATGTTTATGATATATGAGTGTAATGTATGCGCATGTAAGCCGATTCACTGTATTGCTGAGGAAAATAAATCCTTGACAGTTGGGGATAATGAAATTCTTGACTGCTGCCGGGGAAAATAAATCCATGACCGCTGCTAGAGATTCAAAATATTTGACGACTTCTGTGGGGATGTGAGGATCCTTCATGTCTTGAAGTCGGAGTAATGACAAAATCTGCTTGGGAAATCCAGAGAACTTTGAAGACGTCTACTGGGGGTTACACAATGGGAATCCTTACTCGGCTGGGGAGTATGGAAAACTTTGATGATTTCTGCGGGGAACTAAGAATTAGAATCTTCATTCTGCTGGGGAGTTTGAATCCTTGGGGACTTCTTGCTGGGGAGTCAAGAATGAGAATCTTCATCTGCAGGGGATTAAAAATTTTGACAAATTCATTCTGGGGAGTAATGAAGACTCTATTGGGGAGTAAAAACTCTATTGGGGGAAGAAGGCTTTACTGCTGGAGAGTAAGTTCATAACTCTGGGGGGAGTAGCTATCCTTCCGGGGAGATCAGGAGTTTGGGTTGTATGCCAATCTACTCGGGAATTATCCTAGGTTGGGGATAAAAAGTTTATTGTTACCTGGTTGACTTCCAGGCTTCAAGACAACTTGCTGGGGAATTTTGGGGAAAACTGAATGGTTCCCGCTGGGGATTGGAAATTTGATTCGATTGGGGATGAAGGTTTCATCTTCGCTGAGGGTATGTAGTTAAAAGTTTTTACTCCGCTGGGGATTGGGAGTTTGAAGACTTAATTCTGATGGGAATTCAGGATTTGAAATTATAACTCCGTCGGGGATATGTATTTCAAGATTTTAGCTCCGCTGGGGATCTAGATGATGTACTACAGGGGATTTCTCTTGGAATAGTCCAAAGACGTTTTCCTATACTTTCAACCTGTAAGTAATTATTGTTTCCCATTTCGTTTATTTGTAAGCAGTGATTATATTCAAATGCATATGCTCATTAATAAATTATTGGACGTTTTCAAATAAAACACAAATGTAAAAAAGAAGAAAAGGAAAATAGTTTTATGCACTTTGAAGTATCTTTGTATTAACTTTGTGTAAGTATTTTGTACAAAGGAGACAGACATCCTAGTAAGAGAACGTTGTCATAAAAATTAGAAAAATTTATACAAAGAAAGATGACTATGTGTGAAAATTCCATGGGGTTCCCATTCTGCTATAGCCTTCGTAACTCTGAATATCTTGTCCATTCATTGCTTCGTCTGAAGATGATTGAATTGATTATAAGCCCGGAGCTTGTTTGTGAAGAGATTTTCCTTAAATTGATCCGACGAGACATAGTCATACGCTTTAATTCCCTAACTTTTGCATGGACCTCCCTTTCGGGTTTTGGATCCACCGGGAAACCCTTTTTTGCCCAAATCGCCCTTTCGGGTTTTCAACTTGCCAGGTGTACAGATTTATTTATTTATCCCTAATTTTTGCTTGAACCGCCCTTTCGGGTTTTCGATTCACCGGGATGCCCTTTTTTTTGCCTAGGTGTGTCAACCTAGAGGGTCATTTATGCGTAGTATCTTTTGACTATGTCTACGTTCGCAGGGTGCGGCATGTCGTCTCCGTCCATGGTGGTCAATATCATTGCCCCACCAGAAAAGATGTTTTTGATTACAAATGGTCCTTCGTAGGTAGGAGTCCATTTGCCCCTGGGATCACTTTGCGGCAAGATGATCCGCTTGATTACAAGATCCCCGACTTGATATATCTGGTGTCTGACTTTCTTGTTGAAAGCCTTGATCATTCGTTTTTGATACGTCTGACCGTGGCAAACAGTAGTAAGTCACTTTTCGTCAATCAAGTTAAGTTGATCAAGCTAGGTCTGAATCCAATCGTCTTCACTCAAACCAGCATTTTTCGTGATTCTCAAGGAGGGAATCTGAACCTCGATAGGTAAAACAGCTTCCATGCCGTATACCAAAGAATAGGGTGTTGCCCCAGTTGATGTACGTGCCGTGGTATGGTACCCATGGAGAGCAAACGGTAACATCTCATGCCAGTCCTTGTAGGTGACTGTCATCTTTTATATGATCTTCTTAATATTTTTGTTCGCAGCTTCGACAACACCGTTCATCTTTGGCCGATAGGGAGATTAATTGTGATGTTGAATCTGGAACTGCTCGCACAATGCGGTGATCATAGTGTTGTTAAGGTTTGTACCGTTATCAATAATGATCCTTTCAGGGATGCTATACTGGCAAATGAGGTTCTGTTTGATGAAGCGGGCAACAACATTCTTTGTGACGGATGTAAAGGAAGCTGCTTCGACCCACTTGGTAAAGTAATCAATGGCCACCAGAATGAAGCGGTGTCCATTGGATGCTGTAGGCTTGATCTCTCCAATCATGTCGATTCCCCACATAGCGAATTGCCAAGGAGCTATTAAGACATTGAGAGGAACTGGAGGTATATGTACCTTGTCCGCATAGATTTTGAAGTGGTGAAAAACACAAGAAGGGGGGTTGAATTGTAAAACTGAAATCTAAAGCAATAAACAAGATATTTTTATCCTGGTTCGTTTGATCTCAAACTACTCCAGTCCACCCGTCAAGGTGATTTCGCCTCTCTCCAACGAGGTCTTAATCCACTATATTCAACTGAATATTACAGACTGCTTTAACAACTGCTAAAGCCTTCTTGATTCAAACCACAACCCGGTTTGTCAAGGTAACACTTTCTTACAAAGAGATAAAACTATGTGTGTGGATGTTTTCTACAAAACTTTATCACAACTGTGATGTATACACAAATTGAAGCTTAGAAACTAGATTGCTAAACAGTAATGGAATATCAGAGTGTGTGGTTTAGCAAAACTGAGAGAACGAAGATTATGGTTTAGCTTTTTGTGCGTGTAGAGATTTGGAGAGCATTAACCATTTCAATCTTCAAAGCTTTGTTTATATAGCACTGAGATGATGAACGTTGGATGCAATATTCTTGATTCAATGCTAATAACAAGCTTTCCTTATTGAGCAGATCTTGTCTGGAATGAGGCCGTTGGATTTAATTAGCTTTCAATGCACAGTACCGTTGCTTACTTAATGCAAGTACTGGCTTGGCTCATTCTGACTCTGCTTCGCTGCTGATGAACTATTGTGTTTCATTATCAGAGTGTTGAGCGCAGTCTCGTTCATCAGTCTTCAGCATGTACGTGAGTTGATCATCTGATTTTGACATTCTGATGTAGCAACTTCTGATGCTGATGTATGAAATCAAATTCTGATGCTGAATAGATGTGATCTTGCTTATATCAATCAGAGTATCTGCAAGTCAGAACATAATAATTTTAGGCAGCAGATAGTTCATTCATGAAACTTATAAATACTATATCTTTTCACTTTGTTATCATCAAAACTTAAATATATGGTAGTAGATTCAAACTTTGTTCTAACAGATTTGACATTTGTGACAAGTCCGGGAATGTTGATAGCATTCAGCTTCCATGGTAGACCAATAATAGCCTACCCATAGGATCTTCTTAGCCATCGTATGCCCGCTAGAGTGAGTGCCAAAGGTACCATTGTGCAGTTCAGCCATGATCTGTTCAGCTTCAATCTTGTCCACACAACAGAGTAAAATGCAATCATGATTGCGCTTGTACAAGATACCATTGCTCAGGAAGAACTTGGCAGAGAATCTTCTCAAGAACGTTTTGTCGTTGACTGAAGCTCCTTCAGGGTATTCTTGAGTTTCGAGATACCTTTTGACTTCGTGAAACCAAGGTTGGTCCACTACTTCTTCGGTATTAATCTCGTGACAATGTGCAGGTTCGTCCATCCATTCAATGGTGATTTGGGGAGCCTCATTATCCCAGTTAAGTTTAAACATGGATGACATTGTAGCTAGAGCATCTGCTAGCTGATTCTCTTCTCGCGGGAAGTGCTCGAAGGTAATCTGCTCGAAATGTGGTAACAATGTCAGGACATGTTCTTTGTAAGGGATGTGGTTTGGATGCTTAGTATCCCACTCTCCTTTGATTTGACTGATAACCAAAGCTGAGTCCCCAAATACAATCAAATATTTGATTCCCAAGTCTATGGCAGCCTTTAGTCCAAAGATACAAGCTTCATAATCGGCCATGTTGTTGGTACAATTGAAGCAAGTTCTGGCGGTGAAAGGTGTATGGAAACCTTATGGAGAAATGAGTACTGCACCGATACCGTTGCCGAGTGCATTGGAGGCACCATCAAAGTACAGGGTCCATCGAGATCCTTGTTCAGGTCCGTCATATGGTTTGAAGTCTTCAATGTTGTCCAATGTCATGATATCCTCGTCGGGGAAGTCGAACTTCATGGATTGGTAATCTTCGACAGCTTGATGAGCCAGATGGTCATCTAGAATACTCCCCTTTATAGCTTTTTGGGTCGTGTACTGTATATTGTATTCTGTCAGGATCATCTTCCATCTAGCTATTCTTCCAGACAAAGCAGGCTTCTCAAAGATGTACTTGATCAGATCCATCTTAGATATCAGTAAAGTGGTATGATTCAACATATACCGCCTTAGTCGGCGAGCAGCCCATACCAAAGTGCAGCAAGTTTTCTCGAGCAGCGAGTATCGGGTCTCACAGTCGGTAAACTTTTTGCTAAGGTAATAAATGACATGCTCTTTTCGGCCAGACTCGTCATGTTGGCCTAGTACACACCCCATTGAATTCTCTAAGACAGTCAGATACATGATTAGCGGTATTCCTTCGACGGGAGGCATCAAGATAGGAGGTTCTAGCAAATACTCCTTGATTTTATCGAAAGCAATTTGACAGTCATCATTCTATTCAACTACCTGATCTTTCTTCAACAACTTGAAGATTGGCTCACAGGTAGATGTTAGGTGAGAAATGAACCTTTCAATGTAGTTTAGGCGTCCCAAGAAACCTCTGACGTCCTTCTCAGTGCGAGGAGCAGGCATTTCTTGTATAGCTTTGACTTTGGCAGGATCAACCTCGATGCCTTTGTTGCTGACAATGAAACCCAAGAGGTTACCGGATCGGACTCCGAACGTACACTTGTTTGGATTCAGTCTGAGCTTGTACTCCTTCAACCTGACAAATAGCTTTTGCAAATGGTCGAGGTGTTCTTCTTCAGTTTGTGAACGGGCTATCATGTCATCTACGTATACTTCTATTTCATGATGTATCATATCATGAAACAAAGCCACCATGGCGCGTTGATAGGTTGCCCCGACATTCTTCATTCCGAATGGAATCACTTTATAGCAGAACGTACCCCACTGTGTAACAAAAGTAGTTTTCTCCATGTCTTCAGGTGCCATTTTGATCTGGTTAAAACCTAAAAATCTGTCCATGAAAGAAAATACCTTGTGCTGAGCTGTGTTGTCAACCAAGATGTCAATGTGCGGTAGTGGAAAGTCATCTTTAGGGCTAGTCTTGTTTAAGTCTCTGTAATCCACACACATTCTTACTTTGCCGTCCTTTTTAGGCACGGGACTAATGTTAGCAACCCATTATGGATAGGAAGTAACAGCAAGAAATCTGGCATTGAGCTGCTTCATAACTTCTGCTTTGATCTTTTCAGACATGTCGGGCCTCATGCGGCGGACCTTTTGTTTAATTGGTGGACAATCTTCTCTTGCGGGAAGACGGTGAACCACAATATCTGTATCGAGTCCCGACATGTCTTCGTAAGACCAGGTGAAAATCTCAACATATTCATTCAACAACTGAATTAAATGCTCCTTGACACTTGGTTCTAGGTTGGCACCCACTCTGACTCTTTTCTGTCTTCCTCAGTACCCAAGTTGATTGTCTCTAACATCTCCTCATGAGGTAGAATAGCTCTTTCTTCCCGTTGTAGCAGTCTAGCCAACTCTCTCGGCACCTCACAATCTTCCTCACCTTCGTATTCAGCCTGGTAGACCAAGTCTTCAGAGTCACTGAAGGCCATAGAATAATTGTTACCCATGGAATCTGGAATGGAAGGGTACCTGCATTTGTGGGTGTGGGTGTGTGTAAGGGATAGCCACCTCTAAATAAAATGTAAAAGGAAATACAATGAACACAAAAGTTTATATGTGAAAACGTCCATGATTCATTAAAATGGCATATGAAGATGAAAAATCAAACCCTTACAAATGGACCTTTGTGCCTCGGGTAAGGCACAAGGCTAAAAGTGTACGAATAGTTTGAGAATTATTACAAACCAACAGAAATGTTTGAAAGATAAATTATTACAGTATGAAAGTAATCGGAACAAAGTCTTTTTCCTCCCAGTTGCACAGTACTCCGTCAACAGTAGGGAAAATCCAGTCCTCCAGGTTGCTCTCCTCTTCACTATCCTCCAAAGCATTGACTCCATGATGGGTGATCTTCACTGGTGGCCCTCCGGCGCGGGAGCGGCGCACAGCCTTCTGCTTAGCCGAAGTAAACCCTAGGCCGAATTTATCTAATTTGAAAGGAAAGTCGGGAAGTTGTCCCCAGATTGGGCTTCCCCCTTCTTCAATCACAACCTTTGCATCCTTGAGAGATTACATCCGAGGCACAGGTTTGGTAATTATGGGTACAGAAGACACTGTCTTGGTTGCTGCAATCTCCTGAGTTACCTATTCAAAATGATGAAAAGGGGTTTCGATGAATTCGCCATCCAATTCTACATAGCGGAAAGAATTTAGATGGCTTATCATGTATTCCTCTTCCCCATGAACAGTTATGATTTTCCCCTGGACAGGGTACTTGAGCATTTGATGCAGAGTAGACGTGACGGCTCCAGCATTGTGAATCCAGGGTCTTCCCAACAAGCAAGAATAGGAAGGACGAATGTTGATCACATAGAATATGGAGTTGAAGGTTTTAGTTCCTACTTTAATCGGGATGTCCACCTCCCCGTGGACCATTATTTTAGAACCATCAAAGGCTCTGACAATGATATTGCTGGGTTTCAGGGTTAAGCCTTCACAATCCAGTCTATCCAAGGCTTTCTTCGGCAAGACATTTAAAGACGAACCAGTGTCTACCAGAACGTGTGCTAGAGTAGTCCCTCTGCATTCCACCGAGACATGTAGCGCATCATTATGTTTTTCCCTTTGGAGGTTAAGTCGGCATCGGAGAATCCTAGACCATTGTCAATTGTTAAGCTAGCTACACATTCCTGGAACTGATCAACGGAGGTTTCCTGTGGCACGTGGGCCGTCTTCAAGAATCTTATCAAAGCTTTAGCATGAGCCTCCGAACAAAGTAGTAGGGCTAACATAGAGATCTTTGAGGGGGTTTTCCCCAGTTGTTCCACAACATCATAATCGCTTTTCTTGATTATTTTCAAAATCTCTTCCATTTCTTTTTGAGAGGTTTCAGGGATGACCAATGGTTGAGCCTTCATCTTGACAGGCTCTTCTTGGATTACTTTCCCTCTATCATCAGCAACAGCAGAGGGGATAACCATAAGAGTTACAACTTCTTCAATAATTGGAGTTCTCGCAGATACGTTTACCGGTACAGGGGTAACCTTAGGAGCAATTGAGGGTCCGAAGATTGCCTTTGGAGGGTCAATCTCCGGAGAGAAAATTCTTCCATTGCGGGTGATTTTGCTCGTTCCGGCAATGTTTCCAATGTCAGAAGTCTCTTGATCAGAACTTTCTTCAGTTGATTCAATTTGCTTAATACCGTGGTAGTAGATTTCTCCACCATAGTTCCACGATATTGATTTGTCGGACTTGTATGAGACGGGCTCGGGCATGGTTATCTTCAAAGGTACAGTCTTCAGAGCAGATGTAATCTTAACAGGTCTTTTGGAGACCTTGGAAAGATTGGAGAATATGGTTATTATTGAATCATCATTGACAGGAGTCGGTGTAACAGGAGTCTTTTCAAAAAGGATTTCTTGGTTATCCATTAGGCGTTGGATGCCTAACTTCAATAATGGACAGTCGGTTGGTAAGGATGAACAAAGGCAACAATCTTCTTCACAACCTGGGAAAATCCTAGCCTTCAGCAAATTCAACTTGATTATCGGTAGCGGAGTCATCAAATCATCAACAGTAGCAACAAAAGGATCCTCTTCAACAACATGGGCATTGTGGCCATGCCTTGGCATTGGAGCAGAGATTACATTCGGCTTTTCAGGGGCGTCGAATTCAACTTCTTTAGCGTCTATCAAATTTTGAATCTTATTCTTGAGGGCCCAATAATTGTTGGTGTCGTGCCTTATACTCCCTGAATGATAATTGTGATCGGTGGATCTGGAACTGACTGTTTAACGCTGGTTTCGCGAAATGTCGCGGAAGCAAGAGTCGCCACCGTCTTTTATTTTCTCCAAATGGAAAGGACAAAAGCACAGAAAAATTCCTTATAGAGATTGCTCTCGGTTCGGGAGGTAGATTATAGAAAGGGAAGGTGTTAGCACCCTTTCTATCCATGGTTATCCATGGGCTCTTAGATACTTGCTCATTTGTGTTTTCAAAATGGTTTGTTTGCTTTTCAACTGTGGGTTTAAAAAGTTTCTTTGAAAATTTTAGTTCGAATCTTGTATCAGTCCTCAAGAGTGTTTGAAAAGTTGCTTTCGAAAGCTTTTTGAAAAGTGTCGGTGTGAAAAGTATTTTTTGGTTTGTTTTGAAATTAGAGCAAGTATCTACGAGGTATCTACCTACCCTAAGGAATTCGTCTGTGTAAATGTCCTTTGAAGTAGTGCCATCCCACCATTGAGAGGTAGGTAGCACCACCGTTGGAGGTGTTCGGGTCAATTCGAGGGTTCGGGACATGGTGATCACCGGAGCAATAGGAAGACACCTTAGAAGCTACCCTCATGCCATGTTCATGGACATGAGGACTTACTAAAACATCCTCTACTCGACGACCACCTTTCGAGGGGCAAGGCAACAGTGAGACGTACCCTAGGGGTGGTGTGTGATTTGTGTGTCATGTTCATTTATGTTTATCTTGTTCATGCATTGGTGATCTACGCGTTGCTTTTATTTTGGAATTCATTCTTTCATGCAAGTTATTAACAATTTAAAAGATGCGGAATTAAAAGTCCTACGCTATTACAAAGGCGCGGGTCTACATCGCCAAATTAATCCAAGACCCGATTTGAATAAAAATAAAGTGCGAAAAAATAAATATCCTAATTAATCTATTACATGGCTTTGGGATAAATACATTATATTTACAAAAAGGAAATAAAATAAGCGCGCGAAATAGAATTATGATCGAATGCGAGGGCGTTGGGCCCTTTTAAGGAAATTAAATCGGAATCATGAAATTGATTAAAAGAAAATAAAAGAAAGTATTTTTGGAGTTTTTTGCATTTATGGAGTTTAATGAGAATTAATGGAATTAAGACCTGATTCTAAACTATTTTTAATTTATTAAAAAAATGTTTAAGCTTGTACCCTAATTTTAACCTAATTATTTACATGGCAAATTTATTTACAAAATAAATAATTAATTATTAAATATGGTGAAGGAAAAGAAAAAAGGATAAAAGTATCTAAAACCCTAATTCTACATTTTTTTAGTTTATTAAAAAAAAACATTAAAATTGAACCTAGAATTAAAAACTAAATTAATTAATAGAATTTATTTATTAAAAAACAATTAAATAAAATATATTTATTTTTTTTGTCTTTCTGTTTTTTTGTATTTTTATTATATTATTAAAAATTAATTTGGAGGAATTAAATGAAAACAAATAAATAAAATAAAAAAAGAATGAAAGAGAGAAATGTAAACAGGAGGGGGTTTGTTGACCCAATGGAGGTGTTTTTGTAGCAATCAGGCCCAATCAACTCCTGGCCTTGTTTGACTTTCTTGGCTTGTGTGTGGCACGTCTGACCTATGCACATGGTGGTCTCCAGATCAAGGCCATTGGATTGATGCTCTGAGACATGTGGCACGCTTGGATAGTGGATGTATGGTAGACTTCTGAAGGGAGCGCTACATGCAAACATGGAAAGAAAAATAATATGGAGAAAGGAGGGGACCTGGGAATCGAACCCAGGTCCCAATGCTTACCAAGTGCACGTTCCACCAACTGAACCATTAACGCGCGTTGTACATAGAATAAAGGACAAATAATATAAAAGAAAATTGTCGTTAGTGCCATAGAAATAAAAAAACGCACGCTGGAATTCAAATTACCCAATCAGATCTTGCCACATGATCTTCTTCCTCGTTTGTCCCTAAAATAAAAAGAAGTAGCGGGGGTTTTAAACCCCCCCAAAACGCAGCCTTTTCCAAAATAGCGAATAGCTTGTGAGGCTATATAAATAAGGCGCGACTAGTGTATTGAGTTCGTCCAGATGTGCTGATTCTAACCATGGTGATTGGATGTCCTGATTTTGCAGTACGTGCAAACGCCCAATTTGAAGCTTGAGAAACCCTAAAACATTTTAATGGCAACTTTGCGCACAGACCATATTAATTCAATTAGATAACACCATTAGCTTTGGAATGGTTAGATCAGTATAAATCAACATCAAAAACACAAAAAATGCATGGAATTCAGGATGCGATTATGAATATTTTTCAGAAAAGTGGGACTCCTATCTACCAATTCTTTGCGCTTGGAGAGTTGATTTTGATTGGAAACGATTCCTGGCAACCTTGGAAAGCTTTTGGAATAGTTCTTTCGCCTTGAAACTCCCTGCAATATCGTTTTCAGTTTTGAAAAATTTTATCAAAAATGCAAAGTTGGTTTTGGTTCTTAGGCGCAGATCCAAAGGTTGTGAGCATTAGGTTTTGCATCTGTATATGTATGCCAATGGATTAGGGTAGAAATTTGAGTCCAAAAACCCTTGTAATCATGAATCAAATATTTGATTTTAATGGCATCTTTTCAAATCTTTTTCTCATGAATAACATGCCAATTTGCACCAAATCTTCCCTTTATTGAAGTGCACAAGATCTTGAGTAACCAATGAGTGATTATACTGCATAAAAAGATTCAAACACATTTGTTTAGTATTTTTTTCATATTTTATTTAATTAAATGAATTAATGTTGATAAAAATTCAAATAAATAATTAAAAATGATGAAATAAATCCCCTTTGGGCCAAATGGTCGTGCATAGCCTTTGGATAATGATTCTTGGAAGAAAATGTGGCCCATTAGCAATTTTGAGGCATTTGAAGCAAAGTTGACTTTTCAAAATTCCCAAAAATTTCCCAACTTCCACAAGGCATATCTTGCTCAATGTTTAAGCTTTGATCATGTTCTTGGACATTTTGGAAAGGTCTTGAAGTCCTCTAACCAATGCCTTTGGTCCCATGTCATTTTGATTTACCAATCTCAAGTTATGGTCTTTGACTTAAAGTCCCTTTTTGTTGACTTTTGAAAATGACCTATAATGTTGAAATTGATAACTTTTTGTGAGAGCATTTCTTGGACTTGAAGTGTGAAGAGGAGTTGTAGGAAATGTCTTTCTCTACAAAATGAGCTTTGGATGGAATTTTTATGATGAACCATGTGGAAGTTATGCCTTGGTTAAGTTACAGTTGACTTTTTCAACTGTCCAAATATGGAAACTTTTGCATCTTGAGACTTTTTGAGCCATGCCTTGAGAATCATGATCAAGCATTGATCAAATGATTTTTGTGGCTTCAAAATGAGATGTTGACCAAAAATTTGAACTTTTGACTGTCAAATGACCATTTTGCCCCTACAGTTGACTGTTGAGCAATTAGGGTTTTTGACTGTGCAATTTTGTGCTGTGAGTCTTGAAACTTGGTATGAGGATGCTTGACCATGTTTGTAGGCATGTGGGACTTTATTGGACCCTTGAAAACTTCAATTTCTTTGCCAGAACCAAAACCCTAGTTTTTGACTGTTAGGAGGCCCTTGAACTGTGCAACCCTTGGGGAGATTTTGAAGCTTTGACTTGGAAAATTTTGAAGAATATGGGAGGGGAATTTTGGGGTGAAACAGTTGCCCCTGTTCAATCTTCTTAAACCTGAGGATGCAGATTGGCTGACGTTCCTTTCGTAATCCGAAGGTGGAAGATGATTGAACACTAGAGTGCCCAGAAATTTGCGCTCACATAGTAGTGTGATGGTGGGAATGGGCTTATAGATGCCATGCCGAGGGATGATGGAAGGTGGATGGGCTTATAGATGCCATCTGGGTGTCGATCGCGTAAGAGATTCCTTAGCGAGAACTTGCGTACCTGAAAAAGAAAATGAGTACCTGGCCCGTTACAGGAGTTGGTCTTCAAACTCTTTGTATAGACGTGTCCTGACTGGTTACAGGAACTGAATCTGGAACTTCAAAAAGTGATGAATGAATCAGGGATGGTTACTACCTCAACAGGACGGTGAGAGAACCTTGGACGATTACTACCTCAACAGGAACGCTGAGAGAACCTTGGACGATTACTACCTCAACGGGAACGATGAGAGAATCTTGGGGCGATTACTACCTCAACAGTAACGATGAGAGAATCATAGGAGACTTCAACCTCAACAGTAACGCTGAGAGAATCATAGGCGACTTCAACCTCAACAGTAACGCTGAGAGAATCATAGGCGACTTCAACCTCAATAGCAACGATGAGAGAATCTTGGGCGACTTCAACCTCAACAGTAACGATGAGAGAATCTTGGGTGACTTCAACTGGATAAGAAACAGGGAGATCTTAGGGTCGATCTGACTGAACCAGAGAAGGCCTTTGACTGGATAAGAAACAGGAAAATCTTAGGGTCGATTTAACTGAACCAGACAAGGTCTTGAAATCTTCAACAGGATAAGAAACAGGGAGATCTTAGGGTCGATCTGACTGAACCAGAGAAGGCCTTTGACTGGATAAGAAACAGGAAAGTCTTAGGGTCGATTTAACTGAACCGGACAAGGTCTTGAAATCTTCAACTGGATAAGAAACAGGGAGATCTTAGGGTCGATCTGACTGAACCAGAGAAGGCCTTTGACTGGATAAGAAACAGGAAAATCTTAGGGTCGATTTAACTGAACCGGACAAGGTCTTGGAATATCTTCAACTGGATAAGAAACAGGGAGATCTTAGGGTCGATCTGACTGAACCAGAGAAGGCCTTTGACTGGATAAGAAACAGGAAAATCTTAGGGTCGATTTAACTGAACCGGACAAGGTCTTGAAATCTTCAACTGGATAAGAAACAGGGAGATCTTAGGGTCGATCTGACTGAACCAGAGAAGGCCTTTGACTGGATAAGAAACAGGAAAATCTTAGGGTCGATTTAACTGAACCGGACAAGGTCTTGAAATCTTAGCTGAGAACTTAACTAGATCTTTCCTGAAAGGTAAAGGTCAGTCATATGCAATGCATGATATGGATCAAGCAATGATGTTCTCAACATAAATGAAATTTATAAGATATGATGCGTATATGCATGCTATAATGTATGGAAATGCGATGTTTACGAACGTATGTTTTTTTCTAGGAAAATAAATCCTTGACGGGTGCCGGGAAGTTAACTCCTGGGCTGATGTTGAAGAATAGATTTTTGCTTCCGCTGGGGATGATAGTTGCAAGAATACCGGTAGGAGAAGATAACTCCGTTGGGGAATAAACTTGGCGAATGGATTACTCTACGGGGAGAAAAGTGCTCTAGTGATCTTGCTGGGGAACAATACTCTGTGGGGAGAGAGGTACTTTGCTGGGAAACAGTACTCTGTGGGGAGAGAGGTACTTTGATGGAATGTTGATGGTAACTTCGCTGGGGATACCATTGTTGTGTTGGAAGTGGTGATAGACTTCGCTGGGGATAAGAAGACTTTGCCGAGGACGATCTTCTCATGGCTTTTTTGCTGAGGATAACCCAGTTATATCCTGGTAGGGAAATAACCTTTGAAGAAAGCCGGGAGACGCGTTCGTGCTCTGCAGGGGGGAAGCTTCCAGAACCTACTGGGGATAAGCTCCCTGCTGGGGAGATGGATTCAAACTTTCCTGGGGAAATCTGAATTGGACTCTCCTGGGGAAAGTTTTTTGATGTATTGGGGAAGTGACTCCGCTGAATGTCTGGTATACCGCGGGCGAATAATCTTTAGACCAAGACTGTCGGGGATGCTTGTTAAGAATGCATGTATATTGCTGGGAAATGTTGAGATCTGCGGGAGGATACCCAACTTCCTTAAGGTTGATTGTAGCTTTGCTTGGGGAGAGTGCATTGACTTGCTGGCTCCCTCTCTGGGGAATTGGGATATACTGGTTGTTCTTCAGCCGAACCTATCTTAGTACCTTGGTGGGCAGAGCCATTAGATCGTTTGGACAACTCATCATTGCCCCTGTTTATGAGGTGGGATAAGAAAGTACCCGTGAAAGTGTTTGATAACTTCCGATTTGACCATTCTTCTGGTAGACAGGTGACGAGATACCAGGACATAGTCGTACGCTTTGATCCCTAATTTTTGCCTGGACCGCCCTTTCGGGTTTTCAGTCCATCGGGATACCCTTTTTTGCCCAAGCCGCCCTTTCAGGTTTTCGACTTGCCAGGTGTACAGATTTTTTCCATTTCATCCCTTATTTTGCCCGAACCCTTTTGGTTCGCCGGGAAGCCCTTATTTTTGCCTAGGTATGTCAACCTAGCGGGTCTTTGATTATGCGTAGTATTTTTTCGACTATATCCACACTCTCCGGATGTAGGGAGTTGCCCCTGTTAGGAGTGTTTTGTCATACCACCAGAAGATCTTCGTTTGATCGTGCCAGATTCGTCGTCGGAATTCGTGCCCAATGCCCCAAGTGACTCAGGCGGAGATTTGCCCCAGGCTAATTGGCCTTTGAGATATTCTCTGAATCTTGATTGGACTGCCCCAGATGATGGACCATGGTCATGTCATGCCCCCTTGATTGGGAGTGTTTTTGTTCACTAGGTATTCATCGTGCGAATTTTCCTGCTGTTCAAACGGATAGTTATATGCAAACAATGTTATATCAAAAATGCAAAGCTTATGTCTGTCTTGAAGATTTTGAAAATTCATTCTTTTTCATAAAACAAGTGAATGTTTGTAAAACGTGATGTCAACTCCGTATTTTATTGCGAGCCTTAAGGAGTCAGGATACCTTTCGTAACAGTATGCTTTCGAACTAACCCATGCTTCAGCTAGGACTTTTAAGGGTTATAACGTGGTCTGGTTCACGGTTCAAGAAACAAAGGATAAAGGCTCAAATTATTTGTACCCACCCGCTCTTCATGATGTTCTCCAAACCTAAACTCAGTTGATCATACGTCAGACCTTGTTTGAGTCTTTGCTCTGATTTTCCGGTGATGATTCAGATGTTGATAACTTATTTTGAATAGGCAGTCATTTTTTTTGTCGAGGGTTTATAAGACCTCTTTCTTTTTTCTGATTTTTGTTATCCCCTATTTTTTGCCTGAGTTGTTTCCCTTTTTTGGAATTACAGTCAGCGGGATGCCCCAGTCTTTGTAAGTCTCCTTTGTAGGTTTTGACTTATTGGGTTTTTATTTTGAAAGATAATGACTTCCTTTCTTTATGATTATCCGGAATCATCACTGTCTTCTTTTTTTTTTGTAAGGACCTCTTTGGTGCCATTTGTTATGCACTTGGATCAACTGAAAGAACTACCCTGCCCCAGGTTATGATAAAGGGTTTTAATTTTCGAAAAGAAAAACTCCTACTTCTTTGGCTCAGAGGGGTTGACGAGGGATTATCTTCCTTATAACTCCAGTGTTTAGGGATTGAAACAATGCCTGTACCTCATCAGCGAGGTCTGTTCAAAAGCATATTGTAGATCGTGGTATCGTTTTCGTCATCCTCCCTCAAGAGGCTTAGAATTATTAATCGAGCGTTGATCATCAGAAAAAATGCGAAAATAATTTGCATATAGTGAATACGAATATATTGCTTCAAAACAGACATATGCGATGCATTATTGAAATAACAACGTTTAACATGAGTAAATGTTTGAACAAAAGAAAATTACAACTTGAAAATCCTAATGAACAAAAGTCTTTTCATCTTCAGGGCTTGTTACTTCAAATGGTGAGCCTTGGAGGGATGGTAGAAAAACTCAGCCTGACCATCTTGTGTGAACTCCAATGCCCCTTCATCAATCAGGTCCTGGATCTTGTTCTTCAGAGCCCAACACTCATTTGTATCATGTCCTGGACAGGCAGAGTGGTAGGCACACCTTTTATTGGGATCATAGATAGGAGATGCTGTGTTGGGGTTCCGGGGATGAGCCCTTAATGTGATCAGATTCAACCTCAATAGGCGTTGTAAAGCTTGAAATAGCGACATGTTGAGCTGGGTAAATTGCCTCCTGGGCCTGTCTGGCTGAAGCTGGTGAGGTTGATGCTGAATTTGTGACACTGGAGCCATTTGAGGAGCTCTCCCCTTATCTCCTTATCTCAAAGATGGTTGAATGATGACTGGCTCTTTACCCTTAGACATTTGCCCCAGTTGGTTACCCTGAAGCAATTGATTGATGAGAACTCCGAGCTCTTCTTGTCTTTGAGCTAAACCTTGAATAGCCGTCACCTGCCCCACCATCTGGGCTCTCAATGCATCCACTTCAGCTTGCAGATGCTTTAGCCGTTCGTCCTCAGCGCTGTTCCTGACCAAAGTCTCCATGAGAAGGGTTCTCAGCTCTTCCTGCCCCTTGGATAGATTCAGGAGGATTTCCTCGAACCGAGTCTCTTGAGCATGAAGGTCCTGGTTGTCTTGTTGGGAAGCCATTGCTGAAATAGACAGCGAGAAAGGTAAGTGACCTGCAACAAGGGTACCTGTTATGCAATGACGTGTATGACATGCATGTAATGTTTTCAAGGATCTTGCGGGGTAAACAAGAAAAATTGTCAGAATTTAGATCCGGTAGCTTGATTGAAGGAACTTCATGTTGTTGAGAGTCCTTCTTCAAGGGTCAAAGGCTCACCATATCTAGTGGGTCATAGCCCCTGACAACCTTGGTTAGAGGAAAATAAATCCCCTTTGCCCCTTGCTGGACAGTTGGTTCATCCTGACCTGTATCACAAACCCTTGAGATCCTTGAAATGGGTTAGTCTTTATGCCAGATGCACACAATGGTATGATGGTATGCTATGCATGGGGTAATGTAAGTAACCCTGTGATGAGTCCCCATTAAGGACTACAAACAAAACCTGCAAGAAACTTAGTAAACCCTGTTATGAGTCCCAATTAAGGACTATAAACAAACCTGCAAGTAGTTCATGTGTCAGATAACAAGCATGCAAGTAGTCAAGTACGAAGGCACACAAGTCACACAAAAGAAGCCCTTAGAGTTTAGGCCAGCATGGGGTCTAGGTATTACCCTCTTTTAGTTTGTTGGTTCATACCTGTCCTATCAAAAGTAACCGGGTTCTTAGAGGATCCCAATATCATTGACTACCCTCAATCGGTCATAACTCCAGCATCGCAATCTTTTCTTGCGGCCAGAACCATCACGAGAGTTTAGCCTCAATGGGTGTAGCATACTGCTACTGTTCTAATGGCCAAGTTGTGTCATTTAAGGTTCTAAGGTCTGTTGGTGCTTAATGACTCCTCAGAAGACCCATATTCTCCTCGTTGCAACACAAGGGATATCGGTACAGACCAAGGTGCCACACCAATGTAGCCACTGCTTCACCCGTGTCGGTCTACGCCGGATAGGTCCCTCACAGCTTATGCTACCTAAACAGGGTATCCCCAGATCCGGGTTAGGATCTATGTAACTCCCATGCAACCCACAATTTTAAAGCAAGCAAGTCAATACAATTGAAAACACGGTTATGAACTATCCTAAGGTACACCTCACTTTATAAAGGGTCCCCAGCAGAGTCGCCAGTTCTGTGATCGGTGGATCTGGAACTGACTGTTTAACGCTGGTTTCGTGAAATGTGGCGGAAGCAAGAGTCGCCACCGTCTTTTATTTTCTCCAAATGGAAAGGACAAAAGCACAGAAAAATTCCTTATAGAGATTGCTCTCGGTTCGGGAGGTAGATTATAGAAAGGGAAGGTGTTAGCACCCTTTCTATCCATGGTTATCCATGGGCTCTTAGATACTTGCTCATTTGTGTTTTCAAAATGGTTTGTTTGCTTTTCAACTGTGGGTTTAAAAAGTTTCTTTGAAAATTTCAGTTCGACTCTTGTATCAGTCCTCAAGAGTGTTTGAAAAGTTACTTTCGAAAGCTTTTTGAAAAGTGTCGGTGTGAAAAGTATTTTTTGGTTTGTTTTGAAATTAGAGCAAGTATCTACGAGGTATCTACCTACCCTAAGGAATTCGTCTGTGTAAATGTCCTTTGAAGTAGTGCCATCCGACCATTGAGAGGTAGGTAGCACCACCGTTGGAGGTGTTCGGGTCAATTCGAGGGTTCGGGACATGGTGATCACCGGAGCAATAGGAAGACACCTTAGAAGCTACCCTCATGCCATGTTCATGGACACGAGGACTTACTAAAACATCCTCTACTCGACGACCACCTTTCGAGGGGCAAGGCAACTGTGAGACGTACCCTAGGGGTGGTGTGTGATTTGTGTGTCATGTTCATTTATGTTTATCTTGTTCATGCATTGGTGATCTACGCGTTGCTTTTATTTTGGCATTCATTCTTTCATGCAAGTTATTAACAATTTAAAAGATGCGGAATTAAAAGTCCTACGCTATTACAAAGGCGCGGGTCTACATCGCCAAATTAATCCAAGACCCGATTTGAATAAAAATAAAGTGCGAAAAACTAAATATCCTAATTAATCTATTACATGGCTTTGGGATAAATACATTATATTTACAAAAAGGAAATAAAATAAGCGCGCGAAATAGAATTATGATCGAATGCGAGGGCGTTGGGCCCTTTTAAGGAAATTAAATCGGAATCATGAAATTGATTAAAAGAAAATAAAAGAAAGTATTTTTGGAGTTTTTTGCATTTATGGAGTTTAATGAGAATTAATGGAATTAAGACCTGATTCTAAACTATTTTTAATTTATTAAAAAAATGTTTAAGCTTGTACCCTAATTTTAACCTAATTATTTACATGGCAAATTTATTTACAAAATAAATAATTAATTATTAAATATGGTGAAGGAAAAGAAAAAAGGATAAAAGTATCTAAAACCCTAATTCTACATTTTATTAGTTTATTAAAAAAAACATTAAAATTGAACCTAGAATTAAAAACTAAATTAATTAATAGAATTTATTTATTAAAAAACAATTAAATAAAATATATTTATTTTTTTTGTCTTTCTGTTTTTTTGTATTTTTATTATATTATAAAAAATTAATTTGGAGGAATTAAATGAAAACAAATAAATTAAAACAAATAAATAATATAAAAAAAGAATGAAAGAGAGAAATGCAAACAGGAGGGGGTTTGTTGACCCAATGGAGGTGTTTTTGTAGCAATCAGGCCCAATCAACTCCTGGCCTTGTTTGACTTTCTTGGCTTGTGTGTGGCACGTCTGACCTATGCACATGGTGGTCTCCAGATCAAGGCCATTGGATTGATGCTCTGAGACATGTGGCACGCTTGGATAGTGGATGTATGGTAGACTTCTGAAGGGAGCGCTACATGCAAACATGGAAAGAAAAATAATATGGAGAAAGGAGGGGACCTGGGAATCGAACCCAGGTCCCAATGCTTACCAAGTGCACGTTCCACCAACTGAACCATTAACGCGCGTTGTACATAGAATAAAGGACAAATAATATAAAAGAAAATTGTCGTTAGTGCCATAGAAATAAAAAAACGCGCGCTGGAATTCAAATTACCCAATCAGATCTTGCCACATGATCTTCTTCCTCGTTTGTCCCTAAAATAAAAAGAAGTAGCGGGGGTTTTAAACCCCCCCAAAACGCAGCCTTTTCCAAAATAGCGAATAGCTTGTGTGGCTATATAAATAAGGCGCGACTAGTGTATTGAGTTCGTCCAGATGTGCTGAATCTAACCATGGTGATTGGATGTCCTGATTTTGCAGTACGTGCAAACGCCCAATTTGAAGCTTGAGAAACCCTAAAACATTTTAATGGCAACTTTGCGCACAGACCATATTAATTCAATTAGATAACACCATTAGCTTTGGAATGGTTAGATCAGTATAAATCAACATCAAAAACACAAAAAATGCATGGAATTCAGGATGCGATTATGAATATTTTTCAGAAAAGTGGGACTCCTATCTACCAATTATTTGCGCTTGGAGAGTTGATTTTGATTGGAAACGATTCCTGGCAACCTTGGAAAGCTTTTGGAATAGTTCTTTCGCCTTGAAACTCCCTGCAATATCATTTTCAGTTTTGAAAAATTTTATCAAAAATGCAAAGTTGGTTTTGGTTCTTAGGCGCAGCTCCAAAGGTTGTGAGCATTAGGTTTTGCATCTGTATATGTATGCCAATGGATTAGGGTAGAAATTTGAGTCCAAAAACCCTTGTAATCATGAATCAAATATTTGATTTTAATGGCATCTTTTCAAATCTTTTTCTCATGAATAACATGCCAATTTGCACCAAATCTTCCCTTTATTGAAGTGCACAAGATCTTGAGTAACCAATGAGTGATTATACTGCATAAAAAGATTCAAACACATTTGTTTAGTATTTTTTTCATATTTTATTTAATTAAATGAATTAATGTTGATAAAAATTCAAATAAATAATTAAAAATGATGAAATAATCCCCTTTGGGCCAAATGGTCGTGCATAGCCTTTGGATAATGATTCTTGGAAGAAAATGTGGCCCATTAGCAATTTTGAGGCATTTGAAGCAAAGTTGACTTTTCAAAATTCCCAAAAATTTCCCAAATTCCATAAGGCATATCTTGCTCAATATTTAAGCTTTGATCATGTTCTTGGACATTTTGGAAAGGTCTTGAAGTCCTCTAACCAATGCCTTTGGTCCCATGTCATTTTGATTTACCAATCTCAAGTTATGGTCTTTGACTTAAAGTCCTTTTTTGTTGACTTTTGAAAATGACCTATAATGTTGAAATTGATAACTTTTTGTAAGAGCATTTCTTGGACTTTAAGTGTGAAGAGGAGTTGTAGGAAATGTCTTTCTCTTCAAAATGAGCTTTGGATGGAATTTTTCTGATGAACCATGTGGAAGTTATGCCTTGGTCAAGTTACAGTTGACTTTTTCAACTGTCCAAATATGGAAACTTTTGCATCTTGAGACTTTTTGAGCCATGCCTTGAGAATCATGATCAAGAATTGATCAAATTATGTTTGTGGCTTCAAAATGAGATGTTGACCAAAAATTTGAACTTTTGAATGTCAAATGACCATTTTGCCCCTGCAGTTGACTGTTGAGCAATTAGGGTTTTTTACTGTGCAATTTTGTGCTGTGAGTCTTGAAACTTGGTATGAGGATTCTTGACCATGTTTGTAGGCATGTGGGACTTGATTGGACCCTTGAAAACTTCAATTTCTTTGCCAGAACCAAAACCCTAGTTTTTGACTGTTAGGAGGCCCTTGAACTGTGCAACCCTTGGGGAGATTTTGAAGCATTGACTTGGAAAATTTTGAAGAATATGGGAGGGCAAATTTTGGGGTGCAACAATAAGCACACTTGGCATTCGAATGGTAGTAAGGAGAAGTTGTATTCGGATTCTTTGGGGCCTCTTTCATACTGGCAAGGTTTAACTTCAAGAGATGGGGTAGAACCTGATAGGAGTCATATTTATCTAGGTGAATTGCCTTACAGGCCTTTCCACCCTTGTTTGGTTGGTTCTGGGTTGATTTTTTCTGGGCTGATCAGCTGCAGACTTTTGAATCATTACAGCCCCCACCGCTGGCCGACGCTCAAATCTTCCTTGACCTCTTTGGGAGTAGACGGAAAAGACTTCTTTCTTTGTTGGAAAAGTCGTTTTGATGGCAGCGGAAGTAGATGCATCTTTCTGAATTTTCCCGCTTTTAATGCCGTCTTCAACTCTCTCACCAGTTAGAATCAACTCGGTGAACCCCATAGAAGAGCTATCTATCAGGTGATTAAAGAAAGGACCTGAAAGTGTCCCCAAGAACATGTCAACTAGCTCTCTCTCAGATAGAGGTGGCTGCACTCGTCCCGCCAAGTCTCTCAATTTCTGGGCATACTCTTTGAAACCTTCATTACAGTCCATGCCCATACTCTGTAATTGAGTATGGGTTGGTGCTAAGTCCCCATTGTATTGATACTATTTGTAGAAGGCAGCTGCCAAATCCTCCCAATTATGCACGTCAGACCTCTATAGCTGGTAGAACCAATCCAACTGCGTCCCCGACAAACTGTCCTGGAAAAAGTGGACCCACAGGTGTTTGTCAGAAGAATGTGGTTGAATTTTCCTGACATAAGATCGTAGGTGCATCTTTGGACAAGACACCCCATCGTACTTAGCAAACAGTGGCACCTTGAATTTAGGAGGGATTACAATTCCAGAAACCAAATCTAACTCCTCAAAATCCAGCCCAGGCACTCTTTGTATCTCCATGGCAGCTAGACGCTCTTCCAAGTTCTTGTATTTGTCATCTGCAGGAGGATACTGTTGTTCAGAGTAATCCTCATCTTCCACTTCTTCAGCTTCAGAATCTGAGGGCACATCAACTCCTTTACCCTTTCCTTCTCCTTCCTCAGAGGTTGATGGAAAATCTAGGACCCTTCTGGCTTGACCTTCAAATCTTCTGCCCAGGGTAGCCATACTAACTCTCTTCTTCTTCTTTTTCCCTTTTTCCTTTTCTAGCAAAGTTTTGAGTTCCTCCTGCCCCTTGGCTAGGGTCATGAGCAACTGTTGGAATTGTGAATTCTGAGCTTGCAAATCTTTGACCGTTTGTTCAATATCCATCTTGCTGAAATAAACAGCAGAGAGATGAGGAAACTTAGTGTGAAGACCTGTTTATTCATATGCTGAATGATATGTATTCATGTAATGCATTCAAGGATTCAGAAATTCAAATTTGTTTTAAACAAAAAAGAAACACACGTCATATTAATAAGATAGAATTTGTTAGCACATCAATGCCCCATGGGAAAAATAATACAAAATTCTAAGGTAAAAATATGTTGCACATCCTCTTTGGTGCAATGTAGGTGTTGAGAGTCTGCTCTTCATGAAGTTGACGAGTGAGTTCTAAAACCTTCTTCTCACTTGCGTAGAATTGGGCTTCAAAAGTATCGCGTTCTCCCTTGAGTTGTATCCAACTCCTTTGTAGATCTTCGAGTGATGTTGGCATGTCAGGATGTAGGACGGTGTATGGAACCTCTCCTTCCTTAACAGGCTCTTTGATCATAGGGAGAATGAAGGGGTAAGGCATCATAAGACTTTGGGAACGGGTTCGTACCCACTTGAGGTAAGGCTCAAGGGGGGTGGAATTCTTGTGTCCCAAGGTCTTACTGTCCACCTTGTTTGGCATCCTCCAAGCTCGGATGAACCTTTGTCGAAGTCCTTGATCATCGTTGTTGAAGTCAAAAACCAAGTCTGGAATCAGCATGTCATGTGGGCCATCCCTTCGGGCATACCCAAACTATCTCAGAGCCAAGCAGGGGTTGTAGGTGATGCCTCCCCTAATGCCAAGTAGAGGGACATTAGGGAATTCCCCACAATGGTCAATGATGATAACATTTTCTCGGGATCAAGAACACCAATGAATATCTGAATGTGTAAGAGGCATCAATCGTTGTGACCACCTCAAACCTTGCTCATTCCTCAAGACTGATTGGGGAAGATGAGAAATAAACCATCTTGCCAGTAGAGGAGTGCAGCACATGAGAACACCTATTTTCCTCATTGTTCGAGTGTGAAAAGAGTGGAGGATATCCCCAAGAAATGTAGGCACCGAGTTGCGAGCCATGAAGATTTTGACAGCATTGACATCTATAAGCTGGTCAGGGTTTGGGAACAAGACCAACCCATAGATGAGAAGAGCTACAATCTCCTCAAAATCTTGCAGGTCTATAGAATTCCAGCATTCTTGAGCTTTCTCAAACAGAAACTTTGACAAGAAGCCTTTGACACCACTTCTGGTTTCCCAATGACTTGTGACATCAGATGGTTGCAAGTGTAGGGCTTGAGCAACATCTTCAGGCTTTGGATCTCTTTCCATACTGTTGAAAGGTAGTTGATGGAGAATAGTAATCCTCAAGAGTTGAGAAAATTCCTCCAAAGTAGGCACCAGCTGGTAGTCAGGAAATGTGAAGCAGTGGTGTAGGGGGTCAAAGAACTGGAAGAGAACCTTCAGCATATCCTCCTCAGTGTTGGTGTTGACCAAGTTGAGTAGATGACCATGTCTTTCAGTGAATGGATAATACTCTGGAATCTTGGAAACTATATCCTTTAGTTGTGGAGGAATTCTTACAAGGTTGACTTGAATAGTTTTCCTGCGAAGTGATTCCATAACCTATAAAATAGGAACAAAGATGAAAATCCAAAATCCTTGAAATGGTTAGTGGATGCATATGATGCTCATGATGTCCACGATATTATGCACAAGTATATATGTACAAACAAGTCACACAAGTTCCTAGTTTAGCATTGCATGGGGTTTCATAGGTAAGTACCCTCTTGAAGTTTAGTTGGCTCAACCTGTCCTATAAATAGTAACTGGGTTCTAAGGAGCTCAATATCACTGGATTATTTTTCTGTGTTCATTGTTTCAATTTAGCCACTTTACTGGCGACCGAAATATTCCAAGAAAATGACCCTCAATGAGTGTAGTATCGAGTATCTACCAACTTCGGACTGCACCAAAGCCGGTCATCTCAATACATCCTAAAAGGCCAAGATGGTCAAGTAAAGGTTCTAAAAGTCCATTAGTGCTTCATGACATCACTTAGCGCCCCGTATTCTCTTTGATTGACTCAAAGGCTGCCGGTACCAACAAATATGTCGCACTAACATAGCTATTGCTTAGACCATGTCGGTATACCTCGCACAGTTTCCACAACGTATTGCTATTTACCTATGAATGTTTCCCAAATCCGGGTAGAGGATTCAAACCCAAACAATAGAACCAAAGTGTAAAGCATACAAGTCAAACAAGATAAGCATGTAAAGGTGATTTAAACCCTAAGGTAACCCCAATTTTATAAAAATCCCCAGCAGAGTCGCCAGTTCTGTGATACGGTGGGAGAACTAACTTGAGGTTTTGCGTTTGTGTTCGCAAATGTTTCGGTTTAGCAAGAGTCGCCACCGACTTTTTATTTTATCCAAAGGAAAGATCAAAAACACAGGAAAGACCTTTGAGATGTTTTCTTGAGTTCGGGGGGTAGATTATGAAAAGGGAAGGTGCTAGCACCCTTTTCATCCATGGTTTTCCATGGGCTCTTAGTTACTTGTTTAGATCACTTGCTTTGCTTTTTCAATTGTTTGAAATGGTGCTTTGTGTGGTTTTGAAAGTATTTTGAAAAGAGACCATCGTTTTGACAATCTTTGTAATGATTCTTGTTTGAAGAATGTATATAAAGATGTTTGTCTTTTGAAAAATGTTTCAATGTTTGAAAGTTTGTTGGGAAATGTTTTGAAATTGTGTGTGTGTTTTTGAAAATAGCAAGGATGGTTTGCAAATTTGATCAAGTAACTAGGAGCTTGTATACCTACTCAAAAGTCTTTCCTACACATTTTTAACCTTTTGATATTGTTGTTTTACCATTGCATTTGGTAAACAACCCTATCTTTGGATGTTAAACGGGACGGGCGTGGGTCGTCGTATGACCATGATAGCAATGGTGTCAAGTATCCTAGAAAGTTTTTTGAGGGACTAAGATCATCTTTGTATAGGCAACCAAGATAGCATCATCGAGAGACTGTGATCTTTTTGTTTTTGATTGATTTTGCCAAGATACCTAGCATGCATACCATGGCCATTTTTAAGGCAACAAAGTGGATGAAACCCTAGGGGTGCTTGTGTGCAAGGTGTTGTCATTTTTCATGCATTTTTGTCTTGTATTAGGTCAAGCTATTTGTTTGATTTTTGTCTTTGCATACAAAACCCTAATTTACTATCATGCATATAATACGATAAAGCGCGTAATGTAAATCTAAGCTATTACAACAATATTATGGGGAGGGGGTACAAGTTTGAATAGGGGGTATTTTGCACAAAATAAAACCTTAATTTACTATTACAACCCAATTGAATTTATACAACAATAAATAAATAAACAAGTATTAAAATGTACAATAAAATGTAAATATGCACAAATGTTTTTGTATTAATTTATGTATGTAAAATAAATTTATTTATGTTTAAAATAAGAAAAATATTAATTATTTTTGAAAGGGTGAAGAAGCCCTAATTTTGTTTAAAAAGAAATATATTGTTTTCTAATTATTTATTTGTCCATTTTTGTTTAAGAAAAAATAATAACAATATATATAAAATGTTAAAAAATTAAGTATCGTATGAAAATATTATTTTGAGTGTATAAATAATAAAAATAAAAAGGTATGATATTTTAATATTATTTATAAGTTTTATTTAAGAAAATAAAAGTATATTAACCTAATAATTTATTTATTATGCAAAAAATAAAATAAAAAATATGATAAAATGCAAAAAATAAAGAAAATATTTTTGAGATTTTTCAATGTTTAGAAAAAATAAATAAAGTCAGAAAATATAAAAGAAATGGAAAATATACAAAAAATATAGAAAATGGGCCAAGGGGGTGCAAAAAGCAAAAGGGGGTGCAGAAAGAAACAGGTCCAAGCGCGCCAGGCCCATACACACTTCATCCCTGTCCTCTGTCTCCTTTGTGCGCTTGCTTCTGAACTTGAAATATGTTCTTGCTCATGCTTGCATGAAATCAAAAACTTACAACATAAAAGTTATAACATTTTTAATCACGATTCCAACCATATCCATTTTGTGACCTAACTCTCAAAGGACAGAGAGAATTTTAAAGGCCCTAAATTCTGACCTAAAATTTTCAGCATGTTCATCATCCAAATTCTCCTAACTCAGTTAATATAAATAAGAACTATGCATATGTACAGCTCAAGCACATTAAAGACTACATTTTTGCTTCATAAACCTAAGCCTAAGGATGTCTAAATAAGGAGATAGAAAGTTGACAAATACCTTGTTCGGTTGAGTTTGGATATGGTAATGTAGCAACTTTGAGTGAGGCCTAAAGTTCTTTTGAGCTTGCTTGAAGTTCCCTCAACCTTTCCCAATGCTCAGCTTGCTTTGAAATTGCTTGAATCTCCTTGTAGAACTCAACCTGCAAAGCTTCAAAATGAAAATGGTGAAGTGTGAAAATGAGGTTACAGTTTCTGGATAGGGGCTTGGATAGTTCAGGTGTGTTGTATGGAATATGTTTGAAGTGTTTTCAAGCAAAACGCACGAGGGAATATGGAAGTGGCTTGTGATTTGCAGAGATGGCCCTGTTTTGGGCAGAAGTTGGTGTTTTGTGTTTTAGGGTGTTTGAGAACTTGGCAAATCGTGTTTCTGGCTTGAGACAATATGTTGAACTTGTTTCAAATGATCACAAGGTTTGGTTTTATCAGATACACAAGTTTTTGACTTTTTGAAAGCTTACTTGCTTTTGAAGCAAAAGTTGAAGTGACAAAAGCAATGGTTGTACTGGCTAGCTTAAGGCCTGAGGAGAGTTGGTATAAATTACCTGGTATTTTTGGACTTTGTTTGCAGAAAGAAATTGGGTCCATGGCTCAAGATAAACAAAGTTGCTAAAAGTATGCTTTATCAAAGTAGCAATGTTACCTTTATTCCATTTTTGGATTAAACCCTTGTACAAAGTTTCAAAGATCAAAACAATGCCATTAACCATTGTATTTGAATTCAATTTTAGAGTGTAAAAAGGATTAGAACCTGTAATGCAAGTACAAACATGATTCAAACTGATTTGTAACTTGAACCAATATGAAAATGCCTTGGACAAAAATGATAATTTGTCATTTTCAAACTTTCGATTCTCCCTAACCATAAATGATCTTCGAGAGTTCTATGACATTTTGGAAATCTTGTAACATTCTCTACAATCCATCTTTGAAATTAATTTTGAGATTCCTCTTGGAACTAGGTGAAAATTTGCCATGAAGTTAGGTCAAAAATCTGCCTAAACTAGGGCAAATTTTCACTAAGTTAAAAGTTTCATGGACCCTAATTCAAAAAATCATAACTTGAGATCCAAGCATCTTTTGGGAAAACTTTGTGAATCAAAGTTGTAGATTTTGTGGAGTACAACAACTTTCATGTTGGAAGTTTTCTTTGAATCTAATTGCATCATGGTGGAAAAGGTCAGAAAAGTTGGGAAAAAATAAGAAGTTTTCATAACTTAGAAAATTTCTAAGTTATGAAAAATTTCAAACTTAAACCCTAATTTCAAAATTTAAGTTTATTGGTGAAACATTTTCATGTTTTGACACTTCTGGATGAAAAATGACCCTTGGCACTTGATTTTGACCAAAATGTCAAAGTTTGACTTTTCAGTGTATAATAGATTTTGATCAGTTGACTGGAAAATTTATCTGTCAATCCAATGCATTTGAGATCTTTTGAACCTTGTGATTAGGTCAAGATGATGACATTGAGTCCTTGAAACCATTCTTGAACCCAATTTGCCATTGGCTAGGTGAAAAATCAGAAATTGCCCTTCTATAGTCAAAACCCTAATTTTGACCATTTTCCCCTTTTGATGATCTGATCAAATTTCTTGAGGAGTTGTGGTACAAACTTGATCAAATGGTTCATATGAGTCTATAATGTTGATCTGGATCAAAAATTATGAGGTTTGACTGTAAATTGGCCACAGTTGACTTTTTCCCCAATATAGTTGATTTTTAGGTCAACTGTCTAATTGACTGGGCAAAAAAGTGATTCAAGGCTTGAAACTTGGTATGAGCAATCTTATAGGTTCAATATGAAGCATGAAAGTCACATGAGGCATTGGAAGTCCAAAAATCCTTGTGAAAACTCAAACCCTAATTTCAGGTCATTAGTGCAAGGAGATGTCTTGAGCTGAGCAAACCCTAAATTGGTCTTGAGTCCAAGAAGTCTTGTGAGGAGAATCTTGATAAAATGAGAGGGAAAATTTTGGGGTACAACACTTGTACTATGCCTTGAAACCATGTTTTCACTTTTCTTCAAATTCAAGTAACATAGCCATAACTCTCCATCTTGTGCTTCTGACCTCCTCAAGTACTCTAACCTTTTCCTTACTTATGAACAAGTTATTTGTAAGCTAACACACGATTTCAAGCCCCCAAGAACTCTCCCAAAGACCCTTGCTGCATAGAACTATCCCACTTAACAGTTTTGAGCCAAAAATCTCCATCTCCATTTCCTCTCATGCGTTTTAATTCTTAACCATTCATACACCTTACTTACATCATATATAAGTGATCCAAGCCCATGTTTCAAGACTATAACTCCTCCATCATTATCCACCATTTCCAAAACTGAAGCTTGTAACTTGACTTGAGTTGGGAGTTTCAGCCATCCTCAAAGCAAAGTAGGAGTTGGAACACACTCAAGGAGGTCCGGGAAAGATAAATAAATCACCAGGCCATCTCAAAGGTTGCTCAAACTCCATACACGACTCCAGCTGCAAGAGGTAAGTTTTAAAACTTCTATCTCTTCACACAAGCATCATTTGATTCTGATTTGTGAAGATAAAATGTAGATACCATTGCCACGAAGTTGTACATATCCATAGTTTTCATTTATATGGCCTGACCTTAGAGAATTTTAGAGTTGAAGTTTCTGAAATTTTTAGGTTTTAAATTAGGGCCAGAAAAATTCTTACTCATCTTGGATTTATAGCTTTAGTTATATATATGGTTGGATTCGTAGGAAGAAATGCCATAACTTTCATGTTTGTACTTTCCATTTTTGTTGAGAGATGAAGAAGTTACAGGTACTCTGGCTGGCTGAAGGTTGAAAACGAAGTACAGGCCTTGGAAGCATGTTACGTTATGTATTTATCATTTAATTTTAATAAATGGATCTATAACCACCCCAGTGGTAAGGCAGTGCGCTGGTAACCAAGGGGGTGTGGGTTCAACACCTAGTGCGCTACCTTTTCTCATTTCTCACAGTTTTTCACCTTCTTTTTTTTTGTTTCCAAATAGCACGCCTGAGCTTCCATCTTGGGCTTGATGATTTTTTTTCTTTTACTAACCCCTGACTTACTTCAGCACCCCCTGGCCCAATTTCTTTTATTATTTTCTTTTTTCTTATTTTTTGTTTTATTTCTTTTCTCCATTAATATTTTTATTACCATTATTATTATTATTATTATTATTATTTTTATTAACAAAAAAATCCAAAAAATATTTTATTTATTATTTACACTTATTCATTTTTATTTTCTTATGAAACAAAAATATTAAAAACATTTTCTTTTAACAAATTAATTTCTCTTTTAAATAATTAAATATTTAGACTTAGTTTTAATAATTATTTTATTAATTAAAATTTATTTAGAATTTAATTTTCTTTTAATTATTTAATTTTCATTTTTATTTTTATTTAACTTAAAACCCTTTTTCTTCATAAAAACCCTAAAAATATATTTTAAGTTAATTTTATTTTAATTTTAACTAATCATTTTTCTTAATTAGGTTTAGGTTAAACCCTTTTTATGAAAAATAAACAAAAATCATCCCTTTTTTATATTCTTGTATTTATATATTACCATTTATTCAATTATTTGTACATGTTCAATATGGTTGTAATAGATAATTAGGTTTAATTTTCTTGCAAAATACCCATTTGTAATTTGTATACCCCCCTCCCCTAAGTATTGTAATAGCGTAGTAATTTTAAATTTCGCAATTTATCGCTTTATATACAAATGCTAGTAATTAGGGTTTTGTATGGAAAGACTAAAACCAATGAATTAGCAAACCCTAATTAAAGATAAATCAAGCATGAAAAAATCAATACACTTGCACACAAGCACCCCTAGGGTAAATCCACTTGGTTGCCTTATAAAAATGGCCATATTACGCATGTGAGGTATCTTAGCAAAGACAAGCAAAATACAAGATCATAGTGCCTCGATGACGCTATCAAAAGTTGCCTTTCAAAATGATCTTAGTCCCTAAAGAAAAATGCTAAGATACCTTGCAACATTTCTAATCATGGTTATACGATGACCCATGCCCGTCCCGTTTATATCCAAAGATAAGGTTACTTACCAAATCAATGGTAAGATAACAATGTCAAAGGAAATAGGAAATGAACATGATTGACTTATGAGTAGGTAGAATGTTCCTAGTTACTTGCTCCATTTCAAAACAAAACAACCTTGCTATTTTCAAAATAAACACCAACACTTTCAAAACACCTTTCAAACTTGAAAACATTTTCAATAGATCAACACCTTTATATACATTCTTACAAACGAGAATCCTTACAAAAGTTTTCCTAAACAATGGCCTCTTTTCAAAAATACTCTCAAAAACCACACAAAGCACATTTTCAAACAAAAGCAAGTGATATAGCAAGTAACTAAGAGCCCATGGAAAACCATGGATGAAAAGGGTGCTAATACCTTCCATTTTCATAATCTACCCCCCGAACTAAAGAAATAATCTCAAAGGTCTTTCCTGTGCTTTTTCACCTTTCCTTTTGGATAAAAGAAAAGTCGGTGGCGACTCTTGCTAACCGCAACATTTGCAATCAAACGCAAAACACCCAAGTCAGTTCTCCCACCGTATCATAGCCTCCATGTCAAGTCTTCTGAGCAGTTGCTTTATTGGTTGATCCGTTCGGACGACTATGGTATGCGCCAGGAAATAGTGCCTGAATCTCCTCGCCATGTTAATGAGGGATAGAGCCACCTTTTCAATTTGTGTATATCTCATTTTCGGGCCTTGCTCGTAAAGTAGATTGGTCTTTTTCCTTCCAGAGTTTCTCTGATTAGCGCCACGCTTATTGCCTCAGAGGCCATGGCCAAAGAGAGATAGAGGATTCCATCCTTCTCTCATCGAGAGAGGACATGAGTTTATGATAGAGTCTTCTTCAAGTGGGTGAGATCTTGGTCGCATTTGGGCCTCCATTCAAAAGGGGCTTCTTTGCGGAGGAGCTGGAAGAGTAGGAGTTCGTGATGGGCGGATTTCGCCTCGAATCAAGAAAGGGAAGTGAGCATGTCGTTCAAGATTTGAATGGAATTTTTTGAAGTAGGCGTTGGAAACTCAGAAAATGCTCGGCATTTGTCGGGGTTTGCCTTAATTCCTCGTTCTATTAGGTAGAATCCGACGAATTTGCACGCGTACATGCCAAAGGTATGTTTTTCTGGGTTAAATCGCATCCGATAGATTTTTGCCTACTCAAACACTTTCTTCAAATGGATGGCATGGTCAACCTCTTATGTGGATTCGACGATCATGTTATCTATGTAGACTTCGAGCATGTCACCTATCTCGTTATGAAAGACTTTGTTTATCATGCGCTGATATGTAGTATCCATGTTTTTCAGACCGAAGGGCATTTCATTATAGTAATAGTCGCCTGACTCGATCATGAAAGTGGTATATTTTTTGTCTACTTTCGCCATTGGAATCTGGTTGTAACAGACTACTCTTCTATAGAAGATAATAGTTTAAAACCAACAGAATTGTCGACCAGTTTGTCAATATTGGGGTGGGCATAAGCATCTTTCAAACACGCCTGATTGAGAACGATATAATCAATGCACATACACCATTTTCCATTAGATTTTTTCACAAGAATTACATTTGAGAGCTAGGTTATGTAATGGGCTTCAGAAATAAAATGTGCCTCTAGGAGGTCTTGAACAACTAGTTCGACAACCTCCATTTTTTTGTTGGATTGTTTCTCCTACACTGGGCGACCATCATGATGGTAGTATCTATGGTCAGGTGATGACATGCAATTTATGAATCTAATTAGGGCATCTTGGTTGCGCTCCAAGCGAATAGATCATCATTCTATTTTAGGAAAGCTTTAAGTTACCTCTTTGCCAAGACGGGGAGATCAACTTTAATCTTCACTCCTCTGGTGAGGTCATTCCTGAGGGGGACATGTTCGAAGTCTCCTTCTGAGATGGGTCGTGCGAGATCTGGGAGTTCCTCGCTACTATAACATGAGGTTGAACCTTCGCCTTCTACCATGGGCTATTTCCCCTTCTTTCTCTGTTCTTCACGATCATTTTTGGAGAAGCCGCTGTTGAGACTGATGGCATAGACCCTCAGTAGTGGCTTAACTTCCTCGTAGCTGGAGGGTAGTGCGGACCTAGTGGTTGTTCAATGATGAACATTGATGGGACAAGGACCTCTAATTAAGGCTTTAAAACATCTTCTGGCCTCCTGGATGTCCCCGTGGAGGGTGGTGACCAAATCCTCTACAGTGTAGTACTTCATCTTGAGGTGCACGGTGGAGGGAACCGCTGTCAGTTCAGTGAGAGTGGGCCTCCAAAAGATGCATTGGTAGAGAGACGGGAAATCCACTACTAGAAATTGGGTCTTGATGGCTCTGGCTATCACTGAAGATGTGAAAAACACAAGAAGGGGGGGTTGAATTGTAAAACTTAAAACAAATGCTTAGAAAACACTGTATTTTTATCCTGGTTCGTTTGATCTCAAACTACTCCAGTCCACCCGTCAAGGTGATTTCTCCTCTCTCCAACGAGGTCTTAATCCACTATATTCAAAGGATTACACAGCTACTTTAACAACTGTTAAAGCCTTCTTGAGTATAACCACAAACCGGTTTATCTCAAGGAAATCTCTTACAAATTATGAACTATGATGTGTTTAACGATTTCTAATAAAACAATATATCACAACTGTGATAATACACAATTTAAGCTTGGAGTAAAACTGAATTGCTAAAGCGTTTGAATGAGCGTGGTTTGAAAGCTTAGCAAAATGTATGCGTGCATGCGTATGATGTAAACGTCGTCTTTTCTCACACAGACTTGTTTATATAGACAAGGTAGAGATACGTTGTCCATAAAGCCATTTTAATGCTGATAACACACTTTCCTTTTTGAGAAGATCTTGTCTTGAAGAGAGCAGTTAGAATTTAATATGTCTTGAATATTTAGTAACGCTTCAGAGTCTTCTTTGCTTGTGATAGCGCTTCAGAGTGTTCTTTGCTTTAACTTATGTTGACGCTTCTGAGTGTTGATAACTTGGTAAAGATCTTTGATCAGAGTCAGAGTGTATATGTTTATGCGCAGATTCTGGTCATCAAGCTTCAGCGTATGATCTGGTAGCTTCAGCGTGTAGCACATGTTACTGATCTTCTGATGCTGATATATTACTGATCTTATAATGCTTCTGATGATGCTGATGCTGATTCCATCAGAACTTCTGTACATACAGAACATAATTTAAGAAGCATATTTGTCTTATATATAGATCTTACAATTTATTTATTCTTTGTATTTTGTTATCATCAAAACTCTAATTAAGGGTTGTAGAATCAAACTATGTTCTAACAATCTCCCCCTTTTTGATGATGACAAAAACTAGATTTTTCAATTAAAAATAAAGAATAAAAAGTATAGAATTAAGAAGAGAAAACTCCCCCTGAGTTGTTTACTTCCCTTTAATTCCATGAGTCTTTGAGCATCAGAACTTTACTGTATCTTTCCTCAGAGTTTTGTACCTGTTCAAGCTTTTCAGAGGAAAAAATTTAAATAGATCAGAATGTTTGAGACTTATGTCTTAGTAATCCGTTATTGAAAAATATCATTCTTTCTCCCTCTTTTTGTCAGTTATCAAAAAGAACAAATAATCAGAGCTAAAGTGCATTTATATTAAAAAAAAAGCAATGATAAGTTCAAAACAATGTAAAAATATTACAGATAAACAAGTTATAAAAAAACAAGGAAATTCTAAGAGGGAGGAGGAAGACGTGTGAACAAATCCTCCAACATGCTCTTGATCTGGGTGTTGGTTTCCTGTTGCTGGGTTAAAATGCTCTTGATTTCATCAATTTTGTTGTCCTGTTTATCCATTCTTTCATTCATCAACATATCAGATCTTTTCAAGTCTTCTAGAGTTTTCCTGTCAAGGGAGGAAGCTTGAGGATCTTCAGAAACAGGATGCTTCTCAGAGCTTTCTGCAATATCTTCTTGTTGACCCGGTGCTTCAGTAGGAATCATCTAGTCTTGAGTATCAGGTTGAACTTTGGATGCTGGACGATGTTCATACCAGGGAGCAATGTCCAGAGGGAGAACTTCTTCCTTAAGCAGCTTGCTCAGAACTGGACCTTCAATTTCTTTCAGCAGATTGCTGAAGTTTTGTTGAGGTCGTCCGTAGCTCTGTTCTTGCAACTTAAAAGTTTCAGAGAATACCCATCTTCTGAACTTTGTCCAAAGGTAGTCTGATGCAGCAGGATCAACCAGCTCAAGACTAGCTTGTTTCGGAGAAGTGATCCACTTATGTATTTCTGTTTCAAATGTCAATAAGTTGGTACCAACATCTGGATGTTTTGGTTTTGGGATAGCTGTTTTGTGGTTTATGGCAGCAAGACGTTCAAAAACTGTTAAGTCAATGACAGTCTTGATGTTGTCTTCTGGATTGTTCTTTGGTGAGGGAGTGGGAGAGTCAGGAATTATGATTGGACTTGATGGGGAATTTGGTGGAGTTAATTCTGGTGAAGAGGGAAGTTGGGGAAAATTCACAATGGTGCCAAAGGGAATATGAATGGCCAGAGGTTCTGTGATTCCAGGAATGGGAATGGTATCAAAATCAACAGTTTGGTTATGAGGTTCTGGTTCAGGGGATTCAGAGGGTTGAGCCTCAAAAGTTTGAACTTCTGGTTGAAATGGTTCAGGTTGTGGAGAAGGTGGATTAATTTCTGGTTGAGGAGATGGAGGTAGTGGGATTTCTGGTTCTGGAGAGAGGGGAATTTCTGGTTGTGGTGAGATGGGAATTTCTGGTTGTGGTTCTATGGTGGTTTCAGGATTTGGATTTTCTGGTATGGGAGCAGAAGTATGTTGGTCTATATCAGATAGAACTTTTGCAAGTTCTTGTTGGGTTGCTTCAGTATTTGGATTTTGAGGTTGGGAGCGAGATCTTCTAAGAGTTAAGGATTCAGAGGGGTCAAAATCAATGTTAAAGTCATCAAAAGTTTGTGGTGTGGGGTTTTCAGATTGAGTGGGAATTGGTATAGATGTTGATACAGAAATTGAATCTAAAACAGTTATAGAAGAAAGATTACCTCTCTTTTTAGGAGTCTGCTGGGATGATCCTTCTGCTACAACTTTCCTTTTCTTGGTTTTCTTCAGCACAACTTCTGGAGCCTTCTGCTGCAGATCCTGAATGTTCAGATTTGGTGCTGTGCCATCCTCCTTGCAAGCATCCAGATATTTGACTATTATATCTGGTTTAGAGTCAATTTCTGAGAACAGAGGGAAGTTATTCAGAGGGACTCTTCTGCTTGAGATTGCAGCAAAAGGAGTTACGTTGGGTTCCTTCTTTATGTTCTCAATCAACTTCATTTTCTTCAGATTCTTTGCATTCAGCTGTTTGCCAACAGTAGCTTCCAAAGAGCTGATTTCCTGAGCCTCTGTAAGATGATCAATCAGTTTATTCTCTGTTAGAATATCTGATATAAGTCTTCCTAGGGGTATCCAATCCCTTTTTGTGCGCTCTTCTTCTATGGTTTCTTTAACACTTGTCCTTAGATGGTTGAACAGCAGATGAGCTAGATTCACCTTAACCTTCTGAGAGATGAAATAGATCAGAAATTGCTGATCAATATTGATGTAGTCAGGAGAGCTGGTAGGCTTCCTGTGGTTTATGCATCCCAGAATGATCTTGGCCCATATTCTATGATGGTCTTTTAAGTCCCTTATCTTGCTGGAGGGAAGCCCCAGAGTGAAGATTTCTCTAGCAATTAGGGCAACATCAGCGCATCTTTCAGCCATCTCAATGCAACGAACACCACCACCACTGTAGCCTATTAAACGTGCAATGAGGTCCTCAGTGATAACAATCTTCTTCCCCATGATGTATGAAGTAACTTAATGGTTGGAAGATAAAGCATGAATCCAAAATTCCTTTACCAGAATTGGGAATGTTGGACCCACCAGTCTGTCAAAGTATTTTTCCCAGCCTTGAGCTTTAACTTCTTCAAAGAGATTAAACCCATTCTCTTGAAGACTGTTGAAATCCACGATCAATTCTGACAGAACTTCTAGGTTTTTGACTGGTGTGAGAAGCGTTTTGTAGGGTTCTTCGTATTGTTCAGTGGAACCTATTTTCTGAGAACTTGCAGTAGGGATGCTTGAAGAAGCCATGTTCACACGAAGTTTTTGTGAAAAAGATTGAAAGGGTTTTGAGAAAGTATGTAAACTGAAATCAGTAAGTTTGAGAGAAAATGAAAGTGAAGGTAAAAGAGTGTAAATGGTGAGAAGTGTGTTTAAATAGATTTCTAAACAATTTTGAAAACATAAACGTCAAGAGAGAGAAATTAAATAATGATTATTAGCATTTAATGATAGCTGATTTTGGGGGATTCAGAAAGATATTGGAACGATTACCCATGACATGTGTCTCAATGCATCCAATCAGCGCTTTTGCCTTTTCAGAAACGTGAACGCGTGTTCAGCCTCAGAAAGTAGTTGATGACTGGATGACACTTGTTTGATTGAGTGAACAACACATTTCTATCCTTGAAATGAAGCGCTCAGATCTTCATGGATAGATTCTGATACAATCTGTACTTCTAAAGATCTGAAGAAAGATTGATCAGTAGTTCACAGAAGGATAAACAAAGTTCTGAAGGTTAAGATATGGAATCAAAACAATTTTATTCTGGGCAGAGCTTCATGCTCAGATGTTTCAGAATGAAGTTGAACCTATCTTCAGAAAGAGGTTTTGTAAAGATATCAGCCCATTGATGGTCCGTGTTAATAAATTTTAAATTTAGAATCCCTTTCTGAATATAGTCCCTAATAAAATGATGTTTTATTTCTATATGCTTAGCCCTAGAATGCAAAATAGGATTTTTGCTGAGACAAATAGCAGAAGTATTGTCACAGAGGATAGGAATGTTACTCTATAATATCTGGAAGTCCTCAAGTTGACTTTTCATCCAGAGCATTTGTGTACTGCATCCAGCTGCTGCTATGTATTCAGCTTCTGCTGTTGATAGAGCAATTGTGGATTGTCTTTTGCTGGACCATGAGATCAGATTTTCTCCTAGAAATTGGCAGCTTCCAGAAGTGCTTTTACGTTCTACTCTGTCTCCAGCGAAATCAGCATCATAGTATCCTATCAAACTGTAATCACTTGATTTTCTATAAAACAAACCCAGATTAGTAGTACCTTTCAGATACTTGAAAATTCGCTTAACTGTTGTTAAGTGAGATTCTCTAGGATCTGATTGGAATCTAGCACAAATGCAAACACTGAATAAAATGTCAGGCCTTGAAGCCGTCAGATAGAGAAGAGAACCAATCATACCTCTATAGACCTTCTGCTCTACCTTTTTACTTACCTCTTCTCTTTCCAGAATGAACGTGGGATGCATTGGAATCTTTAATGACTTACATTCTGAGAGGTCAAATTTCTTCAGAAGTTCTCTGACATATTTGCTCTGATGAATGTAAGTTCCTTCTGGGGTTTGATTAATCTGAATGCCCAAAAAGAATTTTAGTTCCCCCATTAGGCTCATCTTAAATTCTGCCTGCATACATTTAGCAAACTTTCTTCCCAGAGAGGGTTTAGTAGATCCAAATATGATGTCATCAACATAAATCTGACATACTAAAATGTCATTCTTAACCGTCTTATAGAACAAAGTTGTGTCCACTTTCCCTCTGGTGAATTCCTTTTCTAATAGGAAGTTACTTAGTCTTTCATACCAAGCTCTGGGAGCTTGTTTCAGACCATACAGTGACTTCTTTAGTTTGAAAACATATTCTGGATTTTTGGAACTTTCAAAACCAGGGGGTTGGTGCACATATACCTCTTCTTCTATAAAGCCATTTAAGAATGCACTCTTAACATCCATCTGATACATAATGATGTCTTTATTAACCGCAAATGAGATTAAGAGTCTGATAGATTCTAACCTGGCGATTGGAGCAAAGGTTTTTGTATAGTCTATCCCCTCTTGCTGACTATAACCTTGTACTACCAGTCATGCTTTGTTTCTGATGACTTCACCTTGTTCGTTCATTTTTTTTCTGAACACCCATTTTGTTCCAATGATGTTGAATCCTTTTGGTTTGGGAACTAGATCCCATACGTCATTTCTTGTGAATTGATTTAGCTCCTCTTGCATTGATAGAATCCAGTCATTGTCCAGAAGTGCTTCATCAATTGTTGTGGGTTAAATTAGAGAAACCAGTCCCATGAGGGATTCTTCATAGTTTCTGAAGCTAGATCTTGTTCTGATTGGATCTTCCTTTCTTCCCAAGATTGTTTCTTCTGGGTGATCCATGCTGCTTCTGGATGGTCTTTTCTGGAGTTGATCAACAGAAGGTGCTGGATTACTTGCAGTGACTCTTTCTGATGTTCAGGGAGTGTCTCTGTTAAGAGCTTCTGATGATTTGTCTTTAGTACCTGTGAGTTCAACTTCCATACCTGCAAGGAATTCATTCTGCTTTGACTTTTAAGAGTAAAGCTTATCATCAAAATGAACACTGATTGACTCTTCCACAATCTGTGTTTATGTATTGTATACTCTGTACCCTCTTGAGCGTTCAGAATATCCTAACATAATACACTTTTGTGCCTTAGAGTCAAACTTGTTCAAATAATTTTTTGTATTCAGAATAAAACATGTACATCCAAATGGGTGAAAATAGGAAATGTTGGGCTTTCTGTTCTTCCACAATTCATATGGAGTCTTTTCCAGAATAGGTCTTATGGAGATTCTATTCTGAATGTAACACGCTGTGTTTATTGCCTCTGCCCAGAAGATCTTAGCAATGTTAGTCTCGTTGATCATGGTTTTGGCCATTTCTTGCAATGTTCTGTTCTTTCGTTCTACAACTCCATTTTGCTGGGGAGTTCTAGGACAAGAGAAATCATGCAAAATGCCTTTGTCATTAAAGAATGACTCAAAATCTTTGTTTTCAAATTCTCCACCATGATCACTTCTGACTTTGACGATTCTAAGATCCTTTTCATTCTGAACTTGGTTGCAGAAGGTGACAAACACAGAGTGTGACTCGTCCTTGTGTCTTAAGAACTTTACCCATGTCCATCTGCTATAGTCATCTACGATTACTAACCCATACTTCTTGCCACTGACTGAAGCAGTTTTAACTGGTCCAAATAAGTCAATGTGTAGAAGTTCTAATGGCTTGGAGGTGGAAACAACCTTTTTGGATTTGAAAGCTGGTTTTGCAAACTTGCCTTTCTGACATGCTTCACACAGAGCATCTGAATTGAACTTCAGGTTAGGAAGTCCTCTGACCAGATTGAGTTTGTTAATCTGAGATATTCTTCTCATACTAACATGTCCCAATCTTCTGTGCCAGATCCATTGCTCGTTGTTAACAGACAGTAGACATTTTAGATTCTGACTTTTTAGTTCAGAAAGTTTTATTTTATAAATGTTGTTTTTCCTCTTTCCATTAAATAGGATAGTTCCATCTTTCTGACTAACAGCTTTACATGAATTTTGATTGAAGATTATATCATAACCGTTATCACTTAATTGACTTATGGATAACAGATTATGCATTAATCCATCAACTAGTAAAACATTACTTATAGAGGGAAGATTTCCATTACCTACTGTTCCAGAGCCAGTGATCTTTCCTCGCTGATTGCCTCCAAAACCTACGTGGCCTCCAGGCTTAAGTTCCAGGCTTTGGAACATATGCCTTCTTTCCGTCATGTGTCGTGAGCAGCCAGAGTCCAGGTACCATGACTGGTGTTTTTGCTTTGCTGCAAAAGATATCTGCCACATGTATTATTTTGTCCTTAGGTACCCACATTTTCTTGGGTCCTGATTTGTTAGTTTTACCAAAACTCTGGTTGAATTTTGGTTTAACAGAGTAATCACTACTTGTATATTTTATGTCATGTGTGTGCCCATATATAAAGTGTGAATCAAGTGGAGTACATTTTATAACTAAATCCATGGAATTTTTTGGTGTAGGTACCTTACCTTGATATCCTATCCCTTTTCTGCCATTCCTGCTAACTCCATAGATCATTGAAGTCATTTTGCTTCTGTCTATGTTTTTAGCTAGAAACTTCTGAAAGTTGTGATCATACTCCTTGATGATCTCATCAGCATTGCTGGGAGTTTCAGGGATTATTTCCTTCTGAGAGTTTTGCAATTGGTTTTCTAATTTTGAAATTTTATCTTTTAACTCAAAATTATCCAATTTGAGACTCTCAGTCTTATCAGAGTCAGAAGAAAGATTCCTTTTCAGGTTTCTGAATTTGACTCTGATCTGTTGATATCTTTCCAGAATTTCATTAAGGCTTTCAGCTAGTTCAGCCTTAGTAAAGTTTATAGCAAAGTCAGGGAATACCTCTTCTGTATCTGATTCAGATTCTGACTCAGAAGCTTCACTGTCTTCTGTTATGTTTGCCATGAGAGCTATGTTTGCTCTTTCATCATTTGATTCTGAGTCAGCTTCAGATGTGTCAGAATCATCCCATGTAGCCATGAGACTTTTCTTCTTCTCATTGCCAAACTTCTTTTTGGGCTTTTCCTTCTGAAGCTTTGGGCAATCACTTTTGTAGTGCCCTTGCTCGTTAGATTCATAGCAGATGATGTCTTTGTTGTTTGGCTTTCTGTTTCCTGAAGAGCCTTCAGATCTTCTGTGTCCAGAGGAGGATTCTGATCTTCTGTATCTGGAGAAATATTCATTCTGATTTTCTGATCTTCTGGGATTCCTGAACTTCCTTTGCCTCTGCTTCCACAATTGGTTCACCCTTCTAGAGAGGAGAGATAGTTCATCTTCTTCTGATGAGGACCCCTCAGAGGTTTCTCCACAACCTCAAAACTTTGGAGTCAGATTTTCTGTTAGATTTTAAGGCTAATGGCTTACCTTGATTTTGAGGTTCATCTGCTTCTAGCTCTATCTCGTGACTTCTGAGGGAGCTGACAAGTTCCTCCAGAGAGATTTTGTTGATATCCTTGGCTAGCTTAAGTGTTGTGACCATTGGCCTCCATTGTTTTGGAAAGCTTCTGATGATCTTCTTAACGTGATCAGCAGTAGAATACCCTTTGTCAAGAACTTTTAAACCAACAACAAGAATTTGAAATCTTGAAAACATAGTTTCTATTGATTCACTCTCTTCCATCTTGAATGCCTCATACTTCTGAATGAGCGCAAGAGCTTTGGTTTCTTTGACTTGAATGTTGCCTTCATGCGTCATTCTCAGAGAGTCAAACATATTCTTTGTAGTGTCTCTGTTTGATATCTTCTCATATTCTGAATAAGATATGGTGCTGAGAAGAATTGTTCTGGCCTTGTGATGATTTCTGAACTCACGCTTTTGTTGATCAGACATTGTTTTCCTGTCAATCTTCTGACCACTTCCATCCACTGGGTGCGTGTATCCATCAGTCACCATTTCCCACAGATCAGCATCATGGGCCATAAAGAAACTCTCAATTCTGTCTTTCCAGTAGTCAAAGTTCTCTCCATCAAAGAATGGAGGTTTGCCACTGAATCTGTCTCTTTCTTCATTGTTGTCATTGTTGATGTTTTGATTTGGTCCTGCCATTGTGTTTTTCTGACGCTGGATCTTGTACTGACACGGTTAAGTGTTATAAGCTCAGAACCAGGCGCTCTGATGCCAATTGAAGATGTGAAAAACACAAGAAGGGGGGGGGGGGTTGAATTGTAAAACTTAAAACAAATGCTTAGACAACACTGTATTTTATCCTGGTTCGTTTGATCTCAAACTACTCCAGTCTACCCTTTAAGGTGATTTCGCCTCTCTCCAACGAGGTCTTAATCCACTATATTCAAAGGATTACACAGCTACTTTAACAACTATTAAAGCCTTCTTGAGTATAACCACAAACCGGTTTATCTCAAGGAAATCTCTTACAAATTATGAACTATGATGTGTTTAACGTTTTCTAATAAAACAATATATCACAACTGTGATAATACACAATTTAAGCTTGGAGTAAAACTGAATTGCTAAAGCGTTTGAATGAGCGTGGTTTGAAAGCTTAGCAAAATGTATGCGTGCATGCGTATGATGTAAACGTCGTCTTTTCTCACACAGACTTGTTTATATAGACAAGGTAGAGATACGTTGTCCATAAAGCCATTTTAATGCTGATAACACACTTTCCTTTTTGAGAAGATCTTGTCTTGAAGAGAGCCGTTAGCATTTAATCTGTCTTGAATATTTAGTAACGCTTCAGAGTCTTCTTTGCTTGTGATAGCGCTTCAGAGTGTTCTTTGCTTTAACTTACGCTGACGCTTCTGAATGCTGATGACTTGGTAAAGATCTTTGATCAGAGTCAGAGTGTATATGTTTATGCACAGATTCTGGTCATCAAGCTTCAGCGTATGATCTGGTAGCTTCAGCGTGTAGCACATGTTACTGATCTTCTGATGCTGATATATTACTGATCTTCTAATGCTTCTGATGATGCTGATGCTGATTCCATCAGAACTTCTGTACATACAGAACATAATTTAAGAAGCATATTTGTCTTATATATAGATCTTACAATTTATTTATTCTTTGTATTTTGTTATCATCAAAACTCTAATTAAGGGTTGTAGAATCAAACTATGTTCTAACAATTACTCCTTTTCCGAAGTTGACAATTAGCTCGACATATCCTTAGGGTTTGGTGCTGGCCCTGTTGAAGCCCTGAAGATTTGATCATGCGTACGAGGTCAGTTGGCTTTCATTTAGTTATAGGGTATCGAATAACTGAGTGTACATGATATCTACCGAGCTACCCTGATCGACCAAGATGCACCAAATGTTGAAGTTTGCAACGTGAGCTCTTATGACCAGTGGGATGGTCGATTTGGGGGCTCTTCCTAGTAGTTCCTCCCTATAAAAAGCGAGGGGATTAGAGCCTCCTCGGAACATGTCGAGTGTGGCATCCATGTTAGAGCTTGCTTCAATGTATTGCTCGAATCTTGTTTTCAAAGATCCCATCGTATGCCTGTTGAATCCCCCACCAGAGATGACCATAGCAGAGTGGAATGATTCCTAAGGTGTGTGAGAGGAGAAATACAATGGAATGTTTCCCAAGTTTTGGAAGTAGAAATGTTCTGGCCACGAGATGCTAATGGCGACCGGTATGCTATTGATGTCGGGGGAATCCTTCCCCTATCCGATGCTTTTAGATTTTGGAGCCTCTTCACAGGAACCCTCTTTCTTCTTGTATTTCTTGAGGTTCCCATCTCAAACCAGTATCTCGATTGCATCCTTGAGATGGATGAAATCCTCGGTGTTGTACCCGTGGCTTTTATGGAACCTGTAGTGTTTGCTCTTGTCGGTTCCGAGTTTTGAGGGAATTTGTCGTGGAAGGCGTACCCTGACCTGTTTGAATTTAGAATTGGCGCATTAACACAAAATACCCTCCCTCAAAGTAGTTAGAGGGGAGTAGTCATGAAACCGACCAACAATCCCCTTGTAGCCTTTGGAGTCTCGATGCCAACTTCTTTAGAAAAGTCGATGCGGGGATGAAGTCCTTGCTCAAGAAGATATTTCTTCATTATGTCGGTCTTGGAGACCTATACTGCTTCCTTGTTGAAGCGCTCGATGTATGGTCGCAGAGACTCATCTCTGCCCTAGATGATTGCTTCGAGGGAAGTCTATGATTTTGGGTGTCTACGGGAGGCAATGAAGTTCCTCGAGAACATCCTCCCCAGCTGTTTCCAGGAAGTAATAGACTCGTCTGGGAAGATTTTGTAACAATACATTGCTCCTTTCCTCAAGGTGGTCGGGAACAATCTGCATTTGATGGTGCCCCTGACCTCTCGGTAGTTGAGGAGGGTGTCGATATTCTCTATGTGTTCATCAGGATCAGTCAGACCATCATATGTTCCCAGCGGTGGTGGAATTTCCAGGCCGATTAGGAGTTGAAATTTTGTAATCTCTCTTGATAACAGGCCACGGATCTCGTCATTATCGCTTTGTACGGGGATGGAGATGGGGAGTGATAGTTCCTTCCCTATGGGGCATCATTGTCTCGTTGGGGGGAAGGACTTCTCCATTGATGATTGATCGCAGTCAATTTGGCAGTCTCTCTTATTCTTCTTGGATGATGGAGACTTTCTGTCTTTTGTGGGAGGGTTATGGCTGTGTTTCTTGAAGAAAGAAACGTCATGCCTCTCCTTTCTTGGCAGATGGCCATGTCTAGGTGGAGACATGCAGGGAGAATCTCGTCACAGGTGTCTCCGAGGAGGAGACTTTGACTTCTTCTTTTCCCAGGCCCCTATCTTTTTATTCTGTTGCATGATAAGGGAGTTTGTCTGGTTGATGGCAGCGAGCAATGATTTAATGGCCGATCGATGTTGTGAGAAATATGAACTGGTTGTAGAAGCTTCGGTAATTCCTCGGTGGGGATCTTGGGACGCTTCTCGTTCAAAAATAGTTGATCATCATGCTAGTCGTCGACTGAATCTGAGGATGCAGTTCGACCATCATGGAGGGAAAGGTTATCCTCGAGGTGAGGATGTTCTTGACTTCCGTATGTCTTGTGTGCTGGGGAATATGTAGCCTTTCCAGACAGGTGGTGATCATCACGGTCATCCATGATTGTTGAATGAAGAGGATCTTTGGTTTTTAGACTTCGGGGAATAGAAAACGAGGAAGATAGTTTCCCACAGACGACGCCACTGATCTTGCCGATTGATCAGAACCTATAATGTGTCTGGTTGATGATCTTCTATCAGGCTGGAAAGTCGAGGAGGAAAAATGGGGGTTGTACCTATAAGCCATTTTGGCGATTAAGTAAGTGTGAGAGAAAAGAGATACAATCAAAGTATTATGGTTTTAGTGGTGAATAATGAATATTCGATACCCGGCCCTCACGTATGTGAGGGTTTATCTAATGCCCTTTGCGCGTGGCTATTGGTTCCTATTTTTGGGCCTAGATATACGGGTCCGCAAAAATAGGTAACTGCTAGGACTTGGTCATACTAGGCAGGTATGCCCTTAACTAGTCGTTGGTTCCGAGGAGGAGGTAGGTTACAAGCAGCAGTCTAGTCAGTTCCTGTTTTTCTGGGCGACCTGATATTGGGGGAGACTGAGAGGTGCTCGTCAATCATCTTTGGTCAGTGCTGGTCCAGTAGGGCAAACGACCGATGGTGCCCGACTGAGGACAGGGGAGATTCGGGTCATGGTCATACGGACCGCACCAAAGGAGGAGTCTAGATTGGGCCCACTCTGGTTGTTAGGCCAGTCCAGAACACTTATCACAAAATCTAACATGAATTGACTTTCATTGTATTAAAAGTCGGACATGATTAAAAAAAACAGTTGCCTTTGAAACATAACTTTTTTCCTTTATTAACAACTCAGTTAATGCATTTAAATTTTCAATTTCTAAGGGATGAATTAGTTCACAAAGCTAAGAGGTAAGAGTTTTAATTATTCTAAAATAACCTAGTTTAAATTTATCATGGTAAATTATGATTGATTTAAACAACTTGAGATTATGCTAACCAGGTAGGATTTAATCAAGGAAAATAATATTGCTTAGTTGAAGCAAAATTAAAGACACTATAAAAGAGTTTTTGTCATATGAGACAAGTGGCTTTTCTGGAACAGGACAACTTCTAACTAGTAGAAGTATCTAGCAATATTTTATTAGAAAGCGTGCATATACTAACCTAGTGAGTCTTATTCTATGAAGAGTTTACCTTCACTATTGAGATTGTTTCTGATTAGAAAATCTATTGAGCACAACATGCAATTTACATTACATTCCTTATCCTGAGATGTTTCTTCTGATATTCTTGCTTCTTGAGATTTCAGCAGCAGTTCAATTATATTTAGATTCTGAAAGATAGTTTTCTAAAAATGTAGTCTTTTTGTTTGGCTTCGATCTTCTGATGCACACTCCAAGATATTATTTCTGAAGAGCTGGTTTGATTCTTCTTGCCTTGCTGAATATCAATTACTGATCTGAGAAGCTTTCTTCAAGAGGTTTATATTTAATTATCTTTCTCCAGGATGTGATGAGCTTAGTCTCAGCTTCATAGGAAAAGCTTCAGGCGACTTCCGAACGAACCTCTACTAAGAAGAAGTTTTAGAGAAGTTGAAGTTTAGCTTTTGATATTCTCCCAATCCCATTATTCATCGAGAGAATTTAATTTAAGTATGCTTCTTTGAGAAGCCTTGATCTTCTTAAAGCTCTTTGACATATCTACTCAAGACAATGTTGATTTGATTAATAACAACTTGCAACAGTTGTCTTTTAGATGAAAACTTCAGTTGATAATTTGTAGTGCTAATTATTGGCCTTTTCTTCTGATGGAGAACTTCTGTTGTTTGAGCCATCAAAATCCTGAGAACTTGTTTTCAGGATTATGTCCTCATATTTTTGATTTTTTCCCTAGAGTTTTTAATCCTCTACAAAACTAGTTTTGAACTAGAAAATATTTCTATCATTTGAGTAGCATACAACTATAGAAATTTCTCTTACTGAATCTCTCTACACGGTTAAGTGTTTGATTCTCGAATCAATAATAGAGTCAGGCTTTGATACCAATTGAAGGTAGAGAAAACACAAGAAATGGGGGGGGGGGAGTTTGAATTATGTTCGTAGAAAACATTCCCCTTTAGTAATTCTAAGCACTCAAATGATAATAGCGATAAAGACAATGAAGAGTAAACGACATAAGTATTTTATCCAGGTTTGCTGTTAACTAGGTTACTCTTGTCCACCCCCTTAAGGATGATTTTTCCTTATCCAAGGACTTAATCCACTATAACCAACACAATTAAAAATGCACAGGAAACAACCGGTGACTAACAAACAATGACATGTTCAATGATTTGATCTAACAAATATAATGTTCATTGACCTCTATAAGGAATCTAAGCAGCCAAGTCATCCAAGAGGATTTTCTCCATAATGACATCCATCCATGATCTCACAAGAGTCTAACCTTCACTCGGTCCCCTTTGAGATATGACTATCATTGACCCAACAAAATATGATCCCTCAAGATCTTCTATTAGGATTTCCTATAATGAATGTAATAATTATATTCTTGAGATCCTACCTTCACTTATTCTCTCAAGGAATATTTTAATGATATGTTCAGTGATCCAATTTAATGAGTATAACAATCATTGACTCAATAGAATCAGATCCCTCAATATCATCTATCAAGATTTCCCACAATGACGGCAACCACTGTCTTCTTGAGACCAGACCTTCACTCATTCTCTCAAGGAATCAATCAAAAATTGTTGATAAGGTTTCTATGATTACCTGAATGCTTCTTCTAAGAAGATTACACAAAACATTTAAGCATATATTATTTAACACATTTTCAAACGAAGACTCTAGTGTTAAAACAATTTACATGAAGAGATTCAAACTGAAACAAAATACGAGCAACAACTCTTGTGTTTATTACAATGTTCTACAAAGATGTATATGATCATAAATTGACTAGCATCTTGTAGTGTTCTCCATCTTCATCTTCTTGTTGAGAAAGTTCCGAACAACAACTCCTTGCTTCTTCTGAGATCTACCAAGATTATTATGATGATAGTTGATTAGCATCTTGTAGAATCTTCTTCTTCTTTGAGCATTCTACGAGCAACAACTCGTTGCTTCTTATGTTTCATCAAAGATGTATATGATGATATTTAAATAACACCTTGTTGAAATCTTATTTCTTTCTTTTTCTCTCTTCTATGGTGGTCTTCAGAATGTGTAGTATTGCAGCTTTTACATCTTCAGTATCCACACTGTTTAAGCTTTATGGCCAACGACACTTGGCTTTGAATCTTTGATCTTTTTTTATAGCCTTTATAGAGAGAGGTTGTGAGGATAGAAAAGTCTCTTCCTATACCAATAATTAATTCCAACGGATAGAATAAAGTGTAAGAGTTAGACAGTATAAAATAATAGTTTTTATATCTTGTCATTGTTCAATGATAGTTTTCCACCTTTTCTCTGAATAATGTTTTTATAATAAGCTTGTAAATAGAGATCCATTAAGTAAAGAAAGATAGATGGAAACACAGCTGTTTATTCCCAATGTTCATAATGAGAGTGGTTGAAAATATAATATAAATGACTGTACTTACGCCACCCTATGGGTATAGATCACAGACACTTTATGTACCTTTTGTACAATATCACACATTAACCATTTTGAACTTCTTCTTTTCATTAGAGGCTTAAGATGTTTGAATTTTGAATGTTGAAGCTTGTTGTAGAAGATTCACTCGTAAGTCCTAAAACCTAAGTCTTGGAGTCTTCAGAACTTGTCCTATTGGAACCTTGTCTTTAGAGTCTTTAGCCCTTAGTTGTAAGAATTTTCTTTTCTTCAGATCATCAAAACATCTTAAGTAAAACCTCATCTTTATAATATTTTGAACTTGTAACACATAGAAGAAAATATTTAGAAGGCCTTTAAAGCTTAACCCTAAAGTCACGATCAGAACCTCTTGTACTAATGTTCCTTAGACATGTTGCAAAAGAAGGATTCCAGAATATTGACTTTAGCTGTAATACGTAACCACAAGTTTTCTTCCAGTAGTGTATGTTCAGAACCTGATGATGTCACACACCTTCATACCAGAGTCAAAACATTATAGCAGCAGCTAAAAACTAGAACAAAACCATTAGTGTGTACAATGGTTCACTAAGATAACATGTAAAGTTATCATCAAAATCTCAAGGCCAGATGTAGAAACACTTCTTGTTATTATAAAAAATGAATGGATTTTAAAACAAATATTACGTGACTTTTGAGTTGTGATTCGAATCACTTTTAAAAATTAACTCGAATCACGAGCATATTTTTTTAAAGAAAAGGCACATTGATTTGAATCATGTGCAATATTTGATCCAAATCAAAAACAACTGCCCCAAATGGATTTAGGTCACATCAAATAGGTAGGCAAAAATGTATGATTCGATTCATTGGTTCAAAATTTGAAAAAACAACTAGTTAAATAATAGTTTTCAAACCAAAATCCATTTTAATGATGAAAAACAATATTTATGCAAATGGAAAATGGGTTTTAATTCTATGTATGGATGCAAAGAACTTGAGCTATTTTAATGCAAATGTAAATGGGTTTTAATGTTATGTATGAATGCAAAGAACTTGAGCTATTTTAATGCAAGATGCATATGTGTGAATGCAAAGAAAAATTAATGTACAAAATTGAATGATGATGCATGAGTATATGAATAATTCATATGAATGCAATGAACAAGCGAAATAATAATTAAACTAATGCATTGAATGAGTGAATGATTAAGGCATGAAATGCACAAACACATCACATACACATACATTTTTCAATCACACAACACACTTAGGCAAGTTCAATAAATACAACTATGCAGACACAAAAGAAATAAAATAGGGTTGGAACGATCATACCAATTTAGATGGTATAGGCTTAACTTGATGCACACGATAACTATAAGCTTTAAAATACAAACAATCATACACTAATTGGATACAAAACCTTTTGCACATCTGAAGAATACTATCAAAATCTCCTTCATAAGGCTTTAGATGAACTTTAAACGACAATAGTTTGATTATCACTAATTGACACAACTTGTCAATCCCAAATAGCTAATTCAACTTTTTGAAGATTGACAGCTCTTAAAGGAGCATAATATTATCCTTGAATTTTTTGTAATTGTTGAAACATCGGAGAATCATTTTCAATAGCCACAAAATTTCCTTCACCTTCTTTTTATGATATCCTTGAAATAATATGTCACTTAGAAGATGATTTTGTTTCCTTCTTTTATCTCATAAAACTACCAATATACATAGTGTGAATACATGTCCCTCTTAATTTAGGATCAATCATAAGATAACCAAAGTAGCTTTAAACAAGGCTATTTCAAAACTCTTAGCATAGATGTTTTATCAAGACATAATTGGATTCACGATATTTCAATAAGATTGATACACCATAGACCTAAGATTATACATTAAATATCTATAAGAAAACTCTAACTTATATCACATATAATCAATTTAATGATGCATTAATTCAATAGAAAAATAATGAATACTAGAAAATTAAAAGAGATAAGAGAAGAGGAAAAGATACACAAAGATATATAGTGGTTCGACGTTCGTCATCTCTTTTCCTAATCCACTCTTCTATGGTGTTGAAAACCATTGGAGAATAATCATGATCTTCCACTATTTTGATAAGTTTGATTACAAAGTTTTTGGTTAAAATGAACTATCAAATGATAATTCCTTTTGTTAATACAGACACTCTATTGCTAACAAAAACACGATCTCTAAAATATCTTGATCCAATAACCTTGATATCCACAATAATTTTGTTCCAAGTATTCGTATGTGGCAATCCACCTTATCCCATTGATTTTTTGTCTGAGCGATTACCATTAGCCAAGCTTTGATTGGAAAACTCACAGCTTTTTTTGCGAGCAATCTTTCTCCAACTCCACAAAAGATGGAAAACTTCCATCCCTACCTTATGGACAATTTATACTAGATCTCACCAAAGTATTCCTTAGAGTATAATGGAAACTCTCATCTTGATAGATAACAACAAAAACCAACCAACATTGATGAAACAATACTTTCACCTGTTACAAACAATAATGTTCACACAAAAACATTAGATATCCTAATGTACCATGAGTCTCCTTATACACTCAATCTTTAGAGATGAAAGTCCTCAAGAATGCAAAAAGACTAAGGATGAATATAATGAATAGTACCATAATATCTCATAATAACTCTAAAGAGACAAGGTTCTAGTCAAGGGTTTTAAATGAAGTTGAATGAAGAATACACATACAAGGTTCTCTCAAATTTTTGGGTAAATGGTTTTGATTTTGATTGCTCTCAAAAGATTAATTAATAATGAACACCACATCAAGATTAATCAAATCCCCCTCTCTAATTCACTCAACACAAAAAAAAATTAAACAAGAACAAGATGCAACCAAAAAGAGAATGAATCTGACATGAATTCATAATCAAGAAGTTATTCTAGAGAAGAAGAGAAATAATCACGATGATGGGTATATACACACTAAGAAGAGAAGATAAAATCAAACTTTGTGTATATTGGTTTCTCCCATAGATTTCACTCACTTGTTACTTTCATCAAAGAAAAAACTATGTAAGTCTAAGATGAAAATTGGGTCTTGGAGCTTTGATTCAAATCAAGTGAGAGTTGTGATTCAAATAAATTCGAGCAGAGCCAAAATATAGATTTAAGAAATCAATTGATTCAAATCAATTTTTACACTTGATTTGGATCACATAAGGTTGGTATTCAAATCATGTTCAATTTGTTATTCGAATCAAATGCTCTAGAGGAAAATCCCATTTTTCACACACCTTCTAATTCGAATCATGTACAAAACTTGATTCAAATCAAATGACTAAAAATCCATATTTAAGAGTTCTAACTTTTGATTCAATCCACCCAATGAAACGACAAAGTAACAACGATCTAGGATAAAAAAGACATATTATCAATGATTAAACACTCTTATTATTGAGTAAGGAGGGTTCTTAGTTATACAACAACATAATAGCTGAAGTGATTACAAATGAAATACAAAATGAATAAAGTACAAGCGCACAATTCTATGATCAAATTGCAAATAGTCAAGTACTAAAACAACTATATCAAATTGACAAAAACATTAAAATACATAAGGGATACCATACGATACTGTGACTATATTTTTATCGTGTAATTATCGCTCTTCTTACCAGTGGTGTAATAAGGATCTCACATGAGGATTTATTGTTTTGATCACCTCTAAAGGTGGCAAGAATCCCTCTTAAGGACCCCACATTTTAATAGCCTTCAAGGTTGACGAGGATCCTACTTATGGATCACTCATTTGTATTGCCTTTAAGAACAACAATGATACTTCTTATGGATCCAACATTTTGATAGCCTCTTAGGGCAACAAGGATCTCTCTTAGGGATATAACATTTTGATCACCTCTTAGGGCGACAAGGACCCCTCTTAGGGACCAAGCAATTTGATCACCTCTAAGGGCATCAAGGATCCATATTAGGGATCCATAATTTTGATCTCCTCTTAGGATGAAAAAGATCTTTCTTAGGCATCCAACATTTTCATCGTGTCTAGGGGTGACAAGAATCCCTCTTAGTGATCAAGCATTTTGATCGCCCCTAAGGGCGGCAAGGATCCCTCTTAGGGATCCAATATTTTGATTTCCTTTTAGAGTGAAATGGGTCCTTTTTAGAGAGGCAAGGATTCCTCTTAGTGATACAACATTTTGATAGCCTCTTAAGGAGGCAAGGATCCTTCTTAGGGATCCAACACTTCGATAGCCTCTTAGAGTGAACTTTTCCTGAGCTTTTAGGTTTCTTGTGAAAAAGGGAATATCCAACAAACACATATTCACTAAAATAATAAAATGAGGGGCCTTATTAAAAACCCTCATCCCATATAAAGCACATAGAAAAAAGAGTTCACCTCATAAAATATCATGCCTTTAAAATAGAAGAGACGTAGTACTCACCTATCAAAATTAACAACAACATGACTAAATAAGAGTAAAGAAAGAAAACCAAAGACAATAGGAAAAGTGATACCATATATAATTCCTTATAGACTTTAAATATTTGGTCTCCTTGCTGGATAGAGGGGGAGCCTCCTTGCCTTTGAGAACCTCTCTCGACGACATATCCCATTGCCTGTTTTTTTGGTGTTCGCGCCTGGGCTGTGTTACTTTTTCATATTGAGGCTCTCTATATAACACTTCTTGGATATTTCTTGATCTCTATGGATAACTACTGGTAACCCATCAGAGAACAGGTACTTCATACATGAATACAATATGGACAAAGCGACGCCCAACTGATAAAAGTCAACCTCCCTAAATTCATATTGTAGAAAATGGGGGGCATCAATAACCAAATACATGAACTTTATTTCTTTGGCTTGATCATGCTTTCCAAAGGTTGTCTTTAGTGTTATGTAGACTTTACTTGGACTTACTTTCCATAGAATCCGACTAGGGAGCCCTTGAAGGGTTTTAGGTAATCTGGATCAAGGCAAAGTCTTTCGAACGTATCCAAATATAAGATATCTTTATAAATTCCTTCATATATGAGAACTCTTTTAATCTCCCATTTATCACACCTAACACTAATGACCATGGGGGTTATCAATGTGAGGGTAGATGTTAGCTGCTTCATTCTCAAAGAAGGAAATTTTTGCTTTCTGGCATCTTTGGCTCACCCTCTCCCTTAACTTTAGGGGGGTCTTCTATGTTAAGAACTTGGCGAGCATACTTTCTACGAGTGGAGCTAGTCTCCCTGTCTCTGATGGATCCTCATCCAATATTGGTGAGCGTATGGCACACAAATTTATTATCCCAATCGGTGGATGTCTCTTTTGTCTTGTTAGGCCTGGTGCTTCACGTGTCTTCTCTCTCTCGGTAGGCAAGTTTTTTTGGTCCATAGGAAGAATCACCCTTGATATATTTCTTAAGGTTCCCTCATAGATCATCCTCTCAATCTCCTTCTTGAATATGTAGCAATATTTAGTTTGTTTCCTTTTAACTCTATGGAATTTGCACCATCTACCTAATTTTGGATCCATCATATTCATTTTAGGAGCTACAAGCATATGGATGTTGTGTAAGTGAATGACCTCATGCCAAATCTGTTCACAATGAGTGTTCAGCGGTGTGAAGCTCTTCGTTGTTTTGACTACTCTCTTTAATGTAGTCTTGTATTTGATGAGAGAAGTATAGTTACTCTATCTTTGGTGGTGCAAACCTTTGACATTATGAACAAACTCTTTAATGCCTCCCACCTTCTTCTTAGTGTTATTCTTCTTTCCTTTTATGTAATATTCAGCCTTGGTGACCACCTCTTCTAACGAAAGCACTAGCTTTTGGGAAAGAGACTTTTTGAAATGTCCCACCTTGAGTTCATTTTGGAATGCCTCCACAAATATTCTTATTTTAGGGTGACAACCCTGATGGTGGATTCATTGACCCGGGCGATATAGTCCTTCAATAACTCTGAGGACCCAATCATATGTGGAATAGGCTAGAGGTAGACATCTTCTTATAATGTCTAAAGACAAACTGGTATATGAGTTTCTTCACCAGATCTTGGTAGCTGGTGATGGAAGCTCGAGGTAAACCCATATACAATCACAAGGTAGCATCCTTGAAGGCACCATACAACAATTTATACTTTAGATAGTCATACGCTCCAATGATGGCCATTTGAGTGTTGATAGAGACAACATGTTCATAAGGGTCACTATGCCGATCAAACTTGGCCAAAGAAGGATGCTTGAATCCTTCAGGGACAAGGGTTTCCCATATTTAGTTTGAGATTGGATATAGATAAAAAAATTCCATCTCCTCTAGGGAATTAATATCTTGTTGGCACTGTCGAATATTGAGGACATTGTCCTCTAGGATTTTATTCTGATGGCGTAGTTTATCTATGGCGGAACACATCTCCTCCAGGGGGTTAACATCAACACTACCATTAGTATCATCTAGCTTCAGGGATAGAGCTCTTCATTTAACCATGACTGAGGATGTCTAAGGTATAAGAGTGGAGGGTATCAGTAAGTATGGTGATTATAATGAAGAAGGTGTGGTCCAAGTTAATTTTACCGAGGGCCCACGGGGAATGCCATTATACTTGTAAAAAATACATGTGTGCTTGGTATTATTACAATGGTACGGGATACTGATAGGCCTTAGTTGGTTTATAATAATTAGGGTGATTATGGCTTGCCCGTGGAGGAAAAATGCCATGTATGGTGGTGTTTATGGTAGTAAAAGAGGCCAACTCACATGAGGTGAGAGGCTCTACATGTATGTGTTGTGTTTAGAGTATTAATGATTTGTTCTTTCTCCTGTTTTAGGAGAAGTAATCATAGAGGCGCTTGGGCCTAAGACTTAGAAAATCATAAGAGGTGGTAACTGCTCCCCGCTTGACCGATGGAGGTTGTTCATTACCTATTCTTCAGGAAGTCCTGGTATGACTCGATCTGCATAATTGGTGGATGGATAGTAGCATTATGCACATGTCTTATTAGGAGGGTGATTCTCCATAATACGAAAAGGTAGCTCCAAAGCGTCACCTCATGGGGCGGGAACCCTAACGCAACCCTTATTTAAGAACTCTCATAATATAACATGATACAAACGATCTTTCTGCTGATTATAGTTGTAAAATTTGTAATATTAGTTTCTATCTAAATTAAAAATTTTTGATTTAAACATCTCGTGTAACTTGAATTCAATTAATTGATGCATTTCTTGTTTAGCTTCTTCATCTCTCATCTTCATTATTTTTTCTTATTAATGTGTAAATCATGAAATCAATCCAAACACATCTTTTGTAAAATTAGCTGCCAAGCATTTTTAAAATTCTGATTTTGAAGGTTCAAAAATTCTCATTTTGAAGGAAACATGTTTTAAATTAATTTTAGGGGAAAGATCTATTCAACCTCTCCCTTTTCTGGACCATTCTACACTCGTTTCTACCCAAAATAAGGAAAATGAAACTCATCACCTGACACCATTATCTCCCCCAAGTGAAATGAATGTAACTTCAATTAGCACTGATTTCTTTGACTAAAGGAAAATGAGCCACATCCTCTGATGTTAAATATGTCTTTAATAAAGATTACTTTGATTATTTGATAAACACTAAAAAAGCTAACTCTTCAGTTCATCTGATCCAAGACTAGAGTTGGGATTGTACGATAATTATAAGTATTGTACAGTTCAATATGCTTTAATAATTTTATCTCAAAGAGTAATTTTAGAATAGAGACAGGTGGACTAATACAAGGTACAATAATATAAGTTATATTCGACAAGATCTACAAAATAGTCCTACAACGACTAAAATCAATGACAAAATTCCCGACAACAGTTCAATCAAACTACTATATATATTTAGCTTAAGAATTACAAATAAAAAAAATTCACTTAAATACAAACTATCTTGTACAACACTGAAAAACAGAAAACAAAGAGAAAACTCTAAATTACAAGTAATATTCTACTCATTATATTAGCATTATTTGAATTAAAGTATTAGATTTAAGACTATAGTATAATGATTAAATAAATATTATTAGTAGAATAATAAAATTATTATTTTATTTAATTGGGAAAGGCAAGATTGGTATTATGATTTAGGGGTCCTTGGAATAAAATAGAGTGATAATAGAGAAGAGGAAAAAAATGTAGAAAAAATAGATAAGATCGTAGAAGAGAGAAGAAGAGAAAAAGTCTAGGGCAAGAAAGTTCCCCGTAGAGAGTCAAGAACTGAAAAAATCCAATGTAAGGTGTGATTATAAAACTATAAAGGGTTGCATAATCATGGGTATGGTAGTTTTTAGGTTCCATGATTGTGTGTTATTGAATTTTTACCTATTTTGTTTTATTGGGGTTTTTCCCATTGATGAATTTTGTGAAGCATTTTGTGTGTTATTGGTGAAATTTGATGATGTATATTGAATGGAATTGATAGGCAATGTTGGTGAATAATTAGTATAATTAGAAGATATTGTTTTGATTGAAATATTGGGAATTGGGGTTTTGAAACATAGATTTTCGTAACCTGAAAAATTGCAGATCTTTGAACTCTACATCATGTGTAACGGATTGCTGCATGAAGAGTAATCGGTTACCCTTTCACATTTGAGCGAACTGGGAAAAAATAGGAAGTCGTAATCGGTTATAGCATAGGTGGTAATAGGTTATCCAATTAGACATTAGCATTTTATTTTTGAATCAAATCTGTGTAACCGGTTACCCTCCTGGCAGTAACCGATTTCTACTGAAATGTCAGATTTTTCATAAATTTTAAATTGCATAACTTTCATCTCGGGTGTTCGTTTCACGTGCCGTTTGGACTGATGGAAACCTAAAATAATTTTATATCCTATAAAACTAAATTGGAATATCGTGTTAGAACAAGATTTGGTTCTGCAATATTATCTCTGAGTTTTGCTGATAACAAATGAGTATGTTTAAATGAACAATTTTGATACTCTAATGCGTTACTTTTGAATACTTAACAAACAGGTTATGCTTCTGATGGATGGCGTGGCCAAGAAATTAGAAGAGAATCAGTTACACTTCTGTGTTACACAAGTTCTGATGAACAATAGTAAGACACTCCAGATGCTAAAGACTAATGTTTATGAAGACCCATGATTCTAAGAAAAGGGTTCTAAAGACCAAGTGCTAAAGACTCTGAAGATAGAAGTTCAAAAGGCTCTGAAGACTTGAAGTTCTGAAGACCCAAGGTTCTAGAAAAGGTTCTCATGACCAAGTGCTGGAGACTCTGAAGTTGCAGTTCTAAAGACTATGAAGAATTGATATTCTGATAACCTTGTATTATATTCTCTAAAGCATTTGAAGTACATAAGGAAAGAAGATAATGGTAACGTGGTACAATAGTACATGGTACAATAAATTACATTTCATTCCACTATCATGAAAGGATGAACGTGTGGCAAGATCTTGTCCCCCACGTGATTCAAGCCGCAAAAGATTTTGGAAATTCCAAAAATAACCTCCTACGGTTATAATATTTTAATGGCTATATTAAGGATTGAAGACTAAGAGAGAAAGTTGAAGAAAATTCACTGGTAATCCACGCCCAAGCTTTGTTCAAAGCTTTCATATTTTTTTAGTCTATTGTTCTTAAAATATGTGTACTAATCAGCTTGTGTAGAAGCATTTTCATTGTAATCTAATTATTCAAACAATTGTTTGATTGTTCCTTAAGAGACCAGTTAGGTCAGAATTCTTGAGAAGTTTGAGACTTATGTATCGTAAAGATTGTTCCTTGAGAGACCAGTTAGGTAAGTATTCTTGAGAAGTCTAGGACTAGTGTGTCTTAGAGATTTCATTTCCTTAAGAGACCAGTTAGGTCAATATTCTTGATAAGTCTAGGACTAGTGTGTCTTAGAGATTGATAGTTACTCACATACAATTGGTGTGTGAAAGTGTAATAATCTTATTTTGATTATTGGATTAAGACCTCGTTTGGGAGTGGCAAAATCTCCTTGACGAGTGGACTAGAATAGTTTGATAATTTTCAAGTGAACTAGTATAAATATAAGTTGTTCTTTCCTTCTTGCATCTTATCACTATTATCATTAAGTGAAGTAACTTGTTATCATTTAAAAGGGATTTTAAAAGGAAAGGTTTTTGGTTTAAAACCCAATTCAACCCCCCCACCCTTTCTTGTGTTTTTCACACCTTGAATAGGCATCAGAGCTCCGGTTCTAATGAGTTGATAAAAAGTTTGAATTTTTATCAAGCATCGAAAAATGTTCAGTACTAATCCAGTTAGTCTGAAAAACAATGGAAGATAAAGGTAAAAATGGTGTTGTAATTGTTGAAAATATGGATAACGATAGAGACCATTATAGTGCTAAGCCTCATATGTTTGATGGAAAAAAGTTTGAACTATTGGAGGGACATAATTGAAAGTTATTTTCTGGGATATGAGTTGGATCTATGGGATTTGGTAGTTGATGGCTACACTCACCCAGTAGATGATAAAGGTCTAAAGATTGCCATAAGTGCTATGGAAAATGCTCAAAAGAAGGTTCAAAGAAATTATTACAAAGCAAGAGCAATTCTTCTAAGTGATATTTCTTATAATCAGTATGAGAATATCAGAGATAGAGAAACTGCAAATTCTATTTTTGGCTCTCTTTAGATGACTCATGAAGGCAACGCTTAAGTTAAGGAGACAAAGGCTTTGGCCCTAATCCAGAAATATGAATCCTTCAGAACGGAAGATGATGAATATATGGAAACTATGTTTTAAAGATTCCATACTCTAGTTGTAGGACTCAAGGTTCTGAACAAAGGATACTCTACTGTAGATCATGTTAAGAATATTATCATAAGTCTGCTTGTCAAATGGAGACCCATGGTAACTGCTTTAAAATTGGCAAAGGATCTAAACAACACGAGTTTTGAGGAATTGATCATTTCTTTACGAAGTCATGAGATAGAACTTGAGGATGATGAACCTCGGAAGAAATTCAAATTTGTGGCTTTGTAGTCTAAGTCTTGAAAGGCAAAGGCTTTCCAAGAAGAAAAAGAATCAAGTGGGTCTGAAGCAGACTCAGATGAAGATGAACTCTCTTTGATATCTCGAAGGATCAATCAAATCTAGAAGCATAGACAAAGAAAGTTCAAAGGACAAAGAAGAACAAACTGACAAGGTGAATCTACTTCTGGTCAGAAGAATGCTTCTGGAAAAGAAGTTATTTGTTATGAATTCAAGGAGCCTGGACATTATAAAAATGAATGTCTAATGCTAAAGAAAGACAAGATGTTAGAACAAAGTTTGAATCTACTACCCTAAGTTTAAGTTTTGATGATAACAAAATGCTAAGATACATTAATTGTATGATTCATGTAAGACACATATGCTATCTAAAAATTACATTCTGTTTTACAGAAACTCTGATGGGTATCAGCATGAGAACATCATCATCAGCATCAGAAAATTGGATATCAACATCAGCATCAGAAGATGTTATATCAGATACCAGAATCAGAAGATCAACTTGCGCTTATGCTGAAGCTTGATGAACAGATCTGCGCTTAACCATCTGAATTCTGATCAAGATGACAACAATTCATCAGCACCTAAGCAGCGTCAGAATGAGCCAAATCCAGAACAAGCTTAAGTGGCAACGGTACTGTGCATTCAAGATGATTTATTACCAACGGCATCATTCCAGACAAGATCTGCTTAATAAGGAAAAAAATGTTATTGGCATTGAAACAGAATTATTACTCCAACGTACACTATTTCCAATGCTATATAAACAAGTCAATGAAGATTGAATTGGCAAATGCTCTACAACAATCTATATGCCTAAAGCTATTCATCATCTTCCTCACTCTCAGTTTGCTAAAAGCTCTCAATTCCTTACTCAATTATTTTAGCACTCTAGTTCTCATAAGCTTAATTTGTGTAGTATCACAGTTGTGATAAACAGTTTTTGTAGAAAACATTCACACATCTAGATTTCAATTCTTTGTAAGAAAGTATTTCCTTGAGAAACCGGTTTGTGGTTTGACTCAAGAAGGCTTTAGCAGTTGTTAAAGCATTTGTAATATTCAGTTGAATATAGTGGATTAAGACCTCGTTGGAGAGAGGCGAAATCACCTTGACGGGTGGACTGGAGTAGTTTGAGATCAAACGAACCAGGATAAAAATACCGTGTTGACTGCAATTGATTTCCAGTTTTTACAATTCAACCCCCCTTCTTGTGTTTTTCACTTCTTCACAAGAAACCTAAGAAGGCATACAAAGGAAAGAAAGGTCTCATAGAAACATGGGATGATTCAGAATCAGAAGATGAAGATTCTGATGAAGAGCATGCCAATATAGAATTCATGGCAAAGACTAGCATGAGGGAGCAGCATTAGAAGACGAACTGACACTTAATTATGAGTCAGACTCTGATGACGACCAAGAGGTAATTTCTTCCATATCTCATTTTGAACTTGAATTTGATTTATCTGAATTAATGAAAAGATAACAACTTCTTCTAAGTAAACACAAAATCTTGGAAGAGTTTTGTATCTATTTCTGAGAACACTACTATAGATGAGAAAAATATTTATGACTTAAATGAAAAAATATTTGTTTTAGAAAAATAAAACATTGATCTAAAAAGTAAAGTGTCTAGATTAGAAGAAGGGATTTTCTCTAACACATCTGTTACTAAAGACGTAATCAGATATGATAGAGCTTTTCAATATTTCCTTGCTAAAAACATAGATAGAATAAAAATGACTTCAATGATCTATGGAGTTAGCAAAAACGGAAGTAGAAGCTTGGGATATTCAGGACCATCAAAAATAATTGATGAGACTCTGAGTGTCAAACCAAAACCTCTTTCTGAACATTTCGTGCTTGCGAGAAACAAATTGAAATGTCTAGAACAAGAAGGTTCTGATTCCACTGTAGCACAACCCCAGACACATAAAGAAACTTCTAAGCTTAAATATCATGAAAATTTTCCACTTGATTATCCTGTTGCACAAGATTCCAAAGGGGTCATAACCTCTAGAATTTCTAACTAGAAAGGACCCAGAAAATGGGTGCCTAAGGATCAGACAATCTATGTTGCAGATGTCCTTGATGGTGCCACTAAAACACCAGTCAGGGTACCTGGAAAATGGATTTTCGCGACACATGACGGGCGAAAGGCATATGTTCCAAGATTTGGAACTTAATTCTGGAGGTGTTATGGGTTTTGGAGGGAACCAGAAGGGAAAGATCACTGGCACTAGAACTATTGGTAATGGTAAACTTCCTTCTATGAACAATGTTCTTTTAGTCTAGGGTCTGATGCATAACCTCTTTTTAATTAGCCAACTTAGTGACAATGGTTATGATGTCATTTTCAATCAAATGTTGTATAAAGCTGTTAGTAAGAAAGATGGCTCAGATCTTTTCAATGGTAAGAGGAAGAATAATGTTTACAAAAATAGATTACCAAATTTGAAAAATCGGAATTTAAAATGTCTTATGATTGTTCAAGAGCAGTGGGTCTGTCACAGACGTCTGGGCCATGTTAGCTTGAGAAAAATATCTCAACTAAATAAGCTTGGATTAGTCAGAGGCTTGCCTAATCTGAAATATACTTCAAATTCTCTTTGTGAAGCATGTCAGAAATCCATGTTTTCAAAAACCTCTTTAAAAGCTAAGAAGATTGTTTCTACCTCTAGGCCATTAGAACTTCTTCACATTGACTTATTTGGACAAGTGAAAATTTCTTTTGTCAATGGTAAGAAATATGGACTTGTCATTGTTGATGATTATAGAATATGGACATGGGTAAAATTCTCGAAACACACGGATGAGTCATTATCTGTATTTTCTTCTTTCTGTTCACAAGTGCAAAATGAAAAAGATTACAAAATAGTTGGAGTTAGAAGCAATCATGGTGGAGAATTTGAAAACAAATATTTTGAAAAACTTTTTGATTCTAATGGCATAATCAATGATTTTTCCTGCCGTAGAACTCCACAAGAAATGAGGTTGTAGAGAGGAAAAATAGGACATTGCAAGAAATGGCTCTCGCCATGATCCAAGAAACTCAGATGGCTAAGCACTTCTGGGTAGAAGTAGTAACTACACCATGTTATATTCAAAATTGAATCTCCATAAGACCTATTTTGGTTAAGCCTCCATATGACTTGTGGAAGAATAGAAAACCCAACATTTCTTATCTCCATCCTTTCAAATGTGTGTGTTTTATGTTGAATATTAAAGAGAATATGGGAAAGTTTGATTCCGAAGAGAAAAATTATTTGTTGTTAGGATACTTTTAATGCTCAAAAGGCTTCAGAGTCTATAAGAAAAAATCACAAATCGTGGAGGAATAAATCCATGTCAGATTCTATGATAAGCTTCACTCTGAAAAGTCATAGCTAGTTGAAAAGCTTGTAGATAAGAAGAAACCGTTCGTTGAACCAAAGGAGAAGATTAAAGAAGATAAATAATTAGAACCTCCTTCTTATGGTGTTGTTTATGGTGTTGTAATCCAATTTTCCCCCCTAAGATTCATCTATCATATCATAACATCACAATGCAACAATGTCACACACTAGGGTTTGGTTCTTCTCCTTATCTTTAGCTTTGCTCATGGGGAATCACCAAGAACCTTGACTTGTATATTGTGATCATCTATGTTTTGTATTGATTAACTTTTAACTAATATGTACAATGAATATTTTCTCTAATTGTTGGTATCATAGGTGAAAGCACAATACATTCCATCAAGCTGATCCTTAGGTTCATGAGTTTATTTCCATGCCTTCTTAAACAAAGCTTCATTGATATTCAAGCTTAATTATTGAATGTATTTTGAAATAGTATCATGACAAAGTCTATTATGATTCATCATGCCTCAAGATGTCAAAAATAGTTCAAAGGTACAAGGGTTGATTGAAGAAGTTTGACCTAGTTGGACAAGTCTTTGGTTTCATTGATCACAAGTGCATATCCCCCTCAATTATTAATATTTGGAAGTGGTTTTGGTTTCTATGGTGTCTTATTATCATCCTAAATAACTTCTATTTACATGAAAAAAGTATTTGTACAAGGAAGTTTGTCCAAATTGCAAAGGTTTCCCAGGGCATTTTGTTACTCTAGGAGCTAGGGTTTTGAACTTCAAAAGGGTATAGCTTGCTCATATTTTGGTATTTTTGGGTGATTCCAAAGACATCCTTCTCTTAAAAGGGATATCAACAAATAAATTCAAAATTTTCAACGAAATGTTTTGAGGAAGATACCTAATGATGAATAAAGATTACAAGTTCTCTAAACAAACCATCAAATTCCCATAAGTGACTTTAAAAGAACATAGCTTGGTCAATTTTTATCACCTTGAGCCCATTAATTTTCCAAATTTAACTTAAATATGTGAACTTCAAGCTTATTTTAAGTTCAAAGTGTTAAAATGAATGGAAGATTACCTAAGGGTGCAAAACATTATAGGTCATTTTATGAATTTTTGCCAATTTCAACAAGTCATAACTTTCTCATTTTTTGGATATTTTAAATGGTTCAAGTCTCAAAAATTAATTCAAGAGATATACTACATGCCATCTTTTTTGGTCAAGAGCAAATTTCAAATGGAAGGCCATGTTTGGATGCAAGATATTATAAGTCATTTTTGAAGAAAAAATATAGAATATTTCTATGTACAAAAGTCAACCTCTTTTTCTCAACTTTGACTCATCACAACTTTCAGCTCAAGCATCCATTTGGTTCCATTCTTTTCTCATTGTAAAGCTTGTAATCTCATGTTTTTAAAGCTTCAAGAATCATGTCCTAAGACTCCTTGAGCTGAAAAAACCATTGATTTTAACTTGGTAACTTGAAACTGAAGTTTCTTCAATGGTCAGAATTTGAAATCCTTGATTTAGCTTCTAAACACTTTTTTTTGCGTGCTTTTGCTTCTAAACATGTTTAGTGAACCTCCAGAAGTGATTAGCATATTAAAACGCAAGGTTTGGATGAGTTTTGATTAAATTAGAAGTCACACTTTTCTTGTTTGCAACTTCACACAATTTCCCTCCAAACTTCATCATTTCACACGCTTGAGCATTCAATCAGCTTCCCTATAAATAGAAAATCATGCCTCATTCATTTTCTTAAGATTAGAGAACCAGAATCACCCTGCCAAACTTCCTCTTGAACTCAATTTTCTGCAACCTCGAATTTGCTTTTACAGCCTTTCTCAATCATTTTTCTTTGTCAATTCACCTTCATTTAACCTCACCGAAGCTAACAAAAGAAGAAATAAGCTCTAAGACTTCCTAAATTGTGCTAGCCAAGTCCAGTCTCAGAGTTCTGCAACTTAACTTCAATAGGTAAATTATTTCATCAATTCTCTCAAACTTTGATACTGTTATGAAGCTCCCATCATCCTGATTCTTGTCGCAACACTTGTTTTCAACTGGAAGTACGTTTGGGCCATGAAATTTCAAATCCCTTTTCAGAACTTCTTTTTAAAAACGACTGAGCTACAGTTTATATAAAGTTTTCGCAAAGGTACCATTGGAATCGTCTTGAAGATACGAAGCGAATGGTATCGGTCTCGTGTCCTAATTTTACAGTTTCTGGAACCTACACATTCGTTGGCTGGAGGTTGAAGATGACGAACATGTCATCTATCAACCAATGAAGGCGTGCCACGCATTTTTTCAAATCTGATTTAAATAATGGATTCCATGCTTTATTCACTAAAAGCCATGATATGCACATCGCGTCTGATCCATTGGATTAGCTTACTAACGCGTTTTGACTCTCATCCATTGGTCCACATTTTTTGACTTTATTTTTATTTCTGATTTTTATATTTAAATTGTTTTAAAATTCAAAAAATCATAGAAAATTCATTTTAACTTCAAAAAATATGGAATAATTAAGAAAAATACTTTTGATTTTTCTCTTTCTGATTATTATTGTTTCACAATTTTATTTTATGTTCCGATATTTTTTATAATTTTTCACTTTATTTGAATTGTTTTAAATGTTTAAAAATACTTTTCTTAATTTTTAAATTCTGAAAAAAACTTGGAAGGATCCAATGACCTTTTGACAAATATTAGTGATCTCATTTTGTTTTCATTTCTGACTTTAAAATTTTTCACAATTTTTTCTTTGTTTTCCCTATTTCTTTTAATTTTAAAAATAATTTTTGACTTAAAAAATTACCAAAATTTTTATATAAATATTTGAGCTCATTTCTGATTTTTCTATGGCGTTGTTTGATTTTTATTGGATGTTTTAAAAATATTGGCTATTTTCTACATCTATTCCCATTTTTAAACCCTTTTTAAAATATTTTTCTTTATTTTTTAAATATATTTTATCTTTTATATATCCTGGATGATCTTAGACTATGAGATTTTGATCATGAGCTTTATTAACATCATTGGATTCATGGTGTTGAGTTTACCTCCAAAAAAATGGATGAATAATTTTAATAATAACTTGATTAAATTTTTGGTTCAAATGTGGTTTAATTCTTATCTCATCCCTCTTCATCTTATCCCCTTCTTATTGTACTAAATATTATTGGAGAATGATTTCCATATTATCTCTTAAAACATATGGTACATAGATTTCTATTGACCGGCCTCAAAATAGGTGCGACTTCTATATAAGTCCACTTACGATTGCTTAACATAGCGCTAAATTTTGTCCCGATTTGAGAAAAATGATCATTCGTGGCCCAAACCCATGTTTGTAAGCCCAAGTATGTTAATTTGAACCCTTTGATCCAATAACCTTGAGATTCACTGTTAGGAGGCTTTGGTCCTACCAATCCTCTAATGAATTTTCATCAACTTTGGTCAAATTGCATCACTTAAACATCATTGATCATTTATTGTTACCTTGAGATTTTGAAATGAATGATATACTAGACAAAAAGCAAATGAAAGTTGTTGTTGAGAGGCTTTGATTCTATCAATCTTCTAATGAGTTTTCAAATGCAAGTTTCAAGATGGTCATTCAACTAACCTCTAATTTCTAACTCATTAATAATTGAATTTATTTTATGCTTTTATTTTATGCTTTTACTTTAAGCACATTTATTTTGGCATTTACATTTCATTCTATTTTCATCTTTGATCATTTGAGAATTTACTTTTATGTCATTTTTATTTTTCTCATTTGAGCTTTCATTTTCTTTTTGAAGATACCTAATAATCAACTTGAACCATAAAAAAGTTTAATGTTACTTGGACTACTTGGTTACTATCCTTGGCATTATGGAGATTATAGACTTCTTGGACTTAGGATTAGAAGTTGAGACCTACTTTGAGACCTCGTGACCTCAAGTGTTATTTTGTTTGAAGTTCTTGGGGTTTACCCCAAGACATTGGGTTGTTTGTTTGTTTGCTTTGTATGTAGGTTATTTGGATTACATGATTTATCAGTGATCGGGAATTCATTTGTATACAGCCATTACTCTTCCCAATTTTTGTGAAGACTTAATGGAATTTAAGCTTGGTTTTATGAAGAGGTTTATTATCTTTGGTTGTTTGGTTTCAAATCCAAAGGATGAGATTTCTACAATGACTCATTGTGTCAAGTGTTGGTTTCTTGTTTGTTAGATGATTCTTTTCCCTAACTTTTACCTTATGCTTTAAGATAGTCCCTTCATCTCCTCCTATCTTCTTTAATTTCAAAAATCTTCTCCCTCCTTTAGAAAACTCTTCTTGTTTCAATACTTGAACCACTTTCATAATAAATTTGGACTTATGTCTATGCATTTTCAAAACATTTTCTTAATAAACATTTAATCAATTTAACAATATGTGGACATTATTTTGTGAGAAGATTAAAAGTCAATCAATCTCATTCAAACCCTTTTTCCATTTTGGCTTTTTACTTTAAAATTTTCTCAAAAGATTAGACTCTTTTCAATCCTTGTAGTGATGCAAGCTACTATACTTTTATGATATGTAGTGAAGTGATATATTTTCCACTTGGGTGTTGAGTGAAGCTTTGTTGATTTTAAAATCCAAGCTATATCCTCCACTTTGAGATGATGAAAATTCTCATTTCCCATAATTGTCGGTAGTAAGTATGTTTTCCACTCAGATAATGACGATGACCTCTCGTCTCTTAAAATTTAACTAACGCACTTGTGTTTCAAAATTTTTAAAAGACGAACTACGAGTACCTTGATCCTTGTGATACGGTGGCCAGAACCGAGACTGTTTTGAAGTGTTGGTTCGCGTTTTACGTTTGTTTTCGCAAAATGTCACGGTAAGCAAGAGTCGCCACCGACTTTTATTTTATCCAACAAGGAAAGGAAAAAAGCACAGAAAAATTCCTTTTTCGAGATATTTCTGAGTACAGGGGGTAGATTATAGAAAGGGAAGGTATTAGCATCCTTTCTATCCGTAGTTATCTACTTGCTCATCATTTTCAAAATTGTTTTCTTTGTGTTTGTGGGTTTTGAAAAGTTTTTGTTTTAACTTAGATTTAACTCTTGCTTCTGTCTTCAAGAGTGTAATGAAGTGTTTTTGCAAACTTGTTCGTAAAAGAGTGTAAGTGTGAAAAAGTTTTATTTTGGATGAGCAAGCATCTAAGAACTAATCTACCTACTCGAAAAAAGAATCGTTTTATGCTGATATCCTTTAGACAATGCTATCCTACTATTAGTGAGTAGGTAGCACCGTCATTGGAGTTTGAGGGTCAATTCGAAAGAGGGACATACGGTCACTAAAGCAATGTTAGGATGTCTTAGTGGTAACCCTATTGTCTTAGATCATTTATCCGAGGCAACGATATCTGAGGCAACCTTTCCGAGGCAACTTATGATCTTTTAGACAAGAGGGCAACCTCTAAAATAACCTATACTCAATGATCGTTTACAAAGGCAACCAAGTGGGGTGTACCCTAGGAGTGCGCATGTGCGAGTGTGTTGATTTCAGATTATTTTTATCTTTGCACAATTAAGGGTGATCTAACTGTTTTAAGATTAAACATTCATTCTTGTCATGCAAGCCCTATTATCAAACATCTAATAGTTGAATATTTGTAGAAATTAAAGTGCGGAAATTAAACTACGCTATTACAAGGCGTCGGGTATTTACATCGCCAAAAACTAACCCTTTGAAATTTAAAAGCGGAAAAAATAAATAAATGTCCTAATTTATTACAAACCGGGAGTAGATACAATAATTTGGATAAATAAAAATAAAGTGCGCGAGAAAATTAGATCGAATGCGAAAACTAGGGTTTTGACCCTCCTAATTAAAAGAAAATGTTTTTATTGTTTTTATTTTTTTTAAGAAAAGAAATTAATTCCTAAAATTAAATGCTAAATTAATTAGTTACTAAATTAATTAATGAAAAATAATTAAGACCTACTTTTGGATTTTTGTTATTTTAGGTAAAAAATAAATACGATCAAGTTAGTAATAAAAACCTATTGATTCTATTTAATTTTAAATATTTACAAAAATAAATTAAAGTTATCTAATTAATCAACCTAATTAAATTAATTGATTTATTGATGAAAAATAAATTTCTAAAATTTAATTTGATAGAAAAATGTTTTTGGTGATTTTTGATAAAAAGAAAATAATGTTTGGTTAATAAAATAAATAGCAAATAAATTAAATAGAATAAATAAAATAATAAAAAAAGATGAGAGATGGGCCTGAAATTAAGGGGTCTAGAAAGCAGTTTTCTGGGCCTAGAAGGAGAAGGTCCACGCTGACTTTTGTCATCCAGTGTGGCATGTTTGACTTGGTCTATGGTGCACTTGCAATGGTGGCCACCAGATCTGGCCATCTGGCCATCTGGCGCGTTGGATGATGAGGGAGTATGATGGATCTTTTGGCCTCACTTACACTGAATCACCTGGAAATAAATGAGAATATAGCAAATGCTGGAGGCAGGGATCGAACCCCTGACCTCCAGCCTCTGAATGCCTTAACACTCACGTGGCAACCACTGGGCTATTTTGTTCTTATTGTTATCATATTGCAAAATAATAATAATATAAGAAAACAAAATATAATGGAAAATAAAATCAAAAAACGCGCTGGAATTTTTGAATTAGCCTATGGGGGAGTGACACGCCTGCTTCTTCTTCCCTGCAACGTGGCTAAAATTTTTGGGACCTATACCCACGGACAATGTCCGTCACTATAACCATGCCCATCCACAAAATCACGTACAGGCAATGTAAACGACCACCAAGGCCATGGTTAGAACCGTCTCCTTCTTCTTAACACAATGGTACCCATTATAATGGCCAATTATTCCTGAAAATGAAAACCCTAAAACCAAATCCGAAACCCTAACAATGGTGGATTTCGTTACAGACCATATAAATGAAATTGAATAATGCCAAAAGTTTGCAAATGCTTCATAGGTTTAGAATATGCCATTAATTCAGATCAACAATGCTTAAATTGAAATATGCGAATTCAAGAACAGAGCAAGGATATGAACAACTTACAGCGCGTTTAGGGACCGAATCGGGCTTAATCTTGATAGCTTTAGGTTGTGGAGACTGCCAGGAAGCGATTGGGAGAGGTATCGAACCTTGAGGATGCTTCTAAGTGGGATTTTGATCTAACACTTTTTTGCCTTTTTCTCAAACTTGGTTCTTGCTCTGCGCCTGGTTTCCAACCTTGCATTTGATCTGCACGCACTCCTTATGTATTAGTGAAGGGATTAGGGTTGCAAATTGCATCCAAATCTTCTTCTTTCAATGCTTTGGATATTGATTTGATTTGCTTTGAAGATCTTTCCAAACATGGCTTATTTTGAATCTTTTTGTTCACTCTAAGGCTTAGCACGAATTTGAATGATGCTAGCTGTATAATGAAGCCTGAAATAATCACAAAATCCTTGGTTATCAATGTTTTGGATTTTTATTTGATTTATTTTGATTTAAATCAAAATAATTAATAAAAATAAGACATGGACAAGTGGAAAAGGCTAGAGCACGTGGGCTATGTTGCCAACTCAAAACAAGTGAAAAAGAATGGGCCCATTTGGCAAAATTTGAAGTTTTGTGGATAGTGGACTTTTGGCAATTTTGCAAAAAAGGTCAACTTCACCAATGCATAACTTCCTCAATTTTGAATATTTGGAGGTGTTCTTGGACTTTTTAGAAAGCTTTATATGTACTCTAAGAAACCCTTTTGGTCTCATCTCAATTTGATATTCCATGATCAAGTATGAAGCTTTGACAAAAAAGGTGTTTTTGTTGACTTTTCAAAATGACCTATAATGTCCAAATTCATAAGTTCTTGTGAGTGCATATTCTGATCTTGGGTGCTGAAGATGGATTGTAGGGAATTTCATCCTCCTCAAAATGAGATTTGGATGGGTCATTTATCATAAAGTATGAGAAAGTTATGCTAGGTCAAAGTTGAGTTGACTTTTCCTACAAAACCCTAATTTAGCAACTTTTGAATCTTGATGAATTATGAGCAATCCTTGATGAATCATGATCAACCCTTGATCAAATGATGAAATATACTTCAAAATGAGGATGTTGACCAAAAATCTTGAAGTTTGACTATATGTGGGTCACAGTTGACTTTTGCCCTAGCACACTCGATATTTGGACCTTTGAGCAATTGACTGAGCAAACTTCCTCTGCAAGGCTTGAAACTTGTCATGGATGATCTTGAGAACATATTAGGACATGGTTGAGAACTTGGGGTCACTTGGACTCAAGGATCTTGATGCAACATGAAACCCTAGTTTGGGGTAGACTGCCTTAGGAGAGAGCTTGTCTGGCAAACTTTTGGGCTACCTTGAGACACTTGAGGATCTTTCTGGACATATTTTTAGAAATATGGGAGGGAAAATTTTGGGGTACAACAGCTTTCCCTATTCAATCTTCTTAAACCTGAGGATGCAGATTGGCTTTCGTGCCTTTCGTAATTCGAAGGTGGAAGTTGATTGAACACTAGAGTGCCCAAAAATTTGCACTCACATGACATGGTACCAGTCTTGTGATGTCGGGAATGGGCTTACAGATGCCATATGGAAATTGTTGACGAGGGGATGGGCTTAAAGATTCCATCTGAAGGAGTGTCGATCGCATAAGAGATTCCTTAGCGAGAGCTGGTATACTTGTTGTTGAGGAAGATTCTGCTGGGGAAGTCTGATCTTTGTTGAGAAAAGTAGAATTTTAGGAGCTTCGGCGTCCGTTATTCTGCTGGTGAGTCATCTCTGTTGATATTTAGGAACTCGTCCGTAATTCAACTGAGGAAACATCTCTGTTGAGATTTAGGAACTCGTCCGTAATTCAACTGAGAAAACATCTTTGTCAAGATTTAGGAACTCGTCCATAATTCAACTAAGGAAACATCTTTGTTGAGATTTAGGAACTCGTCCATAATTCAACTGAGGAAACATCTCTGTCGAGATTTAGGAAATTTTATGTAATTCAACTGAGGAAACATCTCTGCTGAGATTTAGGAACTCGTCCGTAATTCAACTGAGGAAACATCATCTGTTGAGATTTAGGAACTCGTCCGTAATTCAACTAAGGAAACATCTTTGTCAAGATTTAGGAACTCGTCCGTAATTCAACTGAGGAAACATCTTTGTTAAGATTTAGGAACTCGTCCGTAATTCAACTGAGGAAACATCTTTGTTGAGATTTAGGAACTCGTCCGTAATTCAACTGAGGAAACATCTCTGTCGAGATTTAGGAACTCGTCCGTAATTCAATTGAGGAAACATCATCTGCTGAGATTTAGGAACTCGTCCGTAATTCAACTGAGGAAACATCTCTGTCAAGATTTAGGAACTCGTCCGTAATTCAACTGAGGAAACATCTCTGTCAAGATTTAGGAACTCGTCCGTAATTCAACTAAGGAAACATCTTTGTTGAGATTTAGGAACTCGTCCGTAATTCAACTGAGGAAACATCTTTGCTGAGATTTAGGAGCTCGTCCGTAATTCAACTAAGGAAACATCTTTGCTGAGATTTAGGAGCTCGTCCGTAATTCAACTAAGGAAACATCTCTGCTGAGATTTAGGAACTCGTCCTAATTCAACCGAGGTAATATCTTTGCTGAGATTTAGGAGCTCGCCCGTAATTCAACTAAGGAAACATCTTTGCTGAGATTTAGGAGCTCGTCCGTAATTCAACTGAGGAAACATCTCTGTCGAGATTTAGGAGCTGGTCCGTAATTCAACTGAGGAAATAACTCTGCTGAGATTTAGGAACTCGTACGTAATTCAACTGAGGTAAAAGCTTCATAGCTTGAATTTTGCGAGAATCTGATTGTATCCTTTCCTAAAAGGTAAAGGTTAGTTGTATGTAATGCATGATATGTGTCAATAAATGATGTTCTCAAAGTAAATGAGATTGTGTTGTATGATGCGTATGCATGTGTCATGATGTATGGAAATGTGATGTTTATAGTTGGGGAAGATAAATCCCGGATTGCTGCTGGAGAAAGGAATGAATTCTTCTTTTCCGCTAAAGATAGTGGATGAAGATTTTTGTGAGAATAAACCTGCAGGAGAGGATAACTCCGTTGGGGAATAAACTGACGAGAGAATGACTCTGTGGGGAAGAGATGCTCTGCTGTGGATTCCGCCGATAAATTTAGCTGGGGATGAATTATCGTTGCTGGTGATAATGAACCTTGTTGGGGATTGAATTCTGGTTTTGTGAAAGGAAAGAACTCCGCTTGGGATGATTTTCCAGTTGCGACTTCACAGGGAATAATCTTTTAGACTCTATTGGGGATAATCTTCTAGAGTCTACTGGGGATAACTCTTCAAATTCCACTGGGGATATATATTTTTTTATACTCCGCTGGGGATGATAAGACTTTTCAGTGCTGATGGTAGATAAACTCTGCTTGGGGAGAATATTATCGATTCATTCACAATTGTGAGTCTCAGCTGGGGAGAGTTAACATTACTGTCTTTCTCTTACTCTACGGGGAGTGAATGTAACTTAGCCATATTCTTCAGCTAGATCTACCTTTGTACCTGGTGGATAGAGTAACTGTAAAGCTTGGACAATTCTTATTGCCCCTGGTTCTTGATATTACAAGTAATCTTCTTTTGTTTCGCATGTAAATATTTATGAGCAACAATTAATGTTAAATGCATATATCAAAAATGAACATTGGACGTTCTTTGCAAAACAAAACAGAAAAAAGAAAAATTTATTTGTGAAAATGAATTGTATTGATTTTGAAGTTTGGCCTATAAATAGGCATTTTTGTACAAGAGGCTGACATCCTAGTAAGAGAATGCCGCCGATCAATAGAGTTTATACAATTTGTGAAAAAAACAAAGAAAAACAGCTATGTGAATAATCCCACTGGGTTCCAACTCTGCTATTGCCTTTATGTCCTCGAGCATCTCATCACTTTGCTACTTGGTTGAAGGTGGATCATACTGATTGGTGCCGTCCGAGCTTGATAGTCGATACTGAAGTCTGATTGCAAGGTGATCCAATGAGACATAGTGTTACGCTTTTATCCCTAAATTTTGCCTGGACCATCCTTTCGGGTTTTCGGTCCACCGGGATACCCTTTTTTGCCCAAGCCACCTTTTCAGGTTTTCAAATTGTCGGGTGTACAACTTTTCATTTTCATCCGTTATTTTTGCCCAAACCCTTTTGGTTCACCAGGAAGCCCTTATTTTTGCCTAGGCCAGTCAACATAGCGGGTCTTTGATTATGCGTAGTATTTTTTCACTATGTATGCATTGACATGGTGAGGAAGGTCGTCACCATCCATGGTGGTTAGAATCATAGCTCCTCCTGAGAAAATGTTCTTAACCACAAATGGCCCTTTGTAAGTAGGGGTCCATTTGCCCCTGGGATCACCTTGAGGTGGGATGATGCGCTTGATCACCAGATCCCCAACTTGATAATCTTGTCGTCTGACTTTCTTGTTAAATGCCCTGATCATCCGTTTTTGGTACGTTTGACCATGACAAATAGCAGTAAGTCTCTTTTTGTCGATTAAATTCAGCTGATCAAGCCGGGTCTGAATCCAGTCATCTTCGCTCAAACCTGCATCCTTCATAATCCGAAGAGAGGGTATCTAAACTTCAATGGGCAAGATGGCCTCCATGACATATACCAAGGAATAGGGTGTTGCCCCTGTTGACGTCCGCGCCGAGGTACGGTACCCATGAAGAGAAAATGGTAACATCTCGTGCCAGTATTTGTATGTCACCGTCATCTTCTGCACAATCTTCTTGATGTTCTTATTAGCCTCTTCAACAACCCCATTCATCTTTGGCCGGTAGGGAGAAGAGTTGTGATGATGTATCTTGAACTGCTTGCAGAGCTTGGTGATCATCTTATTGTTGAGATTTATACCATTATCCATAATGATCCTCTCTGGTACACCATATCGATAGATCAGATTGTGTCTAATAAAATGTGCCACGACGTTCTTGGTTACAGTAGCAAAGGAAGCTGCTTCAACCCACTTTGTAAAGTAATCAATTGCTACAAGGATAAAATGATGCCCGTTAGACGCAGTAGGTATGATCTCGCCGATCATATCGATGCCCCACATTGCAAAAGGCCACGGAGCTGTCAAGACATTCAGAGGAACTGGAGGTATGTGCACCTTATCAGCATAGACTTGGCACTTATGACAGGTCCGAAAATGCTGATAACAATCAGCTTCCATAGTAGACCAATAGTATCCTGCCCGAAGGATTTTCTTCGCCATGGTATGTCCACTGGAATGAGTCCTGAAAGTACCTTCATGTAACTCTACCATAATTCTTTCCGCCTCGTTCTTATCCACACATCGCAGTAAGGTCGAGTCATGGTTGCGCTTGTAAAGAATGCCATTGCTGATGAAGAACTTCGCCGCAAACCTCCTCAGAAACTTCTTATCATTAACAGATGCACCCTCAGGGTATTCCTGAACTTCAAGATACCTCTTCACCTTGTGAAACCAAGGTTTATCTGCTACCTCTTCAGTCTCAATGTCACAGCAATGTACAGGTTCGTCCAACCTCTCAATGGTAATCTAGGGAGCTTCATTGTCCCATCTGACCTTGAACATAGAAGACATCATAGCTAGCGCGTCCGCCAACTGATTCTCCTCTCTTGGGAAGTGTTCAAAGGTTAACTCCTCGAAATGCGGAAGCAACGTCAACACATACTCCTTGTAAGGAATAAGATTTGGGTGTTTTGTATCCCACTCTCCTTTGATCTGACTGATCACGAGAGCGGAATCTCCGAATACACATAAGAACTTAATCCTTAGGTCAATTGCTGCTCGAAGACCCATGATGCACGCTTCATACTCCGCCATATTGTTGGTGCAGTTGAAACATAGCCGGGCGGTGAACGGAGTATGAGATCCTTCAGGAGATATGATCATGGCGCCAATGCCATTACCCAAAGCGTTTGAAGCTCCATCGAAGTACGTATACCATCGGGATCCTTCCTCAGGTCCTTCATCCGGTCCAGGTTCTTCACAGTCAGTTACCAACATGATATTCTCATCCGGGAATTCGAAGTTCATATATTGGTAATCATCTACAACCTGATGTGCTAAATGATCTGCCAACACACTTCCCTTGATTGCTTTTTGGTTCGTGTATTGGATGTCATACTCAATCAAGATCATCTGCCATCTTGCTATTCGTCCGGACAAGGCAGGCTTCTCGAAGATATACTTGATTGGATCCATCTTTGATATCAATAGAGTAGTGTGAGTCAGCATATACTGTCTCAGCCGGAGAGAAGCCCATGCCAAAGCGCGGAAAGTTTTCTCAAGCGGCGAATATCGGGTCTTTCAGTCGGTAAACTTTTTGCTAAGGTAATAAATAGCATGCTCTTTTCGGCCAGACTCGTCATGCTGCCCTAGCACGCACCCCATTGAATTTTCGAGTACTGTCAAGTATAAAATCAAAGGTCTCCCTTCAACTAGAGGCATCGTGATAGGTGGCTCTTGGAGATATTCCTTGATCCTTTCGAAGGCGGCATGACATTCATCATTCCACTTTACCACTTGATCTTTCTTCAGCAACTTGAAGATTGGCTCACAAGTAGCAGTCAGATGCAAAATGAACCGGGCAATGTAATTCAACCGTCCCAAAAAGCCTCTGACTTCTTTTTTTGTTCAGGGAGATGGCATTTCCTGTATAGCCTTCACCTTTGCAGGATCCACTTGAATACCTTTATCACTTACGACGAAACCCAGCAGCTTACCAGATCTCACCCCGAAGGTGCACTTGTTCGGATTTAACCTCAGCTTGTACAACTTCAACCTGTCAAATAGCTTCTGCAGGTGGTCAAGATGTTCTTCTTCAGTCTGGGATCTTGCAATCATGTCGTCAACGTATACCTAAATCTCATGATGGATCATGTCATGGAACAAAGCGACCATGGCGTGCTGATACATTGCCCCAGCATTCTTCAATCCAAAAGGCATGACTTTGTAGCAAAAGGTATCCCATTGAGTAACAAAGGTTGTCTTTTCCATATCCTTGGGATCCATCTTAATCTGATTGTAACCGGAGAAACCATCCATAAAAGAAAAGACCTTATGTTGCACAGTGTTGTCAACTAGAACGTCGATATGAGGTAGAGGGAAATCATCCTTGGGGCTTGCCCTATTCAGATCCCTGTAGTCAACACACATTTGAACCTTACCATCCTTCTTCAGTACCGGAACCATGTTGGCCACCCACTACGGGTAAGAAGTAACTGCTAGAAAACCGACATCAAACTGTTTCATAACTTCAGCCTTGATTTTCTCAGACATCTCCGGGCGCATTCGGCGAACTTTCTGTTTCACTGGAGGACAATCTTCCTTGGTAGGCAAGCGGTGAACCACGATATCAGTATCCAACCCAGGCATATCTTCATAAGACCAGGAAAAGATTTCAACATAGTCACGCAACATCTAAATCAACCGTTGCTTAAAACTAGGCTCCATATTTGCACCGATCTTGACCACTTTCTTGTCTACTTCTTTACCCATATTTATTGTTTCCACTGGCTCTTCATGCGGTTGTATGGCCCTATCTTCCTGAAGTAACAGTCTAGCAAGTTCACCGGGCACTTCACAATCATCCTCACCTTCTTCCTCGGCTTGGTTGATCAGACTTTCGAAGTCATAACTGGCAGTAGCAGAGTCGTTATCAGTGGGATCCAGAGTGGATGTAGACCTGTATATGTGAGTGTGTATAAAATAGCTGTTTTGCAAGATAGAAAAGAAATACAAGGAGCACAAAATTCGTAATGCAATAGAAACGTCCAATGCTTTTATTAATGATATATGGTGATGACACATAATAAGCCCTCAAACAAAGCCACGGTGTCTCGGGTAAGGCACCGGGCCGTAAAGTTTAAAATTGTCTGTTACAAAACTCGAAACAAAAGTCTTATTACTGTGTAATAAAAGAAATTGGCACGAAGTCCTTTGCTATCCAATTTCTCAATCCACCGTCGGTAGTCGGGTAAATCCAGCTGTCAATATCAAACTCTTCTTCGTCATCCCCAATAGCATTCACTCCCGCGTCATGTTTTGGCATAGGAGACGTTATGACATTAGGCTTCTACGGAGCTTCAAATTCAATCTCCTTAGCATCGATCAGATCCTGCACTTTATTCTTCAAAGCCCAACAATTATTGGTATCATGCCCTGGGCTATCAGAGTGATAAGCACAGCGGGCGTTCGGATTGTACATCGGTGATGTGGTGTTGGGATTCTTTGGAGCCTCCCTCGGAATCACCAAGTTGGTCTTCAACAACTGCGGCAGAATTTGAGATAGAGTCATACTGAGCCGAGTGAATTGTCTCTGCAGCCTTTCTGTTCTTGGCTGATTGTTGTGCTGAGGGGAAACTTCAGGTCTTGCTATAACCACCATATTAACCGTTTGGCGGCGCTCGGGTCGGTTTTGGTTTCTAGAATTGTAAATTGTACTAGATTCCTTCTTGAAGGGCTTCTTTTCTGTGCTTGACGAAGCACCCTTCTGTATCTTGCCAGTTTTGATACCGGCCTCAACTATCTCCCCCGTCATTATTAATTCGGTGAACCCAGACGATGAACTCCCAATCAGATGATTAAAATACGGACCAGAAAAAGTCCCCAAAAACATATCCACTAACTCCCTATCAGCCAGAGGGGGTTGGACTCTACCATCAAGATCTCTCCACTTCTAAGCGTAGTCCTTAAAACCTTCGCTCGCACCCATAGACATACCCTAAAGTTGGGTACGCGTGGGATCAAGGTCGGCATTATATTGGTATTGTTTGTAAAAAGCAGCAGCAAGGTCCTCCCAGTTATGGATGTTGGGTCCTTCTAGTTGATAGAACCATTCAAGTTGAGTCCCTGAAAGACTATCCTGAAAGAAATGGATCCAGAGGTTCTTATCAGCAGTATATGGTTGCATCTTTCTAACATACGAGCGGAGGTGTAACTTTTGATAGGATACCCCGTCGTATTTAGCAAAGACTGGTGCTTTGAATATGTGGGGGATCACCACCCCAGATGCCAAACCCAAATCTCCAAAATCCAGCCCAGGTATCTTCTGGATCTCCATCGTGCTCAACCGGTCTTCGAGTTGCTTATACTTATCCTCAGCAGGAGGATATTGGTCTTCGTCAAAGTCAGTCTCATTGTCAGAAACCACAGGTCTAGGAGCCCTCCTCTCTTCTTGATTTCCTCCCCCTCCAGATGAGTGGGACAAATCAACTTCTTCTCGTAGCCTGTTCCCAAACCTGTGACTCATGTTCAGGAGGACCGTCTTCTTCTTCTTCTTCTTATCCTTCAAGATAAGAGTATTCAGATCTTTCTGCCCTTTGTCCAAGTTCATGAACATTTCCTGGAACTGAGCATTTTGAGCTTGCAGAGCCTTGATGGCTTGATCAGTTGATGTTTCAGAAGACATGATTGCTGAAATAAACAGCGAAGAAGATTAGAAACCTGTAAGGGTACCTGTAATGAGGTGCATGGGAATGGAATGTGTATGATATGATTTCAAAGACTTTTAGGAGATTCAAATTCGTAAACAAAAATGAAACACACTTTATTAGATTAAAAACTTGAAACAATGTTTGACAAATGCCCTTAAGGCGTTACAAAAGAAAAACTGAAAAGTAAATCAAAACTAGAAACAACAAAAGACATCAGCGCTCCCATGGTCGTTTTCCTTTGGTGCTGACATAGTCGTTGAGGACCTTCTCATTCTCCAGCTGCCTTGTAAGCCTCAAGATCTTCTGCTCCTGCTCATGATACATTTCTCTGTAAGTATCCCATTATTCCCTTAGCTGGATACAAGACCTCTTTAATGCCCCAATGTCAGTAGGCATGTATGGATGAAGGATGGTAGGAGGAACCCCTTCTTCATCAGTACTCTCAACAATTACCGGCAAGACAGCTTCGTACGGTATCCCCAGCTTTTAGACACGGGCTCGAACCCACCGGAGATACTGTGGCATTGGGAGAGAAGTCTTCATGCCTAGCTCATGCGGATCAGACCTGTTGACCCTATCCCAGGCTCGTATGAATCTGAGGCGATGTCCCTCAACATCTCCCTGGAAGTCAAAGGCAATGCTTCGAAGTAGCAACTCATGAGGTTCGTCCCTCCTATCTCGCCCAAACTGTCGTAAGGCCAAACAGGGATTATAGGTGATGCCTCCTCCAATCCCCAGCAATGGAACATTGGGGTACTCCACACAGCGATCAATAACAGCTACTTCTTCCATGTCTTTAGTACTCCAAATGATGTCCGTATGAGCAAGGGACATGATTATGTAGGCCCAGCCCATGCCTTCCTCGTTCTTCAAAACAAATTTGGGGAGGTGAGAAATAAACCACCTCGCCAACAATGGTGCACAACACATAAGGGTTCCCCGTTTTCGAGTGGTACGGGCATAAAGAGTATGCAGGATATCACCTAAGAGAGTGGGAACTGGATTACAGGACATGAAAATCTTCACTGCATTCACGTCGACAAAGATATCTGAATTTGGGAACAGAACCAATCCATAAATGAGAAAAGCCAAGATGTCTTCAAACGCTTGAAAGTCTAAACTGTCCTAGAACTGATTAGCCTGATCAACCAAGAACTTAGCCAAGAAGCCTTTTATCCCACTGAGTTTCCCAATTAGACACCACATCAACCCTTGTAAGATGGAGGGCTGAAGCAATATCTTCGGGCCTAGGAGCTATCTCCAAACCTGTAAAAGGGGTCTGCTCCAGAATGGATATGTCGAGTAAATCCGAGAACTCTTCTAAAGTAGGGACCAACTGATAGTCCAGGAAAGTGAAGCAGTGGTATAATGGATCAAAGAACTAGAATAAGACGCTCATCATCTGTTCATCCAGCTTTGAAGTGAGTAGACTGAGAAGGTGACCATGTCTTCTGTCAAAAGAGGAAGTGTCAGGAACCTTGGAAACCAGATCTCTAAGCTAAGTAGGAATCTGTACAAAGCTTATATGAATAGTGTTTCTACGCATAGATGCCATGATCTGCAAAATAGAACAAAGATGAATCCCATTGGTATTTGAAATGGTTAGTCCAATGCAATATGCATGCAATGTCATGATGCATGAGGTCATGATAGAAATACACCACAGGTATTCACAGATAGCAAACTTGGTAAGGGCAAACAAGTCACACAGATAGCCCTTAAATTTCAGGTTGGCATGGAGTTTAGGTACTACCCTCTTTCAATTTAGTTGGTTCAACTTGTCCTAGTAATAGTAATTGGGTTCTAGAGGATCTCAATATCACTGACCACCCTCAATCGGTCATAATTCCAGTTTAGCAACCTTTTCTTGCAACCGGAATCATCGCGAGAGTTTGGTCTCAATGAGTGTAGCATACTGCTACATTTCTATGGCCAAGTTGGTCAATTATAGGTTCTAAGGTCAGTTGGTGTTTAATGACCCCTTAGCAGCCCCATATTCTCCTTGTTCCACCATAAGGGATATCGGTACAAACTAAAGTGTCACACCAACGTAGCTACTACTTCAACTGTATCGGTCTACGCCGTATAGTTCTCTCACAGTCTATTGCTACTTACCTAAAGGTATCCCCAGATCCAGGTTAGGATCTATAGTAACTCCGATTCAAAACCACAAATATAAATCATACAGATTAAACAATTGAAAACAATATGATGAACTATTCCTAAGGTACACCCCACTTATAAATTCCCCAGCAGAGTCGCTAGTTCTGTGATACGGTGGCCAGAACCGGGACTATTTTGAAATGCTGGTTCGCGTTTTGCGTTTGTTTTTGCAAAATGTCGCGGTAAGCAAGAGTCGCCACCGACTTTTATTTTATCCAACAAGGAAAGGAAAAAAGGACAAAAAAAATTCCTTTTTCGAGATATTTCTGAGTACGGGGGGTAGATTATAGAAAGGGAAGGTATTAGCACCCTTTCTATCCGTAGTTATCTACGGGCTCTTAGGTACTTGCTCATTATTTTCAAAATTGTTTTCTTTGTGTTTGTGGGTTTTGAAAAGTTTTTGTTTTAACTTTGATTTAACTCTTGCTTCTGTCTTCAAGAGTGTAATGAAGTGTTTTTGCAAACTTGTTTGTAAAAGAGTGTAAGTATGAAAAAGTTTTGTTTTGGATGAGCAAGCATCTAAGAACTAATCTACCTACTCGAAAAAAGAATCGTTATATGCTGATTTCCTTTAGACAATGCTATCCCACTATTAGTGAGTAGGTAGCACCGTCGTTGGAGTTTGAGGGTCAATTCGAAAGAGGGACATACGGTCACTAAAGAAATGTTAGGATGTCTTAGTGGTAACCCTAATGTCTTAGATCATTTATCCGATGCAACGATATTCGAGGCAACCTTTCCAAGGCAACTTATGATCTTTTAGACAAGAGGGCGACCTCTAAAATAACCCATACTCAATGACCGTTTACAAAGGCAACCAAGTGGGGTGTACCCTAGGAGTGCGCATGTGCGAGTGTGTTGATTTCAGATTATTTTTATCTTTGCACAATTAAGGGTGATCTAACTGTTTTAAGATTAAACATTCATTCTTGTCATGCAAGCCCTATTATCAAACATCTAATAGTTGAATATTTGTAGAAATTAAAGTGCGGAAATTAAACTACGCTATTACAAGGCGTCGGGTATTTACATCGCCAAAAACTAACCCTTTGAAATTTAAAAGCGGAAAAAATAAATAAATGTCCTAATTTATTACAAACCGGGAGTAGATACAATAATTTGGATAAATAAAAATAAAGTGCGCGAGAAAATTAGATCGAATGCGAAAACTAGGATTTTGACCCTCCTAATTAAAAGAAAATGTTTTTATTGTTTTTATTTTTTTTAAGAAAAGAAATTAATTCCTAAAATTAAATGCTAAATTAATTAGTTACTAAATTAATTAATGAAAAATAATTAAGACCTACTTTTGGATTTTTGTTATTTTAGGTAAAAAATAAATACGATCAAGTTAGTAATAAAAACCTATTGATTCTAATTAATTTTAAATATTTACAAAAATAAATTAAAGTTATCTAATTAATCAACCTAATTAAATTAATTGATTTATTGATGAAAAATAAATTTCTAAAATTTAATTGGATAGAAAAATGTTTTTGGTGATTTTTGATAAAAAGAAAATAATTTTTGGTTAATAAAATAAATAGAAAATAAATTAAATAGAATAAATAAAATTAAAAAAAAAAAAGATGAGAGATGGGCCTGAAATTAGGGGGTGTAGAAAGCAGTTTTCTGGGCCCAGAAGGAGAAGGTCCACACTGACTTTTGTCATCCAGTGTGGCATGTTTGACTTGGCCTATGGTGCGCTTGCAATGGTGGCCACCAGATCTAGCCATCTGGCGCGTTGGATGATGAGGGAGTATGATGGATCTTCTGGCCTCGCTTCCACTGAATCACCTGGAAATAAATGGGAAAATAGCAAATGCTAGAGGCAGGGATCGAACCCCTGACCTCCATCCTCTGAATGCCTTAACACTCACGTGGCAACCACTGGGCTATTTTGTTCTTATTGTTATCATATTGCAAAATAATAATAATATAAGAAAATGAAATATAATGGAAAATAAAATAAAAACACGCGCTGGAATTTGAATTGGCCTATGGGGTGAGTGACACGCCTGCTTCCTTTTCCCTGCACCGTGGCTAAAAAATTTGGGACCTATACCCACGGACAATGTTCGTCACTATAACCATGCCCATCCTCAAAATCACGTACAGGCAATGTAAACGACCACCAAGGCCATGGTTAGAACCGTCTCCTTCTTCTTAACACAATGGTACCCATTATAATGGCCAATTGTTCCTGAAAATGAAAACCCTAAAACCAAATTCAAAACCCTAACAATGGTGGATTTCGTTACAGACCATATAAATGAAATTGAATAATGCCAAAAGTTTGGAAATGCTTCATTGGTTAAGAATATTCCATTAAATCAATTCAACAATGCTTAAATTGCAAGATGTGAATTCAAGAACAGAGCAAGGTTATGAACGACTTACAGCGCGTTTAGGGACCGGAACGGGCTTGTTCTTGATAGCTTTAGGTTGTGGAGACTGCCAGGAAGCGATTGGGAGAGGTATCGAACCTTGAGGATGCTTCTAAGTGGGATTTTGATCTCATACTTTTTTGCCTTTTTTCTCAAACTTGGTTCTTGCTCTGCACCTGATTTCCAATCTTGCCTTTGATCTGCACGCACTCCTTATGTATTAGTGAAGCGATTAGGGTTGCAAATTGCATCCAAATCTTATTCTTTCAATGCTTTGGATATTGATTTGATTTGCTTTGAAGACTTTCCAAACATGGCTTATTTTGAATCTTTTTGTTCACTCTAAGTCTTAACACAAATTTGAATGATGCTAGCTATATAATGAAGCCTGAAATAATCATAAAATCCTTGGTTATCAATATTTTGGATTTTTATTTGATTTATTTTGATTTAAATCAAATTAATTCAAATCAAAATCAAAATAATTAATAAAAATAAGACATGGACAAGTGGAAAAGGCTAGAGAACGTGGGCTATGTTTCCAACTCAAAACAAGTGAAAAAGAATGGGCCCATTTGGCAAAATTTGAAGTTTTGGGGATAGTGGACTTTTGGCAATTTTGCAAAAAAGGTCAACTTTACCAATGCATAACTTCCTCAATTTTGAATATTTGGAGGTGTTCTTGGACTTTTTAGAAAGCTTTATATGTACTCTAAGAAACCCTTTTTGTCTCATCTCAATTTGATATTCCATGATCAAGTATGAAGCTTTGACAAAAAAGGTGTTTTTGTTGACTTTTCAAAATGACCTATAATGTCCAAATTCATAAGTTCTTGTGAGTGCATATTCTGATCTTGGGTGCTGAAGATGGATTGTAGGGAATTTCATCCTCCTAAAAATGAGATTTGGATGGGTCATTTATCATAAAGTATGAGAAAGTTATGCTTGGTCAAAGTTGAGTTGACTTTTCCTACAAAACCCTAATTTAGCAACTTTTGAATCTTGATGAATTATGAGCAATCCTTGATGAATCATGATCAACCCTTGATAAAATGATGAAATATACTTCAAAATGAGGATGTTGACCAAAAATATTGAAGTTTGATTGTATGTGGGTCACAGTTGACTTTTGCCCTAGCATGGTCGATTTTTGGACCTTTGAGCAATTGACTGGGAAAACTTCCTCGGCAAGGCTTGAAACTTGTCATGGATGATCTTGAGAACATATTAGGACATGGGTGAGCACTTCGGGTCACTTGGAATCAAGGATCTTGATGCAACATGAAACCCTATTTTGGGGTAGACTGCCTTAGGAGAGAGCTTGTATGGCCAACCTTTGGGCTCACTTGAGCAACTTGAGGATCTTTCTTGACATATTTTGAGAAATATGGGAGGGCAAATTTTGGGGTAAAACAATCCCCTATTGCATGGAAGGTGGTACATGGGCACTAATGTTTCGTAACCACAGCGGGTGCAAAAATTATAAAAAAAATACTTATTTTCTCATATCCACCATGTATTACTTTATATAACATTTATAGCCAAAATACACAAATTTACAAAGAGGTTCCTACGGAGTATCATAGATGTTTAGGGTGCTAATAACTTCCCTTTTCATAACCAACCCCCAAACTTAGATTCTCTTCCCCTCTTTTCGGGTTATTCGCTCTTTTCCCATTCCTTTAGAAACAATAAAGCACGGTGGTGATTTTTATTTTTGATTTGCGCTAGTGAAGTCAATTCAATGGTTTAGTCTCAATATTTCTACCCTTACAAAAAAATGGTGACTTCATTGGGGAAAGATTGACCTCTTGCTGGTCCATTCTTAAGTGGGTTGAGCCTATCTTTGTTTGTTTTAATATGTGTTATTATGTGTTGTATCTTATATGTTGTATATATGTTTGTCTGGATTTTCCTGGTTTTCAGGGTGCTTGGTGATTTCTCATGAGTCCTATACTCGGACTTGGGCAAACTTAAGATAGGACGGGCGGTATAGTCATGTTAACTTTGATGGATTAATCCCAAAAAAGGAGGCATGAGATCCCCCACTCAATGGAGGCCCCTTTGACTGTAGTGTCGTTTACCGAGTAATCGAGAAGACGTGCTGCTTTCGACCTAGGAGCCTGCTGAAACTGAGGATCGTAGAACCTTTAACCCATCTTGGCATTTTAGGTGTAGTGCGGAAGCTATGACGGAGTAATCCAGAAATAGTTGTTACGCGATACTACGCTCGAACGAGTATTTTCGTAGAATATTGCTAATTATCGAGTCAATCGGGAAGTTGGTAATATCCTAAGGAAGGGCGTAAACTCTGGGAACCTCTTAGAACCTTGTTCGATAGGTGATAAACTTTTAGATCACACCTCATAGGTAGTACCTTCAACCTCATGCTCATGACATTGAACCTATTAACCCTATGTTTGTGCTCTTGTGTGTGATTGTTGCGTCATACATTCATGCACCCATGAGTATCCATTAAAACATTTTGTTTCAAGGGACTTAAATTTGACTCTTTGTGAATATCTCAGGTACTTTTTGACTATGGATTTTTGAAAAAGAAAGACTAAGAAGTACAGTTTCAAAGATCCCAAGATAGATGAGTTAATGATTCTGATACTCGAGATCGAGAGTTCTACAGATTTTCGGAGGAAGTATGGGTCCATCATTTCTTTTATGAAGCTCAAGATGAAGGAGGGCATTATCTCGACTTTGGTCCAGTTCTATGATCCAATGTATCCATGCTTTACTTTCCCTGATTATCAAGTGATGCCAACATTAGAGGAGTATTCTTATCTGCTGGGTTTACCTATCACTGATCGTGTTCCTTTTACTGGTTTGGAGGGGGAGCCAAAATCCCATGAGATTGCTGCTTTAATCCATTTGGGGAAGTCTGAGGTTGAAGCCCAAATGAATATCAAAGGAGGGATTAGCGGATTACCAACTCAGCTCTTGTTGGAGAAAGCTCTTTATTTTTCCGGAATGAAGAGTACGGTTGCTTATGAGGCCATCTTTGCTCTACTTTCTTATGGGTTGTTCTTATTTTCTAATGTCGAAAAATTTATGGATATCAATGCCATCAGGATCTTTATGATTGAGAACCGATTCCCTACATTATTGGTTGATTCTTATTATTATATTCATCTTTGGGATTCTTACCATGGAGGGATGGTCATTTGCTGCACGCCTTTGTTGTATTAGTGGTTTATTTCTCACTTGCCCAAGTCTGATGCTTTCTGGGATGTCAGGAAGGAACCTCGTTGGGCTCCAAAGATTATGGCCCTTACTCATTCAAATATTGTTTGGTATCATCAGGCTTACCATGATGTAGAGATTGTTGATAGTTGTGCTAGTTTTCCCAATGTACCTCTTCTTGGTACAAAGGGAGGAATTAACTACAACCTTGTTCTTGCATGGTGACAACTTAGATATCTGATAAGGGATAAGCCAAATAGTATTCATCTGAGTGGTTTCTTCCTGAAAGAGGGAGCAACTCATAAGTAAGCTAAAGAGGATATTGCAAAGGCTTGGCGTCATATTCATAAGAAGGGTAGGAAGGACTTGGGACCTAGAGCGGCTGTTTCTTTGGAGCCTTATCTTCAGTGGGTACAAGCAAGAGCCATCAAGTTGAAGATGTCGTATTCTCGTGAAGCACCCATGCCTGATATGTTTGAGAAGACCACTCCTCCCTTATTGGATGATGTGGAAGAGCTTCAGCTTTCCTTAGTCAGGATGCAATAGGAAAAGGAAGCTTGGAAGAATAAGTGCCAGACTCTAGAGGTGTTCTACCGAACAGACCTAACGAAGAAAGATGATTTAACCTAGATTCTTGAGAGTTATGTTGTAGAGACGATGGAGGGGAAAGATGATTCATTTCCCTCTAAGCCTCAGTCAGACCTTAGGTGCTCACTTCCCGACTCTGGGGATTGGAAAGAGGTTTCCAACATGTATGCAGAAGAGAACCAGAGGTTGAAGGCTTAGATTGCAAGACTTAAAGGGAAGCGTCAGCGTGTAGAGTGATCTCTATCAGATTTTCTTTCTTAGGGTTTTTTAGAATTTATCTTCATCTTGTACTTGGGATTATTGAAACTTGTACTAAAAAGTGTAATCCGTTTTGACCTTATTATAATGAGATTTTCAGTATTTCAAATGTGTTAGTACTTTGATATTTGCAAAATTGTCTATAAATCTTTGAGTTCCTTGAAATATCAATAATAAAATAAATCATATGCATTGCATATCATGCACCATATTGTACATACTTCTTGAATTTTTTGAGTATAACCAGGTGTCTTACTGGGCTTCTTTACTTTGTTCAGTAAGCTATCTCATCAGTATAATACTCGATCTAATTTTAGAAGAAAGATGGACAATCTAGAATAAGAGAATCGTAAACTGCGCGAAGAAGTTTCTTCTCTGAAGGCCGGTATGGAAAATCTCACTGCTCTAATTGAATATTTGGTGGCTTCTCAGAATCAGACACCTCTTGCTCAGCCTCAATAGATAATAGTTACTACCGAAGCTCTAACAGTTCATGTTTTTGTTACTCCAACTGCTGTTATTCAGAAACTTTTTCCTCAAGGTTATCCTTGGCGAATGCCAGAGAACTTTATACCCGACGGTTATAATAAGGATGCTGAAGCTGCTCCACTTGCTCTGGCTGCTGCTGCTTCTGCACCTCATGTGGTGCATATTACCCCTGCTGCTAGAAATGAGATTCACTATGCGGAACCTCCCTCGGTGAATGTGGTACCATTTGCTAATGATGAAGTGTATCGCCATATTCCTACACCAAGTGAAATCTTGGGTGTCTATGATCGAATGGAAGATTTTTAGGATCAGTTTGATAAGATGTAGAAAGAGTTGGAGGCCCTCAGAGGAAAAGAACTGTTTGGGAAGAATGTGAATGATATGTGTTTGGTTCCAAATGTGAAAATACCTGCAAAGTTCCAAGTACCTGAGTTCAAAAAGTACAAGGGAAACACTTTCCCTCGTGCTCACTTAGTGATGTATGTAAGGAGAATGTCTAATCATACAGATGATCAATGCGTGTTAATTAATTTCTTTCAAGATAGTTTGACCGGTGCAACATTGAAATGGTACATGAGCCTGTACAGTGCTAACATTCATAATTTCAATGACTTGGGTGAAGATTTTATCAGACAGTACAAATACAATATGGACATGGTGCCTGATCGTGATCAACTCAAGGCCATGTTCCAGAAGGACAAGGAGTCATTTAAAAAATATGCACAGAGATGGTGTGAAGTATCCGCCCAAGTGATCCCTCCAATGGAAGAAAAAGAATTGACGAAGATTTTTCTGAAGACTCTAGATGCTTTCTATTATGAAATAATGGTGGCGAGTGTGCCAAGTGATTTTACCGAAATGGTAGGCATGGGTTTCTGTTTGGAAGAAGTTGTAAGAGAGGGTCGCTTGACAAGAGGTGGAAATCTTATCAGTACGAAGATACCATCATACGGGTTTGATAAAAATAAAAAAGGAGAGACAAATGATGTTATTCAATAAAGAAGGGTTAATTATCCTAGAAGAAATCATCAGCACCATCAATAGGTTGCCTCGGTAAATCTAGTTGTTAATACGGCTCCGACCACAATGGCTTATCAAAGACCAGCCCCTCAGGGAAATCACGGGAAGAATCAAAGGAGAGAGCCTTTTGACTCTATCCCCATGAGCTATGCAGTGTTACTCCCATCATTGATCTAGAAAAAGTTGGTCCAGACTAGGTCACCCCCGGTTATACCATCACCATTGCCTTTATACTACAAGGAAGATCAGACGTACGCTTTCCATCAGGTACAAAAATTGTGAGATCTGACCTTTTGTCCTTCAAAGATTTCAGTCCTAATGTCAAAGATAATCATCTGCCAAAGCATGGAGGAACGAATTCTATTAACATGGTTGCTGGTTGTTTAGGGGATTTCCGGATTTATGATATCAACTTGGTCAGAGGAGACATGGAAAAGATGCATGGAGACCTTTGCGATTTTAGTTACTATACTCATGACCATGCTGGTTGTGGTATATGTAGTACTGATGTACAAGGTTGCAATAAGATAAAGGTTGATTTCAAGAGATGATAGATGAGGGCCTTATCCATATAATCCGACCTAGGGAAGAATATGAGGAGGAAGTGAACATGGTATTTGGATATCCTGGAGAGTTCTGAATCTTTGATGTGGACCATATGAATGATGATCTCGTGCAATTGCATGCTACCTTTTGCCACATGGCTGGTCAGGTAGAGCACCACTTTGGATCTTGCTAGGTTTGCTGTAGGGATTCCCAACGATGTTCCATTGTAAGAAGAGGCATTCGGTTATTATTGGATAATGGAACTATTAAAGTTTCAAGCCAAAGAAATGATTACCATGAGATTAACAAGATTAAGGTTTGCTTGGCTAAGGATGAATCAAATGATTAATATGCTTCAGCAGATGAATTCTTTTCCTCAAATGAGGATATGTTCTCCAGCGATGATGTAATCTCAAGCCTCAACTCAACTTTAGTTTTGATGAAAGACAAACAAGCTAATTTGATGAAAGACAAACAAGCACTATGGCAAGAAGGAAAAGAAGTGGAATTAGCTTAAAGCATCATTCACTCATATCTTCAAGGATCATGGCAAGCAATCAAGTATATCAATTCTCATTTGAACTACATTGATTAGAAATGCTCAAAAATGATATACACACTTGCCACAACACTTCACTTAAAGTATAAAACAAATTTTAAGTTTTTCACTAATGTAAATCGATTAACATATGATGTAAATCGATTTACACATGCTTTTTCAAAAACTGATTGTTTCTGGCAGCAATCGATTTACATGAAGTGTAAATCGATTGATCACATAACTGAGTTGAATTTTTAACACTTGTAAATCGATTTACACATCATGCTAATCGATTTACACTTCAAATTTTTTGAAAACAAGAACGTTACAAACCCGTGAAATCAATTTACATCTCATGCTAATCGATTTACACGTTGTAACTTTTGAAAAATCTGAACTGGTTTCAAGATATCCTTCACACCTTTTCTCCAATAGATGCATGGTCATACATTGCATCCTCTCAAAGTTTTTCAAACAGAAAAGTGTCCATTTGGAAAGGTATCTTGATTACTTTAAATACTAAATCTTTCAAATTAAAAAACAACTCTTCTCTTATGCAATAATTCTGAACTTTGTAAAATATTCAAACTTCATATTTCTTAACTTTTAAGAACAAAGATTTTCTGCACTTTCACACATATAAGAACAGAAATCTTTGAGCATTATCTAACCATTGTGTTATAGTTTGAATTGCTTACAAGAGAAGAAAGAAGAAACTTCATTGAAGTCACTATATGTGATCAACATCTTTCAAGAAATCATATTTCATAGAATTATACAAAGTGTAACTTATTTCCAGGATTGTTGGAATTAAGTATTGGAATACTTGTGTACCTTGTTGTCCATTGTTGGAAACAAGAGGTATCTTTTGAGAGGATTATTCTCAAGAGACTTATTGGAAATCCAAGAGGGTGTTCTTGGTATTTGTTAGAGTCTTTAGTTGATTAGACTAGGAAGAGTCTTGTAAAAGTTCTAACAAAATAGTGAAATCTCTTGCGTGTTTGCAAGGGGACTGGACGTACTTCCGGGGTGTGGAAGGAACCAGGATAAATCTCCGTGTCTCTTTACTTTCTGCACTTTACCATTTTCCAAAGCACTAAATCAAAACCAGAAAGTGTAAAATAAGTTAAAAATCGACCACCACCTAATTCACCCCCCCCCCCTCTTAGGCGCAATCTTAAACTTACAATTGGTATCAGAGCAGGTTATAGGTAACCTGCTCCTAGAGATCCAGAATGGCTTCCGCAAATCATCAACCCGTTTTCAGAGATGGTGGTAGTAACAACAAGCCTCCTTTATTCTGTGGTGAATATTTTGACTTATGGAAAATACGCATGAAGGCGCATCTAGAAGCACAAGGAGAGGAGATATGGGATGCTATTGAAAATGGTCCATTTATTCCGGTTACGGTAATCAATGGTGTTGGCTCTTCAAAGCCTAAAACTGCATGGGAAGACGACGAAAAAAAGAAAGTTCTCTATGACAAAAAGGAAATAAACCTTCTTCAAGGTGCACTTAGTATGGACGAATTTTTCTGTGTCTCGACATGCAAAACAACAAAGGAAATATAGGATACCTTGGTACAAACTCATGATAAAACGGCTGAAGTAAAAAGATCAAGGCTAAATACCCTAAGTCAAGAATATGAACTATTTCGAATGCAGCCTGGAGAATCCATTCTTGACTTACAAAAGAGATTTGTGCATTTGACAAATCACTTAAGTGCTCTTGGTAAAACCTTGACAAATGATGAACTCAACTTAAAAGTCCTCAGATCATTGACTAGGGAATGGCAACCAAAGGTAACGGCAATCTCGGAAAAGAAGAGTCTCTCCGCAATGACTTCCGCTACATTATTTGGCAAACTTCAAGAATACGAAACGGAACTCGGTATACTTGAAAAACATGAGAATCTAGAAAAGAAGTCCAAAAACATTGCTTTAAAAATTGATTCAAAGGAACTTGTAAAAGAAGACAATCCGGAAGAAGATGAAAATTTCATGCTTCTCGTTAAAAGACTTGGGAAATTTTTTGGCAGAAATGACAAGGGCGAATCTTATGCACATAAGAGAAAGCACTTCAAGAAAAGAGAAGCCTCCACATCAACACAAGATGTCTCATGTTATGAATGTGGAAAGCAAGGACATATCAAGCCAAACTGTCCAAATCTCCCAAAGAAAAACGGATTCAAAGGAAAGGACTCAAAACAAAAGAAAGCCTACATAGCATGGGAAGATAATGATATGAGCAGTACATCGGAATCGAAAAGCGACGAATGTGAAAATCTAGCCTTAATGGCATCGCATCACTCTGACGACGAAGAAGAGGTTAGTAATGAATTTACTCTTTTTGATGATGATGTTAAAGGTTCTATTGATGAACTCTTGAAATAATGCAAAAGTTTATACAAAAAGGTGTCAAACCAAGAAAAAGAACTTCCAATTTGTCTAGAAAAAATTGACACCATGACTAAAGATTTTGATCTTCAAAAACAGAATTTTATAAAAGAAAAGGAAAACTTTGCATGCTCCAAGTGTGAATCAAATGTCTTTCAAATTGTTCAATTGAAAAGAGTCATTGAACGATATGAAAAAGGACAAATAGGGTTGGAAGGATTACTAAGCCAACAACGTTATCCAAATGATAAAAGAGGTCTTGGTTATGTGAATTCTAAGAAACCAAGTAATAATCCCACTGTTTTTGTAAAGGCTAGTAATAGTTCCAATCCCAAGATAGTAGAAAAGAAGAAAGTTGTTCATAATCATCAAAAGAAAAAGCCTAATGTATCTAAAAGGAAACAAATTCCTAGATACAAGAGCAAATTTGTTCCAAACTATTTTTACTGGGATATTATTGGACACACACCTAATGCATGCTATATTAGAAATTTCAGTATGGCTAGTGGACACTATGCATGGGTGAAAAAGGGAACTAACTATGAAGGACCCAAGGCAACTTGGGTATCTAACAAGAAATAATTTGTTTTTGTAGGTATGCTTGAAATCCACATCAAATCTTTGGTATCTTGACAGTGGATGTTCAAATCATATGACAGGAGATGTACACCAATTTTCATATCTAGTACATAATGCCAAAGGGTATGTCACCTATGGAGACAACACCAAAGGAAAGATTCTTGGCGTTGGAATAGTTGGCACACCTCCATCCATTCAAATTGAGGATGTTCTCTATGTTGAAGGATTAAAGCACAACCTTCTTAGCATAAGTCAACTTTGCGATAGAGGGTTCAAAATCAAATTCAACAAAGAAGAATGCCTAATTATGGATGAGGCAACCAATGAGGTAAAACTCAAAGGTATAAGATCTAACAATATTTTTATGATTACTCTAGATGATTTGTCTATGAAGGTACAATGTCTTATGGTAAACAACAATGACGCTTGGTTATGGCACAAGAGGATTGCTCACATTCACATGGAGCACTTGAACAAATTAGTTAAGCATGACTTAGTTATTGGTCTACCAAAGATGAAATTCATCAAAGACAAATTATGTAGTGCATGCCAAAAGGGAAAACAAACAAAATCAACTTTCAAACCAAAGAATGTGGTTTCAACAACAAGACCACTTCAATTGTTGCCCATGGATCTTTTTGGTCCATCTAGAACAAGAAGCTTCGGAGGTAACATTTGTTCTTTAGTTATTGTAGATGATTTTTCCCGTTTTACTTGGACTTTGTTTTTAGTGCACAAAAATGACGCATTCAAGGCATTCAAGAGATATGAAAAACAAGTTCAAAATGACAAGTCATTAAAGATAACATCAATCCGAAGTGATCATGGTGGAGAGTTCCAAAATAGTTTGTTTGAAGAATTTTGTGAAGAAAATAGGATCTTCCACAATTTTTCAGCACCAAGAACTCCACAACAAAATGGAGTAGTTGAAAGGAAAAATAGGTCTTTGGTGGAGCTTGCAAGAACCATGCTAAGTGACTCAAGTTTGCCTAAATATTTTTGGGCGGTGGCGGTAAGCACGGCATGTTACGTAAGCAATCGCGTGATCATAAGACCTATACTAAAGAAAACTCCATATGAGATTTACAAAGGAAGAAAACCAAATATCTCTCACTTTCACATTTTCGGGTGCAAATGCTTTGTCCTTAACAACGAAAAAGACAATCTCGGTAAGTTCGATGAAAAATCGGATGAAGGTATTTTTCTTGGTTACTCCCTTTCTAGCAAAGCTTTTAGAATTTACAATAAAAGAACTTTAACTATAGAAGAATCAATGCATGTTTCTTTTGATGAATCTAACACCTCCAAGGAGGAAGTTGTTATTTGTGATGATGATGATTCTATAGATTTACCTCATGAGAATTCATGCGAAGGTGGCAAAATTGTCAACCCGGAACAAACACATGAACTTTCACATCAAAATGAAAATGATGATGGTCTTCCTCAAGAATGGAGAACTCATCGTGATCATCCAATTGACAACATAATTGGAGATATTAGCAAAGGGGTATCTACTCGACTAAATCTTAAGGATGCATGCTTAAATATGGCTTTTGTATCTCAAGTTGAACCTACTAAAGTGGCTCAAGCACTAGAAGATGATCAATGGATCCTTGCCATGCAAGAGGAGCTAAACCAATTCGAACAGAACGAAGTTTGGGAACTGGTTCCTAATCCAGGAAATAAACGTATTATTGGAACCAAATGGGTATTAAAAAACAAGATGGATGAAAATGGTATAATCACTCGAAACAAGGCAAGACTAGTTGCTCAAGGATACAACCAAGAGGAAGGAATTGATTTTGAAGAAACTTTTGCTCTGGTAGCACGTTTGGAAGAAATAAGACTACTACTTGCATATGCATGCTCATTGGACATTGAACTCTTTCAAATGGATGTAAAAAGCGCATTTCTAAACGGATTCATAAATGAAGAAGTCTATGTAAAGCAACCTCCCGGATTTGAAGACTTCAAACATCCTAATCATGTCTTCAAATTGAAGCAAGCACCAAGGGCATGGTATGATAGACTAAGCGCATTCCTATGTGAAAAAGGGTTTGTAAAGGGTAAAGTTGATACCACTCTCTTCATAAAAAATGTTAATCATCATACTTTACTTGTACAAATCTATGTAGATGATATTGTTTTCGGTTCAACTAACCAAAATATGTGCAAGGAATTTTCATTTATGATGCAAGGAGAGTTTGAGATGTCTATGATGGGAAGATTGAATTTCTTTCTCGGTCTTCAAATTAAGCAACTCAAACACGGTATCTTCATTAACCAATCAAAATATTGCAAAGACCTTATAAAGAAGTTTGAGATGGAAAGTAGCAAAGAGAGTGCAATTCCTATGGGATCCGGCACCTATCTTGATCCAGATGAATCAGGGAATTCTATTGACATAACTAAGTATCGTGGAATGATTGGCTCACTCCTCTATTTAACAGCAAGTAGACATGACATCGTGTTCTGCGTTTGCCTATATGCAAGATATCAAGCCAATCCTAAAGAATCTCACCTTGCAGCAGTCAAGCGCATAATAAAATATATCAAAGGAACAACCAACGTCGAACTATGGTATCCAAAAGGTAATATGTGCAATCTAGTTGGTTATTCTGATGCTGACTATGCAGGTTGTAAGACTGATCGCAAAAGTACAAGTGGAACATGTCACATTCTCGAAAATGCCTTGGTTTCATGGTCATGCAAAAAGCAAGCAAGCATCGCTCTCAGCACTGCCGAAGCAGAATACATTGCGGCTGGTAGTGGATGCGCTCAAATTCCTTGGCTAAAACAACAGTTACTTGACTATGGAGTAAACCTTGGATGCATTCCACTTCGATGTGATAACACAAGCGCGATCAATATTACGAAAAATCCAGTTATGCATTCCCGGACAAAACACATTGACATCAGACACCATTTCATCTGAGATCACGTACTCAAAGGAGATGTCGAGATTACTTTTGTGGATACTCAAAATCAACTCGCGGACATTTTTACAAAACCACTTGCAAAGGATGCTTTTTTCAAAATTTGTCGTGAACTTGGAATCCTAGATGAACAAGATATATAAGGTGCACTCTATCCTTAACTATACTTTAATGTACATATATATGGGTTTAGACAATGTTTCAAATGTTAAAATTACTGTTTTTTAAATTTTTCCTTTAAGTAAATCGATTTACTTGGTGTGTAAATCGATTTACCACTGAAGCAAAACCTTTTTTTATAAAATCCTTTTGTGTAAATCGATTTACACAGTATGTAAATCGATTTACCACTGAACGAAAATTATTTTTCATAAAAATTATTTTGTGTAAATCGATTTAACCAATGGGCAAATAGATTTACCACTGAAGCTGAAGCATTTTTACTTAATTTTCCCATTATGCAAATTAATTTTTCAGCATGTGATATTTTTATGAGCTTTTAATATATTGGTCAAACTTACCTTGCCTCTCAATCTCCCACCTTATTTTTGACCACTCATGGAATTTTGACCACTCCACTCAATTAAAACCTCATAAAGACCTCACTTACTCTCTCTACTATTTAATCTCACCAAAACTCCCTCACTATCTCATAACACCCAAACTCACTCTCTCTCTCTCTCTCATAACAACACAAAAATTCTCTATCTCCCTTACTCAAAACCCTAACCATATCCATGGCTCCCAAGAGAAAAGCTACAGCCTCAGAAAAAGGGAAGAAGCAAACTGTTGTAGCCGCTGAAAACTCTTTGCTCGAGTACCTCTCGGATTCACAGCGTGAAAGATTTATCAAGCATTTTCAGAAGAAAATTATCTCAGCTCCAAAATTCGAGGATGCTGATTGGGAAAACTATAAGAAGCGAGAATTCTTCTACAACATTGGCAGGTTGTCAAAATCTAAATACCGTGCAAAGCGGATTCGCAGTCTTGGCGGTGTTATTTCGGCTCGGGACACTTGGAGTGCTGGTAACTTTCATATTGATGATAGATTGTTTCACTATTTTTTGGTATATATCTTATTTCCTAGAGCAGGAAATCATTGTACTATGACCGACCTAGAACTGCAAATACTCTATGCGAGGAAAAATGGCATTGCGGTAAACTGGGCTAAACTGATTATGGTGCATATGTTAAGAGTTGCCACAAGGGCTACTTTTCTACCATATGCATACTTCATTACAAGGATCTTGGAAGCATTTGATATAGATTTTACTGGGTTTGAGCGGATTGAAATGGATCCAATCACCAATAGGATCTCCATCAAAAATGTTGATTCTAGGATGGGTGTTCATTTCAATTCTGAAGCAAAAACCATCACATACATTGGAGAGGATGTTGTAGGTGATGAAGGAAATAATGCAGATGAAGAAGACAATGAAGTTCCTCCTCCTGCTGCCTCTTCTGGTCCAACAAACCAAGATGTTATGGATTACATGACTCAACAGTTTGCATCTCTCAACTCAAACATCAATGCTCGATGGACCGAGATAAATGAATCTACCTCCTCTCGCATCAATGCTTTTCAGAATGATGTGAACCAACAATTTTCATACTTATACTCACATCTTCATATTCCTCCATACGATCTAAATAATCCAGCACCTCCGCCTCCTCAATACACCGAACCACCTCTACAATAACAATTTCCATATCAAGGACCCTTCCAAAATGTTCCTGACCAATATTATTAAATTCTTGTTATTTATCATTATGTTTTTTGTTTTGTATTACTTCAAGTATTAGTGTTTGCATCATGTATCTTTGAACTTTGTTCGCTATATTTAGAAATTTGAGTTTTTAGTTCATATCTGTTTCAACTTGTTATAAGTATCATCTTGTTGCATCTTTCCCTTCTTTTTGATAATGTCAAAGGGGGAGAAGGATGTGATAGCAGTTTATGGTTGTTTGGTTGTTTGTTTCAATTTTCTTTACAGGGCAAGCTTTCAAAACTTCTTCTCCATAGGGGGAGAAATCTAACTTAGGGAGAGAAAACTCCTTTTGCTCCAAATCTGAACAACTCATAAAGAAAGATGGTTTGTCATCATCAAAAAGGGGGAGAATGTAATCTCAAGCCTCAACTCAACTTTAGTTTTGATGAAAGACAAACAAGCTAGTTTGATGAAAGACAAACAAGCACTATGGCAAGAATGAAAAGAAGTGGAATTAGCTTAAAGCATCATTCACTCATATCTTCAAGGATCATGGCAAGCAATCAAGTATATCAATTCTCATTTGAACTACATTGATTAGAAATGCTCAAAAATGATATACACACTTGCCACAACACTTCACTTAAAGTATAAAACAAATTTTAAGTTTTTCACTGATGTAAATCGATTAACATATGATGTAAATCGATTTACACATGCTTTTTCAAAAACTGATTGTTTCTGGAAACAATCGATTTACATGAAGTGTAAATCGATTGGTCACAGAACTGAGTTGAATTTTTAACACTTGTAAATCGATTTAAACATCATGCTAATCAATTTACACTTCAAATTTTTTGAAAACAAGAACGTTACAAACCCGTGCAATCGATTTACATCTCATGCTAATCGATTTACACGTTTTAACTTTTGAAAAATCTGAACTGGTTTCAAGATATCCTTCACACCTTTTCTCTAATATATGCATGGTCATACATTGCATCCTCTCAAAGTTTTTCAAACAGAAAAGTGTCCATTTGGAAAGCTATCTTGATTACTTTAAATACTAAATCTTTCAAATTAAAAAACAACTCTTCTCTTATGCAATAATTCTGAACTTTGTAAAATATTCAAACTTCATATTTCTTAACTTTTAAGAACAAAGATTTTCTGCACTTTCACACATATAAGAACAGAAATCTTTGAGCATTATCTAACCATTGTGTTACAGTTTGAATTTCTTACAAGAGAAGAAAGAAGAAACTTCATTGAAGTCACTATATGTGATCAACATCTTTCAAGAAATCATATTTCATAGAATTATACAAAGTGTAACTTATTTCCAGGATTGTTGGAATTAAGTATTGGAATACTTGTGTACCTTGTTGTCCATTGTTGGAAACAAGAGTTATCTTTTGAGAGGATTGTTCTCAAGAGACTTATTGGAAATCCAAGAGGGTGTTCTTGGTATTTGTTAGAGTCTTTAGTTGATTAGACTAGGAAGAGTCTTGTAAAAGTTCTAACAAAATAGTGAAATCTCTTGCGTGTTTGCAAGGGGATTGGACGTACTTTCGGGGTATGGAAGGAACCAGGATAAATCTCCGTGTCTCTTTACTTTCTGCACTTTACCATTCTCCAAAGCACTAAATCAAAACCAGAAAGTGTAAAATAAGTTAAAAATCGACCACCACCTAATTCACCCCCCCCCCCCCCGTCTTAGGCGCAATCTTAAACTTACAGATGATTCTTGGATACCCAATTTTTCTGAAGAAGGTGTAAACGTAATTGTGCCTTGTTTTAATGATTTTTCCCATGTTGAGATCGAATACTGTAGAAAGTCAGTTGTTTCCCCAATGGTGATTTGCTTTCCAGGGCTTGTTCCTTACAAATTAGACAAAGTTGTACCGTACAAGTACAATGTTAATATTTTAGAGGATGGTGTGGAAGCTCCCATCCATTCGTTGTCTAGCATTGAGAATATTTCTGAGACTAGTAGAGTGACATGCATTGGTCGTGTATTTGCACCAGTTGTTCGGGGAAATGATAAGGCTGGTAAGAAAGTTATGGAAAGTGCTTAGAATAAGAAGGCTGTAGGGGGAGTGCAGTGGTGCTACCATGGAAAAAGATGTGGATGATATTTTTAACATTATCAAAATGAGCGACTACAGAATTGTAGATCAGCTATTGCAGACTCCTTCAAAGATATTTATCCTAGCACTATTGATGAATTCTGCTCCCCATAGACAATCTTTAATGCGGGTGTTGGACCAAGCCTTCGTGGAGTGTGATATGTCATTAGATAAATCCAGTAGTGTTATAGGTAATATTACATCTTGTAATAACCTAAGGTTTTGCGATGATGAAATGACTGACGAAGGGAGGAATTAAAATCTAGCCCTCCACAAATCCATGAACTGTATAAATGATTCTTTTTCAAGTGTGATGATTGATAATGGGTCTGCCTTAAATGTTATACCTAAGAGGATGCTGATGAATTTGAAATATCAAGGGGCTCCCATGCGCTCAAGTGGTATTTTTGTAAAGCCTTTTGATGGATCAAGGAAGTCAGTTATTGGTGAAGTGGATCTTCCTATCCACATAGGCCCATACCCTTTCTAAATCACTTTCCAAGTCATGGATATTGTGCCTGTATACAACTGTTTACTGGGACGGCCATGGATACATGAGGCAGGGGCTGTCACTTCAACTCTACACCAAAAGCTGAAGTATGTGCGTGAAGGAAAAGTGGTTATTATAAATGGAGAGAAAGCATTGCTGATTTCTCATCTATTATCTTTCAGTTTTGTAGAAGAAGATGAATTTGTTGTTGGAACGTTGTTCCAAGCTTTGTCTATTGATAATTTGAGAGAGAATGCGAATTCTATGGCTTCATTCAAGGATGCTCAGTAGGTTATGTGCAATGGCCCCAGTAAAGTATGGGGACAAATTGTTGATCCGCCGGTGAACAAGAACATGGCTGGTTTAGGATTCTCAGTGAAGAATGGAAAAGTTGAGACCCTGAAGTCAAAGTCTACTGTAAGAAGCTATCAGGATATTTTCCACAGTGGAGGTTACCTCCATCCAACTGTTTCTGGAATCAATGTTATTATTGAGGATGAAGAAGAGAATGAAATTCTGAATTATGTGACGCCTGGAGTCAGAGTCCAGAACTGGGTCACTATTGATATTCCCTCTTGCATCCATGTCTCAAAGTAATTTATTTTTGTCTATCTTTTCAAAAAGATTTTACTTTGCCCAAGGTGAAAGTTCATATTGTATGGGCTTATCTGTTTGCTTTGATCATTAATATCATAAATAAAAGTTGTCTTTGATTCTCAATTTTTTTTATATTATGCTTTTTCTTGGAAAATGGTAATAAAAAACCTTTTGCAATAAATAATAACTGTAAATAAATCTTCATAATCACTTGATATATGTGTCAGTTTCTAAAATCAATCATAAATCATATGTGCAGATTGATTAAAAAACCTATTGAATACAATAACCCTGCACCCTCTCCCAACTTTGAATATCCTGTGTATGTGGCTGAAGAAGAAGGATATGATGACATTCCAGAAGAGGTTTCATGATTTCTCGAGTGCGAGGAAAGTTCCATTCAGCCGTATAAAGAGCCATTGGAGACCATCAATTTGGGTTCAGAGGAAGAGCCAAAGGAGGTCAAGATTGGAGCATTACTGCACACCGACATGAAGAGCAGATTGACTGAATTATTGAAAGAGTATGTGGATATCTTTGCTTGGTCTTACCAAGACATGCTTGGTCTAGATATTGATATTATGGAGCATCATTTTAAATTTGAAGCCAGAGTGCTCGTCCGTCAAGCATAAATTGCAAAAAACTCACCTTGATATGGTAGTGAAAATTAAAGAAGAAGTTTTAAAACGGATTAATGCTAGTTTTTTTGTTACATCAGTGTACCCTCTGTGGATTTCCAATATTGTCCTATTACCAAAGAAGGATGGAAAGGTTCTCATATGCATTGATTATAGAGATTTAAATAAAGCTAGTCCAAAAGATGATTTTCCATTACCACATATTGATATGTTGGTTGATAGTACAAAAAAATTCAAAGTATTCTCATTCATGGACGGATTTTCCGGATATAATCAAATAAGAATGGCTCATGAGGACATGGAAAAAACAACATTTATCACACCCTAGGGAACATTCTGTTACAGAGTGATGCCCTTTGGGTTGAAGAACGTTGGTCAAACGTACCAGAGGGCTATGACAACCCTATTCCATGATCTGATGCACAAAGAAATTGAGGTATATGTTGATGACATGATTGCCAAATCACATACCAAAGAAGAGCATGTAGAAGATTTGTTGAAATTTTTTCAGCGTTTGAGGAAGTATCGTCTCCGCTTGAATCCAAACAAATTCACCTTCGGTGTCTGATTAGGGAAATTTCTAGGTTTCATTGTCATCCAAAAAGGAATTAAAGTTAACCCTAATAAATTCAAAGCAATTCAAGAAATTCCTGCGCCAATAACTAAAAAGAAAGTTAGAGGCTTCCTTGGGCGGTTGAATTACATTTCCAGATTCATTTCCCACATGACTGCAACGTGTGAACCAATCTTTAAGTTATTAAAGAAAGACCAGGGTTGTGTGTGGACGGATGTTTGCCAAAGGGAATTTGAAAGTATTAAAGAGTATCTGCTTGAACCTCCTATCTTGCTCCCTCCCGTTGAAGGAAGACCGTTGATCATGTATCTGACAGTGTTAGATAATTCTATGGGCTGTATTTTGGGGCAACAAGATGTAACAGGGAAGAAGGAATATGCCATTTATTATCTCACCAAGAAGTTCACTGATTATGAGTCGCAATATTCTATGTTGGAAAAGACATTTTATACTCTGGCATGGGCGGCGAAGCGATTACGGCAATATATGTTGAATCATACTACTTGGTTGATTTCAAAAATGGATCTAATTAAGTATATTTTTTAAAATCCTGCTCTTACTAGAAGAATTTCTCGTTGGCAGATGTTGTTGTCTGAATATGATATTGAATACCATACTCAGAAGGCTATAAAAAGCAGTGTGCTGGCAGATTATCTTGCTCACCAACCGGTAGATGATTATCAGTATGTTAAAAATGATTTCCCTGGTGAGGATGTTATGTTTCTGAAAGCAAAAGATTGTCATGAACCTTTTCCTGGGGAAGGTCCTGATCCTGAATCCCAGTGGGGTATGGTATCTAATGGAGCTATGAACGCTTATGGAAAAGTAATTGGCGATGTGATTATCACTCCACATGGATCACACATTCCTTTTACTACAAGGCTGAAATTTGATTGTACCAATAATATGGCGGAGTATGAGGCTTGTATCATGGGTTTCGAGGAAGCCATTGATCTCATAATCAAAGTTCTATAAGTATATGGTGATTTAGCTTTGGTAGTAAGCCAGATTAAAGGAGAATGGGATACTCGTCACCCTGGCTTGATCCCTTACAATAATTATGCTAGAATATTATTAACCTTCTTTAACAAAGTTGAATTTCATCATATTCCCAAAGATGAAAATCAGATGGCGGATGCTTTGGCAACTATGGCTTCTATGTATAAATTTAATACTTGGAATGATGTGTCTTGTATCATAGTGCGACATTTGGATAGACCAGCTCATGTGTTTTCAGTGGAGGAAACATCAGATGAAAATCCTTGGTATTATGATATTGAGTATTTTCTCCAGACTCATGAATACCCGGCTGGTGCATCGAATAAAGATAGAAAGACATTGAGAAGATTGGAAGGTAGATTTTTGCTCAATAAAAATGTGTTATATAAAATAAATTATGACATGGTATTTCTCAGATGGGTGGATAAACACGAAGCAGACATGTTGATGCATGAAGTCCATCAAGGTTCATTTCGTACTGTTGCAACTGGTTTTTAAATCTGAGTCGTCACCCTTAATTTTTATCCTAAAGGAAGGGAGTATAAAGGAATAACCCTAAAAAATTTTTAGGGATTCTAGATATGGACTCGGTTCTAGGCAAGGGGAAGGTGTTAGGCATCCCTATCTACTTTGTTCGCAAGGATATTAGGTTTAGAAGCACACTGTTTAGGAAATAGGGTTTTAAGGTTAATTAGAGGGAAAGGTTTTAAATTTTAATTAAGTGAAAAGGGTTTGAATTTTAGTTAGTGGGACTCGCCATAATTTTGATTGTATGCCTACGTATCCTCTTAGGAGGAATCAAAGTCCTATTTCGTAGTTCGCACTTGGTTTGTGTTTTTTATGGATTACACAGATATTTTAATTTTCCCTGCACTTAGTTCGAATGTGTAGATAGCGGCTATTTTGAACTAAGTGCGAAGTTAATTAAAAACTCTTTGTATTCCTTTTTTAAAATTAATTGTTTGATTTAATTTATTACAAAAATAGTTTGACGTTTGTTTGTGTATTTTTTAGACTTATATAGCTGAAGAGTCTGATATAGCCCTCTTATCATGTGGCCAGATATTGACCACATGTCGCTTACGAATATTATAATTTAAATGAAAATGTGGGATCTAATGTTTGGGTATAAAACATTAACCTAAATTATACCGCGAATATCATTTTTTAGCGTGGGGTTTTAATATGAATAAACAATATATTTACTAGGTCCAAAATAACTAATTAATTAAAATAATAAGGTAATAGAACATATATGTAATTATAATTATTAAAGTAATAAAATATAAATAAATAAATACAAAAATATAATTAAGTAAATAAATTTATAAAGAAAATGTAAAAATATAATTAGATAGGGGGTGTTGTTTATAGTGAACTAGAAAAATGAGGGGGTGTGTACATCATGGCATGAATTCAAATATTGAATTCAGGCCCATAAGCCAAGGGGGGTGCTATTTCATTTTATGTAAGAAAATAAATGAAGGGGGTGTGCGTAGTGATGGGCTAGGCCCATAGAGTACTTGAGAGAGTCTTGTTTGGGTTGTGTGCAGTAAGGAGTATTGTATTACTATATGCACACAAGTCTTGGGCATTGGAAGTGGATCACATGGTTGATGATAAGGGTTCATGGTAACAGTCGTGGGCTTGCATATATTGGATCATGTAACATAATATATTTTTATTTTAATGTTTTTATTTAATCATTCACCTCTCTCTTTCCATCTCTCTGACCCTTCTCCTCAATTAACTGAACCCTAATCTACACCGGCGGTGGCACTCACCCTGGTTCAACAAACCAATAAAAATTATAAACCCTAATCCACCATTGTAAACCTTCCACTCGTTCATCCTTACCAACGGCCATAACAACAACAAAGACATAACAGGTCCTCAAATCAAAACAACAGAGAAAGGGATTTTAAGCTAAGCGATTATTACCTTTTTGTGATTCTTATTTTCCTCGTCTCATTCTCTCCTTGCTAATCTCTTTCTTTTCTTTTTCCAGATATGGAAGCTATCATTGTATGACGGAGAATGTTCTGGTGGTGGCGGTGACTTTGAGGGCTCAGCGGCGGTTTGGCGAGAGAGATGAAGATGAAGACTGGGAGGAGAAAATATCCCTTGCAAAATTTTGATTTTTTTCCTTTTTTTTGCCCTTTCTGTCTCCTCTCGTTCTGTATCCCCCTCCCACAAGTGTTGTAATAGCGTAGTAACTTTAAATTTCATAATTTATCACTTTTACATAACATGCTAGTAATTAGGGTTTGTATGGCAAGATAAAACCAATCAAATAGAAAACCCTAATTCAAGACAAAATCAAGCATGAAAATGACACACTTGCACACAAGCACCCCTAGGGTTACTCCACTTGGTTTCCTTATACAAAATGGCCATATTACGCATGTAAGGCGTCTTAGCAAAATTAAACAAATACAAGATCATAGAACCTCGATGACGCTATTCAAACTTGCCTTACAAAATGATCTTAGTCCCTCAAAATTTCTAAGATGCCTTACAACATTTCTAATCATGGTTATACGATGACCCGCGCCCATCCCGTTTACATCCAAAGATAGGGTTGCTTACCAAATCAATGGTAAGACAACAATGTCAAAGGAAAAGAAAATGAACAAGAAAGACATTTGAGTAGGTAGATGCTTTTAGTTACTTGCTCCATTTCAAAACAAATATCCTTGCTATTTTCAAAACAAACACCTACACATTTCCAAACATTTTACAAACATTGAAAACATTTTCAAAAAGATCAACATCTTTGTATACATTCTCACGAACGAGAATCATTACAAAGATTTCCTAAACAATGGCCTCTTTTACAAAATACTTTCAAAACCACGCAAAGCACAATTTCAAACAAAAGCAAATGATCTAAAAAGTAACTAAGAGCCCATGGAAAACCATGGATGAAAAGGGTGCTAATACCTTCCCTTTTCATAATCTACCCCCCGAACTCAAGAAACAATCTCAAAGGTCTTTCCTGTGCTTTTTCACCTTTCCTTTTGGATAAAAGAAAAGTCGTTGGGGACTCTTGTTAACCACAACATTTGCGATAAAACGCAAAACAATCAAGTCAGTTCTCCCACCGTATCACAATGTGCATTGTTAAAGTTGGCAATTTTTGGAAGATTGTCAAAAGTCAACATTGATCAAATTTGCATTTTTTCCAAAGGGGCCCATGTTTTCTTGATTGAAACATGTTTCTAATAGGACCCACGACCCCTGAGATTTTCCACCTATTATTATATTACTTTTATCATTTATTTTGATTTTTTATTCATTTAAATCAAAATAAATCAAATTAAATGGTAAAATAATGAAAAAAAATCAAATCTTGGGATTTTTGTGCACATTTGGAGACTATGTACAGCTAGCATGATGATCAATTCGTGCAAGACTCATTAGGGTTGGAAAAGATTGGATTGAAGCTTATTTTAGAAAGATATCATACATGAATCAAATCAAATCACATTTTTATAATTCTCAAAGATATGATACAATTTGATTAACCTAATTCAGTCTACTATATGTATACAACAATTGTAGATCAAAAGATAAGGTTTTGCAGTCGTAGAGAGCAAGAACAAAAACTCAGAATTTGGACAAAAAGTGTGCATTCGATTTCTGCCCTAGAGGATGATTCCAGGCCATTGAAAGACTCTAATCACTTCCTGGCCATCTCCTGAAGCCAACAACATCATTTGCAGCCTTGAAAACGTCAAGAATCATCGCCTAGACACATCACGGTTTGCAAAGTTTCTCAAATTCGATTATTACAATTTACGCATCATTAGCACCTTTAATTGTTATATTTGTGATCATCATCATGTTTGCAAGCTGACCACATAGTTTAATTGTATTTTTGGGACCTTTACACGCATCTTCCCTGGTTAGGGTTTCTACATGAATTTTAGGGTCTTTGTCTACAGGAAAAATTGGGCCATGAATCAAGTACCATGATGCTCGTGAGGCCAAGACGAGTTGATTGGTACCATCACAATTAATTTATCATGCTCGTATGAGATTTTTTAATTCTACAGGGCTGCAGTTACAGCAAACGTCCGTGGGTATAAGTCTTTAACCTAAGACGACGGTTGCAGCGAAGATGATGATGCGTGGAAGCCCATGACTGGTTGATTTGAATTTTGCGCCCTTTTCTGAATCCATTATTTTGTTTTATTTATTATGTTTTGTTTTCATTATACAAACAAATTAACAAGGTAGCGCAGCTGGTAACGCATCGTTGGTGGGGAGTATGAGGACCTGGGTTCGATCCCAGGTCCCAACGATTTCCTTGTATTATTTTTTCTTATGTAATCAGGTGTACCATGCTCTCAACCATCCACCATGCACTAGCAATTCCTGACCACTGGATGCACTTCTACCCAGATCCAACGCTTCCAACTATGAAGGACCATGATGCACCTCAGGTCAATGCTGCACAGGATCCAGCGTGGTTGACTTGGGCTCAGCTTGATGGGCTTGGAAATTCAGATTCCCCCCCCCCCCCCCCAGAATTGCTAACAACACAGACCCATATTCTTTTTTTCTTTATTTATTTCTTTTATTTAAATTATTTTGTTTAATTATTCTTTACCAAATTAATTACTTTTTTTAAAAATCATAAAATCAACAAATCACAAAATACCAAAAAAGTATTTTTTTTCAATAAAATATTTATTTTAATTTAATTAGAAATATAGGTTAAGTTGATTTCTTTTATAATTAAAATCAAATAGAATCCAGGTTTTAATTTTACATTTATATTTCTTTTCTCAAATAAAAAACTAAAACACATACAAAATCTTTTTGTACAAAATATTTTATTTTTCTTGAAATTATTTAATTTAGTTTATATTAGTTTAATTTAATTTCTTTCATAATTTAAAAACAATTAGAAATTAGGTTTAATTGATTTCTAATTTAAATGTTTTCTCAAATAAAAATCCACAAGAACACTTTTCTCTCAATTAGGGTTTTAGGTTATTTCAATCGTCCTCGCATTTAATTTACCGTGCGCTTGTTAATTATTTTACCATTATTTTATAACTGCTCAGGGTTTGTAATAGTTAAATTAGGGTTTTATTTCCTGCTTTAAATCCCCGATTTTGGTTATGTAATTAATCCCCATCCCCGAAGCCTTGTAATAGCTAGGTTTATTTTTTCGCACTTTAAATTTCCGCAATCTTTAACTGTCTAAATGCATGGCTAATAGGATTGTATGAAAAGAATACTTGAAATTTAAAATGGTAGATCACCTAATGTTTAAAGACTAAATAACTGAAAAAAGTTCACATGCACATGTTCACTCCAAGGGTTTTCCTCACTACGGTTGCCTTCAGTAAACAGTCATTAAGCATAGGAAATTTTAGTGGTCTCCCTCCTGTCTAAAAGATCAAATGTCCCATTCGAATGTTGCCTCGGAAACGTCGCCTCGGAAACATTGCCTCAAAAGGATCTTAAGACTCTAGGGTTACTACTAGAGTTTTCTAACTATTGCTTTGGTGATTGTATTTGTCCCTTTCGAATGTCCCTTACAACTCCAATGATGGTGCTACCTACTACTTAATAGTGGGATAGCGCTGTCTAAAGGAAATAGAACGAACAATCTTTTTTCGAGTAGGTAGAATCTTAAGTACTTGCTCCATAAAAACTTTTCACACAAACACATTTCAAAACAAATTTTCAAAACAACTTCGTCACATCCTTGAGGACTGATACAAGGGTTATCACGAAGTAAAACATTTTCAAATCAAGCACACACACAAGAAATTTTAAAAAGATGAGCAAGTACCTAAGAGCCCATGGAAAACCATGGATAGAAAGGGTGCTAACACATTCCCTTTCTATAATCTAACCCCCGTACTCTGAATATATCTAAAAAAGGATTTTTCTGTTCTTTTTCCTTTTCCATGATTGGATGAAATAAAAGTCAGTGGCGACTCTTGCTTACCGCGGCATTTTGCAAACACAAAACATAAAACGCAAACCAGTATTAACAGTCGGTTCTGCCACCGTATCACAGAACTGACGACTCTGCTGGGGATTTAATATAAAGTGGGGTGTTGTACCCCAAAATTTTCCCTCCCATATTTCTCAACACATGGCAAGTGAGGTCCCCAAATTGCTCAAGGAAGCTCAAGAGTTGACCAGACAAACTCTCTCCTAAGGCAGTCTACCTCAAATTAGGGTTTCTATTTTCATCAAGATGTGTAAACCACAAAGGACTCAAATGCTCACCATTGTCCTAATATGTTCTCAAGATAATCCATGTCAAGTTTCAAGCCTTGCAGAAGAAGTTTGCTAAGGCAATTACTCAAATGCCTGAAAATCAATTGTGCTAGGTCAAAAGTAAACTGTGGCCCACATACAGTCAAACTTCAAGATTTTTGGTCAAAATCCTCATTTTGAAGTATTATCCATAATTTTATCAAGGATTGATCATGATTCCTCAAGTATTGCTCACAATTCATCAAAACCCAAAAATTGCTAAATTAGGGTTTTGCAGGAAAAGACAACTCAACTTTGACCAAGCATAACTTTCTCATACTTTATCAGAAATGACCCATCCAAATATCAAATTGAAGAGGATGCAATCCCCTACAATTCATCTTCATCTCCTAAAATCATAATATGGACTCACAAAAAGATATGAATTTTGACATTATAGGTCCTTTTGAAAAGTCAACAAAAACACCTTTTGGGTAAAAGCTTCATACATGAACATGGAAGACTCAATTGAGATGAGACAAAAAGGGTTGCTTAGAGGACATCCTAAGCTTTCTAAGAAGTCCAAGAACACCTCTATAGGGTCAAAATTGAGAGAGTTATGCATTGGCCAAGTTCACAATTTTTGCAAAATTGCCAAAAGTCAAATGTGCTCAAATTTGCATTTTTTGCTAAATGGGCCTAACTTTTTATCCTTGCACCTCACTTATAACATGGTCCACGACCCAAATGTTCACTCACATTTTATTTTCTTCATTATTTATTTTATTTTGATTTTTTATTTATTAAAAATTGAATTAAATCAAATGATTGGTAAATAATAGCAAAGATTTGTTTTGACTGGATTTTTGGATAGAATCACAAGCTCATTATGCTGGCATATCAGAATCAAATCATATCAAAGCTAATTAGCACGAGAATGGCATGATTAGGTCAAATTTTGAAGGATATCATAAAACATGAAAACCAAATCAAATCTTCAAAATTTGCAAAGATACTAGTGGTTTTTACAACCCTAATTCACTCTAGTACAAATACATAACGCAGCCAAGGCAAGAAAAGGGGGTTACAAGTCGTGAGAAGTGCAGAACAAAGCTGAAAAATTCCAATAAAAGTGTGAGACGAATATTCTTACACAGGCCAATTTAAGGTGTGTTAGCTATCCCAATCGCTTGCTAGACATCCCAGGAAGCTATTCCAATCACTCCTAGGTCATGAAACACCCAGAATTGCACCCTACAAGCACCACGGTTTGCCTAAAAACTTGATTCTGATTTCACTAATTTATGCATCTTTAGCACTTGTGATTGTTATATTCATGTTTATCATCATGTTTGCAAGCTAACCATGCAATTTAATTGCATTTTTGATACCTGTACGTGATATTGCCATGGTTAGGGTTTTGTGTTCTTGTTTAAGGGTTTTTTGTACAGGCAAAATTAGGCCTTGATTCTGGTAACATGATGCTCGTGAGGATGAGACGAGTTGATTGGTACCAGTACTTGTCATTTATCTTGCTCGTATGCAATTTTGGAGATGAACAGGGTTATACCTACAATGAACGTCTGTAGGTAAAAGTCTTGTTTGCTAAAACGACGGTCCAGGGAAGAAGATGAGGCGTGGAAGTCCATGGTTGGCTTATTTGAATTTTCTCGCATTTTCTGAATATATTATTTGTTTTGATTATATTGTTTTACTTATATTATATGAACAACAAGAGCGCGTAGCACAGTTGGCAAGCAGGCACTAGAAGCGAGCATAAGGACCTGGGTTCGATCCCTAGGTCCCATCATTTGTTTCATGTTATTTTTCTTTATATGATCAGGTGCGCTACTGTCCCATGTGTCCATCATGCAACTCAAAGATCTGGCCATCATACTCATCTCCAACCAAGATCCAACGTGCCAATAATGAGAGGTCTACCATGCTCCTCAAGTCAACACCCACACCAAATCAAACATGGTCAAACAGGCTGGGATTATTTGGGCCAAGAAAATCAGATTTGCACCCCCAGAATTGCTATTCAACACAGGCCCATCTCTACACTTTTTTATTTCTTCTTTTTTAATTCTTTAATTATTTTAATTAACACCATTAATCATTTTTTTCCATAAAATCATAAAATCAAGAAATTCACAAAACTTAGAATTAGGTTTTTTTTATCTAATTTAATTTAATTTAATTTAATTTAGGGAAATTTTAACTTGTTTTTATAATTAAAATCAAATAGAAAATTAGGTTAACTTCTTGATTTAATTTTTTTCTTTTTCTAAAATAAATAAAAATACAAATATAGGTTGTTTAGAATTAATTTATTTATTTTCAAAAATTAATATTAATTAGAATTTAGGATTTTCTTTTAATTCAATTATTTCATTATTTTCTCAAATAACAAAAATGACAACAAAAAATATCTTTAATCAATCGCAAATAGGATTAGTCAAAGGGTCAAAACCCTAATCGCCTCGCATTTAATTCTCCGCGTGCTTGTTATTTATTTTGCCAATATTTTGTAACTGTTCATGGTTTGTAATAGTTAATTTAGGGTTTTTATTTACTATTTAAATCCCCAATTTTTGGTTATGTAATTAATTCCCCTCCCCGAAGCCTTGTAATAGCATAGGTTTATTATCTAGCATTTTTAATTCCTGCAAATATTTAACTGTCTAGATGTATGGTAATAGGATTGTATGGTAAGAATGCATAACAAATTTAAAATGGTTTGAAAACCCTAATGTGCAAATATAAGTAACTGAAAACAAATCACTCGCACATATCACTCTTAGGGTATACTCTCACTTTGGTTGTCTTCGATAAACGATCATTAAGCATAGGGTGTCTTAGTGGTTGCCCTCCAGTTTAAAAAGATCAAAATGTCCCATTCGAATGTTGCCTCAGAAATGTTGCCTCTGAAATGTTGCCTCTGAAATGTTGCCTCGAAAGATCTTAAGACTTTAGGGTTATTACTAAGGTATCCTGACATTGCTTTAGTGATCGTACGTCCCTTTTGAATTGACCCTTACAAATTCCAACGACGGTGCTAATTATTCCTTAATAGTGGGATAGCGCTGTCTAAAGGAAACAAGAATAGAAACGATCTTTTTTTGAGTAAGTAGACGCTAGTAGGTACTTACTCAAATCAAAACTTTTCACACTTACACTTTTCAAACAAATTTTCAAAACAACTTCGTCACACCTTTGAGGACTGATACAAGGGTTATCACAAAGTAAAATTTTTTCCAAAAACAAAGCACACACACAAGAAATTTAAAAATGAGCAAGTACCTAAGAGCCCGTGGAAAACCACAGATAGAAAGGATGCTAACACCCTCCCTTTCTATAATCTACCCCCCGTACTCAGAAACATCTCGAAAAAGGATTTTTTATGTACTTTTTTCCTTTCTTATTGGATGAAATAAAATTCGGTGGAGACTCTTTCTTACCGCGAGATTTTGCGAACACAAAACATAAAACGCAAACCAGTATTAAACAGTCGGTTCTGCCACCGTATCACAGAACTGGCGACTCTGTTGGGGAGTTATAAGTGGGGTATACCTTAGGATCTAGGTCATCATAATTACTTCTCTTGATTGCTTTGTTTGCTTTACTTTTAAGGGTTTTGTTTGGGGTTACTATAGATCCTACACCCGTATCTAGGGAATACCTTTTAGGTAAGTAGCAATAGACTATGAGGGAACTGTACGGCGTAGACCGATACGGTTGAAGCAGTAGCTACGTTGGTGTGGCACTTTGGTTGGTACTGGTATCCCTTGTGGAGAAACAAGGAGAATACGGGGCCGTTGCGTGGTGTCGTTAAGCATCAACTGACCTTAGAACCTTTAAATCGCCCAACTTGGCCATTAGAAAGTAGTGAGATAGCCGGCCTCGGTGTAGAGCTGAGAACTGGTTGATACTCGATGCTACACTCATTGAAATCATACTCTCGGAATATTTCAGCCGCAAGAAAAGATTGCGTGAGCTGAAACCATGACCGATGAAGGATGGTCAGTGATATTGAGATCCTCTAGAACCTGGTTACTTTTCTAGGACAGGTTTGAAACCAACTTAACTTCAAGAGGGTATTACCTTTGACCTCATGCAAGCCTTAAACCTAAGGGCTTTGTGTGATTTGACTGTGCTTGCAATACCTGTCTTTGTTATACATGTGGTTTATCATGACATTATGCATTATAACATGGCATTCATGCTTCATTACACTAACCATTTCAAAGACCAAGGGAATTTATTTTTGTTCTGTTTTGCAGGTCATGGCTTCCGTGCATAGAAATACTACCTGAATCAGCTTTGTGCAGATACCTTCTCAACTCAAAGAGCTAGTATCAAGGGTTTCTGAAACTTCTATGTTCATTAAGAGACACGGTCAACTTCTCAGCCTGGTTACTTTAAACCCTGATGAACATATGATGAGCGTACTTTTTCAGTTCTTCGATCCCAAGCATCACTTCTTCACCTTTCCAGATTATCAGTTGGTACCCACCTTGGAAGAATTCTCTCAGCTATTGGGCATATCCATCCTTGAACAGGTACCCTTCATAGGTATAGAAGAAGTTCCTAAGCCAGAAGTCATTGCCTCAACTTTGCATTTGAAACAGGCCGATGTGGTATCCAATTGGGAAACTCGAAGCGGAGTCGAGGGTTTTCTAGCCAAATTTCTGATAGACCAGGCTCAACTATTTTGGGATGATATGGAGTTTCAGGCTTTTGAGGATGTATTGGCTCTTCTTATCTATGCTTTAGTTATCTTCCATAATCCGGACTCTTTCGTAGATGTGAATGTTATCAAGACTTTCCTTTCTCGCAACCCTGTGCCTACCTTGCTAGGAGATATTTTGCACGCTCTCTATACTCGTACCATGAAGAGAAGAGGGACTCTTATGTGCTGCATGTCATTGTTGTTGAGGTGGTTTATTTCTCACCTCCCTAGGTCTGTACTGAAGAATGAAGAAGGTTTGGGTTGGTCAAACAAAATAATGTCACTCGCTCATACGAATATTCTTTGGTGTTCCCGATCTATGGAAGACATTGTTGTTATTGAACGCTTTGGGGAGTACCCTAATGTCCCATTACTTGGTATTAGAGGGGTTATAACTTACAATCCTGGTCTAGCTTTGCGACAATTTGGTCGTGCTCGAAGGGATGGTCCCCATGAGTTACTTCTTGAGGACATTGTATTCGACTATGAGGATGCTGTTAAGGCATATCGTTGAAGGTTCATACGAGCTTAGGGCATGGTAAACAGATCTGACCCCAAAGAGTTGGGACCAAAGACTTCCACTCCGATGCAGCCTTACCTCCAATGCGTACGAGCTCGTGCCCAGAAGCTTATGATGCCTCATGTGGCCGTATTACTAGTGATTGTGGAGCCCACTAATGGATAAGGCATTCCTTACATGGTTATCTATCCTTACATGCCCAATGATCTTGGGGAGTTACAGAGGTCTTAGATTCAGCTGAAGAATGAGCAGGATACTTACAGGGAACAATTCCATGAGCAAGAGAGGAAGGTTTTAAAGCTCACCAGGCAGCTTGAGGAAGAAAGAATGCTCAATGATTATATCAACACAAAGAGAAAGCGTCCATGGGACTTTTGATTTTTCTTTTCTAGTTTTAAATTTGTTTTGTTTACTTCTTTGTAACGCCTTAAAGGCATGTTGAACCTTTCAAATTTAAGCTAATAAAGTTTTATTTATTTTGGTTTGCAAATTTAAATTTCCCAAAGTCTTTGAAATCTTTACATGCGCATCCCATTATAATACACATCATTACAGGTACCACTACAGGTTTCTCATCTTCTTCGCTGTTTATTTCAGCAGAAATGTCTTCCGATCAAGTCATCAAAGATCTTCAGGCACAGAATGCCCAGTTCCAACAGATGTTCATCAGTCTGGAAAAGGGGCAAAAGGATCTGAAAGCCCTCATTTTGAAAGAGAAGAAGAAGAAGAAGACTGGTATTCTGAATATGGGCAGAAGGTTTGGAGAAAGGTTGAAGCATCAAACTGATCTGACCTCTTCATCCAAGGAAGGGGAGAACCAAGAAGGGGAAAAGGACCCTAGTCCTGCAGTCTCCGACAATGATATTGATTATGATGATGAGCAATATCCTCCTGCTGAGGATAGGTACAAGCAGTTAGAAGACCGTCTGAGTGCTATGGAAGTTCAAAAGATACCTAGTTTAGACTTCGGAGAATTTGGACTCGTATCGGGAGTGGCCATCCCTCAGAAGTTCAAAGCTCCGGTTTTTGCCAAGTATGATGGGGTGTCCTGCCCAAAACTCCATCTCCACTCGTATGTCAGGAAGATTCAACACCACACTGCTGATAGAAATTTATGGGTGCACTTCTTTCAAGATAGTCTGTCAGGGACTCAGCTTGAATGGTTCTGCTAGTTGGAGAGAGCTAGTGTCCGAAACTGGGAAGATCTTGCTGCTGCTTTCTACAAGCAGTATCAGTATAATGCCGACCTTTCTCCCACTCGTCCTCAACTCTAGAGTATGTCCATGGGTGCAGGTGAAGGTTTTAAAGATTATGCTCAAAAATGGAGAGACTTGGCTAGGATAGTTTAACCCCCGTTGTCTGATAGGGAATTGGTTGACATGTTTCTGGGGACGCTATTTGTTCCATTTTTCAATCACTTGATCGGCAGCTCGTCATCTGGTTTCACCGAGCTGATTTTAACTGGAGAAAGAGTAGAAGCTGGAATTTGGAGTGGTAAAATACAGAAGGATGCCTCCTCGAGTTCATTAAATAAGCCTTTCGCTGGTAAGAAGGAATCCAGTGCGGTCTATAGCCCGAGGGGCCAAAGCAGATCTGAACACCGTCCAACGGTAAATGTTGTAGTGATACCAAGACCCGCAGTTGCTCCACAATGCAACAATCAACAAAGGGTGGAAAGACCACAGCGGAAATTTACCCGCATTAGCATGACATTGGCTGAAGTGTTACCTCACCTGCTGAGATCCAACTTGGCGACCTTGAGAGAGGCTCCCAAGAATCCAAATACTACATCTCCTAGATATAATCCCAACGCGCGGTGCGCCTACCATTCTGAGAATCCTGTCCACGATACCAATGACTTCTGGGCTCTGAGAAACAAAGTATAAGACTTGCTTGAAGCCAAGGAGATAGAGTTTGATGCTCTAGAAAAGCCGAATGTTATAACTGCTCCCATGCCCAAACATGGTTGTGGAGTTAATGTTGTCGACACTGATTTGTTTGTGACCTCTGTTGAAGAAATTTCTACTCCTCTTATGATTGTTAAGAAGAATTTGCTATTGGCCGGATTATTTCTGGGTTATGGTGAAGGTTTCCACATGTGTTTGATTCTACCTTCTGGTTGTCGTTTGTTGAAGTCATGTGTTCAGCGCCTGATGGATAATAAAGAGATTTTGTTCGAGAAGACTATGATTCCTATTGTTCCAAATGAAGACGTTGCCATCATAACCATTTCCGCCAATCTTTCCAAGGTTTCCTCGAGAAGACCTATTAGGATTACACCTGTTCAAAGAATTTCTCCGCTAATAATCATTGTTCCTGGTCCCATCCCGTACACCTCAGACAAGGTTGTCCCATGGTATTATGGTGCTGATGTGTATTATCATGGCATTAAGCAAGATCTGAAAAATGAAGAAGCTGATACTGATGTCAGTAATATTTTCGGGACTAGTAAAATTACCCGAAGTGGAAGGGTTTTCTCTCCCGAGATTTCCCCTGAGACTGTCAAGAAGCCTATTGTCATTCCATCTGTTGTTCCCGCTAGTACATCAACTATTGTTCATGTGCTTACTCCAGTTATCACCCCTGTTGCTGAGCCATCTGGGACTCGGGGCAAGGAAATTATAGGTGAGCCAGCCCAGACGGAGGCGCCTAGGAAAATTATTGTGGAAGCCTCTAAACAAGAAATAGAGGAAATACTGAAAATTATCAAGAAGAGCAACTACAATGTGTTCGAGCAGCTGGGGCAGACCCCATCAAAGATATCCATGTTATCACTGTTGTTGTGTTTTGAAGCCCATGCGAAGGCTTTGATTGCATTTCTCAAGACTGCGCATGTGTTGTAGGAAACTTCAGCAGATCAGTTCAAAGATTGTGTGGCCAGCCTGACTGCTGACAATGGGCTGGGTTTTTCAGATGCTGATCTGACATCGAAAGGAAGGAACCATAATGATGCTCTGCATGTCTCTATTGAGTGCAGGGGAACCACTATGGCTCATGTGCTAGTAGATACCAAGTCCTTACTGATTGTTCTGCCAAATAAAGCGTTATACCGGTTGGATTGTGAGGGTTTGACTTAAAGCCTAGTAACATTGTGGTAAGGGCTTTTGACAGATCAAAGAGAATGGTGTATAGGAAAGTGGACATCCCTGTAAAAGTGGGCTCTCAGACTTTCGGGTCCACCTTCTACGTAATGGATATCAGGCCATCATGTTCTTGCCTGTTAGGTCGTCCTTGGATCCATGAGGCTGGGGAAGTTACTTCCACACTCCATCAAATGCTGAAGTATCCAGTGAAGGGAAAGATTGTCACAGTGCAAGGTGAGGAAGAATATATGGTGAGTCACCTCAATTCCTTCTGCTATGTAGAAATGGATGGGGAATTCATAGAAACTCCTTGTCAAAATTTCGAAGAGGTCCCCTAGGTCTTGGCCTCAACTGAAGTTACTACCAACAAACCTCCGTTAAATATGGCTTCTCTCAAGGACGCCAGGGCTGTAGTTGAAGAAGGTGGGTGTACCAATTGGGGTTAGCTCCCTGATTTCACTCACAAAATTGACAAATTTGGTTTGGGCTTTACTACAGGGGCTTAAAGGGCTGTTAGGTGCGCTCGGATTGGAAGACCTCCTCTACATATCAGCAATCGGGGAATTAATGCAATTGAAGACAATGAAGAGGATTCAGATATCGACAACTGGATCTACCCAACAACCAACAGTGGACCGAATAACTGGACGGCTAGGGACTTCATACCTGTTTCTTTTATTCCGCAGTAATTGACTCATTTGTTTTAAGATTTGTAATAAGCAATTTGAAACTTTACGGCCCGGTGCCTTGCCCGAGGCACCTTGGCTTTGCTTGTGAGGGCTATTATTTGTCATTTCATATATCATTAATAAAGCATTGGAAGTTTCTTGCATACAAATTTTGCGCTCCTTGTTTTTCTTTTTTGTCTCTCACTTTATCAAAATAGCTATTCTCTTACACACACTCATGTATCATACTGCTGATCCATATCCACTCTGGATCTCATTGATAACAGCTTTGCTACTGCCAATTATGACTTCAAAAATCTGATCAACCAAGCCGGGGACGAAGGTAAGGATGATTGTGAAGTTTCTGGAGAACTTGCTAGGCTATTAAAGCAGGAAGAAAGCACCATACAACCTCATGAAGAGCCAGTCGAGTCAGTGAATTTGGGTACAGAGGAAGATAGGAAAGAGGTTAAAATAGGTGCGAATTTGGAGCCTAGTGTCAAACAACAGTTAATACAGATTCTACACAACTATGTTGAGATCTTCTCCTGGTCCTACAAAGAAATACCTGGTTTGGACACTGATATTGTGGTGCATCGCCTGCCAACTAAAGAAGACTGCCCTCCGATAAAGCAGAAGGTCTGCCGTATGCGCCTTGAAATGTCATAGAAAATCAAGGCAGGGGTCATGAAACAGTTCGACGAGGGATTCTTAGTTGTCACTTCTTATCCGCAATGGGTTGCCAACGTCGTTCTGGTACCTAAGAAGGATGGTAAGGTACGGATGTGTGTGGACTACAGAGATCTGAACAGGGCAAGCCCCAAGGATGACTTCCCACTTCCTCACATTGATGTTCTAGTCGACAACACCGCGCATCACAAGATCTTCTCCTTCATGGATGGTTTTTTTGGCTACAACTAGATCAAGATGGCTCCTGAGGACATGGAGAAGACAACCTTCGTTACATAGTGGGGCACCTTCTGTTACAACGTAATGCCTTTTGGGTTGAAGAATGTTGGGGCAACTTATCAGCGCACCATGGTCGCTTTGTTCCACGATATGATTCACCACGAGATCGAGGTTTATGTCGATGACATGATAGCCAGGTCCCAGACTAAGGAAGAGTACCTTGATCATCTCCAGAAACTGTTCGACAGATTGAAGACGTATAAGCTGAGGTTGAATCCGAACAAGTGTACCTTCGGGGTAAGGTCTGGTAAGCTTCTGGATTTTGTTGTCAATAACAAAGGTATTCATGTGGACCCTACAAAGGTAAAAGCCATACAAGAGATGCCGGCTCCCCGCACAGAAAAAGAGGTTAGAGGTTTCTTGGGACATCTAAATTACATCGCCAGGTACATTTCACATCTGACCGCTACTTGTGAGCCAATCTTCAAGCTGCTGAAGAAAGATCAAGTGGTAAAGTGGAATGATGAATGCCAGAACGCTTTCGAAAGAATCAAGGAATACATTCAAGAACCACCAATTTTGATGCCTCCAGTTGAAGGAAGACCTTTGATATTATACTTGAAAGTGCTAGACAATTCAATGGGGTGTGTGCTGGAGCAGCATGACGAGTCTGGTCGAAAAGAGAAATCAATTTACTACCTTAGCAAAAATTTTACCGATTGTGAGACCCGATACTCATTACTCGAGAAAACTTGCTGCTCTTTGGCATGGGCTGCTCTCCAACTGAGACAATATATGCTGACTCACACTACTTTGTTGATATCAAAGATGGATCCGATCAAGTATATTTTCGAGAACCCGCCTTATCCAGAAGAATAGCAAGATGGTAGATGATCTTAACCGAGTACGACATCCAATACACGACCCAAGAAGCAATCAAGGGGAGTGTATTGGCAGATCATTTGGCGCATCAGGTTGTGGATGACTACCAGTCCATGAATTTCGAGTTCCCGGATGAGAACATCATGTTGGTAACCAACTGCAAAGAACCTGGGCCGGATGAAGGACCCGAGGAGGGATCCCGATGGTCTATATATTTTGATGGAGCCTCGAACGCATTGGGTAACGGCATTGGTGCTGTAATTATATCTCTTGAGGGTTGTCATATTCCGTTCACCGCCCGATTATGTCTCAACTACACCAACAATATGGCGGAGTATGAAGCGTGTATCATGGGTCTTTGAGCAGCTATTGACCTAAGGATTCAGTTCTTGAGTGTATTCGGAGATTCCGCTCTGGTGATAAGTCAGATCAAAGGCAAGTGGGATACGAAGCACCCGAATATTATTCCTTACAAAGAGTATGTACTGACATTGCTCCCTCACTTTGAGGAGATAACCTTTGAACATTCCCCAAGAGAGGAGAATCAGTTAGCGAACGCGCTAGCTACCATGTCCTCTATGTTCAAAGTCAGGTGGGACAATGAAGCTCCCCAAATTACCATTAAGAGGTTGGACGAACTCTCACATTGCTGTGACATTGAGACTGAAGAGGTAGCAGATAAATCCTGGTTTCACGAGGTAAAGAGGTATCTTGAGGCTCAAGAATACCCCGAGGGGGCATCTGTTAATGATAAGAAGTTTCTGAGAAGGTTCGCTGCAAAGTTCTTCATCAGTAATGGAATCCTCTATAAGCGTAACCATGATTCAACCTTACTGCGGTGTGTAGACAAGAGCAAGTCAGAAAGGATCATGACAGAGTTACATGAAGGTACCTTCGGAACCCATTCTAGTGGACACACCATAGCGAAAAAAATCCTTCGGGCAGGATATTATTGGTCCACTATGGAAGCCGATTGTTATCATCACTCTCGAACTTGTCATAAGTGCCAAATCTATGTTGATAAGGTTCATGTACCTCCGGTTCCCCTGAATGTCTTGACAGCTCCTTGGCCCTTTGCAATGTGGGGCATCGACAAGATCAGAGAGATCAGACCTACTGCATCTAATGGGAATCACTTCATTTTGGTAGCAATTGATTACTTTACAAAGTGGATTGAGGCGACTTCCTTTGTTATATTAACCAAGAACATTGTGGCGCGGTTTATTCGACACAATCGGATATGTCGATATGGTGTCCCAGAGAGAATTATTACTGACAATGGTACGAATCTCAACAACACGATGATCACCGAGCTCTGTAAACAGTTCAAGATACAACATCATAATTCTTCTCCCTACCGGTCGAAGATGAACGGGGTTGTTGAAGCGGCTAACAAGAACATCAAGAAGATTGTACAGAAGATGACGGTGACATACAAAGACTGGCACGAGATGTTACCATTCGCTCTTCATGGGTAACGTACCTCAGCACGAACGTCGACAGGGGAAACACCCTACTCTTTGGTGTATGGCATGGAGGCAGTCCTACCCATCAAAGTCCATATACCCTCTCTCAGGATTATGATGGATGCGGGTTTAAACAAAGACGATTGGATCCAAACCCGACTTGATCAGCTGAATCTAATCTATGAAAAGAGACTTACTGCTATCTGTCATGGTCAGACATATCAAAAGCGAATGATCAAGGCTTTTAACAAGAAAGTCAGACGTCAAGAATATCAAGTCGGGGATCTGGTGATCAAACGCATCATATTATCGCAAGGTGATCCCAGGGGCAAATGGACCCCCACATACAAAGGGCCATTTGTGGTTAAGAACATTTTCTCGAGAGAAGCTATGATTCTAACCACCATGGATGGTGACGATCTTCATCGCCCCGTCAATGCAGACATAGTGAAAAGATACTACGCATAATCAAAGGCCCGTTGGGTTGATTGGCCTAGGCAAAAATAAGGGCTTCCCGGCGAACCAAAAGGGTTCGGGAAAAAGTAAGGGATGAAAATGAAAAAAACTGTACATCCGGCAAGTCGAAAACCTAAAAAGGCGACTTGGGCAAAAAAAGGGTATCCCGGTGGACTGAAAACCGAAAGGGTGGTCCAGGAAAAAATTAGGGATCGAAGCGTAACTCTATGTCTCATTGGATCATCTCACAACCATACTTCGGTATCTACTATCAAGCTCAGACGACACCAATCAATCTGATCCACCTTCGACCAAGTAGCAAGGTGATGAGATGCTTGAAGATATAAAGGCAATAGCAGAGTTGGAACCCGATGGGATTGTTTCACATAGTTGTTTTTCTTTCTTTAACACAAATTTTAATTTCTATCTTTCGGTGGCATTCTCTTACTAGGACGTCAGCCTCCTTGTACAAAAATGCCTATTACGGGCAAACTTCAAAAATCAATACAAGTCATTTTCACAAGAAACGTCAATTTGTTTTTTTTTTTCTGTTTGGTTTTGCAAGAACGTCCAATGATTCAGTTTTTATATATGCATTTGAAAATGATTGCTGCTCATAAATATTTACATAAGAAACAAAAGGCAATTACTCGTAATACCAAAAACAAGGAAAACAAGAAGTTCCCCAACCTTACAGTTACTCTGCCCATCAGGTACCGGGATAGAGCCAGCTTGAGAACATGAGAAGTGGTACATACACTCCCCACAGAGTAAAAAGTATCCAAAGACAATGATGTTAGCTTTCCCGAACAAGACATACCGCTCCACAGCTGAGGTCCACAATCGTGAGTGGATCGGTAAATTTTTCCCCAAGCACAATTTATTTCTCTCACAAGCAGAAATTTGATCTCCAACAGAATTCATTATCACAAGCAATGGAAATTCATCCCCAACTGAGTATATTTCTCCAAATCATCAGATCTATCAACATAGTATATCCTCTCCAACAGTGTTATTCCCTGCAGAGTTATCTTCAGACATGGTCTCTTCCGGCAGAATATTTACCAGCCGAATGGATGTGAATCCCCATCTAGTCATCTTTGTTCACCATCTCCAACAGAAGTAGAGAAACTATAGTTTTTTACAGCAGTCAAGAATACCATTTCTCATACTCTCCAAACAAGAAGTCAGAGATTTATTTTCCCGGACTCAGATTATTATGTTGGAATTTCATATTCATACATCATGACATGTGCACACATTACATATAACATAATCTCAATTATTTTGAGAACCTCATCACAATGCATCTCATGCATCGCACATAACTAACCATGTATTTCTTTCAGGAAAGACAATTATTATCAATTTCCAACAGGTCCATGATTAACACTCGAAGCTAAACAGAGTAATCATCGATGCAACAAATTCAACCTTATGCAGGTTCCTTATAGCAGCCCTACTACCCAGGCTTTCATACCAAAGTAACCCTACCATCCAGGTTCCTTCTCAAGCCCTACTACCCAGTCTTTCATATCAAAGTAACCCTACCATCCAGGTTCCTTCTCAAGCCCTATTATCCAGGATTTCATATTGAAGCAACCCTACCATCCAAGTTCCTTCTCACAGCCCTACTATCCAAGCTTTCATATCGAAGTAACCCTACCATTCAGGTTCCTTCTTACAGGCCTATTATCCAAGCTTTCATATTCGAGTAACCCTACTATCTAGGTTCCTTCTCAGCAGCCCTATTATCCAGTATTTCATATTGAAGTAACCCTACTATCCAGGTTCCTTCTCACAGCCCCACCATCCAGGCTTTTATATCGAAGTAACCCTACCATCCAGGTTCCTTCTCAAAGCCCTACCATCCGGGCTTTTATATCGAAGTAACCCTACCATCCAGGTTCCTTCTCACAGCCCTACTATCCAAGCTTTCATATCGGAGTAACCCTACTATCCAGGTTCCTTCTCAGCAGCCCTACTATCCAGGCTTTCATATCGAAGTAACCCTACTATCCAGGTTCCTTCTCAGCAGCCCTACTATCCAGGATTTCATATCGAAGTAACCCTACCATCCAGGTTCCTTCTCATAACCTTACTATCCGGTTTCTTCCTCTCTTATCCCCAGACAACAGTCCACAACACTGTTAGACCGAGACCCGATCAAACACAATCGATTTCACATTTCCCCAGAAAGTCGTGGTGCAGCATATACCCCGACCAGACACGCAGTTCACTTCCGCTTCCCCAAACAGAAATTATTCCCCAGTAGAGTAACAGACAACTAAAGCTCCTAAAACTCTATTTCTCCCAATACTAAGACCAGCATTCCCCAACGAAGTCCTCCTCAACAACAGGTATACGGGTTCTCTCAAAGGAATCTCTTATGCAATCGACACTTCTTCGGATGGCATCTTTAAGCCCATCTCCGAAGATTCTATAGAAACATCTGAATGGCATCTATAAGCCTATTCCTGATATCGCAAATCAAGTATCACTTCATGCGAGTGCAAATTTCTGGGCACTCTAGTGTTCAATCATCTTCCACCTTCAGATCACGAAAGGCAGACGAGCCAATCTACATCCTCAGGTCTAAGAAGATTGAACAGGGTCAGCTGTTGTACCCCAAAATTTTCCCTCTCATATTTCTTAACACATGGCAAGTGAGGTCCCCAAATTTCTCAAGGAAGTTCAAGAGTTGACTAGACAAACTCTCTCTTAAGGCAGTATACCCCAAATTAGGGTTTCTATTTTAATCAAGATGTGTGAACCACAAAGGACGCAAATTCTCACCGTTGTCCTAATATGTTCTCAAGATCATCAATGTCCAGTTTCAAGCCTTGTAGAAGAAGTTTGCCAAGTCAATCAGTCAAATGCTTGAAAATCAATTGTGTTAGGTCAAAAGTCAATTGGGGCCCACATACAATCAAACCTCAAGATTTTTGGTCAACATCCTCATTTTGAAGCATTATTCATCATTTTATCAAGGTTTGATCATGATTCCTCAAGGATTTCTCACAACTCATTAAAACCCAAAAGTTGCTAAATTAGGGTTTCATAGGAAAAGTCAACTCAACTTTGACCAAGCATAACTTTCTCATACTTTATCATAAATGACCCATCCAAAGCTCATTTTGAAGAGAATGCAATTACCTACAATTTATCTTCATCTCCCAAGTTCATAATATGCACTCACAAAAATATATGAATTTTGACATTATAGGTCCTTTTGAAAAGTCAACAAAAACACCTTTTGGGTCAAAGCTTCATACATGAACATGGAAGAATCAATTGAGATGAGGCTAAAAGGGTTGCTTAAAGGACAAACTGAGCTTTCTAAAAAGTCCAAGAACACCTCTCTAGGGTCAAAATTGAGAGAGTTATGCATTAGCTAAGTTGACAATTTTTGCAAAATTGCCAAAAGTCAAATGTGCTCAAATTTGCATTTTTTGCTAAATGGGCCTAACTTTTTATGCTTGCACCTCACTTATAACATGGTCCAAGACCCAAATGTTCACTCACATGTTATTTGCTTCATTATTTATTTTATTTTGATTTTTTATTTATTAAAAATTGAATTAAATCAAATAATTGGTAAATAATGGCAAAGATTTGTTTTGATTGGATTTTTGGACAGGATCACAAGCTCATTATGCTGGCATATCAAGATCAAATCATATCAAAGCTAATTGGCACGAGAATGGAATGATTAGGCCAAATTTGGAAGGATATCATACAACATGAAAACCAAATCAAATCTTCAAAATTTCAAAGATACTAGTGGTTTTTACAACCCTAATTCACTCTAGTACAAATACATAATGCAACCAAGGCAAGAAAAGAGGGTTAGAGGTCGTGTTGAGCCAGAACAAAACTTGAAAATTTCAAAGAAAAGTGTGAGACAAATCTTCTTCCACGGGCCAATTCAAGGTGTGCTAGCCATTCCAATCGCTTTCTAGACATCCCAGGAAGTTATTCCAATAACTCCCAGGGCCTGAAACACTCAGAAACCCGCTCTACACCTCACGTGGTTTGGTATATTTTTCAAATTTGATTATTGCAATTTACGCATCTTTAGAACTTTTGATTGTTATATTCATGTTTATCATCATGTTTGCAAGCTAACCATGCCATTTAATTGCATTTTTGATGTCTGTACGTGATATTTCCATGGTTAGGGTTTTGTGTTCTTGTTTAGGGTTTTTTTGTACAAGAAAAATTAGGCCATGATTCTGGTACCATGATGCTCGTGAGGATGAGACGAGTTGATTGGTACCAGTACTTGTCATTTATCTTTATCATATACAATTTTGGAGATGAACAGGGTTATACCTACAGTGAATGTCTGTAGGTAAAAGTCTTGTTTGCTAAAACGATGGTCCAGGGAAGAAGATGAGGCGTGGCAGTCCATGGTTGGCTTGTTTGAATTTTCGCGCATTTTCTGAATATATTATTTGTTTTGATTATATTGTTTTACTTTTATTATATGAACAACAAGAACGCGTAGCACAGCTGGCAAGCAGGCACTAGAAGCGAGCATAAGGACCTGGGTTCAATCCCCAGGTCCCAATATTTGTTTCATGTTATTTTTCTTCATATGATCAGGTGCGCTACTATCCCATGTGTCCACCATGCAACTCAAACATCCAACCATCAGATTCATCAGCAAGCCAGATCCAACGTGCCAACATTGAAGGTCCACCATACACCTCAAGTCAACACATGCACCTCAAGTCAACACATGCACCTAATCCAGCATGGTCAATACAGGCTTTGGAGTTTTGGGCCAAGAAAATCAGATTTGCACCCCCCCAGAATTGCTAATGCTATCAGGCCCACTTCTATTTTTTCTTATTATTAATTCTTTTAATATTTCTTTTAATTATTTTAATTGACAATTAATCACTTTTTTTTACAAAATCACAAAATCAAGAAATTCACAAAAAATAGAATTAGTTTTTTATTATTACCAAATTTAATTTAATTTAATTTAGGAAAATTTTAACTTTTTTTTATAATTAAAACCAATTAGAAAAATTACGTTTAAGATTCTTGATTTAATTCTTTTCCTTTTTTCAAACAACAAACACAAAAATAGGTTGTTTAGAATTAATTAATTTATTTTCAAAAATTAACATTAATTAGAACTTAGGATTTTCTTTTAATTTAATTATTCATTATTTTCTTAAATAACAAAACATGACAAAAAAAATTTCTCTAATCAATCGCAAATAGGATTAGTCAAAGGGTTAAAACCCTAATCGTCTCGTATTTAATTCGCCGCGCGCCTATTAATATATTTTTTTTCAATATTTTTGTAACTGTTCATGGTTTGTAATAGTTAATTTAGGGTTTTTATTTTGCTGTTTAAATCCCCGGTTTTTTGGCTATGTAATTAATCCCCCTCACTGAAGCCTTGTAATAGCGTAGGTTTATTTTCTCGCATTTTTAATTCTTGCAAATATTTAACTGTCTAGATGTATGCTAATAGGATTGTATGGAAAGAATGCATGACAAATAAATACAGTTAGAAAACCCTAATGTGAAAAGATAAATAACTGAAATAAATCACTTGCACATATCACTCTTAGGGTATACTCTCACTTCGGTTGCCTTCGGTAAACGATCATTAAGCATATGGTGTCTTAGTGGTTGCCCTCCAGTCTAAAAAGATCAAAATATCCCATTCGAATGTTGCCTCGGAAATGTTACCTCGAAAGATCTTAAGACTCTAGGGTTATTACTAACGTATCCTAATATTGCTTTAGTAATCGTACGTCCCTCTCGATTTGACCCCTTACAAATTCCAACGACGGTGCTACCCATTTCTCAATAGTAGGATAGCACTGTCTAAAAGAAACAAGAATGGAAACGATCTTTTTTCGAGTAGGTAGATGCTAATAGGTACTTGCTCAAATCAAAACTTTTCACACTTACACTTTTAAAAACAATTTCCAAAACAACTTGTCACACCTTTGAGGACTGATACAAGGGTTATCACAAAGTAAAACTTTTCAAAACAAAGCACACAAACACAAGCAATTTAAAAATGAGCAAGTACCTAAGAGCCAATGGAAAACCATGGATAGAAAGGGTGCTAACACCTTCCCTTTCTCTAATCTACCCCCGTACTCAGAAACATCTCGAAAAAGGATTTTTTTTCTGTACTTTTTTCCTTTCCGGTTGGATGAAATAAAAGTCGGTGGCGACTCTTGCTTACCGCGACATTTTGCAAACACAAAATGCAAAATGCAAACCAGTATTAAACAGTCGATTCTGCCACTATATCACAGATGGTTTTTCTGGCTACAACCAGATCAAGATGGCCCCTGAAGACATGGAGAAGACAAACTTCGTTACGCAGTGGGGCACCTTCTGTTACAAGGTAATGCCTTTTGGGTTGAAGAATGCTAGGACAACTTATCACCGCGTCATGGTCGCTTTGTTCCATGATATGATTCACCACGAGATTGAAGTTTATGTTGATGACATGATAGCCAGGTCCTAGACTGAGGAAGAGCACCTTGATCATTTCCAAAAACTGTTTGACAGGTTGAAGACGTACAAGCTAAGGTTGAATCAGAACAAGTGTACCTTCGGGGTAAGGTCTGGTAAGCTTCTGGGTTTCGTTGTCAGTGACAAAGGTATTCAGGTGGAACCTGAAAAGGTAAAATCCATACAAGAGATGTCGGCTCCCCGCACAGAAAAAGAAGTTAGAGGTTTCTTGGGACACCTGAATTACATCGCCAGGTATATTTCACATCTGACTTCTACTTGTGAGCCAATCTTCAAGCTGCTGAAGAAAGATCAAGTGGTAAAGTGGAATGATGAATGCCAGACCGCTTTCGAAAGAATCAAGGAATACCTTAAAGAACCACCAATTTTGATTCCTCTAGTTGAAGGAAGACCTTTGATATTATACTTGACAGTGCTAGACAATTCAATGGGGTGTGTGTTGGGGCAGCATGACGAGTCTGGTCGAAAAGAGCACGCCATTTATTACCTTAGCAAAAATTTTACCGACTGTGAGACCCGATACTCATTGCTCGAGAAAACATGTTGCACTTTGGAAGGGTTGCTCGCCGACTGAGATAGTATATGCTGACTCACACTACTTTGTTGATATCAAAGATGGATCAGATCAAGTATATTTTCGAGAAGCCTGCCTTATCCGGAATAATAGCAAGATGGCAGATGATCTTAACCGAGTAAGACATCCAATACACAACCCAAAAAGAAATCAAAGGGAGTGTATTGGAGGATCATTTGGCACATCAGGCCGTGGATGACTACAAGTCCATGAATTTCGAGTTCCCGGATGACAATATCATGTTGGTAACCGACTGCGAAGAACCTGGACCGGATGAAGGACCTGAGGAAGGATCTCGATGGTCTATGTATTTTGATGAAGCCTCGAACGCATTAGGTAACGGTATTGGCGCTGTAATTATATCTCCCGAGGGATGTCATACTCTGTTCACCGCTCGATTATGTTTCAACTGCACTAACAATATGGAAGAGTATGAAGCGTGTATCATGGGCCTTCGAGCTGCTATTGACTTAAGGAATAAGTTCTTGAGTGTGTTCAGAGATTCCACTTTAGTAATAAGTCAGATCAAAGGCGAGTGGGATACGAAGCACCTGAATCTTATTCCTTACAAAGAGTATGTACTGACATTGCTCCCACACTTTGAGGAGGTAACCTTTGAACATTTACCACGAGAAGAGAACCAGTTGGCGGACGCGCTAGCTACCATGTCTTCCATGTTCAAAGTTAGGTGGGATAATGAAGCTCCCCAGATTACGATTGAGAGGCTGGATGAACCCACACATTGTTGTGACATTGAGACTGAAGAGGTAGCAGATAAACACTGGTTTCACGAGGTAAAGAGGTATCTTGAGGCTCAAGAATACCCCGAGGGGGAATCTGTTAATGATATGAAGTTTCTGAGAAGGTTCGCTGCGAAATTATTCATCAGTAATGGTATCCTCTATAAGCATAACCATGATTCAACCTTACTGTGGTGTGTAGACAAGAGCGAGGCAGAAAGGATCATGGTAGAGTTACATGAAGGTACCTTTGGAACTCATTCCAGTGGACATACCATGGCGAAGAAAATCCTACGGGAAGGATATTAATGGTGCACTATGGAAGCCAATTGTTATCAGCACTTTCGAACCTGTCATAAGTGCCAAGTCTATGCTGATAAGGTGCATGTACCTCCGGTTCCCCTGAATGTTTTGACAGATCCATGGCTGTTTGTGATGTGGGGCATCAACATGATCGGCGAGATCAGACCTACTGCATCTAATGGGAATCACTTCATTCTGGTTGCAATTGATTACTTCACAAAGTGGATTGAGGCAACTTCCTTTGCTACAGTAACCAAGATCGTCGTGGCGCAGTTCATCCGACACAATCTGATCTATCGATATGGTGTCCCAGAGAGAATTATTACCGACAATGGTACAAATCTCAACAACACAATAGTCACCGAGCTCTGTAAACAGTTCAAGATACAGCATCATAACTCTTCTCCCTACCGGCCGAAGATGAATGAGGTTATTGAAGCAGCTAACAAGAACATCAAGAAAATTATGCAGAAGATGACAGTGACATACAAAGACTGGCACGAGATGTTACCATTCACTCTTCATGGGTACCGTACCTCAGCACGGATGTTGACAGGGGAAACACCCTACTCTCTGGTATATGGCATGGAGGCAGTCCTACCCGTTGAAGTCCAGATACCCTCTCTCAGGATTATGAAGGATGCGGGCTTGAATGAAGACGACTGGATCCAAACCCGACTTGACCAGTTGAATCTAATCAATGAAAAGAGACTTACAGCTATTTGTCATGGTCAGACGTATCAAAAACAAATGATCAAGGCTTTTAACAAGAAAGTCAGACATCATGAATATCAAGTCGGGGATCTAGTGATCATACGCATCATACTACCGCAAAGCGATCCCAGGGGCAAATGGACCCCCACATACGAAGGGCCATTTGTGGTTAAGAACATTTTCTTGGGAGAAGCTATGATTCTAATCACCATGGATGGTGACACCTTCCTCACCCCTCAATGCAGACATAGTGAAAAGATACCATGCATAATCAAAGACCCGCTAGGTTGACTGGCCTAGGTAAAAATAAGGCTTTCCCGACGAACCAAAAGGGTTCGGGCAAAAGTAAGGGATGAAAATGAAAAACTGTACACCCGGCAAGTTGAAAACCTGAAAAGGCGACTTGGGCAAAAAAGGGTATCCCGATGGACTGAAAACCCGAAAGGGCGATCCAGGCAAAAATTAGGGATCAAAGAATAACACTATCTCTCATTGGATCATCTTGCAACCAGACTTCAGTATCAACTATCAAGCTCGGACAGCGCCAATCAATCTGATCCACCTTCGACCAAGCAGCAATGTGATGAGACGCTTGAAGATATAAAGGCAATAGTAGAGTTGGAACTCGATGGGATTGTTTCACATAGCTGTTTTTCTTTCTTTTATACAAATTGTATCATTTTTGTTTTTCGGCGGCATTCTCTTACTAGAGCGTCATCCTCTTTGTACAAAACGCCTATTACAGGCCAACTTCAAAAATCAATGCAATTCATTTTCACAAGAAATTTCCATTTGTTTTTTCTTTTTCTGTTTTGTTTTGCAAGAACGTCCAATGATTCATTTTTGATATATGCATTTGAAAATAATGGTTGCTCATAAATATTTACATAAGAAACAAAAGACGATTACTCGTAATTCCAGGAATAGGGAAAACAAGAAGTGCCCAAACCTTACAGTTACTCTGCCCATCAGGTACCGGGATAGAGCCAGATTGAGAACATGAGTAATGGTAAATACACTCTCGACAGAGTAAAAAGTATCCAAAGAGAGTGATGTTAGCTTTCCTGAAAAAGACATAACTCTCCCCCGCTGAGGTTCACAATCGCAAGTGAGTTAGTAAATTTTTCCCCAAGCAGAGTTTATTTCTCCCAAGAAGAAGTTCAATCTCCAACAGAATTCATTATCACCAGCAACGGAAATTCATCCCCAGCTGAATTTATTTCTCTAAATCAGCATATCTATCATCAGGGCATCTCCTCTCCAACAGAGTTATTCCCCGCATAATTATCCTCAGACAGGGTCTCTTTCAGTAGAATATTCGCCAGCCGAGTGGACGTAAATCCCCAACTAGTCATCTTTGTTCACCATTCCCAACATAAGTAGAGGATTTATGGTTTTTTACAGCAGTCAAGAATACCATTTCTCATACTCTCCAAATAATAGTCAAGGATTTATTTTCCCGGGCTCAAATTATTACGTCAGCATTTCACGTTCATACATCATGACATGCGCATATATTACATATAACATAATCTCAGTTATTTTGAGAACCTCATCACAATGCATCTCATGCATCGCACATAATTAACCATGTATTTCTTTCATGAAATACAGTTACTATCAACAATTTCCAGTTGGTCCATGATCAACACTCGAAGCTAAATAGAATAATCATCGGTGTGACAAAAGCAACCTTACCCAGGTTCCCTCTGCAGTTTTACCCAAACTCATTTCGAAGCAACCCTACTATCCAGGTTCCTTCCCACAGCCCTACCATCCAGGCTTTCACATCGAAGTAACCCTATGATCCAGGTTCCTTCCCACAGCCCTACTATCCAGGCTTTCATACCGAAGTAACCCTACTATCCAGGTTCCTTCTCACAACCCTACTATCCATGTTCCTTCTCACAACCCTACTATCCAGGATTTCATATCGAAGTAACCATACCTCCAGGTTCCTTCTCACAGCCCTACTATCCAGGCTTTGATGTCGAAACAACCTTACCCAGGTTCCTTCTGATGGCCCTACTATACAGGCTTTTCATATTGAAGTAACCCTATTATCTAGGTTCCTTCTCACAGCCCTACTATCCAGGCTTTGATTTTGAAACAACCTTACACAGGTTCCTTATCACGGCCCTAATATCTAGGATTTTCATATCGAAGTAACCCTACTATCCAAGTTCCTTCTCACAGCCCTACTATCCAGGCTTTCATATCGAAGTAACCCTACCATCCAGGTTCCTTCTCACAACCCTATTATCCAGGCTTTCATATCGAAGTAACCCTACTATCCAGGTTCCTTCTCACAGCCTTACTATCTAGGCTTTCATATCTAAGTAACCCTACCATCCAGGTTCCTTCTCACAGCCCTACTATCCAGGCTTTCATATCGAAGTAACCTTACGATCCAAGTTCCTTCCCACAGCCCTACTATCCCGACTTTCATACCTAAGTAACCCTACTATCCAGGTTCCTTCTCACAGCCCTACTATCCAGGCATTCATTTCGAAGTAACCTTACGATCCAAGTTCCTTCCCACAGCCCTACTATCCCGACTTTCATACCTAAGTAACCCTACTATCCAGGTTCCTTCTCACAGCCCTACTATCCAGGCATTCATTTCGAAGTAGCCCTACTATCCAAGTCCCTTCTCACAACCCTACTATCCAGGCTTTCGTATCGAAGTTACCCTACCATCCAGGTTCCTTCTCACAGCCCTACTATCCAGGCTTTCATATCGAAGTAACCTTACCATCCAGGTTACTTCTCACAGCCCTACTATCCAGGCATTCATATCGAAGTAACCCTACTATCCAAGTTCCTTCTCATAGCCCTGCTATCCAGGCTTTCATATCGAAGTAACCCTACTATCCAGGTTCCTTCTCATAACCTTACTATCCGGGTTCTGCCTCACTGATCCCTAGACAACGGTCCACAATGTTGTAAGACTGGGACCCGATCAACACAATCGATTTCACATTTCCCCAGAAAGTCGTGGTGCAGCATATACCCCGACCAGACATGCAGTTCACTTCCGCTCCCCAAATAGGAGTTATTCCCTAGTAGAGTAACGGACAACTGAAGCTCCTAAAACTCTATTTCCCTCAAGATAGAGACTAACATTCCCCAGCGAAATCCTCCTCGACAATAGGTATACGGGTTCTCAAAAGGAATCTCTTACGCGATCGACACTTCTTCGGATGGAATCTTTAAGCCCATCCCCGACAATCTTCTCTAGCAACTTCCAAATGGCATCTGTAATCCCATTTCCGATATCACAAATCGAGTATCACTTCATGCGAGTGCAAATTTTTGGGCACTCTAGTGTTCAATCATCTTCCACCTTCACATCACGAAAGGCAGACGAGCCAATCTACATCCTCAAGTTTAAGAAAATTGAACAGGGGCAGCTGTTGTACCCCAAAATTTTCCCTCCCATTTTTCTCAACACATGGCAAGTGAGGTCCCCAAATTGCTCAAGGAAGTTCAAGAGTTGACCAGACAAACTCTCTCCTAAGGCAGTCTACCTCAAATTAGGGTTTCTATTTTCATCAAGATGTGTGAACCACGAAGGACTAAAATGCTCACCATTGTCCTAATATGTTCTCAAGATCATCAATGTCAAGTTTCAAGCCTTGGAGAAGAAGTTTGCTCAGTCAATTGCTCAAATGCCTGAAAATCAACTGTGCTAGGTCAAAAGTCAACTGTGGCCCACATACCATCAAACTTCAAAAATTTTGGTCAAAATCCTCATTTTGAAGTATTATCCATCATTTGATCAAGGGTTTATCATGATTCCTCAAGGATTGCTCACAATTCATCAAAACCCAAAAGTTGCTAAATTAGGGTTTTGCAAGAAAAGTCAACTCAACTTTGACCAAGCATAACTTTCTCATACTTTATCAGAAATGACCCATCAAAAGCTCATGTTGAAGATGATGAAATCCCCTACAATTCATATTCATCTCCAAAGTTCAGAATATTCACTCACAAAAAGATATGAATTTTTACATTATAGGTCCTTTTGAAAAGTCAACAAAAACACCTTTTAGGTCAAAGCTTCATACATGAACGTGGAAGACTCAATTTAGATGAGACTAAAATGGTCGCTTAGAGGACATACTAAGCTTTCTAAAAAGTCCAAGAACAGCTCTCTAGGGTCAAAATTGAGAGAGTTATGCATTGTCCAAGTTAACCATTTTTGCAAAATTGCCAAAAGTCAAATGTGCTCAAATTTGAATTTTTTGCTAAATGGGCCTAACTTTTTATGCTTGCACCTCACTTGTAACATGGTCCACGACCCAAATGTTCACTCACATGTTATTTTCTTCATTATTTATTTTATTTTGATTTTTTATTTATTAAAAATTGAATTAAATCAAATGATTGGTAAATAATAGCAAAGATTTGTTTTGATTGGATTTTTGGACAAAATCACAAGCTCATTATGCTGGCATATCATAATCAAATCATATCAAAGCTAATTGGCACGAGAATGGAATGATTAGGCCAAATTTGGAAGGATATCATACAACATGAAAACCAAATCAAATCTTTAAAATTTGCAAAGATACTAGTGGTTTTTACAACCCTAATTCACTCTAGTACAAATACATATTGCAGCCAAGGCAAGAAAAAGGGGTTAGAAGTCATGAGAAGTGCAGGAAAAAGCTGAAAAATTCCAAGAAAAGTGTGAGACGAATCTTCTTCCACAGGCCAATTCAAGGTGTGTTAGCTATCCCAATCGCTTGCTAGACATCCCAGGAAGCTATTCCAATCACTCACAGGTCTTGAAACACCCAGAATCGCACCATAAAGGCACCACAGTTTCCCTAAAAACTTGATTCTGATTTCACTAATTTGTGTATCTTTAGCACTTGTTATTGTTATATTCATGTTTATCATCATGTTTGCAAGCTAACCATGCCATTTTATTACATTTTTTATACCTGTACGTGATATTTCCATGGTTAGGGTTTTGTGTTCTTGTTTAAGGGTTTTTTGTACAGGCAAATTAGGCCTTGATTCTGGTACCATGATGCTCGTGAGGATGAGACAAGTTGATTGGTACCAGTACTTATCATTTATCTTGCTCGTATGCAATTTTGGAGATGAACAGGGTTATACCTACAGTGAACGTCTGTAGGTAAAAGTCTTGTTTGCTAAAATAACGGTCCAGGGAAGAAGATGAGGCATGGCAGTCCATGGTTGGCTTGTTTTAATTATCGCGCATTTTCTGAATATATTATTTGTTTTGATTATATTGTTTTACTTCAATTATATGAACAACAAGAGCGCGTAGCACAGCTGGCAAGCAGGCACTAGAAGCGAGCATAAGGACCTGGGTTCGATCCCCAGGTCCCAACATTTGTTTCATGTTATTTTTCTTCATATGATCAGGTGCGTTACTGTCCCATGTGTCCATCATGCAGCTCAAAGATCTGGCCATTAGACTCATCTCCAGCTAAGATCCAACGTGCCAATAATGAGAGGTCTACCATGCTCCTCAAGTCAACACCTACACCAAATCAAACGTGGTCAAACAGGCTGGGATTATTTGGGCCAAGAAAATCAGATTTGCACCCCCAGAATTGTTATTCAACACAGGCCCATCTCTACACTTTTTTATTTCTTCTTTTTTAATTCTTTTAATATTTTCTTTAATTATTTTAATTAACACCATTAATCATTTATTTCCATAAAATCAAAAAATCAAGAAATTCATAAAAATTAGAATTGGGTTTTTTTATATCAAATTTAATTTAATTTAGTTTAATTGAATTTAGGGAAATTTTAACTTGTTTTTATAATTAAAATCAAATAGAAAATTAGGTTAACTTCTTGATTTAATTTTTTTCTTTTTCTCAAATAAATAAAATACAAAAATAGGTTGTTTAGAATTAATTAATTTATTTTCAAAAATTAATATTAATTAGAATTTAGGATTTTCTTTTAATTCAATTATTTCATTATTTTCTCAAATAACAAAAAATGACAAAAAAAAAACTTTTTCTTTAATCAATCGCAAATAGGATTAGTAAAAGGGTTAAAACCCTAATCGCCTCGCATTTAATTCGTCGCGCACTTGTTATTTATTTTGCCAATATTTTGTAACTGTTCATGGTTTGTAATAGTTAATTTAGGGTTTTTATTAACTGTTTAAATCCCCGGTTTTTGGTTATGTAATTAATCCCCCTCCCCGAAGCCTTTTAATAGCGTAGGTTTATTTTCTCGCATTTTTAATTCCTGCAAATATTTAACTATCTAGATGTATGCTAATAGGATTGTATGGGAAGAATGCATGACAAATTTAAAATGGTTAGAAAACCCTAATGTGCAAAGATAAATAACTGAAAACAAATCACTCGCACATATCACTCTTAGGGTATACTCTCACTTCGGTTGCCTTTAATAAACGATCATTAAGCATAGGGTGTCTTAGTGGTTGCCCTCCAGTCTAAAAAGATCAAAATGTCTCATTCGAATTTTGCCTCTAAAATGTTGCCTCTAAAATGTTGCCTCGAATGTCCCTCTAGGGTTATTACTAAGGTATCCTTACATTGCTTTAGTGATCGTACGTCCCTTTCGAATTGACCCTTACAAATTCCAACGACGGTGCTACCTATTCCTTAATAGTGGGATAGCGCTGTCTAAAGGAAACAAGAATAGAAACGATCTTTTTTCGAGTAAGTAGATGCTAGTAGGTACTTGCTCAAATCAAAACTTTTCACACTTACACTTTTCAAACAAATTTTCAAAACAACTTTGTCACACCTTTGAGGACTGATACAAGGTTTATCAAGAAGTAAAACATTTTCCAAAATTAAAGCACACACACAAGCAATTTATAAATGAGCAAGTACCTAAGAGCCAGTGGAAAACCGCAGATAGAAAGGGTGCTGATACCTTCCCTTTCTATAATCTATCCCCCGTACTCAGAAACATCTCGAAAAAGGATTTTTTTTTCTTTACATTTTTCCTTTCCTATTGGATGAAATAAAAGTTGGTGGCGACTCTTGCTTACCGTGACATTTTGCGAACACAAAACATAAAATGCAAACCAGTATAACAGTCGGTTCTACCACCGTATCACATGGGGTAAACCTTAGCATCTAGGTCATATTTAATTGCTTTCTCTTGATTGTCTTGTTTGCTTTATATTTATGGGAACTGTTTGGGTTATTTGATCCTACACCTGGATCGAGGAAACACCTTTTAGGTAAGTAGCAATAAATTGTGAGGGAACTATGTTGGGGTATACTGACACGGTTGAAGCAGTAGCTACATTGATGTGGCACTTTGGTTGGTACCGGTAACCCTTGAGTCAATCAGGGAGAGTACGGGGCCGTCGCCTGGTGTCGTGAAGCATCAATTGACCTTAGAACCTTTAATTGCACAACTTGGCCAGTAGGACGTAGCGAGATGGCCGACTTTGGTGTATTCCCAAGGTCGAAAGATACTCGATGCTACACTCATTGAGGTCTGACTCTTGATCTTTGTTTGGTTGTGAGTCAATCGCCCATTGAACAAAGTTGGGAGAAAGATCATTGATATTGAGATCCCTTTTAGAACCCGGTTACTATTTATAGGACAGGTTGAACCAATCCAACTTCAAGAGGGTATAACCTTAAAACTCATGCAAGCCTTAAACCTAAGGACTTGGTGTGACTTGTTTGTTGTTTGCTATACCTGTGGTTTTCTAATCTAATCATGACATCATAAGCATGGCATATCATGACTAACCATTTCAAGGATTCCCTAGGGCTCATTTTTGCTCTATTTTGCAGGACATGGCATCTGCCCGTAGGAACACTATACAGATCAACCTTGTGAAAGTGTCTCTCCAACTAAAGGATCTGGCATTAAGGGTTCTCGAAGGTTCTCATTTCACTAAAAATCATGGTCAGTTGCTCAATTTGGTTACCGTAAAACCTGATGAAGAGTAGTTAAAAGTGTTGTTTCAGTTCTTCGATCTGGTGCACCATTGCTTCACCTTCCCGGATTACCAGCTAGTACCTACTATGGAGGAGTTTTCTCAGTTGTTAGGGGTACCTATTCTTGACCAGTTGCCTTTCAATGGTACGGAAGAACATCCAAAGCCTGAAGAAATTGCTAGAGCTCTGTCTTTACGATGGTCTGACGTAGTGGCAAATTGGGAGACTAGAGGGAGTGTCCAAGGAATTCCGGTTAAGTTTCTATTTGAGAATGCCTATCATTTTTGGGATACCTTAGATTTACAAGCTTTCGAAGAGGTGCTGGCACTTCTCGTTTATGGGACAGTACTTTTCCCTAATGCTGATCAACTCGTAGATGTGAGCACTATCAAGGTTTTCCTGTCTCATAATCCAGTACCTACATTACTCGGGGATATTCTGCACTTTTTACATGCTCGCACTCTAAAGAGAAGGGGAACCCTCCTGTGTTGCACTCCTCTATTGGCTAGGTGGTTTATTTCGCACCTACCCAGGTCTATTTTGAAGAATGAGCAGGGTTTGAAATGGTCTCGCAGGCTGATGTCCCTTAAGCATTCAGACATTCATTGGTGTTCACGATTCTCGAAAGATGTTACCATCATCGATCGCTGTGGTGAATTCCCTAATGTCCCCCTCTTAGGAATTAGGTGAGGAATCACTTACAACCCTTGTTTGGCACTGCGTCAGTTTGGTTATGCGAGAAGAGATGGTCCTTATGTTACGCTTATCCAAGGAATTCGCCTTCAATTATGAGAACGACGTTCAAGGCTATCGTAGAAGGTTCATAAAAGCTTAGGGCATGGTACATAAAATTGATAGAAAGATTCTAGGGCACAAGAATTCCATTCCTCTTGAACCTTATCTCCGATGGGTACGAGCTCTCGCCCAAAGTCTAATGATGCCCTACCCTTCTATCCTACCAATAAATGTGGAACCAGTTGCCAAAGGAGACGCTGCTTCACTTGTTCATCACCCCGACATGCCAACTGATCATGAAGAATTACAGAAGTCTTAGGTTCAACTCAAAGAAGAGAGGGAGACGTTTGAAGCTCAGTTTTATGCTAGCGAGAAGAAGGTCCTGGAGCTCACTAGGCTACTTCATGAAGAAAGGAACATAAATGCCTACGTCGTGCCAAAGAGTATGCGCACCTGGGAGACCTAGTTTCTCTCTTTAAATTTTGTTTTGTTTAATTGTAAGCCTAAAAGGAATTCTTTGTAACAATTTGAACTTATTAAATGCAATTAACGTGTGTTTATTTTGGTTAAACAAATCTGAGCCTTTAAGAATCCTTGAAATCATTGCATACACATATCATCCATAACATTGCATAAACAGGTACAATTATAGGTTTCTCATCTTTTTCGGTGTTTATTTCAGCATAAATGTCTTCTGAACAAAGCATCAAGGATCTTCAGGCACAGAACACCCAGTTTCAACAAATGTTCATAATTCTGGCAAAAGGGCAGGAGGATCTGAAAGCCCTCATTTTGAAAGAGAAGAAGAAAAAGAAGAAGGATGTCGGTATTCTGAATATGGGCAGAAGGTTTGGAGAATGATTGAAGCGACAAATTGATAAGACCTCTTCATCCAAGGAAGGAGAGAATCAGGAAGAAGAGAAGGACCCTAGTCATGCAGTCTCTGACAATGATACTGATTATAACGATGAACAATATCCTCCTGCTGAGGATAGATACAAACAACTAGAAGACCGTCTGAGTGCCATGGAAGTTCAGAGGATACCTAGACTAGATTTCGAAGAACTGGGATTGGTGTCGGGAGTAGTCATCCTGCAGAATTTCAAAGCTCCAGTCTTTGCTAAGTATGATGGGGTGTCCTGCCCAAAACTCCATATCCGTTCTTATGTTAGGAAGATCCAGCCCCACACAGCTGATAGAAATTTGTGGGTTCACTTCTTTCAAGATAGTCTTTCAGGGACTCAACTTAAATGGTTCTACCAGCTAGAGGGAGCAAATATCCGAAACTAGGAAGATTTGGCTGCTGCTTTCTACAAGCAGTATTAGTACAATGCCAACCTTGCTCCCACTCGTACTCAACTCTAGAGTATGTCCATGGGTGCAAGTGAAGGCTTTAAAGATTATGCACAAAAATAGAGAGACTTGGCTAGAATAGTTTAACCCCCTTTGTCTGATAGGGAGTTGGTGGATATGTTTCTAGGGACACTATCTGGTCCATTTTTCAATCATTTGATCGGAAGCTCATTGGCTGGTTTCACTGAGCTGATCCTAACTGGGGAAAGAGTAGAAGCTGGGATTTGAAGCAGAAAAATACAGAAGGATTCCTCTTCAAGTTCAGTAAAGAAGCCTTTTGCTGGTAAGATGGAAGCCAGTGCCATCTACAGCCTGAGGGGTCAGAACAGGGCTGAAAAACGTCAGATAATAAGTGTCGTGATGATACCTAGACCTGTAGTTGCTCCACAACACAACAATCAACAAAGGGTGGAAAGACCACAACGACATTTTACCCGCATCAACATGACATTGGTTGAAGTTCTACCTCATCTGCTGAGATCTAACTTGGCAACCTTGAGAGAGGCTCCCAAGAATCCAAATACTACATCTCGCTGATATAATCCGAATTCCCGGTGTGTCTATCATTCTGAGAGTCCTGGCCACGATACAAATGACTGTTGGGCTCTGAGAAACAAAATACAAGACTTGATTGAAGCCAAGGAGATAAATTTCTATGCTCCGGAGAAGCCAAATGTCATAACTACTCCCATGCCTAAGCACGGCCGTGGAGTTAATGCTATTGATACTAATTTGTTTGTTACCTCTGTCGATGAAGTATCTACTCATCTCATGATTGTCAAGAAGAATTTGTTATTGGCCGGTTTATTTCTGGGTTGTGGTGTAGGTTTCCACATGTGTTCGTTTCTACCTTCTGGTTGCCGTTTGCTGAAGTTAGGTGTCCAACGCCTGATAGATAGCAAACAAATTCTGTTTGAGAAAACTTGGGTTCCCATTATTCCATCTGAAGATGTCGCTATTATAACCATTTCCGCCAATCCTTCCAAGGTTTCCTCGAGAAGACCTGTTAGGATTACATCTGCTCCAAGAATTGCTCCGCTGATAGTCAATGTTCCTGGTCCTGTCCCGTATGTCTCGGACAAATATGTCCCATGGCATTATGGTGCCGATGTGTACTATCATGGCATCAAACAAGATTCAAAAGATGAAGAAGCTGATCCTGATGTTGGTAACATTATCAGAACCAACAAAGTTACCCGAAGTGGAAGGTTCTTCTCTCCTGAGATTTCCCCTAAGACTGTCAACAAGCCTATTGTCATTCCATCTGATGTTCCTGTTAGTACATCTGCTACTCCAGTTATTACCCATGTCGGCGAATCATCTGATACACGTGGCAAGGAAATTTTAGGTGAGCCTTCCCGGACGGAGGTACCTAAGAATATTGTCGTGGAAGCCTCTAAGCAAGAAATGGAGGAAATATTGAAAATCATTAAGAAGAGGAACTACAACGTGGTCGAGCAGCTGGGGAAGACCCCATCGAAGATATCCATGTTGTATTTGCTATTGTGTTCTGAAGCCCATGCAAAGTCTTTGATTGCATTTCTCAAAACTGCGCATGTGCCGCAGGAAACTTCAGCGAATCAGTTCAAAGATTGTGTGGCCAGCCTAACTGCTGATAATGGGCTGGGTTTTTCAGATACAGATTTGACACCGAAAGGAAGGAAGCATAATGATGCTCTGCATGTCTCAATTGAATGTAGGGGCACCACTATGGCTCATGTACTGGTAGATATCGGGTCTTCACTGAATGTTCTACTGAAGAAGGCGTTGGAGGGTTTAACTCTAAAGCCTAGTAACATTGTGGTAAGGGCGTTTGACGGATTAAAGAGAATGGTGCACGGGGAGGTGGGAATCCATGTCAAAGTAGTTTCTCAGACCTTTGGATCCACTTTCTATGTGATGGATATCAGGTCATCATATTCTTGTTTGCTGGGTCATCCTTGGATCCACGAGGCTGGGGCAGTCACCTCCACACTCCACCAAATGCTGAAGTATCCGGTGAAAGGAAAGATTATCACGGTGCGGGCTGAAGAAGAATATATGGTGAGTCACCTCAACTCCTTCCGCTACATAGAGATGGACGGGGAATTCATAGAAACTCCTTGACAGAATTTTGAATATGTCCCTCAGATCTTGGCATCAACTGAAACTACTAGCAACAAACCTCCTTTGAAGATGGCTTCTCTCAAGGACGCCAGGGCTGTGGTTGAAGAAAGTGGGTGTGCCAATTTGGGTCAGCTCCCTGATTTCACTCATAAAACTGATAAATTTGGTCTGGGTTTTACTACAAGGGCTCAAAGGGCTATTAGACCCGCTCGGGCTGGAAGACCTCCTCTACGCATCAGCAATCATGGGATTAACGCCATTGAAGACAGTGAAGAGGATTCAAACATTGACAGCTGGATCTACCCAACTACCAATGGTGGACTGAGTAACTGGACGGCTAGGGACTTCATACCTGTTTCTTTTATTCCGTAGTAATTGACTTATTTGTTTTAAGATTTGTAACAAACAATTTGAAACTTTACGGCCCGGTGCCTTGCCCGAGGCACCTTGGTTTTGTTTGTGAGGGCTATTATTTGTCATTTCATAATCATTAATAAAGCATTGTACATTTCTAGGATACAAATTATGCGCTCCTTATTTTTCTTTTCTGTTTTTCACTTTATCAAAACAGTTATTCTCTAACACACACTCACATATCACAATGCAGATTCATATCCACTCTGGATCCCATTGATAACAGCTCTGCTATTGCTAGTTATGACTTCAAAAATCTGATCAACCAAGCCGAGGATGAAGGTGAGGATGATTATGAGGTTCCTGGAGAACTTTCTAGACTACTACAACAAGAGGAGAGGGCCATACAGCCTCATGAAGAGTCGGTTGAGGCAGTGAACTTGGGTACTGAAGAAGACAGAAAAGAGGTTAAAATAGGTGCAAATCTGTAGCTTAGCGTCAAACAGAGGTTGATACAGATGTTGCACGACTATGTTGAGATCTTCGCCTGGTCCTACGAAGACATGCCTGGTTTAGACACTGATATTGTGGTACATCGCCTGCCGACTAAAGAAGACTATCCTCCGGTTAAACAAAAGGTCTGTCGTATGCGCCCTGAAATGTCAGAGAAGATCAAGGCAGAGGTCATGAAACAGCTCGATGCAGGATTCTTAGCTATCACTTCATATCCACTGTGGGTTTCTAATGTTGTTCCGGTACCTAAGAAGGACGGTAAGGTACGGATGTGTGTTGATTACAAAGATATGAACAGGGCAAGCCCCAAGGATGACTTCCCACTTCCTCACATTGATGTTCTGGTTGATAACACCGTGCAACATAAAATCTTCTCCTTTATGGATGGTTTCTCTGGCTACAACTAGATCAAGATGGCTCCTGAAGACATGGAGAAGACACTCTTTGTCACACAGTGGGGCACCTTCTGCTACAAGGTGATGCCTTTTGGGTTGAAGAATGCTGGGGCAACTTATCAACGCGCCATGGTTGCTTTGTTTCACGATATGATTCACCATGAGATCGAAGTGTATGTTGATGACATGATAGCCAGGTCTCAGACTGAGGAGGAGCACCTTGATCATCTCCAAAAGTTGTTCGATAGGTTGAAAATATATAAGCTGAGGTTGAATCCGAACAAGTTCACCTTCGGGGTAAGGTCTGGTAAGCTTATGGGTTTTATCATCAGTGATAAGGGTATTCAGGTAGACCCTGCGAAGGTAAAGGCCATACAAGAGATGCTGGTTCCCCGCACAGAGAAGGAGGTTAGAGGTTTCTTGGGACGCCTAAAATACATCGCCAAATTCATTTCACATCTGACTGCTACTTGTGAGCCAATCTTCAAGCTTCTGAAGAAAGATCAAGTGGTAAAGTGGAATGATGAATGCCATACCGCTTTCGAAAGAATCAAAAAATACCTTCAAGAACCGCCAGTTCTGATGCCTCCCGTTGAAGGAAGACCTTTGATATGATATTTGACAATGCTAGACAATTCAATGGGGTGTGTGTTGGGGCAGCATGACGAGTCTGGTCGAAAAGAGCATGCCATTTATTACCTTAGCAAAAAGTTTACCGACTGTGAGACCCGATACTCATTGCTCGAGAAAACTTGTTGGGCTTTGGCATGGGCTGCTTACCGACTGAGACAGTATATGTTGACTCACACTACTTTGTTGATATCAAAGATGGATCTGATCAAGTATATTTTTGAGAAGCTCGCTCTCTCCGGAAGGATAGCAAGGTGGCAAATGATCTTAACTGAATACGACATAAAATATACAACCTGAGAAGCTATAAAGGGGAGTGTATTGGCTGATCATTTGGCTCATCAGGCCGTGGATGACTACCAGTCCATGAATTTCGAGTTCCCAGACGAGAATATCATGTTGGTGACTGACTACGAAGAGCCCGGACCGGATGAAGGACCCGAGGAGGGATCCCGATGGTCTATGTACTTTGATGGAGCCTCAAACGCACTGGGAAATGGCATTGACACTGTAATCATATCTCCCAAGGGTTGTCATACTCCATTCACTGCCCGATTATGTTTCAACTGCACCAACAACATGGTGGAGTATGAAGCATGTATCATGGGTCTTCGAGCTGCTATTGACCTAAGGATTAAATTCTTAAGTGTATTCGAGGATTTTGCTCTGGTGATAAGTCAGATCAAAGGCGAGTGAGATACGAAACACCCGAATCTGATTCCTTATAGAGAGTATGTACTGACATTGCTCCCACATTTTGAGGAGTTAACCTTCGAACATTTCCCACAAGAGGAGAACCAATTGGCGGACGCGCTAGCTAGCATGTCTTCTATGTTCAAAGTTAGGTGGGACAATGAAGCTCCCCAAATTACCATTGAGAGGTTGGATGAACCATCACACTGCTGTGAGATTGACACCGAAGAAGTGTCAGACAAACCTTGGTTTCACGAAGTCAAAAGGTATCTCGAGGTTCAGGAGTATCCCGAAGGGGCATCTGTCAATGATAAGAAGTTTCTGAGAAGGTTCGCTACAAAGTTCTTCCTTAGTAATGGGATCCTCTATAAACACAACCATGACTCCACACTACTACGATGTGTAGACAAGAGCGAAGCAGAGAGGATCATGACAGATCTACATGAAGGCACCTTCGGAACCCATTCTAGTTGGCATACCATGGCTAAGAAGATCCTACGGGCAGGATATTACTGGTCCACTGTGGAAGTTGATTGTTATCAGCACTCTCGAACTTGTCATAAATGCCAAATCTATGCTGATAAGGTGCATGTGCCTCTAGTTCCTTTGAACATCCTGACAGCTCCTTGGCCCTTTGCGATGTGGGGCATCAACATGATCGGCGAGATCAGACCTACTGCATCTAACGGGCATCGTTTCATCTTAGTAGCTATTGATTACTTTACCAAGTGGGTTGAGACAACTTATTTTGCTATAGTAACCAAGAACTTCGTGGCGCAATTTATCCGACACAATCTGATATGTCGATATGGTGTACCAAAGAGGATTATTACTGACAATGGTACAAATCTCAACCACACAATGATCACCGAGCTCTTCAAACATTTTAAGATACAACACCATAATTCTTCTCCTTACCGGCCAAAGATGAATGGCGTTGTTGAAGCAGCTAACAAGAACATCAAGAAGATTGTACAGAAGATGACGGTGACATATAAAGACTGGCATGAGACGTTACCATTCTCTCTTCATGGGTACCGTACCTCAACACGGACGTCGACAGGGGAAACACCCTACTCTCTGGTATATGGCATGAGGAAGTCCTACCCATAGAAGTCCATATACCCTCTCTTAGGATTATGAAGGATACGGGTTTGAACAAAGACGATTGGATCCAAACCCGACTTGATCAGCTAAATCTAATCGATGAAAAGAGGCTTACTACTATCTGCTATGGTCAAGAATTTCAAAATCGAATGATCAAGGCTTTTAACAAGAAAGTCAGGCGTCAGGAATATAAAGTCGGGGATCTGGTGATCAAATGCATGATATTGCCGCAAGGTGATCCCAGGGGAAAATGGACTTCCACGTACGAAGGGCCATTTGTGGTTAAGAACATTTTCTCCGGAGGAGCTATGATTTTAACCAACATGGATGGTGACGACCTTCCTCACCCTATCAATGCAGACATAGTGAAAAGATACTACACATAATCACATACCCGCTAGGTCGACTGACCTAGGCAAAAATAAGGGCTTCCCAGCGAACCCAAAGGGTTCAGGAAAAAGTAAGGGATGAAAATGAAAAAATATATACACCCGGCAAGTCGAAAACCCGAAAGGGAGGTTTGGGAAGAAAAGGGTATCCTGGTGGATTGAAAACCCAAAAGGGAAATCCAGGCAAAATTTAGGGATTAAAGCTGTTGTACCCCAAAATTTTCCCTCTCATTTCTCAAGGAATCACCCTGGATCCTCAAGTTTGCTTCCATCCAATTCCAAGCCTTGAACTGCAATTTTTCAAGGAAATCATCCATAAGGGCAAAATGGTCAAAAGCACACTGAAAAGTCAAACTTTGACTTTCAGATCAAATCAAGTTTCAAAAATTTTATTTCATCAAGACATGAGATTGATTCATCAAAAATCAGGAGTCAAAAGTTACTTTGGAAAAATCAAATTTTCTAAACATTTAGAAAATTTTCTAAGTGTTAAGAGTATGTGATACTTTAGAACTTCTGAGCCAGCCTCCATGCAAGTGCAGTCAGAAGTTGAAAACATGGTTTAGAACATAGCCTTCAATCAGAACATGGCTCTTCAGCCTCTATGCAAGCGTAGTCAGAAATTGGAAACATGGTTCAGAACATAATTATCCATCAGAACATGACTCTTCAACACATGGAGGTTACGCTTCTGATCTTCTGTGATCAGAACATCACCAAATCCTAAAACCTCGTTAAATAACCTGCTTCCCTGCTATGGCACAGTCGTGCAACCAGCTGCCACAATGCTCCAAATTACTGTTGACCCAGTCCACGCCTGCACTTTCTCAAACCCCATATTTGCATCAAATTAGCATACGAAAAATTGTGATTAAAAAGAAATGGAACAGTATACCAAAAAGGTTTGAATCTCATTTTTTTTCCCCAAAAAATCCCAACAAATTCACCTATAAATACTTGGCTCCATAACACGTTCAAGGGGCTGGCTTTTGGAGAGAGAGAATCATCAAAAGAGAGAGAAGAAATATGTGAAACCTTTCATAAAAAATCCAAAAATCTCAAACAGAAACAAACCTTTGTTCTTCCCTTTGAATCAAAGGACTTGGTATTCTTCTCTTCTGTCGCTCTTGCTGACTCCATACCATCTAAAGACAACAGCTCAAAGCGCCAAGCCCACGCTCCAGGTTCAAGGTAAGTCTTTCTGAATTTGCATCTTTTTCATTCAGAACATCATTAAACATTAAATATCATAGTATTCATGTTGTTCATATCATTTCATAAGTAGAAAAAATGTGGATCAGTTATTGATTAAGGCTAGGCTCAGAATCAGGATTAGAACTTCTATAAACTATTGTGCTTATTTGCTGTATGTTTAAAACTGAATAAGTTATCGTTGTGCTGATGTAACACATAACTTCTGTTTTTCACTCACCACTTTAACACACAAAACCTCTATGATTTTATCACTGTTTAAGCACGCAGAACTTCTGAGTTCTCTTCATTGTTTTAACACACATAACTTCTATGATCATTCTCACTGTTAACACACACAGAATTTCTAATGCTTACATGATGATAACGCACTGAACTGCTGATGTTTATTCACTGACTCAGTATAATACAGAACTTCTGATGTTCACTCATAGTCTTAGCGCACACAGAACTTCTGAGTTCTCCTCACTGTTTTAATATACAGAACTTCTAAGATTTTCTCATTTTTCTAACATTCATAAGTTCAGCACATAGCCACCCCGAACTTCAGTGTTTTCCCTCTAACGTGTCTTGCAGGACTTCAGAGTGTACCAATCCAGAACTTCTGATGCCCACTAACGTTTCCTGTTGAGTCATCACGCGCCTGGCTTCAGAAATTCTGATCCTTGTTTCCTTGCATGCAGTAACACGCTGTTTCTGCCTTTCATTTATTTCCCTTTTCATCATTTTTAATACTAACATAAAAAGGCATAAAAACATTTTCCTTTTAACTTATTTCCTTTTTTTAATTCATTAAAACAAAAAAACCATTTTCTAAACAAATTCTTTTTCTTTCTTATATTATACATTTCAATATGGTTGTAATAGTAACTTAGGATTTAATTTTACTTGCAACCCCCATTCATAAATATGTACCCCCATCCCCTAAAAATTGTAATAGCGTAGGACTTTACATTTCTGCAACTTATCGCTTTCAAATACAATGTTAGTAACTAGGGTGTGAATGGCAAGACATGAAAATCAACAAATAGATCACCCTAATTAAGACTAAATGCATGCAATCAAACACACTTGCACACGAGCACCCCTAGGGTAATATCACTTGTTGCCTATCGGAAATTAGTCATGTCCCTTGAACATAGGCATTTTAGCAAAAGACCCTCGATAAAATATCGTAGTCCCTCGATGACCCTCGATGTTGCCTTCGGTTAAACGATCTAGTCCCTAAACGACATTGCTAAAACGTCTCATAAGTTGCCTTCTATGACTATTCAAACGTTCCAACGCTCGTCCCTTCACATCCAACGATGGAGCTTCTTACCAAATCAATGGTAGGATAGCAACATCTAAAGGAGGAGGAAAAGCACATTTAAGACCTTTTGAGTAGGTAGGTTCGCTCTCAGTTGCTCGCTTGCTCACAACAAAAACATTTTATACACTCACACTTCCATTTGAAACATTTTCAAAAGATAACACTTTGTACGTGTTCTTATAGAAACGAGAGCCATTACAAAGAAAACCCTTTTCAAAATCACTTTCAAAAACACATCCCACAAACACCTCTTTGAACTATTTTCAAAACAAAACTTTGTACGCATTCTTATAGAAATGAGAACCATTACAAAGTTACATTTTCAAAATACTTTCAAAACCCACACCACAAGCACATTCAAACTAAGAGCCCATGGAAAACCATGGATGAAAAGGGTGCTAATACCTTCCATTTTCATAATCTACCCCCCCCCCCGAACTCAAGAAAACATCTCTAAAGGTCTTTCCTGTGCTTTTTCACCTTTCCTTTTGGATAAAAGAAAAGTCGGTGGCGACTCTTGCTAAACCGCAACATTTGCAAACACAAATGCAAAACCTTAAGTCAGTTCTCCCACCGTATCACAGAACTGGCGACTATGTTGGGGAAAACTTAAAAAGTGGGATTACCTTAGGATTAGATCACATTTACTTGCTTCCTTTGTTTGATTTGTATGCTTTACATTATGGTTCTCTGTTTGGGCTTGCTTTGATCCCCCACCCTGATCTGGGGACACCTTTTAGGTAAATAGCAATAGATTGTGGAAACTGTATGGCGTAGACTGATATAGTTGAAACAATGGCTATGTTAGTGTGACACATTTGTGGGTACCGGTATCCCTTGTGGTGAATCGAGGAGAATACAGGGCCGCTGAGTGGCGTCATGAAGCACTGATTGACTTTAGAACCCTAATTAAACAAACTTGGCCATTAGGATGTAGTGAGATAACTGGTTTCGGTGTAGAGCTGAAAATTGGTTAATACTCGATGCTACGCTCATTGAGACCGGGATTTTGGGATATCTCAGCCACAAGAAAAGATTGATTATGCTGAGACAATGCCTAAGAGAAAGGTCAGTGATATTGAGATCCCTTATAACCCGATTACTATTAACTAGGATAGGTTGAGCCAACTAAACGTCAAGGGGGTACTTACCTACAAACTCCATGCAAGCCTAAAACATAGGGACTTGTCTACTTTGTGTGAATATGATTATTTATATAAACTTGCTTACCTCGCATATTTGTACATAACATCATAACATCACACCATAGCATTTTCAATAACATTGAACCATAGCATTTCAAGGATCTCAAGGGTCTTTGTTGCAGGGTCACGTTGAACCAAACGTCTATCAAGGGACAAGAGGATTTATTTCCCTCTAACCAAACGCCGTCAAAGATCAAGCACAACAATTTGAGTCAAGGGCTATGACCCACTTGACACAGTGAGCTTAATTCTCGTGGAAAGACATCCACCGATACAAAGTTCTCCAATCCAAAACTGTAAGTGACTACTAACCCCACGAGATCCTTGAAAACATGCATCCACATATCATGCATCATATCATGACAGGTTTCTCCGATGCAGTTTTCCTTATCTTCCTACTGTTTATTTCAGTAGAGATGGCCCTAGAAAAGACTATCAAGAGCATCCAGATTCAAAACACTCAACTTCAAGAGATGTTCTTGAACCTATCCAAGGGACAAGAAAAGGTCAAGGCGCTCCTCACCAGGGGCATGATCATGGGAAATCCTGGGGACGACAGAGATGACCAATTGGAGCGGCTACAAACCGAGATAGCCGTAATGAAAGTCTAGATGATGGGACAACTGGTAGGCCAGATGGCTCTTATCCAAAATCTGGCACAAGGACAAGAAGAGCTGAGGGTACTCATCAACAGCTTCGTCAAGACGGTTACGACCGTATGGGACAAACAGCCAGAATTGGAGATCAAGTCACTACTCAGCCTCCCCTACGACATGGAGCCGGTTTAAGAGAGAGTAGACCGTTCCAAATTGCTGTCGCGTCTCGACTCCAAAAACAATCTCGCCAACAACAACAGAGCAATCATCATAAGCGGAATACGTCTGAGAGACGCTTTACCGAGATCAACATGTCATTAACTCAAGCATTGCAACACATGTTGGAGACCAAGCTGGTTACGTTAAAAGACCCCACTCAGAATCCACAGCTTCCCCAAGGTACAATCCAAATACAAGATGTGCGTACCACTCCAACATTCCTGGACATGACACCAATAGCTGTTGGACGTTGAGAAATAAAATTCAAGACCTGATCGACGAGGGAGCATTGGAGTTCACACAAGATGGCCAGACTGAGTTCTTCTGTCATCCTTAAAAGGCTCACCACCTAAAGTGACAAGTTCAAACAAAGAGGCTTATGTTCATTTTTAATTTTCAATTGTAATTTCTTTTTTTGTTCAAACAATTATCTATTAATGTCAAACTTTGTTTCATTAATGCATTGCATATGTTTGTCTTGATTTGATCCACTCATTTTCATTACATTTAAATTATGCTTTTTACCCTCTTTATGACATTCAACCCTTGCTAAAAATTACAAGCCGTTAGAGGGAGGATGACGAAAACAATGCCATAATCTTATACAATATGCTTTTGAACAGACCTTGCTGACGATGTATAGGCATTCTTTCAAATCCTAAACACTGGAGTTATAAGGAAGATAATCCCTAGTCAACCCCTTCGAGCCAAAGAAGTAGAAGTTTTCTGTTTTAACACAAATTGAAACCTTTAATCAAAACCTGGGGCAGGGTAGTTTTCTCAGTTAATCCAGGTGCACAATGAATGGCATCAAATACATCCTTCCAAAATAAAAGACGGTGATGGTTCCCTATAATCGTCAAGACAGGAAGTCATTATCTCTCGAAATAAAAGCCCATTAAGTCAAAACTTATGAAGGAGACTTAAGAAAAAAATTGGGGCATCCCGCTGACTGTAATCACAAAAAGAAACAGTCCAAGCAAAAGATGGAGATAATAAAATCAAAAAGAAAGAGGTCCTACAAACCCTCAACAAAAATGACTGCATATTCAAAATAAACTGTTAGTATTCAAACCATCACTGGAATATCATAGCAAAGACTCAAACGGGATCTAAATGCACAATTAACTGAGCATAGGACTGAAGGACATCGCGAAGAACGGGTGGGTACAAATAAAATTTGAGCCTTTATCCTGTGTTTCTTAAACCGTGAACCAGACCACGTTATAACCCTTAAAAGTCCTAGCTGAAGCATGGGTTAGTTCGAAAGCATACTGTTACAAAAGGTATCCTGATTCCTGTAAGGCTTTACTCAAAATCCATAGTTGAATTACAAACTTCTTTACTTGCTAAAAATGAATTTTTCAAAACTTCAAGACAAACATAAACTTTGCATTACTTGAATATCACTGTTTGCATATGGCTATTTGTTTGACAGCAAAGAAATTCACACAATATCCAGTGAGCGAAAGCTCTCTCAGTAAACAAAATCAATTCAAGTGGGATGACACTCCCATTGACAAATCTCCTATCAACAAGGGGGCATGACATGTCACTATCCGAGCACACCTGAGGCAGTCCAATCAAGATTCCAAGAAATCTCTCAAGAAGTACAGAATAACCAGGGGCAGGTCTGCATCTACATTACTTGGGGCATTGAACGCCAATCTCAGCAAAGGGTTACGTACAGTCAAACATTTCCTGGAAGTTCCACAAACACTCGCTACTAGGGGTAGTGACAAATATCCCCAACAATTCTTCTCATAGGATGATTCCCCATCCAGATTTTCAATCTCTGAAAACCTCTTCCCAACTGAGTCGACTTCAAGAATCCTCGAGGATTTCTTCCAGTGAAGTCTCTGCCTCTCCAACAGATTAAGCAACAGGGTTTATTTCCCCAACAAACGATAGGATTCCCTAGTTTGAGTTGGCCTCTCCGGCTACTACAAATCAAAGGACCATAACTCCTCTTCCCCAGTAGACTACTCTACAATCCCCAGCAGGTTACTGTGAAGCCTGGCCCTAACTAGACATTAGTTCAACTTCGACTCCCCAGTAGAGTAACGGACAACCGAGACTCCTGAAATTTTTCCCCCAAGCAGGAATCAATACTCTCCACAGAGTTCTCAACTTTCCTCGGCGGAGTTCTCCTCAACAAAACAGGAATCCTTGGCGGAAAGATTCTAAGAAAAGTTTGAAGACTCACCTACTCTTTAATAGTAGTCTGGGATTTAATTAATCTCCAGCATTTGTCAAGGATTTATTTTTCGGACAAAGATACATTCAAATAAACATCTCACATTTCATATATCATATTAAATACATGACAAGTGCACACGACACAATCTCATTTATTTTTGAGAACATCATGACATCATGCATTTCATACATCATGACATTGCATACAGCTAACATTTTACCTTTTTCAGGAAAAGGTCAATCAACAGATGGCTACCATTAACCTTTTGAAGTTCCAAGATTAATACCTGTAGCAAGCCAGGAAAACTATCTGTGGACGATTGATTGTAGATTAATACCTGTAACAAGCCAGTAAAACTATCTACATGAAGATATTGAAGATTAACACTTGTAACAAGCCAGGAAAACTATCTTTCTTTCTCAGGTCAGAGATTAATACCTGAAACCAGACAAGACAACTATCTCACCGACCAACCTTTTCAAGATCAAGATTAATACCTGTAACAAGCCAGGAAAACTATATGTGGACGACTGATTGTAGATTAATACCTATAACAAGCCAGGAAAACTATCTACATGAAGAGATTAAAGATTAACACCTGTAACAAGCCAGGAAAACTATCTTTCTTTCTCAGGTCAGAGATTAATACCTGAAACCATACAGGACAACTATCTCATCGACCAACCTTTTCAAGTTCAAGATTAATACCTGTAGCAAGCCAGGAAAACTATCTGTGGATGACTGATTGTAGATTAATACCTGTAACAAGCCAGGAAAACTATCTACATGAAGAGATTGAAGATTAACACCTGTAACAAGCCAGGAAAACTATCTTTCTTTCTCAGGTCAGAGATTAATACCTGAAACCAGACAGGACAACTATCTCATCGACCAACCTTTTCAAGTTCCATATTAATACCTGTAGCAAGCCAGGAAAACTATCTGTGGATGATTGATTTTAGATTAATACCTGTAACAAGCCAGGAAAACAATCTACATGAAGAGATTAAAGATTAACACCTTTAACAAGCTAGGAAAACTATCTTTCTTTCTCAGGTCAGAGATTAATTCCTGAAACCAGACAGGTCAACTATCTCATCGACCAACCTTTTCATGTTCAAGATTAATACCTATAGCAAGCCAGGAAAACTATCTGTGGATGACTGATTATAGATTAATACCTGTAACAAGCCAGGAAAACTATCTACATGAAGAGATTGAAGATTAACACCTGTAACAAGCCAGGAAAACTATCTTTCTTTCTCAGGTCAGAGATTAATACCTGAAACCAGACAGGACAACTATCTCATCGACCAACCTTTTCAAGTTCCATATTAATACCTGTAGCAAGCCAGGAAAACTATTTGTGGACGATTGATTGTAGATTAATACCTGTAACAAGCCAGGAAAACTATCTACATGAAGATATTAAAGATTAACACTTTTAACAAGCTAGGAAAACTATCTTTCTTTCTCAGGTCAGAGATTAATGCCTGAAACCAGACAGGTCAACTATCTCATCGACCAACCTTTTCAAGTTCAAGATTAATACCTATAGCAAGCCAGGAAAACTATTTGTGGACGACTGATTTTAGATTAATACCTGTAACAAGCCAGGAAAACTATTTACATGAAGAGATTGAAGATTAACACCTGTAACAAGCCAGGAAAACTATCTTTCTTTCTCAAGTCAGAGATTAATACCTGAAACCAGACAAGACAACTATATCATCGACCAACCTTTTCAAGTTCCAGATTAATACATGTAACAAGCCAGGAAAACTATCTACATGAAGAGATTGAAGATTAACACCTGTAACAAGCCAGGAAAACTATATTTCTTTCTCGGGTCAAAGATTAATACCTGAAACTAGACATGATAACTATCTACTCGACTAGCTCAAACAACCCAACCTTCCGATACAGTTCAGATGCGCTCCAGACACGGACGCCATGCTGATAATCATTTTAGTTCCAGCTTACAGATACAGTCCAGCAATCATTTATGGATGGCATCTTTAAGCTCATCTCCAACAACTATCCATTATCTCTCCAAATGGTATCTTTAAGCCCATTCCCTACATAATCAACTAACACATCTTCGAGTGCAAATTTTCTAGGCACTCTAGTGTTCAATCATCTTTCACCTTCAAGTCACGAATGGTGGACTCACCAATCTAACTCTTCAGGTGTAAGAAGATTGAACAGGGGCAGCTGTTGTACCCCAAAATTTTCCCTCTCATTTCTCAAGGAATCACTCTGGATCCTCAAGTTTGCTTCCATCCAATTCCAAGCCTTGAATTGCATTTTTTCAAGGAAATCATCCATAAGGGAAAAATGGTCAAAAGCACACTGTAAATTAAAACTTTGACTTTCAGATCAAATCAAGTTTCAACAATTTTATTTCATCAAGACATGAGATTGGTTCATCAAAAATCAGGAGTCAGAAGTTACTTTGGAAAAATCAAATTTTCTAAACATTTAAAAAAAATTCTAAGTGTTAAGAATATTTGATACTTCAGAACTTCTGAGCCAGCATCCATGCAAGTGCGGTCAGAATTTGCAAACATGGTTCAGAACATAGCGTTCAATCAAAACATGGCTCTTCAGCCTCTATGCAAGCGCAGTCAGAAATTGCAAACATGGTTCAGAATATAATTATCCACCAGAACGTGACTCTTCAGCACATGGAGGTTATGCTTCTGATCTTCTGCGATCAGAACATCACCAAATCCCAAAACCTCGTTTAAGTAAATTGCTTCCCTTCTATGGCACAGTCCTGCAACCAGCTGCCACAACGCTCCAAATTACTGCTGACCCAGTCCATGCCTGCACTTTCTAAAACCCCCATATTTGCATCAAATTAGCATACGAAAAACTATGATTAAAAAGCAATGGAACAGTATACCAAAAAGTTTTGAATCCCATTTGTTTTCCCCCAAAATCACAACAAATTCACATATAAATACTTGGCTCCATCACACATTCAAGGGGCTGGCTTTTGGAGAGAGAGAATCATCAAAAGAGAGAGAGAAGAAATCTGTGAATCCTTTCATAAAAAATCCAGAAATCTCAAACAGAAACAAACCTTTGTTCTTTCCTTTGAATCAAAGGACTTGGTATTCTTCTCTTTCGTCGCTCTTGCTGACTCCAGACCATCTGAAGACAACAACTCAAAGCTCCAAGCCCATTCTCCAGGTTCAAGGTAAGTCTTTCTGACTTTGCATCTTTTTCATTCAGAACATCATTAAACATGTAAAAATCATAGTATTGAGGTTGTTCATATCATTACATATGTAGAAAAACTATGGATCAGTTCTTGATTAAGGCTAGGCTCAGAATCAGGATTAGAACTTCAATAAACTATTGTGATGATTTGTTGTATGTTAAAAACTGAATAAGTTATCGTTGTGTTGATGTAACACAGAACTTTTGTTTTTCACTCTCTATCTTAACACACATAACCTCTATGATTTTCTCACTGTTTAAGCACGCAGAACTTCTGAGTTCTCTTCACTGTTTTAACACACAAAACTTCTATGATTTTTCTCACTGTTAACACACACAGAATTTATGATGCTTACATGCTGATAACACACTGAACTGCTGATGTTTATTCACTAACTCAATACAATACAAAACTTCTGATGTTCACTCACAGTCTTAGCACAACACAACTTCTGAGTTCTCCTCACTGTTTTAATATACAAAACTTCTAAGATTTTCTCATTGTTCTAACATTCAGAAGTTCAGCACATGGCAACCCAGAACTTCTGTGTTTTCCCTCTAACGTTTCTTGCGGGACTTCAGAGTGTACCAATCCATAACTTCTGATGCCCACTGATGTTTCCTGCTGAGTCATCACGCGCCTGGCTTCAGAACTTATGATCCTTGTTTCCTTGCTTGCAGTAACACGTTGTTTCTGCCTTTCATTTATTTCCCTTTTCATCATTTTTAATATTAACATAAAAAGGCATACAAACATTTTCCTTTTAACTTATTTCCTTTTTTTAATTCATTAAAACAAAAAACACATTTTCTAAAAAAATTCGTTTTCTTTCTTATATTATACATTTCAATATGGTTGTAATAGTAACTTAGGATTTGATTTTACTTGTAACCCCCATTCATAAGTATGTACCTCCATCACCTAAATATTGTAATAGCATAGGACTTTACATTTCTGCAACTTATCGCTTTCAAGTACAATGTTAGTAACTAGGGTGTGTGTGGCAAGACATGAAAATCAACAAATAGATCACCCTAATCAAGACTAAATGCATGCAATCAAACACACTTGCACACGAGCACCCCTAGGGTAATCTCACTTGTTTCCTATTGGAAATTAGTCATGTCCCTCGAACATGGGCGTTTTAGCAAAAGACCCTCGATAAAAGATCGTAGTCCCTCGATGACCCTCGATGTTTCCTTTGGTAAAACGATCTAGTCCCTAAACGACATTGCTAAAACGTCTCATAAGTTGCCTTCTATGACTATTCAAACGTTCCAACGCTCGTCCCTTCACATACAACGATGGGGCTTCTTACAAATTCAATGGTAGGATAGCAACATCTAAAGGAGGAGGAAAAGCATATTTAAGACCTTTTGAGTAGGTAGGTTCGCTCTCAGTTTCTCACTTGCTCACAACAAAAACATTTTATACACTCACACTTTCATTTGAAACATTTTCAAAAGATAACACTTTGTACGCATTCTTATAGAAATGAGAGCCATTACAAAGAAAACCCTTTTCAAAATCACTTTCAAAAACACATCCCACAAACACCTCTTTGAACTATTTTCAAAACAAAACTTTGTACGCATTCTTATAGAAACGAGAACCATTACAAAGCTACATTTTCAAAATACTTTCAAAACCCAAACCACAAGCACATTCAAACAAAAAGCAAGTGATCTAGCAAGTAACTAAGAGCCCATGGAAAACCATGGATGAAAAGGGTACTAATACCTTCCCTTTTCATAATCTACCCCCCGAACTCAAGAAAACATCTCTAAAGGTCTTTCCTGTGCTTTTTCACCTTTTGTTTTGGATAAAAGAAAATTCGGTGGCGACTCTTGCTAAACCGCAACATTTGCGAACACAAACGCAAAACCTCAAGTCAGTTCTCTCACCATATCACAGAAGCGTATCACTATGTCTCAATGGATGATCTTGCGACCAGACTTCGGTATCGACTATCAAGCTTGCACGACACCAATCAATCTGATCAACCCTCGGCCAAGTAGCAAAGTGATGAGATACTTGAAGATATAAAGGCAATAGCAGAGTTGGAACCCAATGGGGTCGTTTCACATAGCTGTTTTTTCTTTCCTTTTAAATAAATTGTATAAGTTCTATCTTTCGCGGTGTTCTCTTACTAGGACGTCAGCCTCCTTGTGCAAAACGCCTATTACAGGCCAATTTCAAAATCAATACAAATAATTTTCAGAAAAAACTTCAATCTGTTTTTCTTTTTCTGTTTTTTTTTGCAAGAACGTCCAATGATTTATTTTTGATATATGCATTTGAAAATGATTTCTACTCATAAAAATTTACATAAGAAACAAAAGACAATCACCCGTAATTCCATAAACAGGGAAAAAACAAGAAGTACCAAACCCGACGGTTCCTCTGTCCAGCAGGTATCGGGATGGAGTTAGCTTGGGAACATAATTGTTGGTACATACACTCCCCACAGAGTATAAGTATCCAAAGGCATTGATGTCAGCTTTCCTGAAATAGGACGTAATCACCCACAGTTGAGATTCATAATCGCGGTCTAGTCAGTAAACTTCATCCCCTAAGCAGAGTTTATTTACAGACACAGAAGCTCAATCTCCAACAGAGCTCATCAGCTCCAGCAACGAAATTTCATTCCCAACTAAATTTATTTCTCCAGATCGGCAGGTCTACCAACGGAGTGTCTCTTCCCCCAAAGTTTGGTCCCCGCAGAGTTTATTCTCAAGCATCTTCTTCCCGACAGAATATTTACAACTCTACAACAATAATCAGGGATTTATTTTCCCAGACGCGAGCATACCCCGATAGCATTCCATGAACATACATCATGACATACGCATACATATCATATACAACATAATCTCATTTATTTCGAGAACATCATCTCACCCTGCATTTCATGCATTAGATATAACTAACCCTGATAACTTTTCAGGAAGAGAGGATTAGCTTCAACAAATTCAGCAATTATACAAATGATATCCACAGATAACTAATGGAAACTCAGTTCCCGAAGTCAAACGAGTCAACTAATATACACTATCGCTTCGGAGTAACCCTACTACCCAGGTTCCTTCTCACAAGCCCTACTATCCAGGCTTTCATATCGAAGTAACCCTACTATCCAGGTTCCTTCTCACAACCCTACTATCCAGGCTTTTCATATCGAAGTAACCCTACTACCCAGGTTCCTTCTCACAGCCCTACTATCCAGGCTTTCATATCAAAGTAACCCTACTATCCAGGTTCCTTCTCACAGCCCTACTATCCAGGCTTTCATATCGAAGTAACCCTACTATCCAGGTTCCTTCTCATAGCCCTACTATCCATACTTTCATATCGAAGTAACCCTACTATCCAGGTTCCTTCTCACAGCCCTATTATCCAGGCTTTTATATCGAAGTAACCCTACTATCCAGGTTCCTTCTCACGGCCCTATTATCCAAGCTTTCATATCAAAGTAACCCGACTATCCAGGTTCCTTCTCACAGCCCTACTATCCATGCTTTCATAGCAAAGTAACCCCACTATCCAGGTTCCTTCTCACAGCCCTACTATCCAGGCCTTTCATATCGAAGTAACCCTACTATCCAGGTTCCTTCTCATAACCTTACTATCCAGGTTCCCTCTCTCTTATCTCCATACGGAAGTCCACAACACTGTAAGACCTGGACCTAATCAAACACGATTGGTTTCGCATTTCCCCAGTATGTCGCGGTGCAACTTGTACTCTAACCAGATATGCAGTTCACTTCCATTTCCTCAAGCAGTAGTTATTTCCCCAGTAGAGTAACAGACAACTGAAGCTCCTGAAATTCTATTTCTCCCAAGACAGATATCAACATTCCTCAGTAGATTCCTCATCAACAACAATAATAGGGACTCTCATCAAAGGAATATCTCAGGAAACCCACATTCTCTATATGGCATCTTTAAGCCCATCTCCGACAATTCTCCTTCGCATCCAGGATGGCATCTTTAAGCCCATCTCCGACAATATTCCATTATAGACCTCCAAATGGCATCTGTAAGCCCATTCCCAATATCACAAATCAAGTTCCACTTCATGCGAGTGCAAATTTCTAGGCACTCTAGTGTTCAATCATCTTCCACCTTCAGATCACGAAAGGCAGAGCAGCCAATCTACATCCTCAGGTTTAAGAAGATTCAACAGGGGAAGTTGTTGTACCCCAAAATTTTCCCTCCCATTTTACTAAAAAAATATCAAGTGAGGTCCCAAGTTGCTCAAGGAAGTCCAAGAGTTGACCATACAAACTCTCTCCTAAGGCAGTATACCTCAAATTAGGGTTTCCCTTTTCATCATGATGTGTGAACCAAAAAGGACTCAAATTCTTTCCAAGGTCTTAATATGTTCCAAATATCATCCATGCCAAGTTTCAGGCCTTGCATAAGAAGTTTTCCCAGTCAACTGCTCAAATGCTTGAGAATCGACTGTATTAGGTCAAAAGTCAATTGTGGCCCACATAAAGTCAAACCTCAAGATTTTTCGTCAACATCAACATTTTGATGTAAATTCCATCATTTGATCAAGGGTTGATCATGATTCCTCAAGGAATGCTCCAAATTCATCAAAGCCCAAAAGTTGCTAAATTAGGGTTTTGTAGGAAAAGTCAACCCAACTTTGACCAAGCATAACTTCTTCATACTTTATCATAAATTTTCCATCCAAGGCTCATTTTGAAGAGGATGCAATTCCCTACAATTAATCCTCATCCCACTAATTCAAAATATGCACTCATCAAAAGATATGAATTTCTACATTATAGGTCTTTTCGAAAAGTCAACAAAAACACCTTTTGGGTCAAAGCTTCTTACATGAACATGGAAGACCCAATTGAAATGAAACCAAAAGGGCTGGTTAGGGGACATTCTAATATTTCTAAAAAGTCCAAAAACACCCTCCTAGAGTCAAAATTGAGAGAGATATGCATTGTCAAAGTTGGCAATTTTTGGAAATTGTTAAAAGTCAACAGTGATCAAATTTGCATTTTTTCCAAAGGGGCCCATGTTTTCTTGCTTGAAACATGTTTCTAATAGGACCCACGACCCCTAAGCTTTTCCACCTATTATTCTATTACTTTTATCATTTATTTTGATTTTTTATTCATATAAATCAAAATAAATGGTAAAATAATGAAAACAAATCAAATATTTGGATTTTTGTGCACATTTGGAGACTATGTACAACTAACATGATGATCAATTCGTGCAAGAATCATTAGGGTTGGAAAAGATTGGAATGAAGATTATTTTAGAAATATATCATACATGAATCAAATCAAATCATATTTTCATAATTCTCAAAGATATGATACAATTTGATTAACCTAATTCAGTCTACTATATGTATACAATAATTGCAGATCAAAAGACATGGTTTTGCATTCGTAGGGAGCAAGAACAAAAACTCAGAATTTGGACAAAAGGTGTGCATTCGATTTCTTCCCTAGAGGATGATTCCAGGCCATTGAAAGACTCTAATCACTTCCTAGTCATCTCCTGAAGCTAACAACATCATTTGCAGCCTTCAAAACGTCAAGAATCATCGCCTAGACACATCACGGTTTGCAAACTTTCTCAAATTCGATTATTACAATTTACGTATCATTAGCACCTTTAATTGTTATATTTGTGATCATCATCATGTTTGCAAGCTGACCACATAGTTTAATTGTATTTTTGGGACCTTTACACGCATCTGCCATGGTTAGGATTTCTACATGAATTTTAGGGTCTTTGTGTACAGGAAAAATTGGGCTATGAATCAAGTACCACGATGCTCGTGAGGCCAAGACGAGTTGATTGGTACCATCACAATTAATTTATCATGCTCGTATGAGATTTTTGAATTTTGTAGGGTTGTAGTTACATCAAACGTCTGTGGGTATAAGTCTTTAACTTAAGATGACGGTTGCAGCGAAGAAGATGATGTGTGGCATCCCATGACTGGCTGATTTGAATTTTGCACGCTTTTCTGAATCCAATATTTTATTTAATTTATTATGTTTTGTTTTCATTATATAAACAAATTAACAAGGTAGCACAGCTGGCAACACAATGTTGGTGGGGAGTATGAGGACCTGGGTTCGATCCCAGGTCCCAACGATTTCCTTATATTATTTTTTCTTATGTAATCAGGTGTACCACGCTCTCAACCGTCCACCATGCGCTAGCAATTCCTGACCACTGGATGCACTTCTACCCAGATCCAACGCTTCCAACCATGAAGGACCATGATGGACCTCAAGTCAACGCTGCACAGGATCCAACGTGGTTGACTTGGGCTCAACTTAATGGGCTTGGAAATTCATATCCCCCCCCCCCCCAAATTGCTAACAACACAGGCCCATATTCTTTTTTTCTTTATTTATTTCTTTTATTTTAATTATTTTGTTTAATTATTCTTTACCAAATTAATTTTTTTTAAATCATAAAATCAACAAATCACAAAATACCAAAAAATAATTTTTTCAATAAAATATTTATTTTAATTTAATTAGAAATATAGGTTAAGTTGATTTCTTTTATAATTAAAATCAAATAGAATCCAGGTTTTAATTTTACATTTATATTTCTTTTCTCAAATAAAAAACCAAAAAAAATACAAAATCTTTTTGTACAAAATATTTTATTTTTCTTGAAATTATTTAATTTAGTTTAGATTAGTTTAATTTAATTTCTGTCATAATTCAAAAACAATTAGAAATTAGGTTTAATTGATTTCTAATTTAAATGTTTTCTCAAATAAAAATCCACAAGAACACTTTTCTCTCAATTAGGGTTTTAGGTTATTTCTGTCGTCCTCGCATTTAATTTACCGCGTGCTTGTTAATTATTTTGCCATTATTTTGTAATTGCTTAAGGTTTGTAATAGTTAAATTAGGGTTTTATTTCTTGCTTTAAATCCCCGATTTTGGTTATGTAATTAATCCCCATCCCCGAAGCCTTGTAATATCTAGGTTTATTTTTTCGCACTTTAAATTCCCGCAATCTTTAACTGTCTAGATGCATGGCTAATAGGATTGTATGAAAAGAATACTTGAAATTTAAAACGGTAGATCACCTAATGTGCAAAGACTAAATAACTGAAAAAAGTTCACATGCACATGTTCACTCCTAGGGTTTGCCTCACTACGGTTGCCTTCAGTAAACAGTCATTAAGCATAGGAAATTTTAATGGTCGCCCTCATGTATAAAAGATCAAATGTCCCATTCGAATGTTGCCTCAGAAATGTTGCCTCGGAAACGTGGCCTCGAAAGGATCTTAAGACTCTAGGGTTACTACTAAAGTTTTCTAACTATTGCTTTAGTGATTGTATTTGTCCCTTTCGAATGTCCCTTACAACTCCAACGACGGTGCTACCTACTCCTTAATAGTGGGATAGCATTGTCTAAAGGAAATAGAACGAACTATCTTTTTTTCGAGTAGGTAGAATCTTAAGTACTTGCTCAATAAAAACTTTTCACATAAACACCTTTCAAAACAAAATTTCAAAATAACTTCGTCACATACTTGAGGACTTATATAAGGGTTATCACGAAGTAAACATTTTCAAAGAAAGCACACACACAAGCAATTTTAAAAAGATGAGCAAGTACCTAAGAGCCCATGGAAAACCATGGATAGAAAGGGTGCTAACACCTTCCCTTTCTATAATCTACCCCCCGTACTCAGAATATCTCGAAAAAAGGTTTTTATGTTCTTTTTCCTTTTCCATGATTTGATGAAATAAAAGTCGATGGCGACTCTTGCTTACCGCGACATATTGCGAACACAAAACGCAAAACACAAACCAGTATTAACAGTCGGTTCTTCCACTGTATCACACCCTTGATTGATAAGGGGAACTAGTATAATTTCTTGTGTCTCTTTTAAATTATGCACTTTATTTACTGCACTCTTGTTCTTAGTTCTTTACCATAATTCTGAAAAATTAAAAAGAATCAACATATCTTCAAAAGAACAGAAAAAAATCTTAAAATCTAATTCACCCTCTCTTAGGTTGCACTCTAAACTTACAGACCATATCTTTCTCTTCTAGCGGTGTTGTGCCATTTTTCAAGTGTATGTCCCATTGAGATTTGTGTTTCTTATAGGATCAGTTTACCACTCCATTTGTGATGAAAATTGAGAATATGAATAGTGTTACAGGTTCCAAAGATGATTATAAAAAAATGGTAGATGATTTTTAGTACGTATATGGTGGAAGGTAGTAAATTCTGGTGGAAGGTTGGAATATAAGCTTAGTATGTTGAAAAAGTTAGTGAGAGGTGGATGTTTCTGTTGGAATTAATTTACATTTTATGAATATCTTATTGATTAAGTTTGTTTGAGGGTATTTTTGTATTTTATTATACCCTAGTTTTGTGTATAAATAGCCTAGTAGTAGGTAGGTCAATGTAATTCATTATTCCTTATTTTGTAGCCGTCATTCAGTATATTCGTTTTGATTTTCATCTCTCCTTTCTGCACCAACAATTGGTATCTAGAGCTCCGGTTCGAAATCCATGGGAAACACGAGTGAACAATGAGGTATTGTGTGATTGAGAATCGTTTTTTTTTATTCTGTGGGATTTAGGAAAAACTGTGTTTTAGTGATTTTTTTTGCGTGAATTACACAAGGTTGAAGATGAACAGAAACACTGATATCAACTCCAAGCTTCCAGTGTTTGATGGGAAAAACTGGAATCGTTGGATGATCCAGATGCATGTGTTGTTTGGCTCTTAGGATGTGTTAGATCTTGTCATTGATGGCTATGATCTGCAAGCAGCAGACGCGACAAAGGCACAAAAGATTACACAGAAGGCGCTAAGGAAGAAAGATCATAAGGCATTGTTATACATCCATCAATGTGTGGATACGAATGTGTTTGAGAATATTGCTGACTCTGAAACAACAAAGGCTGCGTGGGACACACTGGTCAGATGTTATGATGGTGATGCTTCAGTGAAGAAGGGGAAACATCAGTCTCTCAGAAAGCAATATGAGAATCTCAACATGAAGGACAGCGAGCAGGCTTCTGAGTACATCTCTAGAGTGATTCTGATGACTAATGAGATGAAAGCTTGTGGAGAAACTCTTTCTGTACAAGTAATCATTTAGAAGATATTGAGATCTTTAACTTCTCAATTTGATTACATTGTTGTAGAAATTGAACATTCAAAATATCTGAGCACCATGAGAGTTAAAGAGATGCAAAGTAATCTAGAAGTGCATGAGTTACGTATGACAGAGAAATTCTGAGAGGGAAGTAGAGCAGTAGGCTCTAAAAGTAACTTCTGGTAAGAAGTATCAGAAGAAGAATTGGTTAGAAGCAAAGAAGAAAACTAATGGTGGTCAAAGGTCAGAAGCTTCAAACTCTAATAGGAAGAAGAATGTCTAGAAGGGAAATGAGAAGTTTAACAAGAAGAATGTTCAGTGTTACTGTTACAAGAGTTTTAGTCACTATGCCAAAAATTGTTGGTCGAACAAAGAAAGGAAGTCAGAAAAACAAATATAGCCAGAGGAGAGTCTGATGATGAACTTGGGCTATTGTTGGCTTCTGAACCTGATAATATGAATTCATCAAAATGGTGGTATATGGACACAGGGTGTTTAAACCATCTTACTGAAAACAAGAAATGGTTTGTTGATTTTGACTCTAGGAAGAGTACAAAGATAAGATGTGTTAATGATAAATATCTCAACGCAGAAGGTATGGGAAATGCCAGAATCATTCTAAACAATTGGAGAGCAGCAGTGATCTAGAATGTATGGTGTGTACCTGGCATGAAAAGTAATCTGATGAGTGTGGGACCACTGATTGAGAAAGGTTTTTCGGTTTTCATGAAGGACAATCTTCTGAAGCTGTATGACTGTAATCAGAAGCTGATTATGGAGTTAGAACAGGGAAGGAACAAAACATTCAAGGTGAATGTCAGAACTGCAGACTCTGAATTTCTTAAGTGTTGTCAAGGAGAGTGAGATGTGGCATAGAAGATTTGGTCATCTGAATTTCAGAAGCTTAGGGCATTTGAAATCAAAGAAGCTGGTACATGGAATTCCTACAATCAAGAAGACTGCGAACTCATGAAAGGTGTGCATGGAAGGGAAGAAACCAAGATTACCATTTGCATATGAAGTAGTTCCAAGAGCAAAGTATGTCTTGGGAGTAGTAAATTCTGATGTGTGCGGTCCATTTCCAGTAGAATCAATTGGAGGGAATAAATATTGTGTCATTTGTTGATGAGTTCACCAGAATGACATAGGTATCTCTCATAAAGTTCAAACACGAGGTGTTTGCTGAATTCAAGAAGTTCAGACTGAATGTTGAGAATTAAAGTGGCCAGGCTATGAAGATTCTTAGAACTTATGGTGGTGGTGAGTATAACTCCACAAAATTCAGAAGGTTTTGTGAGGAGATTGGAATTGAGCATGAGGTTACTGCTCCCTATACTCTTCAACACAATGGACTTGTTGAAATAAGAAGCTGTACTTTGCTTGAGATGGTGAGAAGCATGCCGAAAGAGAAGATGCTTCCTCATACTTTGTGGGGAGAAGCTGTTATCACTGCATGTTATGTGCTCAACAGATGTCCAACGAAGAAGCTGAAGGACATAGTTCATATTCATAAGTGGACTGGAGATAAGAAAATTGTTTGTAAAAGAATCAGAAGTCTGGAATTGGAAAAGGTCTCGTCCTGACTCTAATGAGAGAACTCCTGAAGAAAAGTCAGAAACACATGTTTCTGAAGTTGGTAAAGACTTTGATTCTGAAGAAGATTCTGAAGGTGAAGATGATTCTGACTCTGAATCTGATGGTAATCCATACTCTAGGAATTTTCCAGACTCTGAAGACAATCAAGGTTCTGGAGAAAGTCCAATTTCTAAAGCAAGAGCTTTTGAAGGGTAAAGTTCTGGTGTCCGAGGTTCTGGAGTTCAAATTCAGAGGCAACAGATAGTTAGAAGTATCCCAAGAAGATTTGTAGAGTTTGACATGTTACAAGACCATGAAGTAGACTCCAATCGAGAAGTTATTCAGTGTGCAGTGTTAGTAGACTCTGAACCCTTGAGTACGGAAGAGGCTCTTAAGCAGCATGTCTAGTTGCAGGCCATGAAAGAAGAACTTGATGCTATAGAGAGAAAAAAGACTTGGAAGCTGATAGAACTTCCAAAAGGCAAGAAAGCCATCAGCGTCATATGGGTTTTCAAGCAGAAGCTAAAGCCAGATGGATCAATTGGAAAACACAAAGAAAGATTAGTAGCAAGAGGCTTTCTACAGAAGCCTGGGCTAGATTACTCAGAAGAATTTGAACCTGTAGCGAGACATGAAACAATCAGACTAGTGATTGCCATAGCTGCTAACAGGAATTGGCCTCTGATGCATTTAGATGTAAAATCTTCATTTCTGAATGGTCCATTACAAGAAGAGGTATATGTATCACAACCTCCTGGATTTGAGAAAAATAATTAGGAAGGTATGATGTTCAAATTATGCAAAGCCTTGTATGGGTTGAAGCAAGCGCCCGGAGCCTGGAATCTAAAGATTGATTCATTTTTCAAGGGACAAGGGTTTCAGAAGTGTGAGATGGAGTATGGTGTTTATGTTCAACACACTTCAGAAGGTAATATGATTCGAGTATGTTTGTATGTTGATGACATATTGCTCACAGGAAGTTCTGAACAAGAGATAGCTGAGTTCAAGAAGGTTGTGATGAATGAGTTTGAGATGACAGATCTTGGGAAAATGAGTTTCTTTCTAGGGATGGAGTTTATGTACTCCGAGAAAGGAATCATTTTGCATCAGATGAAGTATGAACTTGAGATTTTGAAGATATTTAAGCTAGAGAATTGCAAAGTTGCTATCACACCCGCTGATACGAATCAAAAGTTGGACTCTAATTCTTGTGGAGAGGATGTAGATGCTACAACCTTCAAACAGATGGCTGGTTCTCTAAGGTATTTGTGTAATACCATACCTGATATTTTCTATGCAGTTGGAATGGTTAGCAGATTTATGAGTAAACCAAAGTGGTCTCATTACCATGCTATCATCTCCAACTATGTCAGGATTCCGAGGTATGTGAAGGGAACTCTGAAGTATGGAGTCTTATTTCCTTCTGGAAGAAAGATCAAATCAGAACTTCTGAGTTATTCAGACTCTGATTGGTGTAGAGACAGAGTTAACAGAAGAAGTACTTCTGGGTACTTTTTCAAATTTCTGGGAGGTCCTATTTCTTGGTGTTCTAAGAAGAAACTTGTTGTTGCACTGTCAACCTGTGAAAAATGAATATATTGTAGGAGCTCTGACTACATGCCAAGCGGTGTGGATTCTGAACTTGTTGCAAGATTTGAAGGTTGAGGTAGATAAACCTCTTAAGCTAATGACTGATAACAAGTATGAAATCAATCTTGCCAAGAAACCAGTGCTTTATGGGAGAATCAAGCATATTGAGACCAAGTACCACTTTCTGAGGAATCAGGTTCAGAGTGGAATATTAGAAGTTGTGCACTGTAGCATCCAGAAGCATCTGGCAGACGTTCTGACAAAGGCTATCAAGACTGATCAATTTTTTGTTTGAGGGATGGAATTGGTGTTGTCAGTTTTGTGTAAATATAAATTAAAGGATGGTGTTAGAATTAATTTAAATTTTAGGAATATCTTATTGATTAAGTTTGTTAGAGGGTCTTTTATTATTTTATTATACCCTAATTTTGTGTATAAATAGCCTAGTAGTAGGTAGGTCAATGTAATTCATTATTCCTTATTTTGTAGCCGTCATTCAATATATTCCTTTTATCTTTCATCTCTCCTTTGTGCACCAACACTTTCTCTCACATCTTAGTTTTAGTGGTTGAATTTTAATTTGCGGTAGAAATCCCACATACGGTAAAGGCTTGAAAGTTATAATATTTAGGCTTAACTTTAAACATTTTTTAGGTCTTGAGGCACGACAATGGCCAAATATACAGATAAAAAAGATCATTGCAACAAAAATTTAATTTTGTAAGAAGAAGAATACCCATATCATTCTAATAAGTGTCGTGTTCTTTGTTTCACCAAAATTATAACTATTATTTCTTAGAGAAATTCATCTAACTACAACAAATTCTACCAAAGGTTTTTAAAACACAATATTTTAAAGAAATTCACTTAAAATTTTTTCCAATTCCAACATCATGACTATAGCAAAGTTATTGCAAATCTCATTTTGCCAAAAACCTTACCTTGCTTCTAAATGTGATTGTACTTACCCTAACATGTTTCTTTCAAAGAACAACGGTATAAAATCGCAAGAGAAGTTATAACAAAAAAATACAAGTTGTTACAAAAAAATCAGATCAAAATATGAGGTAATGTCAAATGCTCCAACAAATTCAACATCTTGTTGAGACTAATGTAATCTCTTATCTTATCTGCTTTATATTGCATGCAAATGAAAAGTTGCTTGTGTATAAACTACACTTTACAGTCAAATGAACTAAAGTGCACCATACATCAAATTAGATGGATGGTTATGATCTCAAGAAAGAAAGATTGAAGTGTTGTTGTTTCCCTTACATTAACTCAAAGAACTGTAAATTTATCTCGTATTTTAATTTAAGAGGATTTTTTTAATGTATCAATTGAGTGTGTATAGTTTTTTTAAGGAAAATTAATAAGTGAATACGAACATAATCATTACAAAAATAATATGATAAAAAAGAATATTTCTTAAATTTAAATATTTTATTAAGATATTTACCTTAATGTTGTTTTCCGTGACATGTGTTTAGTGTTTTATATTTCTTAAACTTCAAATGGTAATGTCTTTATTTGAGTTACCTGAAGTCAATTGTTTTTTTAAATATTATTTTATTGTATTTTTTTAAAATTATGTTTGTAACAAAGAAAATTTCAATTATTTTATCTAAAAAACTCTTATCAATGTTAAATTTATTCGGCTATAATATTTATGTTGTCAAGATTATTTGATCTTGCTTAATAGTTTTGTTGTCACAAAGCTTTTATATTAATTTTATTTAATATTTTTATTGTCACAAAAATTTGATTCTGTTTTTTGATTTTGTTTAATTGTTGTCACAAAAAGTTATGGAGCTCTAATAATTTTAATATAAATATTTTTATTTATATGAATTATTATATAGATAAATATTTTTGCTTTAGTTGAAAAATTATTACTTATGTAATTGACAATGATGGTATAAGTTTAAGAAATTTTCAATAGAATAATTTCACAATAAAACATCAGTACATAAATATTTTTTAGTTTCACAATAAATTAATCACAAGTTAAGTATTAAGCTGTATTTTTTATTATTATTAAATATTATTTTTAATTATCATCAAAGTATTGAATATATAATTATTTGTAATTATAAAATTTTCATATTACAAATGGAAATTATGTTATATTATTATAAAAAGTTATAAAAAGAATAGTTGATATAAAATAATGATTGATGTTTAGTAATAAAATAAATACTATATATTAGAAGTAAAAAAAGTAAGAGAAAATTATTGTATAATTGATAATTGTATACGTTACTTATTATGTAGGAATTATAAAAAGGCTTTTTGATTGCTTATTCATAATTATTTATTAAATATTTATTAAATATTTATTAAATAAAAATTAAATATGTTTTTAATTATCATAAAAGTATTAAATATATACTAAATTATATTTAAGAAAATATCCACATTTTTAGCATTATGCTATATTTTTTATTATATTAATACATAAATATGATATTAATTAATGTATAATTAAAAAATAGAATAATATAAAAATTACTTTTAAATTAATTTACTATGTAATTATTAAAAAAATGTGTACTTTTATCTATTTGAAATAGTATGATTTTTGTGTATGTAAAAACAAATCATCAAACGAAGAACAGAAGAAAAAAATAGTTATTAATGTGAAATGCATTTTTTTAATAAATATATTTAATAAATAAAATTAAAATGATTAAAAAATTATTATGATCTTTTGTTGGCTATTTATAAACTGTCATTATTTATAAAAGTGATGCCATAATGTAAAATCAAATAAAAAAATTTGTATGTTATTTAATACTATTTTTAGAATATGAAGAAGTTAACACTGAAAATTGTAAATAAAAATAAATTTTAATGATTAAAATTAAAAAATTATTAAGATTTTTTCTTGACATTCTATAAACAAGCATCTTTTAGAAAATTAATTGTGAAATAAATTAAAAGATTATATATCTAATTTTATTTTATTATTAAGATGTTAAGACGTTAAAACTTAAAATTATAAATAAAAATAAAATGAGAAAATGATAAAATAAATAAATATAAAAGAAAGAGACTCATGAAACATGATTATTTTTATCGATAATTCAAAACTATTGATATTATTCAAAGATCCGATTAACTTTTAATGTGTCAAAAAGCCAATAGTGCAAAAAAAAACATAATTGATAGAAGTTTTGAATTTTTGACATTGAAGTACCTTTAAGTAAAATAATAATATACAAGTTAATAACTTTTATAAGATGAGTAAATGAGATTTCGTTACGTAAAATAATTGAAATTTTAATAGGGGAATGGTTAGAATGGAAGGGATTAAGTAAAAAATGAATAAATTAATAAAATGTGTGAAAATAAGAAAGGCGTGCTTAGAATGGAATAAATTAGGTAGAAAAATGAATAAATGAAAATATTGTGAAAATAAGAAAGATGTGTTTAGAATGGCATTGATTAGGTAGAAAAAAATGAATAAATAAAAATATTGTGAAAATAAGAAAGACATGTTAAGAATATAGTGGATTAGGTAGAAAAAAGGAATAAATAAAAATATTGTAAAAATAAGAAAGACATGTATTGACCCTTAAGAAACCTATTTATTAAATGATACGGCATGAACTTAAATCGCCAATTTGGCCGGGGCAAAATAGGTATAAATATTTAAAAATTACATGACATTTAATAAGTTATTGATGGATAAATTTCTTGAGGGGTCAAAACATGAGAAAATTCAAACGTTGTTTACATGTATTTTTTTCTCTTCAAAACCCGCCTATATGTCGGGTACAAAATATATATCAATCCACAAAAATAGTGTGCAGGTTGGCCTAAACATTATTGTGGTCCGGTTCTCAATTTAAAAAATAAATATATTTAGTGCAAAAGAGTGTCTAATGATTTTTTTAATATTTATCAAATATTTTAACTTTTTATTGATAATTATTTCTTGGTGCATTTGAAGTGTAAAGCCGTTTAAAGTTAAGGTCATGTGTTGAAGTTCATAATGAAAGACATCACATCAGAAATAATTGAACATTTAATCTTTATATATTCTTGAATTGTTCATTGAAAGAGAATAATAAAATTTTTAAATATCGGAAAACGTACAAACGGTTTGTATTCAATTTATCCATCTGTCGTACGTTATTCCATAAATTTGTGGAAATATTTTCCGTAAAAAAGTGTGTTTATTTTCTACAAGTGTTTGAAAATATGAAGTGTTGTATTTTAAGTATGTTGTAAAAGATCCTTGGAATTATAGAGATTCAAAGTCTACCATATTCTTGGTGTGTCTATGTTAGAAGATTTTAGGAGAGTCTTGGTGTGAGATTGTACAAAAATCTAACATAACTAATTTATTCACGGTGTGTGAAAGGACTAAACATACTCTTGATTGATAAGGGGAACTAGTATAATTCCTTCTGTCTCTTTTACATTATGCACTTTATTTATTGCATTCTTATTCTTAGCTCTTTATCATAATTCTGAAAAATTAAAAAGAATCAACATATCTTCAAAAGAACAAAAAAAGTCTTAAAATCTAATTCACCCTCTCTTAAGTTTCACTCTAAACTTACAGACCATACATTTCTCTTTTACCAGTGTTGTACCATTTTTCAGGTGTGTGTCCCATCTAGGATTTGTGTTTCTTAATATGAGGTAATGTCAAATGCTCCAACAAATTCAACATTTTGTTGAGACTAATGTAATCTCTTGTCTTATTTGCTTTATATTATATGTAAATGAAAAGTTACTTGTGTATAAACTACACCTTACAGTCAAATGAACTAAAGTGCACTATACATCAAATTCGATAGATAGTTACGATCTCAAGCAAGAAAGATTGAAGTGTTGTTGTTTTCCTTACATTAACTCAAAGAACTTTAAATTTATCTCGTATTTTAATTTAATAGGATTTTTTTAATGTATCAATTTAGTGTGTATACCTTTTTTTAATGTATCAATTTAGTGTGTATATCTTTTTTTCTGTGATGTGTTTAATAATTTATATTTCTTAAATTTCGAATAGTAATGTCTTTATTTGAGTTATCTCAAGTCAAGTGCTTTTTTAAAAATATTTTTTTATTGTATTTTGTAAAAATTATGTTTGTAACCAAGAAAATTTAAATTATTTTATATTAAAAACTCTTATCAATGTTAAATTTATTCAACTATAATATTTCCGTTGTCATGATTATTTGATCTTGTTTAATAGTTTTGTTGTAACAAAAATTTGATATTAATTTTGTTTAATATTTTTATTGTCACGAAAATTTGATTTTGTTTTTTGATTTTTTTTAATTATGTTTTCACAAAAATTTATGGAGCTCTAATAATTTTATTTTAAATATTTTTATTTATTTGTATTATTTTATAGAGAAATATTTTTGCTTTAGTTGAAAAATTATTACTTATGTAATTGACAATGATGGTATAAGTTTGAAGAATTTTCAATAAAATGATTTCACAATAAAATATTAGTACATAAATATTTTTTAATTTCACAATAAAATAATCATATATTAAGTATTAAACTTTATTATGGATTATTGTAAATATTATTTTTATTATAATATATGATTATATAAAGATCATAATAAATCAGTTTTTTATTATATATTTATTATATATTTATTATATATTGAATATTTATTATATATTTATTAAATATTTATTAAATAAAAATTGAATATATTTTTAATTATCATAAAAGTATTAAATATGTAATAAATTATAGTTAAGAAAATATCCATATTTTAAACATTATGCTATGTTTTTTATTGAATTAATAAATAAATATGATATTAATTAATGTATAATTAAAAAATAGAGTAATATAAAACTTAATTTTAAATTAATTTACTATGACATTATTAAAAATTTGTGTACTTTTATCTATTTGAAATAGTATGAGTTTTGTGTATGTAAAAACAAATCATCAAATAAAGAACAGAAGAAAAAAATAGTTATTGATGTGAAATGCAACTTTTTTTAATAAATATACTTAATAATATTAAAATTAAAATAATTACAAAAATTATTATAACTTTTGTTGACTATCTATAAAATTTCATTATTTGTAAAAGTCGTGTCATAATATAAAATTAAATAAAAGATTTTGTATGTTATTTAATACTATTTTTGGGATATGAAGAAGTTAACACTGAAAACTATAAATAAAAATAAATTTTATTGATTAAAATTAAAAAATTATTAAGATTTTTTGTTGGCATTCTATAAAAAAAACATGGTTTAAAATATTAACTGTGAAATAAAATAAAAGATTTTATATCTAATTTTATTTTATTTTTAAGATGTGAAGAGGTTAAAACTAAAAATTATAAATTAAAATAAATTGAAAAAGTTATAAAATAAATAAATATAAAAGAAAGATACTCAAGAAACATGATTTTTTTATTGATAACTCAAAACAATTGATACTATTCAAAGATCTATTTAACTTTTAGTGTGACAAAAAGCCAATAGTGCAAAAAAAAACATAATTGATATTAGTTTTGAATTTTCGACATTAAAGTACCTTTAAGTAAAATAATAATATACAAGTTAATAACTTTTATAAGATGAGTAAATGAGATTTCGTTACGTAAAATAATTGAAATTTTAATAGGGGAATGGTTAGAATGGAATGGATTAAGTAAAAAAAATGAATAAATTAATAAAATGTTGTGAAAATAAGAAAGGCGTGCTTAGAATGGAATAAATTAGGTAGAAAAATGAATAAATGGAAATATTGTGAAAATAAGAAAGACGTGTTTAGAATGGCATTGATTAGGTAGAAAAAAATGAATAAGTAAAAATATTGTGAAAATAAGAAAGACATGTTTAGAATAGAATGGATTAGGTAGAAAAAAGGAATAAATAAAAATATTGTAAAAATAAGAAAGACATGTATTGACCCTTAAGAAACCTAGTTATAAAATGTAACGGCATGAACTTAAATCGCCAATTTGGCAGGGGAAAAATAGGTATAAATATTTAAAAAGTACATGATATTTTATAAGTTATTGATGGATAAATTTATTGAGGTGTCAAAACATGAGAAAATTCAAACTTTGTTTACATGAGTTTTTTTTCTTCAAAACTCGCCTATATGTCAGGAATAAAATATATATCAATCCACAAAAATAGTGTGCAGGTTGGCTTAATCATAATTGTGGCCCGGTTCTCAATTTAAAAAATAAATATCTTTAGTGCAAAAGAGTGTCTAATGATTTTTTTTAATATTTATCAAATATTCTAACTTTTTATTGATAATTATTTCTTGGTGCATTTGAAGAGTAAAGCCATTTAAAGTTAAGGTCATGTGTTGAAGTCCATAATGAAAGACATCACATCAGAAATAATTGAACATTTAATCTTTATATATTCTTGAATTGTTCATTGAAAAAGAATATTAAAATTTCAAAATATTGGAAAGCATACAAACTGTTTGTATTCAATTTATCCATCTGTCGTAATTTATTCCATAAATTTGTGGAAATATTGTCCGTAAAAAAGTGTGTGTATTTTCCAGAATGGGTGGTCTATTTCCAAAAACTCCTTCTTTGTCCATAGTGCCAGAAAGTGATATCCCTAGATCTCACCCAGTAATACAGGCAGGGTGCCTGCTCTGATGCCAATTGAAATTCTGGATGCAGATACTCAATGTCACGTTCAATGTTATGACACCGTATCTGACTTTCTATAAAACAGTAAGTACAAAAACAGTAAAGAACACAGTCAATTGTTTACCCAGTTCAGTGTGCAACAACACCTACTCTGGGGGCTACCAAGCCAGGGAGGAAATCCACTATAAGAGATATTAATTCAGGAATAAACCAACCAGTTTATCTCCTTCACTTAAGACCTACCCAATGCAACTTCAATCTAAGTACAACTTAAACCTGAGTTCCTACTCACTCCCCCTCAATCACAGCAGTGATACATAAAACAATTTGACTAATGAATTGATGAAGACACTCTTCAAAACATACACTTGATTATGCTTCACAGCTTTTTAATCAAGCAACACAAACACTCTTGCTTCACAGCTTTGAGTGATATACAAACCTAACATGACTTTGCTTCACAGCTTTAGTCAAGAGACATACAAACACTCTTGCTTCAAAGCTTTGAGTGTTACACAACCCTTACAATTAAAACCTATTCCAAGTCACTTATCACAATGATAATTGCTTGGATTACAATAGTTAAAACTATACAACTTCTAAATGATCTTCTGTCAAAAAGGGATACTTTCCAAGACATCAGCTCTGTTGAATATATAGCAGCTGCATCTTCAGTTAGGGTTTCCACAAAAAGCTAGGGTTAATTCCGTTTGACCTTAAGACTAGGTCACAGGACTAGATCAACCAGGTTGGGGTTGAGCTAGGTTAACCCAAAGAAAACGCAGGATTCTGTTCTGGAAAGACTGAGTCATTTTCCTGAAAAAACTCAGAATTAACCAAACTGCATACCTGTTAGTTCAGAACAGGATGTCTTAACATTTGTTATGACATCTGAATTCCTTTTTACTGATTTTGGTAAATGTGATCATTTTGCAAAATGCTCAGATACACACTCATAAACATCAGTACCTGTATGACAATATTTTTCTGCAAAGGTACCTAATAAATCTGTACCTAATAAACTAGAATGTTATGACATCAGGCATGATATTCATACACCTGGTTTTACCAAAAATGCATGCCAATACCTAAACAACTACAATTAGGTAGAAAAAAATGAATAAGTAAAAATATTGTGAAAATAAGAAAGACATGTTTAGAATAGAATGGATTAGGTAGAAAAAAGGAATAAATAAAAATATTGTAAAAATAAGAAAGACATGTATTGACCCTTAAGAAACCTAGTTATAAAATGATACAGCATGAACTTAAATCGCCAATTTGGAAGGGGCAAAATAGGTATAAATCTTTAAAAATTACATGATATTTAATAAGTTATTGATGGATAAATTTCTTGAGGGGTCAAAACATGAGAAAATTTAAACTTTGTTTACATGAGTTTTTTTCTTGAAAACTCGCCTATATGTCAGGAACAAAATATATATCAATCCAAAAAAATAGTGTGCAGGTTGGCTTAAACATAATTGTGGCCCGGTTCTCAATTTAAAAAATAAATATCTTTAGTGCAAAAGAGTGTCTAATGATTTTTTTAATATTTATCAAATATTTTAACTTTTTATTGATAATTATTTCTTAGTGCATTTGAAGAGTAAAGCCATTTAAATTTAAGGTCATCTGTTGAAGTCCATAATGAAAGACATCACATCAGAAATAATTGAACATTTAATCTTTATATATTCTTGAATTGTTCATTGAAAAAGAATATTAAAATTTCAAAATATTGGAAATAATACAAACTTTTTGTATTCAATTTATCCATCTGTCGTAAGTTATTCCATAAATTTGTGGAAATATTGTCCGTAAAAAAGTGTGTGTATTTTCTACAAGTGTTTGAAAATAGAAAGTGTTGTATTTTCAGTATGTTGTTAAAGATTTTTTGAATTAGAGAGATTCAAATTCTACCATGTTCTTGGTGTGTCTATGTTAGAAGATTTTAGGAGAGTCATGGTGTGAGATTGTACAAAAATCTAACATAAAAAAATTATTCACTTTGTGAAAGGACTAAACCTACTCTTGATTGATAAGGGGAACTAGTATAATTTCTTTTGTCTCTTTTACATTATGCACTTTATTTACTGCATTCTTGTTCTTAGCTCTTTACCATAATTCCGAAAAATTAAAAAGAATCAACATATCTTAAAAAGAACAGAAAAAGTCTTAAAATCTAATTCACCCTCTCTTAGGTTTCACTCTAAACTTACAGACCATGCCTTTCTCTTTTACCAGTGTTGTACCATTTTCAGGTGTGTGTCCTATCTAAGATTTGTGTTTCTTAATATGAGGTAATGTCAAATGCTCCAACAAATTCAACATTTTGTTGAGACTAATGTAATCACTTATCTTATTTGCTTTATATTGTATGTAAATGAAAAGTTACTTGTGTATAAACTACACCTTACAGTCAAATGAACTAAAGTGCACTATACATCAAATTCGATAGATAGTTACGATCTCAAGCAAGAAAGATTGAAGTGTTGTTGTTTCCCTTACATTAACTCAAAGAACTTTAAATTTATCTCGTATTTTAATTTAAGAGGATTTTTTTAATGTATCAATTTAGTGTGTATACCTTTTTTTAATGCATCATTTTAGTGTGTATACCTTTTTTTTGGTGATGTGTTTAATATTTTATATTTCTTAAATTTCAAATAGTAATGTCTTTAATTGAGTTATCTCAAGTCAAGTGCTTTTTTAAAAATATTTTTTTATTGTATTTTGTAAAATTTATGTTTGTAACCAAACAAATTTCAATTATTTTATCTTAAAAACTCTTATCAATGTTAAATTTATTTAACTATAATATTTCTGTTGTCAAGATTATTTGATCTTGTTTAATAGTTTTGTTGTAACAAAAATTTGATATTAATTTTGTTTAATATTTTTATTGTCACGAAAATTTGATTCTGTTTTTTGATTTTTTTAATTATGTTGTCACAAAAATTTATGGAGCTCTAATAATTTTAACATAAATATTTTTATTTATTTGTATTATTATATAGATAAATATTTTCGCTTTAGTTGAAAAATTATTACTTATGTCATTGACAATGATGGTATAAGTTTGAAGAATTTTCAATAAAATGATTTCACAAAAAAATATCAGTACATAAATATTTTTTAATTTCACAATTAAATAATCATATATTAAGTATTAAACTTTATTATGGATTATTGTAAATATTATTTTTATTATAATATATGATTATATAAAGATCATAATAAATCAGTTTTTTATTATATATTTATTATATATTTATTAAATATTTTTTAAATATTTATTAAATAAAAATTAAATATATTTTTAATTATCATAAAAGTATTAAATATGTACTAAATTATAGTTAAGAAAATATCCACATTTTAAACATTATGCTATGTTTTTTATTGAATGAATAAAAAAATATGAGATTAATTAATGTATAATTAAAAAATAGAGTAATATAAAACTTATTTTTAAATTAATTTACTATGGCATTATTAAAAATTTGTGTACTTTTATCTATTTGAAATAGTATGAGTTTTGTGTATGTAAAAACAAATCATCAAATGGAGACTAGAAGAAAAAAATAGTTATTGATGTGAAATGCATTTTTTTTAATAAATATACTTAATAATATTAAAATAAAAATAATTACAAAAATTATTATAATCTTTTGTTGACTATCTATAAACTTTCATTATTTGTAAAAGCGTGTCATAATGTAAAATTAAATAAAAGATTTTGTATGTTATTTAATACTATTTTTAGGATATGAAGAAGTTAACACTGAAAACTATAAATGAAAATAAATTTTAATGATTAAAATTAAAAAAATTATTAAGATTTTTTGTTGGCATTCTATAAAAAAACATGGTTTAAAAAATTAACTGTGAAATAAAATAAAAGATTTTATATCTAATTTTATTTTATTTTTAAGACATGAAGAGGTTAAAACTAAAAATTATAAATTAAAGTAAATTGAAAAAGTTATAAAATAAATAAATATAAAAGAAAGATACTCAAGAAACATGATTTTTTATTGATAATTCAAAACTATTGATATTATTCAAAGATTTGTTTAACTTTTAGTGTGACAAAAAGCCAATAGTGCAAAAAAAAAAACATAATCGATATAAGTTTTGAATTTTCGATATTAAAGTACCTTTAAGTAAAATAATAATATACAAGTTAATAAAATTTTTAAGATGAGTAAATGAGATTTCGTTACGTAAAATAATTGAAATTTTAATAGGGGAATGGTTAGAATGGAAGGGATTAATTAAAAAAATGGATAAATTAATAAAATGTGTGAAAATAAGAAAAGCGTGCTTAGAATGGTAAAAATAAGGTAGAAAAGTGAATAAATGAAAATATTGGGAAAATAAGAAAGACGTGTTTAGAATGGCATTGATTAGGTAGAAAAAAATGAATAAGTAAAAATATTGTGAAAATAAGAAAGACATGTTTAGAATAGAATGGATTAGGTAGAAAAAAGGAATAAATAAAAATATTGTAAAAATAAGAAAGACATGTATTGACCCTTAAGAAACCTAGTTATAAAATGATACAGCATGAACTTAAATCGCCAATTTGGAAGGGGCAAAATAGGTATAAATCTTTAAAAATTACATGATATTTAATAAGTTATTGATGGATAAATTTCTTGAGGGGTCAAAACATGAGAAAATTCAAACTTTGTTTACATGAGTTTTTTTCTTGAAAACTCGCATATATGTCAGGAACAAAATATATATCAATCCAAAAAAATAGTGTGCAGGTTGGCTTAAACATAATTGTGGCCCGGTTCTCAATTTAAAAAATAAACATCTTTAGTGCAAAAGAGTGTCTAATGATTTTTTTAATATTTATCAAATATTTTAACTTTTTATTGATAATTATTTCTTAGTGCATTTGAAGAGTAAAGCCATTTAAAGTTAAGGTCATGTGTTGAAGTCCATAATGAAAGACATCACATCAGAAATAATTGAACATTTAATCTTTATATATTCTTGAATTGTTCATTGAAAAATAATATTAAAATTTCAAAATATTGGAAATAATACAAACTTTTTGTATTCAATTTATCCATCTGTCGGAAGTTATTCCATAAATTTGTGGAAATATTGTCCGTAAAAAAGTGTGTGTATTTTCTACAAGTGTTTGAAAATAGAAAGTGTTGTATTTTCAGTATGTTGTTAAAGATTTTTTGAATTAGAGAGATTCAAATTCTACCATGTTCTTGGTGTGTCTATGTTAGAAGATTTTAGGAGAGTCATGGTGTGAGATTGTACAAAAATCTAACATAAAAAAATTATTCACTTTGTGAAAGGACTAAACCTACTCTTGATTGATAAGGGGAACTAGTATAATTTCTTTTGTCTCTTTTACATTATGCACTTTATTTACTGCATTCTTGTTCTTAGCTCTTTACCATAATTCCGAAAAATTAAAAAGAATCAACATATCTTAAAAAGAACAGAAAAAGTCTTAAAATCTAATTCACCCTCTCTTAGGTTTCACTCTAAACTTACAGACCATGCCTTTCTCTTTTACCAGTGTTGTACCATTTTCAGGTGTGTGTCCCATCTAAGATTTGTGTTTCTTAATATGAGGGAATGTCAAATGCTCCAACAAATTCAACATTTTGTTGAGACTAATGTAATCACTTATCTTATTTGCTTTATATTGTATGTAAATGAAAAGTTACTTGTGTATAAACTACACCTTACAGTCAAATGAACTAAAGTGCACTATACATCAAATTCGATAGATAGTTACGATCTCAAGCAAGAAAGATTGAAGTGTTGTTGTTTCCCTTACATTAACTCAAAGAACTTTAAATTTATCTCGTATTTTAATTTAAGAGGATTTTTTTAATGTATCAATTAAGTGTGTATACCTTTTTTTAATGCATCAATTTAGTGTGTATACCTTTTTTTTGGTGATGTGTTTAATATTTTATATTTCTTAAATTTCAAATAGTAATGTCTTTAATTGAGTTATCTCAAGTCAAGTGCTTTTTTAAAAATATTTTTTTATTGTATTTTGTAAAATTTATGTTTGTAACCAAACAAATTTCAATTATTTTATCTTAAAAACTCTTATCAATGTTAAATTTATTTAACTATAATATTTCTGTTGTCAAGATTATTTGATCTTGTTTAATAGTTTTGTTGTAAGCAAAATTTGATATTAATTTTGTTTAATATTTTTATTGTCACGAAAATTTGATTCTGTTTTTTGATTTTTTTAATTATGTTGTCACAAAAATTTATGGAGCTCTAATAATTTTAACATAAATATTTTTATTTATTTGTATTATTATATAGATAAATATTTTCGCTTTAGTTGAAAAATTATTACTTATGTCATTGACAATGATGGTATAAGTTTGAAGAATTTTCAATAAAATGATTTCACAACAAAATATCAGTACATAAATATTTTTTAATTTCACAATTAAATAATCATATATTAAGTATTAAACTTTATTATGGATTATTGTAAATATTATTTTTATTATAATATATGATTATATAAAGATCATAATAAATCAGTTTTTTATTATATATTTATTATATATTTATTAAATATTTTTTAAATATTTATTAAATAACATTTTAAATATATTTTTAATTATCATAAAAGTATTAAATATGTACTAAATTATAGTTAAGAAAATATCCACATTTTAAACATTATGCTATGTTTTTTATTGAATGAATAAAAAAATATGATATTAATTAATGTATAATTAAAAAATAGAGTAATATAAAACTTATTTTTAAATTAATTTACTATGGCATTATTAAAAATTTGTGTACTTTTATCTATTTGAAATAGTATGAGTTTTGTGTATGTAAAAACAAATCATCAAATGGAGAATAGAAGAAAAAAATAGTTATTGATGTGAAATGCATTTTTTTTAATAAATATACTTAATAATATTAAAATAAAAATAATTACAAAAATTATTATAGTCTTTTGTTGACTATCTATAAACTTTCATTATTTGTAAAAGCGTGTCATAATGTAAAATTAAATAAAAGATTTTGTATGTTATTTAATACTATTTTTAGGATATGAAGAAGTAAACACTGAAAACTATAAATGAAAATAAATTTTAATGATTAAAATTAAAAAAATTATTAAGATTTTTTGTTGGCATTCTATAAAAAAACATGGTTTAAAAAATTAACTGTGAAATAAAATAAAAGATTTTATATCTTATTTTATTTTATTTTTAAGACGTGAAGAGGTTAAAACTAAAAATTATAAATTAAAGTAAATTGAAAAAGTTATAAAATAAATAAATATAAAAGAAAGATACTCAAGAAACATGATTTTTTTATTGATAATTCAAAACTATTGATATTATTCAAAGATTTGTTTAACTTTTAGTGTGACAAAAAGCCAATAGTGCAAAAAAAAAACATAATCGATATAAGTTTTGAATTTTCGATATTAAAGTACCTTTAAGTAAAATAATAATATACAAGTTAATAAAATTTTTAAGATGAGTAAATGAGATTTCGTTACGTAAAATAATTGAAATTTTAATAGGGGAATGGTTAGAATGGAAGGGATTAATTAAAAAAATGGATAAATTAATAAAATGTGTGAAAATAAGAAAAGCGTGCTTAGAATGGTAAAAATAAGGTAGAAAAGTGAATAAATGAAAATATTGGGAAAATAAGAAAGACGTGTTTAGAATGGCATTGATTAGGTAGAAAAAAATGAATAAGTAAAAATATTGTGAAAATAAGAAAGACATGTTTAGAATAGAATGGATTAGGTAGAAAAAAGGAATAAATAAAAATATTGTAAAAATAAGAAAGACATGTATTGACCCTTAAGAAACCTAGTTATAAAATGATACAGCATGAACTTAAATCGCCAATTTGGAAGGGGCAAAATAGGTATAAATCTTTAAAAATTACATGATATTTAATAAGTTATTGATGGATAAATTTCTTGAGGGGTCAAAACATGAGAAAATTCAAACTTTGTTTACATGAGTTTTTTTTTGAAAACTCGCATATATGTCAGGAACAAAATATATATCAATCCAAAAAAATAGTGTGCAGGTTGGCTTAAACATAATTGTGGCCCGGTTCTCAATTTAAAAAATAAATATCTTTAGTGTAAAAGAGTGTCTAATGATTTTTTTAATATTTATCAAATATTTTAACTTTTTATTGATAATTATTTCTTAGTGCATTTGAAGAGTAAAGCCATTTAAAGTTAAGGTCATGTGTTGAAGTCCATAATGAAAGACATCACATCAGAAATAATTGAACATTTAATCTTTATATATTCTTGAATTGTTCATTGAAAAAGAATATTAAAATTTCAAAATATTTGAAATAATACAAACTTTTTGTATTCAATTTATCCATCTGTCGTAAGTTATTCCATAAATTTGTGGAAATATTGTCCGTAAAAAAGTGTGTGTATTTTCTACAAGTGTTTGAAAATAGAAAGTGTTGTATTTTCAGTATGTTGTTAAAGATTTTTTGAATTAGAGAGATTCAAATTCTACCATGTTCTTGGTGTGTCTATGTTAGAAGATTTTAGGAGAGTCATGGTGTGAGATTGTACAAAAATCTAACATAAAAAAATTATTCACTTTGTGAAAGGACTAAACATACTCTTGATTGATAAGGGGAACTAGTATAATTTCTTTTGTCTCTTTTACATTATGCACTTTATTTACTGCATTCTTGTTCTTAGCTCTTTACCATAATTTCGAAAAATTAAAAAGAATCAACATATCTTAAAAAGAACAGAAAAAGTCTTAAAATCTAATTCACCCTATCTTAGGTTTCACTCTAAACTTACAGACCATGCCTTTCTCTTTTACCAGTGTTGTACCATTTTCAGGTGTGTGTCCCATCTAAGATTTGTGTTTCTTAATATGAGGTAATGTCAAATGCTCCAACAAATTCAATATTTTGTTGAGACTAATGTAATCACTTATCTTATTTGCTTTATATTGTATGTAAATGAAAAGTTACTTGTGTATAAACTACACCTTACAGTCAAATGAACTAAAGTGCACTATACATCAAATTCGATAGATAGTTACGATCTCAAGCAAGAAAGATTGAAGTGTTGTTGTTTCCCTTACATTAACTCAAAGAACTTTAAATTTATCTCGTATTTTAATTTAAGAGGATTTTTTTAATGTATCAATTTAGTGTGTATACCTTTTTTTAATGCATCAATTTAGTGTGTATACCTTTTTTTCGGTGATGTGTTTAATATTTTATATTTCTTAAATTTCAAATAGTAATGTCTTTAATTGAGTTATCTCAAGTCAAGTGCTTTTTTAAAAATATTTTTTTATTGTATTTTGTAAAAATTAAGTTTGTAACCAAACAAATTTCAATTATTTTATCTTAAAAACTCTTATCAATGTTAAATTTATTTAACTATAATATTTCTGTTGTCAAGATTATTTGATCTTGTTTAATAGTTTTGTTGTAACAAAAATTTGATATTAATTTTGTTTAATATTTTTATTGTCACGAAAATTTGATTCTATTTTTTGATTTTTTTAATTATGTTGTCACAAAAATTTATGGAGCTCTAATAATTTTAACATAAATATTTTTATTTATTTGTATTATTATATAGATAAATATTTTCGCTTTAGTTGAAAAATTATTACTTATGTCATTGACAATGATGGTATAAGTTTGAAGAATTTTCAATAAAATGATTTCACAACAAAATATCAGTACATAAATATTTTTTAATTTCACAATTAAATAATCATATATTAAGTATTAAACTTTATGATGGATTATTGTAAATATTATTTTTATTATAATATATGATTATATAAAGATCATACTAAATCAGTTTTTTATTATATATTTATTATATATTTATTAAATATTTTTTAAATATTTATTAAATAAAAATTAAATATATTTTTAATTATCATAAAAGTATTAAATATGTACTAAATTATAGTTAAGAAAATATCCACATTTTAAACATTATGCTATGTTTTTTATTGAATGAATAAAAAAATATGATATTAATTAATGTATAATTAAAAAATAGAGTAATATAAAACTTATTTTTAAATTAATTTACTATGGAATTATTAAAAATTTGTGTACTTTTATCTATTTGAAATAGTAAGAGTTTTGTGTATGTAAAAACAAATCATCAAATGGAGAATAGAAGAAAAAAATAGTTATTGATGTGAAATACATTTTTTTTAATAAATATACTTAATAATATTAAAATAAAAATAATTACAAAAATTATTATAATCTTTTGTTGACTATCTATAAACTTTCATTATTTGTAAAAGCGTGTCATAATGTAAAATTAAATAAAAGATTTTGTATGTTATTTAATACTATTTTTAGGATATGAAGAAGTTAACACTGTAAACTATAAATGAAAATAAATTTTAATGATTAAAATTAAAAAAATTATTAAGATTTTTTGTTGGCATTCTATAAAAAAACATGGTTTAAAAAATTAACTGTGAAATAAAATAAAAGATTTTATATCTAATTTTATTTTATTTTTAAGACATGAAGAGGTTAAAACTAAAAATTATAAATTAAAGTAAATTGAAAAAGTTATAAAATAAATAAATATAAAAGAAAGATACTCAAGAAACATGATTTTTTATTGATAATTCAAAACTATTGATATTATTCAAAGATTTGTTTAACTTTTAGTGTGACAAAAAGCCAATAGTGCAAAAAAAAAAACATAATCGATATAAGTTTTGAATTTTCGATATTAAAGTACCTTTAAGTAAAATAATAATATACAAGTTAATAAAATTTTTAAGATGAGTAAATGAGATTTCGTTACGTAAAATAATTGAAATTTTAATAGGGGAATGGTTAGAATGGAAGGGATTAATTAAAAAAATGGATAAATTAATAAAATGTGTGAAAATAAGAAAAGCGTGCTTAGAATGGTAAAAATAAGGTAGAAAAGTGAATAAATGAAAATATTGGGAAAATAAGAAAGACGTGTTTAGAATGGCATTGATTAGGTAGAAAAAAATGAATAAGTAAAAATATTGTGAAAATAAGAAAGACATGTTTAGAATAGAATGGATTAGGTAGAAAAAAGGAATAAATAAAAATATTGTAAAAATAAGAAAGACATGTATTGACCCTTAAGAAACCTAGTTATAAAATGATACAGCATGAACTTAAATCGCCAATTTGGAAGGGGCAAAATAGGTATAAATCTTTAAAAATTACATGATATTTAATAAGTTATTGATGGATAAATTTCTTGAGGGGTCAAAACATGAGAAAATTCAAACTTTGTTTACATGAGTTTTTTTCTTGAAAACTCGCATATATGTCAGGAACAAAATATATATCAATCCAAAAAAATAGTGTGCAGGTTGGCTTAAACATAATTGTGGCCCGGTTCTCAATTTAAAAAATAAACATCTTTAGTGCAAAAGAGTGTCTAATGATTTTTTTAATATTTATCAAATATTTTAACTTTTTATTGATAATTATTTCTTAGTGCATTTGAAGAGTAAAGCCATTTAAAGTTAAGGTCATGTGTTGAAGTCCATAATGAAAGACATCACATCAGAAATAATTGAACATTTAATCTTTATATATTCTTGAATTGTTCATTGAAAAATAATATTAAAATTTCAAAATATTGGAAATAATACAAACTTTTTGTATTCAATTTATCCATCTGTCGGAAGTTATTCCATAAATTTGTGGAAATATTGTCCGTAAAAAAGTGTGTGTATTTTCTACAAGTGTTTGAAAATAGAAAGTGTTGTATTTTCAGTATGTTGTTAAAGATTTTTTGAATTAGAGAGATTCAAATTCTACCATGTTCTTGGTGTGTCTATGTTAGAAGATTTTAGGAGAGTCATGGTGTGAGATTGTACAAAAATCTAACATAAAAAAATTATTCACTTTGTGAAAGGACTAAACCTACTCTTGATTGATAAGGGGAACTAGTATAATTTCTTTTGTCTCTTTTACATTATGCACTTTATTTACTGCATTCTTGTTCTTAGCTCTTTACCATAATTCCGAAAAATTAAAAAGAATCAACATATCTTAAAAAGAACAGAAAAAGTCTTAAAATCTAATTCACCCTCTCTTAGGTTTCACTCTAAACTTACAGACCATGCCTTTCTCTTTTACCAGTGTTGTACCATTTTCAGGTGTGTGTCCCATCTAAGATTTGTGTTTCTTAATATGAGGGAATGTCAAATGCTCCAACAAATTCAACATTTTGTTGAGACTAATGTAATCACTTATCTTATTTGCTTTATATTGTATGTAAATGAAAAGTTACTTGTGTATAAACTACACCTTACAGTCAAATGAACTAAAGTGCACTATACATCAAATTCGATAGATAGTTACGATCTCAAGCAAGAAAGATTGAAGTGTTGTTGTTTCCCTTACATTAACTCAAAGAACTTTAAATTTATCTCGTATTTTAATTTAAGAGGATTTTTTTAATGTATCAATTAAGTGTGTATACCTTTTTTTAATGCATCAATTTAGTGTGTATACCTTTTTTTTGGTGATGTGTTTAATATTTTATATTTCTTAAATTTCAAATAGTAATGTCTTTAATTGAGTTATCTCAAGTCAAGTGCTTTTTTAAAAATATTTTTTTATTGTATTTTGTAAAATTTATGTTTGTAACCAAACAAATTTCAATTATTTTATCTTAAAAACTCTTATCAATGTTAAATTTATTTAACTATAATATTTCTGTTGTCAAGATTATTTGATCTTGTTTAATAGTTTTGTTGTAAGCAAAATTTGATATTAATTTTGTTTAATATTTTTATTGTCACGAAAATTTGATTCTGTTTTTTGATTTTTTTAATTATGTTGTCACAAAAATTTATGGAGCTCTAATAATTTTAACATAAATATTTTTATTTATTTGTATTATTATATAGATAAATATTTTCGCTTTAGTTGAAAAATTATTACTTATGTCATTGACAATGATGGTATAAGTTTGAAGAATTTTCAATAAAATGATTTCACAACAAAATATCAGTACATAAATATTTTTTAATTTCACAATTAAATAATCATATATTAAGTATTAAACTTTATTATGGATTATTGTAAATATTATTTTTATTATAATATATGATTATATAAAGATCATAATAAATCAGTTTTTTATTATATATTTATTATATATTTATTAAATATTTTTTAAATATTTATTAAATAACATTTTAAATATATTTTTAATTATCATAAAAGTATTAAATATGTACTAAATTATAGTTAAGAAAATATCCACATTTTAAACATTATGCTATGTTTTTTATTGAATGAATAAAAAAATATGATATTAATTAATGTATAATTAAAAAATAGAGTAATATAAAACTTATTTTTAAATTAATTTACTATGGCATTATTAAAAATTTGTGTACTTTTATCTATTTGAAATAGTATGAGTTTTGTGTATGTAAAAACAAATCATCAAATGGAGAATAGAAGAAAAAAATAGTTATTGATGTGAAATGCATTTTTTTTAATAAATATACTTAATAATATTAAAATAAAAATAATTACAAAAATTATTATAGTCTTTTGTTGACTATCTATAAACTTTCATTATTTGTAAAAGCGTGTCATAATGTAAAATTAAATAAAAGATTTTGTATGTTATTTAATACTATTTTTAGGATATGAAGAAGTAAACACTGAAAACTATAAATGAAAATAAATTTTAATGATTAAAATTAAAAAAATTATTAAGATTTTTTGTTGGCATTCTATAAAAAAACATGGTTTAAAAAATTAACTGTGAAATAAAATAAAAGATTTTATATCTTATTTTATTTTATTTTTAAGACGTGAAGAGGTTAAAACTAAAAATTATAAATTAAAGTAAATTGAAAAAGTTATAAAATAAATAAATATAAAAGAAAGATACTCAAGAAACATGATTTTTTTATTGATAATTCAAAACTATTGATATTATTCAAAGATTTGTTTAACTTTTAGTGTGACAAAAAGCCAATAGTGCAAAAAAAAAACATAATCGATATAAGTTTTGAATTTTCGATATTAAAGTACCTTTAAGTAAAATAATAATATACAAGTTAATAAAATTTTTAAGATGAGTAAATGAGATTTCGTTACGTAAAATAATTGAAATTTTAATAGGGGAATGGTTAGAATGGAAGGGATTAATTAAAAAAATGGATAAATTAATAAAATGTGTGAAAATAAGAAAAGCGTGCTTAGAATGGTAAAAATAAGGTAGAAAAGTGAATAAATGAAAATATTGGGAAAATAAGAAAGACGTGTTTAGAATGGCATTGATTAGGTAGAAAAAAATGAATAAGTAAAAATATTGTGAAAATAAGAAAGACATGTTTAGAATAGAATGGATTAGGTAGAAAAAAGGAATAAATAAAAATATTGTAAAAATAAGAAAGACATGTATTGACCCTTAAGAAACCTAGTTATAAAATGATACAGCATGAACTTAAATTGCCAATTTGGAAGGGGCAAAATAGGTATAAATCTTTAAAAATTACATGATATTTAATAAGTTATTGATGGATAAATTTCTTGAGGGGTCAAAACATGAGAAAATTCAAACTTTGTTTACATGAGTTTTTTTTTGAAAACTCGCATATATGTCAGGAACAAAATATATATCAATCCAAAAAAATAGTGTGCAGGTTGGCTTAAACATAATTGTGGCCCGGTTCTCAATTTAAAAAATAAATATCTTTAGTGTAAAAGAGTGTCTAATGATTTTTTTAATATTTATCAAATATTTTAACTTTTTATTGATAATTATTTCTTAGTGCATTTGAAGAGTAAAGCCATTTAAAGTTAAGGTCATGTGTTGAAGTCCATAATGAAAGACATCACATCAGAAATAATTGAACATTTAATCTTTATATATTCTTGAATTGTTCATTGAAAAAGAATATTAAAATTTCAAAATATTTGAAATAATACAAACTTTTTGTATTCAATTTATCCATCTGTCGTAAGTTATTCCATAAATTTGTGGAAATATTGTCCGTAAAAAAGTGTGTGTATTTTCTACAAGTGTTTGAAAATAGAAAGTGTTGTATTTTCAGTATGTTGTTAAAGATTTTTTGAATTAGAGAGATTCAAATTCTACCATGTTCTTGGTGTGTCTATGTTAGAAGATTTTAGGAGAGTCATGGTGTGAGATTGTACAAAAATCTAACATAAAAAAATTATTCACTTTGTGAAAGGACTAAACATACTCTTGATTGATAAGGGGAACTAGTATAATTTCTTTTGTCTCTTTTACATTATGCACTTTATTTACTGCATTCTTGTTCTTAGCTCTTTACCATAATTTCGAAAAATTAAAAAGAATCAACATATCTTAAAAAGAACAGAAAAAGTCTTAAAATCTAATTCACCCTATCTTAGGTTTCACTCTAAACTTACAGACCATGCCTTTCTCTTTTACCAGTGTTGTACCATTTTCAGGTGTGTGTCCCATCTAAGATTTGTGTTTCTTAATATGAGGTAATGTCAAATGCTCCAACAAATTCAATATTTTGTTGAGACAAATGTAATCACTTATCTTATTTGCTTTATATTGTATGTAAATGAAAAGTTACTTGTGTATAAACTACACCTTACAGTCAAATGAACTAAAGTGCACTATACATCAAATTCGATAGATAGTTACGATCTCAAGCAAGAAAGATTGAAGTGTTGTTGTTTCCCTTACATTAACTCAAAGAACTTTAAATTTATCTCGTATTTTAATTTAAGAGGATTTTTTTAATGTATCAATTTAGTGTGTATACCTTTTTTTAATGCATCAATTTAGTGTGTATACCTTTTTTTCGGTGATGTGTTTAATATTTTATATTTCTTAAATTTCAAATAGTAATGTCTTTAATTGAGTTATCTCAAGTCAAGTGCTTTTTTAAAAATATTTTTTTATTGTATTTTGTAAAAATTAAGTTTGTAACCAAACAAATTTCAATTATTTTATCTTAAAAACTCTTATCAATGTTAAATTTATTTAACTATAATATTTCTGTTGTCAAGATTATTTGATCTTGTTTAATAGTTTTGTTGTAACAAAAATTTGATATTAATTTTGTTTAATATTTTTATTGTCACGAAAATTTGATTCTATTTTTTGATTTTTTTAATTATGTTGTCACAAAAATTTATGGAGCTCTAATAATTTTAACATAAATATTTTTATTTATTTGTATTATTATATAGATAAATATTTTCGCTTTAGTTGAAAAATTATTACTTATGTCATTGACAATGATGGTATAAGTTTGAAGAATTTTCAATAAAATGATTTCACAACAAAATATCAGTACATAAATATTTTTTAATTTCACAATTAAATAATCATATATTAAGTATTAAACTTTATGATGGATTATTGTAAATATTATTTTTATTATAATATATGATTATATAAAGATCATACTAAATCAGTTTTTTATTATATATTTATTATATATTTATTAAATATTTTTTAAATATTTATTAAATAAAAATTAAATATATTTTTAATTATCATAAAAGTATTAAATATGTACTAAATTATAGTTAAGAAAATATCCACATTTTAAACATTATGCTATGTTTTTTATTGAATGAATAAAAAAATATGATATTAATTAATGTATAATTAAAAAATAGAGTAATATAAAACTTATTTTTAAATTAATTTACTATGGAATTATTAAAAATTTGTGTACTTTTATCTATTTGAAATAGTAAGAGTTTTGTGTATGTAAAAACAAATCATCAAATGGAGAATAGAAGAAAAAAATAGTTATTGATGTGAAATACATTTTTTTTAATAAATATACTTAATAATATTAAAATAAAAATAATTACAAAAATTATTATAATCTTTTGTTGACTATCTATAAACTTTCATTATTTGTAAAAGCGTGTCATAATGTAAAATTAAATAAAAGATTTTGTATGTTATTTAATACTATTTTTAGGATATGAAGAAGTTAACACTGTAAACTATAAATGAAAATAAATTTTAATGATTAAAATTAAAAAAATTATTAAGATTTTTTGTTGGCATTCTATAACAAAACATGGTTTAAAAAATTAACTGTGAAATAAAATAAAAGATTTTATATCTAATTTTATTTTATTTTTAAGACGTGAAGAGGTTAAAACTAAAAATTATAAATTAAAGTAAATTGAAAAAGTTATAAAATAAATAAATATAAAAGAAAGATACTCAAGGAACATGATTTTTTTATTGATAATTCAAAACTATTGATATTATTCAAAGATTTGTTTAACTTTTAGTGTGACAAAAAGCCAATAGTGCAAAAAAAAAAACATAATCGATATAAGTTTTGAATTTTCGATACTAAAGTACCTTTAAGTAAAATAATAATATACAAGTTAATAAAATTTTTAAGATGAGTAAATGAGATTTCGTTACGTAAAATAATTGAAATTTTAATAGGGGAATGGTTAGAATGGAAGGGATTAATTAAAAAAATGGATAAATTAATAAAATGTGTGAAAATAAGGTAGAAAAGTGAATAAATGAAAATATTGGGAAAATAAGAAAGACGTGTTTAGAATGGCATTGATTAGGTAGAAAAAAATGAATAAGTAAAAATATTGTGAAAATAAGAAAGACATGTTTAGAATAGAATGGATTAGGTAGAAAAAAAGAATAAATAAAAATATTGTAAAAATAAGAAAGACATGTATTGACCCTTAAGAAACCTAGTTATAAAATGATACAGCATGAACTTAAATCGCCAATTTGGAAGGGGCAAAATAGGTATAAATCTTTAAAAATTACATGATATTTAATAAGTTATTGATGAATAAATTTCTTGAGGGGTCAAAACATGAGAAAATTCAAACTTTGTTTACATGAGTTTTTTTCTTGAAAACTCGCCTATATGTCAGGAACAAAATATATATCAATCCAAAAAAATAGTGTGCAGGTTGGCTTAAACATAATTGTGGCCCGGTTCTCAATTTAAAAAATAAATATCTTTAGTGAAAAAGAGTGTCTAATGATTTTTTTAATATTTATCAAATATTTTAACTTTTTATTGATAATTATTTCTTAGTGCATTTGAAGAGTAAAGCCATTTAAAGTTAAGGTCATGTGTTGAAGTCCATAATGAAAGACATCACATCAGAAATAATTGAACATTTAATCTTTATATATTCTTGAATTGTTCATTGAAAAAGAATATTAAAATTTCAAAATATTGGAAATAATACAAACTTTTTGTATTCAATTTATCCATCTGTCGTAAGTTATTCCATAAATTTGTGGAAATATTGTCCGTAAAAAAGTGTGTGTATTTTCTACAAGTGTTTGAAAATAGAAAGTGTTGTATTTTCAGTATGTTGTTAAAGATTTTTTGAATTAGAGAGATTCAAATTCTACCATGTTCTTGGTGTGCCTATGTTAGAAGATTTTAGGAGAGTCATGGTGTGAGATTGTACAAAAATCTAACATAAAAAAATTATTCACTTTGTGAAAGGACTAAACATACTCTTGATTGATAAGGGGAACTAGTATAATTTCTTTTGTCTCTTTCACATTATGCACTTTACTTACTGCATTCTTGTTCTTAGCTCTTTACCATAATTCCGAAAAATTAAAAAGAATCAACATATCTTAAAAAGAACAGAAAAAGTCTTAAAATCTAATTCACCCTCTCTTAGGTTTCACTCTAAACTTACAGACCATGCCTTTCTCTTTTACCAGTGTTGTACCATTTTCAGGTGTGTGTCCCATCTAAGATTTGTGTTTCTTAATATGAGGTAATGTCAAATGCTCCAACAAATTCAACATTTTATTGAGACTAATGAAATCACTTATCTTATTTGCTTTATATTGTATGTAAATGAAAAGTTACTTGTGTATAAACTACACCTTACAGTCAAATGAACTAAAGTGCACTATACATCAAATTCGATAGATAGTTACGATCTCAAGCAAGAAAGATTGAAGTGTTGTTGTTTCCCTTACATTAACTCAAAGAACTTTAAATTTATCTCGTATTTTAATTTAAGAGGATTTTTTTAATGTATCAATTTAGTGTGTATACCTTTTTTTAATGCATCAATTTAGTGTGTATACCTTTTTTTCGGTGATGTGTTTAATATTTTATATTTCTTAAATTTCAAATAGTAATGTCTTTAATTGAGTTATCTCAAGTCAAGTGCCTTTTTAAAAATATTTTTTTATTGTATTTTGTAAAAATTATGTTTGTAACCAAACAAATTTCAATTATTTTATCTTAAAAACTCTTATCAATGTTAAATTTATTTAACTATAATATTTCTGTTGTCAAGATTATTTGATCTTGTTTAATAGTTTTGTTGTAACAAAAATTTGATATTAATTTTGTTTAATATTTTTATTGTCACGAAAATTTGATTCTGTTTTTTGATTTTTTTAATTATGTTGTCACAAAAATTTATGGAGCTCTAATAATTTTAACATAAATATTTTTATTTATTTGTATTATTATATAGATAAATATTTTCGCTTTAGTTGAAAAATTATTACTTATGTCATTGACAATGATGGTATAAGTTTGAAGAATTTTCAATAAAATGATTTCACAACAAAATATCAGTACATAAATATTTTTTAATTTCACAATTAAATAATCATATATTAAGTATTAAACTTTATTATGGATTATTGTAAATATTATTTTTATTATAATATATGATTATATAAAGATCATAATAAATCAGTTTTTTATTATATATTTATTATATATTTATTAAATATTTTATAAATATTTATTAAATAAAAATTAAATATATTTTTAATTATCATAAAAGTATTAAATATGTACTAAATTATAGTTAAGAAAATATCCACATTTTAAACATTATGCTATGTTTTTTATTGAATGAATAAAAAAATATGATATTAATTAATGTATAATTAAAAAATAGAGTAATATAAAACTTATTTTTAAATTAATTTACTATGGCATTATTAAAAATTTGTGTACTTTTATCTATTTGAAATAGTATGAGTTTTGTGTATGTAAAAACAAATCATCAAATGGAGAATAGAAGAAAAAAATAGTTATTGATGTGAAATGCATTTTTTTTAATAAATATACTTAATAATATTAAAATAAAAATAATTACAAAAATAATTATAATCTTTTGTTGACTATCTATAAACTTTCATTATTTGTAAAAGCGTGTCATAATGTAAAATTAAATAAAAGATTTTGTATGTTATTTAATACTATTTTTAGGATATGAAGAAGTTAACTCTGAAAACTATAAATGAAAATAAATTTTAATGATTAAAATTAAAAAAACTTATTAAGATTTTTTGTTGGCATTCTATAAAAAAACATGGTTTAAAAATTAACTGTGAAATAAAATAAAAGATTTTATATCTAATTTTATTTTATTTTAAAGACGTGAAGAGGTTAAAACTAAAAATTATAAATTAAAGTAAATTGAAAAAGTTATAAAATAAATAAATATAAAAGAAAGATACTCAAGAAACATGATTTTTTTATTGATAATTCAAAACTGTTGATATTATTCAAAGATTTGTTTAACTTTTAGTGTGACAAAAAGCCAATAGTGCAAAAAAAAAACATAATCGATATAAGTTTTGAAATTTCGATATTAAAGTACCTTTAAGTAAAATAATAATATACAAGTTAATAAAATTTTTAAGATGAGTAAATGAGATTTCGTTACGTAAAATAATTGAAATTTTAATAGGGGAATGGTTAGAATGGAAGGGATTAATTAAAAAAATGGATAAATTAATAAAATGTGTGAAAATAAGAAAAGCGTGCTTAGAATGGTAAAAATAAGGTAGAAAAGTGAATAAATGAAAATATTGGGAAAATAAGAAAGACGTGTTTAGAATGGCATTGATTAGGTAGAAAAAAATGAATAAGTAAAAATATTGTGAAAATAAGAAAGACATGTTTAGAATAGAATGGATTAGGTAGAAAAAAGGAATAAATAAAAATATTGTAAAAATAAGAAATACATGTATTGACCCTTAAGAAACCTAGTTATAAAATGATACAGCATGAACTTAAATCGCCAATTTGGAAGGGGCAAAATAGGTATAAATCTTTAAAAATTACATGATATTTAATAAGTTATTGATGAATAAATTTCTTGAGGGGTCAAAACATGAGAAAATTCAAACTTTGTTTACATGAGTTTTTTTCTTGAAAACTCGCCTATATGTCAGGAACAAAAATATATATCAATCCAAAAAAATAGTGTGCAGGTTGGCTTAAACATAATTGTGGCCCGGTTCTCAATTTAAAAAATAAATATCTTTAGTGCAAAATAGTGTCTAATGATTTTTTTAATATTTATCAAATATTTTAACTTTTTATTGATAATTATTTCTTAGTGCATTTGAAGAGTAAAGCCATTTAAAGTTAAGGTCATGTGTTGAAGTCCATAATGAAAGACATCACATTAGAAATAATTGAACATTTAATCTTTATATATTCTTGAATTGTTCATTGAAAAAGAATATTAAAATTTCAAAATATTGGAAATAATACAAACTTTTTGTATTCAATTTATCCATCTGTCGTAAGTTATTCCATAAATTTGTGGAAATATTGTCTGTAAAAAAGTGTGTGTATTTTCTACAAGTGTTTGAAAATAGAAAGTGTTGTATTTTCAGTATGTTGTTAAAGATTTTTTGAATTAGAGAGATTCAAATTCTACCATGTTCTTGGTGTGTCTATGTTAGAAGATTTTAGGAGAGTCATGGTGTGAGATTGTACAAAAATCTAACATAAAAAAATTATTCACTTTGTGAAAGGACTAAACATACTCTTGATTGATAAGGGGAACTAGTATAATTTCTTTTGTCTCTTTTACATTATGCACTTTATTTACTGCATTCTTGTTCTTAGCTCTTTACCATAATTCCGAAAAATTAAAAAGAATCAACATATTTTAAAAAGAACAGAAAAAGTCTTAAAATCTAATTCACCCTCTCTTAGGTTTCACTCTAAACTTACAGACCATGCCTTTCTCTTTTACCAGTGTTGTACCATTTTCAGGTGTGTGTCCCATCTAAGATCTGTGTTTCTTAATATGAGGTAATGTCAAATGCTCCAACAAATTCAACATTTTGTTGAGACTAATGTAATCACTTATCTTATTTGCTTTATATTGTATGTAAATGAAAAGTTACTTGTGTATAAACTACACCTTACAGTCAAATGAACTAAAGTGCACTATACATCAAATTCGATAGATAGTTACGATCTCAAGCAAGAAAGATTGAAGTGTTGTTGTTTCCCTTACATTAACTCAAAGAACTTTAAATTTATCTCGTATTTTAATTTAAGAGGATTTTTTTAATGTATCAATTTAGTGTGTATACCTTTTTTTAATGCATCAATTTAGTGTGTATACCTTTTTTTTGGTGATGTGTTTAATATTTTATATTTCTTAAATTTCAAATAGTAATGTCTTTAATTGAGTTATCTCAAGTCAAGTGCTTTTTTAAAAATATTTTTTTATTGTATTTTGTAAAAATTATGTTTGTAACCAAACAAATTTCAATTATTTTATCTTAAAAACTCTTATCAATGTTAAATTTATTTAACTATAATATTTCTGTTGTCAAGATTATTTGATCTTGTTTAATAGTTTTGTTGTAACAAAAATTTGATATTAATTTTGTTTAATATTTTTATTGTCACGAAAATTTGATTCTGTTTTTTGATTTTTTTAATTATGTTGTCACAAAAATTTATGGAGCTCTAATAATTTTGACATAAATATTTTTATTTATTTGTATTATTATATAGATAAATATTTTCCCTTTAGTTGAAAAATTATTACTTATGTCATTGACAATGATGGTATAAGTTTGAAGAATTTTCAATAAAATGATTTCACAACAAAATATCAGTACATAAATATTTTTTAATTTCACAATTAAATAATCATATATTAAGTATTAAACTTTATTATGGATTATTGTAAATATTAGTTTTATTATAATATATGATTATATAAAGATCATAATAAATCAGTTTTTTATTATATATTTATTATATATTTATTAAATATTTTTTAAATATTTATTAAATAAAAATTAAATATATTTTTAATTATCATAAAATTATTAAATATGTACTAAATTATAGTTAAGAAAATATCCACATTTTAAACAGTATGCTATGTTTTTTATTGATTGAATAAAAAAATATGATATTAATTAATGTATAATTAAAAAATAGAGTAATATAAAACTTATTTTTAAACTAATTTACTATGGCATTATTAAAAATTTGTGTACTGTTATCTATTTGAAATAGTATGAGTTTTGTGTATGTAAAAACAAATCATCAAATGGAGAATAGAAGAAAAAAATAGTTATTGATGTGAAATGCATTTTTTTTAATAAATATACTTAATAATATTAAAATTAAAATAATTACAAAAATTATTATAATCTTTTGTTGACTATCTATAAACTTTCATTATTTGTAAAAGCGTGTCATAATGTAAAATTAAATAAAAGATTTTGTATGTTATTTAATACTATTTTTAGGATATGTAGAAGTTAACACTGAAAACTATAAATAAAAATAAGTTTTAATGATTAAAATTTAAAAAAAATTATTAAGATTTTTTGTTGGCATTCTATAAAAAAACATGGTTTAAAAAATTAACTGTGAAATAAAATAAAAGATTTTATATCTTATTTTATTTTATTTTTAAGACGTGAAGAGGTTAAAACTAAAAATTATAAATTAAAGTAAATTGAAAAAGTTATAAAATAAATAAATATAAAAGAAAGATACTCAAGAAACATGATTTTTTTATTGATAATTCAAAACTATTGATATTATTCAAAGATCTGTTTAACTTTTAGTGTGACAAAAAGGCAATAGTGCAAAAAAAAAACATAATCGATATAAGTTTTGAATTTTCGATATTAAAGTACCTTTAAGTAAAATAATAATATACAAGTTAATAAAATTTTTAAGATGAGTAAATGAGATTTCGTTACGTAAAATAATTGAAATTTTAATAGGGGAATGGTTAGAATGGAAGGGATTAATTAAAAAAATGGATAAATTAATAAAATGTGTGAAAATAAGAAAAGCGTGCTTAGAATGGTAAAAATAAGGTAGAAAAGTGAATAAATGAAAATATTGGGAAAATAAGAAAGACGTGTTTAGAATGGCATTGATTCGGTAGAAAAAAATGAATAAGTAAAAATATTGTGAAAATAAGAAAGACATGTTTAGAATAGAATGGATTAGGTAGAAAAAAGGAATAAATAAAAATATTGTAAAAATAAGAAAGACATGTATTGACCCTTATGAAACCTAGTTATAAAATGATACGGCATGAACTTAAATCGCAAATTTGGAAGGGGAAAAATAGGTATAAATCTTTAAAAATTACATGATATTTAATAACTTATTGATGGATAAATTTCTTGAGGGGTCAAAACATGAGAAAATTCAATCTTTGTTTACATGAGTTTTTTTCTTCAAAACTCGCCTATATGTCAGGAACAAAATATATATCAATCCAAAAAAATAGTGTGCAGGTTGGCTTAAACATAATTGTGGCCCGGTTCTCAATTTAAAAAATAAATATCTTTAGTGCAAAAGAGTGTCTAATGATTTTTTTAATATTTATCAAATATTTTAACTTTTTATTGATAATTATTTCTTGGTGCATTTGAAGAGTAAAGCCATTTAAAGTTAAGGTCATGTGTTGAAGTCCATAATGAAAGACATCACATCAGAAATAATTGAACATTTAATCTTTATATATTCTTGAATTGTTCATTGAAAAAGAATATTAAAATTTCAAAATATTGGAAATAATACAAACTTTTTGTATTCAATTTATCCATCTGTCGTAAGTTATTCCATAAATTTGTGGAAATATTGTCTGTAAAAAAGTGTGTGTATTTTCTACAAGTGTTTGAAAATAGAAAGTGTTGTATTTTCAGTATGTTGTTAAAGATTTTTTGAATTAGAGAGATTCAAATTCTACCATGTTCTTGGTGTGTCTATGTTAGAAGATTTTAGGAGAGTCATGGTGTGAGATTGTACAAAAATCTAACATAAAAAAATTATTCACTTTGTGAAACGACTAAACATACTCTTGATTGATAAGGGGAACTAGTATAATTTCTTTTGTCTCTTTTACATTATGCACTTTATTTACTGCATTCTTGTTCTTAGCTCTTTACCATAATTCCGAAAAATTAAAAAGAATCAACATATCTTAAAAAGAACAGAAAAAGTCTTAAAATCTAATTCGACCTCTCTTAGGTTTCACTCTAAACTTACAGACCATGCCTTTCTCTTTTACCAGTGTTGTACCATTTTCAGGTGTGTGTCCCATCTAAGATATGTGTTTCTTAATATGAGGTAATGTCAAATGCTCCAACAAATTCAACATTTTGTTGAGACTAATGTAATCACTTATCTTATTTGCTTTATATTGTATGTAAATGAAAAGTTACTTGTGTATAAACTACACCTTACAGTCAAATGAATTAAAGTGCACTATACATCAAATTCGATAGATAGTTACGATCTCAAGCAAGAAAGATTGAAGTGTTGTTGTTTCCCTTACATTAACTCAAAGAACTTTAAATTTATCTCGTATTTTAATTTAAGAGGATTTTTTTAATGTATCAATTTAGTGTGTATACCTTTTTTTAATGCATCAATTTAGTGTGTATACCTTTTTTTTGGTGATGTGTTTAATATTTTATATTTCTTAAATTTCAAATAGTAATGTCTTTAATTGAGTTATCTCAAGTCAAGTGCTTTTTTAAAAATATTTTTTTATTGTATTTTGTAAAAATTATGTTTGTAACCAAACAAATTTCAATTATTTTATCTTAAAAACTCTTATCAATGTTAAATTTATTTAACTATAATATTTCTGTTGTCAAGATTATTTGATCTTGTTTAATAGTTTTGTTGTAACAAAAATTTGATATTAATTTTGTTTAATATTTTTATTGTCACGAAAATTTGATTCTGTTTTTTGATTTTTTTAATTATGTTGTCACAAAAATTTATGGAGCTCTAATAATTTTAACATAAATATTTTTATTTATTTGTATTATTATATAGATAAATATTTTCGCTTTAGTTGAAAAATTATTACTTATGTCATTGACAATGATGGTATAAGTTTGAAGAATTTTCAATAAAATGATTTCACAACAAAATATCAGTACATAAATATTTTTTAATTTCACAATTAAATAATCATATATTAAGTATTAAACTTTATTATGGATTATTGTAAATATTATTTTTATTATAATATATGATTATATAAAGATCATAATAAATCAGTTTTTTATTATATATTTATTATATATTTATTAAATATTTTTTAAATATTTATTAAATAAAAATTAAATATATTTTTAATTATCATAAAAGTATTAAATATGTACTAAATTATAGTTAATAAAATATCCACATTTTAAACATTATGCTATGTTTTTTATTGAATGAATAAAAAAATATGATATTAATTAATGTATAATTAAAAAATAGAGTAATATAAAACTTATTTTTAAATTAATTTACTATGGCATTATTAAAAATTTGTGTACTTTTATCTATTTGAAATAGTATGAGTTTTGTGTATGTAAAAACAAATCATCAAATGGAGAATAGAAGAAAAAAATAGTTATTGATGTGAAATGCATTTTTTTTAATAAATATATTTAATAATATTAAAATTAAAATAATTACAAAAATTATTATAATCTTTTGTTGACTATCTATAAACTTTCATTATTTGTAAAAGCGTGTCATAATGTAAAATTAAATAAAAGATTTTGTATGTTATTTAATACTATTTTTAGGATATGAAGAAGTTAACACTGAAAACTATAAATGAAAATAAATTTTAATGATTAAATTTAAAAAAATTATTAAGATTTTTTGTTGGCATTCTATAAAAAAACATGGTTTAAAAAAGTAACTGTGAAATAAAATAAAAGATTTTATATCTAATTTTATTTTATTTTTAAGACGTGAAGAGGTTAAAACTAAAAATTATAAATTAAAGTAAATTGAAAAAGTTATAAAATAAATAAATATAAAAGAAAGATACTCAAGAAACATGATTTTTTTATTGATAATTCAAAACTATTGATATTATTCAAAGATTTGTTTAACTTTTAGTGTGACAAAAAGCCAATAGTGCAAAAAAAACATAATCGATATAAGTTTTGAATTTTCGATATTAAAGTACCTTTAAGTAAAATAATAATATACAAGTTAATAAAATTTTTAAGATGAGTAAATGAGATTTCGTTACGTAAAATAATTGAAATTTTAATAGGGGAATGGTTAGAATGGAAGGGATTAATTAAAAAAATGGATAAATTAATAAAATGTGTGAAAATAAGAAAAGCGTGCTTAGAATGGTAAAAATAAGGTAGAAAAGTGAATAAATGAAAATATTGGGAAAATAAGAAAGACGTGTTTAGAATGGCATTGATTAGGTAGAAAAAAATGAATAAGTAAAAATATTGTGAAAATAAGAAAGACATGTTTAGAATAGAATGGATTAGGTAGAAAAAAGGAATAAATAAAAATATTGTAAAAATAAGAAAGACATGTATTGACCCTTAAGAAACCTAGTTATAAAATGATACAGCATGAACTTAAATCGCCAATTTGGAAGGGGCAAAATAGGTATAAATCTTTAAAAATTACATGATATTTAATAAGTTATTGATGGATAAATTTCTTGAGGGGTCAAAACATGAGAAAATTCAAACTTTGTTTACATGAGTTTTTTTCTTGAAAACTCGCCTATATGTCAGGAACAAAATATATATCAATCCAAAAAAATAGTGTGCAGGTTGGCTTAAACATAATTGTGGCCCGGTTCTCAATTTAAAAAATAAATATCTTTAGTGCAAAAGAGTGTCTAGTGATTTTTTTAATATTTATCAAATATTTTAACTTTTTATTGATAATTATTTCTTAGTGCATTTGAAGAGTAAAGCCATTTAAAGTTAAGGTCATGTGTTGAAGTCCATAATGAAAGACATCACATCAGAAATAATTGAACATTTAATCTTTATATATTCTTCAATTGTTCATTGAAAAAGAATATTAAAATTTCAAAATATTGGAAATAATACAAACTTTTTGTATTCAATTTATCCATCTGTCGTAAGTTATTCCATAAATTTGTGGAAATATTGTCCGTAAAAAAGTGTGTGTATTTTCTACAAGTGTTTGAAAATAGAAAGTGTTGTATTTTCAGTATGTTGTTAAAGATTTTTTGAATTAGAGAGATTCAAATTCTACCATGTTCTTGGTGTGTCTATGTTAGAAGATTTTAGGAGAGTCATGGTGTGAGATTGTACAAAAATCTAACATAAAAAAATTATTCACTTTGTGAAAGGACTAAACATACTCTTGATTGATAAGGGGAACTAGTATAATTTCTTTTGTCTCTTTTACATTATGCACTTTATTTACTGCATTCTTGTTCTTAGCTCTTTACCATAATTCCGAAAAATTAAAAAGAATCAACATATCTTAAAAAGAACAGAAAAAGTCTTAAAATCTAATTCACCCTCTCTTAGGTTTCACTCTAAACTTACAGACCATGCCTTTCTCTTTTACCAGTGTTGTACCATTTTCAGGTGTGTGTCCCATCTAAGATTTGTGTTTCTTAATATGAGGTAATGTCAAATGCTCCACCAAATTCAACATTTTGGTGAGACTAATGTAATCACTTATCTTATTTTCTTTATATTGTATGTAAATGAAAAGTTACTTGTGTATAAACTACACCTTACAGTCAAATGAACTAAAGTGCACTATACATCAAATTCGATAGATAGTTACGATCTCAAGCAAGAAAGATTGAAGTGTTGTTGTTTCCCTTACATTAACTCAAAGAACTTTAAATTTATCTCGTATTTTAATTTAAGAGGATTTTTTTAATGTATCAATTTAGTGTGTATACCTATTTTTAATGCATCAATTTAGTGTGTATACCTTTTTTTCGGTGATGTGTTTAATATTTTATATTTCTTAAATTTCAAATAGTAATGTCTTTAATTGAGTTATCTCAAGTCAAGTGCTTTTTTAAAAATATTTTTTTATTGTATTTTATAAAAATTATGTTTGTAACCAAACAAATTTCAATTATTTTATCTTAAAAACTCTTATCAATGTTAAATTTATTTAAGTATAATATTTCTGTTGTCAAGATTATTTGATCTTGTTTAATAGTTTTGTTGTAACAAAAATTTGATATTAATTTTGTTTAATATTTTTATTGTCACGAAAATTTGATTCTGTTTTTTGATTTTTTTAATTATGTTGTCATAAAAATTTATGGAGCTCTAATAATTTTAACATAAATATTTTTATTTATTTGTATTATTATATAGATAAATATTTTCGCTTTAGTTGAAAAATTATTACTTATGTCATTGACAATGATGGTATAAGTTTGAAGAATTTTCAATAAAATGATTTCACAACAAAATATCAGTACATAAATATTTTTTAATTTCACAATTAAATAATCATATATTAAGTATTAAACTTTATTATGGATTATTGTAAATATTATTTTTATTATAATATATGATTATATAAAGATCATAATAAATCAGTTTTTTATTATATATTTATTATATATTTATTAAATATTTTATAAATATTTATTAAATAAAAATTAAATATATTTTTAATTATCATAAAAGTATTAAATATGTACTAAATTATAGTTAAGAAAATATCCACATTTTAAACATTATGCTATGTTTTTTATTGAATGAATAAAAAAATATGATATTAATTAATGTATAATTAAAAAATAGAGTAATATAAAACTTATTTTTAAATTAATTTACTATGGCATTATTAAAAATTTGTGTACTTTTATCTATTTGAAATAGTATGAGTTTTGTGTATGTAAAAACAAATCATCAAATGGAGAATAGAAGAAAAAAATAGTTATTGATGTGAAATGCATTTTTTTTAATAAATATACTTAATAATATTAAAATAAAAATAATTACAAAAATTATTATAATCTTTTGTTGACTATCTATAAACTTTCATTATTTGTAAAAGCGTGTCATAATGTAAAATTAAATAAAAGATTTTGTATGTTATTTAATACTATTTTTAGGATATGAAGAAGTTAACACTGAAAACTATAAATGAAAATAAATTTTAATGATTAAAATTAAAAAAATTATTAAGATTTTTTGTTGGCATTCTATAAAAAAACATGGTTTAAAAAATTAACTGTGAAATAAAATAAAAGATTTTATATCTAATTTTATTTTATTTTTAAGACGTGAAGAGGTTAAAACTAAAAATTATAAATTAAAGTAAATTGAAAAAGTTATAAAATAAATAAATATAAAAGAAAGATACTCAAGAAACATGATTTTTTTATTGATAATTCAAAACTATTGATATTATTCAAAGATTTGTTTAACTTTTAGTGTGACAAAAAGCCAATAGTGCAAAAAAAAAACATAATCGATATAAGTTTTGAATTTTCGATATTAAAGTACCTTTAAGTAAAATAATAATATACAAGTTAATAAAATTTTTAAGATGAGTAAATGAGATTTCGTTACGTAAAATAATTGAAATTTTAATAGGGGAATGGTTAGAATGGAAGGGATTAATTAAAAAAATGGATAAATTAATAAAATGTGTGAAAATAAGAAAAGCGTGCTTAGAATGGTAAAAATAAGGTAGAAAAGTGAATAAATGAAAATATTGGGAAAATAAGAAAGACGTGTTTAGAATGGCATTGATTAGGTAGAAAAAAATGAATAAGTAAAAATATTGTGAAAATAAGAAAGACATGTTTAGAATAGAATGGATTAGGTAGAAAAAAGGAATAAATAAAAATATTGTAAAAATAAGAAAGACATGTATTGACCCTTAAGAAACCTAGTTATAAAATGATACAGCATGAACTTAAATCGCCAATTTGGAAGGGGCAAAATAGGTATAAATCTTTAAAAATTACATGATATTTAATAAGTTATTGATGGATAAATTTCTTGAGGGGTCAAAACATGAGAAAATTCAAACTTTGTTTACATGAGTTTTTTTCTTGAAAACTCGCCTATATGTCAGGAACAAAATATATATCAATCCAAAAAAATAGTGTGCAGGTTGGCTTAAACATAATTGTGGCCCGGTTCTCAATTTAAAAAATAAACATCTTTAGTGCAAAAGAGTGTCTAATGATTTTTTTAATATTTATCAAATATTTTAACTTTTTATTGATAATTATTTCTTAGTGCATTTGAAGAGTAAAGCCATTTAAAGTTAAGGTCATGTGTTGAAGTCCATAATGAAAGACATCACATCAGAAATAATTGAACATTTAATCTTTATATATTCTTGAATTGTTCATTGAAAAAGAATATTAAAATTTCAAAATATTGGAAATAATACAAACTTTTTGTATTCAATTTATCCATCTTTCGTAAGTTATTCCATAAATTTGTGGAAATATTGTCCGTAAAAAAGTGTGTATTTTCTACAAGTGTTTGAAAATAGAAAGTGTTGTATTTTCAGTATGTTGTTAAAGATTTTTTGAATTAGAGAGATTCAAATTCTACCATGTTCTTGGTGTGTCTATGTTAGAAGATTTTAGGAGAGTCATGGTGTGAGATTGTACAAAAATCTAACATAAAAAAATTATTCACTTTGTGAAAGGACTAAACATACTCTTGATTGATAAGGGGAACTAGTATAATTTCTTTTGTCTCTTTTACATTATGCACTTTATTTACTGCATTCTTGTTCTTAGCTCTTTACCATAATTCCGAAAAATTAAAAAGAATCAACATATCTTAAAAAGAACAGAAAAAGTCTTAAAATCTAATTCACCCTCTCTTAGGTTTCACTCTAAACTTACAGACCATGCCTTTCTCTTTTACCAGTGTTGTACCATTTTCAGGTGTGTGTCCCATCTAAGATTTGTGTTTCTTAATATGAGGTAATGTCAAATGCTCCAACAAATTCAACATTTTGTTGAGACTAATGTAATCACTTATCTTATTTGCTTTATATTGTATGTAAATGAAAAGTTACTTGTGTATAAACTACACCTTACAGTCAAATGAACTAAAGTGCACTATACATCAAATTCGATAGATAGTTACGATCTCAAGCAAGAAAGATTGAAGTGTTGTTGTTTCCCTTACATTAACTCAAAGAACTTTAAATTTATCTCGTATTTTAATTTAAGAGGATTTTTTTAATGTATCAATTTAGTGTGTATACCTATTTTTAATGCATCAATTTAGTGTGTATACCTTTTTTTCGGTGATGTGTTTAATATTTTATATTTCTTAAATTTCAAATAGTAATGTCTTTAATTGAGTTATCTCAAGTCAAGTGCTTTTTTAAAAATATTTTTTTATTGTATTTTATAAAAATTATGTTTGTAACCAAACAAATTTCAATTATTTTATCTTAAAAACTCTTATCAATGTTAAACTTATTTAACTATAATATTTCTGTTGTCAAGATTATTTGATCTTGTTTAATAGTTTTGTTGTAACAAAAATTTGATATTAATTTTGTTTAATATTTTTATTGTCACGAAAATTTGATTCTGTTTTTTGATTTTTTTAATTATGTTGTCACAAAAATTTATGGAGCTCTAATAATTTTAACATAAATATTTTTATTTATTTGTATTATTATATAGATAAATATTTTCGCTTTAGTTGAAAAATTATTACTTATGTCATTGACAATGATGGTATAAGTTTGAAGAATTTTCAATAAAATGATTTCACAACAAAATATCAGTACATAAATATTTTTTAATTTCACAATTAAATAATCATATATTAAGTATTAAACTTTATTATGGATTATTGTAAATATTATTTTTATTATAATATATGATTATATAAAGATCATAATAAATCAGTTTTTTATTATATATTTATTATATATTTATTAAATATTTTATAAATATTTATTAAATAAAAATTAAATATATTTTTAATTATCATAAAAGTATTAAATATGTACTAAATTATAGTTAAGAAAATATCCACATTTTAAACATTATGCTATGTTTTTTATTGAATGAATAAAAAAATATGATATTAATTAATGTATAATTAAAAAATAGAGTAATATAAAACTTATTTTTAAATTAATTTACTATGGCATTATTAAAAATTTGTGTACTTTTATCTATTTGAAATAGTATGAGTTTTGTGTATGTAAAAACAAATCACCCAATGGAGAATAGAAGAAAAAAATAGTTATTGATGTGAAATGCATTTTTTTTAATAAATATACTTAATAATATTAAAATAAAAATAATTACAAAAATTATTATAATCTTTTGTTGACTATCTATAAACTTTCATTATTTGTAAAAGCGTGTCATAATGTAAAATTAAATAAAAGATTTTGTATGTTATTTAATACTATTTTTAGGATATGAAGAAGTTAACACTGAAAACTATAAATGAAAATAAATTTTAATTATTAAAATTAAAAAAATTATTAAGATTTTTTGTTGGCATTCTATAAAAAAACATGGTTTAAAAAATTAACTGTGAAATAAAATAAAAGATTTTATATCTAATTTTATTTTATTTTTAAGACGTGAAGAGGTTAAAACTAAAAATTATAAATTAAAGTAAATTGAAAAAGTTATAAAATAAATAAATATAAAAGAAAGATACTCAAGAAACATGATTTTTTTATTGATAATTCAAAACTATTGATATTATTCAAAGATTTGTTTAACTTTTAGTGTGACAAAAAGCCAATAGTGCAAAAAAAAACATAATCGATATAAGTTTTGAATTTTCGATATTAAAGTACCTTTGAGTAAAATAATAATATACAAGTTAATAAAATTTTTAAGATGAGTAAATGAGATTTCGTTACGTAAAATAATTGAAATTTTAATAGGGGAATGGTTAGAATGGAAGGGATTAATTAAAAAAATGGATAAATTAATAAAATGTGTGAAAATAAGAAAAGCGTGCTTAGAATGGTAAAAATAAGGTAGAAAAGTGAATAAATGAAAATATTGGGAAAATAAGAAAGACGTGTTTAGAATGGCATTGATTAGGTAGAAAAAAATGAATAAGTAAAAATATTGTGAAAATAAGAAAGACATGTTTAGAATAGAATGGATTAGGTAGAAAAAAGGAATAAATAAAAATATTGTAAAAATAAGAAAGACATGTATTGACCCTTAAGAAACCTAGTTATAAAATGATACAGCATGAACTTAAATCGCCAATTTGGAAGGGGCAAAATAGGTATAAATCTTTAAAAATTACACGATATTTAATAAGTTATTGATGGACAAATTTCTTGAGGGGTCAAAACATGAGAAAATTCAAAATTTGTTTACATGAGTTTTTTTCTTGAAAACTCGCCTATATGTCAGGAACAAAATATATATCAATCTAAAAAAATAGTGTGCAGGTTGGCTTAAACATAATTGTGGCCCGGTTCTCAATTTAAAAAATAAATATCTTTAGTGCAAAAGAGTGTCTAATGATTTTTTTAATATTTATCAAATATTTTAACTTTTTATTGATAATTATTTCTTAGTGCATTTGAAGAGTAAAGCCATTTAAAGTTAAGGTCATGTGTTGAAGTCCATAATGAAAGACATCACATCAGAAATAATTGAACATTTAATCTTTATATATTCTTGAATTGTTCATTGAAAAAGAATATTAAAATTTCAAAATATTGTAAATAATACAAACTTTTTGTACTCAATTTATCCATCTGTCGTAAGTTATTCCATAAATTTGTGGAAATATTGTCCGTAAAAAAGTGTGTGTATTTTCTACAAGTGTTTGAAAATAGAAAGTGTTGTATTTCCAGTATGTTGTTAAAGATTTTTTGAATTAGAGAGATTCAAATTCTACCATGTTCTTGGTGTGTTTATGTTAGAAGATTTTAGGAGAGTCATGGTGTGAGATTGTACAAAAATCTAACATAAAAAAATTATTCACTTTGTGAAAGGACTAAACATACTCTTGATTGATAAGGGGAACTAGTATAATTTCTTTTGTCTCTTTTACATTATGCACTTTATTTACTGCATTCTTGTTCTTAGCTCTTTACCATAATTCTGAAAAATTAAAAAGAATCAACATATCTTAAAAAGAACAGAAAAAGTCTTAAAATCTAATTCACCCTCTCTTAGGTTTCACTCTAAACTTACAGACCATGCCTTTCTCTTTTACCAGTGTTGTACCATTTTCAGGTGTGTGTCCCATCTAAGATTTGTGTTTCTTAATATGAGGTAATGTCAAATGCTCCAACAAATTCAACATTTTGTTGAGACTAATGTAATCACTTATCTTATTTGCTTTATATTGTATGTAAATGAAAAGTTACTTGTGTATAAACTACACCTTACAGTCAAATGAACTAAAGTGCACTATACATCAAATTCGATAGATAGTTACGATCTCAAGCAAGAAAGATTGAAGTGTTGTTGTTTCCCTTACATTAACTCAAAGAACTTTAAATTTATCTCGTATTTTAATTTAAGAGGATTTTTTTAATGTATCAATTTAGTGTGTATACCTTTTTTTAATGCATCAATTTAGTGTGTATACCTTTTTTTCGGTGATGTGTTTAATATTTTATATTTCTTAAATTTCAAATAGTAATGTCTTTAATTGAGTTATCTCAAGTCAAGTGCTTTTTTTAAAATATTTTTTTATTGTATTTTGTAAAAATTATGTTTGTAACCAAACAAATTTCAATTATTTTATCTTAAAAACTCTTATCAATGTTAAACTTATTTAACTATAATATTTCTGTTGTCAAGATTATTTGATCTTGTTTAATAGTTTTGTTGTAACAAAAATTTGATATTAATTTTGTTTAATATTTTTATTGTCACGAAAATTTGATTCTGTTTTTTGATTTTTTTAATTATGTTGTCACAAAAATTTATGGAGCTCTAATAATTTTAACATAAATATTTTTATTTATTTGTATTATTATATAGATAAATATTTTCGCTTTAGTTGAAAAATTATTACTTATGTCATTGACAATGATGGTATAAGTTTGAAGAATTTTCAATAAAATGATTTCACAACAAAATATCAGTACATAAATATTTTTTAATTTCACAATTAAATAATCATATATTAAGTATTAAACTTTATTATGGATTATTGTAAATATTATTTTTATTATAATATATGATTATATAAAGATCATAATAAATCAGTTTTTTATTATATATTTATTATATATTTATTAAATATTTTTTAAATATTTATTAAATAAAAATTAAATATATTTTTAGTTATCATAAAAGTATTAAATATGTACTAAATTATAGTTAAGAAAATATCCACATTTTAAACATTATGCTATGTTTTTTATTGAATGAATAAAAAAATATGATATTAATTAATGTATAATTAAAAAATAGAGTAATATAAAACTTATTTTTAAATTAATTTACTATGGCATTATTAAAAATTTGTGTACTTTTATCTATTTGAAATAGTATGAGTTTTGTGTATGTAAAAACAAATCATCAAATGGAGAATAGAAGAAAAAAATAATTATTGATGTGAAATGCATTTTTTTTAATAAATATACTTAATAATATTAAAATTAAAATAATTACAAAAATTATTATAATCTTTTGTTGACTATCTATAAACTTTCATTATTTGTAAAAGCGTGTCATAATGTAAATTTAAATAAAAGATTTTGTATGTTATTTAATACTATTTTTAGGATATGAAGAAGTTAACACTGAAAACTAAAAATGAAAATAAATTTTAATGATTAAAATTAAAAAAATTATTAAGATTTTTTGTTGGCATTCTATAAAAAAACATGGTTTAAAAAATTAACTGTGAAATAAAATAAAAGATTTTATATCTAATTTTATTTTATTTTTAAGACGTGAAGAGGTTAAAACTAAAAATTATAAATTAAAGTAAATTGAAAAACTTATAAAATAAATAAATATAAAAGAAAGATACTCAAGAAACATGATTTTTTTATTGGTAATTCAAAACTATTGATATTATTCAAAGATTTGTTTAACTTTTAGTGTGACAAAAAGCCAATAGTGCAAAAAAAAACATAATCGATATAAGTTTTGAATTTTCGATATTAAAGTACCTTTAAGTAAAATAATAATATACAAGTTAATAAAATTTTTAACATGAGTAAATGTGATTTCGTTACGTAAAATAATTGAAATTTTAATAGGGGAATGGTTAGAATGGAAGGGATTAATTAAAAAAATGGATAAATTAATAAAATGTGTGAAAATAAGAAAAGCGTGCTTAGAATGGTAAAATTAAGGTAGAAAAGTGAATAAATGAAAATATTGGGAAAATAAGAAAGACGTGTTTAGAATGGCATTGATTAGGTAGAAAAAAATGAAAAAGTAAAAATATTGTGAAAATAAGAAAGACATGTTTAGAATAGAATGGATTAGGTAGAAAAAAGGAATAAATAAAAATATTGTAAAAATAAGAAAGACATGTATTGACCCTTAAGAAACCTAGTTATAAAATGATACAGCATGAACTTAAATCGCCAATTTGGAAGGGGCAAAATAGGTATAAATCTTTAAAAATTACATGATATTTAATAAGTTATTGATGGACAAATTTCTTGAGGGGTCAAAACATGAGAAAATTCAAACTTTGTTTACATGAGTTTTTTTCTTCAAAACTCGCCTATATGTCAGGAACAAAATATATATCAATCTAAAAAAATAGTGTGCAGGTTGGCTTAAACATAATTGTGGCCCGGTTCTCAATTTAAAAAATAAATATCTTTAGTGCAAAAGAGTGTCTAATGATTTTTTTAATATTTATCAAATATTTTAACTTTTTATTGATAATTATTTCTTAGTGCATTTGAAGAGTAAAGCCATTTAAAGTTAAGGTCATGTGTTGAAGTCCATAATGAAAGACATCACATCAGAAATAATTGAACATTTAATCTTTATATATTCTTGAATTGTTCATTGAAAAAGAATATTAAAATTTCAAAATATTGTAAATAATACAAACTTTTTGTATTCAATTTATCCATCTGTCGTAAGTTATTCCATAAATTTGTGGAAATATTTTCCGTAAAAAAGTGTGTGTATTTTCTACAAGTGTTTGAAAATAGAAAGTGTTGTATTTCCAGTATGTTGTTAAAGATTTTTTGAATTAGAGAGATTCAAATTCTACCATGTTCTTGGTGTGTCTATGTTAGAAGATTTTAGGAGAGTCATGGTGTGAGATTGTACAAAAATCTAACATAAAAAAATTATTCACTTTGTGAAAGGACTAAACATACTCTTGATTGATAAGGGGAACTAGTATAATTTCTTTTGTCTCTTTTACATTATGCACTTTATTTACTGCATTCTTGTTCTTATCTCTTTACCATAATTCCGAAAAATTAAAAAGAATCAACATATCTTAAAAAGAACAGAAAAAGTCTTAAAATCTAATTCACCCTCTCTTAGGTTTCACTCTAAACTTACAGACCATGCCTTTCTCTTTTACCAGTGTTGTACCATTTTCAGGTGTGTGTCCCATCTAAGATTTGTGTTTCTTAATATGAGGTAATGTCAAATGCTCCAACAAATTCAACATTTTGTTGAGACTAATGTAATCACTTATCTTATTTGCTTTATATTGTATGTAAATGAAAAGTTACTTGTGTATAAACTACACCTTACAGTCAAATGAACTAAAGTGCACTATACATCAAATTCGATAGATAGTTACGATCTCAAGCAAGAAAGATTGAAGTGTTGTTGTTTCCCTTACATTAACTCAAAGAACTTTAAATTTATCTCGTATTTTAATTTAAGAGGATTTTTTTAATGTATCAATTTAGTGTGTATACCTTTTTTTAATGCATCAATTTAGTGTGTATACCTTTTTTTCGGTGATGTGTTTAATATTTTATATTTCTTAAATTTCAAATAGTAATGTCTTTAATTGAGTTATCTCAAGTCAAGTGCTTTTTTAAAAATATTTTTTTATTGTATTTTGTAAAAATTATGTTTGTAACCAAACAAATTTCAATTATTTTATCTTAAAAACTCTTATCAATGTTAAATTTATTTAACTATAATATTTCTGTTGTCAAGATTATTTGATCTTGTTTAATAGTTTTGTTGTAACAAAAATTTGATATTAATTTTGTTTAATATTTTTATTGTCACGAAAATTTGATTCTGTTTTTTGATTTTTTTAATTATGTTGTCACAAAAATTTATGGAGCTCTAATAATTTTAACATAAATATTTTTATTTATTTGTATTATTATATAGATAAATATTTTCGCTTTAGTTGAAAAATTATTACTTATGTCATTGACAATGATGGTATAAGTTTGAAGAATTTTCAATAAAATGATTTCACAACAAAATATCGGTACATAAATATTTTTTAATTTCACAATTAAATAATCATATATTAAGTATTAAACTTTATTATGGATTATTGTAAATATTATTTTTATTATAATATATGATTATATAAAGATCATAATAAATCAGTTTTTTATTATATATTTATCATATATTTATTAAATATTTTTTAAATAATTATTAAATAAAAATTAAATATATTTTTAATTATCATAAAAGTATTAAATATGTACTAAATTATAGTTAAGAAAATATCCACATTTTAAACATTATGCTATGTTTTTTATTGAATGAATAAAAAAATATGATATTAATTAATGTATAATTAAAAAATAGAGTAATATAAAACTTATTTTTAAATTAATTTACTATGGCATTATTGAAAATTTGTGTACTTTTATCTATTTGAAATAGTATGAGTTTTGTGTATGTAAAAACAAATCATCAAATGGAGAATAGAAGAAAAAAATAGTTATTGATGTGAAATGCATTTTTTTTAATAAATATACTTAATAATATTAAAATAAAAATAATTACAAAAATTATTATAATCTTTTGTTGGCTATCTATAAACTTTCATTATTTGTAAAAGCGTGTCATAATGTAAAATTAAATAAAAGATTTTGTATGTTATTTAATACTATTTTTAGGATATGAAGAAGTTAACACTGAAAACTATAAATGAAAATAAATTTTAATGATTAAAATTAAAAAAATTATTAAGATTTTTTGTTGGCATTCTATAAAAAAACATGGTTTAAAAAATTAACTGTGAAATAAAATAAAAGATTTTATATCTAATTTTATTTTATTTTTAAGACGTGAAGAGGTTAAAACTAAAAATTATAAATTAAAGTAAATTGAAAAAGTTATAAAATAAATAAATATAAAAGAAAGATACTCAAGAAACATGATTTTTTTATTGATAATTCAAAACTATTGATATTATTCAAAGATTTGTTTAACTTTTAGTGTGACAAAAAGCCAATAGTGCAAAAAAAAACATAATCGATATAAGTTTTGAATTTTCGATATTAAAGTACCTTTAAGTAAAATAATAATATACAAGTTAATAAAATTTTTAAGATGAGTAAATGAGATTTCGTTACGTAAAATAATTGAAATTTTAATAGGGGAATGGTTAGAATGGAAGGGATTAATTAAAAAAATGGATAAATTAATAAAATGTGTGAAAATAAGAAAAGCGTGCTTAGAATTGTAAAAATAAGGTAGAAAAGTGAATAAATGAAAATATTGGGAAAATAAGAAAGACGTGTTTAGAATGGCATTGATTAGGTAGAAAAAAATGAATAAGTAAAAATATTGTGAAAATAAGAAAGACATGTTTAGAATAGAATGGATTAGGTAGAAAAAAGGAATAAATAAAAATATTGTAAAAATAAGAAAGACATGTATTGACCCTTAAGAAACCTAGTTATAAAATGATACAACATGAACTTAAATCGCCAATTTGGAAGGGGCAAAATAGGTATAAATCTTTAAAAATTACATGATATTTAATAAGTTATTGATGGATAAATTTCTTGAGGGGTCAAAACATGAGAAAATTCAAACTTTGTTTACATGAGTTTTTTTCTTGAAAACTCGCCTATATGTCAGGAACAAAATATATATCAATCCAAAAAAATAGTGTGCAGGTTGGCTTAAACATAATTGTGGCCCGGTTCTCAATTTAAAAAATAAATATCTTTAGTGCAAAAGAGTGTCTAATGATTTTTTTAATATTTATCAAATATTTTAACTTTTTATTGATAATTATTTCTTAGTGCATTTGAAGAGTAAAGCCATTTAAAGTTAAGGTCATGTGTTGAAGTCCATAATGAAAGACATCACATCAGAAATAATTGAACATTTAATCTTTATATATTCTTGAATTGTTCATTGAAAAAGAATATTAAAATTTCAAAATATTGGAAATAATACAAACTTTTTGTATTCAATTTATCCATCTTTCGTAAGTTATTCCATAAATTTGTGGAAATATTGTCCGTAAAAAAGTGTGTGTATTTTCTACAAGTGTTTGAAAATAGAAAGTGTTGTATTTCCAGTATGTTGTTAAAGATTTTTTGAATTAGAGAGATTCAAATTCTACCATGTTTTTGGTGTGTCTATGTTAGAAGATTTTAGGAGAGTCATGGTGTGAGATTGTACAAAAATCTAACATAAAAAAATTATTCACTTTGTGAAAGGACTAAACATACTCTTGATTGATAAGGGGAACTAGTATAATTTCTTTTGTCTCTTTTACATTATGCACTTTATTTACTGCATTCTTGTTCTTATCTCTTTACCATAATTCCGAAAAATTAAAAAGAATCAACATATCTTAAAAAGAACAGAAAAAGTCTTAAAATCTAATTCACCCTCTCTTAGGTTTCACTCTAAACTTACAGACCATGACTTTCTCTTTTACCAGTGTTGTACCATTTTCAGGTGTGTGTCCCATCTAAGATTTGTGTTTCTTAATATGAGGTAATGTCAAATGCTCCAACAAATTCAACATTTTGTTGAGACTAATGTAATCACTTATCTTATTTGCTTTATATTGTATGTAAATGAAAAGTTACTTGTGTATAAACTACACCTTACAGTCAAATGAACTAAAGTGCACTATACATCAAATTCGATAGATAGTTACGATCTCAAGCAAGAAAGATTGAAGTGTTGTTGTTTCCCTTACATTAACTCAAAGAACTTTAAATTTATCTCGTATTTTAATTTAAGAGGATTTTTTTAATGTATCAATTTAGTGTGTATACCTTTTTTTAATGCATCAATTTAGTGTGTATACCTTTTTTTCGATGATGTGTTTAATATTTTATATTTCTTAAATTTCAAATAGTAATGTCTTTAATTGAGTTATCTCAAGTCAAGTGCTTTTTTAAAAATATTTTTTTATTGTATTTTGTAAAAATTATGTTTGTAACCAAACAAATTTCAATTATTTTATCTTAAAAACTCTTATCAATGTTACATTTATTTAACTATAATATTTCTGTTGTCAAGATTATTTGATCTTGTTTAATAGTTTTGTTGTAACAAAAATTTGATATTAATTTTGTTTAATATTTTTATTGTCACGAAAATTTGATTCTGTTTTTTGATTTTTTTAATTATGTTGTCACAAAAATTTATGGAGCTCTAATAATTTTAACATAAATATTTTTATTTATTTGTATTATTATATAGATAAATATTTTCGCTTTAGTTGAAAAATTATTACTTATGTCATTGACAATGATGGTATAAGTTTGAAGAATTTTCAATAAAATGATTTCACAACAAAATATCGGTACATAAATATTTTTTAATTTCACAATTAAATAATCATATATTAAGTATTAAACTTTATTATGGATTATTGTAAATATTATTTTTATTATAATATATGATTATATAAAGATCATAATAAATCAGTTTTTTATTATATATTTATCATATATTTATTAAATATTTTATAAATAATTATTAAATAAAAATTAAATATATTTTTAATTATCATAAAAGTATTAAATATGTACTAAATTATAGTTAAGAAAATATCCACATTTTAAACATTATGCTATGTTTTTTATTGAATGAATAAAAAAATATGATATTAATTAATGTATAATTAAAAAATAGAGTAATATAAAACTTATTTTTAAATTAATTTACTATGGCATTATTGAAAATTTGTGTACTTTTATCTATTTGAAATAGTATGAGTTTTGTGTATGTAAAAACAAATCATCAAATGGAGAATAGAAGAAAAAAATAGTTATTGATGTGAAATGCATTTTTTTTAATAAATATACTTAATAATATTAAAATAAAAATAATTACAAAAATTATTATAATCTTTTGTTGGCTATCTATAAACTTTCATTATTTGTAAAAGCGTGTCATAATGTAAAATTAAATAAAAGATTTTGTATGTTATTTAATACTATTTTTAGGATATGAAGAAGTTAACACTGAAAACTATAAATGAAAATAAATTTTAATGATTAAAATTAAAAAAATTATTAAGATTTTTTGTTGGCATTCTATAAAAAAACATGGTTTAAAAAATTAACTGTGAAATAAAATAAAAGATTTTATATCTAATTTTATTTTATTTTTAAGACGTGAAGAGGTTAAAACTAAAAATTATAAATTAAAGTAAATTGAAAAAGTTATAAAATAAATAAATATAAAAGAAAGATACTCAAGAAACATGATTTTTTTATTGATAATTCAAAACTATTGATATTATTCAAGGATTTGTTTAACTTTTAGTGTGACAAAAAGCCAATAGTGCAAAAAAAAACATAATCGATATAAGTTTTGAATTTTCGATATTAAAGTACCTTTAAGTAAAATAATAATATACAAGTTAATAAAATTTTTAAGATGAGTAAATGAGATTTCGTTACGTAAAATAATTGAAATTTTAATAGGGGAATGGTTAGAATGGAAGGGATTAATTAAAAAAATGGATAAATTAATAAAATGTGTGAAAATAAGAAAAGCGTGCTTAGAATTGTAAAAATAAGGTAGAAAAGTGAATAAATGAAAATATTGGGAAAATAAGAAAGACGTGTTTAGAATGGCATTGATTAGGTAGAAAAAAATGAATAAGTAAAAATATTGTGAAAATAAGAAAGACATGTTTAGAATAGAATGGATTAGGTAGAAAAAAGGAATAAATAAAAATATTGTAAAAATAAGAAAGACATGTATTGACCCTTAAGAAACCTAGTTATAAAATGATACAACATGAACTTAAATCGCCAATTTGGAAGGGGCAAAATAGGTATAAATCTTTAAAAATTACATGATATTTAATAAGTTATTGATGGATAAATTTCTTGATGGGTCAAAACATGAGAAAATTCAAACTTTGTTTACATGAGTTTTTTTCTTGAAAACTCGCCTATATGTCAGGAACAAAATATATATCAATCCAAAAAAATAGTGTGCAGGTTGGCTTAAACATAATTGTGGCCCGGTTCTCAATTTAAAAAATAAATATCTTTAGTGCAAAAGAGTGTCTAATGATTTTTTTAATATTTATCAAATATTTTAACTTTTTATTGATAATTATTTCTTAGTGCATTTGAAGAGTAAAGCCATTTAAAGTTAAGGTCATGTGTTGAAGTCCATAATGAAAGACATCACATCAGAAATAATTGAACATTTAATCTTTATATATTCTTGAATTGTTCATTGAAAAAGAATATTAAAATTTCAAAATATTGGAAATAATACAAACTTTTTGTATTCAATTTATCCATCTTTCGTAAGTTATTCCATAAATTTGTGGAAATATTGTCCGTAAAAAAGTGTGTGTATTTTCTACAAGTGTTTGAAAATAGAAAGTGTTGTATTTCCAGTATGTTGTTAAAGATTTTTTGAATTAGAGAGATTCAAATTCTACCATGTTTTTGGTGTGTCTATGTTAGAAGATTTTAGGAGAGTCATGGTGTGAGATTGTACAAAAATCTAACATAAAAAAATTATTCACTTTGTGAAAGGACTAAACATACTCTTGATTGATAAGGGGAACTAGTATAATTTCTTTTGTCTCTTTTACATTATGCACTTTATTTACTGCATTCTTGTTCTTAGCTCTTTACCATAATTCCGAAAAATTAAAAAGAATCAACATATCTTAAAAAGAACAGAAAAAGTCTTAAAATCTAATTCACCCTCTCTTAGGTTTCACTCTAAACTTACAGACCATGCCTTTCTCTTTTACCAGTGTTGTACCATTTTCAGGTGTGTGTCCCATCTAAGATTTGTGTTTCTTAATATGAGGTAATGTCAAATGCTCCAACAAATTCAACATTTTGTTGAGACTAATGTAATCACTTATCTTATTTGCTTTATATTGTATGTAAATGAAAAGTTACTTGTGTATAAACTACACCTTACAGTCAAATGAACTAAAGTGCACTATACATCAAATTCGATAGATAGTTACGATCTCAAGCAAGAAAGATTGAAGTGTTGTTGTTTCCCTTACATTAACTCAAAGAACTTTAAATTTATCTCGTATTTTAATTTAAGAGGATTTTTTTAATGTATCAATTTAGTGTGTATACCTTTTTTTAATGCATCAATTTAGTGTGTATACCTTTTTTTTTGGTGATGTGTTTAATATTTTATATTTCTTAAATTTCAAATAGTAATGTCTTTAATTGAGTTATCTCAAGTCAAGTGCTTTTTTAAAAATATTTTTTTATTGTATTTTGTAAAAATTATGTTTGTAACCAAACAAATTTCAATTATTTTATCTTAAAAACTCTTATCAATGTTAAACTTATTTAACTATAATATTTCTGTTGTCAAGATTATTTGATCTTGTTTAATAGTTTTGTTGTAACAATAATTTGATATTAATTTTGTTTAATATTTTTATTGTCACGAAAATTTGATTCTGTTTTTTGATTTTTTTAATTATGTTGTCACAAAAATTTATGGAGCTCTAATAATTTTAACATAAATATTTTTATTTATTTGTATTATTATATAGATAAATATTTTCGCTTTAGTTGAAAAATTATTACTTATGTCATTGACAATGATGGTATAAGTTTGAAGAATTTTCAATAAAATGATTTCACAACAAAATATCAGTACATAAATATTTTTTAATTTCACAATTAAATAATCATATATTAAGTATTAAACTTTATTATGGATTATTGTAAATATTATTTTTATTATAATATATGATTATATAAAGATCATAATAAATCAGTTTTTTATTATATATTTATTATATATTTATTAAATATTTTTTAAATATTTATTAAATAAAAATTAAATATATTTTTAGTTATCATAAAAGTATTAAATATGTACTAAATTATAGTTAAGAAAATATCCACATTTTAAACATTATGCTATGTTTTTTATTGAATGAATAAAAAAATATGATATTAATTAATGTATAATTAAAAAATAGAGTAATATAAAACTTATTTTTAAATTAATTTACTATGGCATTATTAAAAATTTGTGTACTTTTATCTATTTGAAATAGTATGAGTTTTGTGTATGTAAAAACAAATCATCAAATGGAGAATAGAAGAAAAAAATAGTTATTGATGTGAAATGCATTTTTTTTAATAAATATACTTAATAATATTAAAATAAAAATAATTACAAAAATTATTATAATCTTTTGTTGACTATCTATAAACTTTCATTATTTGTAAAAGCGTGTCATAATGTAAAATTAAATAAAAGATTTTATATGTTATTTAATACTATTTTTAGGATATGAAGAAGTTAACACTGAAAACTATAAATGAAAATAAATTTTAATGATTAAAATTAAAAAAATTATTAAGATTTTTTGTTGGCATTCTATAAAAAAACATGGTTTAAAAAATTAACTGTGAAATAAAATAAAATATTTTATATCTAATTTTATTTTATTTTTAAGACGTGAAGAGGTTAAAACTAAAAATTATAAATTAAAGTAAATTGAAAAAGTTATAAAATAAATAAATATAAAAGAAAGATACTCAAGAAACATGATTTTTTTATTGATAATTCAAAACTATTGATATTATTCAAAGAATTGTTTAACTTTTAGTGTGACAAAAAGCCAATAGTGCAAAAAAAAAACATAATCGATATAAGTTTTGAATTTTCGATATTAAAGTACCTTTAAGTAAAATAATAATATACAAGTTAATAAAATTTTTAAGATGAGTAAATGAGATTTCGTTACGTAAAATAATTGAAATTTTAATAGGGGAATGGTTAGAATGGAAGGGATTAATTAAAAAAATGGATAAATTAATAAAATGTGTGAAAATAAGAAAAGCGTGCTTAGAATTGTAAAAATAAGGCAGAAAAGTGAATAAATGAAAATATTGGGAAAATAAGAAAGACGTGTTTAGAATGGCATTGATTAGGTAGAAAAAAATGAATAAGTAAAAATATTGTGAAAATAAGAAAGACATGTTTAGAATAGAATGGATTAGGTAGAAAAAAGGAATAAATAAAAATATTGTAAAAATAAGAAAGACATGTATTGACCCTTAAGAAACCTAGTTATAAAATGATACATCATGAACTTAAATCGCCAATTTGGAAGGGGCAAAATAGGTATAAATCTTTAAAAATTACATGATATTTAATAAGTTATTGATGGATAAATTTCTTGAGGGGTCAAAACATGAGAAAATTCAAACTTTGTTTACATGAGTTTTTTTCTTGAAAACTCGCCTATATGTCAGGAACAAAATATATATCAATCCAAAATAATAGTGTGCAGGTTGGCTTAAACATAATTGTGGCCCGGTTCTCAATTTAAAAAATAAATATCTTTAGTGCAAAAGAGTGTCTAATGATTTTTTTAATATTTATCAAATATTTTAACTTTTTATTGATAATTATTTCTTAGTGCATTTGAAGAGTAAAGCCATTTAAAGTTAAGGTCATGTGTTGAAGTCCATAATGAAAGACATCACATCAGAAATAATTGAACATTTAATCTTTATATATTCTTGAATTGTTCATTGAAAAAGAATATTAAAATTTCAAAATATTGGAAATAATACAAACTTTTTGTATTCAATTTATCCATCTTTCGTAAGTTATTCCATAAATTTGTGGAAATATTGTCCGTAAAAAAGTGTGTGTATTTTCTACAAGTGTTTGAAAATAGAAAGTGTTGTATTTCCAGTATGTTGTTAAAGATTTTTTGAATTAGAGAGATTCAAATTCTACCATGTTTTTGGTGTGTCTATGTTAGAAGATTTTAGGAGAGTCATGGTGTGAGATTGTACAAAAATCTAACATAAAAAAATTATTCACTTTGTGAAAGGACTAAACATACTCTTGATTGATAAGGGGAACTAGTATAATTTCTTTTGTCTCTTTTACATTATGCACTTTATTTACTGCATTCTTGTTCTTAGCTCTTTACCATAATTCCGAAAAATTAAAAAGAATCAACATATCTTAAAAAGAACAGAAAAAGTCTTAAAATCTAATTCACCCTCTCTTAGGTTTCACTCTAAACTTACAGACCATGCCTTTCTCTTTTACCAGTGTTGTACCATTTTCAGGTGTGTGTCCCATCTAAGATTTGTGTTTCTTAATATGAGGTAATGTCAAATGCTCCAACAAATTCAACATTTTGTTGAGTCTAATGTAATCACTTATCTTATTTGCTTTATATTGTATGTAAATGAAAAGTTACTTGTGTATAAACTACACCTTACAGTCAAATGAACTAAAGTGCACTATACATCAAATTCGATAGATAGTTACGATCTCAAGCAAGAAAGATTGAAGTGTTGTTGTTTCCCTTACATTAACTCAAAGAACTTTAAATTTATCTCGTATTTTAATTTAAGAGGATTTTTTTAATGTATCAATTTAGTGTGTATACCTTTTTTTAATGCATCAATTTAGTGTGTATACCTTTTTTTCGATGATGTGTTTAATATTTTATATTTCTTAAATTTCAAATAGTAATGTCTTTAATTGAGTTATCTCAAGTCAAGTGCTTTTTTAAAAATATTTTTTTATTGTATTTTGTAAAAATTATGTTTGTAACCAAACAAATTTCAATTATTTTATCTTAAAAACTCTTATCAATGTTACATTTATTTAACTATAATATTTCTGTTGTCAAGATTATTTGATCTTGTTTAATAGTTTTGTTGTAACAATAATTTGATATTAATTTTGTTTAATATTTTTATTGTCACGAAAATTTGATTCTGTTTTTTGATTTTTTTAATTATTTTGTCACAAAAATTTATGGAGCTCTAATAATTTTAACATAAATATTTTTATTTATTTGTATTATTATATAGATAAATATTTTCGCTTTAGTTGAAAAATTATTACTTATGTCATTGACAATGATGGTATAAGTTTGAAGAATTTTCAATAAAATGATTTCACAACAAAATATCAGTACATAAATATTTTTTAATTTCATAATTAAATAATCATATATTAAGTATTAAACTTTATTATGGATTATTGTAAATATTATTTTTATTATAATATATGATTATATAAATATCATAATAAATCAGTTTTTTATTATATATTTATTATATATTTATTAAATATTTTTTAAATATTTATTAAATAAAAATTAAATATATTTTTAATTATCATAAAAGTATTAAATATGTACTAAATTATAGTTAAGAAAATATCCACATTTTAAACATTATGCTATGTTTTTTATTGAATGAATAAAAAAATATGATATTAATTAATGTATAATTAAAAAATAGAGTAATATAAAACTTATTTTTAAATTAATTTACTATGGCATTATTAAAAATTTATGTACTTTTATCTATTTGAAATAGTATGAGTTTTGTGTATGTAAAAACAAATCATCAAATGGAGAATAGAAGAAAAAAATAGTTATTGATGTGAAATGCATTTTTTTTAATAAATATACTTAATAATATTAAAATAAAAATAATTACAAAAATTATTATAATCTTTTGTTGACTATCTATAAACTTTCATTATTTGTAAAAGCGTGTGATAATGTAAAATTAAATAAAAGATTTTGTATATTATTTAATACTATTTTTAGGATATGAAGACGTTAACACTGAAAACTATAAATGAAAATAAATTTTAATGATTAAAATTAAAAAAATTATTAAGATTTTTTGTTGGCATTCTATAAAAAAACATGGTTTAAAAAATTAACTGTGAAATAAAATAAAAGATTTTATATCTAATTTTATTTTATTTTTAAGACGTGAAGAGGTTAAAACTAAAAATTATAAATTAAAGTAAATTGAAAAAGTTATAAAATAAACAAATATAAAAGAAAGATACTCAAGAAACATGATTTTTTTATTGATAATTCAAAACTATTGATATTATTCAAAGATTTGTTTAACTTTTAGTGTGACAAAAAGCCAATAGTGCAAAAAAAACATAATCGATATAAGTTTTGAATTTTCGATATTAAAGTACCTTTAAGTAAAATAATAATATACAAGTTAATAAAATTTTTAAGATGAGTAAATGAGATTTCGTTACGTAAAATAATTAAAATTTTAATAGGGGAATGGTTAGAATGGAAGGGATTAATTAAAAAAAATGGATAAATTAATAAAATGTGTGAAAATAAGAAAAGCGTGCTTAGAATGGTAAAAATAAGGCAGAAAAGTGAATAAATGAAAATATTGGGAAAATAAGAAAGACGTGTTTAGAATGGCATTGATTAGGTAGAAAAAAATGAATAAGTAAAAATATTGTGAAAATAAGAAAGACATGTTCAGAATAGAATGGATTAGGTAGAAAAAAGGAATAAATAAAATTATTGTAAAAATAAGAAAGACATGTATTGACCCTTAAGAAACCTAGTTATAAAATGATACGGTATGAACTTAAATAGCCAATTTGGCAGGGGAAAAATAGGTATAAATCATTAAAAATTACATGATATTTAATAACTTATTGATGGATAAATTTCTTGAGGGGTCAAAACATGAGAAAATTCAAACTTTGTTTACATGAGTTTTTTTCTTGAAAACTCGCCTATATGTCAGGAACAAAATATATATCAATCCAAAAAAATAGTGTGCAGGTTGGCTTAAACATAATTGTGGCCCGGTTCTCAATTTAAAAAATAAATATCTTTAGTGCAAAAGAGTGTCTAATGATTTTTTTAATATTTATCAAATATTTTAACTTTTTATTGATAATTATTTCTTAGTGCATTTGAAGAGTAAAGCCATTTAAAGTTAAGGTCATGTGTTGAAGTCCATAATGAAAGACATCACATCAGAAATAATTGAACATTTAATCTTTATATATTCTTGAATTGTTCATTGAAAAAGAATATTAAAATTTCAAAATATTGGAAATAATATAAACTTTTTGTATTCAATTTATCCATCTGTCGTAAGTTATTCCTAAATTTGTGGAAATATTGTCCGTAAAAAAGTGTGTGTATTTTCTACAAGTGTTTGAAAATAGAAAGTGTTGTATTTCCAGTATGTTGTTAAAGATTTTTTGAATTAGAGAGATTCAAATTCTACCATGTTCTTGGTGTGTCTATGTTAGAAGATTTTAGGAGAGTCATGGTGTGAGATTGTACAAAAATCTAACATAAAAAAATTATTCACTTTGTGAAAGGACTAAACATAATCTTGATTGATAAGGGGAACTAGTATAATTTCTTTTGTCTCTTTTACATTATGCACTTTATTTACTGCATTCTTGTTCTTAGCTCTTTACCATAATTCCGAAAAATTAAAAAGAATCAACATATCTTAAAAAGAACAGAAAAAGTCTTAAAATCTAATTCACCCTCTCTTAGGTTTCACTCTAAACTAACAGACCATGCCTTTCTCTTTTACCAGTGTTGTACCATTTTCAGGTGTGTGTCCCATCTAAGATTTGTGTTTCTTAATATGAGGTAATGTCAAATGCTCCAACAAATTCAACATTTTGTTGAGTCTAATGTAATCACTTATCTTATTTGCTTTATATTGTATGTAAATGAAAAGTTACTTGTGTATAAACTACACCTTACAGTCAAATGAACTAAAGTGCACTATACATCAAATTCGATAGATAGTTACGATCTCAAGCAAGAAAGATTGAAGTGTTGTTGTTTCCCTTACATTAACTCAAAGAACTTTAAATTTATCTCGTATTTTAATTTAAGAGGATTTTTTTAATGTATCAATTTAGTGTGTATACCTTTTTTTAATGCATCAATTTAGTGTGTATACCTTTTTTTCGGTGATGTGTTTAATATTTTATATTTCTTAAATTTCAAATAGTAATGTCTTTAATTGAGTCATCTCAAGACAAGTGCTTTTTTAAAAATATATTTTTATTGTATTTTGTAAAAATTATGTTTGTAACCAAACAAGTTTCAATTATTTTATCTTAAAAACTCTTATCAATGTTAAATTTATTTAACTATAATATTTCTGTTGTCAAGATTATTTGATCTTGTTTAATAGTTTTGTTGTAACAAAAATTTGATATTAATTTTGTTTAATATTTTTATTGTCACAAAAATTTGATTATGTTTTTTGATTTTTTTAATTATGTTGTCACAAAAATTTATGGAGCTCTAATAATTTTAACATAAATATTTTTATTTATTTGTATTATTATATAGATAAATATTTTCGCTTTAGTTGAAAAATTATTACTTATGTCATTGACAATGATGGTATAAGTTTGAAAAATTTTCAATAAAATGATTTCACAACAAAATATCAGTACATAAATATTTTTTAATTTCACAATTAAATAATCATATATTAAGTATTAAACTTTATTATGGATTATTGTAAATATTATTTTTATTATAATATATGATTATATAAAGATCATAATAAATCAGTTTTTTATTATATATTTATTATATATTTATTAAATATTTTTTAAATATTTATTAAATAAAAATTAAATATATTTTTAATTATCATAAAAGTATTAAATATGTACTAAATTATAGTTAAGAAAATATCCACATTTTAAACATTATGCTATGTTTTTTATTGAATGAATAAAAAAATATGATATTAATTAATGTATAATTAAAAAATAGAGTAATATAAAACTTATTTTTAAATTAATTTACTATGGCATTATTAAAAATTTGTGTACTTTTATCTATTTGAAATAGTATGAGTTTTGTGTATGTAAAAACAAATCATCAAATGGAGAATAGAAGAAAAAAATAGTTATTGATGTGAAATGCATTTTTTTAAATAAATATACTTAATAATATTAAAATTAAAATAATTACAAAAATTATTATAATCTTTTGTTGACTATCTATAAACTTTCATTATTTGTAAAAGCGTGTCATAATGTAAATTTAAATAAAAGATTTTGTATGTTACTTAATACTATTTTTAGGATATGAAGAAGTTAACACTGAAAACTATAAATAAAAATTAATTTTAATGATTAAAATTAAAAAAATTATTATGATTTTTTGTTGGCATTCTATAAAAAAACATGGTTTAAAAAATTAACTGTGAAATAAAATAAAAGATTTTATATCTAATTTTATTTTATTTTTAAGACGTGAAGAGGTTAAAACTAAAAATTATAAATTAAAGTAAATTGAAAAACTTATAAAATAAATAAATATAAAAGAAAGATATTCAAGAAACATGATTTTTTCATTGATAATTCAAAACTATTGATATTATTCAAAGATCTGTTTAAGTTTTAGTGTGACAAAAAGCCAATAGTGCAAAAAAAAACATAATCGATATAAGTTTTGAATTTTTGACATTAAAGTACCTTTAAGTAAAATAATAATATACAAGTTAATAATATTTTTAAGATGAGTAAATGAGATTTCGTTACGTAAAATTATTGAAATTTTAATAGGGGAATGGTTATTATGGAAGGGATTAAGTAAAAAAATGAATAAATTAATAAAATGTGTGAAAATAAGAAAAGCGTGCTTAGAATTCAATAAATTAGGTAGAAAAGTGAATAAATGAAAATATTGCGAAAATAAGAAAGATGTGTTTAGAATGGCATTGATTAGGTAGAAAAAAATGAATAAGTAAAAATATTGTGAAAATAAGAAAGACATGTTCAGAATAGAATGGATTAGGTAGAAAAAAGGAATAAATAAAATTATTGTAAAAATAAGAAAGACATGTATTGACCCTTAAGAAACCTAGTTATAAAATGATACGATATGAACTTAAATAGCCAATTTGGCAGGGGAAAAATAGGTATAAATCATTAAAAATTACATGATATTTAATAAGTTATTGATGGATAAATTTCTTGAGGGGTCAAAACATGAGAAAATTCAAACTTTGTTTACATGAGTTTTTTTCTTGAAAACTCGCCTATATGTCAGGAACAAAATATATATCAATCCAAAAAAATAGTGTGCAGGTTGGCTTAAACATAATTGTGGCCCGGTTCTCAATTTAAAAAATAAATATCTTTAGTGCAAAAGAGTGTCTAATGATTTTTTTAATATTTATCAAATATTTTAACTTTTTATTGATAATTATTTCTTAGTGCATTTGAAGAGTAAAGCCATTTAAAGTTAAGGTCATGTGTTGAAGTCCATAATGAAAGACATCACATCAGAAATAATTGAACATTTAATCTTTATATATTCTTGAATTGTTCATTGAAAAAGAATATTAAAATTTCAAAATATTGGAAATAATACAAACTTTTTGTATTCAATTTATCCATCTGTCGTAAGTTATTCCATAAATTTGTGGAAATATTGTCCGTAAAAAAGTGTGTGTATTTTCTACAAGTGTTTGAAAATAGAAAGTGTTGTATTTCCAGTATGTTGTTAAAGATTTTTTGAATTAGAGAGATTCAAATTCTACCATGTTCTTGGTGTGTCTATGTTAGAAGATTTTAGGAGAGTCATGGTGTGAGATTGTACAAAAATCTAACATAAAAAAATTATTCACTTTGTGAAAGGACTAAACATACTCTTGATTGATAAGGGGAACTAGTATAATTTCTTTTGTCTCTTTTACATTATGCACTTTATTTACTGCATTCTTGTTCTTAGCTCTTTACCATAATTCCGAAAAATTAAAAAGAATCAACATATCTTAAAAAGAACAGAAAAAGTCTTAAAATCTAATTCACCCTCTCTTAGGTTTCACTCTAAGCTTACAGACCATGCCTTTCTCTTTTACCAGTGTTGTACCATTTTCAGGTGTGTGTCCCATCTAAGATTTGTGTTTCTTAATATGAGGTAATGTCAAATGCTCCAACAAATTCAACATTTTGTTGAGACTAATGTAATCACTTATCTTATTTGCTTTATATTGTATGTAAATGAAAAGTTACTTGTATATAAACTACACCTTACAGTCAAATGAACTAAAGTGCACTATACATCAAATTCGATAGATAGTTACGATCTCAAGCAAGAAAGATTGAAGTGTTGTTGTTTCCCTTACATTAACTCAAAGAACTTTAAACTTATCTCGTATTTTAATTTAAGAGGATTTTTTTAATGTATCAATTTAGTGTGTATACCTTTTTTTAATGCATCAATTTAGTGTGTATACCTTTTTTTCGGTGATGTGTTTAATATTTTATATTTCTTAAATTTCAAATAGTAATGTCTTTAATTGAGTTATCTCAAGTCAAGTGCTTTTTTAAAAATATTTTTTTATTGTATTTTGTAAAAATTATGTTTGTAACCAAACAAGTTTCAATTATTTTATCTTAAAAACTCTTATCAATGTTAAATTTATTTAACTATAATATTTCTGTTGTCAAGATTATTTGATCTTGTTTAATAGTTTTGTTGTAACAAAAATTTGATATTTATTTTGTTTAATATTTTTATTGTCACGAAAATTTGATTCTGTTTTTTGATTTTTTTAATTATGTTGTCACAAAAATTTATGGAGCTCTAATAATTTTAACATAAATATTTTTATTTATTTGTATTATTATATAGATAAATATTTTCGCTTTAGTTGAAAAATTATTACTTATGTCATTGACAATGATGGTATAAGTTTGAAGAATTTTCAATAAAATGATTTCACAACAAAATATCAGTACATAAATATTTTTTAATTTCACAATTAAATAATCATATATTAAGTATTAAAATTTATTATGGATTATTGTAAATATTATTTTTATTATAATATATGATTATATAAAGATCATAATAAATCAGTTTTTTATTATATATTTATTATATATTTATTAAATATTTTTTAAATATTTATTAAATAAAAATTAAATATATTTTTAATTATCATAAAAGTATTAAATATGTACTAAATTATAGTTAAGAAAATATCCACATTTTAAACATTATGCTATGTTTTTTATTGAATGAATAAAAAAATATGATATTAATTAATGTATAATTAAAAAATAGAGTAATATAAAACTTATTTTTAAATTAATTTACTATGGCATTATTAAAAATTTGTGTACTTTTATCTATTTGAAATAGTATGAGTTTTGTGTATGTATAAACAAATCATCAAATGGAGAATAGAAGAAAAAAATAGTTATTGATGTGAAATGCATTTTTTTTAATAAATATACTTAATAATATTAAAATTAAAATAATTACAAAAATTATTATAATCTTTTGTTGACTATCTATAAACTTTCATTATTTGTAAAAGCGTGTCATAATGTAAAATTAAATAAAAGATTTTGTATGTTATTTAATACTATTTTTAGGATATGAAGAAGTTAACACTGAAAACTATAAATAAAAATAAATTTTAATGATTAAAATTAAAAAAATTATTAAGATTTTTTGTTGGCATTCTATAAAAAAACATGGTTTAAAAAATTAACTGTGAAATAAAATAAAAGATTTTATATCTAATTTTATTTTATTTTTAAGACGTGAAGAGGTTAAAACTAAAAATTATAAATTAAAGTAAATTGAAAAAGTTATAAAATAAATAAATATAAAAGAAAGATACTCAAGAAACATGATTTTTTTATTGATAATTCAAAACTATTGATATTATTCAAAGACCTGTTTAACTTTTAGTGTGACAAAAAGCCAATAGTGCAAAAAAAAACATAATCGATATAAGTTTTGAATTTTCGATATTAAAGTACCTTTAAGTAAAATAATAATATACAAGTTAATAAAATTTTTAAGATGAGTAAATGAGATTTCGTTACGTAAAATAATTGAAATTTTAATAGGGGAATGGTTAGAATGGAAGGGATTAATTAAAAAAATGGATAAATTAATAAAATGTGTGAAAATAAGAAAAGCGTGCTTAGAATGGTAAAAATAAGGTAGAAAAGTGAATAAATGAAAATATTGGGAAAATAAGAAAGACGTGTTTAGAATGGCATTGATTAGTGAAATTCTTGCTGCAGATACTCAATGTCACGTTCAATGTTATGACACTGTATCTGACTTTCTATAAAACAGTAAGTACAAAAACAGTAAAGAACACAGTCAATTGTTTACCCAGTTCAGTGTGCAACAACACCTACTCTGGGGGCTACCAAGCCAGTGAGGAAATCCACTATAAGAGATATTAATTCAGGAATAAACCAACTAGTTTATCTCCTTCACTTAAGACCTACCCAATGCAACTTCAATCTAAGTACAACTTAAACCTGAGTTCCTACTCACTCCCCCTCAATCACAGCAGTGATACATAAAACAATTTGACTAATGAATTGATGAAGACACTCTTCAAAACGTACACTTGATTATGCTTCACAGCTTTTTAATCAAGCAACACAAACACTCTTGCTTCACAGCTTTGAGTGATATACAAACCTAACTTGACTTTGCTTCACAGCTTTAGTCAAGAGACATACAAACACTCTTGCTTCAAAGCTTTGAGTGTTACACAACCCTTACAATTAAAACCTATTCCAAGTCACTTATCACAATGATAATTGCTTGGATTACAATAGTTAAAACTATACAGCTTCTAAATGATCTTCTGTCAAAAAGGGATACTTTCCAAGACAGCAGCTCTGTTGAATATATAGCAGCTGCATCTTCAGTTAGGGTTTCCACAAAAAGCTAGGGTTAATTCCGTTTGACCTTAAGACTAGGTCACATGACTAGATCAACCAGGTTGGGGTTGAGCTAGGTTAACCCAAAGAAAACGCAGGATTCTATTCTGGAAAGACTGAGTCATTTTCCTGAAAAAACTCAGAATTAACCAAACTGCATACCTGTTAGTTCAGAACAGGATGTCTTAACATTTGTTATGACATCTGAATTCCTGTTTACTGATTTTGGTAAATGTGATCATTTTGCAAAATGCTCAGATACACACTCATAAACATCAGTACCTGTATGACAATATTTTTCTGCAAAGGTACCTAATAAATCTGTACCTAATAAACTAGAATGTTATGACATCAGTCATGACATTCATACACCTGGTTTTACCAAAAATGCATGCCAATACCTAAACAACTACAAACTCCCCCTTTGGCAGATTTTTGGCTAAAGCCCCTAAGCAATCAGTTATAGATAGCAGCAGAATAAATATGACTGCAGAAAAATAGAATGTCTAATAAAGTACCAAAATATATCTCCCCCTCTTTAGCCACAAATGGGCCAAAGATACATGTTCTTAAAATTTATACAGTCATCCAGAAAAAGTAATGAGAGCAGAACTAAAAACTGAACACACTTCCAAACTCTACCAGGGACCAACAACAACTCCTCCAATCAGCAACTCCACCAACCTTTAAGCACTGTCATCAGACTCAGAGGAGCTAGTTTCTTCAGTATTGAGATGACCTTCAGCTTCTACACCCTCTTCCCTTCTGTTTCCTTCAGCTTCCTTTTCTAACCTGGCAATTAGGTTTTCTAGGGTCTTTTTCCTAGCTTCCAGTTCTTTGCAGGTCTCTTTTAATACAGCTATGACATTAGATGTTTTGGACTGGGTCTTCACAGACGATGTCTCAGCTGATGTTATGACAATATCAGGAGCATGAGATCCCTGAAATAGTTTGTAGTGCAACCCAAGGGCAGGAGCTCTTTTACAAGCAGTATCTCTTGCCACCAGGATATCAGGGTATTGTGCAAGGATAATTCCACAAAGGAGGGAGGGAAAGGCAATTGGTCCTTTGACAGCATAACTACCAGCATGTTTTAAAGTTTGTTCAAAAATATACCTGCCATAGTCAAAAGCAGTCTTGGTTCCCACATCATAAATAAATCTCCCCAATCATGTGGAGATAGTTGATTTATGGTTTGTAGGGACCCAGTTGGCTGCACCAATCTTGTGCAGGATGGCAAATTTCATGCTAAGTTTGCTGGCATTCAGCTTGCCTTTCAAGGGCCAGCACTTCACTTGCCTTGCTGTGATGGTTTGACAAACTTCATTGTCAGTGACTTCCAGATCAGGACAATCCTCATTTGATCTTCCAAGAAATTTTTTAATTTCTGATGGAGAGAAATTAACCCTTCTTCCTCTAACAAAAACACTTTCAAAGTCAGCTGACCTTCCATCAGCATAATCATTAGACAAGTTAACTATGAACTCCTTGACCAGATTTTCATAACACTTGGTAAATTTTATCACTGTCTTCATCAGTCCAGCATTCTTGATCAGGTCCATGATGTCTTTGCACTCCATGGCATCATTGTTGAGTTCTCTTTCTAAAGCTATTCTCTTCAAGCAAACATACTTCCATCTGTTTGCATTGTCAGGATGGTGGAAAGAGATGTTGTCTGTTGGGACTTCAGGAACTCTAGCAATTTTGCTGGAGGGCAGTTTCCTTCTGATAGGAATTTCTTCAGCATCAATCTCAAACTCTGATTCCTCATCAGAATCAGAAGATTCAGGTTCTTTTCTCTTCTTTGTAATTGGTTGTCTACCAGTATACACCTGGGCTTTCACCTTCCCTTTGGACTGACCAGTTTTCACAGATTCTACCCCAGCCTTGCCTTCAGTCTTGGATTTCTTAACAGCAGGTTTATCTTTGGACATACATTTTTCATCATTCTGATTACCCTTTCTTTTCATCATTCTCCTAGCTATGCTAGGGTTTACATTGGCAATCAGATCATTGTCTGAGTATTCCTCATCCACATCAATGATAGGTGGATCAGCAGTCTTTTCTGAAGGGTTCTGAATGTTGTCATTTTGTGTCATAACATTCTCAGATACATCTACATTCTCAGAGACATCCACATTTGGGCTTCCTGATTGATTTAAAGGGACAGAAATCCCCGGTACAGGTTGGTTTCCGCTTAGTATACTAGTAACAAGCCTAGCAATAGCTTGATGAACTTGAACTAATCCTTCTCTATTTGGTACAGAAGAAGAAGGATGAGAAGGATTACCAGAGGCAGCAGCTTGAGCTCTTCCTGCATGTCTAGTTCTCAGCTTTTTGACTTTGGCGGGGTCAGTTGCCATCTCTCTGAGAGGAGTGATCTCAAGAACTTCAGATTCTATGCATGTGGTGATTGCTCGAGAGTCTTGGTCAGATGATGAAGATGAAGAGGTCGCCTTGGTTGAAGATGATGTTTGAGACATTTTGATTGACTTAGAGCACCAGTAGCAATTTGAGAAAAAACTTTGATTGAGAGAAGGGAACAGGTTGCAAAGTCGAGAGAGGTAGGAGGCAAAAGAGAGTCTTTTCAACTTCTTAAAGATTTTGAAAGAATTGGGAAAACATATGATTAAACCACTAAAAATAGACTTAACAAAATTAACTCCTTCAACCCTTGTTTTAAGCAAAATTAATTGCTATAATTTCTCATGTTGGCAAATACCCAACCTGCCCCTCAAGTTTTCAAGTTTATTTCCAACAAGAGCCTTGTTAGAAGAATCAGCCAGCTGAAGCTTAATGATACCATGTTCCAGTTTAATTGACTTCTTCTCTACAAAGTCAATGTGCTTGGTCCTGCTATGCTGAATAGGGTTCATGGAAATATTGATTGTATTCAGATTGTCACAATACAATGTCACAACATCTTGTGAGACATTACACTCAGTGAGCATCTGTTTTGTCCAGATATTTTGAGAACAGTTACTACTAGCTGCAACCATTTCAGCACAGAGTTGGGAAGGCATTATTTTGACATGAATCATAGTTCTGGTTGATTCTTGAATGATCTTATTTTTCTTTTTGTCAACTCCATTTTGATGGTGAGTTATAGGAGAAGAGACTTCACGACTCATTTCTTCTGGGAAACAGAATTTATTAGACTTGTTGTTTCCAAAATCCTTGTCATGATTACTTCTGGTTCTGACAACACATCCTTCTTTAAGTTTATTCACCACATCATAGACATGTTCCTTTTTACCAAGCCTTTCTGTAAGTGCCTTCGTTTAGGATTGGCTCATTTCTTGTAAAACAAATAGTAACAACAATAATGTAATATACAATAGGAACAGCCTGAAAATCCTATTGTAAATGCCTAAACAGGTTGTGTTGATTTAAATCAACATCTGGAACAACATGTCTCAAGAGATGTCATAACATCATACCAGACATCAAGCTACTGAACTGTCAAGTCTGATGCAGTTCTGTTCCTGAAGTTATGCAGAATATTCTGCCAAATAGAATGCATAACAAGTAGCGAAAATTGAAGGCATATGTGGAGCCCTAGAAGATTCAATCAGAAGCTAAGGATAAGGAGAAAAGCTCGATTGAAGACCTAACTTGCAGCAGAAGTTTTCTGCTTACTTTATGCAGGTCGTTAAAGCTGCATTGCTGTCATATGAAGGCCCAAATCCAGTTGGGTAAAAAGGGTTATAAATAGAAGTATTGTAACCTAATTTAAGAAGGCTGTGCATTGACAAGATGTAATCATTAGGGCTAGTTTTGTTGTGAACCACCCGGGCTGTGGGATGGTCACCATACTCCTTGAAACCTGTAGGTTAGAGGATGTATGCATTGTACTTGATTGAAGCTTTTAAGCATGATCAAGTTGTGTAATGTAAGTGTATCTTCTGAACAGTTTATGTACTGTAGAAAGTAATCACTGCGGTAATTGAGGGGGAGTGAGAGGGTTCTCATATCTAGGATTGGATCTTAGGTAAAAGTGTCATTGGGTAGTGATTAAGTGAGAAGGCTGTCAACGGGTGTGTTGGCTGTAGGGTCTTTGAATTGATACTACTAATAGTGAACTTTATCCCTGGCTTGGAAGCCTCCAGATGTAGGTTGGTTGAACCGAACTGGGTGAACAATTCTGTGTGTTATTTACTTTCTGCATTGGTTATTTGTTTGATGTCACAGCATTCTTCATGACATCAATGTATATGATTAACCTTAACTGTTCTGAACTTCAGTAAATCAGAACCTGCATTTGTCAAAGGTGTTGCAGGTTCTGGTATGATAGTTCAGTGTCTGTTGTAGAACAGATATCAAAAGTACAGCCTATTCTACCTGTACAGCGCTTAATGTCAGATCAGATGTCTTAACATTCCATTAGACATCCTGAGTCTGTGACATACCAGGAATTACAATTGGTATCAGAGCAGGCATCCTGTCTGTCTCTTGATGAGATCCATGGGGGATACTTTCCGGTTGTGTACAAGGTAGAATATTGTTTGAACCAGTAGTGTTCATATTGTTTGGTCCCTAGGAGTGGAGGATGGACCAATTTGGGAGAAACTAGATCAATCTGATCAGCTATGTTGAAGGAAGATGAAAGTGTTTGAACAAATTCAAAGACCTCATGCGGGAGTGAAGATTTTGGAGTGCATTGTTCAACCTGTATTCAGCACAGAGAAGAATATTATCAAAACCTTCATGCGGGAGTGAAGATATTGATAAGGTATCATCTGTGTTTATAAAGCTTCCTTTTAACAGGGCTGTAGAGTTGGGTCTAGAAAGTTGCTTGGTGAAGAAGCAAACAACTTGTAGGATTGATTTATTTTCAATCCTTATGTGTCATGCTTGCTATATGGAGTAAGCATTGTGTAAGTTCTGTTATTCCGCTGCATAGCTTCCGATACAACCCCTAAAGTGAAAGAAGAACTCTAGGGTTATTATTTTCAACAGAATTTGTAAGCAGATTTTGCAATCTATCAATAATGTCAAAGATACTTGAGATTTCCTCAAGTCCACTCATAAAGGCATTTATTATTAGTGTTGATGAGTATCAATTGATCAATGATTCTCATATACATCTGCAAGCTGCTCGAAGACCTTGAAGATTATCAAGGATGATGTGTTCCAAGGAGATGGAACTGATGTTCTTAAGGATGTCAGAACATCATGCAACTACCAGTTGAAGAACAGATGTTCTGGGTGCTAAACACATGTAGTGTGAGTACATATGTTTGGAACCTACTCCTGATCTGGAAGAGGAGACATCTGTTTTGAAATAATCGATCAAGACACGATCAACAGGTCATCTACTCCAGTTGTGAGTTTAAGGGAGTATATATGCTGAGCTAAATGCACTTAAAAGGACTTTAAAGCTGTGATTTCCAGGTTTCCCCTCATGTGATGGATGATGGAACATCATTTCTGTGTCTTCAGCCAAGTAAATATGCTTAGCAAGTATGAAGAAGTAATCAGTCAGGATCATCTAGTGTGATTAGATAATTCTAACTGAATAAATGATGGGAGCAGAATATTTATGTGATAAATATGTGGAAATCAGAATCAAAAGTTCTAAAGCTTGTGATGAAAAAGGATGTACAGCATCACAACTATTGAAGACATCAGTTGTTGAGGAAAGACAGATAAGTTCCAGACTTATTGAACATCCTCATGATTGATAATGAAGTTTCTTCTAGTACAAGTTACAGAATGTGGCAATCTGAAACTTGTACAGCAAGCAAACTAAGGACTCTTAATTTGAAACCTGTGGCAAATTCCAAATAAAGAGTACTTACTATGTGTCTAAAGTAAAGAGCTCAACAATGTATCCATAAAGAGGGAAGTTGGATAACAGTTTGTTCAGAGGCAGTAGTATGATCAAGCTGATGTGAAAGGGAGTTCATCTTACCTTGTTCTATAAGATGCTTGAGTTTATTTCTCATGATCTTAGTGATTTCCAAGGAGGATAGGAATAGAACAGGTTATGTGGTTGTTGTGGGTCTGATCATAAAGGATGATTAGCTTCTGGTGTACTCTTGTATCCCCTACAAGAAAAGTGTGCTTTAATTGCTATGGATGTTCATCCAAAACCATAGTATAAGCCAGGCTCATATGGTTGGGATCAATGTCAGATCTGATGTTGCAACATCATCTCAAACGAAGGGCCTCTTCAGCAAAGGAAGCTTGTAAGGACCAGTTGGTTCTTCATGCATGGAGCAGAAGATTATTAGAATAATTATCCTACCTTGAGAAGGTGGCATAATCTAACTAATAATGAATACTTTGACGGGAGACTAAGTATTCATTAGGATCTTTGATGGGAGACTAAGTGTTTGTATAATATGCATGCAAGGCTGTATTCTGAACCTATTTCTCAGAACTTGGTAGAGAGTTTATTTCTCTCTAGGGTATTCTGGTGAGTAATTATTGCTGAAGATGAAGATCATACCTTTCATATGGGGAATATAAAAGGGATCAATCCCCTGGATGTTAACTTCAGAACCCAAGCAGATAGGTTCTGATGTCCCAGATGATGCTGTAACATCATTATTGTTAGAAGTCTGTGGCAGAGACTTGGGACTGTGAATCTTAATATTCTATCGCCTCATTCAGAAGTGGCAGTTCTATTGTTGGTTTGGAATAAGTAGATTCTACTTGTGTTTAAGAGTAGTATGCTTAACAATGCATAACTACTGTTGTGGTCTGAAGAATTTGCTAGTATCAGCAACTACTAGTAAATATATTATACAGAAGGATGACATGATCAACTTTTTGATTAAAGGATAATCCTTCTAGAAAGTATGAATCTTAGTAAAGCTTGTAAGCACACTAAGAAGGTTGGAGGTTGGTTTCAGACTATGGCTACATGATTTCTCAGCCATCCAGAGAGTCATGATAAGTGTGGAAGTGCAAGGGCATGAATCAGAGATGTCCTTACTATTCTAAGACTAGTTCAGGGTGCTTGAAGTTACCACCTCAGAGCTAGTGCTACTGGTTTCCATGCTACTGTTTTGATTGGCCTTAACAAGGGGAGTCATTGAGTGTTGCACTTTCCCCAATTACAATATACATTGAAGGGAAACTTTGTATATGTATTGTTGGACTTAATCTGAAGATCAGAAGTCAGAAGAGGACGGTGGTATGCTGATGTTTATGTGTTCTGATAATATGACATTGTGAACTTCTAAGTGAAGTCATGGATAATGTCTCAACATCAGGAGATTGAAGAATTGCTCTTGTTATCTGTCTGGGTTTAGGAAGAAAATCTCAGAGATTCTTAAAAGTATCATAAGTGGCAGTTTAATTTGGAAGATTCAGATCTTATCAATAGCAACTTGGTAAAGACTTCACTAGCTCTAGCAACTACTAGTGAATGGAAGATCAGAAGAAGTAAATCAGATTAAGAAATCTGATATATTCAGCATATGTTCAAGGGGTTCTTTTACTACAAGAAATAGAAGTGGCATCTAAATTTTGTGTATTAGAACTAATCTGTGATGTCTTGTGAAGCATTTTGGAGTCTTCTGGTTTATTCCCTCCTTCCTTATTTTGCTGTCTGGAAGAAGGTAGAAAGTAATTGTGTTGGATCTCAGCAACACTTAAGAAAGCATGATTGATGGCCATGCTTAATGCTACTAGTCTCTTGCTACTAGCTGTTTAAAGTGTCCTTCTCTGTGCCTAACTGAGAGAAGTAAAAAGAAGGCTGCTGTTGTTGAAGAATGTAAGGTAATGTCTAAGTAAGTGTCATGACATTACCAACGACAGTGCAACCTTGGGGAAATCAAGAAGAATACGTGGAAAATAACTTCACCACGTAATTATAGCTATTCAGGAGCTATATTTGGTATTCTGTTTCCCAGAAGGAATAAATCTTCAGCCTTAAAAGTCGGTCAAAGGCTGATTTTATTCAGGAATTGCTTTGACCTAAACTTATGCATGTATTAGGACTGGTTCTTTTGGCAGAAACAAACAAATGCGTCTAAATTTCATGCACAGTCAGTCTGAAATATGCAACAACTTTAACACGTATCCTTGACCAAGATTTTATATTGCCATCCTCTTGAACCTGTTATCTCCTTATATAACCTCCTGTCACACATTCTTTTCTCTCACAACCATCATGGGGTTTGTACGGATCTGGGAAAACTGTTCTTGGATCTGGTTTTTTGAGGGCTTTCTTTGTCAATTTTTGGCCAAAAAGGGGGAGAAAGGAGTACTGTTTGACATTGTCCTCGTTGCAGCAGCTACTCAAAATTTTGATCACAAAGACTTGTCACAAATTCAGCAGAAATTCAAATGGCGTGAATTTCTTTGTGACTTGTGATCTGAGTTATGAACACAGTTGTGACCTGTGTTCTGAGTTACAAGGGAGATATTCTGGTCACTCCTTAAAGGTTCTCGGATGCCTCTGAAAGGATAGTTTATCTCCCACGGACCTCTTTCTCCACCACCAGTGACAAGAAATGGTTCGTGGTCTAAAAGGAATGAGGTGCATCCTCTTCCTCCTGTGCTTCAAGAGGTCCTGGATGGTTAGTGTGGTTACAACCAAAGATGTCAAGACATCCTTCTGTGTGTATCCTGAACACTTTTATTTTTTATTGTTGTATTTGTTTTAGCCAAAATTTGCCAAAGGGGGAGATTGTAAGTGCCTTCGTTTAGGATTGGCTCATTTCTTGTAAAACAAATAGTAACAACAATAATGTAATATACAATAGGAACAGCCTGAAAATCCTATTGTAAATGCCTAAACATATTGTGTTGATTTAAATCAACATCTGGAACAACATGTCTCAAGAGATGTCATAACATCATACCAGACATCAAGCTACTGAACTGTCAAGTCTGATGCAGTTCTGTTCCTGAAGTTATGCAGAATATTCTGCCAAATAGAATGCATAACAAGTAGCGAAAATTGAAGGCATATGTGGAGCCCTAGAAGATTCAATCAGAAGCTAAGGATAAGGAGAAAAGCTCGATTGAAGACCTAACTTGCAGCAGAAGTTTTCTGCTTACTTTATGCAGGTCGTTAAAGCTGCATTGCTGTCATATGAAGGCCCAAATCCAGTTGGGTAAAAAGGGTTATAAATAGAAGTATTGTAACCTAATTTAAGAAGGCTGTGCATTGACAAGATGTAATCATTAGGGCTAGTTTTGTTGTGAACCACCCGGGCTGTGGGATGGTCACCATACTCCTTGAAACCTGTAGGTTAGAGGATGTATGCATTGTACTTGATTGAAGCTTTTAAGCATGATCAAGTTGTGTAATGGAAGTGTATCTTCTGAACAGTTTATGTACTGTAGAAAGTAATCACTGCAGTAATTGAGGGGGAGTGAGAGGGTTCTCATATCTAGGATTGGATCTTAGGTAAAAGTGTCATTGGGTAGTGATTAAGTGAGAAGGCTGTCAACGGGTGTGTTGGCTGTAGGGTCTTTGAATTGATACTACTAATAGTGAACTTTATCCCTGGCTTGGAAGCCTCCAGATGTAGGTTGGTTGAACCGAACTGGGTGAACAATTCTGTGTGTTATTTACTTTCTGCATTGGTTATTTGTTTGATGTCACAGCATTCTTCATGACATCAATGTATATGATTAACCTTAACTGTTCTGAACTTCAGTAAATCAGAACCTGCGTTTGTCAAAGGTGTTGCAGGTTCTGGTATGATAGTTCAGTGTCTGTTGTAGAACAGATATCAAAAGTACAGCCTATTCTACCTGTACAGCGCTTAATGTCAGATCAGATGTCTTAACATTCCATTAGACATCCTGAGTCTGTGACATACCAGGAATTACACTTTCAATTTTAAGTTCACCACAAACCCTTCTTTTATCAATCTGTAGTCTTGGAGTCCTTCTGACTGCTTCCATAGAGATAGCTCTTTTCATTCTTCTTAGATGAAGATGACCAAGCTTATGGTGCCACAGTTTCATCTCTTTTTCTTCTTTGGTAATTGGACACATAGTGGAGTTATTAGTGTTCTCAGGCTGCCACAAGTAACAGTTATCTTTGGATCTGATTCCTTTCATTACAACTTCTAGTTTTTCATTAATTACTAGACATTCAGATTTTGAGAAGTTGACCTTGAATCCTAGATCACACAATTGACTGATACTAATGAGATTAGCAGTCAGCCCTTTTACCAGCAGTACTTCACTCAGACTTGGAACTTCAGGGCAGTCCAAATTACCAACTCCTTTGATTTCACCTTTAGCACCATCTCCAAAGGTCACATAACTAGTGTTGTGAGGTTTAACATGATTGAGAATGTTCTTTATTCCAGTCATGTGTTTAGAACACCCACTGTCAAAGTACCAGCCTTCCTTTGCAGACACTCTCAGGGAAGTGTGGGCTATCAGGGCAGTAGCCTTTTTCTTCCATTGAGGAGTATGTGGTACCCTTTTTGACTTAGGTTTAACACCTGAGTTTTGATTAGGGTATCCATGCAATTTGAAGCAGAAGGGCTTTATGTGTCCATGTCTTACAAAATGATGACATCTCCATCTTTGGTACTTTTTCTTCATATATTTCTGTTTCTGATGTTGAGCGTTGTATTGAGACATCTGCTTTGACATTTGTTTAACAGGCCTGATCTTCTTGTCTGTACTAGATTTCTTGGCTTCCACAAATCCTAGTCCAGATTTGTTTCCCACATTTTGTCCAACTTGAAGAATCTCTTCCAATTTGTCTGTTCCATTAGTCAGCATCTTGACAGATTTGGTCATTTGGATCAGTTGTGAGTTCAGCAATTGAACTTCCCCTTCTAGATGACTTATAGTTTCAAGGTTTGCCCTTTTTTCAGCCTCCAGCTTTATGATGAGTTTTGATTGTTTCTCATTCTGCACACAGACTTCAGTACTTCTGATGCACAATTTCTTGTAAGTATCAGCCAGTTCTTCAAATGTCACTTCTTCATCACTAGTGTCACTTTCAGAGGTACAGACACCAGTTAGAGCAATAACTAGTTTGGCAGATTCTTCTTCAGAATTACTTTCTGAATCACAGTCAGACCAAGTAACATTCATTCCTTTCTTTTGTTTCTTAAGAAAGGTAGGACATTCAGCTCGAATATGCCCATATCCTTCACAGCCATGGCATTGAATTCCTCTGCCTTAATTTCCCCTCTCTTCTGACCTTGGTCTTCTGCTGGAACTGTCAACGTCAGAGGGAATGTTATGAACATTAGACCTTGACTTTGGATCTATTCTTTTGATGAGTTTGTTGAACTGTCTTCCAAGCATGGCTATAGCTTCTGAAATATTTTCTTCTTCATCCTCCTTGTTTTCAACATCAGTGTTGGATACAAGTGTTATGCTCTTGTACTTCTTGTCACCATTTTCAGTGATCCCCATCTCAAAAGTCTGAAGAGACCCAATTAGTTCATCCACTTTCAACTTGCTGATGTCCTGGGCTTCCTCTATGGCAGTTACCTTCATAGAAAATCTTTTAGGCAAGGATCTGAGAATCTTTCTCACCAATTTTTCTTCTGACATCTTTTCTCCCAATGCTCCTGAGGTGTTGGAAATCTCCAAGATGTTCATGTGAAACTCATGAATGGTTTCATCTTCCATCATTTTTAGATTCTCAAACTTGGTAGTCAACATCTGAAGCCTTGACATTTTCACTTTGGAAGTGCCCTCATGAGTAGTTTTGAGAGTGTTCCAAACTTCCTTGGCCAATTCATATTGATGTACTAGTCTGAAAATGTTTCTATCAATTCCATTGAACAAGGCATTTAAAGCTTTGGAATTTCCCAGGGCTAACTCATCTTCTTCTTTACTCCAATCTTCCTCAGGCTTCAAACTGATTGTCCCATCTTTCTCAGTTATGGTGGGATGGATCCATCCTGTGTCAGCAGCTCTCCAAGCCTTTTTGTCCAGAGATTTTAAGAAGGCAATCATACGAGGTTTCCAGTAGTCATAATTTGTTCCATCCAGAATGGGTGGTCTATTTCCAAAAACTCCTTCTTTGTCCATAGTGCCAGAAAGTGATATCCCTAGATCTCACCCAGTAATACAGGCAGGGTGCCTGCTCTGATGCCAATTGAAATTCTGGCTACAGATACTCAATGTCACGTTCAATGTTATGACACCATATCTGACTTTCTATAAAACAGTAAGTACAAAAACAGTAAAGAACACAGTCAATTGTTTACCCAGTTCATTGTGCAACAACACCTACTCTGGGGGCTACCAAGCCAGGGAGGAAATCCACTATAAGAGATATTAATTCAGGAATAAACCAACCAGTTTATCTCCTTCACTTAAGACCTACCCAATGCAACTTCAATCTAAGTACAACTTAAACCTGAGTTCCTACTCACTCCCCCTCAATCACAGCAGTGATACATAAAACAATTTGACTAATGAATTGATGAAGACACTCTTCAAAACATACACTTGATTATGCTTCAAAGCTTTTTAATCAAGCAACACAAACACTCTTGCTTCACAGCTTTGAGTGATATACAAACCTAACTTGACTTTGCTTCACAGCTTTAGTCAAGAGACATACAAACACTCTTGCTTCAAAGCTTTGAGTGTTACACAACCCTTACAATTAAAACTTATTCCAAGTCACTTATCACAATGATAATTGCTTGGATTACAATAGTTAAAACTATACAGCTTCTAAATGATCTTCTGTCAAAAAGGGATACTTTCCAAGACATCAGCTCTGTTGAATATATAGCAGCTGCATCTTCAGTTAGGGTTTCCACAAAAAGCTAGGGTTAATTCCGTTTGACCTTAAGACTAGGTCACAGGACTAGATCAACCAGGTTGGGGTTGAGCTAGGTTAACCCAAAGAAAACGCAGGATTCTGTTCTGGAAAGACTGAGTCATTTTCCTGGAAAAACACATAATTAACCAAACTGCATACCTGTTAGTTCAGAACAGGATGTCTTAACATTTGTTATGACATCTGAATTCCTGTTTACTGATTTTGGTAAATGTGATCATTTTGCAAAATGCTCAGATACACACTCATAAACATCAGTACCTGTATGACAATATTTTTCTGCAAAGGTACCTAATAAATCTGTACCTAATAAACTAGAATGTTATGACATCAGGCATGACATTCATACACCTGGTTTTACCAAAAATGCATGCCAATACCTAAACAACTACAATTAGGTAGAAAAAAATGAATAAGTAAAAATATTGTGAAAATAAGAAAGACATGTTTAGAATAGAATGGATTAGGTAGAAAAAAGGAATAAATAAAAATATTGTAAAAATAAGAAAGACAAGTATTGACCCTTAAGAAACCTAGTTATAAAATGATACAGCATGAACTTAAATCGCCAATTTGGAAGGGGCAAAATAGGTATAAATCTTTAAAAATTACATGATATTTAATAAGTTATTGATGGATAAATTTCTTGAGGGGTCAAAACATGAGAAAATTCAAACTTTGTTTACATGAGTTTTTTTCTTGAAAACTCGCCTATATGTCAGGAACAAAATATATATCAATCCAAAAAAATAGTGTGCAGGTTGGCTTAAACATAATTGTGGCCCGGTTCTCAATTTAAAAAATAAATATCTTTAGTGCAAAAGAGTGTCTAATGATTTTTTTAATATTTATCAAATATTTTAACTTTTTATTGATAATTATTTCTTAGTGCATTTGAAGAGTAAAGCCATTTAAAGTTAAGGTCATGTGTTGAAGTCCATAATGAAAGACATCACATCAGAAATAATTGAACATTTAATCTTTATATATTCTTGAATTGTTCATTGAAAAAGAATATTAAAATTTCAAAATATTGGAAATAATACAAACTTTTTGTATTCAATTTATCCATCTGTCGTAAGTTATTCCATAAATTTGTGGAAATATTTTCCGTAAAAAAGTGTGTGTATTTTCTACAAGTGTTTGAAAATAGAAAGTGTTGTATTTTCAGTATGTTGTTAAAGATTTTTTGAATTAGAGAGATTCAAATTCTACCATGTTCTTGGTGTGTCTATGTTAGAAGATTTTAGGAGAGTCATGGTGTGAGATTGTACAAAAATCTAACATAAAAAAATTATTCACTTTGTGAAAGGACTAAACATACTCTTGATTGATAAGGGGAACTAGTATAATTTCTTTTGTCTCTTTTACATTATGCACTTTATTTACTGCATTCTTGTTCTTAGCTCTTTACCATAATTCCGAAAAATTAAAAAGAATCAACATATCTTAAAAAGAACAGAAAAAGTCTTAAAATCTAATTCACCCTCTCTTAGGTTTCACTCTAAACTTACAAACCATGCCTTTCTCTTTTACCAGTGTTGTACCATTTTCAGGTGTGTGTCCCATCTAAGATTTGTGTTTCTTAATATGAGGTAATGTCAAATGCTCCAACCAATTCAACATTTTGTTGAGACTAATGAAATCACTTATCTTATTTGCTTTATATTGTATGTGAATGAAAAGTTACTTGTGTATAAACTACACCTTACAGTCAAATGAACTAAAGTGCACTATACATCAAATTCGATAGATAGTTACGATCTCAAGCAAGAAAGATTGAAGTGTTGTTGTTTCCCTTACATTAACTCAAAGAACTTTAAATTTATCTCGTATTTTAATTTAAGAGGATTTTTTTAATGTATCAATTTAGTGTGTATACCTTTTTTTAATGCATCAATTTAGTGTGTATACCTTTTTTTTGGTGATGTGTTTAATATTTTATATTTCTTAAATTTCAAATAGTAATGTCTTTAATTGAGTTATCTCAAGTCAAGTGCTTTTTTAAAAATATTTTTTTATTGTATTTTGTAAAAATTATGTTTGTAACCAAACAAATTTCAATTATTTTATCTTAAAAAATCTTATCAATGTTAAATTTATTTAACTATAATATTTCTGTTGTCAAGATTATTTGATCTTGTTTAATAGTTTTGTTGTAACAAAAATTTGATATTAATTTTGTTTAATATTTTTATTGTCACGAAAATTTGATTCTGTTTTTTGATTTTTTTAATTATGTTGTCACAAAAATTTAAGGAGCTCTAATAATTTTAACATAAATATTTTTATTTATTTGTATTATTATATAGATAAATATTTTCGCTTTAGTTGAAAAATTATTACTTATGTCATTGACAATGATGGTATAAGTTTGAAGAATTTTCAATAAAATGATTTCACAACAAAATATCAGTACATAAATATTTTTTAATTTCACAATTAAATAATCATATATTAAGTATTAAACTTTATTATGGATTATTGTAAATATTATTTTTATTATAATATATGATTATATAAAGATCATAATAAATCAGTTTTTTATTATATATTTATTATATATTTATTAAATATTTTTTAAATATTTATTAAATAAAAATTAAATATATTTTTAATTATCATAAAAGTATTAAATATGTACTAAATTATAGTTAAGAAAATATCCACGTTTTAAACATTATGCTATGTTTTTTATTGAATGAATAAAAAAATATGATATTAATTAATGTATAATTAAAAAATAGAGTAATATAAAACTTATTTTTAAACTAATTTACTATGGCATTATTAAAAATTTGTGTACTGTTATCTATTTGAAATAGTATGAGTTTTGTGTATGTAAAAACAAATCATCAAATGGAGAATAGAAGAAAAAAAAAGTTATTGATGTGAAATGCATTTTTTTTTAATAAATATACTTAATAATATTAAAATTAAAATAATTACAAAAATTATTATAATCTTTTGTTGACTATCTATAAACTTTCATTATTTGTAAAAGCGTGTCATAATGTAAAATTAAATAAAAGATTTTGTATGTTATTTAATACTATTTTTAGGATATGAAGAAGTTAACACTGAAAACTATAAATAAAAATAAATTTTAATGATTAAAATTAAAAAAATTATTAAGATTTTTTGTTGGCATTCTATAAAAAAACATGGTTTAAAAAATTAACTGTGAAATAAAATAAAAGATTTTATATCTAATTTTATTTTATTTTTAAGATGTGAAGAGGTTAAAACTAAAAATTATAAATTAAAGTAAATCGAAAAAGTTATAAAATAAATAAATATAAAAGAAAGATACTCAAGAAACATGATTTTTTTATTGATAATTCAAAACTATTGATATTATTCAAAGATCTGTTTAACTTTTAGTGTGACAAAAAGCCAATAGTGCAAAAAAAAAAAACATAATCGATATAAGTTTTGAATTTTCGATATTAAAGTACCTTTAAGTAAAATAATAATATACAAGTTAATAAAATTTTTAAGATGAGTAAATGAGATTTCGTTACGTAAAATAATTGAAATTTTAATAAGGGAATGGTTAGAATGGAAGGGATTAATTAAAAAAATGGATAAATTAATAAAATGTGTGAAAATAAGAAAAGCGTGCTTAGAATGGTAAAAATAAGGTAGAAAAGTGAATAAATGAAAATATTGGGAAAATAAGAAAGACGTGTTTAGAATGGCATTGATTAGGTAGAAAAAAATGAATAAGTAAAAATATTGTGAAAATAAGAAAGACATGTTTAGAATAGAATGGATTAGGTAGAAAAAAGGAATAAATAAAAATATTGTAAAAATAAGAAAGACATGTATTGACCCTTAAGAAACCTAGTTATAAAATGATACGGCATGAACTTAAATCGCCAATTTGGAAGGGGCAAAATAGGTATAAATCTTTAAAAATTACATGATATTTAATAACTTATTGATGGATAAATTTCTTGAGGGGTCAAAACATGAGAAAATTCAAACTTTGTTTACATGAGTTTTTTTCTTGAAAACTCGCCTATATGTCAGGAACAAAATATATATCAATCCAAAAAAATAGTGTGCAGGTTGGCTTAAACATAATTGTGGCCCGGTTCTCAATTTAAAAAATAAATATCTTTAGTGCAAAAGAGTGTCTAATGATTTTTTTAATATTTATCAAATATTTTAACTTTTTATTGATAATTATTTCTTTGTGCATTTGAAGAGTAAAGCCATTTAAAGTTAAGGTCATGTGTTGAAGTCCATAATGAAAGACATCACATCAGAAATAATTGAACATTTAGTCTTTATATATTCTTGAATTGTTCATTGAAAAAGAATATTAAAATTTCAAAATATTGGAAATAATACAAACTTTTTGTATTCAATTTATCCATCTGGCGTAAGTTATTCCATAAATTTGTGGAAATATTGTCCGTAAAAAAGTGTGTGTATTTTCTACAAGTGTTTGAAAATAGAAAGTGTTGTATTTTCAGTATGTTGTTAAAGATTTTTTGAATTAGAGAGATTCAAATTCTACCATGTTCTTGGTGTGTCTATGTTAGAAGATTTTAGGAGAGTCATGGTGTGAGATTGTACAAAAATCTAACATAAAAAAATTATTCACTTTGTGAAAGGACTAAACATACTCTTGATTGATAAGGGGAACTAGTATAATTTCTTTTGTCTCTTTTACATTATGCACTTTATTTACTGCATTCTTGTTCTTAGCTCTTTACCATAATTCCGAAAAATTAAAAAGAATCAACATATCTTAAAAAGAACAGAAAAAGTCTTAAAATCTAATTCACCCTCTCTTAGGTTTCACTCTAAACTTACAAACCATGCCTTTCTCTTTTACCAGTGTTGTACCATTTTCAGGTGTGTGTCCCATCTAAGATTTGTGTTTCTTAATATGAGGTAATGTCAAATGCTCCAACAAATTCAACATTTTGTTGAGACTAATGAAATCACTTATCTTATTTGCTTTATATTGTATGTAAATGAAAAGTTACTTGTGTATAAACTACACCTTACAGTCAAATGAACTAAAGTGCACTATACATCAAATTCGATCGATAGTTACGATCTCAAGCAAGAAAGATTGAAGTGTTGTTGTTTCCCTTACATTAACTCAAAGAACTTTAAATTTATCTCGTATTTTAATTTAAGAGGATTTTTTTAATGTATCAATTTAGTGTGTATACCTTTTTTTAATGCATCAATTTAGTGTGTATACCTTTTTTTTGGTGATGTGTTTAATATTTTATATTTCTTAAATTTCAAATAGTAATGTCTTTAATTGAGTTATCTCAAGTCAAGTGCTTTTTTAAAAATATTTTTTTATTGTATTTTGTAAAAATTATGTTTGTAACCAAACAAATTTCAATTATTTTATCTTAAAAACTCTTATCAATGTTAAATTTATTTAACTATAATATTTCTGTTGTCAAGATTATTTGATCTTGTTTAATAGTTTTGTTGTAACAAAAATTTGATATTAATTTTGTTTAATATTTTTATTGTCACGAAAATTTGATTCTGTTTTTTGAGTTTTTTAATTATGTTGTCACAAAAATTTAAGGAGCTCTAATAATTTTAACATAAATATTTTTATTTATTTGTATTATTATATAGATAAATATTTTCGCTTTAGTTGAAAAATTATTACTTATGTCATTGACAATGATGGTATAAGTTTGAAGAATTTTCAATAAAATGATTTCACAACAAAATATCAGTACATAAATATTTTTTAATTTCACAATTAAATAATCATATATTAAGTATTAAACTTTATTATGGATTATTGTAAATATTATTTTTATTATAATATATGATTATATAAAGATCATAATAAATCAGTTTTTTATTATATATTTATTATATATTTATTAAATATTTTTTAAATATTTATTAAATAAAAATTAAATATATTTTTAATTATCATAAAAGTATTAAATATGTACTAAATTATAGTTAAGAAAATATCCACATTTTAAACATTATGCTATGTTTTTTATTGAATGAATAAAAAAATATGATATTAATTAATGTATAATTAAAAAATAGAGTAATATAAAACTTATTTTTAAACTAATTTACTATGGCATTATTAAAAATTTGTGTACTGTTATCTATTTGAAATAGTATGAGTTTTGTGTATGTAAAAACAAATCATCAAATGGAGAATAGAAGAAAAAAAAAGTTATTGATGTGAAATGCATTTTTTTTTAATAAATATACTTAATAATATTAAAATTAAAATAGTTACAAAAATTATTATAATCTTTTGTTGACTATCTATAAACTTTCATTATTTGTAAAAGCGTGTCATAATGTAAAATTAAATAAAAGATTTTGTATGTTATTTAATACTATTTTTAGGATATGAAGAAGTTAACACTGAAAACTATAAATAAAAATAAATTTTAATGATTAAAATTAAAAAAATTATTAAGATTTTTTGTTGGCATTCTATAAAAAAACATGGTTTAAAAAATTAACTGTGAAATAAAATAAAAGATTTTATATCTAATTTTATTTTATTTTTAAGATGTGAAGAGGTTAAAACTAAAAATTATAAATTAAAGTAAATCGAAAAAGTTATAAAATAAATAAATATAAAAGAAAGATACTCAAGAAACATGATTTTTTTATTGATAATTCAAAACTATTGATATTATTCAAAGATCTGTTTAACTTTTAGTGTGACAAAAAGCCAATAGTGCAAAAAAAAAAAAACATAATCGATATAAGTTTTGAATTTTCGATATTAAAGTACCTTTAAGTAAAATAATAATATACAAGTTAATAAAATTTTTAAGATGAGTAAATGAGATTTCGTTACGTAAAATAATTGAAATTTTAATAAGGGAATGGTTAGAATGGAAGGGATTAATTAAAAAAATGGATAAATTAATAAAATGTGTGAAAATAAGAAAAGCGTGCTTAGAATGGTAAAAATAAGGTAGAAAAGTGAATAAATGAAAATATTGGGAAAATAAGAAAGACGTGTTTAGAATGGCATTGATTAGGTAGAAAAAAATGAATAAGTAAAAATATTGTGAAAATAAGAAAGACATGTTTAGAATAGAATGGATTAGGTAGAAAAAAGGAATAAATAAAAATATTGTAAAAATAAGAAAGACATGTATTGACCCTTAAGAAACCTAGTTATAAAATGATACGGCATGAACTTAAATCGCCAATTTGGAAGGGGCAAAATAGGTATAAATCTTTAAAAATTACATGATATTTAATAACTTATTGATGGATAAATTTCTTGAGGGGTCAAAACATGAGAAAATTCAAACTTTGTTTACATGAGTTTTTTTCTTGAAAACTCGCCTATATGTCAGGAACAAAATATATATCAATCCAAAAAAATAGTGTGCAGGTTGGCTTAAACATAATTGTGGCCCGGTTCTCAATTTAAAAAATAAATATCTTTAGTGCAAAAGAGTGTCTAATGATTTTTTTAATATTTATCAAATATTTTAACTTTTTATTGATAATTATTTCTTTGTGCATTTGAAGAGTAAAGCCATTTAAAGTTAAGGTCATGTGTTGAAGTCCATAATGAAAGACATCACATCAGAAATAATTGAACATTTAGTCTTTATATATTCTTGAATTGTTCATTGAAAAAGAATATTAAAATTTCAAAATATTGGAAATAATACAAACTTTTTGTATTCAATTTATCCATCTGGCGTAAGTTATTCCATAAATTTGTGGAAATATTGTCCGTAAAAAAGTGTGTGTATTTTCTACAAGTGTTTGAAAATAGAAAGTGTTGTATTTTCAGTATGTTGTTAAAGATTTTTTGAATTAGAGAGATTCAAATTCTACCATGTTCTTGGTGTGTCTATGTTAGAAGATTTTAGGAGAGTCATGGTGTGAGATTGTACAAAAATCTAACATAAAAAAATTATTCACTTTGTGAAAGGACTAAACATACTCTTGATTGATAAGGGGAACTAGTATAATTTCTTTTGTCTCTTTTACATTATGCACTTTATTTACTGCATTCTTGTTCTTAGCTCTTTACCATAATTCCGAAAAATTAAAAAGAATCAACATATCTTAAAAAGAACAGAAAAAGTCTTAAAATCTAATTCACCCTCTCTTAGGTTTCACTCTAAACTTACAAACCATGCCTTTCTCTTTTACCAGTGTTGTACCATTTTCAGGTGTGTGTCCCATCTAAGATTTGTGTTTCTTAATATGAGGTAATGTCAAATGCTCCAACAAATTCAACATTTTGTTGAGACTAATGAAATCACTTATCTTATTTGCTTTATATTGTATGTAAATGAAAAGTTACTTGTGTATAAACTACACCTTACAGTCAAATGAACTAAAGTGCACTATACATCAAATTCGATCGATAGTTACGATCTCAAGCAAGAAAGATTGAAGTGTTGTTGTTTCCCTTACATTAACTCAAAGAACTTTAAATTTATCTCGTATTTTAATTTAAGAGGATTTTTTTAATGTATCAATTTAGTGTGTATACCTTTTTTTAATGCATCAATTTAGTGTGTATACCTTTTTTTTGGTGATGTGTTTAATATTTTATATTTCTTAAATTTCAAATAGTAATGTCTTTAATTGAGTTATCTCAAGTCAAGTGCTTTTTTAAAAATATTTTTTTATTGTATTTTGTAAAAATTATGTTTGTAACCAAACAAATTTCAATTATTTTATCTTAAAAACTCTTATCAATGTTAAATTTATTTAACTATAATATTTCTGTTGTCAAGATTATTTGATCTTGTTTAATAGTTTTGTTGTAACAAAAATTTGATATTAATTTTGTTTAATATTTTTATTGTCACGAAAATTTGATTCTGTTTTTTGAGTTTTTTAATTATGTTGTCACAAAAATTTAAGGAGCTCTAATAATTTTAACATAAATATTTTTATTTATTTGTATTATTATATAGATAAATATTTTCGCTTTAGTTGAAAAATTATTACTTATGTCATTGACAATGATGGTATAAGTTTGAAGAATTTTCAATAAAATGATTTCACAACAAAATATCAGTACATAAATATTTTTTAATTTCACAATTAAATAATCATATATTAAGTATTAAACTTTATTATGGATTATTGTAAATATTATTTTTATTATAATATATGATTATATAAAGATCATAATAAATCAGTTTTTTATTATATATTTATTATATATTTATTAAATATTTATTAAATAAAAATTAAATATATTTTTAATTATCATAAAAGTATTAAATATGTACTAAATTATAGTTAAGAAAATATCCACATTTTAAACATTATGCTATGTTTTTTATTGAATGAATAAAAAAATATGATATTAATTAATGTATAATTAAAAAATAGAGTAATATAAAACTTATTTTTAAACTAATTTACTATGGCATTATTAAAAATTTGTGTACTGTTATCTATTTGAAATAGTATGAGTTTTGTGTGTGTAAAAACAAATCATCAAATGGAGAATAGAAGAAAAAAATAGTTATTGATGTGAAATGCATTTTTTTTAATAAATATACTTAATAATATTAAAATTAAAATAATTACAAAAATTATTATAATCTTTTGTTGACTATCTATAAACTTTCATTATTTGTAAAAGCGTGTCATAATGTAAAATTAAATAAAAGATTTTGTATGTTATTTAATACTATTTTTAGGATATGAAGAAGTTAACACTGAAAACTATAAATAAAAATAAATTTTAATGATTAAAATTAAAAAAATTATTAAGATTTTTTGTTGGCATTCTATAAAAAAACATGGTTTAAAAAATTAACTGTGAAATAAAATAAAAGATTTTATATCTAATTTTATTTTATTTTTAAGATGTGAAGAGGTTAAAACTAAAAATTATAAATTAAAGTAAATCGAAAAAGTTATAAAATAAATAAATATAAAAGAAAGATACTCAAGAAACATGATTTTTTTATTGATAATTCAAAACTATTGATATTATTCAAAGATCTGTTTAACTTTTAGTGTGACAAAAAGCCAATAGTGCAAAAAAAAAAACATAATCGATATAAGTTTTGAATTTTCGATATTAAAGTACCTTTAAGTAAAATAATAATATACAAGTTAATAAAATTTTTAAGATGAGTAAATGAGATTTCGTTACGTAAAATAATTGAAATTTTAATAAGGGAATGGTTAGAATGGAAGGGATTAATTAAAAAAATGGATAAATTAATAAAATGTGTGAAAATAAGAAAAGCGTGCTTAGAATGGTAAAAATAAGGTAGAAAAGTGAATAAATGAAAATATTGGGAAAATAAGAAAGACGTGTTTAGAATGGCATTGATTAGGTAGAAAAAAATGAATAAGTAAAAATATTGTGAAAATAAGAAAGACATGTTTAGAATAGAATGGATTAGGTAGAAAAAAGGAATAAATAAAAATATTGTAAAAATAAGAAAGACATGTATTGACCCTTAAGAAACCTATTTATAAAATGATACGGCATGAACTTAAATCGCCAATTTGGAAGGGGCAAAATAGGTATAAATCTTTAAAAATTACATGATATTTAATAACTTATTGATGGATAAATTTCTTGAGGGGTCAAAACATGAGAAAATTCAAACTTTGTTTACATGAGTTTTTTTCTTGAAAACTCGCCTATATGTCAGGAACAAAATATATATCAATCCAAAAAAATAGTGTGCAGGTTGGCTTAAACATAATTGTGGCCCGGTTCTCAATTTAAAAAATAAATATCTTTAGTGCAAAAGAGTGTCTAATGATTTTATTAATATTTATCAAATATTTTAACTTTTTATTGATAATTATTTCTTGGTGCATTTGAAGAGTAAAGCCATTTAAAGTTAAGGTCATGTGTTGAAGTCCATAATGAAAGACATCACATCAGAAATAATTGAACATTTAGTCTTTATATATTCTTGAATTGTTCATTGAAAAAGAATATTAAAATTTCAAAATATTGGAAATAATACAAACTTTTTGTATTCAATTTATCCATCTGGCGTAAGTTATTCCATAAATTTGTGGAAATATTGTCCGTAAAAAAGTGTGTGTATTTTCTACAAGTGTTTGAAAATAGAAAGTGTTGTATTTTCAGTATGTTGTTAAAGATTTTTTGAATTAGAGAGATTCAAATTCTACCATGTTCTTGGTGTGTCTATGTTAGAAGATTTTAGGAGAGTCATGGTGTGAGATTGTACAAAAATCTAACATAAAAAAATTATTCACTTTGTGAAAGGACTAAACATACTCTTGATTGATAAGGGGAACTAGTATAATTTCTTTTGTCTCTTTTACGTTATGCACTTTATTTACTGCATTCTTGTTCTTAGCTCTTTACCATAATTCCGAAAAATTAAAAAGAATCAACATATCTTAAAAAGAACAGAAAAAGTCTTAAAATCTAATTCACCCTCTCTTAGGTTTCACTCTAAACTTACAAACCATGCCTTTCTCTTTTACCAGTGTTGTACCATTTTCAGATGTGTGTCCCATCTAAGATTTGTGTTTCTTAATATGAGGTAATGTCAAATGCTCCAACAAATTCAACATTTTGTTTAGACTAATGAAATCACTTATCTTATTTGCTTTATATTGTATGTAAATGAAAAGTTACTTGTGTATAAACTACACCTTACAGTCAAATGAACTAAAGTGCACTATACATCAAATTCGATCGATAGTTACGATCTCAAGCAAGAAAGATTGAAGTGTTGTTGTTTCCCTTACATTAACTCAAAGAACTTTAAATTTATCTCGTATTTTAATTTAAGAGGATTTTTTTAATGTATCAATTTAGTGTGTATACCTTTTTTTAATGCATCAATTTAGTGTGTATACCTTTTTTTCGGTGATGTGTTTAATATTTTATATTTCTTAAATTTCAAATAGTAATGTCTTTAATTGAGTTATCTCAAGTCAAGTGCTTTTTTAAAAATATTTTTTTATTGTATTTTGTAAAAATTATGTTTGTAACCAAACAAATTTCAATTATTTTATCTTAAAAACTCTTATCAATGTTAAATTTATTTAACTATAATATTTCTGTTGTCAAGATTATTTGATCTTGTTTAATAGTTTTGTTGTAACAAAAATTTGATATTAATTTTGTTTAATATTTTTATTGTCACGAAAATTTGATGCTGTTTATTGATTTTTTTAATTATGTTGTCACAAAAATTTATGGAGCTCTAATAATTTTAACATAAATATTTTTATTTAGTTGTATTATTATATAGATAAATATTTTCGCTTTAGTTGAAAAATTATTACTTATGTCATTGACAATGATGGTATAAGTTTAAAGAATTTTCAATAAAATGATTTCACAACAAAATATCAGTACATAAATATTTTTTAATTTCACAATTAAATAATCATATATTAAGTATTAAACTTTATTATGGATTATTGTAAATATTATTTTTATTATAATATATGATTATATAAAGATCATAATAAATCAGTTTTTTATTATATATTTATTATATATTTATTAAATATTTTTTAAATATTTATTAAATAAAAATTAAATATATTTTTAATTATCATAAAAGTATTAAATATGTACTAAATTATAGTTAAGAAAATATCCACATTTTAAACATTATGCTATGTTTTTTATTGAATGAATAAAAAAATATGATATTAATTAATGTATAATTAAAAAATAGAGTAATATAAAACTTATTTTTAAACTAATTTACTATGGCATTATTAAAAATTTGTGTACTGTTATCTATTTGAAATAGTATGAGTTTTGTGTATGTAAAAACAAATCATCAAATGGAGAATAGAAGAAAAAAATAGTTATTGATGTGAAATGCATTTTTTTTAATAAATATACTTAATAATATTAAAATTAAAATAATTACAAAAATTATTATAATCTTTTGTTGACTATCTATAAACTTTCATTATTTGTAAAAGCTTGTCATAATGTAAAATTAAATAAAAGATTTTGTATGTTATTTAATACTATTTTTAGGATATGAAGAAGTTAACACTGAAAACTATAAATAAAAATAAGTTTTAATGATTAAAATTAAAAAAAAATTATTAAGATTTTTTGTTGGCATTCTATAAAAAAACATGGTTTAAAAAATTAACTGTGAAATAAAATAAAAGATTTTATATCTTATTTTATTTTATTTTTAAGACGTGATGAGGTTAAAACTAAAAATTATAAATTAAAGTAAATTGAAAAAGTTATAAAATAAATAAATATAAAAGAAAGATACTCAAGAGACATGATTTTTTTATTGATAATTCAAAACTATTGATATTATTGAAAGATCTGTTTAACTTTTAGTGTGACAAAAAGCCAATAGTGCAAAAAAAAAACATAATCGATATAAGTTTTGAATTTTCGATATTAAAGTACCTTTAAGTAAAATAATAATATACAAGTTAATAAAATTTTTAAGATGAGTAAATGAGATTTCGTTACGTAAAATAATTGAAATTTTAATAGGGGAATGGTTAGAATGGAAGGGATTAATTAAAAAAATGGATAAATTAATAAAATGTGTGAAAATAAGAAAAGCGTGCTTAGAATGGTAAAAATAAGGTAGAAAAGTGAATAAATGAAAATATTGGGAAAATAAGAAAGACGTGTTTAGAATGGCATTGATTAGGTAGAAAAAAATGAATAAGTAAAAATATTGTGAAAATAAGAAAGACATGTTTAGAATAGAATGGATTAGGTAGAAAAAAAGGAATAAATAAAAATATTGTAAAAATAAGAAAGACATGTATTGACCCTTAAGAAACCTAGTTATAAAATGATACGGTATGAACTTAAATAGCCAATTTGGAAGGGGCAAAATAGGTATAAATCTTTAAAAATTACATGATATTTAATAACTTATTGATGGATAAATTTCTTGAGGGGTCAAAACATGAGAAAATTCAAACTTTGTTTACATGAGTTTTTTTCTTCAAAACTCGCCTATATGTCAGGAACAAAATATATATCAATCCAAAAAAATAGTGTGCAGGTTGGCTTAAACATAATTGTGGCCCGGTTCTCAATTTAAAAAATAAGTATCTTTAGTGCAAAAGAGTGTCTAATGATTTTTTTAATATTTATCAAATATTTTAACTTTTTATTGATAATTATTTCTTGGTGCATTTGAAGAGTAAAGCCATTTAAAGTTAAGGTCATGTGTTGAAGTCCATAATGAAAGACATCACATTAGAAATAATTGAACATTTAATCTTTATATATTCTTGAATTGTTCATTGAAAAAGAATATTAAAATTTCAAAATATTGGAAATAATACAAACTTTTTGTATTCAATTTATCCATCTGTCGTAAGTTATTCCATAAATTTGTAAAAATATTGTCCGTAAAAAAGTGTGTGTATTTTCTACAAGTGTTTGAAAATAGAAAGTGTTGTATTTTCAGTATGTTGTTAAAGATTTTTTGAATTAGAGAGATTCAAATTCTACCATGTTCTTGGTGTGTCTATGTTAGAAGATTTTAGGAGAGTCATGGTGTGAGATTGTACAAAAATCTAACATAAAAAAATTATTCACTTTGTGAAAGGACTAAACATACTCTTGATTGATAAGGGGAACTAGTATAATTTCTTTTGTCTCTTTTACATTATGCACTTTATTTACTGCATTCTTGTTCTTAGCTCTTTACCATAATTCCGAAAAATTAAAAAGAATCAACATATCTTAAAAAGAACAGAAAAAGTCTTAAAATCTAATTCACCCTCTCTTAGGTTTCACTCTAAACTTACAGACCATGCCTTTCTCTTTTACCAGTGTTGTACCATTTTCAGGTGTGTGTCCCATCTAAGATTTGTGTTTCTTAATATGAGGTAATGTCAAATGCTCCAACAAATTCAACATTTTGTTGAGACTAATGTAATCACTTATCTTATTTGCTTTATATTGTATGTAAATGAAAAGTTACTTGTGTATAAACTACACCTTACAGTCAAATGAACTAAAGTGCACTATACATCAAATTCGATAGATAGTTACGATCTCAAGCAAGAAAGATTGAAGTGTTGTTGTTTCCCTTACATTAACTCAAAGAACTCTAAATTTATCTCGTATTTTAATTTAAGAGGATTTTTTTAATGTATCAATTTAGTGTGTATACCTTTTTTTAATGCATCAATTTAGTGTGTATACCTTTTTTTCGGTGATGTGTTTAATATTTTATATTTCTTAAATTTCAAATAGTAATGTCTTTAATTGAGTTATCTCAAGTGAAGTGTTTTTTTAAAAATATTTTTTTATTGTATTTTGAAAAAATTATGTTTGTAACCAAACAAATTTCAATTATTTTATCTTAAAAACTCTTATCAATGTTAAATTTATTTAACTATAATATTTCTGTTGTCAAGATTATTTGATCTTGTTTAATAGTTTTGTTGTAACAAAAATTTGATATTAATTTTGTTTAATATTTTTATTGTCACGAAAATTTGATTCTGTTTTTTTATTTTTTTAATTATGTTGTCACAAAAATTTACAGAGCTCTAATAATTTTAACATAAATATTTTTATTTATTTGTATTATTATATAGATAAATATTTTCGCTTTAGTTGAAAAATTATTACTTATGTCATTGACAATGATGGTATAAGTTTGAAGAATTTTCAATAAAATGATTTCACAACAAAATATCAGTACATAAATATTTTTTAATCTCACAATTAAATAATCATATATTAAGTATTAAACTTTATTATGGATTATTGTAAATATTATTTTTATTATAATATATGATTATATAAAGATCATAATAAATCAGTTTTTTATTATATATTTATTATATATTTAATAAATATTTATTAAATAAAAATTAAATATATTTTTAATTATCATAAAAGTATTAAATATGTACTAAATTATAGTTAAGAAAATATCCACATTTTAAACATTATGCTATGTTTTTTATTGAATGAATAAAAAAAATATGATATTAATTAATGTATAATTAAAAAATAGAGTAATATAAAACTTATTTTTAAATTAATTTACTATGGAATTATTAAAAATTTGTGTACTTTTATCTATTTGAAATAGTATGAGTTTTGTGTATGTAAAAACAAATCATCAAATGGAGAATAGAAGAAAAAAATAGTTATTGATGTGAAATGTTTTTTTTTTAATAAATATACTTAATAATATTAAAATTAAAATAATTACAAAAATTATTATAATCTTTTGTTGACTATCTATAAACTTTCATTATTTGTAAAAGCTTGTCATAATGTAAAATTAAATAAAAGATTTTGTATGTTATTTAATACTATTTTTAGGATATGAAGAAGTTAACACTGAAAACTATAAATAAAAATAAGTTTTAATGATTAAAACTAAAAAAAAATTATTAAGATTTTTTGTTTGCATTCTATAAAAAAACATGGTTTAAAAAATTAACTGTGAAATAAAATAAAAGATTTTATATCTTATTTTATTTTATTTTTAAGACGTGAAGAGGTTAAAACTAAAAATTATAAATTAAAGTAAATTGAAAAAGTTATAAAATAAATAAATATAAAAGAAAGATACTCAAGAAACATGATATTTTTATTGATAATTCAAAACTATTGATATTATTCAAAGATCTGTTTAACTTTTAGTGTGACAAAAAGCCAATAGTGCAAAAAAAATACATAATCGATATAAGTTTTGAATTTTCGATATTAAAGTACCTTTAAGTAAAATAATAATATACAAGTTAATAAAATTTTTAAGATGAGTAAATGAGATTTCGTTACGTAAAATAATTGAAATTTTAATAGGGGAATGGTTAGAATGGAAGGGATTAATTAAAAAAATGGATAAATTAATAAAATGTGTGAAAATAAGAAAAGCGTGCTTAGAATGGTAAAAATAAGGTAGAAAAGTGAATAAATGAAAATATTGGGAAAATAAGAAAGACGTGTTTAGAATGGCATTGATTAGGTAGAAAAAAATGAATAAGTAAAAATATTGTGAAAATAAGAAAGACAAGTTTAGAATAGAATGGATTAGGTAGAAAAAAGGAATAAATAAAAATATTGTAAAAATAAGAAAGACATGTATTGACCCTTAAGAAACCTAGTTATAAAATGATACGGTATGAACTTAAATAACTAATTTGGAAGGGGCAAAATAGGTATAAATCTTTAAAAATTACATGATATTTAATAACTTATTGATGGATAAATTTCTTGAGGGGTCAAAACATGAGAAAATTCAAACTTTGTTTACATGAGTTTTTTTCTTCAAAACTCGCCTACATGTCAGGAACAAAATATATATCAATCCAAAAAAATAGTGTGCAGGTTGGCTTAAACATAATTGTGGCCCGGTTCTCAATTTAAAAAATAAGTATCTTTAGTGCAAAAGAGTGTCTAATGATTTTTTTAATATTTATCAAATATTTTAACTTTTTATTGATAATTATTTCTTGGTGCAATTGAAGAGTAAAGCCATTTAAAGTTAAGGTCATGTGTTGAAGTCCATAATGAAAGACATCACATCAGAAATAATTGAACATTTAATCTTTATATATTCTTGAATTGTTCATTGAAAAAGAATATTAAAATTTCAAAATATTGGAAATAATACAAACTTTTTGTATTCAATTTATCCATCTGTCGTAAGTTATTCCATAAATTTGTGGAAATATTGTCCGTAAAAAAGTGTGTGTATTTTCTACAAGTGTTTGAAAATAGAAAGTGTTGTATTTTCAGTATGTTGTTAAAGATTTTTTGAATTAGAGAGATTCAAATTCTACCATGTTCTTGGTGTGTCTATGTTAGAAGATTTTAGGAGAGTCATGGTGGGAGATTGTACAAAAATCTAACATAAAAAATTATTCACTTTGTTAAAGGACTAAACATACTCTTGATTGATAAGGGGAACTAGTATAATTTCTTTTGTCTCTTTTACATTATGCACTTTATTTACTGCATTCTTGTTCTTAGCTCTTTACCATAATTGCGAAAAATTAAAAAGAATCAACATATCTTAAATAGAACAGAAAAAGTCTTAAAATCTAATTCACCCTCTCTTAGGTTTCACTCTAAACTTACAGACCATGCCTTTCTCTTTTACCAGTGTTGTACCATTTTCAGGTGTGTGTCCCATCTAAGATTTGTGTTTCTTAATATGAGGTAATGTCAAATGCTCCAACAAATTCAACATTTTGTTGAGACTAATGTAATCACTTATCTTATTTGCTTTATATTGTATGTAAATGAAAAGTTACTTGTGTATAAACTACACCTTACAGTCAAATGAACTAAAGTGCACTATACATCAAATTCGATAGATAGTTACAATCTCAAGCAAGAAAGATTGAAGTGTTGTTGTTTCCCTTACATTAACTCAAAGAACTCTAAATTTATCTCGTATTTTAATTTAAGAGGATTTTTTTAATGTATCAATTTAGTGTGTATACCTTTTTTTAATGCATCAATTTAGTGTGTATACCTTTTTTTCGGTGATGTGTTTAATATTTTATATTTCTTAAATTTCAAATAGTAATGTCTTTAATTGAGTTATCTCAAGTGAAGTGTTTTTTTAAAAATATTTTTTTATTGTATTTTGAAAAACTTATGTTTGTAACCAAACAAATTTTAATTATTTTATCTTAAAAACTCTTATCAATGTTAAATTTATTTAACTATAATATTTCTGTTGTCAAGATTATTTGATCTGGTTTAACAGTTTTTTTGTAACAAAAATTTTATATTAATTTTGTTTAATATTTTTATTGTCACAAAAATTTGATTCTGTTTTTTGATTTTTTTAATTATGTTGTCACAAAAATTTACAGAGCTCTAATAATTTTAACATAAATATTTTTATTTATTTGTATTATTATATAGATACATATTTTCTCTTTAGTTGAAAAATTATTACTTATGTCATTGACAACGATGGTATAAGTTTGAAGAATTTTCAATAAAATGATTTCACAACAAAATATCAGTACATAAATATTTTGTAATTTCACAATTAAATAATCATATATTAAGTATTAAACTTTATTATGGATTATTGTAAATATTATTTTTATTATAATATATGATTATATAAAGATCATAATAAATCAGTTTTTTATTATATATTTATTATATATTTATTAAATATTTTTTAAATATTTATTAAATAAAAATTAAATATATTTTTAATTATCATAAAAGTATTAAATATGTACTAAATTATAGTTAAGAAAATATCCACATTTTAAACATTATGCTATGTTTTTTATTGAATGAATAAATAAATATGATATTAATTAATGTATAATTAAAAAATAGAGTAATATAAAACTTATTTTTAAACTAATTTACTATGGCATTATTAAAAATTTGTGTACTGTTATCTATTTGAAATAGTATGAGTTTTGTGTATGTAAAAACAAATCATCAAATGGAGAATAGAAGAAAAAAATAGTTATTGATGTGAAATGCATTTTTTTTTTAATAAATATACTTAATAATATTAAAATTAAAATAATTAAAAAAATTATTATAATCTTTTGTTGACTATCTATAAACTTTCATTATTTATAAAAGCGTGTCATAATGTAAAATTAAATAAAAGATTTTGTATGTTATTTAATACTATTTTTAGGATATGAAGAAGTTAACACTGAAAACTATAAATAAAAATAAATTTTAATGATTAAAATTAAAAAAATTATTAAGATTTTTTGTTGGCATTCTATAAAAAAAACATGGTTTAAAAAATTAACTGTGAAATAAAATAAAAGATTTTATATCTAATTTTATTTTATTTTTAAGACGTGAAGAGGTTAAAACTAAAAATTATAAATTAAAGTAAATTGAAAAAGTTATAAAATAAATAAATATAAAAGAAAGATACTCAAGAAACATGATTTTTTCATTGATAATTCAAAACTATTGATATTATTCAAAGATCTGTTTAACTTTTAGTGTGACAAAAAGCCAATAGTGCAAAAAAAAAAACATAATCGATATAAGTTTTGAATTTTTGACATTAAAGTACCTTTAAGTAAAATAATAATATACAAGTTAATAATATTTTTAAGATGAGTAAATGAGATTTCGTTACGTAAAATTATTGAAATTTTAATAGGGGAATGGTTATTATGGAAGGGATTAAGTAAAAAAAATGAATAAATTAATAAAATGTGTGAAAATAAGAAAAGCGTGCTTAGAATTCAATAAATTAGGTAGAAAAGTGAATAAATGAAAATATTGCGAAAATAAGAAAGACGTGTTTAGAATGACATTAATTAGGTAGAAAAAAATGAATAAGTAAAAATATTGTGAAAATAAGAAAGAAATGTTTAGAATAGAATGGATTAGGTAGAAAAAAGGAATAAATAAAATTATTGTAAAAATAAGAAAGACATGTATTGACCCTTAAAAACCTAGTTATAAAATGATACGGTATGAACTTAAATAGCCAATTTGGCAGGGGCAAAATAGGTATAAATCATTAAAAATTACATGATATTTAATAAGTTATTGATGGATAAATTTCTTGAGGGGTCAAAACATGAGAAAATTCAAACTTTGTTTTCATGAGTTTTTTTCTTTATAACTCGCCTATATGTCAGGAACAAAATATATATCAATCCACAAAAATAGTGTGCAGGTTGGCTTAAACATAATTGTGGCCCGATTCTCAATTTAAAAATAAATATCTTTAGTGCAAAAAAGTGTCTAATGATTTTTTTAATATTTATCAAATATTTTAACTTTTTATTGATAATTATTTCTTGGTGCAATTGAAGAGTAAAGCCATTTAAAGTTAAAGTCATGTGTTGAAGTCCATAATGAAAGACATCACATCAGAAATAATTGAACATTTAATCTTTCTATATTCTTGAATTTTTCATTGAAAAAGAATATTAAAATTTCAAAATATTGGAAATAATACAAACTTTTTGTATTCAATTTATCCATCTGTCGTAAGTTATTCCATAAATTTGTGGAAATATTGTCCGTAAAAAAGTGTGTGTATTTTCTACAAGTGTTTGAAAATAGAAAGTGTTGTATTTTCAGTATGTTGTTAAAGATTTTTTGAATTAGAGAGATTCAAATTCTACCATGTTCTTGGTGTGTCTATGTTAGAATATTTTAGGAGAGTCATGGTGTGAGATTGTACAAAAATCTAACATAAAAAATTATTCACTTTTTTAAAGGACTAAACATACTCTTGATTGATAAGGGGAACTAGTATAATTTCTTTTGTCTCTTTTACATTATGCACTTTATTTACTGCATTCTTGTTCTTAGCTCTTTACCATAATTCCGAAAAATTAAAAAGAATCAACATATCTTAAAAAGAACAGAAAAAGTCTTAAAATCTAATTCACCCTCTCTTAGGTTTCACTCTAAACTTACAGACCATGCCTTTCTCTTTTACCAGTGTTGTACCATTTTCAGGTGTGTGTCCCATCTAAGATTTGTGTTTCTTAATATGAGGTAATGTCAAATGCTCCAACAAATTCAACATTTTGTTGAGACTAATGTAATCACTTATCTTATTTGCTTTATATTGTATGTAAATGAAAAGTTACTTGTGTATAAACTACACCTTACAGTCAAATGAACTAAAGTGCACTATACATCAAATTCGATAGATAGTTACGATCTCAAACAAGAAAGATTGAAGTGTTGTTGTTTCCCTTACATTAACTCAAAGAACTCTAAATTTATCTCGTATTTTAATTTAAGAGGATTTTTTTAATGTATCAATTTAGTGTGTATACCTTTTTTTAATGCATCAATTTAGTGTGTATACCTTTCTTTCGGTGATGTGTTTAATATTTTATATTTCTTAAATTTCAAATAGTAATGTCTTTAATTGAGTTATCTCAAGTGAAGTGTTTTTTTAAAAATATTTTTTTATTGTATTTTGAAAAAATTATGTTTGTAACCAAACAAATTTTAATTATTTTATCTTAAAAACTCTTATCAATGTTAAATTTATTTAACTATAATATTTCTGTTGTCAAGATTATTTGATCTGATTTAATAGTTTTGTTGTAACAAAAATTTGATATTAATTTTGTTTAATATTTTTATTGTCATGAAAATTTGATTCTGTTTTTTGATTTTTTTAATTATGTTGTCACAAAAATTTACAGAGCTCTAATAATTTTAACATAAATATTTTTATTTATTTGTATTATTATATAGATAAATATTTTCTCTTTAGTTGAAAAATTATTACTTATGTCATTGACAATGATGGTATAAGTTTGAAGAATTTTCAATAAAATGATTTCACAACAAAATATCAGTACATAAATATTATTTAATTTCACAATTAAATAATCATATATTAAGTATTAAACTTTATTATGGATTATTGTAAATATTATTTTTATTATAATATATGATTATATAAAGATCATAATAAATCCGTTTTTTATTATATATTTATTATATATTTAATAAATATTTTTTAAATATTTATTAAATAAAAATTAAATATATTTTTAATTATCATAAAAGTATTAAATATGTACTAAATTATAGTTAAGAAAATATCCACATTTTAAACATTATGCTATGTTTTTTATTGAATGAATAAAAAAATATGATATTAATTAATGTATAATTACAAAATAGAGTAATATAAAACTTATTTTTAAATTAATTTACTATGGAATTATTAAAAATTTGTGTACTATTATCAATTTGAAATAGTATGAGTTTTGTGTATGTAAAAACAAATCATCAAATGGAGAATAGAAGAAAAAAATAGTTATTGATGTGAAATGCATTTTTTTTAATAAATATACTTAATAATATTAAAATTAAAATAATTAAAAAAATTATTATAATCTTTTGTTGACTATCTATAAACTTTCATTATTTGTAAAAGCGTGTCATAATGTAAAATTAAATAAAAGATTTTGTATGTTATTTAATACTATTTTTAGGATATGAAGAAGTTAACACTGAAAACTATAAATAAAAATAAATTTTAATGATTAAAATTAAAAAAATTATTAAGATTTTTTGTTGGCATTCTATAAAAAAAACATGGTTTAAAAAATTAACTGTGAAATAAAATAAAAGATTTTATATCTAATTTTATTTTATTTTTAAGACGTGAAGAGGTTAAAACTAAAAATTATAAATTAAAGTAAATTGAAAAAGTTATAAAATAAATAAATATAAAAGAGAGATACTCAAGAAACATGATTTTTTCATTGATAATTCAAAACTATTGATATTATTCAAAGATCTATTTAACTTTTAGTGTGACAAAAAGCCAATAGTGCAAAAAAAAAAACATAATCGATATAAGTTTTGAATTTTTGACATTAAAGTACCTTTAAGTAAAATAATAATATACAAGTTAATAATATTTTTAAGATGAGTAAATGAGATTTCGTTACGTAAAATTATTGAAATTTTAATAGGGGAATGGTTATTATGGAAGGGATTAAGTAAAAAAAAAGAATAAATTAATAAAATGTGTGAAAATAAGAAAAGCGTGCTTAGAATTCAATAAATTAGGTAGAAAAGTGAATAAATTAAAATATTGCGAAAATAAGAAAGACGTGTTTAGAATGACATTGATTAGGTAGAAAAAAATGAATAAGTAAAAATATTGTGAAAATAAGAAAGACATGTTCAGAATAGAATGGATTAGGTAGAAAAAAGGAATAAATAAAATTATTGTAAAAATAAGAAAGACATGTATTGACCCTTAAGAAACCTAGTTATAAAATGATACGGTATGAACTTAAATCGCCAATTTGGCAGGGGCAAAATAGGTATAAATCTTTAAAAATTACTTGATATTTAATAAGTTATTGATGGATAAATTTCTTGAGGGGTCAAAACATGAGAAAATTCAAACTTTGTTTTCATGAGTTTTTTTCTTTATAACTCGCCTATATGTCAGGAACAAAATATATATCAATCCACAAAAATAGTGTGCAGGTCGGCTTAAACATAATTGTGGCCCGGTTCTCAATTTAAAAAATAAATATCTTTAGTGCAAAAGAGTGTCTAATGATTTTTTTAATATTTATCAAATATTTTAACTTTTTATTGATAATTATTTCTTGGTGCATTTGAAGAGTAAAGCCATTTAAAGTTAAGGTCGTGTGTTGAAGTCCATAATGAAAGACATCACATCAGAAATAATTGAATATTTAATCTTTATATATTCTTGAATTGTTCATTGAAAAAGAATATTAAAATTTCAAAATATTGGAAAGCATACTAACTTTTCGTATTCAATTTATCCATCTGTCGTAAGTTATTCCATAAATTTGTGGAAATATTGTCCGTAAAAAAATGTGTGTATTTTCTACAAGTGTTTGAAAATAGAAAGTGTTGTATTTTCAGAATGTTGTTAAAGATCTTTTGAATTAGAGAGATTCAAAGTCTACCATATTCTTGTTGTGTCTATGTTAGAAGATTTTAGGAGAGTCTTGGTGTGAGATTGTACAAAAATCTAACATAACAAAATTATTCACTGTGTGAAAGGACTAAACATACTCTTGATTGATAAGGGTAACTAGTATAATTTCTTTTGTCTCTTTTACATTATGCACTTTATTTACTGCATTGTTGTTCTTAGCTCTTTACCATAATTCCGAAAAATTAAAAAGAATCAACATATCTTCAAAAGAGCAGAAAAAGTCTTAAAATCTAATTCACCCTCTCTTAGGTTTCACTCTAAACTTACAGACCATACATTTCTCTTTTACCAGTGTTGTACCATTTTAAGGTGTGTGTCCCATCTAAGATTTGTGTTTCTTAATATGAGGTAATGTCAAATGCTCCAACAAATTCAACATTTTGTTTCAGACTAATGTAATCTCTTATCTTGTTTCCCTTACATTAACTAAAAGAACTCTAAATTTATATCGTATTTTAATTTAAGAGGATTTTTTTAATGTATCAATTTAGTGTGTATACTTTTTTTCTGTGATGTGTTTAATATTTTATATTTCTTAAATTTCAAATAGTAATGTCTTTACTTGAGTTATCTCAAGTCAAGTGCTTTTTAAAAAATATTTTTTAATTGTATTTTAAAAAAATTATGTTTGCAACCAAGCAAATTTCAATTATTTTATCTTAAAAACTCTTATCATTGTTAAATTTATTTAACTATAATATTTCTGTTGTCAAGATTATTTGATCTTGTTTAATAGTTTTGTTGTAACAAAAATTTGATATTAATTTTGTTTAATATTTTTATTGTTACGAAAATTTGATTCTGTTTTTTGATTTTTTTTAATTATGTTGTCACAAAAATTTATGGAGCTCTAATAATTTTAATATAAATATTTTTTAATTATTTGTATTATTATATAGATAATTATTTTTTCTTTATTTGAAAAATTATTACTTATGTAATTGACAATGATGGTATAAGTTTGAAGAATTTTCAATAAAATGATTTCACAATAAAATATCAGTACATAAATATTTTTTAATTTCACAATTAAATAATCATATATTAAGTATTAAACTTTATTATGGATTATTGTAAATATTATTTTTATTATAATATATGATTATATAAAGATCATAATAAATAAGTTTTTTATTATATATTTATTATATATTGAATATTTATTATATATTTATTAAATATTTTTTAAATATTTATTAAATAAAAATTAAAAATATTTTTAATTATCATAAAAGTATTAAATATGTACTTAATTATAGTTAAGAAAATATCCACATTTTAAACATTATGCTATGTTTTTTATTGAATGAATAAATAAATATGATATTAATTAATGTATAATTAAAAAATAGAGTAATATAACACTTATTTTTAAATTAATTTACTATGACATTATTAAAAATTTGTGTACTTTTATCTATTTGAAATAGTATGAGTTTTGTGTATGTAAAAACAAATCATCAAATGGAGAACAGAAGAAAAAAATAGTTATTAATGTGAAATTCATTTTTTAATAAATATACTTAATAATATTAAAATTAAAATATTTACAAAAATTATTATAATCTTTTGTTGACTATCTATAAACTTTCATTATTTGTAAAAGTCGTGTCATAATTTAAAATTAAATAAAAGATTTTGTATGTTATTTAATACTATTTTTAGGATATGAAGAAGTTAACACTAAAAACTATAAATAAAAATAAATTTTAATGATTAAAATTAAAAAATTATTATGATTTTTTGTTGACATTCTATAAAAAAAATGGTTTAAAAAATTAACTGTGAAATAAAATAAAAGATTTTATATCTAATTTTATTTTATTTTTAAGATGTGAAGAGGTTAAAACTAAAAATTATATATTCGAGTAAATTGAAAAAGTTATAAAATAAATAAATATAAAAGAAAGATACTAAAGAAACATGATTTTTTATTGATAATAAAAAACTATTAATATTATTCAAATATCTGTTTAACTTTTAGTGTGACAAAAAGCCAATAGTGCAAAAAAAAACATAATCGATATAAGTTTTGAATTTTCGACATTAAAGTACCTTTAAGTAAAATAATAATATACAATTTAATAATATTTTTAAGATGAGTAAATGAGATTTCGTTACGTAAAATTATTGAAATTTTAATAGGGGAATGGTTATTATGGAAGGGATTAAGTAAAAAAAATGAATAAATTAATAAAATGTGTGAAAATAAGAAAAGCGTGCTTAGAATTCAATAAATTAGGTAGAAAAGTGAATAAATGAAAATATTGCGAAAATAAGAAAGACGTGTTTAGAATGACATTAATTAGGTAGAAAAAAATGAATAAGTTAAAATATTGTGAAAATAAGAAAGAAATGTTTAGAATAGAATGGATTAGGTAGAAAAAAGGAATAAATAAAATTATTGTAAAAATAAGAAAGACATGTATTGACCCTTAATAAACCTAGTTATAAAATGATACGGTATGAACTTAAATAGCCAATTTGGCATGGGCAAAATAGGTATAAATCATTAAAAATTACATGATATTTAATAAGTTATTGATGTATAAATTTCTTGAGGGGTCAAAACATGAGAAAATTCAAACTTTGTTTTCATGAGTTTTTTTCTTTATAACTCGCCTATATGTCAGGAACAAAATATATATCAATCCACAAAAATAGTGTGCAGGTTGGCTTAAACATAATTGTGGCCCGATTCTCAATTTAAAAATAAATATCTTTAGTGCAAAAAAGTGTCTAATGATTTTTTTAATATTTATCAAATATTTTAACTTTTTATTGATAATTATTTCTTGGTGCAATTGAAGAGTAAAGCCATTTAAAGTTAAAGTCATGTGTTGAAGTCCATAATGAAAGACATCACATCAGAAATTATTGAACATTTAATCTTTATATATTCTTGAATTGTTCATTGAAAAAGAATATTAAAATTTAAAAATATTGGAAATAATACAAACTTTTTGTATTCAATTTATCCATCTGTCGTAAGTTATTCCATAAATTTGTGGAAATATTATCCGTAAAAAAGTGTGTGTATTTTCTACAAGTGTTTGAAAATAGAAAGTGTTGTATTTTCAGTATGTTGTTAAAGATTTTTTGAATTAGAGAGATTCAAATTCTACCATGTTCTTGGTGTGTCTATGTTAGAAGATTTTAGGAGAGTCATGGTGTGAGATTGTACAAAAATCTAACATAAAAAATTATTCACTTTGTTAAAGGACTAAACATACTCTTGATTGATAAGGGGAACTAGTATAATTTCTTTTGTCTCTTTTACATTATGCACTTTATTTACTGCATTCTTGTTCTTAGCTCTTTACCATAATTCCAAAAAATTAAAAAGAATCAACATATCTTAAAAAGAACAGAAAAAGTCTTAAAATCTAATTCACCCTCTCTTAGGTTTCACTCTAAACTTACAGACCATGCCTTTCTCTTTTACCAGTGTTGTACCATTTTTAGGTGTGTGTCCCATCTAAGATTTGTGTTTCTTAATATGAGGTAATGTCAAATGCTCCAACAAATTCAACATTTTGTTGAGACTAATGTAATCACTTATCTTATTTGCTTTATATTGTATGTAAATGAAAAGTTACTTGTGTATAAACTACACCTTACAGTCAAATGAACTAAAGTGCACTATACATCAAATTCGATAGATATTTACGATCTCAAGCAAGAAAGATTGAAGTGTTGTTGTTTCCCTTACATTAACTCAAAGAACTCTAAATTTATCTCGTATTTTAATTTAAGAGGATTTTTTTAATGTATCAATTTAGTGTGTATACCTTTTTTTAATGCATCAATTTAGTGTGTATACCTTTTTTTCGGTGATGTGTTTAATATTTTATATTTCTTAAATTTCAAATAGTAATGTCTTTAATTGAGTTATCTCAAGTCAAGTGCTTTTTTAAAAATATTTTTTTATTGTATTTTGTAAAAATTATGTTTGTAACCAAACAAATTTCAATTATTTTATCTTAAAAACTCTTATCAATGTTAAATTTATTTAACTATAATATTTCTATTGTCAAGATTATTTGATCTGGTTTAATAGTTTTGTTGTAACAAAAATTTGATATTAATTTTGTTTAATATTTTTATTGTCACGAAAATTTGATTCTGTTTTTTGATTTTTTTAATTATGTTGTCACAAAAATTTACAGAGCTCTAATAATTTTAACATAAATATTTTTATTTATTTGTATTATTATATAGATAAATATTTTCTCTTTAGTTGAAAAATTATTACTTATGTCATTGACAATGATGGTATAAGTTTGAAGAATTTTCAATAAAATGATTTCACAACAAAATATCAGTACATAAATATTATTTAATTTCACAATTAAATAATCATATATTAAGTATTAAACTTTATTATGGATTATTGTAAATATTATTTTTATTATAATATATGATTATATAAAGATCATAATAAATCCGTTTTTTATTATATATTTATTATATATTTAATAAATATTTTTTAAATATTTATTAAATAAAAATTAAATATATTTTTAATTATCATAAAAGTATTAAATATGTACTAAATTATAGTTAAGAAAATATCCACATTTTAAACATTATGCTATGTTTTTTATTGAATGAATAAAAAAATATGATATTAATTAATGTATAATTACAAAATAGAGTAATATAAAACTTATTTTTAAACTAATTTACTATGGAATTATTAAAAATTTGTGTACTATTATCAATTTGAAATAGTATGAGTTTTGTGTATGTAAAAACAAATCATCAAATGGAGAATAGAAGAAAAAAATAGTTATTGATGTGAAATGCATTTTTTTTAATAAATATACTTAATAATATTAAAATTAAAATAATTAAAAAAATTATTATAATCTTTTGTTGACTATCTATAAACTTTCATTATTTGTAAAAGCGTGTCATAATGTAAAATTAAATAAAAGATTTTGTATGTTATTTAATACTATTTTTAGGATATGAAGAAGTTAACACTGAAAACTATAAATAAAAATAAATTTTAATGATTAAAATTAAAAAAATTATTAAGATTTTTTGTTGGCATTCTATAAAATAAACATGGTTTAAAAAATTAACTGTGAAATAAAATAAAAGATTTTATATCTAATTTTATTTTATTTTTAAGACGTGAAGAGGTTAAAACTAAAAATTATAAATTAAAGTAAATTGAAAAAGTTATAAAATAAATAAATATAAAAGAGAGATACTCAAGAAACATGATTTTTTCATTGATAATTCAAAACTATTGATATTATTCAAAGATCTAGTTAACTTTTAGTGTGACAAAAAGCCAATAGTGCAAAAAAAAACATAATCGATATAAGTTTTGAATTTTTGACATTAAAGTACCTTTAAGTAAAATAATAATATACAAGTTAATAATATTTTTAAGATGAGTAAATGAGATTTCGTTACATAAAATTATTGAAATTTTAATAGGGGAATGGTTATTATGGAAGGGATTAAGTAAAAAAAATGAATAAATTAATAAAATGTGTGAAAATAAGAAAAGCGTGCTTAGAATTCAATAAATTAGGTAGAAAAGTGAATAAATGAAAATATTGCGAAAATAAGAATGACGTGTTTAGAATGACATTGATTAGGTAGAAAAAAATGAATAAGTAAAAATATTGTGAAAATAAGAAAGACATGTTCAGAATAGAATGGATTAGGTAGAAAAAAGGAATAAATAAAATTATTGTAAAAATAAGAAAGACATGTATTGACCCTTAAGAAACCTAGTTATAAAATGATACGGTATGAACTTAAATCGCCAATTTGGCAGGGGCAAAATAGGTATAAATCTTTAAAAATTACTTGATATTTAATAAGTTATTGATGGATAAATTTCTTGAGGGGTCAAAACATGAGAAAATTCAAACTTTGTTTTCATGAGTTTTTTTCTTTATAACTCGCCTATATGTCAGGAACAAAATATATATCAATCCACAAAAATAGTGTGCAGGTTGGCTTAAACATAATTGTGGCCCGGTTCTCAATTTAAAAAATAAATATCTTTAGTGCAAAAGAGTGTCTAATGATTTTTTTAATATTTATCAAATATTTTAACTTTTTATTGATAATTATTTCTTGGTGCATTTGAAGAGTAAAGCCATTTAAAGTTAAGGTCGTGTGTTGAAGTCAATAATGAAAGACATCACATCAGAAATAATTGAATATTTAATCTTTATATATTCTTGAATTGTTCATTGAAAAAGAATATTAAAATTTCAAAATATTGGAAAGCATACTAACTTTTCGTATTCAATTTATCCATCTGTCGTAAGTTATTCCATAAATTTGTGGAAATATTGTCCGTAAAAAAGTGTGTGTATTTTCTACAAGTGTTTGAAAATAGAAAGTGTTGTATTTTCAAAATGTTGTTAAAGATCTTTTGAATTAGAGAGATTCAAAGTCTACCATATTCTTGTTGTGTCTATGTTAGAAGATTTTAGGAGAGTCTTGGTGTGAGATTGTACAAAAATCTAACATAACAAAATTATTCACTGTGTGAAAGGACTAAACATACTCTTGATTGATAAGGGTAACTAGTATAATTTCTTTTGTCTCTTTTACATTATGCACTTTATTTACTGCATTGTTGTTCTTAGCTCTTTACCATAATTCCGAAAAATTAAAAAGAATCAACATATCTTCAAAAGAACAGAAAAAGTCTTAAAATCTAATTCACCCTCTCTTAGGTTTCACTCTAAACTTACAGACCATACATTTCTCTTTTACCAGTGTTGTACCATTTTAAGGTGTGTGTCCCATCTAAGATTTGTGTTTCTTAATATGAGGTAATGTCAAATGCTCCGTAAAATTCAACATTTTGTTTTAGACTAATGTAATCTCTTATCTTGTTTCCCTTACATTAACTAAAAGAACTCTAAATTTATATCGTATTTTAATTTGAGAGGATTTTTTTAATGTATCAATTTAGTGTGTATACTTTTTTTCTGTGATGTGTTTAATATTTTATATTTCTTAAATTTCAAATAGTAATGTCTTTACTTGAGTTATCTCAAGTCAAGTGCTTTTTAAAAAATATTTTTTAATTGTATTTTAAAAAAATTATGTTTGCAACCAAGCAAATTTCAATTATTTTATCTTAAAAACTCTTATCATTGTTAAATTTATTTAACTATAATATTTCTGTTGTCAAGATTATTTGATCTTGTTTAATAGTTTTGTTGTAACAAAAATTTGATATTAATTTTGTTTAATATTTTTATTGTTACGAAAATTTGATTCTGTTTTTTGATTTTTTTTAATTATGTTGTCACAAAAATTTATGGAGCTCTAATAATTTTAATATAAATATTTTTATTTATTTGTATTATTATATAGATAATTATTTTTTCTTTATTTGAAAAATTATTACTTATGTAATTGACAATGATGGTATAAGTTTGAAGAATTTTCAATAAAATGATTTCACAATAAAATATCAGTACATAAATATTTTTTAATTTCACAATTAAATAATCATATATTAAGTATTAAACTTTATTATGGATTATTGTAAATATTATTTTTATTATAATATATGATTATATAAAGATCATAATAAATAAGTTTTTTATTATATATTTATTATATATTGAATATTTATTATATATTTATTAAATATTTTTTAAATATTTTTTAAATAAAAATTAAATATATTTTTAATTATCATAAAAGTATTAAATATGTACTTAATTATAGTTAAGAAAATATCCACATTTTAAACATTATGCTATGTTTTTTATTGAATGAATAAATAAATATGATATTAATTAATGTATAATTAAAAAATAGAGTAATATAACACTTATTTTTAAATTAATTTACTATGACATTATTAAAAATTTGTGTACTTTTATCTATTTGAAATAGTATGAGTTTTGTGTATGTAAAAACAAATCATCAAATGGAGAACAGAAGAAAAAAATAGTTATTAATGTGAAATTCATTTTTTAATAAATATACTTAATAATATTAAAATTAAAATATTTACAAAAATTATTATAATCTTTTGTTGACTATCTATAAACTTTCATTATTTGTAAAAGTCGTGTCACAATTTAAAATTAAATAAAAGATTTTGTATGTTATTTAATACTATTTTTAGGATATGAAGAAGTTAACACTGAAAACTATAAATAAAAATAAATTTTAATGATTAAAATTAAAAAATTATTAAGATTTTTTGTTGACATTCTATAAAAAAATGGTTTAAAAAATTAACTGTGATATAAAATAAAAGATTTTATATCTAATTTTATTTTATTTTTAAGATGTGAAGAGGTTAAAACTAAAAATTATAAATTCAAGTAAATTGAAAAAGTTATAAAATAAATAAATATAAAAGAAAGATACTAAAGAAACATGATTTTTTATTGATAATAAAAAACTATTAATATTATTCAAATATCTGTTTAACTTTTAGTGTGACAAAAAGCCAATAGTGCAAAAAAAAAAACATAATCGATATAAGTTTTGAATTTTCGACATTAAAGTACCTTTAAGTAAAATAATAATATACAATTTAATAATATTTTTAAGATGAGTAAATGAGATTTCGTTACGTAAAATTATTGAAATTTTAATAGGGGAATGGTTATTATGGAAGGGATTAAGTAAAAAAAATGAATAAATTAATAAAATGTGTGAAAATAAGAAAAGCGTGCTTAGAATTGAATAAATTAGGTAGAAAAGTGAATAAATGAAAATATTGGGAAAATAAGAAAGACGTGTTTAGAATGGCATTGATTAGGTAGAAAAAAATGAATAAGTAAAATTATTGTGAAAAATAAGAAAGACATGTTTAGAATAGAATGGATTAGGTAGAAAAAAGGAATAAATAAAAATATTGTAAAAATAAGAAAGACATGTATTAACCCTTAAGAAACCTAGTTATAAAATGATATGGCATGAACTTAAATAGCCAATTTGGCAGGGGCAAAATAGGTATAAATCTTTAAAAATTACATGATATTTAATAAGTTATTGATGGATAAATTTCTTGAGGGGTCAAAACATGAGAAAATTCAACCTTTGTTTTCATGAGTTTTTTTCTTTAAAACTCGCCTATATGTCAGGAACAAAATATATGTCAATCCACAAAAATAGTGTGCAGGTTGGCTTAAACATAATTGTGGCCCGGTTCTTAATTTAAAAAATAAATATCTTTAGTGCAAAAGAGTGTCTAATGATTTTTTTAATATTTATCAAATATTTTAACTTTTTATTGATAATTATTTCTTGGTGCATTTGAAGAGTAAAGCCATTTAAAGTTAAGGTCGTGTGTTGAAGTCCATAATGAAAGACATCACTTCAGAAATAATTGAATATTTAATCTTTATATATTCTTGAATTGTTCATTGAAAAAGAATATTAAAATTTCAAAATATTGGAAAGCATACAAACTTTTTGTATTCAATTTATCCATCTGTCGTAAGTTATTCCATAAATTTGTGGAAATATTGTCTGTAAAAAAGTGTGTGTATTTTCTACAAGTGTTTGAAAATAGAAAGTGTTGTATTTTCAGTATGTTGTTAAAGATCTTTTGAATTAGAGAGATTCAAAGTCTACCATGTTCTTGGTGTGTCTATGTTAGAAGATTTTAGGAGAGTCTTGGTGTGAGATTGTACAAAAATCTAACATAACAAAATTATTCACTGTGTGAAAGGACTAAACATACTCTTGATTGATAAGGGGAACTAGTATAATTTGATTGATAAGGGGAACTAGTATAATTTCTTTTGTCTCTTTTACATTATGCACTTTATTTACTGCATTCTTGTTCTTAGCTCTTTACCATAATTCCGAAAAATTAAAAAGAATCAAGATATCTTCAAAAGAACAGAAAAAGTCTTAAAATCTAATTCACCCTCTCTTAGGTTTCACTCTAAACTTACAGACCACGCCTTTCTCTTTTACCAGTGTTGTACCATTTTCAGGTGTGTGTCCCATCTAAGATTTGTGTTTCTTAATATGAGGTAATGTCAAATGCTCCAACAAATTCAACATTTCGTTGAGACTAATGTAATTTGTTATCTTATTTGCTTTATATTGTATGTAAATGAAAATTTACTTGTGTATAAACTAAACCTTACAGTCAAATGAACTAAAGTGCACTATACATCAAATTCGATAGATAGTTACGATCCCAAGAAATAAAGATTTAAGTGTTGTTGTTTCCCTTACATTAACTAAAAGAACTTTAAATTTATCTCGTATTTTAATTTAAGAGGATTTTTTTAATGTATCAATTTAGTGTTTATACCTTTTTTTTAAAGTATCAATTTAGTGTGTATACTTTTTTTTCTGTGATGTGTTTAATATTTTATATTTCTTAAATTTCAAATAGTAATGTATTTACTTGAGTTATCTCAAGTCAAGTGCTTTTTTAATAATATTTTTTAATTGTATATTGTAAAAATTATGTTTGCAACCAAGAAAATTTCAATTATTTTATCTTAAAAATTCTTATCAATGTTAAATTTATTTAACTATAATATTTTTGTTGTCAAGATTATTTGATCTTGTTTAATAATTTTGTTGTAACAAAAATTTGATATTAATTTTGTTTAATATTTTTATTGTCACGAAAATGTGATTCTATTTTTTTATTTTTTTTTAATTATGTTGTCACAAAAATTTATGGAGCTCTAATAATTTTAATATAAATATTTTTACTTTAGTTGAAAAATTATTACTTATGTAATTGACAATGATGGTATAAGTTTGAAGAATTTTCAATAAAATGATTTCACAATAAAATATCAGTACATAAATATTTTTTAATTTCACAATTAAATAATCATATATTAAGTATTAAACTTTATTATGGATTATTGTAAATATTATTTTTATTATAATATATAATTATATAAAGATCATAATAAATCGGTTTTTTATTATATATTTATTATATATTTATTATATATTGAATATTTATTATATATTTACTAAATATTTTTTAAATATTTATTAAATAAAAATTTAATATATTTTTAATTATCATAAAAGTATTAAATATGTACTAAATTATAGTTAAGAAAATATCCACATTTTAAACATTATGCTATGTTTTTTATTGAATGAATAAATAAATATGATATTAATTAGTGTATAATTAAAAAATAGAGTAATATAAAACTTATTTTTAAATTAATTTACTATGAAATTATTAAAAATTTGTGTACTTTTATCTATTTGAAATAGTATGAGTTTTGTGTATGTAAAAACAAATCATCAAATGGAGAATAGAAGAAAAAAATAGTTATTGATGTGTAATGCATTTTTTTAATTAATATACTTAATTATATTAAAATTAAAATAATTACAAAAATTATTATAATCTTTTGTTGACTATCTATAAACTTTCATTATTTGTAAAAGCGTTTCAAAATGTAAAATTAAATAAAATATTTTGTATGTTATTTAATACTATTTTTAGGATATGAAGAAGTTAACACTGAAAACTATAAATAAAAATAAATTTTAATGATTAAAATTTTAAAAATTATTAAGATTTTTTGTTGACATTCTATAAAAAAAAATAGGGTTTAAAAAATTAACTGTGAAATAAAATAAAAGATTTTATATCTAATTTTATTTTATTTTTAAGATGTGAAGAGGTTAAAACTAAAAATTATAAATTAAAGTAAATTGAAAAAGTTATAAAATAAATAAATATAAAAGAAAGATACTAAAGAAACATGATTTTTTATTGATAATAAAAAACTATTGATATTATTCAAATATCTGTTTAACTTTTAGTGTGACAAAAAGCCAATAGTGCAAAAAAAAAAAAACGTAATCGATATAAGTTTTGAATTTTCGACATTAAAGTACCTTTAGTAAAATAATAATATACAAGTTAATAATATTTTTAAGATGAGTAAATGAGATTTCGTTACGTAAAATTATTGAAATTTTAATAGGGGAATGGTTAGAACGGAAGGGATTAAGTAAAAAAAATGAATAAATTAATAAAATGTGTGAAAATAAGAAAAGCGTGCTTAGAATTGAATAAATTAGGTAGAAAAGTGAATAAATGAAAATATTGGGAAAATAAGAAAGACGTGTTTAGAATGGCATTGATTAGGTAGAAAAAAATGAATAAGTAAAAATATTGTGAAAAATAAGAAAGACATGTTTAGAATAGAATGGATTAGGTAGAAAAAAGGAATAAATAAAAATATTGTAAAAATAAGAAAGACATGTATTGACCCTTAAGAAACCTAGTTATAAAATGATACGGCATGAACTTAAATCGCCAATTTGGCAGGAGAAAAATAAGTATAAATCTTTAAATATTACATGATATTTAATAAGTTATTGATGGATAAATTTCTTGAGGGGTCAAAACATGAGAAAATTCAAACTTTGTTTTCATGAGTTTTTTTCTTCAAAACTCGCCTATATGTCAGGAACAAAATATATATCAATCCACAAAAATAGTGTGCAGGTTGGCTTAAACATAATTGTGGCCCGGTTCTCAATTTAAAAAATAAATATCTTTAGTGCAAAAAAGTGTCTAATGATTTTTTTAATATTTATCAAATATTTTAACTTTTTATTGATAATTATTTCTTGGTGCATTTGAAGAGTAAAGCCATTTAAAGTTAAGGTCGTGTGTTGAAGTCCATAATGAAAGACATCACATCAGAAATAATTGAACATTTAATCTTTATATATTCTTGAATTGTTCATTGAAAAAGAATATTAAAATTTTAAAATATTGGAAAGCATACAAAATATTTGTATTCAATTTATCCATCTGTCGTAAGTTATTCCATAAATTTGTGGAAATATTGTCCGTAAAAAAGTGTGTGTATTTTTTACAAGTGTTTGAAAATAGAAAGTGTTGTATTTTCAGTATGTTGTTAAAGATCTTTTGAATTAGAGAGATTCAAAGTCTACCATGTTCTTGGTGTGTCTATGTTAGAAGATTTTAGGAGAGTCTTGGTGTGAGATTGTACAAAAATCTAACATAACAAAATTATTCACTGTGTGAAAGGACTAAACATACTCTTGATTGATAAGGGGAACTAGTATAATTTGATTGATAAGGGGAACTAGTATAATTTCTTTTGTCTCTTTTACATTATGCACTTTATTTACTGCATTCTTGTTCTTAGCTCTTTACCATAATTCCGAAAAATTAAAAAGAATCAAGATATCTTCAAAAGAACAGAAAAAGTCTTAAAATCTAATTCACCCTCTCTTAGGTTTCACTCTAAACTTACAGACCATGCCTTTCTCTTTTACCAGTGTTGTACCATTTTCAGGTGTGTGTCCCATCTAAGATTTGTGTTTCTTAATATGAGGTAATGTCAAATGCTCCAACAAATTCAACATTTCGTTGAGACTAATGTAATCTGTTATCTTATTTGCTTTATATTGTATGTAAATGAAAATTTACTTGTGTATAAACTACACCTTATAGTCAAATGAACTAAAGTGCACTATACATCAAATTCGATAGATAGTTACGATCCCAAGCAATAAAGATTTAAGTGTTGTTGTTTCCCTTACATTAACTAAAAGAACTTTAAATTTATCTCGTATTTTAATTTAAGAGGATTTTTTTAATGTATCAATTTAGTGTTTATACCTTTTTTTTAAAGTATCAATTTAGTGTGGATACTTTTTTTTCTGCGATGTGTTTAATATTTTATATTTCTTAAATTTCAAATAGTAATGTATTTACTTGAGTTATCTCAAGTCAAGTGCTTTTTTAATAATATTTTTTAATTGTATTTTGTAAAAATTATGTTTGCAACCAAGAAAATTTCAATTATTTTATCTTAAAAATTCTTATCAATGTTAAATTTATTTAACTATAATATTTATGTTGTCAAGATTATTTGATCTTGTTTAATAGTTTTGTTGTAACAAAAATTTGATATTAATTTTGTTTAATATTTTTATTGTCACGAAAATTTGATTCTATTTTTTTATTTTTTTAATTATGTTGTCACAAAAATTTATGGAGCTCTAATAATTTTAATATAAATATTTTTATTTATTTGTATTATTATATAGATAAATATTTTTACTTTAGTTTAAAAATTATTACTTATGTAATTGACAATGATGGTATAAGTTTGAAGAATTTTCAATAAAATGATTTCACAATAAAATATCAGTACATAAATATTTTTTAATTTCACAATAAAATAATCATATATTAAGTATTAAACTTTATTATGGATTATTGTAAATATTATTTTTATTATAATATATGATTATATAAAGATCATAATAAATCGGTTTTTTATTATATATTTATTATATATTTATTATATATTGAATATTTATTATATATTTACTAAATATTTTTTAAATATTTATTAAATAAAAATTTAATATATTTTCAATTATCATAAAAGTATTAAATATGTACTAAATTATAGTTAAGAAAATATCCACATTTTAAACATTATGCTATGTTTTTTATTGAATGAATAAATAAATATGATATTAATTAATGTATAATTAAAAAATAGAGTAATATAAAACTTATTTTTAAATTAATTTACTATGACATTATTAAAAATTTGTGTACTTTTATCTATTTGAAATAGTATGAGTTTTGTGTATGTAAAAACAAATCATCAAATGGAGAACAGAAGAAAAAAATAGTTATTGATGTGAAATGCATTTTTTTAAATAAATATACTTAATAATATTAAAATTAAAATAATTACAAAAATTATTATAATCTTTTGTTGACTATCTATAAACTTTCATTATTTGTAAAAGCATTTCAAAATGTAAAATTAAATAAAAGATTTTGTATGTTATTTAATACTATTTTTAGGATATGAAGAAGTTAACACTGAAAACTATAAATAAAAATAAATTTTAATGATTAAAATTAAAAAATTATTAAGATTTTTTGTTGACATTCTATAAAAAAAATATGGTTTAAAAAATTAACTGTGAAATAAAATAAAAGATTTTATATCTAATTTTATTTTATTTTTAAGATGTGAAGAGGTTAAAACTAAAAATTATAAATTAAAGTAAATTGAAAAAGTTATAAAATAAATAAATATAAAAGAAAGATACTCAAGAAACATGATTGTTTTATTGATAATTCAAAACTATTGATATTATTCAAATATCTGTTTAACTTTTAGTGTGAAAAAAAGCCAATAGTGCAAAAAAAAAACATAATCGATATAAGTTTTGAATTTTCGACGTTAAAGTACCTTTAAGTAAAATAATAATATACAATTTATAATATTTTTAAGATGAGTACATGAGATTTCGTTAAGTAAAATTATTGAAATTTTAATAGGGGAATGGTTAGAATGGAAGGGATTAAGTAAAAAAATGAATAAATTAATAAAATGTTTGAAAATAAGAAAAGCGTGCTTAGAATGGAATAAATTAGGTAGAACATTGAATAAATGAAAATATTGCAAAAATAAGAAAGACGTGTTTAGATTGGCAATGATTAGGTAGAAAAAAATGAATAAGTAAAAATATTGTGACAATAAGAAAGACATGTTTAGAATAGAATGGATTAGGTAGAAAAAAGGAATAAATAAAAATATTGTAAAAATAAGAAAGTCATGTATTTACCCTTAAGAAACCTAGTTATAAAATGATACGACATGAACTTAAATCGCCAATTTGGCAGGGGCAAAATAGGTATAAATCTTTAAAAATTACATGATATTTAATAAGTTATTGATGGATAAATGTCTTGAGGTGTCAAAACATGAGAAAATTCAAGCTTTGTTTTCATGAGTTTTTTTCTTCAAAACTCGCCTATATGTCAGGAACAAAATATATATCAATCCACAAAAATAGTGTGCAGGTTGGCTTAAACATAATTGTGGCCCGGTTCTCAATTTAAAAAATAAATATCTTTAGTTCAAAAGAGTGTCTAATGATTTTTTTAATATTTATCAAATATTTTAACTTTTTATTGATAATTATTTCTTGGTGCATTTGAAGAGTAAAGCCATTTAAAGTTAAGGTCGTGTGTTGAAGTCCATAATGAAAGACATCACATCAGAAATAATTGAATATTTAATCTTTATATATTCTTGAATTGTTCATTGAAAAAGAATATTAAAATTTAAAAATATTGGAAAGCATACAAACTTTTTGTATTCAATTTATCCATATGTCGTAAGTTATTCCATAAATTTGTGGAAATATTGTCCGTAAAAAAGTGTGTGTATTTTCTACAAGTGTTTGAAAATAGAAAGTGTTGTATTTTGAGTATGTTGTTAAAGATCTTTTGAATTAGAGAGATTCAAAGTCTACCATATTCTTGGTGTGTCTATGTTAGAAGATTTTAGGAGAGTCTTGGTGTGAGATTGTACAAAAATCTAACATAACAAAATTATTCACTGTGTGAAAGGACTAAACATACTCTTGATTGATAAGGGGAACTAGTATAATTTGATTGATAAGGGGAATTAGTATAATTTCTTTTGTCTCTTTTACATTATGCACTTTATTTACTGCATTCTTGTTCTTAGCTCTTTACCATAATTCCGAAAAATTAAAAAGAATCAACATATCTTCAAAAGAACAGAAAAAGTCTTAAAATCTAATTCACCCTCTCTTAGGTTTCACTCTAAACTTACAGACCATGCCTTTCTCTTTTACCAGTGTTGTACCATTTTCAGGTGTGTGTCCCATCTAAGATTTGTGTTTCTTAATATGGGGTAATGTCAAATGCTCCAACAAATTCAACATTTCGTTGAGACTAATGTAATCTCTTCTCTTATTTGCTTTATATTGTATGTAAATGAAAATTTACTTGTGTATAAACTACACCTTACAGTCAAATGAACTAAAGTGCACTATACATCAAATTCGATAGATAGTTACGATCCCAAGCAATAAAGATTGAAGTGTTGTTGTTTCCCTTACATTAACTAAAAGAACTTTAAATTTATCTCGTATTTTAATTTAAGAGGATTTTTTTAATGTATCAATTTAGTGTTTATACCTTTTTTTTAATGTATCAATTTAGTGTGTATGCTTTTTTTTCTGTGATGTGTTTAATATTTTATTTTTCTTAAATTTCAAATAGTAATGTATTTACTTGAGTTATCTAAAGTCAAGTGCTTTTTTAATAATATTTTTTAATTATATTTTGTAAAAGTTATGTTTGCAACCAAGAAAATTTCAATTATTTTATCTTAAAAACTCTTATCAATGTTAAATTTATTTAACTATAATATTTATGTTGTCAAGATTATTTGATCTTGTTTAATAGTTTTGTTGTAACAAAAATTTGATATTAATTTTTTTAAATATTTTTATTGTCACAAAAATTTGATTCTGTTTTTTTTTTTTTTTAATTATGTTGTCACAAAAATTTATGGAGCTCTAATAATTTTAATATAAATATTTTTATTTATTTGTATTATTATATAGATAAATATTTTTACTTTAGTTGAAAATTATTACTTATGTAATTGACAATGATGGTATAAGTTTGAAGAATTTTCAATAAAATGGTTTCACAATAAAATATCAGTACATAAATATTTTTTAATTTCACAATAAAATAATCATATATTAAGTATTAAACTTTATTATGGATTATTGTAAATATTATTTTTATTATAATATATGATTATATAAAGATCATAATAAATCGGTTTTTTATTATATATTTATTATATATTTATTATATGTTGAATATTTATTATATATTTATTAAATATTTATTAAATATTTATTAAATGAAAATTAAATATATTTTTAATTATCATAAAAGTATTAAATATGTACTAAATTATAGTTAAGAAAATATCCACATTTTAAACATTATGCTATGTTTTTTATTGAATGAATAAATAAATATGATATTAATTAATGTATAATTAAAAAATAGAGTAATATAAAACTTATTTTTAAATTAATTTACTATGACATTATTAAAAATTTGTGTACTTTTATCTATTTGAAATAGTATGAGTTTTGTGTATGTAAAAACAAATCATCAAATGGAGAACAGAAGAAAAAAATAGTTATTGATGTGAAATGCATTTTTTTAAATAAATATACTTAATAATATTAAAATTAAAATAATTACAAAAATTATTATAATCTTTTGTTGACTATCTATAAACTTTCATTATTTGTAAAAGCGTTTCAAAATGTAAAATTAAATAAAAGATTTTGTATGTTATTTAATACTATTTTTAGGATATGAGGAAGTTAACACTGAAAACTATAAATAAAAATAAATTTTAATGATTAAAATTAAAAAATTATTAAGATTTTTTGTTGACATTCTATAAAAAAAACATGGTTTAAAAAATTAACTGTGAAATAAAATAAAAGATTTTATATCTAATTTTATTTTATTTTTAAGATGTGAAGAGGTTAAAACTAATAATTATAAATTAAAGTAAATTGAAAAAGTTATAAAATAAATAAATATAAAAGAAAGATACTCAAGAAACATGATTGTTTTATTGATAATTCAAAACTATTGATATTATTCAAATATCTGTTTAACTTTTAGTGTGAAAAAAAGCCAATAGTGCAAAAAAAAAAACATAATCGATATAAGTTTTGAATTTTCGACATTAAAGTACCTTTAAGTAAAATAATAATATACAAGTTAATAATATTTTTAAGATGAGTAAATGAGATTTCGTTACGTAAAATTATTGAAATTTTAATAGGGGAATGGTTAGAACGGAAGGGATTAAGTAAAAAAAATGAATAAATTAATAAAATGTGTGAAAATAAGAAAAGCGTGCTTAGAATTGAATAAATTAGGTAGAAAAGTGAATAAATGAAAATATTGGGAAAATAAGAAAGACGTGTTTAGAATGGCATTGATTTGGTAGAAAAAAATGAATAAGTAAAAATATTGTGAAAAATAAGAAAGACATGTTTAGAATAGAATGGATTAGGTAGAAAAAAGTAATAAATAAAGATATTGTAAAAATAAGAAAGACATGTATTGACCCTTAAGAAACCTAGTTATAAAATGATACGGCATGAACTTAAATCGCCAATTTGGCAGGGGCAAAATAGGTATAAATCTTTAAATATTACATGATATTTAATAAGTTATTGATGGATAAATTTCTTGAGGGGTCAAAACATGAGAAAATTCAAACTTTGTTTTCATGAGTTTTTTTCTTCAAAACTCGCCTATATGTCAGGAACAAAATATATATCAATCCACAAAAATAGTGTGCAGGTTGGCTTAAACATAATTGTGGCCCGGTTCTCAATTTAAAAAATAAATATCTTTAGTGCAAAAGAGTGTCTAATGATTTTTTTAATATTTATCAAATATTTTAACTTTTTATTGATAATTATTTCTTGGTGCATTTGAAGAGTAAAGCCATTTAAAGTTAAGGTCGTGTGTTGAAGTCCATAATGAAAGACATCACATCAGAAATAATTGAATATTTAATCTTTATATATTCATGAATTGTTCATTGAAAAAGAATATTAAAATTTCAAAATATTGGAAAGCATACAAACTTTTTGTATTCAATTTATCCATCTGTCGTAAGTTATTCCATAAATTTGTGGAAATATTGTCCGTAAAAAAGTTTGTGTATTTTCTACAAGTGTTTGAAAATAGAAAGTGTTGTATTTTCAGTATGTTGTTAAAGATCTTTTGAATTAGAGAGATTCAAAGTCTACCATATTCTTGGTGTGTCTATGTTAGAAGATTTTAGGAGAGTCTTGGTGTGAGATTGTACAAAAATCTAACATAACAAAATTATTCACTGTGTGAAAGGACTAAACATACTCTTGATTGATAAGGGGAACTAGTATAATTTGATTGATAAGGGGAACTAGTATAATTTCTTTTGTCTCTTTTACATTATGCACTTTATTTACTGCATTCTTGTTCTTAGCTCTTTACCATAATTCCGAAAAATTAAAAAGAATCAACATATCTTCAAAAGAACAGAAAAAGTCTTAAAATCTAATTCACCCTCTCTTAGGTTTCACTCTAAACTTACAGACCATGCCTTTCTCTTTTACCAGTGTTGTACCATTTTCAGGTGTGTGTCCCATCTAAGATTTGTGTTTCTTAATATGGGGTAATGTCAAATGCTCCAACAAATTCAACATTTCGTTGAGACTAATGTAATCTCTTCTCTTATTTGCTTTATATTGTATGTAAATGAAAATTTACTTGTGTATAAACTACACCTTACAGTCAAATGAACTAAAGTGCACTATACATCAAATTCGACAGATAGTTGCGATCCCAAGCAATAAAGATTGAAGTGTTGTTGTTTCCCTTACATTAACTAAAAGAACTTTAAATTTATCTCGTATTTTAATTTAAGAGGATTTTTTTAATGTATCAATTTAGTGTTTATACCTTTTTTATGTATCAATTTAGTGTGTATGCTTTTTTTTCTGTGATGTGTTTAATATTTTATTTTTCTTAAATTTCAAATAGTAATGTATTTACTTGAGTTATCTAAAGTCAAGTGCTTTTTTAATAATATTTTTTAATTGTATTTTGTAAAAGTTATGTTTGCAACCAAGAAAATTTCAATTATTTTATCTTAAAAACTCTTATCAATGTTAAATTTATTTAACTATAATATTTATGTTGTCAAGATTATTTGATCTTGTTTAATAGTTTTGTTGTAACAAAAATTTGATATTAATTTTTTTAAATATTTTTATTGTCACGAAAATTTGATTCTGTTTTTTTTATTTTTTTTAATTATGTTGTCACAAAAATTTATGGAGCTCTAATAATTTTAATATAAATATTTTTATTTATTTGTATTATTATATAGATAAATATTTTTACTTTAGTTGAAAATTATTACTTATGTAATTGACAATGATGGTATAAGTTTGACGAATTTTCAATAAAATGATTTCACAATAAAATATCAGTACATAAATATTTTTTAATTTCACAATAAAATAATCATATATTAAGTATTAAACTTTATTATGGATTATTGTAAATATTATTTTTATTATAATATATGATTATATAAAGATCATAATAAATCAGTTTTTTATTATATATTTATTAAATATTTATTATATATTTATTATATATTGAATATTTATTATATATTTATTAAATATTTTTTAAATATTTATTAAATAAAAATTTAATATATTTTTAATTATCATAAAAGTATTAAATATGTACTAAATTATAGTTAAGAAAATATCCACATTTTAAACATTATGCTACGTTTTTTATTGAATGAATAAATAAATATGATATTAATTAATGTATAATTAAAAAATAGAGTAATATAAAACTTATTTTTAAATTAATTTACTATGACATTATTAAAAATTTGTGTACTTTTATCTATTTGAAATAGTATGAGTTTTGTGTATGTAAAAACAAATCATCAAATGGAGAACAGAAGAAAAAAATAGTTATTGATGTGAAATGCATTTTTTTAAATAAATATACTTAATAATATTAAAATTAAAATAATTACAAAAATTATTATAATCTTTTGTTGACTATCTATAAACTTTCATTATTTGTAAAAGCGTTTCAAAATGTAAAATTAAATAAAAGATTTTGTATGTTATTTAATACTATTTTTAGGATATGAGGAAGTTAACACTGAAAACTATAAATAAAAATAAATTTTAATGATTAAAATTAAAAAATTATTAATATTTTTTGTTGACATTCTATAAAAAAAACATGGTTTAAAAAATTAACTGTGAAATAGAATTATAGATTTTATATCTAATTTTATTTTATTTTTAAGATGTGAAGAGGTTAAAACTAATAATTATAAATTAAAGTAAATTGAAAAAGTTATAAAATAAATAAATATAAAAGAAAGATACTCAAGAAACATGATTGTTTTATTGATAATTCAAAACTATTGATATTATTCAAATATCTGTTTAACTTTTAGTGTGAAAAAAAGCCAATAGTGCAAAAAAAAAACATAATCGATATAAGTTTTGAATTTTCGACATTAAAGTACCTTTAAGTAAAATAATAATATACAAGTTAATAATATTTTTAAGATGAGTAAATGAGATTTCGTTACGTAAAATTATTGAAATTTTAATAGGGGAATGGTTAGAACGGAAGGGATTAAGTAAAAAAAATGAATAAATTAATAAAATGTGTGAAAATAAGAAAAGCGTGCTTAGAATTGAATAAATTAGGTAGAAAAGTGAATAAATGAAAATATTGGGAAAATAAGAAAGACGTGTTTAGAATGGCATTGATTAGGTAGAAAAAAATGAATAAGTAAAAATATTGTGAAAAATAAGAAAGACATGTTTAGAATAGAATGGATTAGGTAGAAAAAAGTAATAAATAAAGATATTGTAAAAATAAGAAAGACATGTATTGACCCTTAAGAAACCTAGTTATAAAATGATACGGCATGAACTTAAATCGCCAATTTGGCAGGGGCAAAATAGGTATAAATCTTTAAATATTACATGATATTTAATAAGTTATTGATGGATAAATTTCTTGAGGGGTCAAAACATGAGAAAATTCAAACTTTGTTTTCATGAGTTTTTTTCTTCAAAACTCGCCTATATGTCAGGAACAAAATATATATCAATCCACAAAAATAGTGTGCAGGTTGGCTTAAACATAATTGTGGCCCGGTTCTCAATTTAAAAAATAAATATCTTTAGTGCAAAAGAGTGTCTAATGATTTTTTTAATATTTATCAAATATTTTAACTTTTTATTGATAATTATTTCTTGGTGCATTTGAAGAGTAAAGCCATTTAAAGTTAAGGTCGTGTGTTGAAGTCCATAATGAAAGACATCACATCAGAAATAATTGAATATTTAATCTTTATATATTCATGAATTGTTCATTGAAAAAGAATATTAAAATTTCAAAATATTGGAAAGCATACAAACTTTTTGTATTCAATTTATCCATCTGTCGTAAGTTATTCCATAAATTTGTGGAAATATTGTCCGTAAAAAAGTTTGTGTATTTTCTACAAGTGTTTGAAAATAGAAAGTGTTGTATTTTCAGTATGTTGTTAAAGATCTTTTGAATTAGAGAGATTCAAAGTCTACCATATTCTTGGTGTGTCTATGTTAGAAGATTTTAGGAGAGTCTTGGTGTGAGATTGTACAAAAATCTAACATAACAAAATTATTCACTGTGTGAAAGGACTAAACATACTCTTGATTGATAAGGGGAACTAGTATAATTTGATTGATAAGGGGAACTAGTATAATTTCTTTTGTCTCTTTTACATTATGCACTTTATTTACTGCATTCTTGTTCTTAGCTCTTTACCATAATTCCGAAAAATTAAAAAGAATCAACATATCTTCAAAAGAACAGAAAAAGTCTTAAAATCTAATTCACCCTCTCTTAGGTTTCACTCTAAACTTACAGACCATGCCTTTCTCTTTTACCAGTGTTGTACCATTTTCAGGTGTGTGTCCCATCTAAGATTTGTGTTTCTTAATATGGGGTAATGTCAAATGCTCCAACAAATTCAACATTTCGTTGAGACTAATGTAATCTCTTCTCTTATTTGCTTTATATTGTATGTAAATGAAAATTTACTTGTGTATAAACTACACCTTACAGTCAAATGAACTAAAGTGCACTATACATCAAATTCGACAGATAGTTGCGATCCCAAGCAATAAAGATTGAAGTGTTGTTGTTTCCCTTACATTAACTAAAAGAACTTTAAATTTATCTCGTATTTTAATTTAAGAGGATTTTTTTAATGTATCAATTTAGTGTTTATACCTTTTTTATGTATCAATTTAGTGTGTATGCTTTTTTTTCTGTGATGTGTTTAATATTTTATTTTTCTTAAATTTCAAATAGTAATGTATTTACTTGAGTTATCTAAAGTCAAGTGCTTTTTTAATAATATTTTTTAATTGTATTTTGTAAAAGTTATGTTTGCAACCAAGAAAATTTCAATTATTTTATCTTAAAAACTCTTATCAATGTTAAATTTATTTAACTATAATATTTATGTTGTCAAGATTATTTGATCTTGTTTAATAGTTTTGTTGTAACAAAAATTTGATATTAATTTTTTTAAATATTTTTATTGTCACGAAAATTTGATTCTGTTTTTTTTATTTTTTTTAATTATGTTGTCACAAAAATTTATGGAGCTCTAATAATTTTAATATAAATATTTTTATTTATTTGTATTATTATATAGATAAATATTTTTACTTTAGTTGAAAATTATTACTTATGTAATTGACAATGATGGTATAAGTTTGACGAATTTTCAATAAAATGATTTCACAATAAAATATCAGTACATAAATATTTTTTAATTTCACAATAAAATAATCATATATTAAGTATTAAACTTTATTATGGATTATTGTAAATATTATTTTTATTATAATATATGATTATATAAAGATCATAATAAATCAGTTTTTTATTATATATTTATTAAATATTTATTATATATTTATTATATATTGAATATTTATTATATATTTATTAAATATTTTTTAAATATTTATTAAATAAAAATTTAATATATTTTTAATTATCATAAAAGTATTAAATATGTACTAAATTATAGTTAAGAAAATATCCACATTTTAAACATTATGCTACGTTTTTTATTGAATGAATAAATAAATATGATATTAATTAATGTATAATTAAAAAATAGAGTAATATAAAACTTATTTTTAAATTAATTTACTATGACATTATTAAAAATTTGTGTACTTTTATCTATTTGAAATAGTATGAGTTTTGTGTAAGTAAAAACAAATCATCAAATGGAGAACAGAAGAAAAAAATAGTTATTGATGTGAAATGCATTTTTTTAAATAAATATACTTAATAATATTAAAATTAAAATAATTACAAAAATTATTATAATCTTTTGTTGACTATCTATAAACTTTCATTATTTGTAAAAGCGTTTCAAAATGTAAAATTAAATAAAAGATTTTGTATGTTATTTAATACTATTTTTAGGATATGAGGAAGTTAACACTGAAAACTATAAATAAAAATAAATTTTAATGATTAAAATTAAAAAATTATTAATATTTTTTGTTGACATTCTATAAAAAAACATGGTTTAAAAAATTAACTGTGAAATAGAATTATAGATTTTATATCTAATTTTATTTTATTTTTAAGATGTGAAGAGGTTAAAACTAATAATTATAAATTAAAGTAAATTGAAAAAGTTATAAAATAAATAAATATAAAAGAAAGATACTCAAGAAACATGATTGTTTTATTGATAATTCAAAACTATTGATATTATTCAAATATCTGTTTAACTTTTAGTGTGAAAAAAAGCCAATAGTGCAAAAAAAAAACATAATCGATATAAGTTTTGAATTTTCGACATTAAAGTACCTTTAAGTAAAATAATAATATACAAGTTAATAATATTTTTAAGATGAGTAAATGAGATTTCGTTACGTAAAATTATTGAAATTTTAATAGGGGAATGGTTAGAACGGAAGGGATTAAGTAAAAAAAATGAATAAATTAATAAAATGTGTGAAAATAAGAAAAGCGTGCTTAGAATTGAATAAATTAGGTAGAAAAGTGAATAAATGAAAATATTGGGAAAATAAGAAAGACGTGTTTAGAATGGCATTGATTAGGTAGAAAAAAATGAATAAGTAAAAATATTGTGAAAAATAAGAAAGACATGTTTAGAATAGAATGGATTAGGTAGAAAAAAGTAATAAATAAAGATATTGTAAAAATAAGAAAGACATGTATTGACCCTTAAGAAACCTAGTTATAAAATGATACGGCATGAACTTAAATCACCAATTTGGCAGGGGCAAAATAGGTATAAATCTTTAAATATTACATGATATTTAATAAGTTATTGATGGATAAATTTCTTGAGGGGTCAAAACATGAGAAAATTCAAACTTTGTTTTCATGAGTTTTTTTCTTCAAAACTCGCCTATATGTCAGGAACAAAATATATATCAATCCACAAAAATAGTGTGCAGGTTGGCTTAAACATAATTGTGGCCCGGTTCTCAATTTAAAAAATAAATATCTTTAGTGCAAAAGAGTGTCTAATGATTTTTTTAATATTTATCAAATATTTTAACTTTTTATTGATAATTATTTCTTGGTGCATTTGAAGAGTAAAGCCATTTAAAGTTAAGGTCGTGTGTTGAAGTCCATAATGAAAGACATCACATCAGAAATAATTGAATATTTAATCTTTAAATATTCATGAATTGTTCATTGAAAAAGAATATTAAAATTTCAAAATATTGGAAAGCATACAAACTTTTTGTATTCAATTTATCCATCTGTCGTAAGTTATTCCATAAATTTGTGGAAATATTGTCCGTAAAAAAGTTTGTGTATTTTCTACAAGTGTTTGAAAATAGAAAGTGTTGTATTTTCAGTATGTTGTTAAAGATCTTTTGAATTAGAGAGATTCAAAGTCTACCATATTCTTGGTGTGTCTATGTTAGAAGATTTTAGGAGAGTCTTGGTGTGAGATTGTACAAAAATCTAACATAACAAAATTATTCACTGTGTGAAAGGACTAAACATACTCTTGATTGATAAGGGGAACTAGTATAATTTGATTGATAAGGGGAACTAGTATAATTTCTTTTGTCTCTTTTACATTATGCACTTTATTTACTGCATTCTTGTTCTTAGCTCTTTACCATAATTCCGAAAAATTAAAAAGAATCAACATATCTTCAAAAGAACAGAAAAAGTCCTAAAATCTAATTCACCCTCTCTTAGGTTTCACTCTAAACTTACAGACCATGCCTTTCTCTTTTACCAGTGTTGTACCATTTTCAGGTGTGTGTCCCATCTAAGATTTGTGTTTCTTAATATGGGGTAATGTCAAATGCTCCAACAAATTCAACATTTCATTGAGACTAATGTAATCTCTTCTCTTATTTGCTTTATATTGTATGTAAATGAAAATTTACTTGTGTATAAACTACACCTTACAGTCAAATGAACTAAAGTGCACTATACATCAAATTCGATAGATAGTTACGATCCCAAGCAATAAAGATTGAAGTGTTGTTGTTTCCCTTACATTAACTAAAAGAACTTTAAATTTATCTCGTATTTTAATTTAAGAGGATTTTTTTAATGTATCAATTTAGTGTTTATACCTTTTTTATGTATCAATTTAGTGTGTATGCTTTTTTTTCTGTGATGTGTTTAATATTTTATTTTTCTTAAATTTCAAATAGTAATGTATTTACTTGAGTTATCTAAAGTCAAGTGCTTTTTTAATAATATTTTTTAATTGTATTTTGTAAAAGTTATGTTTGCAACCAAGAAAATTTCAATTATTTTATCTTAAAAACTCTTATCAATGTTAAATTTATTTAACTATAATATTTATGTTGTCAAGATTATTTGATCTTGTTTAATAGTTTTGTTGTAACAAAAATTTGATATTAATTTTTTTAAATATTTTTATTGTCACGAAAATTTGATTCTGTTTTTTTATTTTTTTTAATTATGTTGTCACAAAAATTTATGGAGCTCTAATAATTTTAATATAAATATTTTTATTTATTTGTATTATTATATAGATAAATATTTTTACTTTAGGTGAAAATTATTACTTATGTAATTGACAATGATGGTATAAGTTTGAAGAATTTTCAATAAAATGATTTCACAATAAAATATCAGTACATAAATATTTTTTAATTTCACAATAAAATAATCATATATTAAGTATTAAACTTTATTATGGATTATTGTAAATATTATTTTTATTATAATATATGATTATATAAAGATCATAATAAATCAGTTTTTTATTATATATTTATTATATATTTATTATATATTGAATATTTATTATATATTTATTAAATATTTTTTAAATATTTATTAAATAAAAATTTAATATATTTTTAATTATCATAAAAGTATTAAATATGTACTAAATTATAGTTAAGAAAATATCCACATTTTAAACATTATGCTATGTTTTTTATTGAATGAATAAATAAATATGATATTAATTAATGTATAATTAAAAAATAGAGTAATATAAAACTTATTTTTAAATTAATTTACTATGACATTATTAAAAATTTGTGTACTTTTATCTATTTGAAATAGTATGAGTTTTGTGTATGTAAAAACAAATCATCAAATGGAGAACAGAAGAAAAAAATAGTTATTGATGTGAAATGCATTTTTTTAAATAAATATACTTAATAATTTTAAAATTAAAATAATTACAAAAATTATTATAATCTTTTGTTGACTATCTATAAACTTTCATTATTTGTAAAAGCGTTTCAAAATGTAAAATTAAATAAAAGATTTTGTATGTTATTTAATACTATTTTTAGGATATGAAGAAGTTAACACTGAAAACTATAAATAAAAATAAATTTTAATGATTAAAATTAAAAAATTATTAAGATTTTTTGTTGACATTCTATAAAAAGAACATGGTTTAAAAAATTAACTGTTAAATAAAATAAAAGATTTTATATCTAATTTTATTTTATTTTTAAGATGTGAAGAGGTTAAAACTAAAAATTATAAATTAAAGTAAATTGAAAAAGTTATAAAATAAATAAATATAAAAGAAAGATACTCAAGAAACATGATTGTTTTATTGATAATTCAAAACTATTGATATTATTCAAATATTTGTTTAACTTTTAGTGTGAAAAAAAGCCAATAGTGCAAAAAAAAAAACATAATCGATATAAGTTTTGAATTTTCGACATTAAAGTACCTTTAAGTAAAATAATAATATACAAGTTAATAATATTTTTAAGATGAGTAAATGAGATTTCGTTACGTAAAATTATTAAAGTTTTAATAGGGGAATGGTTAGAATGGAAGGGATTAAGTAAAAAAAATGAATAAATTAATAAAATGTTTGAAAATAAGAAAAGCGTGCTTAGAATGGAATAAATTAGGTAGAAAATTGAATAAATGAAAATATTGCAAAAATAAGAAAGACGTGTTTAGAATGGCAATGATTAGGTAGAAAAAAATGAATAAGTAAAAATATTGTGAAAAATAAGAAAGACATGTTTAGAATAGAATGGATTAGGTAGAAAAAAGGAATAAATAAAAATATTGTAAAAATAAGAAAGTCATGTATTTACCCTTAAGAAAACTAGTTATAAAATGATACGACATGAACTTAAATCTCCAATTTGGCAGGGGCAAAATAGGTATAAATCTTTAAAAATTACATGATATTTAATAAGTTATTGATGGATAAATTTCTTGAGGGGTCAAAACATGAGAAAATTCAAGCTTTGTTTTCATGAGTTTTTTTCTTCAAAACTCGCCTATATGTCAGGAACAAAATATATATCAATCCACAAAAATAGTGTGCAGGTTGGCTTAAACATAATTGTGGCCCGGTTCTCAATTTAAAATATAAATATCTTTAGTGCAAAAGAGTGTCTAATGATTTTTTTAATACTTATCAAATATTTTAACTTTTTATTGATAATTATTTCTTGGTGCATTTGAAGAGTAAAGCCATTTAAAGTTAAGGTCATGTGTTGAAGTCCATAATGAAAGACATCACATCAGAAATAATTGAACATTTAATCTTTAAATATTCTTGAATTGTTCATTGAAAAATAATATTAAAATTTCAAAATATTGGAAAGCATACAAAATTTTTGTATTCAATTTATCCATCTGTCGTAAGTTATTCCATAAATTTGTGGAAATATTGTCCGTAAAAAAGTGTGTGTATTTTCTACAAGTGTTTGAAAACAGAAAGTGTTGTATTTTCAATATATTGTTAAAGATCTTTTGAATTAGAGAGATTCAAAGTCTACCATATTCTTGGTGTGTCTATGTTAGAAGATTTTAGGAGAGTCTTGGTGTGAGATTGTACAAAAATCTAACATAACAAAATTATTCACTGTGTGAAAGGACTAAACATACTCTTGATTGATAAGGGGAACTAGTATAATTTCTTTTGTCTCTTTTACATTATGCACTTTATTTACTGCATTCTTGTTCTTAGCTCTTTACCATAATTCCGAAAAATTTAAAAGAATCAACATATCTTCAAAAGAACATAAAAAGTCTTAAAATCTAATTTCACCATCTCTTAGGTTTCACTCTAAACTTACAGACCATACATTTCTCTTTTACCAGTGTTGTACCATTTTAAGGTGTGTGTCCCATCTAAGATTTGTGTTTCTTAATATGAGGTAATGTCAAAAGCTCCAACAAATTCAACATTTTGTTGAGACTAATGTAATCTCTTATCTTATTTTCTTCATATTGTATGTAAATGAAAAGTTACTTGTGTATAAACTAGACCTTACACTCAAATGAACTAAAGTGCACTATACATCAAATTTGATAGATAGTTACGATCCCAAGCAATAAAGATTGAAGTGTTGTTGTTTCCCTCACATTAACTAAAAGAACTTTAAATTTATCTCGTATTTTAATTTAAGAGGATTTTTTTAATGTATCAATTTAGTGTTTATACCTTTTTTTTAATGTATCAATTTAGTGTGTATACTTTTTTTTCTGTGATGTGTTTAATATTTTATATTTCTTAAATTTCAAATAGTAATGTATTTACTTGAGTTATCTCAAGTCAAGTGCTTTTTTAATAATATTTTTTAATTGTATTTTGTAAAAATTATGTTTGCAACAAAGAAAATTTCAATTATTTTACATTAAAAACTCTTATCAATGTTAAATTTATTTAACTATAATATTTATGTTGTCAAGATTATTTGATCTTGTTTAATAGTTTTGTTGTAACAAAAATTTGATATTAATTTTGTTTAATATTTTTATTGTCACGAAAATTTGATTCTGTTTTTTTAATTTTTTTTAATTATGTTGTCACAAAAATTTATGGAGCTCTAATAATTTTAATATAAATATTTTTATTTATTTGTATTATTATATAGATAAATATTTTTACTTTAGTTGAAAAATTATTACTTATGTAATTGACAATGATGGTATAAATTTGAAGAATTTTCAATAAAATGATTTCACAATAAAATATTAGTACATAAATATTTTTTAATTTCACAATTAAATAATCATATATTAAGTATTAAAATTTATTATGGATTATTGTAAATATTATTTTTATTATAATATACGATTATATAAAGATCATAATAAATCGGTTTTTTATTATATATTTATTATATATTTATTATATATTGAATATTTATAATATATTTATTAAATATTTATTAAATAAAAATTTAATATATTTTTAATTATCATAAAAGTATTAAATATGTACTAAATTATAGTTAAGAAAATATCCACATTTTAAACATTATGCTATGTTTTTTATTGAATGAATAAATAAATATGATATTAATTAATGTATAATTAAAAAATAGAGTAATATAAAACTTATTTTTAAATTAATTTACTATGACATTATTAAAAATTTGTGTACTTTTATCTATTTGAAATAGTATGAGTTTTGTGTATGTAAAAACAAATCATCAAATGGAGAACAGAAGAAAAAAATAGTTATTTATGTGAAATGCATTTTTTTAAATAAATATACTTAATAATATTAAAATTAAAATAATTACAAAAATTATTATAATCTTTTGTTGACTATCTATAAACTTTCATTATTTGTAAAAGCGTTTCAAAATGTAAAATTAAATAAAAGATTTTGTATGTTATTTAATACTATTTTTAGGATATGAAGAAGTTAACACTGAAAACTATAAATAAAAATAAATTTTAATGATTAAAATTAAAAAATTATTAAGATTTTTTGTTGACATTCTATAAAGAAAACAAGGTTTAAAAAATTAACTGTGAAATAAAATAAAAGATTTTAGATCTAATTTTATTTTATTTTTAAGATGTGAAGAGGTTAAAACTAAAAATTATAAATTAAAGTAAATTGAAAAAGTTATAAAATAAATAAATATAAAAGAAAGATACTCAAGAAACATGATTGTTTTATTGATAATTCAAAACTATTGATATTATTCAAATATCTGTTTAACTTTTAGTGTGAAAAAAGCCAATAGTGCAAAAAAAAAAACATAATCGATATAAGTTTTGAATTTACAACATTAAAGTACCTTTAAGTAAAATAATAATATACAAGTTAATAATATTTTTAAGATGAGTAAATGAGATTTCGTTACGTAAAATTATTGAAATTTTAATATGGGAATGGTTAGAATGGAAGGGATTAAGTAAAAAAATGAATAAATTAATAAAATGTTTGAAAATAAGAAAAGCGTGCTTAGAATGGAATAAATTAGGTAGAAAATTGAATAAATGAAAATATTGCGAAAATAAGAAAGACGTGTTTAGAATGGCATTGATTAGGTAGAAAAAAATGAATAAGTAAAAATATTGTGACAATAAGAAAGACATGTTTAGAATAGAATGGATTAGGTAGAAAAAAGGAATAAATAAAAATGTTATAAAAATAAGAAAGACATGTATTTACCCTTAAGAAACCTAGTTATAAAATGATACGACATGAACTTAAATCGCCAATTTTGCAGGGGCAAAATAGGTATAAATCTTTAAAAATTACATGATATTTAATAAGTTATTGATGGATAAATTTCTTGAGGGGTCAAAACATGAGAAAATTCAAGCTTTGTTTTCATGAGTTTTTTTCTTCAAAACTCGCCTATATGTCAGGAACAAAATATATATCAATCCACAAAAATAGTGTGCAGGTTGGCTTAAACATAATTGTGGCCCGGTTCTCAATTTAAAAAATAAATATCTTTAGTGCAAAAGAGTGTCTAATGATTTTTTTAATATTTATCAAATATTTTAACTTTTTATTGATAATTATTTCTTGGTGCATTTGAAGAGTAAAGCCATTTAAAGTTAAGGTCGTGTGTTGAAGTCCATAATGAAAGACATCACATCAGAAATAATTGAATATTTAATCTTTATATATTCTTGAATTGTTCATTGAAAAAGAATATTAAAATTTCAAAATATTGGAAAGCATACAAACTTTTTGTTTTCAATTTATCCATCTGTCGTAAGTTATTCCATAAATTTGTGGAAATATTGTCCGTAAAAAAGTGTGTGTATTTTCTACAAGTGTTTGAAAATAGAAAGTGTTGTATTTTAAGTATATTGTTAAATATCTTTTGAATTAGAGAGATTCAAAGTCTACCATATTCTTGGTGTGTCTATGTTAGAAGATTTTAGGAGAGTCTTGGTGTGAGATTGTACAAAAATCTAACATAACAAAATTATTCACTGTGTGAAAGGACTAAACATACTCTTGATTGATAAGGGGAACTAGTATAATTTCTTTTGTCTCTTTTACATTATGCACTTTATTTACTGCATTCTTGTTCTTAGCTCTTTACCATAATTCCGAAAAATTAAAAAGAATCAACATATCTTCAAAAGAACATAAAAAGTCTTAAAATCTAATTTCACCCTCTCTTAGGTTTCACTCTAAACTTACAGACCATACATTTCTCTTTTACGAGTGTTGTACCATTTTAAGGTGTGTGTCCCATCTAAGATTTGTGTTTCTTAATATGAGGTAATGTCAAAAGCTCCAACAAATTCAACATTTTGTTGAGACTAATGTAATCTCTTATCTTATTTTCTTCATATTGTATGTAAATGAAAAGTTACTTGTGTATAAACTACACCTTACAGTCAAATGAACTAAAGTGCACTATACATCAAATTTGATAGATAGTTACGATCCCATGCAATAAAGATTGAAGTGTTGTTGTTTCCCTCACATTAACTAAAAGAACTTTAAATTTATCTCGTATTTTAATTCAAGAGGATTTTTTTAATGTATCAATTTAGTGTTTATACCTTTTTTTTAATGTATCAATTTAGTGTGTATACTTTTTTTCTGTGATGTGTTTAATATTTTATATTTCTTAAATTTCAAATAGTAATGTATTTACTTGAGTTATCTCAAGTCAAGTGCTTTTTTAATAATATTTTTTAATTGTATTTTGTAAAAATTATGTTTGCAACAAAGAAAATTTCAATTATTTTATCTTAAAAACTCTTATCAATGTTAAATTTATTTAACTATAATATTTATGTTGTCAAGATTATTTGATCTTGTTTAATAGTTTTGTTGTAACAAAAATTTGATATTAATTTTGTTTAATATTTTTATTGTCACGAAAATTTGATTCTGTTTTTTTAATTTTTTTTAATTATGTTGTCACAAAAATTTATGGAGCTCTAATAATTTTAATATAAATATTTTTATTTATTTGTATTATTATATAGATAAATATTTTTACTTTAGTTGAAAAATTATTACTTATGTAATTGACAATGATGGTATAAATTTGAAGAATTTTCAATAAAATGATTTCACAATAAAATATTAGTACATAAATATTTTTTAATTTCACAATTAAATAATCATATATTAAGTATTAAACTTTATTATGGATTATTGTAAATATTATTTTTATTATAATATACGATTATATAAAGATCATAATAAATCAGTTTTTTATTATATATTTATTATATATTTATTATATATTGAATATTTATAATATATTTATTAAATATTTATTAAATAAAAATTTAATATATTTTTAATTATCATAAAAGTATTAAATATGTACTAAATTATAGTTAAGAAAATATCCACATTTTAAACATTATGCTATGTTTTTTATTGAATGAATAAATAAATATGATATTAATTAATGTATAACTAAAAAATAGAGTAATATAAAACTTATTTTTAAATTAATTTACTATGACATTATTAAAAATTTGTGTACTTTTATCTATTTGAAATAGTATGAGTTTTGTGTATGTAAAAACAAATCATCAAATGGAGAACAGAAGAAAAAAATAGTTATTGATGTGAAATGCATTTTTTTAAATAAATATACTTAATAATATTAAAATTAAAATAATTACAAAAATTATTATAATCTTTTGTTGACTATCTATAAACTTTCATTATTTGTAAAAGCGTTTCAAAATGTAAAATTAAATAAAAGATTTTGTATGTTATTTAATACTATTTTTAGGATATGAAGAAGTTAACACTGAAAACTATAAATAAAAATAAATTTTAATGATTAAAATTAAAAAATTATTAAGATTTTTTGTTGACATTCTATAAAAAAAACAAGGTTTAAAAAATTAACTGTGAAATAAAATAAAAGATTTTAGATCTAATTTTATTTTATTTTTAAGATGTGAAGAGGTTAAAACTAAAAATTATAAATTAAAGTAAATTGAAAAAGTTATAAAATAAATAAATATAAGAGAAAGATACTCAAGAAACATGATTTTTTTATTGATAATTCAAAACTATTGATATTATTCAAATATCTGTTTAACTTTTAGTGTGAAAAAAAGCCAATAGTGCAAAAAAAAAAACATAATCGATATAAGTTTTGAATTTTCAACATTAAAGTACCTTTAAGTAAAATAATAATATACAAGTTAATAATATTTTTAAGATGAGTAAATGAGATTTCGTTACGTAAAATTATTGAAATTTTAATAGGGGAATGGTTAGAATGGAAGGGATTAAGTAAAAAAATGAATAAATTAATAAAATGTTTGAAAATAAGAAAAGCGTGCTTAGAATGGAATAAATTAGGTAGAAAATTGAATAAATGAAAATATTGCGAAAATAAGAAAGACGTGTTTAGAATGGCATTGATTAGGTAGAAAAAAATGAATAAGTAAAAATATTGTGACAATAAGAAAGACATGTTTAGAATAGAATGGATTAGGTAGAAGAAAGGAATAAATAAAAATATTATAAAAATAAGAAAGACATGTATTTACCCTTAAGAAACCTAGTTATAAAATGATACGACATGAACTTAAATCGCCAATTTGGCAGGGGCAAAATAGGTATAAATCTTTAAAAATTACATGATATTTAATAAGTTATTGATGGATAAATTTCTTGAGGGGTCAAAACATGAGAAAATTCAAGCTTTGTTTTCATGAGTTTTTTTCTTCAAAACTCGCCTATATGTCAGGAACAAAATATATATCAATCCACAAAAATAGTGTGCAGGTTGGCTTAAACATAATTGTGGCCCGGTTCTCAATTTAAAAAATAAATATCTTTAGTGCAAAAGAGTGTCTAATGATTTTTTTAATATTTATCAAATATTTTAACTTTTTATTGATAATTATTTCTTGGTGCATTTGAAGAGTAAAGCCATTTAAAGTTAAGGTCGTGTGTTGAAGTCCATAATGAAAGACATCACATCAGAAATAATTGAATATTTAATCTTTATATATTCTTGAATTGTTCATTGAAAAAGAATATTAAAATTTCAAAATATTGGAAAGCATACAAACTTTTTGTTTTCAATTTATCCATCTGTCGTAAGTTATTCCATAAATTTGTGGAAATATTGTCCGTAAAAAATTGTGTGTATTTTCTACAAGTGTTTGAAAATAGAAAGTGTTGTATTTTCAGTATATTGTTAAATATCTTTTGAATTAGAGAGATTCAAAGTCTACCATATTCTTGGTGTGTCTATGTTAGAAGATTTTAGGAGAGTCTTGGTGTGAGATTGTACAAAAATCTAACATAACAAAATTATTCACTGTGTGAAAGGACTAAACATACTCTTGATTGATAAGGGGAACTAGTATAATTTCTTTTGTCTCTTTTACATTATGCACTTTATTTACTTCATTCTTGTTCTTAGCTCTTTACCATAATTCCGAAAAATTAAAAAGAATCAACATATCTTCAAAAGAACATAAAAAGTCTTAAAATCTAATTTCACCCTCTCTTAGGTTTCACTCTAAACTTACAGACCATACATTTCTCTTTTACGAGTGTTGTACCATTTTAAGGTGTGTGTCCCATCTAAGATTTGTGTTTCTTAATATGAGGTAATGTCAAAAGCTCCAACAAATTCAACATTTTGTTGAGACTAATGTAATCTCTTATCTTATTTTCTTCATATTGTATGTAAATGAAAAGTTACTTGTGTATAAACTACACCTTACAGTCAAATGAACTAAAGTGCACTATACATCAAATTTGATAGATAGTTACGATCCCAAGCAATAAAGATTGAAGTGTTGTTGTTTCCCTCACATTAACTAAAAGAACTTTAAATTTATCTCGTATTTTAATTTAAGAGGATTTTTTTAATGTATCAATTTAGTGTTTATACCTTTTTTTTAATGTATCAATTTAGTGTGTATACTTTTTTTTCTGTGATGTGTTTAATATTTTATATTTCTTAAATTTCAAATAGTAATGTATTTACTTGAGTTATCTCAAGTCAAGTGCTTTTTTAATAATATTTTTTAATTGTATTTTGTAAAAATTATGTTTGCAACAAAGAAAATTTCAATTATTTTATCTTAAAAACTCTTATCAATGTTAAATTTATTTAACTATAATATTTATGTTGTCAAGATTATTTGATCTTGTTTAATAGTTTTGTTGTAACAAAAATTTGATATTAATTTTGTTTAATATTTTTATTGTCACGAAAATTTGATTCTGTTTTTTTCATTTTTTTTAATTATGTTGTCACAAAAATTTATGGAGCTCTAATAATTTTAATATAAATATTTTTATTTATTTGTATTATTATATAGATAAATATTTTTACTTTAGTTGAAAAATTATTACTTATGTAATTGACAATGATGGTATAAATTTGAAGAATTTTCAATAAAATGATTTCACAATAAAATATTAGTACATAAATATTTTTTAATTTCACAATTAAATAATCATATATTAAGTATTAAACTTTATTATGGATTATTGTAAATATTATTTTTATTATAATATATGATTATATAAAGATCATAATAAATCATTTTTTTATTATATATTTATTATATATTGAATATTTATTATATATTTATTAAATATTTATTAAATAAAAATTAAATATATTTTTAATTATCATAAAAGTATTAAATATGTACTAAATTATAGTTAAGAAAATATCCACATTTTAAACATTATGCTATGTTTTTTATTGAATGAATAAATAAATATGATATTAATTAATGTATAATTAAAAAAATAGAGTAATATAAAACTTATTTTTAAATTAATTTACTATGACATTATTAAAAAATTTTGTACTTTTATCTATTTGAAATAGTATGAGTTTTGTGTATGTAAAAACAAATCATCAAATGGAGAACAGAAGAAAAAAATAGTTATTGATGTGAAATGCATTTTTTTAAATAAATATACTTAATAATATTAAAATTAAAATAATTACAAAAATTATTATAATCTTTAGTTGACTATCTATAAACTTTCATTATTTGTAAAAGCGTTTCAAAATGTAAAATTAAATAAAAGATTTTGTATGTTATTTAATACTATTTTTAGGATATGAAGAAGTTAACACTGAAAACTATAAATAAAAATAAATTTTAATGATTAAAATTAAAAAATTATTAAGATTTTTTGTTGACATTCTATAAAAAAAACAAGGTTTAAAAAATTAACTGTGAAATAAAATAAAAGATTTTAGATCTAATTTTATTTTATTTTTAAGATGTGAAGAGGTTAAAACTAAAAATTATAAATTAAAGTAAATTGAAAAAGTTATAAAATAAATAAATATAAAAGAAAGATACTCAAGAAACATGATTTTTTTATTGATAATTCAAAACTATTGATATTATTCAAATATCTGTTTAACTTTTAGTGTGAAAAAAAGCCAATAGTGCAAAAAAAAAACATAATCGATATAAGTTTTGAATTTTCAACATTAAAGTACCTTTAAGTAAAATAATAATATACAAGTTAATAATATTTTTAAGATGAGTAAATGAGATTTCGTTACGTAAAATTATTGAAATTTTAATAGGGGAATGGTTAGAATGGAAGGGATTAAGTAAAAAAATGAATAAATTAATAAAATGTTTGAAAATAAGAAAAGCGTGCTTAGAATGGAATAAATTAGGTAGAAAATTGAATAAATGAAAATATTGCGAAAATAAGAAAGACGTGTTTAGAATGGCATTGATTAGGTAGAAAAAAATGAATAAGTAAAAATATTGTGACAATAAGAAAGACATGTTTAGAATAGAATGGATTAGGTAGAAAAAAGGAATAAATAAAAATATTATAAAAATAAGAAAGACATGTATTTACCCTTAAGAAACCTAGTTATAAAATGATACGACATGAACTTAAATCGCCAATTTGGCAGGGGCAAAATAGGTATAAATCTTTAAAAATTACACGATATTTAATAAGTTATTGATGGATAAATTTCTTGAGGGGTCAAAACATGAGAAAATTCAAGCTTTGTTTTCATGAGTTTTTTTCTTCAAAACTCGCCTATATGTCAGGAACAAAATATATATCAATCCACAAAAATAGTGTGCAGGTTGGCTTAAACATAATTGTGGCCCGGTTCTCAATTTAAAAAATAAATATCTTTAGTGGAAAAGAGTGTCTAATGAATTTTTTAATATTTATCAAATATTTTAACTTTTTATTGATAATTATTTCTTGGTGCATTTGAAGAGTAAAGCCATTTAAAGTTAAGGTCGTGTGTTGAAGTCCATAATGAAAGACATCACATCAGAAATAATTGAATATTTAATCTTTATATATTCTTGAATTGTTCATTGAAAAAGAATATTAAAATTTCAAAATATTGGAAAGCATACAAACTTTTTGTTTTCAATTTATCCATCTGTCGTAAGTTATTCCATAAATTTGTGGAAATATTGTCCGTAAAAAAGTGTGTGTATTTTCTACAAGTGTTTGAAAATAGAAAGAGTTGTATTTTCAGAATGTTGTTAAAGATCTTTTGAATTAGAGAGATTCAAAGTCTACCATATTCTTGGTGTGTCTATGTTAGAAGATTTTAGGAGAGTCTTGGTGTGAGATTGTACAAAAATGTAACATAACAAAATTATTCACTGTGTGAAAGGACTAAATATACTCTTGATTGATAAGGGGAACTAGTATAATTTCTTTTGTCTCTTTTACATTATGCACTTTATTTACTGCATTCTTGTTCTTAGCTCTTTACCATAATTCCGAAAAATTAAAAAGAATAAACATATCTTCAAAAGAACATAAAAAGTCTTAAAATCTAATTCACCCTCTCTTAGGTTTCACTCTAAACTTACAGACCATACATTTCTCTTTTACCAGTGTTGTACCATTTTAAGGTGTGTGTCCCATCTAAGATTTGTGTTTCTTAATATGAGGTAATGTCAAATGCTCCAACAAATTCAACATTTTGTTGAGACTAATGTAATCTCTTATCTTATTTTCTTTATATTATATGTAAATGAAAAGTTACTTGTGTATAAACTACACCTTACAGTCAAATGAACTAAAGTGCACTATACATCAAATTCGATAGATAGTTACGATCTCAAGCAATAAAGATTGAAGTGTTGTTGTTTCCCTTACATTAAATAAAAGAACTTTAAATTTATCTCGTATTTCAATTTAAGAGGATTTTTTTAATGTATCAATTTAGTGTTTATACCTTTTTTTTAATGTATCAATTTAGTGTGTATACTTTTTTTCTGTGATGTGTTTAATATTTTATATTTCTTAAATTTCAAATAGTAATGTATTTACTTGAGTTATCTCAAGTCAAGTGCTTTTTTAATAATATTTTTTAATTGTATTTTGTAAAAATTATGTTTGCAACAAAGAAAATTTCAATTATTTTATCTTAAAAACTTTTATCAATGTTAAATTTATTTAACTATAATATTTATGTTGTCAAGATTATTTGATCTTGTTTAATAGTTTTGTTGTAACAAAAATTTGATATTAATTTTGTTTAATATTTTTGTTGTCACGAAAATTTGATTCTGTTTTTTTAATTTTTTTTAATTATGTTGTCACAAAAATTTATGGAGCTCTAATAATTTTAATATAAATCTTTTTATTTATTTGTATTATTATATAGATAAATATTTTTACTTTAGTTGAAAAATTATTACTTATGTAATTGACAATGATGGTATAAATTTGAAGAATTTTCAATAAAATGATTTCACAATAAAATATTAGTACATAAATATTTTTTAATTTCACAATTAAATAATCATATATTAAGTATTAAACTTTATTATGGATTATTGTAAATATTATTTTTATTATAATATATGATTATATAAAGATCATAATAAATCATTTTTTTATTATATATTTATTATATATTGAATATTTATTATATATTTATTAAATATTTATTAAATAAAAATTAAATATATTTTTAATTATCATAAAAGTATTAAATATGTACTAAATTATAGTTAAGAAAATATCCACATTTTAAACATTATGCTATGTTTTTTATTGAATGAATAAATAAATATGATATTAATTAATGTATAATTAAAAAATAGAGTAATATAAAACTTATTTTTAAATTAATTTACTATGACATTATTAAAAAATTTTGTACTTTTATCTATTTGAAATAGTATGAGTTTTGTGTATGTAAAAACAAATCATCAAATGGAGAACAGAAGAAAAAAATAGTTATTGATGTGAAATGCATTTTTTTAAATAAATATACTTAATAATATTAAAATTAAAATAATTACAAAAATTATTATAATCTTTAGTTGACTATCTATAAACTTTCATTATTTGTAAAAGCGTTTCAAAATGTAAAATTAAATAAAAGATTTTGTATGTTATTTAATACTATTTTTAGGATATGAAGAAGTTAACACTGAAAACTATAAATAAAAATAAATTTTAATGATTAAAATTAAAAAATTATTAAGATTTTTTGTTGACATTCTATAAAAAAAACAAGGTTTAAAAAATTAACTGTGAAATAAAATAAAAGATTTTATATCTAATTTTATTTTATTTTTAAGATGTGAAGAGGTTAAAACTAAAAATTATAAATTAAAGTAAATTGAAAAAGTTATAAAATAAATAAATATAAAAGAAAGATACTCAAGAAACATGATTGTTTTATTGATAATTCAAAACTATTGATATTATTCAAATATCTGTTTAACTTTTAGTGTGAAAAAAAGCCAATAGTGCAAAAAAAAAACATAATCGATATAAGTTTTGAATTTTCAACATTAAAGTACCTTTAAGTAAAATAATAATATACAAGTTAATAATATTTTTAAGATGAGTAAATGAGATTTCGTTACATAAAATTATTGAAATTTTAATAGGGGAATGGTTAGAATGGAAGGGATTAAGTAAAAAAATGAATAAATTAATAAAATGTTTGAAAATAAGAAAAGCGTGCTTAGAATGGAATAAATTAGGTAGAAAATTGAATAAATGAAAATATTGCGAAAATAAGAAAGACGTGTTTAGAATGGCATTGATTAGGTAGAAAAAAATGAATAAGTAAAAATATTGTGACAATAAGAAAGACATGTTTAGAATAGAATGGATTAGGTAGAAAAAAGGAATAAATAAAAATATTGTAAAAATAAGAAATACATGTATTTACCCTTAAGAAACCTAGTTATAAAATGATACGACATGAACTTAAATCGCCAATTTGGCAGGGGCAAAATAGGTATAAATCTTTAAAAATTACATGATATTTAATAAGTTATTGATGGATAAATTTCTTGAGGGGTCAAAACATGAGAAAATTCAAGCTTTGTTTTCATGAGTTTTTTTCTTCAAAACTTGCCTATATGTCAGGAACAAAATATATATCAATCCACAAAAATAGTGTGCAGGTTGGCTTAAACATAATTGTGGCCCGATTCTCAATTTAAAAAATAAATATCTTTAGTGGAAAAGAGTGTCTAATGAATTTTTTAATATTTATCAAATATTTTAACTTTTTATTGATAATTATTTCTTGGTGCATTTGAAGAGTAAAGCCATTTAAAGTTAAGGTCGTGTGTTGAAGTCCATAATGAAAGACATCACATCAGAAATAATTGAATATTTAATCTTTATATATTCTTGAATTGTTCATTGAAAAAGAATATTAAAATTTCAAAATATTGGAAAGAATACAAACTTTTTGTGTTCAATTTATCCATCTGTCGTAAGTTATTCGATAAATTTGTGGAAATATTATCCGTAAAAAAGTGTGTGTATTTTCTACAAGTGTTTGAAAATAGAAAGTGTTGTATTTTCAGAATGTTGTTAAAGATCTTTTGAATTAGAGAGATTCAAAGTCTACCATATTCTTGGTGTGTCTATGTTAGAAGATTTTAGGAGAGTCTTGGTGTGAGATTGTACAAAAATGTAACATAACAAAATTATTCACTGTGTGAAAGGACTAAATATACTCTTGATTGATAAGGGGAACTAGTATAATTTCTTTTGTCTCTTTTACATTATGCACTTTATTTACTGCATTCTTGTTCTTAGCTCTTTACCATAATTCCGAAAAATTAAAAAGAATCAACATATCTTCAAAAGAACATAATAAGTCTTAAAATCTAATTCACCCTCTCTTAGGTTTCACTCTAAACTTACAGACCATACATTTCTCTTTTACCAGTGTTGTACCATTTTAAGGTGTGTGTCCCATCTAAGATTTGTGTTTCTTAATATGAGGTAATGTCAAATGCTCCAACAAATTCAACATTTTGTTGAGACTAATGTAATCTCTTATCTTATTTTCTTTATATTGTATGTAAATGAAAAGTTACTTGTGTATAAACTACACCTTACAGTCAAATGAACTAAAGTGCACTATACATCAAATTCGATAGATAGTTACGATCTCAAGCAATAAAAATTGAAGTGTTGTTGTTTCCCTTACATTAACTAAAAGAACTTTAAATTTATCTCGTATTTTAATTTAAGAGGATTTTTTTAATGTATCAATTTAGTGTGTATACCTTTTTTTTAATGTATCAATTTAGTGTGTATACTTTTTTTTCTGTGATGTGTTTAATATTTTATATTTCTTAAATTTCAAATAGTAATGTCTTTACTTGAGTTATCTCAAGTCAAGTGCTTTTTTAAAAATATTTTTTATTTGTATTTTGTAAAAATTATGTTTGCAACCAAGCAAATTTCAATTATTTTATCTTAAAAACTCTTATCAATGTTAAATTTATTTAACTATAATATTTCTGTTGTCAAGATTATTTCATCTTGTTTAATAGTTTTGTTGTAACAAAAATTTGATATTAATTTTGTTTAATATTTTTATTGTCACGAAAATTTGATTCTGTTTTTTGATTATTTTTAATTACGTTGTCACAAAAATTTATGAAGCTCTAATAATTTTAATATAAATATTTTTATTTATTTGTATTATTATATAGATAAATATTTTTGCTTTATTTGAAAAATTCTTACTTATGTAATTGACAATGATGGTATAAGTTTGAAGAATTTTCAATAAAATGATTTCACAATTAAATATCAGTACATAAATATTTTTTAATTTCACAATTAAATAATCATATATTAAGTATTAAACTTTATTATGGGTTATTGTAAATATTATTTTTGTTATAATATATGATTATATAAGGATCATAATAAATCAGTTTTTTATTATATATTTATTATATATTTATTATATATTGAATATTTATTATATATTTATTATATATATTTTTTAAATATTTATTAAATAAAAATTTAATATATTTTTAATTATCATAAAAGTATTAAATATGTACTTAATTATAGTTAAGAAAATATCCACGTTTTAAACATTATGCTATTTTTTTTATTGAATGAATAAATAAATATGATATTAATTAATGTATAATTAAAAAATAGAGTAATATAAAACTTATTTTTAAATTAATTTACTATGACATTATTAAAAATTTATGTACTTTTATCTATTTGAAATAGTATGAGTTTTGTGTATGTAAAAACAAATCATCAAATGGAGAACAGAAGAAAAAAATAGTTATTGATGTGAAATTCATTTTTTTAATAAATATACTTAATAATATTAAAATTAAAATATTTACAAAAATTATTATAATCTTTTGTTGACTATCTATAAACTTTCATTATTTGTAAAAGTCGTGTCATAATGTAAAATTAAATAAAAGATTTTGTATGTTATTTAATACTATTTTTAGGATATGAAGAAGCTAACACTGAAAACTATAAATAAAAATAAATTTTAATGATTAAAATTAAAAAATTATTAAGATTTTTTGTGGACATTCTATAAAAAAAACATGGTTTAAAAAATTAACTGTGAAATAAAATAAAAGATTTTATATCTAATTTTATTTTATTTTTAAGATGTGAAGAGGTTAAAACTAAAAATTATAAATTAAAGTAAATTGAAAAAGTTATAAAATAATTAAATATAAAAGAAAGATACTAAAGAAACATGATCTTTTATTGATAATTCAAAACTATTGATATTATTCAAAGATCTGTTTAACTTTTAGTGTGAAAAAAAGCCAATAGTGCAAAAAAAAAACATAATCGATATAAGTTTTGAATTTTCGACATTAAAGTACCTTTAAGTAAAATAATAATATACAAGTTAATAATATTTTTAAGATGAGTAAATGAGATTTCGTTACGTAAAATTATTGAAATTTTAATAGGGGAATGGTTAGAATGGAAGAGATTAAGTAAAAAAATGAATAAATTAATAAAATGTGTGAAAATAAGAAAAGCGTGCTTAGAATGGAATAAATTAGGTAGAAAAGTGAATAAATGAAAATATTTGGAAAATAAGAAAGACGTGTTTAGAATGGCATTGATTAGGTAGAAAAAAATGAATAAGTAAAAATATTGTGACAATAAGAAAGACATGTTTAGAATAGAATGGATTAGGTAGAAAAAAGGAATAAATAAAAATATTGTAAAAATAAGAAAGACATGTATTTACCCTTAAGAAACCTAGTTATAAAATGATACGGCCTGAACTTAAATCGCCAATTTGGCAGGGGAAAAATAGGTATAAATCTTTAAAAATTACATGATATTTAATAAGTTATTGATGGATAAATTTCTTGAGGGGTCAAAACATGAGAAAATTCAAACTTTGTTTTCATGAGTTTTTTTCTTCAAAACTCGCCTATATGTCAGGAACAAAATAGATATCAATCCACAAAAATAGTGTGCAGGTTGGCTTAAACATAATTGTGGCCAGGTTCTCAATTTAAAAAATAAATATCTTTAGTGCAAAAGAGTGTCTAATTATTTTTTTAATATTTATCAAATATTTTAACTTTTTATTTATAATTATTTCTTGGTGCATTTGAAGAGTAAAGCCATTTAAAGTTAAGGTCATGTGTTGAAGTCCATAAAGAAAGACATCACATCAGAAATAATTGAATATTTAATCTTTATATATTCTTGAATTGTTCATTGAAAAAGAATATTAAAATTTCAAAATATTGGAAAGCATACAAACTTTTTGTATTTAATTTATCCATCTGTCGTAAGTTATTCCATAAATTTGTGGAAATATTGTCCATAAAAAAAGTGTGTGTATTTTCTACAAGTGTTTGAAAATAGAAAGTGTTTCATTTTCAGTATGTTGCTAAAGATCTTTTGAATTAGAGAGATTCAAAGTCTACCATATTCTTGGTGTGTCTATGTTAGAAGATTTTAGGAGAGTCTTGGTGTGAGATTGTACAAAAATCTAATATAATAAAATTATTCACTGTTTGAAAGGACTAAACATACTCTTGATTGATAAGGAAAACTAGTATAATTTATTTTTTCTCTATTACATTATGCACTTTATTTACTGCATTCTTGTTCTTAGCTCTTTACCATAATTCCGAAAAATTAAAAAGAATTAACATATCTTCCAAAGAACATAAAAAGTCTTAAAAGCTAATTCACCCTCTCTTAGGTTTCACTCTAAACTTACAGACCATACATTTCTCTTTTACCAGTGTTGTACCATTTTAAGGTGTGTGTCCCATCTAAGATTTGTGTTTCTTAATATGAGGTAATGTCAAATGCTCCAACAAATTCAACATTTTGTTGAGACTAATGTAATCTCTTATCTTATTTTCTTTATATTGTATGTAAATGAAAAGTTACTTGTGTCTAAACTACACCTTACAGTCAAATGAACTAAAGTGCACTATACATCAAATTCGATAGATAGTTACGATCTCAAGCAATAAAGATTGGAGTGTTGTTGTTTCCCTTACATTAACTAAAAGAACTTTAAATTTATCTCGTATTTTAATTTAAGAGGATTTTTTTAATGTATCAATTTAGTGTGTATACCTTTTTTTAATGTATCAATTTAGTGTGTATACTTTTTTTGTGATGTGTTTAATATTTTATATTTCTTAAATTTCAAATAGTAATGTCTTTACTTGAGTTATCTCAAGTCAAGTGCATTTTTAAAAATATTTTTTTTATTGTATTTTGTAAAAATTATGTTTGCAACCAAGCAAATTTCAATTATTTTATCTTAAAAACTCTTATCATTGTTAAATTTATTTAACTATAATATTTCTAATGTCAAGATTATTTGATCTTGTTTAATAGTTTTGTTGTAAGAAAAATTTGATATTAATTTTGTTTAATATTTTTATTGTCACGAAAATTTGATTCTATTTTTTGATTTTTTTTAATTATGTTGTCACAAAAATTTATGGAGCTCTAATAATTTTAATATAAATAATTTTATTTATTTTTATTATTATATAGATAAATATTTTTGCTTTATTTGAAAAATTATTACTTATGTAATTGACAATGATGGTATAAGTTTGAAAAATTTTCAATAAAATGATTTCACAATAAAATATCAGTACATAAATATTTTTTAATTTCACAATTAAATAATCGTATATTAAGTGTTAAACTTTATTATGGATTATTGTAAATATTATTTTTGTTATAATATATGATTATATAAAGATCATAATAAATCAGTTTTTTAATATATATTTATTATATATTTATTATATATTTATTATATATTGAATATTTATAATATATTTATTATATATTTTTTAAATATTTATTAAATAAAAATTTAATATATTTTTAACTATCATAAAAGTATTAAATATGTACTTAATTATAGTTAAGAAAATATCCACATTTTAAACATTATGCTATGTTTTTTATTGAATGAATAAATAAATATGATATTAATTAATGTATAATTAGAAAATAGAGTAATATAAAACTTATTTTTAAATTAATTTACTATGACATTATTAAAAATTTGTGTACTTTTATCTATTTGAAATAGTATGAGTTTTGTGTATGTAAAAACAAATCATCAAATGGAGAACAGAAGAAAAAAATAGTTATTGATGTGAAATTCATTTTTTTAATAAATATACTTAATAATATTAAAATTAAAATATTTACAAAAATTATTATAATCTTTTGTTGACTATCTATAAACTTTCATTATTTGTAAAAGGCGTGTCATAATGTAAAATTAAATAAAAGATTTTGTATGTTATTTAATACTATTTTTAGGATATGAAGAAGTTAACACTGAAAACTATAAATAAAAATAAATTTTAATGATTAAAATTAAAAAATTATTAATATTTTTTGTTGACATTCTATAAAAAAAACATGGTTTGAAAAATTAACTATGAAATAAAATAAAAGATTTTCTATCTTATTTTATTTTATTTTTAAGATGTGAAGAGGTTAAAACTAAAAATTATAAATTAAAGTAAATTAAAAATGTTATAAAATAAGTAAATATAAAAGAAATATACTCAAGAAACATGATTTTTTATTGATAATTCAAAACTATTGATATTATTCAAAGATCTGTTTAACTTTTAGTGTGACAAAAAGCCAATAGTGCAAAAAAAAAACATAATCGATATAAGTTTTGAATTTTCGACATTAAAGTACCTTTAAGTAAAATAATAATATACAAGTTAATAATATTTTTAAGATGAGTAAATGAGATTTCGTTACGTAAAATTATTGAAATTTTAATAGGTGAATGGTTAGAATGGAAGGGATTAAGTAAAAAAAATGAATAAATTAATAAAATGTGTGAAAATAAGAAAAGCATGCTTAGAATTGAATAAATTTGGTAGAAAAGTGAATAAATGAAAATATTGGGAAAATAAGAAAGACGTGTTTAGAATGGCATTGATTAGGTAGAAAAAAATGAATAAGTAAAAATATTGTGAAAATAAGAAAGACATGTTTAGAATAGAATGGATTAGGTAGAAAAAAGGAATAAATAAAAATATTGTAAAAATAAGAAAGACATGTATTGACCCTTAAGAAACCTAGTTATAAAATGATACGGCATGAACTTAAATCGCCAATTTGGCAGGGGAAAAATAGGTATAAATCTTTAAAAATTACATGATATTTAATAAGTTATTGATGGATAAATTTCTTGAGGGGTCAAAACATGAGAAAATTCAAACTTTGTTTTCATGAGTTTTTTCCTTCAAAACTCACCTATATGTCAGGAACCAAATATATATCAATCCACAAAAATAGTGTGCAGGTTGGCTTAAACATAATTGTGGCCCGGTTCTCAATTTAAAAAATAAATATCTTTAGTGCAAAAGAGTGTCTAATGATTTTTTTTAATATTTATCAAATATTTTAACTTCTTATTGATAATTATTTCTTGGTGCATTTGAAGAGTAAAGCCATTTAAAGTTAAGGTCGTGTGTTGAAGTCCATAATGAAAGACATCACATCAGAAATAATTGAATATTTAATCTTTATATATTCTTGAATTGTTCATTGAAAAAGAATATTAAAATTTCAAAATATTGGAAAGCATACAAACTTTTTGTATTCAATTTATCCATCTGTCGAAAGTTATTCCATAAAATTATGGAAATATTGTCGGTAAAAAAGTGTGTGTATTTTCTACAAGTGTTTGAAAATAGAAAGTGTTGTATTTTCAGTATGTTATTAAAGATCTTTTGAATTAGAGAGATTCAAAGTCTACCATATTCTTAGTATGTCTATGTTAGAAGATTTTAGGAGAGTCTTGGTGTGAGATTGTACAAAAATCTAACATAACAAACTTATTCACTGTGTGAAAGGACTAAATATACTCTTGATTGATAAGGGGAACTAGTATAATTTCTTTTGTCTCTTTTACATTATGCACTTTATTTACTACATTCTTGTTCTTAGTTCTTTACCATAATTCCGAAAAATTAAAAAGAGTCAACATATCTCCAATAGGACAAAAAAAGTTATAAAATCTAATTCACCCTCTCTTAGGTTTCACTCCAAATTTACAAACCATACCTTTCTCTTTTACCAGTGTTGTACCATTTTTCAGGTGTGTGTCCCATCTAAGATTTGTGTTTCTTAAGATGAGGTAATGTCAAATGCTCCAACAAATTCAACATTTTGTTGAGACTAATGTAATCTCTTATCTTATTTGCTTTATATTGTATGTAAATGAAAAGTTACTTGTGTATAAACTACACCTTACAGTCAAATGAACTAAAGTGCACTATACATCGAATTCTATAGATAGTTACGATCTCAAGCAAGAAAGATTGAAGTGTTGTTGTTTCCCTTACATTAACTAAAAGAACTTTAAATTTATCTCGTATTTTAATTTAAGAGGATTTTTTTAATGTATCAATTTAGTGTGTATACTATTTTTTAATGTATCAATTTAGTGTGTATACTTTTTTTTGTGATGTGTTTAATATTTTATATTTCTTAAATTTCAAATAGTAATGTCTTTACTTGAGTTATCTCAAGTCAAGTGCTTTTTTAAAAATATTTTTTTAATTGTATTTTGTAAAAATTATGTTTGCAACCAAACAAATTTCAATTATTTTATCTTAAAAACTCTTATCATTGTTAAATTTATTTAACTATAATATTTCTGATGTCAAGATTATTTGATCTTGTTTAATAGTTTTGTTGTAAGAAAAATTTGATATTAATTTTGTTTAATATTTTTATTGTCACGAAAATTTGATTCTATTTTTTGATTTTTTTTAATTATGTTGTCACAAAAATTTATGGAGCTCTAATAATTTTAATATAAATATTTGTATTTATTTTTATTATTATATAGATAAATATTTTTGCTTTATTTGAAAAATTATTACTTATGTAATTGACAATGATGGTATAAGTTTGAAGAATTTTCAATAAAATGATTTCACAATAAAATATCAGTACATAAATATTTTTTAATTTCACAATTAAATAATCGTATATTAAGTGTTAAACTTTATTATGGATTATTGTAAATATTATTTTTGTTATAAATATATGATTATATAAAGATCATAATAAATCAGTTTTTTAATATATATTTATTATATATTTATTATATATTTATTATATATTTATTATATATTGAATATTTATAATATATTTATTATATATTTTTTAAATATTTATAAAATAAAAATTTAATATATTTTTAACTATCATAAAAGTATTAAATATGTACTTAATTATAGTTAAGAAAATATCCACATTTTAAACATTATGCTATGTTTTTTATTGAATGAATAAATAAATATGATATTAATTAATGTATAATTAAAAAATATAGTAATATAAAACTTATTTTTAAATTAATTTACTATGACATTATTAAAAATTTGTGTACTTTTATCTATTTGAAATAGTATGAGTTTTGTGTATGTAAAAACAAATCATCAAATGGAGAACAGAAGAAAAAAATAGTTATTGATGTGAAATTCATTTTTTTAATAAATATACTTAATAATATTAAAATTAAAATATTTACAAAAATTATTATAATCTTTTGTTGACTATCTATAAACTTTCATTATTTGTAAAAGGCGTGTCATAATGTAAAATTAAATAAAAGATTTTGTATGTTATTTAATACTATTTTTAGGATATGAAGAAGTTAACACTGAAAACTATAAATAAAAATAAATTTTAATGATTAAAATTAAAAAATTATTAATATTTTTTGTTGACATTCTATAAAAAAAACATGGTTTGAAAAATTAACTTTGAAATAAAATAAAAGATTTTATATCTTATTTTATTTTATTTTTAAGATGTGAAGAGGTTAAAACTAAAAATTATAAATTAAAGTAAATTAAAAATGTTATAAAATAAGTAAATATAAAAGAAATATACTCAAGAAACATGATTTTTTATTGATAATTCAAAACTATTGATATTATTCAAAGATCTGTTTAACTTTTAGTGTGACAAAAAGCCAATAGTGCAAAAAAAAAACATAATCGATATAAGTTTTGAATTTTCGACATTAAAGTACCTTTAAGTAAAATAATAATATACAAGTTAATAATATTTTTAAGATGAGTAAATGAGATTTCGTTACGTAAAATTATTGAAATTTTAATAGGTGAATGGTTAGAATAGAATGGATTAAGTAAAAAAAATGAATAAATTAATAAAATGTGTGAAAATAAGAAAAGCATGCTTAGAATTGAATAAATTAGGTAGAAAAGTGAATAAATGAAAATATTGGGAAAATAAGAAAGACGTGTTTAGAATGGCATTGATTAGGTAGAAAAAAATGAATAAGTAAAAATATTGTGAAAATAAGAAAGACATGTTTAGAATAGAATGGATTAGGTAGAAAAAAGGAATAAATAAAAATATTGTAAAAATAAGAAAGACATGTATTGACCCTTAAGAAACCTAGTTATAAAATGATACGGCATGAACTTAAATCGCCAATTTGGCAGGGGAAAAATAGGTATAAATCTTTAAAAATTACATGATATTTAATAAGTTATTGATGGATAAATTTCTTGAGGGGTCAAAACATGAGAAAATTCAAACTTTGTTTTCATGAGTTTTTTCCTTCAAAACTCACCTATATGTCAGGAACCAAATATATATCAATCCACAAAAATAGTGTGCAGGTTGGCTTAAACATAATTGTGGCCCGGTTCTCAATTTAAAAAATAAATATCTTTAGTGCAAAAGAGTGTCTAATGATTTTTTTTAATATTTATCAAATATTTTAACTTCTTATTGATAATTATTTCTTGGTGCATTTGAAGAGTAAAGCCATTTAAAGTTAAGGTCGTGTGTTGAAGTCCATAATGAAAGACAACACATCAGAAATAATTGAACATTTAATCTTTATATATTCTTGAATTGTTCATTGAAAAAGAATATTAAAATTTCAAAATATTGGAAAGCATACAAACTTTTTGTATTCAATTTATCCATCTGTCGTAAGTTATTCCATAAATTTGTGGAAATATTGTCCGTAAAAAAGTCTGTGTATTTTCTACAAGTGTTTGAAAATAGAAAGTGTTGTATTTTCAGTATGTTGTTAAAGATCTTTTGAATTATAGAGATTCAAAGCCTACCGTATTCTTGGTGTGTCTATGTTGGAAGATTTTAGGAGAGTCTTGGTGTGAGATTGTACAAAAATCTAACATAACAAAATTATTCACTGTGTGAAAGGACAAAACATACTCTAGATTGATAAGGGGAACTAGTATAATTTCTTTTGTCTCTTTTACATTATGCACTTTATTTACTACATTCTTGTTCTTAGCTCTTTACCATAATTCCAAAAAATTAAAAAGAATCAACATATCTTCAGAAGAACAGAAAAAGTCTTAAAATCTAATTCACCCTCTCTTAGGTTTCACTCTAAACTTACAGACCATACCTTTCTCTTTTACCAGTGTTGTACCATTTTTCAGGTGTGTGTCCCATCTAAGATTTGTGTTTCTTAAGATGAGGTAATGTCAAATGCTCCAACAAATTCAACATTTTTTTGAGACTAATGTAATCTCTTATGTTATTTGCTTTATAATGTACGTAAATGAAAAGTTACTTGTGTATAAACTACACGTTATAGTCATATGAACTAAAGTGCACTATACATCGAACTTGATAGATAGTTATGATCTCAAGCAAGAAAGATTGAAGTGTTGTTGTTTCCCTTACATTAACTCAAAGAACTTTAAATTTATCTCGTATTTTAATTTAAGAGGATATTTAATGTATCAATTTAGTGTGTATACCTTTTTTTAATGTATCATTTTAGTGTGTATACCTTTTTTTCTGTGATGTGTTTAATATTTTATATTTCTTAAATTTCAAATAGTAATGTCTTTACTTGAGTTATCTCAAGTCAAGTGCTTTTTTTTTTTTTTAAATTATTGTATTTTGTAAAAATTATGTTTGCAACCAAGCAAAATTTCAATTATTTTATATTAAAAACTCTTATCAATGTTAAATATACTTAACTATAATATTTCTGTTTTCAGGATTATATGAACTTGTTTACTAGTTTTATTGTAACAAAAATTTGATGTTAATTTTGTTTAATATTTTTATTGTCACGAAAATTTGATTCTGTTTTTTGATTTTTCTTAATTATGTTGTCACAGAAATTTATGGAGCTCTAATAATTTTAATATAAATATTTTTATTTATTTGTATTATTATATAGATAAATATTTTTGCTTTAGTTGAAAAATTATTACTTATGTAATTGACAATGATGGTATAAGTTTGAAGAATTTTCAATAAAATGATTTCACAATAAAATATCAGTACATAAATATTTTTTAATTTCACAATAAAATAATCATATATTAAGTATTAAACTTTATTATGGATTATTGTAAATACTATTTTTATTATAATATATGATTATATAAAGATCATAATAAATCAGTTTTTTATTATATATTTATTATATATTGAATATTTATTATATATTTATTAAGTGTTTATTAAATATATTTTTAATTATCATAAAAGTATTAAATATGTACTAAATTATAGTTAAGAAAATATCCACATTTTAAACATTATGCTATGTTTTTTATTGATTGAATAAATAAATATGATATTAATTAATGTATAATTAAAAAATAGAGTAATATAAAACTTATTTTTAAATTAATTTACTATGACATTATTAAAAATTTGTGTACTTTTATCTATTTGAAATAGTATGAGTTTTGTGTATGTAAAAATAAATCATCAAATGGAGAACAGAAGAAAAAAATAGTTATTGATGTGAAATGCATTTTTTTAATAAATATACTTAATAATATTAAAATTAAAATAATTACAAAAATTATTATAATCTTTTGTTGACTATCTATAAACTTTCAATATTTATAAATGCCGTGTTATAATGTAAAATTAAATAAAAGATTTTGTATGTTATTTAATACTATTTTTAGGATATGAAGAAGTTAACACTGAAAACTATAAATAAAAATAAATTTTAATGATTAAAATTAAAAAATTATTAAGATTTTTTGTTGACATTCTATAAAAAAACATGGTTTAAAAAATTAACTGTGAAATAAAATAAAAGATTTTATATCTAATTTTATTTTATTTTTAAGATGTGAAGAGGTTAAAACTAAAAATTATAAATTAAAGTAAATTGAAAAAGTTATAAAATAAATAAATATAAAAGAAAGATAATCAAGAAACATGTTTTTTTATTAATAATTCAAAACTATTGATATTATTCAAAGACCTGTTTAACTTTTAGTGTGACAAAAAGCAAATAGTGTAAAAAAAAAAAACATAATCGATATAAGTTTTGAATTTTCGAATTAAAGTACCTTTAAGTAAAATAATAATATACAAGTTAATAATATTTTTAAGATGAGTAAATGAGATTTTGTTAGGTAAGATAATTGAAATTTTAATAGGGGAATGGTTAGAATGGAAGGAATTAAGTAAAAAAATGAATAAATGAATAAAATGTGTGAAAATAAGAAAAGCGTGCTTAGAATGGAATAAATTAGGTAGAAAAGTTAATAAATGAAAATATTGGGAAAATAAGAAAGACGTGTTTAGAATGCCATTGATTAGGGTGAAAAAAATGAATAAGTAAAAATATTGTGAAAATAAGAAAAACATGTTTAGAATAGAATGGATTAGGTAGAAAAAAGGAATAAATAAAAATATTGTAAAAATAAGAAAGACATGTATTGAACCTTAAGAAACCTAGTTATCAAATGATACGTCATGAACTTAAATCACCAATTTGGTAGGGGCAAAATAGTTATAATTCTTTAAAATTACATGATATTTAATAAGTTATTGATTGGTAAATTTCTTGAGGGGTCAAAACATGAGAAAATTCAAACTTTGTTTACATGAGTTTTTTTTTCAAAACTCGCCTATATGTCAGGAACAAAATATATATCACTCCAAAAAAATAGTGTGCAGGTTGGCCTAAACATAATTGTGGCCCGGTTCTCAATTTAAAAAATAAATATCTTTAGTGCAAAAGAGTGTCTAATGATTTTTTTAATATTTATCAAATATTTTAACTTTTTATTGATAATTATTTCTTGGTGCATTTGAAGAGTAAATCCATTTAAAGTTAAAGTCATGTGTTGAAGTCCATAATGAAAGACATCACATCAGAAATAATTGAACATTTAATCTTTATATATTCATGAATTGTTCATTGAAAAAGAATATTAAAATTTCAAAATATTGGAAAGCATACAAACTGTTTGTATTCAATTTATCCATCTGTCGTAAGTTATTCCATAAATTTATGGAAATATTGTCCGTAAAAAAGTGTGTGAATTTTCTACAAGTGTTTGAAAATAGGAAGTGTTGTATTTTCAGTATGTTGTTAAAGATCTTTTGAATTTGAGAGATTCAAAGTCTACCATATTCTTGGTGTGTCTATGTTAGAAGATTTTAGGAGAGTCTTGGTGTGAGATTGTACAAAAATCTAACATAACAAAAATATTCACTGTGTGAAAGGACTAAACATACTCTTGATTGATAAGGGGAACTAGTATAATTTCTTTTGTCTCTTTTACATTAATTACTTTATTTACTGCATTCTTGTTCTTAGATCTTTACCATAATTCCTAAAAATTAAAAAGAATAAACATATTTTCAAAAGAATAGAAAAAGTCTTAAAATCTAATTCACCCTCTCTTAGGTTTCACTCTAAACTTACAAACCATACCTTTCTCTTTTACCAGTGTTGTACCATTTTTCAGGTGTGTGTCCCATCTAAGATTTGTGTTTCTTAATATGAGGTAATGTCAAATGCTCCAACAAATTCAACATTTTGTTGAGACTAATGTAATCTCTTATCTTATTTGCTTTATATTGTATGTAAATGAAAAGTTACTTGTGTATAAACTACACCTTACAGTCAAATGAACTAAAGTGAATTATACATAAAATTCGATAGATAGTTACGATCTCAAGCAAGAAAGATTGTAGTGTTGTTGTTTCCCTTACATTAACTAAAAGAACTTTAAATTTATCTCGTATTTTAATTTAAGAGCATTTTTTTAATGTATCAATTTAGTGTGTATACCTTTTTTTAATGTATCAATTTAGTGTGTATACCTTTTTTTTCTGTGATGTGTTTAATATTTTATATTTCTTAAATTTCAAATAGTAATGTCTTTATTTGAGTTCTCTCAAGTCAAGTGTTTTTTTAAAAATATTTTTTTATTGTATTTTGTAAAAATTATGTTTTTAACGAAGCAAATTTCAATTATTTTATCTTAAAAACTCCTATTTATGTTAAATTTATTTAACTATAATATTTCTGTTGTCATGATTATTTGATCTTGTTTAATAGTTTTGTTGTAACAAAAATTTGATATTAATTTTGTTTAATATTTTTATTGTCACGAAAATTTGATTCTATTTTTTGATTTTTTTTAATTATGTTGTCACAAAAATTTATGGAACTCTAATAATTTTAATATAAATATTTTAATTTATTTGTATTATTATATAGATAAACATTTTTTCTTTTAGTTGAAAAATTATTACTTATGTAATTGACAATGATGGTATAAGTTTGAAGAATTTTTAATAAAATGATTTTACAATAAAATATCAGTACATAAATATTTTTTAATTTCAAAATAAAATAATCATATATTAAGTATTAAACTTTATTATGGATTATTGTAATATTATTTTATTTATAATTTATGATTACATAGAGTTCATAATAAATTAGTTTTTTATTATATATTTATTATATATTTTTTAAATATTTATTAAATAAAAATTAAATATATTTTTAATTATCATAAAAGTATTAAATATGTACTAAATTATAGTTAAGAAAATATCCACATTTTAAACATTATGCTATGTTTTTTATTGATTGAATAAATAAATATGATATTAATTAATGTATAATTAAAAAATAGAGTAATATAAAACTTATTTTTAGATTAATTTATTATGACATTATTAAAAATTTGTGTACTTTTATCTATTTGAAATAGTATGAGTTTTGTGTATGTAAAAACAAATCATCAAATGGAGAACAGAAGAAAAAAATAGTTATTGATGTGAAATGAATTTTTTTAATAAATATACTTAATAATATTAAAATTAAAATAATTACAAAAATTATTATAATCTTTTGTTGACTATCTATAAACTTTCAATATTTATAAATGCCGTGTCATAACGTAAAATTAAATAAAAGATTTTGTAAGTTATTTAATACTATTTTTAGGATATGAAGAAGTTAACACTTAAAACTATAAATAAAAATAAATTTTAATGATTAAAATTAAAAAATCATTAAGATTTTTTTTGACATTCTATAAAAAAAACATGGTTTAAAAAATTAACTGTGAAATAAAATAAAAGATTTTATATCTAATTTTATTTTATTTTTAATATGTGAAGAGGTTAAAACTAAAATTTATAATTTAAAGTAAATTGAAAAAGTTATAAAATAAATACACATAAAAGAAAGATACTCAAGAAACATGATTTTTTTATTGATAAATCAAAACTATTGATATTATTCAAAGATCTGTTTAACTTTTAGTGTGACAAAAAGCCAATAGTGCAAAAAAAAAACATAATCGATATAAGTTTTGAATTTTCGACATTAAAGTACCTTTAAGTAAAATAATAATATACAAGTTAATAATATTTTTAAGATGAGTAAATGAGATTTCGTTACATAAAATAATTGAAATTTTAATAAGGGAATGGTTAGAATGGAAGGGATTAAGTAAAAAAATGAATAAATTAATAAAATGTGTGAAAATAAGAAAAGTGTGCTTAGAATGGAATAAATTAGGTAGAAAAGTGAATAAATGAAAATATTGAGAAAATAAGAAAGACGTGTTTAGAATGGCATTGATTAGGTAGAATAAAATGAATAAGTAAAAATATTTTGAAAATAAGAAAGACATGTTTAGAATAGAATGGATTAGGTAGAAAAAAGGAATAAATAAAAATATTGTAAAAATAAGAAAGACGTGTATTGACCCTTAAGAAACCTAGTTATAAATGTTAAATTGTAATCCAATGTGTCGAAACTATGTGTCGAAAAGATTTGATTAGTTTTTGATATATTTGATTTAAGTCTAGAATAAATTAGATTTGATTTAGTAACAAAAATATATTTTGGGTTTTGGGCTTAGGGTGTATGCTCAGTTATAAATAGAACGAGTAACCCCTATTTTTGTAAGCAAGTCAAGCAAGTCATTCACAGTATTTTGCAGTTGCAAAGTGAATAAGAAAGTTTTCACAGTTTGTGAGCAGAGAGAAACTCTGCAGAAATTATTTGTCTTGTCTTCTTTTCTTTGTTTGTCTCATAATTAAATTGTCATTGTGGTAGAAATTCATCATAGACTTTGGTGGATTTCCAACATCTGGTATCAAGAGCTTTATTTCGATTCAAGGGAAGTGTCAATCAAGAACGATTGAAGAATTCACGATGACAAGTTATGGGAATGCAAATTATCCAACAACCCTACCAATTCTGAAATTTGACAACTATGAGAATTGGTGCAAACAGATGAAAGTCTTATTCAGGTGTCAAGGTCTTTGGGACCTTGTAAAAGATGGAGTCGAAGCGCTTGGAGAAAACGCTTCAGAAGAAGAAAAGAAGAAATACATAGAATCTGAGAAGCTGAGTTATAAAGCATTATTTATAATTCATCAATGTATCAGCCCAGACAATTTCGAAAAGGTTAGTGATTCAGAATCTGCAAAAGAAGCTTGGGAAATCCTTGAGAAGTCTTTTGGAGGCGCTGAGAAAGTGAAAGAAGTGCGGTTACAAACTCACAAAAGGACTTATGAACTGCTTCAGATGGAAGACAATGAAAGCATATCTGATTTCTTCACTAGAGTTACAAAACTAGTAAATCAAATCAAGATATGTGGAGAAGCGTTAACAACAAGAGATGTTGTGTCGAAGATCTTGAGATCTTTAGCTCCTAAGTTCGACCATATAATGATGGAAATAGAAGAGGGGAAAAACTTGTCGAAATTGACAAAGGAAAAGCTTCAAGGACTCTTGAATCTCATGAACAAAGAATGAACGAAAGAGCTGCAGGAAAATCGAAGAGTGATGTGGCCTTGCAGGAACATTCAGCAAAAGAGACCAAAGGCAAAGGAAAGTGTTTCGACAGAGGTAGAGGTGGCTACAACAAATCGAATGGTAGAGGAAACTAGATTGAAGGAAACGTGTCGAATCAAAGAAGACCATACCAAGGCAACCAAAGAGGTGGTGTTGCAAATAGAGGAAGAGGTGGTGGTCGAAAACCTGATAAGAGTCACATTCAATGTTACAATTGTCAGAAGTATGGTCACTATTCGAGTGATTGTCCAGAAAAACGAAAGAATCAAGAAAGTGATGCAAAGCTTGCAAAACATGAAGAAGAAGAAGAAGAAGAGATGATGTTGATGGTCACAACAAGAGATGAAGATAGATTCAAGGACTAATGGTACTTGGATTCAGGATGTTCATCACATATGTCTGGAAGGAAAGACTGGTTCGTCAATATAAAGCCCTCAATGAAAAATATGGTAAAATTTTCAAATGACAATACCCTAGCAGCTGAAGGTATTGGTGATGTTATAATTATGAGGAAAGATGGCAAAAGTTCAGTAATCTCCAATGTGTTGTACATGCCAGGCATGAAGAGAAATTTGCTCAGTATAGGGAAGTTGGTCGAAAAGAATTATAAAGTGTCAATCGAAGATAAAATGATGAGAGTCGTTGATGAAAATGGGAGATTAATCTTGAAGGCTCCTATGTCTCAGAATCAAACCTTCGAGATTGAACTAAATGTGATGGAGCACAAGTGCCTTTTGACTGCAGCTAGTAGAGATGAATGGATATGGCATTATAGACTAGGCCATCTCAACTTCAGAGACATCAGAGATTTGAAGAGAAGAAATATGGTTTCAGGATTTCCAGAAATTGACATTCCAAACGAGGTATGTGAGGAATGTGTGCAGGTGAAGCAACACAAGAATAACTTCAGCAAGGATGCAGGAAGCAGATCGAAGGCTAGTCTTGAAGTCATATACTCTGATGTATGTGGACCAATCCAGGTGGATTCGATGGGAGGTAACAAATACTTTGTTACATTCGTAGATGATTTCAGTCGAAAGCTATGGACTTACCTGATCAAGAAGAAAGGTGAAGTGATCAAAGTATTTACCAAGTTTAAGTCTATGGTCGAAAGACAAAGTGGTCGAAAGCTCAAAGTTTTGAGAACTGATGGTGGTGGAGAATATGTGTCGAAAGACTTCGACAAACTATGTGAAAAGGAAGGGATTGTGCATGAGGTGGTGCCACCCTATACTCCACAACAAAATGGAATTACAGAAAGGAAAAATCGAACCATCATGAATATGGTGAGAAGTATGTTGAAAGGCAAGAATTTACCTAAAGAGTTTTGGGGTGAAGCTGTTTCGACTACAACATACATTTTGAACATATGTCCTACAAAGAAGCTAGAAGGAATTACTCCAGAAGAATGTTGGTCTGGTGTGAAGCCTAGCTAAAGTCATCTGAAGGTATTTGGATCTATTGCACATAGACATGTGCTAGATCAGTTGAGAAGAAAACTTGATGATAAGTCAAGTCAAATGATTCTAGTTGGATATCATTCGACAGGAGGCTACAAGTTGTTCGATCTAGTGAAAAAGCATATTGTGATCAGCAGGGACGTGATCATAGATGAGTTTAAAGAATGGGATTCGACTGAAAATATCAAGAAAGATTCAGTGGGAATCCTTCTTGAAGAGCCAGAAACTCAAGTCGAAAGAGAAGTTCGACAAGAGGAACCAACAGATATACCAAGTACAAGCAGGCCTCAAAGAACAAGACACATGCCTGCAAGATTGCAAGATTGTGTGATTACATCATATGATGTAATAGATAATGAAGGTTAGCTGGTACATTATTATTTCTATGCAGATGTTGAACCTGTTAATGCAACTGAAGCATTAAAGGATTCAAAGTGGGTGAAAGCAATGAACGAAGAAGTAAAGTCTATCGAAGACAACAACACTTGGTCACTTGTCGAATTGCCTAAAGGCAAGAAGGCAATTGATGTCAAGTGGGTATACAAAGTGAAAACAAATTCAAAAGGTGAAGTAACTCGACACAAAGCAAGACTTGTGGCAAAAGGATTTCTACAGAAAGAAGGAATAGTCTTCAATGAAGTTTTTACACCTGTTGCTAGGATCGAAACAATTAGGTTGGTTGTTGGTCTAGCAGAAATAAAAAGTTCGCACATATGTCAGATGGACGTGAAGTGTGCATTCCTAAATGGAACCTTAGATGAAGAAGTCTATGTTAAACAACCAGTTGGGTTTGTGAAACATGACGAAGAAAGAAAGGTGTACAGGCTACATAAAGACCTGTATGGATTGAAACAAGCTCCAAGGGCTTAGAATAAGAAAATTGATAGTTTTCTAAGGGAGAAGGAATTTGTGAAGTGCACAACTGAACATGGATTATATGTAAGAAGAAGCAAGAGTAAATTGCTTATACTATGTCTCTATGTAGATGATTTGTTGATAACAGGTAGCTGTAAAAGTGAGATCGAAGACTTCAAAGGTGATCTCAGCAAGGAATTCGAAATGTATGATTTGGGTGAGATTTCATATTTCCTTGGTATCAAATTATACAAGATTAGTAGAGGTTTGATGATGCATCAAAGAAGATATGCAGGAGAAATTCTCAAGAAGTTTGAGATGGAAAAATGCAACTTAACTTCGACACCTCCAGAACCAAGACTGCAACTGTCAAAAGATGCAGATGAAGATAATGTTGATCCAACCCAATACAGAAGACTTATTGGATCATTGATATACCTTTGTCATACAAGGCCTGGCTTAGCATATAGTGTAGGTATGGTAAGTAGATTCATGCAGAAGCCAAAGGTATCACATCTAGCAGCAGTGAAGAGGATATTAAGGTATCTCAAAGGAACTTTTGATTATGGCATTTTATCTCCTACAGTTGATAAAGGAAAAGAATACAAGTTAGTGGGATACACTGATTCGAGTTGGTGTAGTTATGCTGAAGATCAAAAGTCAACAGCAGGATATGTGTTTTTGCTAGGCGGTGCACCGGTTGCTTAAAATTCAAGAAAGGAACCAGTAGTGGCATTATCATCAGGCGAAGCAGAATACATAGTTGCTTCTCTTTGTGCATGTCAAGCAATTTGGATGGTGAACTTGGTCAAAGAGATAACAGGGAAAAATCATGGAGCAATTACCATGAAGATAAACAGCATGTCAGCTATTAATCTGGCAAAGAATCCAATAGCACATGGTCGAAGTAAACACATCAAAATGAGGTTCCATTATCTTCGAGAACACGTAGCAGATGGGAAGATGAATTTGGAACACTGTAGAATTGAGAATCAGATTACAAACATCATGAAGAAAGGAGTGCAAGTCGAAGTATTCAGAAAGCTAAGAGCCATGATGAACATAGATAGTTTAGACACAATGAATTAGGTGGTGTGTTAAATTTTAATCCAATGTGTCGAAACTATATGTCGAAAAGATTTGATTTGTTTTAAATAGATTTGATTTAAGTCTAGAATAAATTAGATTTGATTTAGTAACAAAGAGATATTTTGGGTTTTGGGCTTAGGGTGTAAGCTCAGTTATAAATAAAGGGAGTAACCCCTATTTTTGTAAGCAAGTCAAGCAAGTCATTCACAGTATTTTGCAGTTGCAAAGTGAATAAGAAAGTTTTCACAGTTTGTGAGCAGAGAGAAACTCTGCAGAAATTATTTGTCTTGTCTTCTTTTCTTTGTTTGTCTCATAATTAAATTGTCATTGTGGTAGAATTTCATCATAGACTTTGGTGGATTTCAAATAATAAAATGATACGGCATGAACTTAAATCACCAATTTGGAAGGGAAAAAATAGGTATAAATCTTTAAAAATAAGATGATATTTAATAAGTTATTGATGGATAAATTTCTTGAGGGGTCAAAACATGAGAAAATTCAAACTTTGTTTACAGGAGTTTTTTTTCTTTAAAACTCGCCTATATGTCTGGAACAAAATATATATCAATCCATAAAAATAGTGTGCAGGTTGGCCTAAACATAATTGTGGCCCAGTTCTCAATTTAAAAATAAATATCTTTAGTGCAAAAGAGTGTCTAATGATTTTTTTAATATTTATCAAATATTTTAACTTTTTATTGATAATTATTTCTTGGTGCATTTGAAAAGTAAAGCCATTTAAAGTTAAGGTCATGTGTTGAAGTCCATAATGAAAGACATCACATCAGAAATAATTGAACATTTAATCTTTATATATTTTTGAATTGTTCATTATAAAAGAATATTAAAATTTCAAAATATTGGAAAGCATACAAACTGTTTGTATTCAATTTATCCATTTGTCGTAAGTTATTCCATAAATTTGTGGAAATATTGTCCGTAAAAAAGTGGTGTATTTTCTACAAGTGTTTGAAAATAGGAAGTGTTGTATTTTCAGTATGTTGTTAAAGATATTTTTGAATTAGAGAGATTCAAAGTCTACCATATTCTTGGTGTGTCTGTGTTAGAAGATTTTTGGAGAGTCTTTGTGTGAGATTGTACAAAAATCTAACATAAAAAAATTATTGACTGTGTGAAAGGACTAAACATACTCTTGATTGATAAGGGGAACTAGTATAATTTCTTTTGTCTCTTTTACATTATACACTTTATTTACTGCCTTCTTGTTCTTAGCTCTTTACCATAATTCCGAAAAATTAAAAAGAATCAACATATCTTCAAAAGAACAGAAAAAGTCTTAAAATCTAATTCACCCTCTCTTAGGTTTCACTTTAAACTTACATACCATACCTTTCTCTTTTACCAGTGTTGTACCATTTTTCAGGTGTGTGTCCCATCTAAGATTTGTGTTACTTAATATGAGGTAATGTCAAATGCTCCAACAAATTCAACATTTTGTTGAGACTAATGTAATCTCTTATCTTATTTGCTTTATATTGTATGTAAATGAAAAGTTACTTGTGTATAAACTACACCTTACAGTCAAATGAACTAAAGTGCACTATACATCAAATTCGATAGATAGTTAGGATCTCAAGCAACAAAGACTGAAGTGTTGTTGTTTCCCTTACATTAACTCAAATAACTTTAAATTTATCTCGTATTTTAATTTAAGAGGATTTTTTTAATGTATAAATTTAGTGTGTATACCTTTTTTTAATGTATCAATTTAGTGTGTATACCTTTTTTTCTGTGATGTGTTTAATATTTTATATTTCTTAAATTTCAAATAGTAATGTCTTTATTTGATTTATCTCAAGTCAAGTGCTTTTTTAAAAATAATTTTTTATTGTATTTTGTAAAATTTATGTTTGTAACGAAGCAAATTTCAATTATTTTATCTTAAAAACTCTTATCAATGTTAAATTTATTTAACTATAATATTTCTGTTGTCATGATTATTTGATCTTGTTTAATAGTTTTGTTGTAACAAAAATTTGATATTAATTTTGTTTAATATATTTATTGTCACGAAAATTTAATTCTGTTTTTTTTATTTTTTTTATTTATGTTGTCACAAAAATTTATGGAGCTCTAATAATTTTAAAATAAATATTTTTATTTATTTGTATCAATATATAGATAAATATTTTTGCTTTAGTTTAAAAATTATTACTTATGTAATTGACAATGATGGTATAAGTTTAAAGAATTTTCAATAAAATGATTTCACAATAAAATATCAGTACATAAATATTTTTTAATTTCACAATAAAATAATAATATATTAAGTATTAAACTTTATTATGGATTATTGTAAATATTATTTTATTATAATATATGATTATATAAAGATCATAATAAATCTGTTTTTTATTATATATTTATTATATATTGAATATTTATTATATATTTATTAAATATTTCTTAAATAAAAATTAAATATATTTTAATTATCATAAAAGTATTAAATATGTACTAAATTATAGTTAAGAAAATATCCACATTTTATTCATTAATTTATGTTTTTTATTGAATAAATAAATAAATATGATATTAATTAAAAAATAGAGTAATATAAAACTTATTTTTAAATTAATTTACTATGACATTATTAAAAATTTGTGTACTTTTATCTATTTGAAATAGTATGAGTTTTGTGTATGTAAAAACAAATCATCAAATGGAGAACAGAAGAAAAAAATAGTTATTGATGTGAAATGCAATTTTTTAATAAATATACTTGATAATATTAATATTAAAATAATTACAAAAATTATTATAATCTTTTGTTGACTATCTATAAACTTTCATTATTTGTAAAAGTCGTGTCATAATGTAAAATTAAATAAAAGATTTTGTATGTTATTTAATACTATTTTTAGGATATGAAGAAGTTAACACTGAAAACTATAAATAAAAATAAATTTTAATGATTAAAATTAAAAAATTATTAAGATTTTTTGTTGACACTCTATAAAAAAACATGGCTTAAAAAATTAACTGTGAAATAAAATAAAAGATTTTATATCTTATTTTATTTTATTTTTAATATGTGAAGAGGTTAAAACTAAAAATTATAAATTAAAGTAAATTGAAAAAGTTATAAAATAAATAAATATAAAAGAAAGATACTCAAGAAACATGATTTTTTTATTGATAATTCAAAACTATTGATATTATTCAAAGATCTGTTTAACTTTTAGTGTGACAAAAAGCCAATAGTGCAAAAAAAAACATAATCGATATAATTTTTGAATTTTCGACATTAAAGTACCTTTAAGTAAAATAATAATATACAAGTTAATAATATTTTTAAGATGAGTAAATGAGATTTATTTACGTAAAATAATTGAAATTTTAATAGGGGAATGGTTAGAATGGAAGGGATTAAGTAAAAAAATGAATAAATTAATAAAATGTGTGAAAATAAGAAAAGCCTGCTTAGAATGGAATAAATTAGGTAGAAAAGTGAATAAATGAAAATATTGGGAAAATAAGAAAGACGTGTTTAGAATGGAATTGATTAGGTAGAAAAAAATGAATAAGTAAAAATATTGTGAAAATAAGAAAGACATGTTTAGAATAGAATGGATTAGGTAGAAAAAAGGAATAAATAAAAATATTGTAAAAATAAGAAAGACATGTATTGACCCTTAAGAAACCTAGTTATAAAATGATACGACATGAACTTAAATCGCCAATTTGGCAGGGGCAAAATAGGTATAAATCTTTAAAAATTACATGATATTTAATAAGTTATTGATGGATAAATTTCTTGAGGGGTCAAAACATGAGAAAATTCAAACTTTGTTTACATGAGTTTTTTTTCTTCAAAACTTGCGTATATGTCAGGAACAAAATATATATCAATCCACAAAAATAGTGTGCAGGTTGGCCTAAACATAATTCTGGCCCGGTTCTCAATTTAAAAAATAAATATCTTTAGTGCAAAAGAGTGTCTAATGATTTTTTAATATTTATCCAATATTTTGACTTTTTATTGATAATTATTTCTTGGTGCATTTGAAGAGTAAAGCCATTTAAAGTTAAGGTCATGTGTTGAAGTCCATAATGAAAGACATCACATCAGAAATAATTGAACATTTAATATTTATATATTTTTGAATTGTTCATTGAAAAATAATATTAAAATTTCAAAACATTGGAAAGCAAACAAACTCTTTGTATTCAATTTATCCATTTGTCGTAAGTTATTCCATAAATTTGTGGAAATATTGTCCGTAAAAAAGTGTGTGTATTTTATACAAGTGTTTGGAAATAGGAAGTGTTGTATTTTCAGTATGTTGTTAAAGATCTTTTGAATTAGAGAGATTCAAAGTCTACCATATTCTTGGTGTCTCTATGTTAGAAGATTTTAGGAGAGTCTTGGTGTGAGATTGTACAAAAATCTAACATAACAAAATTTATTCACTGTGTGAAAGGACTAAACATACTCTTGATTGATAAGGGGAACTAGTATAATTTCTTTTGTCTCTTTTACATTATGTACGTTATTTACTGCATTCTTGTTCTTAGCTCTTTACCATAATTCCGAAAAATTAAAAAGAATCAACATATCTTCAAAAGAACAGAAAAAGTCTTAAAATCTAATTCACCCTCTCTTAGGTTTCACTCTAAACTTACAGAACATACCTTTCTCTTTTACCATTGATGTACCATTTTTCAGGTGTGTATCCCATCTAAGATTTGTGTTTCTTAAGAAGAGGTAATGTCAAATGCTCCAACAAATTCAACATTTTGTTGAGACTAATGTAATCTCTTATCTTATTTGCTTTATATTGTATGTAAATGAAAAGTTAGTTGTGTATAAACTAAACCTTACAGTCAAATGAACTAAAGTGCACTATCCATCAAATTCGATAGATAGTTACGATCTCAAGCAAGAAAGATTGAAGTGTTGTTGTTTCCCTTATATTAACTCAAAAACTTTAAATTTATCTCGTATTTTAATTTAAGAGGATTTTTTTAATGTATCAATTTAGTATGTATACCTTTTTTTAATGTATCAATTTAGTGTGTATACCTTTTTTTTCTGTGATGTGTTTAATATTTTATATTTCTTAAATTTCAAATAGTAATGACTTTATTTGAGTTATCTCAAGTCAAGTGCTTTTTTAAAAATATATTTTTATTGTATTTTGTAAAAATTATGTTAGTAACGAAGCAAATTTCAATTATTTTATCTTAAAAATCTTATCAATGTTAAATTTATTTAACTATAATATTTCTGTTGTCATGATTATTTGATGTTGTTTAATAGTTTTGATGTAACAAAAATTTGATATTAATTTTGTTTAATATTTTTGTTGTCACGAAAATTTTATTCTGTTTTTTGATTTTTTTAATTATGTTGTCACAAAAATTTACGGAGCTCTGATAATTTTAATATAAATATTTTTATTTATTTTTATTATTATATAGATAAATATTTTTTCTTTAGTTGAAAAATTATTACTTATGTAATTGACAATGATGGTATAAGGTTGAAGAATTTTTAATAAAATGATTTCACAATAAAATATCAGTACATAAATATTTTTTAATTTCACAATAAAATAATAATATATTAAGTATTAAACTTTATTATGGATTATTGTAAATATTATTTTATTATAATATATGATTATATAAAGATCATAATAAATCTGTTTTTTATTATATATTTATTATATATTGAATATTTATTATATATTTATTAAATATTTCTTAAATAAAAATTAAATATATTTTAATTATCATAAAAGTATTAAATATGTACTAAATTATAGTTAAGAAAATATCCACATTTTATTCATTAATTTATGTTTTTTATTGAATAAATAAATAAATATGATATTAATTAAAAAATAGAGTAATATAAAACTTATTTTTAAATTAATTTACTATGACATTATTAAAAATTTGTGTACTTTTATCTATTTGAAATAGTATGAGTTTTGTGTATGTAAAAACAAATCATCAAATGGAGAACAGAAGAAAAAAGTAGTTATTGATGTGAAATGCATTTTTTTAATAAATATACTTGATAATATTAAAATTAAAATAATTACAAAAATTATTATAATCTTTTGTTGACTATCTATAAACTTTCATTATTTGTAAAAGTCGTGTCATAATGTAAAATTAAATAAAAGATTTTGTATGTTTTTTAATACTATTTTTAGGATATGAAGAAGTTAACACTGAAAACTATAAATAAAAATAAATTTTAATGATTAAAATTAAAAAATTATCAAGATTTTTTGTTGACATTCTATAAAAAAACATGGTTTAAAAAATTAACTGTGAAATAAAATAAAAGATTTTATATCTTATTTTATTTTATTTTTAAGATGTGAAGAGGTTAAAACTAAATATTATAAATTAAAGTAAATTGAAAAAGTTATAAAATAAATAAATATAAAAGAAAGATAGTCAAGAAACATGATTTTTTTATTGATAATTCAAAAATATTGATATTATTCAAGGATCTGTTTAACTTTTAGTGTGACAAAAAGCCAATAGCGCAAAAAAAAAAACATAATCGATATAAGTTTTGAATTTTGGACATTAAAGTACCTTTAAGTAAAATAATAATATACAAGTTAATAATATTTTTAAGATGAGTAAATGAGATTTCGTTACGTAAAATAATTGAAATTTTAATAGGGGAATGGTTAGAATGGAAGGGATTAAGTAAAAAATTGAATAAATTAATAAAATGTGTGAAAATAATAAAAACGTGCTTAGAATGGAATAAATTAGTTAGAAAAGTAAATAAATGAAAATATTGGGAAAATAAGAAAGACGTGTTTAGAATGGCATTGATTAGGTAGAAAAAAATGAATAAGTAAAAATATTGTGAAAATAAGAAAGACATGTTTAGAATAGAATGGATTAGGTAGAAAAAAGGAATAAATAAAAATATTGTAAAAATAAGAAAGACATGTATTGACCCTTAAGAAACCTAGGAATAAAATGATATTGCATGAACTTAAATCGCCAATTTGGCAGGGGCAAAATAGGTATAAATCTTTAAAAATTACATGATATTTAATATGTTATTGATGGATAAATTTCTTGAGGGGTCAAAACATGAGAAAATTCAAACTTTGTTTACATGAGTTTTTTTTCTTCAAAACTCGCCTATATGCCAGGAACCAAATATATATCAATGCACAAAAATAGTGTGCAGGTTGGCCTAAACATAATTGTGGCCCGGTTCTCAATTTAAAAAATAAATATCTTTAGTGCAAAAAAGTGTCTAATTATTTTTTTAATATTTATCAAATATTTTAACTTTTTAATGATAATTATTTCTTGGTGCATTTGAAGAGTAATGTCATTTAAAGTTAAGGTCATGTGTTGAAGTCCAAATAGAAAGACATCACATCAGAAACAATTGAACATTTAATCTTTATATATTTTCGAATTTTTCATTGAAAAAAAATATTAAAATTTGAAAATATTGGAAAGCATACAAACTATTTGTATTCAATTTATCCATATGTCGTAAGTTATTCCATAAATTTGTGGAAATATTGTCCGTAAAAAAGTGTGTGTATTTTCTGCAAGTGTTTGAAAATAGGAAGTGTTGTATTTTCAGTATGTTGTTAAAGATCTTTTGAATTATAGAGATTCAAAGTCTACCATATTCTTGGTGTGTCTATGTTAGAAGATTTTAGGAGAGTCTTGGTGTGAGATTGTACAAAAATCTAACATAACAAAATTATTCACTGTGTGAAAGGACTAAACATACTTTTGATTGATAAGGGGAACTAGTATAATTTCTTTTTTCTCTTTTGCATTATGCACTTTATTTACTGCATTCTTGTTCTTAGCTCTTTACCATAATTCCGAAAAATTAAAAAGAATCAACATATCTTCAAAAGAACATAAAAAGTCTTAAAATCTAATTCACCCTCTCTTAGGTTTCACTCTAAACTTATAGACCATACCTTTCTCTTTTACCAGTGTTGTACCATTTTTCAGGTGTGTGTCCCATCCAAGATTTGTGTTTCTAAATATGAGGTAATGTCAAATGCTCCAACAAATTCAACATTTTGTTGATACTAATGTAATCTCTTATCTTATTTTCTTTATATTGTATGTAAATGAAAAGTTACTTGTGTATAAACTACACCTTACAGTCAAATGAACTAAAGTGCACTATACATCAAATTCAATAGATAGTTACGATCTCAAGCAAGAAAGATTGAAGTGTTGTTGTTTCCCTTACATTAGCTCAAAGAACTTTAAATTTTTCTCGTATTTTAATTTAAGAGGATTTTTTTAATGTATCAATTTAGTGTGTATACCTTTTTTTAATGTATCAATTTAGTGTGTATACCTTTTTTCTGTGATGTGTTTAATATTTTATATTTCTTAAATTTCAAATAGTAATGTCTTTATTTGAGTTATCTCAAGTGAAGTGCATTTTTAAAAATATTTTTTTATTGTATTTTGTAAAAATTATGTTTGCAACCAAGCAAATTTCAATTATTTTATCTTAAAAACTCTTATCAATGTTAAATTTATTTAACTATAATATTTCTGTTGCCATGATTATTTGATCTTGTTTAATAGTTTTGTTGTAACAAAAATTTGATATTAATTTTGTTTAATATTTTTATTGTCACAAAATTTGATTTTGTTTTTTGATTTTTTTTAATTATGTTGTCACAAAAATTTATGGAGCTCTAATAATTTTAATATAAATATTTTTATTTATTTTTATTATTATATAGATAAATATTTTTGCTTTAGTCGAAAAATCATTACTTATGTAATTGACAATGATGGTATAAGTTTGAAGAATTTTCAATAAAATGATTTCACAATAAAATATCAGTACATAAATATTTTTTAATTTCACAATAAAATAATCATATATTAAGTATTAAACTTTATTATGGATTATTGTAAATATTATTTTTATTATAATATATGATTATATAAAGATCATAATAAATCATATTTTTATTATATATTTATTATATATTTATTATATATTGAATATTTATTATATATTTATTAAATATTTACTATATATTTATTAAATAAAAATTAAATATATTTTTAATTATCATAAAAGTGTTAAATATGTACTAAATTATAGTTAAGAAAATATCCACATTTTAAACATTATGCTATGTTTTTTATTGAATGAATAAATAAATATGATATTAATTAATGTATAATTAAAAAATAGAGTAATATAAAATTTATTTTTAAATTAACTTACTATGACATTATTAAAAATTTGTGTACTTTTATATATTTGAAATAGTATGAGTTTTTTGTATGTAAAAACAAATCATCAAATGGAGAACAGAAGAAAAAAATAGTTATTGATGTGTAATGCATTTTTTTAATAAATATACATAATAATAATAAAATTAAAATAATTACAAAAATTATTATAATCTTTTGTTGACTATCTATAAACTTTCATTATTTATAAAAGTCGTGTCATAATGTAAAATTAAATAAAAGATTTTGTATGTTATTTAATACTATTTTTAGGATATGAAGAAGTTAACACTGAAAACTATAAATAAAAATAAATTTTAATGATTAAAATTAAAAAATTATTAATATTTTTTGTTGACATTCTATAAAAAAACATGGTTTAAAAATTAACTGTGAAATAAAATAAAAGATTTTATATCTTATTTTATTTTATTTTTAAGATGTGAAGAGGTTAAAACTAAAAATTATAAATTAAAGTAAATTGAAAAAGTTATAAAATAAATAAATATAAAATAAAGATACTCAAGAAACATGATTTTTTTATTGATAATTCAAAAATATTGATATTATTCAAAGCTCTGTTTAACTTTTAGTGTGACAAAAAGCCAATAGCGCAAAAAAAAAAAACATAATCGATATAAGTTTTGAATTTTAGACATTAAAGTACCTTTAAGTAAAATAATAATATACAAGTTAATAATATTTTTAAGATGAGTAAATGAGATTTCGTTACGTAAAATAATTGAAATTTTAATAGGGGAATGGTTAGAATGGAAGGGATTAAGTAAAAAATTGAATAAATTAATAAAATGTGTGAAAATAAGAAAAACGTGCTTAGAATGGAATAAATTAGTTAGAAAACTAAATAAATGAAAATATTGGGAAAATAAGAAAGACGTGTTTAGAATGGCATTGATTAGGTAGAAAAAAATGAATAAGTAAAAATATTGTGAAAATAAGAAAGACATGTTTAGAATAGAATTGATTAGGTAGAAAAAAGGAATAAATAAAAATATTGTAAAAATAAGAAAGACATGTATTGACCCTTAAGAAACCTAGTTATAAAATGATACTGCATGAACTTAAATCGCCAATTTGGCAGGGGCAAAATAGGTATAAATCTTTAAAAATTACATGATATTTAATATGTTATTGATGGATAAATTTCTTGAGGGGTCAAAACATGAGAAAATTCAAACTTTGTTTACATGAGTTTTTTTTCTTCAAAACTCGCCTATATGTCAGGAACCAAATATATATCAATGCACAAAAATAATGTGCAGGTTGGCCTAAACATAATTGTGGCCCGGTTCTCAATTTAAAAAATAAATATCTTTAGTGCAAAAGAGTGTCTAATTATTTTTTTAATATTTATCAAATATTTTAACTTTATAATGATAATTATTTCTTGGTGCATTTGAAGAGTAAAGTCATTTAAAGTTAAGGTCATGTGTTAAATTCATATTGAAAGACATCACATCAGAAACAATTGAACATTTAATCTTTATATATTTTCGAATTTTTCATTGAAAAAAAATATTAAAATTTGAAAATATTGGAAAGCATACAAACTGTTTGTATTCAATTTATTCATCTGTCGTAAGTTATTCCATAAATTTGTGGAAATATTGTCCGTAAAAAAGTCTGTTTATTTTCTACAAGTGTTTGAAAATAGGAAGTGTTGTATTTTCAGTATGTTGTTAAAGATCTTTTGAATTAGAGAGATTCAAAGTTTACCATATTCTTGGTGTGTCTATGTTAGAAGATTTTAGGAGAGTCTTGGGGTGAGATTGTACAAAAATCTAACATAACAAAATTATTCACTGTGTGAAAGGACTAAACATACTCTTGATTGATAAAGGGAACTAGTATAATTTCTTTTTTCTCTTTTGCATTATGCATTTTATTTACTGCATTCTTGTTCTTAGCTCTTTACCATAATTCCGAAAAATTAAAAAGAATCAACATATCTTCAAAAGAACATAAAAAATCTTAAAATCTAATTCACCCTCTCTTAGGTTTCACTCTAAACTTACAGACCATACCTTTCTCTTTTACCAGTGTTGTACCATTTTTCAGGTGTGTGTCCCATCCAAGATTTGTGTTTCTAAATATGAGGTAATGTCAAATGCTCCAACAAATTCAACATTTTGTTGAGACTAATGTAATCTCTTATCTTATTTGCTTTATATTGTATGTAAATGAAAAGTTACTTGTGTATAAACAACACCTTACAGTCAAATGAACTAAAGTGCACTATACATCAAATTCAATAGATAGTTACGATCTCAAGCAAGAAAGATTTAAGTGTTGTTGTTTCCCTTACATTAGCTCAAAGAACTTTAAATTTTTCTCGTATTTTAATTTAAGAGGATTTTTTTAATGTATCAATTTAGTGTGTATACCTTTTTTTAATGTATCAATTTAGTGTGTATACCTTTTTTTCTGTGATGTGTTTAATATTTTATATTTCTTAAATTTCAAATAGTAATGTCTTTATTTGAGTTATCTCAAGTCAAGTGCATTTTAAAAAATATTTTTTTATTGTATTTTGTAAAAATTATGTTTGCAACCAAGCAAATTTCAATTATTTTATCTTAAAAACTCTTATCAATGTTAAATTTATTTAACTATAATATTTCTGTTGTCATGATTATTTGATCTTGTTTAATAGTTTTGTTGTAACAAAAATTTGATATTAATTTTGTTTAATATTTTTATTGTCACGAAATTTGATTCTGTTTTTTTGATTTTTTTTAATTATATTGTCACAAAAATTTATGGAGCTCTAATAATTTTAATATAAATATTTTTATTTATTTTTATTATTATATAGATAAATATTTTTGCTTTAGTCGAAAAATCAATACTTATGTAATTGACAATGATGGTATAAGTTTGAAGAATTTTCAATAAAATGATTTCACAATAAAATATCAGTACATAAATATTTTTTAATTTCACAATAAAATAATCGTATATTAAGTATTAAACTTTATTATGGATTATTGTAAATATTATTTTTATTATAATATATGATTATATAAAGATCATAATAAATCAGATTTTTATTATATATTTATTATATATTGAATGTTTATTATATATTTATTAAATATTTATTAAATATTTATTAAATAAAAATTAAATATATTTTTAATTATCATAAAAGTGTTAAATATGTACTAAATTATAGTTAAGAAAATATCCACATTTTAAACATTACACTATGTTTTTTATTTAATGAATAAATAAATATGATATTAATTAAATTATAATTAAAAAATAGAGTAATATAAAACTTATTTTTAAATTAATTTACTATGACATTATTAAAAATTTGTGTACTTTTATCTATTTGAAATAGTATGAGTTTTGTGTATATAAAAACAAATCATCAAATGGAGAACAGAAGAAAAAAATAGTTATTGATATGTTATGAATTTTTTTAATAAATATAATTAATAATATTAAAATTAAAATAATTACAAAAATTATTATAATCTTTTGTAGAATATCTATAAACTTTCATTATTTATAAAAGTCATGTCATAATGTAAAATTAAGTAAAAGATTTTGTATGTTATTTAATACTATTTTTAGGATATGAAGAAGTTAACACTGAAAACTATAAATAAATAAAAATTTTAATAACTAAAATTAAAAAATTATTAAGATTTTTTGTTGACATTCCATAAAAAACACATGGTTTAAAAATTAACTGTGAAATAAAATAAAAGATTTTATATCTATTTTCATTTTATTTTGAAGATGTGTAGAGGTTAAAACTAAAAACTATAAATTAAAGTAAATTGAAAAATTTATAAGATAAATAAATATAAAAGAAAGATACTCAAGAAACATGATTTTTTTATTGACAATTCTAAACTATTGATATTATTCCAAGATCTGTTTAACTTTTAGTGTGACAAAAAGCCAATAGTGCAAAAAAAAAAACATAATCGATATAAGTTTTGAATTTTCGACATTAAAGTACCTTCAAGTAAAATAATAATATGCAAGTTAATAATATTTTTAAGATTAGTAAATGAGATTTCATTACGTAAAATAATTGAAATTTTAATAGGGGAATGGTTAGAATGGAAGGGATTAAGTAAAAAAATGAATAAATTAATAAAATGTGTGAAAATAAGAAATGCGTGCTTAGAATGGAATAAATTAGGTAGAAAAGTGAATAAATGAAAATATTGGGAAAATAAGAAAGACGTGTTTAGAATGGCATTGATTAGGTAGAAAAAATGAATAAGTAAAAAAATTGTGAAAATAAGAAAAACATGTTTAGAATAGAATGGGTTAGGTAGAAAAAAGGAATAAATAAAAATATTGTAAAAATAAGAAAGACATGTATTGACCATTAAGAAAACTAGTTATAAAATGATACTGCATGAACTTAAATTGCCAATTTGGCAGGGGCAAAATAGGTATAAATCTTTAAAAATTACATGATATTTAATATGTTATTGATGGATAAATTTCTTGAGGGGTCAAAACATGAGAAAATTCAAACTTTGTTTACATGAGTTTTTTTTCTTCAAAACTCGCCTATATGTTAGGAACAAAATATATATCAATCCACAAAAATAGTGTGCAGGTTGGCCTAAACATAATTGTGGCCCGAATCTCAATTTAAAAAATAAATATCTTTAGTGCAAAAGAGTGCTAATGATTTTTTTAATATTTATCATATATTTTAACTTTTTATTGATAAATATTTCTTGGTGCATTTGAAGAGTAAAGTCATTTAAAGTTAAGGTCGTGTGTTGAAGTCCATAATGAAAGACATCACATCAGAAATAATTGAACATTTAATCTTTATATATTTCTGAATTGTTCATTGAAAAAGAATATTAAAATTTCAAAATATTGGAAAGCATACAAACTGTTTGTATTCAATTTATCCATCTGTCGTAAGTTATTCCATAAATTTGTGGAAATATTGTCCGTAAAAAAGTGTGTGTATTTTCTACAAGTGTTTGAAAATAGGAAGTGTTGTATTTTCAGTATGTTGTTAAAGATCTTTTGAATTAGAGAGATTCAATGTCTACCATATTCTTGGTGTGTCTATGTTAGAAGATTTTAGGAGAGTCTTGGTGTGAGATTGTACAAAAATCTAACATAACAAAATTATTCACTGTGTGAAAGGACTAAACATACTCTTGATTGATAAGGGGAACTAGTATAATTTCTTTTTTCTCTTTTGCATTATGCACTTTATTTACTGCATTCTTGTTCTTAGCTCTTTACCATAATTTCTAAAAATTAAAAAGAATCAACATATGTTCAAAAGAACATAAAAAGTCTTAAAATCTAATTCACCCTCTCTTAGGTTTCACTCTAAACTTACAGACCATACCTTTCACTTTTACCAGTGTTGTACCATTTTTCAGGTGTGTGTCCCATCCAAGATTTGTGTTTCTAAATATGAGGTAATGTCAAATGCTCCAACAAATTCAACATTTTGTTGAGACTAATGTAATCTCTTATCTTATTTGCTTTATATTGTATGTAAATGAAAAGTTACTTGTGTATAAACTACACCTTACAGTCAAATGAACTAAAGTGCACTATACATCAAATTCGATAGATAGTTACGACCTTAAGCAAGAAAGATTGAAGTGTTGTTGTTTCCCTTACATTAGCTCAAAGAACTTTAAATTTTTCTCGTATTTTAATTTAAGAGGATTTTTTTAATGTATCAATTTAGTGTGTATACCTTTTTTTAATGTATCAATTTAGTGTGTATACCTTTTTTTCTGTGATGTGTTTAATATTTTATATTTCTTAAATTTCAAATATTAATGTCTTTATTTGAGTTATCTCAAGTCAAGTGCATTTTTAAAAATATTTTTTATTGTATTTTGTAAAAATTATGTTTGCAACCAAGCAAATTTCAATTATTTTATCTTAAAAACTCTTATCAATGTTAAATTTATTTAACTATAATATTTTTGTTATCATGATTATTTGATCTTGTTTAATGTAATAAAAATTTGATATTAATTTTGTTTAAGATTTTTATTTTCACGAAACTTTGATTCTGTTTCTTGATTTTTTTTAATTATGTTGTCACAAAAATTTATGGAGCTCTAATAATTTTAATATAAATATTTTTATTTATTTTTATTATTATATAGATAAATATTTTTGCTTTTGTCGAAAAATTATTACTTATGTAATTGACAATGATGGTATAAGTTTGAAGAATTTTCAATAAATTGATTTCACAATAAAATATCAGTACATAAATATTTGTTAATTTCACAATAAAATAATCATATATTAAGTATTAAACTTTATTATGGATTATTATAAATATTATTTTTATTATAATATATGATTATATAAAGATCATAATAAATCAGTTTTTTGTTATATATTTATTATATATTGAATATTTATTAAATATTTATTAAATAAAAATTAAATATATTTTTAATTATCATAAAAGTATTAAATATGTACTAAATTATAGTTAAGAAAATATCCACATTTTAAACATTATGCTATGTTTTTTATTGAAAGAATAAATAAATATGATATTAATTAATGTATAATTAAAAAATAGAGTAATATAAAACTTATTTTTAAATTAATTTAGTATGAAATTATTAAAAATTTGTGTATTTTTATCTATTTGAAATAGTATGAGTTTTGTGTATGTAAAAACAAATCATCAAATGGAGAACAGAAGAAAAAAAAGTTATTGATGTGTAATGCATTTTATTAATAAATATACTTAATAATATTAAAATTAAAATAATTACAAAAATTATTATAATCTTTTGTTGACTATCTATAAACTTTCATTATTTATAAAAGTCGTGTCATAATGTAAAATTAAATAAAAGATTTTGTATGTTATTTAATACTATTTTTAGGATATGAAGAAGTTAACACTGAAAACTATAAATAAAAATAAATTTCAATGATTAAAATAAAAAAATTATTAAGATTTTTTTTTGACATTCTATTAAAAAAACATGGTTTAAAAAATTAACTGTGAAATAAAATAAAAGATTTTATATCTAATTTTATTTTATTTTTAAGATGTGAAGAGGTTAAAACTAAAAATTATAAATTAAAATAAATTGAAAAACTTATAAAATAAATAAATATAAAAGAAAGATACTCAAGAAACATGATTTTTTTTATTGGTAATTCAAAACTATTGATATTATTCAAAGATCTGTTTAACTTTTAGTGTGACAAAAAGCCAATAGTGCAAAAAAAAAACATAATCGATATAAGTTTTGAATTTTCGACATTAAAGTACCTTTAAGTAAAATAATAATATACAAGTTAATAATAATTTTAAGATGAGTAAATGAGATTTTGTTACGTAAAATAATTGAAATTTTAATATGGGAATTGTTAGAATGGAAGGGATTAAGTAAAAAATTGAATAAATTAATAAAATGTGTGAAAATAAGAAATGCGTGCTTAGAATGGAATAAATTAGGTAGAAAAGTGAATAAATGAAAATATTGGGAAAATAAGAAAGACCTGTTTAGAATGGCATTGATTAGGTAGAAAAAAATGAATAAGTAAAAATATTGTGAAAATAAGAAAGACATGTTTAGATTAGAATGGATTAGGCAGAAAAAAGGAATAGATAAAAATATTTTAAAAATAAGAAAGACATGTATTGAACCTTAAGAAACCAAATTATAAAATGATACGGCATGAACTTAAATCTCCAATTTGGCAGGGGCAAACAAGGTATAAATCTTTAAAAATTACATGATATTTAATAACGTATTGATGGATAAATTTCTTGAGGGGTCAAAACATGAGAAAATTCAAACTTTGTTTACATGAGTTTTTTTTCTTCAAAACTCGCCTATATGTCAGGAACAAAATATATATCAATGTAGAAAAATAGTGTGCAGGTTGGCCTAAACATAATTGTGGCCCGGTTCTTAATTTAAAAAATAAATATCTTTAGTGCAAAAGAGTGTCTAAATATTTTTTTAATATTTATCAAATATTTTAACTTTTTAATGATAATTATTTCTTGGTGCATTTGAAGAGTAAAGTCATTTAAAGTTAAGGTCTTGTGTTGAAGTCCATAATGAAAGACATCACATCAGAAATAATTGAACATTTAATCTTTATATATTTTTGAATTGTTCATTGAAAAAGAATATTAAAATTTGAAAATATTGGAAAGCATACAAACTGTTTGTATTCAATTGATCCATCTGTCGTAAGTTATTCCATAAATTTGTGGAAATATTGTCCGTAAAAAAGTGTGTGTATTTTCTACAAGTGTTTGAAAATAGGAAGTGTTGTATTTTCAGTATGTTGTTAAAGATCTTTTGAATTAGAGAGATTCAAAGTATACCATATTCTTGGTGTGTCTATGTTAGAAGATTTTAAGAGAGTCTTGGTGTGAGATTGTACAAAAATCTAACATAAAAAAATTATTCACTGTGTGAAAGGACTAAACATACTCTTGATTGATAAGGGGAACTAGTATAATTTATTTTGTCTCTTTTACATTATGCTCTTTATTTACTGCATTCTTGTTCTTAGCTCTTTACCATAATTCCGAAAAATTAAAAAGAATCAACATATCTTCAAAAGAACAGAAAAAGTCTTAAAATCTAATTCACCCTCTCTTAGGTTTCACTCTAAACTTACAGACCATACCTTTCTCTTTTACCAGTGTTGTACCATTTTTCAGGTGTGTGTCCCATCTAAGATTTGTGTTTCTTAATATGAGGTAATGTCAAATGCTCCAACGAATTCAACATTTTGTTGAGACTAATGTAATCTCTTATCTTATTTGCTTTATATTGTAAGTAAATGAAAAGTTACTTGTGTATAAACTACACCTTACAGTCAAATGAACTAAAGTGCACTATACATCAAATTCGATAGATAGTTACGATCTCAAGCAAGAAAGACTGAAGTGTTGTTGTTTCCCTTACATTAACTCAAAGAACTTTAAATTTTATCTCGAATTTTAATTTAAGAGGATTTTTTTAATGTATCAATTTAGTGTGTATACCTTTTTTTAACGTATCAATTTAGTGTGTATACCTTTTTTTCTGTGACATGTTTAATATTTTATATTTCTTAAATTTCAAATAGTAATGTCTTTATTTGAGTTATCTCAAGTCAAGTGCATTTTTAAAAATATTTTTTTATTGTATTTTGTAAAAATCATGTTTGCAACCAAGAAAATTTCAATTATTTATTCTTAAAAACTCTTAGCAATGTTAAATTCATTTAACTATAATATTTCTGTTGTCATTATTATTTGATCTTGTTTAATAGTTTTGTTGTAACAAAAATTTGATATTAATTTTGTTTAATATTTTTACTATCACGAAAATTTGATTCTGTTTTTTGATTTTTTTTTTAATTATGTTGTCACAAAAATTTATGGAGCTCTAATAATTTAAATATAAATATTTTTATTTATTTGTATTATTATATAGATAAATATTTTTACTTTAGTTGAAAAATTATTACTTATGTAATTGGCAATGATGGTATAAGTTTGAAGAATTTTCAATAAAATAATTTCACAATAAAATATCAGTACATAAATATTTTTTAATTTCACAATAAAATAATCATATATTAAGTATTAAACTTTATTATGGATTATTGCAAATATTATTTTTATTATAATATATGATTATATAAAGATCATAATAAATCAGTTTTTTATTATATATTTATTATATATTGAATATTTATTTAATATTTATTAAATAAAAGTTAAATATATTTTTAATTATCATAAAAGTATTAAATATGTACTAAATTATAGTTAAGAAAATATCCACATTTTAAACATTATGCTATGTTTTTTATTGAAACAATAAATAAATATGATATTAATTAATGTATAATTAAAAAATAGAGTAGTATAAAACTTATTTTTAAATTAATTTAGTATGACATTATTAAAAATTTGTGTACTTTTATCTATTTGAAATAGTATGAGTTTTGTGTATGTAAAAACAAATCATCAAATGGAGAACAGAAGAAAAAAATAGTTATTGATGTGTAATGCATTTTTTTAATAAATATACTTAATAATATAAAAATTAAAATAATTACAAAAATTATTATAATCTTTTGTTGACTATCTATAACCTTTCATTATTTATAAAAGTCGTGTCATAATGTAAAATTAAATAAAAGATTTTGTATGTTATTTAATACTATTTTTAGGATATGAAGAAGTTAACACTGGAAACTATAAATAAAAATAAATTTTAATGATTAAAGTAAAAAAATTATTAAGATTTTTTTATGACATTCTATTAAAAAAACATGGTTTTAAAAATTAACTGTGAAATAAAATAAAAGATTTTATATCTAATTTTATTTTATTTTTAAGATGTGAAGAGGTTAAAACGAAAAATTATAAATTAAAATAAATTGAAAAAGTTATAAAATAAATAAATAAAAAAGAAAGATACTCAAGAAACATGATTTTTTTTATTGATAATTAAAAACTATTGATATTATTCAAAGATCTGTTTAACTTTTAGTGTGACAAAAAGCCAATAGTGCAAAAAAAAAATAATCGATATAAGTTTTGAATTTTCGACATTAAAGTACCTTTAAGTAAAATAATAATATACAAGTTTATAATATTTTTAAGATTAGTAAATGAGATTTGGTTACGTAAAATAATTGAAATTTTAATAGGGGAATGGTTAGAATGGAAGGGATTAAGTAAAAAATTGAATAAATTAATAAAATGTGTGAAAATAAGAAATGCGTGCTTAGAATGGAATAAATTAGGTAGAAAATTGAATAAATGAAAATATTGGGAAAATAAGAAAGACGTGTTTAGAATGGCATTGATTAGGTAGAAAAAAATGAATAAGTAAAAATATTGTGAAAATAAGAAAGACATGTTTAGATTAGAATGGATTAGGTAGAAAAAAGGAATGAATAAAAATATTGTTAAAATAAGAAAGACATGTATTGACCCTTAAGAAACCTAATTATAAAATGATACGGCATGAACTTAAATCGCCAATTTGGCAGGAGCAAACTAGGTATAAATCTTTAAAAATTACATGATATTTAATAATTTATTGATGGATAAATTTCTTGAGGGGTCAAAACATGAGAAAATTCAAACTTTGTTTACATGAATTTTTTTTCTTCAAAACTCGCCTATATGTCAGGAACAAAATATATATCAATCCACAAAAATAGTGTGCAGGTTGGCCTAAACATAATTGTGGCCCGGTTCTTAATTTAAAAAATAAATATCTTTAGTGCAAAAGAGTGTCTAATTGTTTTTTTAATATTTATCAAATATTTTAACTTTTTAATGATAATTATTTCTTGGTGCATTTGAAGAGTAAAGTCATTTAAAGTTAAGGTCATGTGTTGAAGTCCATAATGAAAGACATCACATCAGAAATAATTGAACATTTAATCTTTATATATTTTTGAATTGTTCATTGAAAAAGAATATTAAAATTTGAAAATATTGGAAAGCATACAAACTGTTTGTATTCAATTGATCCATCTGTCGTAAGTTATTCCATAAATTTGTGGAAATATTGTCCGTAAAAAAGTGTGTTTATTTTCGACAAGTGTTTGAAAATAGGAAGTGTTGTATTTTCAGTATGTTGTTAAAGATCTTTTGAATTAGAGAGATTCAAAGTCTACCATATTCTTGGTGTGTCTATGTTAGAAGATTTTAGGAGAGTCTTGGTGTGAGATTGTACAAAAATCTAACATAAAAAAATTATTCACTGTGTGAAAGGACTAAACATACTCTTGATTGATAAGGGGAACTAGTATAATTTATTTTGTCTCTTTTACATTATGCTCTTTATTTACTGCATTCTTGTTCTTAGCTCTTTACCATAATTCCGAAAAATTAAAAAGAATCAACATATCTTCAAAAGAACAGAAAAAGTCTTAAAATCTAATTCACCCTCTCTTAGGTTTCACTCTAAACTTACAGACCATACCTTTCTCTTTTACCAGTGTTATACCATTTTTCAGGTGTGTGTCCCATCTAAGATTTGTGTTTCTTAATATGAGGTAATGTCAAATGCTCTAACGAATTCAACATTTTTTGAGACTAATGTAATCTCTTATCTTATTTGCTTTATATTGTAAGTAAATGAAAAGTTACTTGTGTATAAACTACAACTTACAGTCAAATGAACTAAAGTGCACTATACGTCAAATTCGATAGATAGTTACGATCTCAAGCAAGAAAGACTGAAGTGTTGTTGTTTCCCTTACATTAACTCAAAGAACTTTAAATTTTATCTCGTATTTTCATTTAAGAGGATTTTTATAATGTATCAATTTAGTGTGTATACCTTTTTTTCTGTGACATGTTTAATATTTTATATTTCTTAAATTTAAAATAGTAATGTCTTTATTTGAGTTATCTCAAGTCAAGTGCATTTTTAAAAATATTTTTTTATTGTATTTTGTAAAAATCATGTTTGCAACCAAGCAAATTTCAATTATTTATTCTTAAAAACTCTTAGCAATGTTAAATTCATTTAACTATAATATTTCTGTTGTCATTATTATTTGATCTTGTTTAATAGTTTTGTTGTAACAAAAATTTGATATTAATTTTGTTTAATATTTTTATTGTCACGAAAATTTGATTTTGTTTTTTGATTTTTTTAATTATGTTGTCACAAAAATTTATGGAGCTCTAATAATTTTAACATAAATATTTTTATTTATTTTTATTATTATATAGATAAATATTTTTGCTTTAGTCTAAAAATTATTACTTATGTAATTGACAATGATGGTATAAGTTTGAAGAATTTTCAATAAAATGATTTCACAATAAAATATTGTGAAATCAAGCTTTCCAAATGTTTTGATGAAGACAAGCTAGCATGCAAAAATGAATGGATCAAGATAGAATATTTATCTCAAGCAAAGATTCATTGATCAAGATCAACATTTCAAGACTTATGGCTTAAGGTATATGAAATTTTTGATCTTATGCTCTTAGTGCTCAAAACTATTTTTAATCACGAATTTAATTTATTAAAATAATATTTTGAGTATATACTAAGTATGATTAAAGAAGGATATTTTAAATTGTTTAAAATCTTTGAAAATAATGTTTTTTCAATTTTTGTACTGAAGCAATCGATTGTCATAAAACGACAATCGGTTGCATCCAAGAAACATTTGATTCTGTTTGACATGCAATCGATTGTCGTCTGGCAGCAATCGATTTTCATGTGTTTTTTTTTCAAATTTTTTTGAACGTTGGCTTTAGAGCAACCGATTGCTCCTCAATGACAATCGGTTGTCCTAGTTATAATTTTCAATTTTTTAAAACGTTGTTATGCTGCAAACGATTGCTTCTCTGGTGCAATCGGTTGTTGTGCCTTAAATTTTGAAAAAATTTATTTTTCCAGCAACCTTTGGTAACACCTTTTCATGGCAATCCTTGTATCTTTTCATATACATTGTTTTAGTAAAAATGGTCTAAACATTGCTATGTTTCATTGAAAAGCCATTACTACACTGTAAATTAGTTTCATTTTAGAATTTTGAAAATCATCAATCAAAAAATCAAAAAGAATCAATCACAAAAATGTAACAATAACTTTCTATTCTCTTGATTATACTCTTTTTACTCAAGATATTTTGATCATCATTTTCATATGCATTCTGAAAATTGTTCTTGAGCACTTAGAAGAGTATTACATCTTAAATTTCATATTGATAAGAAAAGATCAATCAAGTGATTGGCATTTCTCTTACACTATAAAAATCTTATATAAATCAAACAAACTATTGTACTTGTTTTTAGGATTGTTGGAAACAAGAAAGACACTTAGGGACGTTTGTTCTCTTTGTGGTCTTAGTAAAAATCCAAGAGGATTGTTCTTGGTCCAAGAGGATTGTTCTTGGCTTGTTAGGTAGTCTTGTACAAATTACCAACAATAAGGAAATCTCTTTCTTGTTGAAAGGGGACTGGAGTACTCTCGGACTGTGAGGGAAACAAGGATACATCATTGTGTTCTTTACTTTCCGCATTTACTGCTTTCATCACTTATCACAAAAAGAAAGAAAAGAAACACTTGTAAAAATATTCATACAATTCAGAAAAAGTTTTAAAGAACCTAATTCACCCTCCCCCCTCTTAGGCGCATCTGAACGTACAAATATCAGTTATATTTTTTAATTTCACAATAAAATAATCATGTATTAAGTATTAAACTTTATTATGGATTATTGTAAATATTATTTTTATTCTAATATATGATTATATAAAGATCATAATAAATCATTTTTTTAATATATATTCATTATATATTGAATATTTATTAAATATTTATTAAATATTTATTAAATATTTATTAAATTAAAATTAAATATTTTTTTAATTATCATAAAAGTATTAAATATTTACTAAACTATAGTTAAGACAATATCCACATTTTAAACATTATGCTATGTTTTTTTTGAATGAATAAATAAATATGAAATTAATTAATGTATAATTAAAAAATAGAGTAATATAAAACTTATTTTTAAATTAATTTACTATGACATTATTAAAAATTTATGTACTTTTATCTATTTGAAATAGTATGAGTTTTGTGTATGTAAAAACAAATCATCAAATCGAGAACAGAAGAAAAAAATAGTTATTGATGTGTAATGCATTTTTTTATTAAATATACTTAATAATATTAAAATTAAGATAATTACAAAAATTATTATAATATTTTGTTGACTATGTATAAAATTTTATTATTTATAAAAGTCGTGTCATAATGTAAAATTAAATAAAAGATTTTGTATGTTATTTAATACTATTTTTAGGATATGAAGAAGTTAACACTTAAAACTATAAATAAAAATAAATTTTAATGATTAAAATTAAAAAATTATTAAGATTTTTTGTTGACATTCCATAAAAAAAACATGGTTTAAAAAATTAACTGTGAAATAAAATAAAAGATTTTATATCTAATTTTATTTTATTTTTAAGATGTGAAGAGGTTAAAACTAAAAATTATAAACTAAAGTAAATTGAAAAAGTTATAAAATAAATAAATATAAAAGAAAGATACTCAAGAAACATGATTTTTTTATTGATAATTCAAAACTATTGATATTGTTCAAAGATTTGTTTAACTTTTAGTGTGACAAAAAGCCAATAGTGCAAAAAAAAAAAACATAATCGATATAAGTTTTGAATTTTCGACATTAAAGTACCTTTAAGTAAAATAATAATATACAAGTTAATAATATTTTTAAGATGAGTAAATGAGATTTCGTTACGTAAAATAATGGAAATTTTAATAGGGGAATGGTTAGAATGGAAGGGATTAAGTAAAAAATTGAATAAATTAATAAAATGTGTGAAAATAAGAAAAGCGTGCTTAGAATGGAATAAATTAGGTAGAAAAGTGAATAAATGAAAATATTGGGAAAATAAGAAAGACATGTTTAGAATGGCATTGATTAGGTAGAAAAAAATGAATAAGTAAAAATATTGTGAAAATAAGAAAGACATGTTTAGATTAGAATGGATTAGGTAGAAAAAAAGGAATAAATAAAAATATGTTAAAAATAAGAAAGACATGTATTGACCCTTAAGAAACCTAGTTATAAAATGATACGGCATGAACTTAAATCACTAATTTGGCAGGGGCAAAATAGGTATAAATCTTTAAAAATTACATGATATTTAATAAGTTATTGATGGATAAATTTCTTGAGGGGTCAAAACATGAGAAAATTCAAACTTTGTTTACATGAGTTTTTTTTCTTCAAAACTCGCCTATATGTTAGGAACAAAATATATATCAATCCACAAAAATAGTGTGCAGGTTGGCCTAAACATAATTGTGGCCCGAATCTCAATTTAAAAAATAAATATCTTTAGTGCAAAAGAGTGTCTAATGATTTTTTTAATATTTATCATATATTTTAACTTTTTATTGATAAATATTTCTTGGTGCATTTGAAGAGTAAAGTCATTTAAAGTTAAGGTCGTGTGTTGAAGTCCATAATGAAAGACATCACATCAGAAATAATTGAACATTTAATCTTTATATATTTCTGAATTGTTCATTGAAAAAGAATATTAAAATTTCAAAATATTGGAAAGCATACAAACTGTTTGTATTCAATTTATCCATCTGTCGTAAGTTATTCCATAAATTTGTGGAAATATTGTCCGTAAAAAAGTGTGTGTATTTTCTACAAGTGTTTGAAAATAAGAAGTGTTGTATTTTCAGTATGTTGTTAAAGATCTTTTGAATTAGAGAGATTCAATGTCTACCATATTCTTGGTGTGTCTATGTTAGAAGATTTTAGGAGAGTCTTTGTGTGAGATTGTACAAAAATCTAACATAACAAAATTATTCACTCTGTGAAAGGACTAAACATACTCTTGATTGATAAGGGGAACTAGTATAATTTGTTTTGTCTCTTTTACATTATGCACTTTATTTACTGCATTCTTGTTCTTAGCTCTTTACCATAATTCCGAAAAATTAAAAAAGAATCAACATATCTTCAAAAGAACAGAAAAAGTCTTAAAATCTAATTCACCCTCTCTTAGGTTTCACTCTAAACTTACAGACCATACCTTTCTCTTTTACCAGTGTTGTACCATTTTTCAGGTGTGTGTCCCATCTAAGATTTGTGTTTCTTAATATGAGGTAATGTCAAATGCTCTAACGAATTCAACATTTTTTTGAGACTAATGTAATCTCTTATCTTATTTGCTTTATATTGTAAGTAAATGAAAAGTTACTTGTGTATAAACTACAACTTACAGTCAAATGAACTAAAGTGCACTATACGTCAAATTCGATAGATAGTTACGATCTCAAGCAAGAAAGACTGAAGTGTTGTTGTTTCCCTTACATTAACTCAAAGAACTTTAAATTTTATCTCGTATTTTCATTTAAGAGGATTTTTATAATGTATCAATTTAGTGTGTATACCTTTTTTTCTGTGACATGTTTAATATTTTATATTTCTTAAATTTAAAATAGTAATGTCTTTATTTGAGTTATCTCAAGTCAAGTGCATTTTTAAAAATATTTTTTTATTGTATTTTGTAAAAATCATGTTTGCAACCAAGCAAATTTCAATTATTTATTCTTAAAAACTCTTAGCAATGTTAAATTCATTTAACTATAATATTTCTGTTGTCATTATTATTTGATCTTGTTTAATAGTTTTGTTGTAACAAAAATTTGATATTAATTTTGTTTAATATTTTTATTGTCACGAAAATTTGATTTTGTTTTTTGTTTTTTGATTTTTTTAATAAAATGTGTGAAAATAAGAAATGCGTGCTTAGAATGGAATAAATTAGGTAGAAAAGTGAATAAATGAAAATATTGGGAAAATAAGAAAGACCTGTTTAGAATGGCATTGATTAGGTAGAAAAAAATGAATAAGTAAAAATATTGTGAAAATAAGAAAGACATGTTTAGATTAGAATGGATTAGGTAGAAAAAAGGAATAGATAAAAATATTTTAAAAATAAGAAAGACATGTATTGAACCTTAAGAAACCAAATTATAAAATGATACGGCATGAACTTAAATCTCCAATTTGGCAGGGGCAAACAAGGTATAAATCTTTAAAAATTACATGATATTTAATAACGTATTGATGGATAAATTTCTTGAGGGGTCAAAACATGAGAAAATTCAAACTTTGTTTACATGAGTTTTTTTTCTTCAAAACTCGCCTATATGTCAGGAACAAAATATATATCAATGCAGAAAAATAGTGTGCAGGTTGGCCTAAACATAATTGTGGCCCGGTTCTTAATTTAAAAAATAAATATCTTTAGTGCAAAAGAGTGTCTAAATATTTTTTTAATATTTATCAAATATTTTAACTTTTTAATGATAATTATTTCTTGGTGCATTTGAAGAGTAAAGTCATTTAAAGTTAAGGTCTTGTGTTGAAGTCCATAATGAAAGACATCACATCAGAAATAATTGAACATTTAATCTTTATATATTTTTGAATTGTTCATTGAAAAAGAATATTAAAATTTGAAAATATTGGAAAGCATACAAACTGTTTGTATTCAATTGATCCATCTGTCGTAAGTTATTCCATAAATTTGTGGAAATATTGTCCGTAAAAAAGTGTGTGTATTTTCTACAAGTGTTTGAAAATAGGAAGTGTTGTATTTTCAGTATGTTGTTAAAGATCTTTTGAATTAGAGAGATTCAAAGTATACCATATTCTTGGTGTGTCTATGTTAGAAGATTTTAAGAGAGTCTTGGTGTGAGATTGTACAAAAATCTAACATAAAAAAATTATTCACTGTGTGAAAGGACTAAACATACTCTTGATTGATAAGGGGAACTAGTATAATTTATTTTGTCTCTTTTACATTATGCTCTTTATTTACTGCATTCTTGTTCTTAGCTCTTTACCATAATTCCGAAAAATTAAAAAGAATCAACATATCTTCAAAAGAACAGAAAAAGTCTTAAAATCTAATTCACCCTCTCTTAGGTTTCACTCTAAACTTACAGACCATACCTTTCTCTTTTACCAGTGTTGTACCATTTTTCAGGTGTGTGTCCCATCTAAGATTTGTGTTTCTTAATATGAGGTAATGTCAAATGCTCCAACGAATTCAACATTTTGTTGAGACTAATGTAATCTCTTATCTTATTTGCTTTATATTGTAAGTAAATGAAAAGTTACTTGTGTATAAACTACACCTTACAGTCAAATGAACTAAAGTGCACTATACATCAAATTCGATAGATAGTTACGATCTCAAGCAAGAAAGACTGAAGTGTTGTTGTTTCCCTTACATTAACTCAAAGAACTTTAAATTTTATCTCGAATTTTAATTTAAGAGGATTTTTTTAATGTATCAATTTAGTGTGTATACCTTTTTTTAACGTATCAATTTAGTGTGTATACCTTTTTTTCTGTGACATGTTTAATATTTTATATTTCTTAAATTTCAAATAGTAATGTCTTTATTTGAGTTATCTCAAGTCAAGTGCATTTTTAAAAATATTTTTTTATTGTATTTTGTAAAAATCATGTTTGCAACCAAGAAAATTTCAATTATTTATTCTTAAAAACTCTTAGCAATGTTAAATTCATTTAACTATAATATTTCTGTTGTCATTATTATTTGATCTTGTTTAATAGTTTTGTTGTAACAAAAATTTGATATTAATTTTGTTTAATATTTTTACTATCACGAAAATTTGATTCTGTTTTTTGATTTTTTTTTTAATTATGTTGTCACAAAAATTTATGGAGCTCTAATAATTTAAATATAAATATTTTTATTTATTTGTATTATTATATAGATAAATATTTTTACTTTAGTTGAAAAATTATTACTTATGTAATTGGCAATGATGGTATAAGTTTGAAGAATTTTCAATAAAATAATTTCACAATAAAATATCAGTACATAAATATTTTTTAATTTCACAATAAAATAATCATATATTAAGTATTAAACTTTATTATGGATTATTGCAAATATTATTTTTATTATAATATATGATTATATAAAGATCATAATAAATCAGTTTTTTATTATATATTTATTATATATTGAATATTTATTTAATATTTATTAAATAAAAGTTAAATATATTTTTAATTATCATAAAAGTATTAAATATGTACTAAATTATAGTTAAGAAAATATCCACATTTTAAACATTATGCTATGTTTTTTATTGAAACAATAAATAAATATGATATTAATTAATGTATAATTAAAAAATAGAGTAGTATAAAACTTATTTTTAAATTAATTTAGTATGACATTATTAAAAATTTGTGTACTTTTATCTATTTGAAATAGTATGAGTTTTGTGTATGTAAAAACAAATCATCAAATGGAGAACAGAAGAAAAAAATAGTTATTGATGTGTAATGCATTTTTTTAATAAATATACTTAATAATATAAAAATTAAAATAATTACAAAAATTATTATAATCTTTTGTTGACTATCTATAACCTTTCATTATTTATAAAAGTCGTGTCATAATGTAAAATTAAATAAAAGATTTTGTATGTTATTTAATACTATTTTTAGGATATGAAGAAGTTAACACTGGAAACTATAAATAAAAATAAATTTTAATGATTAAAGTAAAAAAATTATTAAGATTTTTTTATGACATTCTATTAAAAAAACATGGTTTTAAAAATTAACTGTGAAATAAAATAAAAGATTTTATATCTAATTTTATTTTATTTTTAAGATGTGAAGAGGTTAAAACGAAAAATTATAAATTAAAATAAATTGAAAAAGTTATAAAATAAATAAATAAAAAAGAAAGATACTCAAGAAACATGATTTTTTTTATTGATAATTCAAAACTATTGATATTATTCAAAGATCTGTTTAACTTTTAGTGTGACAAAAAGCCAATAGTGCAAAAAAAAAATAATCGATATAAGTTTTGAATTTTCGACATTAAAGTACCTTTAAGTAAAATAATAATATACAAGTTTATAATATTTTTAAGATTAGTAAATGAGATTTGGTTACGTAAAATAATTGAAATTTTAATAGGGGAATGGTTAGAATGGAAGGGATTAAGTAAAAAATTGAATAAATTAATAAAATGTGTGAAAATAAGAAATGCGTGCTTAGAATGGAATAAATTAGGTAGAAAATTGAATAAATGAAAATATTGGGAAAATAAGAAAGACGTGTTTAGAATGGCATTGATTAGGTAGAAAAAAATGAATAAGTAAAAATATTGTGAAAATAAGAAAGACATGTTTAGATTAGAATGGATTAGGTAGAAAAAAGGAATGAATAAAAATATTGTTAAAATAAGAAAGACATGTATTGACCCTTAAGAAACCTAATTATAAAATGATACGGCATGAACTTAAATCGCCAATTTGGCAGGAGCAAACTAGGTATAAATCTTTAAAAATTACATGATATTTAATAATTTATTGATGGATAAATTTCTTGAGGGGTCAAAACATGAGAAAATTCAAACTTTGTTTACATGAATTTTTTTTCTTCAAAACTCGCCTATATGTCAGGAACAAAATATATATCAATCCACAAAAATAGTGTGCAGGTTGGCCTAAACATAATTGTGGCCCGGTTCTTAATTTAAAAAATAAATATCTTTAGTGCAAAAGAGTGTCTAATTGTTTTTTTAATATTTATCAAATATTTTAACTTTTTAATGATAATTATTTCTTGGTGCATTTGAAGAGTAAAGTCATTTAAAGTTAAGGTCATGTGTTGAAGTCCATAATGAAAGACATCACATCAGAAATAATTGAACATTTAATCTTTATATATTTTTGAATTGTTCATTGAAAAAGAATATTAAAATTTGAAAATATTGGAAAGCATACAAACTGTTTGTATTCAATTGATCCATCTGTCGTAAGTTATTCCATAAATTTGTGGAAATATTGTCCGTAAAAAAGTGTGTTTATTTTCGACAAGTGTTTGAAAATAGGAAGTGTTGTATTTTCAGTATGTTGTTAAAGATCTTTTGAATTAGAGAGATTCAAAGTCTACCATATTCTTGGTGTGTCTATGTTAGAAGATTTTAGGAGAGTCTTGGTGTGAGATTGTACAAAAATCTAACATAAAAAAATTATTCACTGTGTGAAAGGACTAAACATACTCTTGATTGATAAGGGGAACTAGTATAATTTATTTTGTCTCTTTTACATTATGCTCTTTATTTACTGCATTCTTGTTCTTAGCTCTTTACCATAATTCCGAAAAATTAAAAAGAATCAACATATCTTCAAAAGAACAGAAAAAGTCTTAAAATCTAATTCACCCTCTCTTAGGTTTCACTCTAAACTTACAGACCATACCTTTCTCTTTTACCAGTGTTATACCATTTTTCAGGTGTGTGTCCCATCTAAGATTTGTGTTTCTTAATATGAGGTAATGTCAAATGCTCTAACGAATTCAACATTTTTTGAGACTAATGTAATCTCTTATCTTATTTGCTTTATATTGTAAGTAAATGAAAAGTTACTTGTGTATAAACTACAACTTACAGTCAAATGAACTAAAGTGCACTATACGTCAAATTCGATAGATAGTTACGATCTCAAGCAAGAAAGACTGAAGTGTTGTTGTTTCCCTTACATTAACTCAAAGAACTTTAAATTTTATCTCGTATTTTCATTTAAGAGGATTTTTATAATGTATCAATTTAGTGTGTATACCTTTTTTTCTGTGACATGTTTAATATTTTATATTTCTTAAATTTAAAATAGTAATGTCTTTATTTGAGTTATCTCAAGTCAAGTGCATTTTTAAAAATATTTTTTTATTGTATTTTGTAAAAATCATGTTTGCAACCAAGCAAATTTCAATTATTTATTCTTAAAAACTCTTAGCAATGTTAAATTCATTTAACTATAATATTTCTGTTGTCATTATTATTTGATCTTGTTTAATAGTTTTGTTGTAACAAAAATTTGATATTAATTTTGTTTAATATTTTTATTGTCACGAAAATTTGATTTTGTTTTTTGATTTTTTTAATTATGTTGTCACAAAAATTTATGGAGCTCTAATAATTTTAACATAAATATTTTTATTTATTTTTATTATTATATAGATAAATATTTTTGCTTTAGTCTAAAAATTATTACTTATGTAATTGACAATGATGGTATAAGTTTGAAGAATTTTCAATAAAATGATTTCACAATAAAATATTGTGAAATCAAGCTTTCCAAATGTTTTGATGAAGACAAGCTAGCATGCAAAAATGAATGGATCAAGATAGAATATTTATCTCAAGCAAAGATTCATTGATCAAGATCAACATTTCAAGACTTATGGCTTAAGGTATATGAAATTTTTGATCTTATGCTCTTAGTGCTCAAAACTATTTTTAATCACGAATTTAATTTATTAAAATAATATTTTGAGTATATACTAAGTATGATTAAAGAAGGATATTTTAAATTGTTTAAAATCTTTGAAAATAATGTTTTTTCAATTTTTGTACTGAAGCAATCGATTGTCATAAAACGACAATCGGTTGCATCCAAGAAACATTTGATTCTGTTTGACATGCAATCGATTATCGTCTGGCAGCAATCGATTTTCATGTGTTTTTTTTTCAAATTTTTTTGAACGTTGGCTTTAGAGCAACCGATTGCTCCTCAATGACAATCGGTTGTCCTAGTTATAATTTTCAATTTTTTAAAACGTTGTTATGCTGCAAACGATTGCTTCTCTGGTGCAATCGGTTGTTGTGCCTTAAATTTTGAAAAAATTTATTTTTCCAGCAACCTTTGGTAACACCTTTTCATGGCAATCCTTGTATCTTTTCATATACATTGTTTTAGTAAAAATGGTCTAAACATTGCTATGTTTCATTGAAAAGCCATTACTACACTGTAAATTAGTTTCATTTTAGAATTTTGAAAATCATCAATCAAAAAATCAAAAAGAATCAATCACAAAAATGTAACAATAACTTTCTATTCTCTTGATTATACTCTTTTTACTCAAGATATTTTGATCATCATTTTCATATGCATTCTGAAAATTGTTCTTGAGCACTTAGAAGAGTATTACATCTTAAATTTCATATTGATAAGAAAAGATCAATCAAGTGATTGGCATTTCTCTTACACTATAAAAATCTTATATAAATCAAACAAACTATTGTACTTGTTTTTAGGATTGTTGGAAACAAGAAAGACACTTAGGGACGTTTGTTCTCTTTGTGGTCTTAGTAAAAATCCAAGAGGATTGTTCTTGGTCCAAGAGGATTGTTCTTGGCTTGTTAGGTAGTCTTGTACAAATTACCAACAATAAGGAAATCTCTTTCTTGTTGAAAGGGGACTGGAGTACTCTCGGACTGTGAGGGAAACAAGGATACATCATTGTGTTCTTTACTTTCCGCATTTACTGCTTTCATCACTTATCACAAAAAGAAAGAAAAGAAACACTTGTAAAAATATTCATACAATTCAGAAAAAGTTTTAAAGAACCTAATTCACCCTCCCCCCTCTTAGGCGCATCTGAACGTACAAATATCAGTTATATTTTTTAATTTCACAATAAAATAATCATGTATTAAGTATTAAACTTTATTATGGATTATTGTAAATATTATTTTTATTCTAATATATGATTATATAAAGATCATAATAAATCATTTTTTTAATATATATTCATTATATATTGAATATTTATTAAATATTTATTAAATATTTATTAAATATTTATTAAATTAAAATTAAATATTTTTTTAATTATCATAAAAGTATTAAATATTTACTAAACTATAGTTAAGACAATATCCACATTTTAAACATTATGCTATGTTTTTTTTGAATGAATAAATAAATATGAAATTAATTAATGTATAATTAAAAAATAGAGTAATATAAAACTTATTTTTAAATTAATTTACTATGACATTATTAAAAATTTATGTACTTTTATCTATTTGAAATAGTATGAGTTTTGTGTATGTAAAAACAAATCATCAAATCGAGAACAGAAGAAAAAAATAGTTATTGATGTGTAATGCATTTTTTTATTAAATATACTTAATAATATTAAAATTAAGATAATTACAAAAATTATTATAATATTTTGTTGACTATGTATAAAATTTTATTATTTATAAAAGTCGTGTCATAATGTAAAATTAAATAAAAGATTTTGTATGTTATTTAATACTATTTTTAGGATATGAAGAAGTTAACACTTAAAACTATAAATAAAAATAAATTTTAATGATTAAAATTAAAAAATTATTAAGATTTTTTGTTGACATTCCATAAAAAAAACATGGTTTAAAAAATTAACTGTGAAATAAAATAAAAGATTTTATATCTAATTTTATTTTATTTTTAAGATGTGAAGAGGTTAAAACTAAAAATTATAAACTAAAGTAAATTGAAAAAGTTATAAAATAAATAAATATAAAAGAAAGATACTCAAGAAACATGATTTTTTTATTGATAATTCAAAACTATTGATATTGTTCAAAGATTTGTTTAACTTTTAGTGTGACAAAAAGCCAATAGTGCAAAAAAAAAAAACATAATCGATATAAGTTTTGAATTTTCGACATTAAAGTACCTTTAAGTAAAATAATAATATACAAGTTAATAATATTTTTAAGATGAGTAAATGAGATTTCGTTACGTAAAATAATGGAAATTTTAATAGGGGAATGGTTAGAATGGAAGGGATTAAGTAAAAAATTGAATAAATTAATAAAATGTGTGAAAATAAGAAAAGCGTGCTTAGAATGGAATAAATTAGGTAGAAAAGTGAATAAATGAAAATATTGGGAAAATAAGAAAGACATGTTTAGAATGGCATTGATTAGGTAGAAAAAAATGAATAAGTAAAAATATTGTGAAAATAAGAAAGACATGTTTAGATTAGAATGGATTAGGTAGAAAAAAAGGAATAAATAAAAATATGTTAAAAATAAGAAAGACATGTATTGACCCTTAAGAAACCTAGTTATAAAATGATACGGCATGAACTTAAATCACTAATTTGGCAGGGGCAAAATAGGTATAAATCTTTAAAAATTACATGATATTTAATAAGTTATTGATGGATAAATTTCTTGAGGGGTCAAAACATGAGAAAATTCAAACTTTGTTTACATGAGTTTTTTTTCTTCAAAACTCGCCTATATGTTAGGAACAAAATATATATCAATCCACAAAAATAGTGTGCAGGTTGGCCTAAACATAATTGTGGCCCGAATCTCAATTTAAAAAATAAATATCTTTAGTGCAAAAGAGTGTCTAATGATTTTTTTAATATTTATCATATATTTTAACTTTTTATTGATAAATATTTCTTGGTGCATTTGAAGAGTAAAGTCATTTAAAGTTAAGGTCGTGTGTTGAAGTCCATAATGAAAGACATCACATCAGAAATAATTGAACATTTAATCTTTATATATTTCTGAATTGTTCATTGAAAAAGAATATTAAAATTTCAAAATATTGGAAAGCATACAAACTGTTTGTATTCAATTTATCCATCTGTCGTAAGTTATTCCATAAATTTGTGGAAATATTGTCCGTAAAAAAGTGTGTGTATTTTCTACAAGTGTTTGAAAATAAGAAGTGTTGTATTTTCAGTATGTTGTTAAAGATCTTTTGAATTAGAGAGATTCAATGTCTACCATATTCTTGGTGTGTCTATGTTAGAAGATTTTAGGAGAGTCTTTGTGTGAGATTGTACAAAAATCTAACATAACAAAATTATTCACTCTGTGAAAGGACTAAACATACTCTTGATTGATAAGGGGAACTAGTATAATTTGTTTTGTCTCTTTTACATTATGCACTTTATTTACTGCATTCTTGTTCTTAGCTCTTTACCATAATTCCGAAAAATTAAAAAAGAATCAACATATCTTCAAAAGAACAGAAAAAGTCTTAAAATCTAATTCACCCTCTCTTAGGTTTCACTCTAAACTTACAGACTATACCTTTCTCTTTTACTAGTGTTGTACCATTTTTCAGGTGTGTGTCCCATCTAAGATTTGTGTTTCTTAATATGAGGTAATGTCAAATGCTCTAACGAATTCAACATTTTTTTGAGACTAATGTAATCTCTTATCTTATTTGCTTTATATTGTAAGTAAATGAAAAGTTACTTGTGTATAAACTACAACTTACAGTCAAATGAACTAAAGTGCACTATACGTCAAATTCGATAGATAGTTACGATCTCAAGCAAGAAAGACTGAAGTGTTGTTGTTTCCCTTACATTAACTCAAAGAACTTTAAATTTTATCTCGTATTTTCATTTAAGAGGATTTTTATAATGTATCAATTTAGTGTGTATACCTTTTTTTCTGTGACATGTTTAATATTTTATATTTCTTAAATTTAAAATAGTAATGTCTTTATTTGAGTTATCTCAAGTCAAGTGCATTTTTAAAAATATTTTTTTATTGTATTTTGTAAAAATCATGTTTGCAACCAAGCAAATTTCAATTATTTATTCTTAAAAACTCTTAGCAATGTTAAATTCATTTAACTATAATATTTCTGTTGTCATTATTATTTGATCTTGTTTAATAGTTTTGTTGTAACAAAAATTTGATATTAATTTTGTTTAATATTTTTATTGTCACGAAAATTTGATTTTGTTTTTTGATTTTTTTAATTATGTTGTCACAAAAATTTATGGAGCTCTAATAATTTTAACATAAATATTTTTATTTATTTTTATTATTATATAGATAAATATTTTTGCTTTAGTCTAAAAATTATTACTTATGTAATTGACAATGATGGTATAAGTTTGAAGAATTTTCAATAAAATGATTTCACAACAAAATATTGTGAAATCAAGCTTTCCAAATGTTTTGATGAAGACAAGCTAGCATGCAAAAATGAATGGATCAAGATAGAATATTTATCTCAAGCAAAGATTCATTGATCAAGATCAACATTTCAAGACTTATGGCTTAAGGTATATGAAATTTTTGATCTTATGCTCTTAGTGCTCAAAACTATTTTTAATCACGAATTTAATTTATTAAAATAATATTTTGAGTATATACTAAGTATGATTAAAGAAGGATATTTTAAATTGTTTAAAATCTTTGAAAATAATGTTTTTTCAATTTTTGTACTGAAGCAATCGATTGTCATAAAACGACAATCGGTTGCATCCAAGAAACATTTGATTCTGTTTGACATGCAATCGGTTTTCGTCTGGCAGCAATCGATTTTCATGTGTTTTTTTTTCAAATTTTTTTGAACGTTGGCTTTAGAGCAACCGATTGCTCCTCAATGACAATCGGTTGTCCTAGTTATAATTTTCAATTTTTTAAAACGTTGTTATGCTGCAAACGGTTGCTTCTCTGGTGCAATCGGTTGTTGTGCCTTAAATTTTGAAAAAATTTATTTTTCCAGCAACCTTTGGTAACAGCTTTTCATGGCAATCCTTGTATCTTTTCATATACATTGTTTTAGTAAAAATGGTCTAAACATTGCTATGTTTCATTGAAAAGCCATTACTACACTGTAAATTAGTTTCATTTTAGAATTTTGAAAATCATCAATCAAAAAATCAAAAAGAATCAATCACAAAAATGTAACAATAACTTTCTATTCTCTTGATTATACTCTTTTTACTCAAGATATTTTGATCATCATTTTCATATGCATTCTGAAAATTGTTCTTGAGCACTTAGAAGAGTATTACATCTTAAATTTCATATTGATAAGAAAAGATCAATCAAGTGATTGGCATTTCTCTTACACTATAAAAATCTTATATAAATCAAACAAACTATTGTACTTGTTTTCAGGATTGTTGGAAACAAGAAAGACACTTAGGGACGTTTGTTCTCTTTGTGGTCTTAGTAAAAATCCAAGAGGATTGTTCTTGGTCCAAGAGGATTGTTCTTGGCTTGTTAGGTAGTCTTGTACAAATTACCAACAATAAGGAAATCTCTTTCATGTTGAAAGGGGACTGGAGTACTCTCGGACTGTGAGGGGAACCATGATACATCATTGTGTTCTTTACTTTCCGCATTTACTGCTTTCATCACTTATCACAAAAAGAAAGAAAAGAAACACTTGTAAAAATATTCATACAATTCAGAAAAAGTTTTAAAGAACCTAATTCACCCTCCCCCCTCTTAGGCACATCTGAACGTACAAATATCAGTTATATTTTTTAATTTCACAATAAAATAATCATGTATTAAGTATTAAACTTTATTATGGATTATTGTAAATATTATTTTTATTCTAATATATGATTATATAAAGATCATAATAAATCAGTTTTTTAATATATATTCATTATATATTGAATATTTATTAAATATTTATTAAATTAAAATTAAATATTTTTTTAATTATCATAACTATAGTTAAGAAAATATCCACATTTTAAACATTATGCTATATTTTTTATTGAAAGAATAAATAAATATGATATTAATTAATGTATAATTAAAAAATATAGTAATGTAAAACTTATTTTTAAATTAATTTACTAAGACATTATTAAAAATTTATGTACTTTTATCTATTTGAAATAGTATGAGTTTTGTGTATGTAAAAACAAATCATCAAATCGAGAACAGAAGAAAAAAATAGTTATTGATGTGTAATGCATTTTTTTAATAAATATACTTAATAATATTAAAATTAAGATAATTACAAAAATTATTATAATCTTTTGTTGACTATGTATAAAATTTTATTATTTATAAAATTCGTGTCATAATGTAAAATTAAATAAAAGATTTTGTATGTTATTTAATACTATTTTTAGGATATGAAGAAGTTAACACTGAAAACTATAAATAAAAATAAATTTTAATGATTAAAATTAAAAAATTATTAAGATTTTTTGTTGACATTCTATAAAAAAAACGTGGTTTAAAAAATTAACTGTGAAATAAAATAAAAGATTTTATATCTAATTTTATTTTTATTTTTAAGATGTGAAGAGGTTAAAACTAAAAATTATAAATTAAAGTAAATTGAAAAAGTTATAAAATAAATAAATATAAAAGAAAGATACTCAAGAAACATGATTTTTTTATTGATAATTCAAACCTATTGATATTATTCAAAGATCTGTTTAACTTTTAGTGTGACAAAAAGCCAATACTGCAAAAAAAAAAAAACATAATCGATATAAGTTTTGAATTTTCAACATTAAAGTACCTTTAAGTAAAATAATAATATACAAGTTAATAATATTTTTAAGATGAGTAAATGAGATTTCGTTACGTAAAATAATTGAAATTTTAATAGGGGAATGGTTAGAATGGAAGGGATTAAGTAAAAAATTGAATAAATTAATAAAATGTGTGAAAATAAGAAAAGCGTGCTTAGAATGGAATAAATTAGGTAGAAAAGTGAATAAATGAAAATATTGGGAAAATAAGAAAGACGAGTTTAAAATGGCATTGATTAGGTAGAAAAAAATGAATAATTAAAAATATGTTGAAAATAAGAAAGACATGTTTAGACTAGAATGGATTAGGTAGAAAAAAGGAATAAATAAAAATATGGTAAAAATAAGAAAGACATGTATTGACCCTTAAGAAACCTAGTTATAAAATGATACGGCATGAACTTAAATCACTAATTTGGCAGGGGCAAAATAGGTATAAATCTTTAAAAATTACATGATATTTAATAAGTTATTGATGGATAAATTTCTTGAGGGGTCAAAACATGAGAAAATTCAAACTTTGTTTACATGAGTTTTTTTCCTTCAAAACTCGCCTATATGTCAGGAACAAAATATATATCAATCCACAAAAATAGTGTGCAGGTTGGCCTAAACATAATTGTGGCCCGGTTCTCAATTTAAAAAATAAATATCTTTAGTGCAAAAGAGTGTCTAATGATTTTTTTAATATTTATCAAATACTTTAACATTTTATTGATAATTATTTCATGGTGCATTTGAAGAGTAAAGTCATTTAAAGTTAAGGTCATGTGTTGAAGTCCATGATGAAAGACAACACATCAGAAATAATTGAACATTTAATATATATATATTTTTGAATTGTTCATTGAAAAAGAATATTAAAATTTCAAAATATTGGAAAGCATATAAACTGTTTGTATTCAATTTATCCACCTGTCGTAACTTATTCCATAAATTTGTGGAAATATTGTCCGTAAAAAAGTGTGTGTATTTTCTACAAGTGTTTGAAAATAGGAAGTGTTGAATTTTCAGTATGTTGTTAAAGATCTTTTGAATTAGAGAGATTCAATGTCTACCATATTCTTGGTGTGTCTATGTTAGAAGATTTTAGGAGAGTCTTGGTGTGAGATTGTACAAAAATCAAACATAACAAAATTATTCACTGTGTGAAAGGACTGAACATACTCTTGGTTGATAAGGGGAACTAGTATAATTTCTTTTGTCTCTTTTACATTATGCACTTTATTTACTGCATTCTTGTTCTTAGCTCTTTACCATAATTCCGAAAAATTAAAAAGAATCAACATATCTTCAAAAGAACAGAAAAAGTCTTAAAATCTAATTCACCATCTCTTAGGTTTCACTCTAAACTTACAGACCATACCTTTCTCTTTTACCAGTGTTGTACCATTTTTCAGGTGTGTGTCCCAACTAAGATTTGTGTTTCTTAATATGAGGTAATGTCAAATGCTCCAACAAATTCAACATTTTGTTGAGACTAATGTAATCTCTTATCTTATTTGCTTTATATTGTATGTAAATGAAAAGTTACTTGTTTATAAACTACACCTTATAGTCAAATGAACTAAAGTGCACTATACATCAAATTCGATAGATAGTTACGATATCAAGCAAGAAAGATTGAAGTGTTGTTGTTTCCCTTACATTAACTCAAAGAACTTTAAGTTTATCTCGTATTTTAATTTAAGAGGATTTTTTTAATGTATCAATTTAGTGTGTATACCTTTTTTTCTGTGATGTGTTTAATATTTTATATTTCTTAAATTTCAAATAGTAATGTCTTTATTTGAGTTATCTCAAGTCAAGTGGATTTTTAAAAATATTTTTTTATTGTATTTTGTAAAAATTATGTTTGCACGCAAGCAAATTTCAATTATTTTATCTTAAAAACTCTTATCAATGTTAAATTTATTTAACTATAATATTTTTGTTGTCATGATTATTTGATCTTGTTTAATTGTTTTGTTATAACAAAAAATTGATATTAATTTTGTTTAATATTTTTATTGTCACGAAAATTTGATTCTGTTATTTGATTTTATTTAATTATGTTGTCACAAAAATTTATGGAGCTCTAATAATTTTAATATAAATATTTTTATTTATTTTTATTATTATATAGATAAATATTTTTGCCTTAGTCAAAAAATTATTACTTATTTAATTGACAATGATGGTATAAGTTTGAAGAATTTTCAATAAAATGATTTCTCAATAAAATATCAGTACATAAATATTTTTTAATTTCACAATAAAATAATCATATATTAAGTATTAAACTTTATTATGGATTATTGTAAATATTATTTTTATTATAATATATGATTACATAAAGATCATAATAAATCAGTTTTTTATTAGATATTTATTATATATTTATTATATATTGAATATTTATTATATATTTATTAAATATTTATTAAATATTTATTAAATAAAAATTAAATATATTTTTAATTATCATAAAAGTATTAAATATGTACTAAATTATAGTTAAGAAAATATCCACATTTTAAACATTTTGCTATATTTTTTATTTAAAGAATAAATAAATATGATATTAATTAATGTATAATTAAAAAATATAGTAATGTAAAACTTATTTTTAAATTAATTTACTATGACATTATTAAAAATTTGTGTACTTTTATCTATTTGAAATAGTATGAGTTTTGTGTATGTAAAAACAAATCATCAAATGCAGAACAGAAGAAAAAAATAGTTATTGATGTGTAATGCATTTTTTTAATAAATATAATTAATAATATTAAAATTAAAATAATTACAAAAATTATTATAATCTTTTGTTGACTATCTATAAACTTTCATTATTTATAAAAGTCGTGTCATAATGTAAAATTAAATAAAAGATTTTGTATGTTATTTAATACTATTTTTAGGATATGAAGAAATTAACACTGAAAACTATAAATAAAAATAAATTTTAATGATTAAAATTAAAAAATTATTAAGATTTTTTGTTGACATTCTATAAAAAAAAACGTGGTTTAAAAAATTAACTGTGAAATAAAATAAAAGATTTTATATCTAATTTTATTTTTATTTTTAAGATGTGAAGAGGTTAAAACTAAAAATTATAAATTAAAGTAAATTGAAAAAGTTATAAAATAAATAAATATAAAAGAAAGATACTCAAGAAACATGATTTTTTTATTGATAATTCAAACCTATTGATATTATTCAAAGATCTGTTTAACTTTTAGTGTGACAAAAAGCCAATACTGCAAAAAAAAAAAAAACATAATCGATATAAGTTTTGAATTTTCAACATTAAAGTACCTTTAAGTAAAATAATAATATACAAGTTAATAATATTTTTAAGATGAGTAAATGAGATTTCGTTACGTAAAATAATTGAAATTTTAATAGGGGAATGGTTAGAATGGAAGGGATTAAGTAAAAAATTGAATAAATTAATAAAATGTGTGAAAATAAGAAAAGCGTGCTTAGAATAGAATAAATTAGGTAGAAAAGTGAATAAATGAAAATATTGGGAAAATAAGAAAGACGAGTTTAAAATGGCATTGATTAGGTAGAAAAAAATGAATAATTAAAAATATGTTGAAAATAAGAAAGACATGTTTAGACTAGAATGGATTAGGTAGAAAAAAGGAATAAATAAAAATATGGTAAAAATAAGAAAGACATGTATTGACCCTTAAGAAACCTAGTTATAAAATGATACGGCATGAACTTAAATCACTAATTTGGCAGGGGCAAAATAGGTATAAATCTTTAAAAATTACATGATATTTAATAAGTTATTGATGGATAAATTTCTTGAGGGGTCAAAACATGAGAAAATTCAAACTTTGTTTACATGAGTTTTTTTCCTTCAAAACTCGCCTATATGTCAGGAACAAAATATATATCAATCCACAAAAATAGTGTGCAGGTTGGCCTAAACATAATTGTGGCCCGGTTCTCAATTTAAAAAATAAATATCTTTAGTGCAAAAGAGTGTCTAATGATTTTTTTAATATTTATCAAATACTTTATCATTTTATTGATAATTATTTCATGGTGCATTTGAAGAGTAAAGTCATTTAAAGTTAAGGTCATGTGTTGAAGTCCATAATGAAAGACAACACATCAGAAATAATTGAACATTTAATCTATATATATTTTTGAATTGTTCATTGAAAAAGAATATTAAAATTTCAAAATATTGGAAATCATATAAACTGTTTGTATTCAATTTATCCACCTGTCGTAACTTATTCCATAAATTTGTGGAAATATTGTCCGTAAAAAACTGTGTGTATTTTCTACAAGTCTTTGAAAATAGGAAGTGTTGAATTTTCAGTATGTTGTTAAAGATCTTTTGAATTAGAGAGATTCAATGTCTACCATATTCTTGGTGTGTCTATGTTAGAAGATTTTAGGAGAGTCTTGGTGTGAGATTGTACAAAAATCAAACATAACAAAATTATTCACTGTGTGAAAGGACTGAACATACTCTTGGTTGATAAGGGGAACTGGTATAATTTCTTTTGTCTCTTTTACATTATGCAATTTATTTACTGCATTCTTGTTCTTAGCTCTTTACCATAATTCCGAAAAATTAAAAAGAATCAACATATCTTCAAAAGAACAGAAAAAGTCTTAAAATCTAATTCACCCTCTCTTAGGTTTCACTCTAAACTTACAGACCATACCTTTCTCTTTTACCAGTGTTGTACCATTTTTCAGGTGTGTGTCCCAACTAAGATTTGTGTTTCTTAATATGAGGTAATGTCAAATGCTCCAACAAATTCAACATTTTGTTGAGACTAATGTAATCTCTTATCTTATTTGCTTTATATTGTATGTAAATGAAAAGTTACTTGTTTATAAACTACACCTTACAGTCAAATGAACTAAAGTGCACTATACATCAAATTCGATAGATAGTTACGATATCAAGCAAGAAAGATTGAAGTGTTGTTGTTTCCCTTACATTAACTCAAAGAACTTTAAGTTTATCTCGTATTTTAATTTAAGAGGATTTTTTTAATGTATCAATTTAGTGTGTATACCTTTTTTTCTGTGATGTGTTTAATATTTTATATTTCTTAAATTTCAAATAGTAATGTCTTTATTTGAGTTATCTCAAGTCAAGTGGATTTTTAAAAATATTTTTTTATTGTATTTTGTAAAAATTATGTTTGCACGCAAGCAAATTTCAATTATTTTATCTTAAAAACTCTTATCAATGTTAAATTTATTTAACTATAATATTTTTGTTGTCATGATTATTTGATCTTGTTTAATTGTTTTGTTATAACAAAAATTTGATATTAATTTTGTTTAATATTTTTATTGTCACGAAAATTTGATTCTGTTATTTGATTTTATTTAATTATGTTGTCACAAAAATTTATGGAGCTCTAATAATTTTAATATAAATATTTTTATTTATTTTTATTATTATATAGATAAATATTTTTGCCTTAGTCAAAAAATTATTACTTATTTAATTGACAATGATGGTATAAGTTTGAAGAATTTTCAATAAAATGATTTCTCAATAAAATATCAGTACATAAATATTTTTTAATTTCACAATAAAATAATCATATATTAAGTATTAAACTTTATAATGGATTATTGTAAATATTATTTTTATTATAATATATGATTACATAAAGATCATAATAAATCAGTTTTTTATTATATATTTATTATATATTTATTATATACTGAATATTTATTATATATTTATTAAATAAAAATTAAATATATTTTTAATTATCATAAAAGTATTAAATATGTACTAAATTATAGTTAAGAAAATATCCACATTTTAAACATTTTGCTATATTTTTTATTGAAAGAATAAATAAATATGATATTAATTAATGTATAATTAAAAAATATAGTAATGTAAAACTTATTTTTAAATTAATTTACTATGACATTATTAAAAATTTGTGTACTTTTATCTTTTTGAAATAGTATGAGTTTTGTGTATGTAAAAACAAATCATCAAATGCAGAACAAAAGAAAAAAATAGTTATTGATGTGTAATGCATTTTTTTAATAAATATAATTAATAATATTAAAATTAAAATAATTACAAAAATTATTATAATCTTTTGTTGACTATCTATAAACTTTCATTATTTATAAAAGTCGTGTCATAATGTAAAATTAAATAAAAGATTTTGTATGTTATTTAATACTATTTTTAGGATATGAAGAAATTAACACTGAAAACTATAAATAAAAATAAATTTTAATGATTAAAATTAAAAAATTATTAAGATTTTTTGTTGACATTCTATAAAAAAAACGTGGTTTAAAAAATTAACTGTGAAATAAAATAAAAGATTTTATATCTAATTTTATTTTTATTTTTAAGATGTGAAGAGGTTAAAACTAAAAATTATAAATTAAAGTAAATTGAAAAAGTTATAAAATAAATAAATATAAAAGAAAGATACTCAAGAAACATGATTTTTTTATTGATAATTCAAACCTATTGATATTATTCAAAGATCTGTTTAACTTTTAGTGTGACAAAAAGCCAATACTGCAAAAAAAAAAAAAAACATAATCGATATAAGTTTTGAATTTTCAACATTAAAGTACCTTTAAGTAAAATAATAATATACAAGTTAATAATATTTTTAAGATGAGTAAATGAGATTTCGTTACGTAAAATAATTGAAATTTTAATAGGGGAATGGTTAGAATGGAAGGGATTAAGTAAAAAATTGAATAAATTAATAAAATGTGTGAAAATAAGAAAAGCGTGCTTAGAATAGAATAAATTAGGTAGAAAAGTGAATAAATGAAAATATTGGGAAAATAAGAAAGACGAGTTTAAAATGGCATTGATTAGGTAGAAAAAAATGAATAATTAAAAATATGTTGAAAATAAGAAAGACATGTTTAGACTAGAATGGATTAGGTAGAAAAAAGGAATAAATAAAAATATGGTAAAAATAAGAAAGACATGTATTGACCCTTAAGAAACCTAGTTATAAAATGATACGGCATGAACTTAAATCACTAATTTGGCAGGGGCAAAATAGGTATAAATCTTTAAAAATTACATGATATTTAATAAGTTATTGATGGATAAATTTCTTGAGGGGTCAAAACATGAGAAAATTCAAACTTTGTTTACATGAGTTTTTTTCCTTCAAAACTCGCCTATATGTCAGGAACAAAATATATATCAATCCACAAAAATAGTGTGCAGGTTGGCCTAAACATAATTGTGGCCCGGTTCTCAATTTAAAAAATAAATATCTTTAGTGCAAAAGAGTGTCTAATGATTTTTTTAATATTTATCAAATACTTTAACATTTTATTGATAATTATTTCATGGTGCATTTGAAGAGTAAAGTCATTTAAAGTTAAGGTCATGTGTTGAAGTCCATAATGAAAGACAACACATCAGAAATAATTGAACATTTAATATATATATATTTTTGAATTGTTCATTGAAAAAGAATATTAAAATTTCAAAATATTGGAAAGCATATAAACTGTTTGTATTCAATTTATCCACCTGTCGTAACTTATTCCATAAATTTGTGGAAATATTGTCCGTAAAAAAGTGTGTGTATTTTCTACAAGTGTTTGAAAATAGGAAGTGTTGAATTTTCAGTATGTTGTTAAAGATCTTTTGAATTAGAGAGATTCAATGTCTACCATATTCTTGGTGTGTCTATGTTAGAAGATTTTAGGAGAGTCTTGGTGTGAGATTGTACAAAAATCAAACATAACAAAATTATTCACTGTGTGAAAGGACTGAACATACTCTTGGTTGATAAGGGGAACTAGTATAATTTCTTTTGTCTCTTTTACATTATGCACTTTATTTACTGCATTCTTGTTCTTAGCTCTTTACCATAATTCCGAAAAATTAAAAAGAATCAACATATCTTCAACAGAACAGAAAAAGTCTTAAAATCTAATTCACCCTCTCTTAGGTTTCACTCTAAACTTACAGACCATACCTTTCTCTTTTACCAGTGTTGTACCATTTTTCAGGTGTGTGTCCCAACTAAGATTTGTGTTTCTTAATATGAGGTAATGTCAAATGCTCCAACAAATTCAACATTTTGTTGAGACTAATGTAATCTCTTATCTTATTTGCTTTATATTGTATGTAAATGAAAAGTTACTTGTTTATAAACTACACCTTACAGTCAAATGAACTAAAGTGCACTATACATCAAATTCGATAGATAGTTACGATATCAAGCAAGAAAGATTGAAGTGTTGTTGTTTCCCTTACATTAACTCAAAGAACTTTAAGTTTATCTCGTATTTTAATTTAAGAGGATTTTTTTAATGTATCAATTTAGTGTGTATACCTTTTTTTCTGTGATGTGTTTAATATTTTATATTTCTTAAATTTCAAATAGTAATGTCTTTATTTGAGTTATCTCAAGTCAAGTGGATTTTTAAAAATATTTTTTTATTGTATTTTGTAAAAATTATGTTTGCACGCAAGCAAATTTCAATTATTTTATCTTAAAAACTCTTATCAATGTTAAATTTATTTAACTATAATATTTTTGTTGTCATGATTATTTGATCTTGTTTAATTGTTTTGTTATAACAAAAATTTGATATTAATTTTGTTTAATATTTTTATTGTCACGAAAATTTGATTCTGTTATTTGATTTTATTTAATTATGTTGTCACAAAAATTTATGGAGCTCTAATAATTTTAATATAAATATTTTTATTTATTTTTATTATTATATAGATAAATATTTTTGCCTTAGTCAAAAAATTATTACTTATTTAATTGACAATGATGGTATAAGTTTGAAGAATTTTCAATAAAATGATTTCTCAATAAAATATCAGTACATAAATATTTTTTAATTTCACAATAAAATAATCATATATTAAGTATTAAACTTTATTATGGATTATTGTAAATATTATTTTTATTATAATATATGATTACATAAAGATCATAATAAATCAGTTTTTTATTATATATTTATTATATATTTATTATATATTGAATATTTATTATATATTTATTAAATATTTATTAAATATTTATTAAATAAAAATTAAATATATTTTTAATTATCATAAAAGTATTAAATATGTACTAAATTATAGTTAAGAAAATATCCACATTTTAAACATTTTGCTATATTTTTTATTGAAAGAATAAATAAATATGATATTAATTAATGTATAATTAAAAAATATAGTAATGTAAAACTTATTTTTAAATTAATTTACTATGACATTATTAAAAATTTGTGTACTTTTATCTATTTGAAATAGTATGAGTTTTGTGTATGTAAAAAAAAATCATCAAATGCAGAACAGAAGAAAAAAATAGTTATTGATGTGTAATGCATTTTTTTAATAAATATAATTAATAATATTAAAATTAAAATAATTACAAAAATTATTATAATCTTTTGTTGACTATCTATAAACTTTCATTATTTATAAAAGTCGTGTCATAATGTAAAATTAAATAAAAGATTTTGTATGTTATTTAATACTATTTTTAGGATATGAAGAAATTAACACTGAAAACTATAAATAAAAATAAATTTTAATGATTAAAATTAAAAAATTATTAAGATTTTTTGTTGACATTCTATAAAAAAAAACGTGGTTTAAAAAATTAACTGTGAAATAAAATAAAAGATTTTATATCTAATTTTATTTTTATTTTTAAGATGTGAAGAGGTTAAAACTAAAAATTATAAATTAAAGTAAATTGAAAAAGTTATAAAATAAATAAATATAAAAGAAAGATACTCAAGAAACATGATTTTTTTATTGATAATTCAAACCTATTGATATTATTCAAAGATCTGTTTAACTTTTAGTGTGACAAAAAGCCAATACTGCAAAAAAAAATAAACATAATCGATATAAGTTTTGAATTTTCAACATTAAAGTACCTTTAAGTAAAATAATAATATACAAGTTAATAATATTTTTAAGATGAGTAAATGAGATTTCGTTACGTAAAATAATTGAAATTTTAATAGGGGAATGGTTAGAATGGAAGGGATTAAGTAAAAAATTGAATAAATTAATAAAATGTGTGAAAATAAGAAAAGCGTGCTTAGAATGGAATAAATTAGGTAGAAAAGTGAATAAATGAAAATATTGGGAAAATAAGAAAGACGAGTTTAAAATGGCATTGATTAGGTAGAAAAAAATGAATAATTAAAAATATGTTGAAAATAAGAAAGACATGTTTAGACTAGAATGGATTAGGTAGAAAAAAGGAATAAATAAAAATATGGTAAAAATAAGAAAGACATGTATTGACCCTTAAGAAACCTAGTTATAAAATGATACGGCATGAACTTAAATCACTAATTTGGCAGGGGCAAAATAGGTATAAATCTTTAAAAATTACATAATATTTAATAAGTTATTGATGGATAAATTTCTTGAGGGGTCAAAACATGAGAAAATTCAAACTTTGTTTACATGAGTTTTTTTCCTTCAAAACTTGCCTATATGTCAGGAACAAAATATATATCAATCCACAAAAATAGTGTGCAGGTTGGCCTAAACATAATTGTGGCCCAGTTCTCAATTTAAAAAATAAATATCTTTAGTGCAAAAGAGTGTCTAATGATTTTTTTAATATTTATCAAATACTTTATCATTTTATTGATAATTATTTCATGGTGCATTTGAAGAGTAAAGTCATTTAAAGTTAAGGTCTTGTGTTGAAGTCCATAATGAAAGACAACACATCAGAAATAATTGAACATTTAATCTATATATATTTTTGAATTGTTCATTGAAAAAGAATATTAAAATTTCAAAATATTGGAAAGCATATAAACTGTTTGTATTCAATTTATCCACCTGTCGTAACTTATTCCATAAATTTGTGGAAATATTGTCCGTAAAAAAGTGTGTGTATTTTCTACAAGTGTTTGAAAATAGGAAGTGTTGTATTTTCAGTATGTTGTTAAAGATCTTTTGAATTAGAGAGATTCAATGTCTACCATATTCTTTGTGTGTCTATGTTAGAAGATTTTAGGAGAGTCTTGGTGTGAGATTGTACAAAAATCAAACATAACAAAATTATTCACCGTGTGAAAGGACTGAACATACTCTTGGTTGATAAGGGGAACTAGTATAATTTCTTTTGTCTCTTTTACATTATGCACTTTATTTACTGTATTCTTGTTCTTAGATCTTTACCATAATTCCGAAAAATTAAAAAGAATCAACATATCTTCAAAAGAACAGAAAAAGTCTTAAAATCTAATTCACCCTCTCTTAGGTTTCACTCTAAACTTAGAGACCATACCTTTCTCTTTTACCAGTGTTGTACCATTTTTCAGGTGTGTGTCCCAACTAAGATTTGTGTTTCTTAATATGAGGTAATGTCAAATGCTCCAACAAATTCAACATTTTGTTGAGACTAATGTAATCTCTTATCTTATTTGCTTTATATTGTATGTAAATGAAAAGTTACTTGTGTATAAACTACACCTTACAGTCAAATGAACTAAAGTGCACTATACATCAAATTCGATAGATAGTTACGATATCAAGCAAGAAAGATTGAAGTGTTGTTGTTTCCCTTACATTAACTCAAAGAACTTTAAGTTTATCTCGTATTTTAATTTAAGTGGATTTTTTTAATGTATCAATTTAGTGTGTATACCTTTTTTTCTGTGATGTGTTTAATATTTTATATTTCTTAAATTTCAAATAGTAATGTCTTTATATGAGTTATCTCAAGTCAAGTGCATTTTTAAAAATATTTTTTTATTGTGTTTTGTAAAAATCAGGTTTGCAACCAAGCAAATTTCAATTATTTTATCTTAAAAACTCTTATCTATGTTAAATTTATTTAAATATAATATTTTTGTTGTCATGATTATTTGATCTTGTTTAATAGTTTTGTTGTAACAAAAATTTGATATTAATTTTGTTTAATATTTTTATTGTCACAAAAATTTGATTCTGTTTTTTGATTTTTTTTAATTATGTTGTCACAAAAATTTATGGAGCTCTAATAATTTTAATATAAATATTTTTATTTATTTTTATTATTATATAGATAAATATTTTTGCTTTAGTCGAAAAATTATTACTTATGTAATTGACAATGATGGTATAAGTTTGAAGAATTTTCAATAAAATGATTTCACAATAAAATATTAGTACATAAATATTTTTTAATTTCACAATAAAATAATCATATATTAAGTATTAAACTTTATTATGGATTATTGTAAATATTATTTTTATTATAATATATGATTATATAAAGATCATAATAAATTAGTTTTTCATTATATATTTATTATATATTGAATATTTATTATATATTTAAATATTTATTAAATAAAAAATAATATATTTTTAATTATCATAAAATAATTAAATATGTACTAAATTATAGTTAAGAAAATATCCACATTTTAAACATTATGCTATGTTAATTATTAAAAGAATAAATAAATAAGATATTAATGAATGTATAATTAAAAAATAGAGTAATATAAAACTTATTTTTAAATTAATTTACTATGACATTATTAAAAATTTATGTACTTTTGTCTATTTGAAATAGTATGAGTTTTGTGTTTGTAAAAACAAATCATCAAATGGAGAACAGAAGAAAAAAAATAGTTATTGATGTGTAATGCGTTTTTTTAATAAATATACTTAATAATATTAAAATTAAAATAATTACAAAAATTATTATAATCTTTTGATGACTATCTATAAACTTTCATTATTTATAAAAGTCGTGTCATAATGTAAAATTAAATAAAAGATTTTGTATGTTATTTAATACTATTTTTAGGATATGAAGAAGTTAACACAGAAAACTATAAATAAAATGAAATTTTAATGATTAAAATTAAAAAATTATTAAGATTTTTTGTTGACATTCTATAAAAAAAATGGTTTAAAAAATTAACTGTGAAATAAAATAAAAGATTTTATTTCTAATTTTATTTTATTTTTAAGATGTGAAGAGGTTAAAACTAAAAATTATAAATTAAAGTAAATTGAAAAAGTTATAAAATAAATAAATATAAAAGAAAGATACTCAAGAAACATGATTTTTTTATTGATAATTCAAAACTATTGATATTATTCAAAGATCTTTTTAACTTTTAGTGTGACAAAAAACCAATAGTGCAAAAAAAAAACATAATCGATATAAGGTTTGAATTTTCGACATTAAAGTACCTTTAAGTAAAATAATAATATACAACTTAATAATATTTTTAAGATGAGTAAATGATATTTCATTACGTAAAATAATTGAAATTTTAATAGGGGAATGGTTAGAATGGAAGGGATTAAGTAAAAAAAAAGAATAAATTAATAAAATGTGTGAAAATAAGAAATGCGTGCTTAGAATGGAATAAATTAGGTAGAAAAGTGAATAAATGAAAATATTGGGAACATAAGAAAGACGTGTTTAGGTAGAAAAATATGAATAAGTAAAAATATTGTGAAAATAAGAAAGACATGTTTAGAATAGAATGGATTAGGTAGAAAAAAGGAATAAATAAAAATATTGTAAAAATAAGAAAGACATGTATTGACCTTTAAGAAACTTAGTTATAAAATGATACGACATGAACTTAAATCTCCAATTTGGCAGGGTCAAAATAGGTATAAATCTTTAAAAATTACATGATATTTAATAAGTTATTGATGGATAAATTTCTTGAGGGGTCAAAACATGAGAAAATTCAAAAAAAATTTAAATGAGTTTTTTTTTTCTTCAAAACTCGCCTATATGTCAGGAACAAAATATATATCAATCCACAAAAATAGTGTGCAGGTTGGCCTAAACATAATTGTGGCGCGGTTCTGAATTTAAAAAATAAATATCTTTAGTGCAAAAGAGTGTCTAATGATTTTTTTAATATTTATCAAATATTTTAACTTTTTATTGATAATTATTTCTTGGTGCATTTGAAGAGTAAAGTCATTTAAAGTTAAGGTCATGTGTTGAAGTCCATAATGAAAGACATCACATCAGAAATAATTGAACATTTAATCTTTATATATTTTTGAATTTTTCATTGAAAAAGAATATTAAAATTTCAACATATTGGAAAGCATTCAAACTGTTTGTATTCAATTTATCCACCTGTCGTAAGTTGTTCCATAAATTTGTGGAAATAATGTCCGTAATAAAGTGTGTGTATTTTCTACAAGTGTTTGAAAATAGGAAGTGTTGTATTTTAGTATGTTGTTAAAGATCTTTTGAATTAGAGAGATTCAAAGTCTACCATATTCTTGGTGTGTCTATGTTAGAAGATTTTAGGAGAGTCTTGGTGTGTGATTGTACAAAAATATAACATAACAAAAGTATTCACTGTGTGAAAGGACTAAACATACTCTTGGTTGATAAGGGGAACTAGTATAATTTCTTTTGTCTCTTTTGCATTATGCACTTTATTTACTGCATTCTTGTTCTTAGCTCTTTACCATAATTCCGAAAAATTAAAAAGAATCAACATATCTTCAAAAGAACAGAAAAAGTCTTAAAAACTAATTCACCCTCTCTTAGGTTTCACTCTAAACTTATAGACCATACCTTTCTCTTTTACCAGTGTTGTACCATTTTTCAAGTGTGTGTCCAATATAAGATTTGTGTTTCTAAAAATGAGGTAATGTCAAATGCTCCAACAAATTCAACATTTTGTTGAGACTAATGTAATCTCTTATCTTATTTGCTTTATATTGTATGTAAATGAAAAGTTACTTGTGTATAAACTATACCTTACAGTCAAATGAACTAAAGTGCACTATACATCAAATTCGATAGATAGTTACGATCTCAAGCAAGAAAGATTGAAGTGTTGTTGTTTCGCTTACATTAACTCAAAGAACGTTAAGTTTATCTCGTATTTTAATTTAAGAGGATTTTTTAATGTATCATTTTAGTGTGTATACCTTTTTTTAATGTATCAATTTAGTGTGTATACCTTTTTTTCTGTGATGTGTTTAATATTTTATATTTCTTAAATTTCAAATAGTAATGTCTTTATATGAGTTATCTCAAGTCAAGTGCATTTTTAAAAATATTTTTTTATTGTATTTTGTAAAAATCATGTTTGCAACCAAGCAAATTTCAATTATTTTATCTTAAAAACTCTTATCAATGTTAAATTTATTTAACTATAATATTTCTGTTGTCATGATTATTTGATCTTGTTTAATAGTTTTGTTGTAACAAAAATTTGATATTAATTTTGTTTAATATTTTTATTGTCACCAAAATTTGATTCTGTTTTTTGATTTTTTTTTAATTATGTTGTCAAAAAAATTTATGGAGCTCTAATAATTTTAATATAAATATTTTTATTTATTTGTATTATTATATAGATAAATATTTTTTCTTTAGTTGAAAAATTATTACTTATGTAATTGACAATGATGGTATAAGTTTGAAGAATTTTCAATAAAATGATTTCACAATAAAATATCAGCACATAAATATTTTTTTAATTTCACAATAAAATAATCATATAGTAAGTACTAAACTTTATTATGGATTATTGTAAATATTATTTTTATTATAATATATGATTATATCAAGATCATAATAAATCGGTTTTTTATTATATATTTATTATATATTTATTATATATTGAATATTTATTATATATTTATTAAATATTTATTAAATATTTAATAAATATTTATTAAATAAAAATTAAATATATTTTTAATTATCATAAAAGTATTAAATATGTACTAAATTATAGTTAAGAAAATATCCACATTTTAAACATTATGCTATGTTTTTTATGGAATGAATAAATAAATATGATATTAATTAATGTATAACTAAAAACATAGTAATATAAAACTTATTTTTAAATTAATTTACTATGACATTATTAAAAATTTGTGTACTTTTATCTATTTTAAATAGTATGAGTTTTGTGTATGTAAAAATAAATCATCAAATGGAGAACAGAAGAAAAAAAATATTTATTGATGTGTAATGCATTTTTTTTAATAAATATACTTAATAATATTAAAATTAAAATAATTACAAAAATTGTTATAATCTTTTGTTTACTATCTATAAACTTTCATTATTTATAAAATTCGTGTCATAATGTAAAATTAAATAAAAGATTTTATATCTTATTTTATTTTATTTTTAAGATGTGAAGAGGTTAAAACTAATAATTATAAATTAAAGTAAATTGACAAAGTTATAAAATAAATAAATATAAAAGAAATATACTCAAGAAACATGATTTTTTTATTGATAATTCAAAACTATTGATATTATTCAAAGATCTGTTTAACTTTTAGTGTGACAAAAAGCCAATAGTGCAACAAAAAAACATAATCGATATAAGTTTTGAATTTTCGACATTAAAGTACCTTTAAGTAAAATAATAATATACAAGTTAATAATATTTTTAAGATGAGTAAATGAGATTTCGTTACGTAATATAATTGAAATTTTAATATGGGAATGGTTAGAATGGAAGGGATTAAGTAAAAAAATGAATAAATTAATAAAATGTGTCAAAATAAGAAAAGCGTGCTAAGAATGGAATAAATTAGGTAGAAAAGTGAATAAATTAAAATATTGGGAAAATAAGAAAAACGTGTTTAGAATGGCATTGATTAGGTAGAAAAAATGAATAAATAAAAATATTGTGAAAATAAGAAAGACATGTTTAGAATAGAATGGATTAGGTAGAAAAAATGAATAAATAAAAATATTGTAAAAATAAGAAAGACATGTATTGACCCTTAAGAAACCTAGTTATAAAATGATACGGCATGAACTTAAATCGCCCATTTGGCAGGGGCAAAATAGGTATAAATCTTTAAAAATTACAAGATATTTAATAAGTTATTGATGGATAAATTTCTTGAGGGGTCAAAACATGAGAAAATTCAAACTTTGTTTACATGAGTTTTTTTTCTTCAAAACTCGCCTATATGTCAGGAACAAAATATATATCAATCCACAAAAATAGTGTGCAGGTTGGCCTAAACATAATTGTGGTCCGATTCTCAATTTAAAAAATAAATATCTTTAGTGCAAAAGTGTGTCTAATCATTTTTTAATATTTATCCAATATTTTAACTTTTTATTGATAATTATTTCTTGGTGCATTTGACGAGTAAACTCATTTACAGTTAAGGTCATGTGTTGAAGTCCACAATGAAAGACATCACATCAGAAATAATTGAACATTTAATCTTTATATATTTTTGAATTGTTCATTGAAAAAGAATATTAAAATTTCAAAATATTGGAAAGCATACAAATTGTTTGTATTCAATTTATCCATATGTCGTAAGTTATTCCATAAATTTATGGAAATATTGTCCGTAAATAGTGTGTGTATTTTCTACAAGTGTCTGAAAATAGGAAGTGTTGTATTTTCAGTATGTTGTTAAAGATCTTTTGAATTAGAGAGATTTAAAGTCTACCATATTCTTGGTGTGTCTATGTTAGAAGATTTTAGGAGAGTCTTGGTGTGAGATTGTACAAAAATCTAACATAAAAAAATTATTCACTGTGTGAAAGGACTAAACATACTCTTGATTGATGAGGGGAACTAGTATAATATTTTTTGTCTCTTTTACATTATGCACTTTATTTACGGCATTCTTGTTCTTAGCTCTTTACCATAATTCCGAAAAATTAAAAAGAATCAACATATCTTTAAAAGAACAGAAAAAGTCTTAAAATCTAATTCACCCTCTCTTAGGTTTCACTCTAAACTTACAGACCATACCTTTCTCTTTTACCAGTGTTGTACCATTTTTTAGATGTGTGTCCCATCTAAGATTTGTGTTTCTTAATATGAGGTAATGTCAAATGCTCCAACAAATTCAACATTTTGTTGAGACTAATGTAATCTCTTATCTTATTTGCTTTATTTTGTATGTAAATGAAAAGTTACTTGTGTATAAACTAAACCTTACAGTCAAATGAACTAAAGTGAACTATACATCAAATTCGATAGATAGTTACGATCTCAAGCAAGAAAGATTGAAGTGTTGTTGTTTACCTTACATTAACTCAAAGAACTTTAAATTTATCGTGTATTTTAATTTAAGAGGATTTTTTTAATGTATCAATTTAGTGTGTATACCTTTTTTTCTGTGATGTGTTTAATATTTTATATTTCTTAAATTTCAAATAGTAATGTCTTTATTTGAGTTTTCTCAAGTCAAGTGCATTTTTAAAAATATATTTTTATTGTATTTTGTAAAAATTATGTTTGCAACCAAGCAAATTTCAATTATTTTATCTAACAAACTCTTATCAATGTTAAATTTATTTAACTATAATATTTCTGTTGTCATGATTATTTGATCTTGTTTAATAGTTTTGTTGTAACAAAAATTTGATAATAATTTTGTTTAATATTTTTATTGTCACGAAAATTTGATTCTGTTTTTTGATTTTTTTAATTATGTTGTCACAAAAATTTATGGAGCTCTAATAATTTTAAGATAAATATTTTTATTTATTTGTATTATTATATAGATAAATATTTTTTCTTTAGTTGAAAAATTATTATTTCTGTAATTTACAATGATGGTATAAGTTTGAAGAATTTTCAATAAAATGATTTCACAATAAAATATCAGCACATAATTTTTTTTTATTTCACAATAAAATGATCATATATTAAGTATTAAACTTTATTATGGATTATTGTAAATATTATTTTTATTATAATATATGATTATATAAAGATCATAATAAATCAGTTTTTTATTATATATTTATTCTATATTGAATATTTATTATATATTTATTAAATATTTATTAAATATTTATTAAATAAAAATTAAATATATTTTTAATTATCATAAAAGTATTAAATATGTACTAAATTATAGTTAAGAAAATATCCACATTTTAAACATTATGCTATGTTTTTTATTGAATGAATAAATAAATACGATATTAATTAATGTATAATTAAAAAATAGAGTAATATAAAACTTATTTTTAAATTAATTTACTATGACATTATTAAAAATTTGTGTACTTTTATCTATTTGAAAAAGTATGAGTTTTGTGTATGTAAAAACAAATCATCAAATGGAGAACAGAAGAAAAAAATAGTTATTGATGTTTTTTTAAATAAATATACTTAATAATATTAACATTAAAATAATTACAAAAATTGTTATAATCTTTTGTTGACTATCTATAAACTTTCATTATTTATAAAAGTCGTGTCATAATGTAAAATTAAATAAAAGATTTTGTATGTTATTTAATACTATTTTTAGGATATGAAGAAGTTAACACTGAAAACTATAAATAAAAATAAATTTTAATGACTAAAATTAAAAAATTATTAACATTTTTTGATTACATTCTATAAAAAAAAACATGATTTAAAAAATTATCTGTGAAATAAAATAAAAGATTTTATATCTAATTTTATTTTATTTTTAAGATGTGAAGATGTTAAAACTAAAAATTATAAATTAAAGTAAATTGAAAAAGTTATAAAATAAATAAATATAAAAGAAAGATACTCAAGAAACATGATTTTTTTATTGATAATTCAAAACTATTGATATTATTCAAAGATCTGTTTAACTTTTAGTGTGACAAAAAGCCAATAGTGCAAAAAAAAAAACATAATCATTATAAGTTTTGAATTTTCGACATTAAAGTACCTTTAAGTAAAACAATAATATACAAGTTAATAATATTTTTAAGAAGAGTAAATTAGATTTCGTTACGTAAAATAATTGAAATTTTAATAGGGGGATGGTTAGAATGGAAGGGATTAAGTAAAAAATGAACAAATTAATAAAATGTGTGAAAATAAGAAAAGCGTGCTTAGAATGGAATAAATTAGGTAGAAAAGTGAACAAATAAAAATATTGGGAAAATAAGAAAGACGTGTTTAGAATGGCATTGATTAGGTAGAAAAAAATGAATAAGTAAAAATATTGTGAAAATAAGAAAGACATGTTTAGAATAGAACGGATTACGTAGAAAAAAGGAATAAATAAAAAAATTGTAAAAATAAGAAAGACATGTATTGACCCTTAAGAAACCTAGTTATAAAATGATACGGCATGAACTTAAATCACCAATTTGGCAGGGGCAAAATAGGTATAAATCTTTAAAAATTACATGATATTTAATAAGTTATTGATGGATAAATTTCTTGAGGGGTCAAAACATGAGAAAATTCAAACTTTGTTGACATGAGTTTTTTTTCTTCAAAACTCGCCTATATGTCAGGAACAAAATATATATCTATCCACAAAAATAGTGTGCAGGTTGGCCTAAACATAATTGTGGCCCGGTTCTGAATTTAAAAAATAAATATCTTTAGTGCAAAAGAGTGTCTAATGATTTTTTTAATATTTATCAAATATTTTAACTTTTTATTGATAATTATTTCTTGGTGCATTTGAAGAGTAAAGTCATTTAAAGTTAAGGTCATGTGTTGAAGTCCATAATGAAAGACATCATATCAGAAATAATTGAACATTTAATCTTTATATATTTTTGAATTGTTCATTAAAAAAGAATATTAAAATTTCAAAATATTGGAATGCATACAAACTGTTTGTATTCAATTTATCCATCTGTCGTAAGTTATTCCATAAATTTGTCGAAATATTGTCCGTAAAAAAGTGTGTGTATTTTTTACAAGTGTTTGAAAATAGGAAGTGTTGTATTTTCAGTATGTTGTTAAAGATCTTTTGAATTAGAGAGATTCAAAGTCTACCATATTCTTGGTGTGTCTATGTTAGAAGATTTTAGGAGAGTCTTGGTGTGAGATTGTACAAAAATCTAACATGACAAAATTATTCACTGTGTGAAAGGACTAAACATACTCTTGATTGATAAGGGGAAATAGTATAATTTCTTTTGTCTCTTTTATATTATGCAATTTATTTACTGCATTCTTGTTCTTAGCTCTTTACCATAATTCTGAAAAATTAAAAAGAATCAACATATCTTCAAAAGAACAGAAAAAGTCTTAAAATCTAATTCACCCTCTCTTAGGTTTCACTCTAAACTTACAGACCATACCTTTCTCTTTTACCAGTGTTGTACCATTTTTCAGGTGTGTGTCTCATCTAAGATTTGTGTTTCTTAAGATGAGGTAATGTCAAATGCTCCAACAAATTCAACATTTTGTTGAGACGAATGTAATCTCTTATCTTATTTTCTTTATATTGTATGTAAATGAAAAGTTACTTGTGTATAAACTACACCTTACAGTCAAATGAACTAAAGTGCACTATACATCAAATATGATAGATAGTTACGATCTCAAGCAAGAAAGATTGAAGTGTTGTTGTTTCCCTTACATTAACTTAAAGAACTTTAAATTTATCTCGTATTTTAATTTAAGAGGATTTTTTTAATGTATCAATTTAGTGTGTATACCTTTTTTTAATGTATCAATTTAGTGTGTATACCTTTTTTTCTGTGATGTGTTTAATATTTTATATTTCTTAAATTTCAAATAGTAATGTCTTTATTTGAGTTATCTCAAGTCAAGTGCATTTTTAAAAATATATTTTTATTGTATTTTGTAAAAATTATGTTTGCAACCAAGCAAATTTCAATTATTTTATCTAAAAAACTCTTATCAATGTTAAATTTATTTATCTATAATATTTCTGTTGTCTTGATTATTTGATCTTGTTTAATAGTTTTGTTGTAACAAAAAATTGATAATAATTTTTTTTAATATTTTTATTGTCACGAAAATTTGATTCTGTTTTTTGATTTTTTTAATTATGTTGTCACAAAAATTTATGGAGCTCTAATAATTTTAAGATAAATATTTTTATTTATTTGTATTATTATATAGATAAATATTTTTTCTTTAGTTGACAAATTATTATTTCTGTAATTTACAATGATGGTATAAGTTTGAAGAATTTTCAATAAAATGATTTCACAATAAAATATCAGTACATAAATATTTTTTAATTTCACAATAAAATAATCATATATTAAGTATTAAACTTTATTATGGATTATTGTAAATATTATTTTTATTATAATATATGATTATATAAAGATCATAATAAATCAGTTTGTTATTATATATTTATTATATATTGAATATTTATTATATATTTATTATATATTTATTAAATATTTATTAAATAAAAATTAAATATATTTTTAATTATCATAAAAGTATTAAATATGTACTAAATTATAGTTAAGAAAATATCCACATTTTAAACATTATGCTATGTTTTTTATTGAATGAATAAATAAATATGATATTAATTAATGTATAATTAAAAAATAGAGTAATATAAAACTTATTTTTAAATTAATTTACTATGACATTATTAAAAATTTGTGTACTTTTATCTATTTGAAAAAGTATGAGTTTTGTGTATGTAAAAACAAATCATCAAATGGAGAACAGAAGAAAAAAATAGTTATTGATGTGTAATGCATTTTTTTAAATAAATATACTTAATAATATTAAAATTAAAATAATTACAAAAATTGTTATAATCTTTTGTTGACTATCTATAAACTTTCATTATTTATAAAAGTCGTGTCATAATGTAAAATTAAATAAAAGATTTTGTATGTTATTTAATATTATTTTTAGGATATGAAGAAGTTAAAATGAAAACTATAAATAAAAATATATTTTAATGATTAAAATTAAAAAATTATTAACATTTTTTGATGACATTCTATAAAAAAAAATGGTTTAAAAAATTAACTGTGAAATAAAATAAAAGATTTTATATCTAATTTTATTTTATTTTTAAGATGTGAAGATGTTAAAACTAAAAATTATAAATTAAAGTAAATTGAAAAAGTTATAAAATAAATAAATATAAAAGAAAGATACTCAAGAAACATGATTTTTTTATTGATAATTCAAAACTATTGATATTATTCAAAGATCTGTTTAACTTTTAGTGTGACAAAAAGCCAATAGTGCAAAAAAAAAACACAATCATTATAAGTTTTGAATTTTCGACATTAAAGTACCTTTAAGTAAAACAATAATATACAAGTTAATAATATTTTTAAGAAGAGTAAATTAGATTTCGTTACGTAAAATAATTGAAATTTTAATAGGGGGATGGTTAGAATGGAAGGGATTAAGTAAAAAATGAACAAATTAATAAAATGTGTGAAAATAAGAAAAGCGTGCTTAGAATGGAATAAATTAGGTAGAAAAGTGAACAAATAAAAATATTGGGAAAATAAGAAAGACGTGTTTAGAATGGCATTGATTAGGTAGAAAAAAATGAATAAGTAAAAATATTGTGAAAATAAGAAAGACATGTTTAGAATAGAACGGATTACGTAGAAAAAAGGAATAAATAAAAAAATTGTAAAAATAAGAAAGACATGTATTGACCCTTAAGAAACCTAGTTATAAAATGATACGGCATGAACTTAAATCACCAATTTGGCAGGGGCAAAATAGGTATAAATCTTTAAAAATTACATGATATTTAATAAGTTATTGATGGATAAATTTCTTGAGGGGTCAAAACATGAGAAAATTCAAACTTTGTTGACATGAGTTTTTTTTCTTCAAAACTCGCCTATATGTCAGGAACAAAATATATATCTATCCACAAAAATAGTGTGCAGGTTGGCCTAAACATAATTGTGGCCCGGTTCTGAATTTAAAAAATAAATATCTTTAGTGCAAAAGAGTGTCTAATGATTTTTTTAATATTTATCAAATATTTTAACTTTTTATTGATAATTATTTCTTGGTGCATTTGAAGAGTAAAGTCATTTAAAGTTAAGGTCATGTGTTGAAGTCCATAATGAAAGACATCATATCAGAAATAATTGAACATTTAATCTTTATATATTTTTGAATTGTTCATTAAAAAAGAATATTAAAATTTCAAAATATTGGAATGCATACAAACTGTTTGTATTCAATTTATCCATCTGTCGTAAGTTATTCCATAAATTTGTCGAAATATTGTCCGTAAAAAAGTGTGTGTATTTTTTACAAGTGTTTGAAAATAGGAAGTGTTGTATTTTCAGTATGTTGTTAAAGATCTTTTGAATTAGAGAGATTCAAAGTCTACCATATTCTTGGTGTGTCTATGTTAGAAGATTTTAGGAGAGTCTTGGTGTGAGATTGTACAAAAATCTAACATGACAAAATTATTCACTGTGTGAAAGGACTAAACATACTCTTGATTGATAAGGGGAAATAGTATAATTTCTTTTGTCTCTTTTATATTATGCAATTTATTTACTGCATTCTTGTTCTTAGCTCTTTACCATAATTCTGAAAAATTAAAAAGAATCAACATATCTTCAAAAGAACAGAAAAAGTCTTAAAATCTAATTCACCCTCTCTTAGGTTTCACTCTAAACTTACAGACCATACCTTTCTCTTTTACCAGTGTTGTACCATTTTTCAGGTGTGTGTCTCATCTAAGATTTGTGTTTCTTAAGATGAGGTAATGTCAAATGCTCCAACAAATTCAACATTTTGTTGAGACGAATGTAATCTCTTATCTTATTTTCTTTATATTGTATGTAAATGAAAAGTTACTTGTGTATAAACTACACCTTACAGTCAAATGAACTAAAGTGCACTATACATCAAATATGATAGATAGTTACGATCTCAAGCAAGAAAGATTGAAGTGTTGTTGTTTCCCTTACATTAACTTAAAGAACTTTAAATTTATCTCGTATTTTAATTTAAGAGGATTTTTTTAATGTATCAATTTAGTGTGTATACCTTTTTTTAATGTATCAATTTAGTGTGTATACCTTTTTTTCTGTGATGTGTTTAATATTTTATATTTCTTAAATTTCAAATAGTAATGTCTTTATTTGAGTTATCTCAAGTCAAGTGCATTTTTAAAAATATATTTTTATTGTATTTTGTAAAAATTATGTTTGCAACCAAGCAAATTTCAATTATTTTATCTAAAAAACTCTTATCAATGTTAAATTTATTTATCTATAATATTTCTGTTGTCTTGATTATTTGATCTTGTTTAATAGTTTTGTTGTAACAAAAAATTGATAATAATTTTTTTTAATATTTTTATTGTCACGAAAATTTGATTCTGTTTTTTGATTTTTTTTAATTATGTTGTCACAAAAATTTATGGAGCTCTAATAATTTTAAGATAAATATTTTTATTTATTTTTATTATTATATAGATAAATATTTTTTCTTTAGTTGAAAAATTATTATTTCTGTAATTTACAATGATGTTATAAGTTTGGAGAATTTTCAATAAAATGATTTCACAATAAAATATCAGTACATAAATATTTTTTAATTTCATAATAAAATAATCATATATTAAGTATTAAACTTTATTATGGATTATTGTAAATATTATTTTTATTATAATATATGATTATATAAAGATCATAATAAATCAGTTTGTTATTATATATTTATTATATATTGAATATTTATTATATATTTATTATATATTTATTAAATATTTATTAAATAAAAATTAAATATATTTTTAATTATCATAAAAGTATTAAATATTTACTAAATTATAGTTAAGAAAATATCCACATTTTAAACATTATGCTATGTTTTTTATTGAATGAATAAATAAATATGATATTAATTAATGTATAATTAAATAAAAGAGTAATATAAAACTTATTTTTAAATTAATTTACTATGACATTATTAAAAATTTGTGTACTTTTATCTATATGAAAAAGTATGAGTTTTGTGTATGTAAAAACAAATCATCAAATGGAGAACAAAAGAAAAAAATAGTTATTGATGTGTAATGCATTTTTTTAAATAAATATACTTAATAATATTAAAATTAAAATAATTACAAAAATTGTTATAATCTTTTGTTGACTATCTATAAACTTTCATTATTTATTAAAGTCGTGTCATAATGTAAAATTAAATAAAAGATTTTGTATTTTATTTAATACTATTTTTAGGATATGAAGAAGTTAAAACTGAAAACTATAAATAAAAATAAATTTTAATGATTAAAATTAAAAAATTATTAACATTTTTTGATGACATTCTATAAAAAAAAAGGTTTAAAAAATTAACTGTGAAATAAAATAAAAGATTTTATATCTAATTTTATTTTATTTTTAAGATGTGAAGATGTTAAAACTAAAAATTATAAATTAAAGTAAATTGAAAAAGTTATAAAATAAATAAATATAAAAGAAAGATACTCAAGAAACATGATTTTTTTATTGATAATTCAAAACTATTGATATTATTCAAAGATCTGTTTAACTTTTAGTGTGACAAAAAGCCAATAGTGCAAAAAAAAAAAACATAATCATTATAAGTTTTGAATTTTCGACATTAAAGTACCTTTAAGTAAAACAATAATATACAAGTTAATAATATTTTTAAGAAGAGTAAATTAGATTTCGTTACGTAAAATAATTGAAATTTTAATATGGGGGATGGTTAGAATGGAAGGGATTAAGTAAAAAATGAACAAATTAATAAAATGTGTGAAAATAAGAAAAGCGTGCTTACAATGGAATAAATTAGGTAGAAAAGTGAACAAATGAAAATATTGGGAAAATAAGAAAGACGTGTTTAGAATGGCATTGATTAGGTAGAAAAAAATGAATAAGTAAAAATATTGTGAAAATAAGAAAGACATGTTTAGAATAGAACGGATTACGTAGAAAAAAGGAATAAATAAAAATATTGTAAAAATAAGAAAGACATGTATTGACCCTTAAGAAACATAGTTATAAAATGATAGCATGAACTTAAATCGCCAATTTGGCAGGGGCAAAATAGGTATAAATCTTTAAAAATTACATGATATTTAATAAGTTGTTGATGGATAAATTTCTTGAGGGGTCAAAACATGAGAAAATTCAAACTTTGTTTACATAAGTTTTTTTTCTTCAAAACTCGCCTATATGTCACGAACAAAATATATATCAATCCACAAAAATAGTGTGCAGGTTGGCCAAACATAATTGTGGCCCGGTTCTCAATTTAAAAAATAAATATCTTTAGTGAAAAAGAGTTTTTAATGATTTTTTTTAATATTTATCAAATATTTTAACTTTTTATTGATAATTATTTCTTGGTGCATTTGAAGAGTAAAGCCATTTAAAGTTAAGGTCATGTGTTGAAGTCCATAATGAAAGACATCATATCAGAAATAATTGAACATTTAATCTTTATATATTTTTGAATTGTTCATTGAAAAAGAATATTAAAATTTCAAAATATTGGAATGCATACAAACTGTTTGTATTCAATTTATCCATCTGTCGTAAGTTATTCCATAAATTTGTGGAAATATTGTACGTAAAAAAGTGTGTGTATTTTCTACAAGTGTTTGAAAATAGGAAGTGGTGTATTTTCAGTATGTTGTTAAAGATCTTTTGAATTAGAGAGATTCAAAGTCTACCATATTCTTGGTGTGTCAATGTTAGAAGATTTTAGGAGAGTCTTGGTGTGAGATTGTACAAAAATCTAACATGACAAAATTATTCACTGTGTGAAAGGACTAAACATACTCTTGATTGATAAGGGGAAATAGTATAATTTCTTTTGTCTCTTTTATATTATTCAATTTATTTACTGCATTCTTCATCTTAGCTCTTTACCATAATTCCAAAAAATTAAAAAGAATCACCATATCTTCAAAAGAAAAGAAAAAGTCTTAAAATCTAATTCACCCTCTCTTAGGTTTCACTCTAAACTTACAGACCATACCTTTCTTTTTTACCAGTGTTGTACCATTTTTCAGGTGAGTGTCCCATCTAAGATTTGTGTTTCTTAAGATGAGGTAATGTCAAATGCTCCAACAAATTCAACATTTTGTTGAGACTAATGTAATCTCTTATCTTATTTGCTTTATATTGTATGTAAATGAAAAGTTACTTGTGTATAAACTACACCTTACAGTCAAATGAACTAAAGTGCACTATACATCAAATTCGATAGATAGTTACGATCTCAAGCAAGAAAGATTGAAGTGTTGTTGTTTCCCTAACATTAACTCAAAGAATTTTAAATTTATCTCGTATTTTAATTTAAGAGGATTTTTTTAATGTATCAATTTAGTGTGTATACCTTTTTTTAATGTATCAATTTAATGTGTATACCTTTTTTTCTGTCATGTGTTTAATATTTTATATTTCTTAAATTTCAAATAGTAATGTCTTTATTTGAGTTATCTCAAGTCAAGTGCATTTTTAAAAATATATTTTTATTGTATTTTGTAAAAATTATGTTTGCAACCAAGCAAATTTCAATTATTTTATCTAAAAAACTCTTATCAATGTTAAATTTATTTAACTATAATATTTCTGTTGTCATGATTATTTGATCTTGTTTAATAGTTTTGTTGTAACAAAAATTTGATAATAATTTTGTTTAATATTTTTATTGTCACGAAAATTTGATTCTATTTTTTGATTTTTTTTAATTATGTTGTCACAAAAATTTATGGAGCTCTAATAATTTTAAGATAAATATTTTTATTTATTTGTATTATTATATAGATAAATATTTTTTCTTTAGTTGAAAAATTATTATTTCTGTAATTTACAATGATGTAATAAGTTTGAAGAATTTTCAATAAAATGATTTCACAATAAAATATCAGCACATAAATATTTTTTAATTTCACAATAAAATAATCATATATTAAGTATTAAACTTTATTATGGATTATTGTAAATATTATTTTTATTATAATATATGATTATATAAAGATCATAATAAATCAGTTTTTTATTATATATTTATTATATATTGAATATTTATTATATATTTATTAAATATTTATTAAATATTTATTAAATAAAAATTAAATTTATTTTTAATTATCATAAAAGTATTAAATATGTACTAAATTATAGTTAAGAAAATATCCACATTTTAAACATTATGCTATGTTTTTTATTGAATGAATAAATAAATATGATATTAATTAATGTATAATTAAAAAATAGAGTAATATAAAACTTATTTTTAAATTAATTTACTATGACATTATTAAAAATTTGTGTACTTTTATCTATTTGAAAAAGTATGAGTTTTGTGTATGTAAAAACAAATCATCAAATGGAGAACAGAAGAAAAAAATAGTTATTGATGTGTAATGCATTTTTTTAAATAAATATACTTAATAATATTAAAATTAAAATAATTACAAAAATTGTTATAATCTTTTGTTGACTATCTATAAACTTTCATTATTTATAAAAGTCGTGTCATAATGTAAAATTAAATAAAAGATTTTGTATGTTATTTAATATTATTTTTAGGATATGAAGAAGTTAAAATGAAAACTATAAATAAAAATATATTTTAATGATTAAAATTAAAAAATTATTAACATTTTTTGATGACATTCTATAAAAAAAAATGGTTTAAAAAATTAACTGTGAAATAAAATAAAAGATTTTATATCTAATTTTATTTTATTTTTAAGATGTGAAGATGTTAAAACTAAAAATTATAAATTAAAGTAAATTGAAAAAGTTATAAAATAAATAAATATAAAAGAAAGATACTCAAGAAACATGATTTTTTTATTGATAATTCAAAACTATTGATATTATTCAAAGATCTGTTTAACTTTTAGTGTGACAAAAAGCCAATAGTGCAAAAAAAAAACACAATCATTATAAGTTTTGAATTTTCGACATTAAAGTACCTTTAAGTAAAACAATAATATACAAGTTAATAATATTTTTAAGAAGAGTAAATTAGATTTCGTTACGTAAAATAATTGAAATTTTAATAGGGGGATGGTTAGAATGGAAGGGATTAAGTAAAAAATGAACAAATTAATAAAATGTGTGAAAATAAGAAAAGCGTGCTTAGAATGGAATAAATTAGGTAGAAAAGTGAACAAATAAAAATATTGGGAAAATAAGAAAGACGTGTTTAGAATGGCATTGATTAGGTAGAAAAAAATGAATAAGTAAAAATATTGTGAAAATAAGAAAGACATGTTTAGAATAGAACGGATTACGTAGAAAAAAGGAATAAATAAAAATATTGTAAAAATAAGAAAGACATGTATTGACCCTTAAGAAACCTAGTTATAAAATGATACGACATAAACTTAAATCGCCAATTTGGCAGGGGCAAAATAGGTATAAATCTTTAAAAATTACATGATATTTAATAAGTTATTGATGGATAAATTTCTTGAGGGGTCAAAACATGAGAAAATTCAAACTTTGTTTACATGAGTTTTTTTTCTTCAAAACTCGCCTATATGTCACGAACAAAATATATATCAATCCACAAAAATAGTGTGCAGGTTGGCCAAACATATTTGTGGCCCGGTTCTCAATTTAAAAAATAAATATCTTTAGTGCAAAAGAGTGTTTAATGATTTTTTTTAATATTTATCAAATATTTTAACTTTTTATTGATAATTATTTCTTGGTGCATTTGAAGAGTAAAGCCATTTAAAGTTAAGGTCATGTGTTGAAGTCCATAATGAAAGACATCATATCAGAAATAATTGAACATTTAATCTTTATATATTTTTGAATTGTTCATTGAAAAAGAATATTAAAATTTCAAAATATTGGAATGCATACAAACTGTTTGTATTCAATTTATCCATCTGTCGTAAGTTATTCCATAAATTTGTGGAAATATTGTACGTAAAAAAGTGTGTGTATTTTCTACAAGTGTTTGAAAATAGGAAGTGGTGTATTTTCAGTATGTTGTTAAAGATCTTTTGAATTAGAGAGATTCAAAGTCTACCATATTCTTGGTGTGTCTATGTTAGAAGATTTTAGGAGAGTCTTGGTGTGAGATTGTACAAAAATCTAACATGACAAAATTATTCACTGTGTGAAAGGACTAAACATACTCTTGATTGATAAGGGGAAATAGTATAATTTCTTTTGTCTCTTTTATATTATGCAATTTATTTACTGCATTCTTGTTCTTAGCTCTTTACCATAATTCTGAAAAATTAAAAAGAATCACCATATCTTCAAAAGAACAGAAAAAGTCTTAAAATCTAATTCACCCTCTCTTAGGTTTCACTCTAAACTTACAGACCATACCTTTATCTTTTACCAGTGTTGTACCATTTTTCAGGTGAGTGTCCCATCTAAGATTTGTGTTTCTTAAGATGAGGTAATGTCAAATGCTCCAACAAATTCAACATTTTGTTGAGACTATTGTAATCTCTTATCTTATTTGCTTTATATTGTATGTAAATGAAAAGTTACTTGTGTATAAACTACACCTTACAGTCAAATGAACTAAAGTGCACTATACATCAAATATGATAGATAGTTACGATCTCAAGCAAGAAAGATTGAAGTGTTGTTGTTTCCCTTACATTAACTCAAAGAATTTTAAATTTATCTCGTATTTTAATTTAAGAGGATTTTTTTTAATGTATCAATTTAGTGTGTATAACTTTTTTTAATGTATCAATTTAGTGTGTATACCTTTTTTTCTGTGATGTGTTTAATATTTTATATTTCTTAAATTTCAAATAGTAATGTCTTTATTTGAGTTATCTCAAGTCAAGTGCATTTTTAAAAATATATTTTTATTGTATTTTGTAAAAATTATGTTTGCAACCAAGCAAATTTCAATTATTTTATCTAAAAAACTCTTATCAATGTTAAATTTTTTTAACTATAATATTTTTGTTGTCATGATTATTTAATCTTGTTTAATAGTTTTGTTGTAAAAAAAATTTTATAATAATTTTGTTTAATATTTTTATTGTCACGAAAATTTGATTCTGTTTTTTGATTTTTTTTAATTATGTTGTCACAAAAATTTATGGAGCTCTAATAATTTTAAGATAAATATTTTTATTTATTTTTATTATTATATAGATAAATATTTTTTCTTTAGTTGAAAAATTATTATTTCTGTAATTTACAATGATGTTATAAGTTTGGAGAATTTTCAATAAAATGATTTCACAATAAAATATCAGTACATAAATATTTTTTAATTTCATAATAAAATAATCATATATTAAGTATTAAACTTTATTATGGATTATTGTAAATATTATTTTTATTATAATATATGATTATATAAAGATCATAATAAATCAGTTTGTTATTATATATTTATTATATATTGAATATTTATTATATATTTATTATATATTTATTAAATATTTATTAAATAAAAATTAAATATATTTTTAATTATCATAAAAGTATTAAATATTTACTAAATTATAGTTAAGAAAATATCCACATTTTAAACATTATGCTATGTTTTTTATTGAATGAATAAATAAATATGATATTAATTAATGTATAATTAAATAAAAGAGTAATATAAAACTTATTTTTAAATTAATTTACTATGACATTATTAAAAATTTGTGTACTTTTATCTATATGAAAAAGTATGAGTTTTGTGTATGTAAAAACAAATCATCAAATGGAGAACAAAAGAAAAAAATAGTTATTGATGTGTAATGCATTTTTTTAAATAAATATACTTAATAATATTAAAATTAAAATAATTACAAAAATTGTTATAATCTTTTGTTGACTATCTATAAACTTTCATTATTTATTAAAGTCGTGTCATAATGTAAAATTAAATAAAAGATTTTGTATTTTATTTAATACTATTTTTAGGATATGAAGAAGTTAAAACTGAAAACTATAAATAAAAATAAATTTTAATGATTAAAATTAAAAAATTATTAACATTTTTTGATGACATTCTATAAAAAAAAAGGTTTAAAAAATTAACTGTGAAATAAAATAAAAGATTTTATATCTAATTTTATTTTATTTTTAAGATGTGAAGATGTTAAAACTAAAAATTATAAATTAAAGTAAATTGAAAAAGTTATAAAATAAATAAATATAAAAGAAAGATACTCAAGAAACATGATTTTTTTATTGATAATTCAAAACTATTGATATTATTCAAAGATCTGTTTAACTTTTAGTGTGACAAAAAGCCAATAGTGCAAAAAAAAAAAAACATAATCATTATAAGTTTTGAATTTTCGACATTAAAGTACCTTTAAGTAAAACAATAATATACAAGTTAATAATATTTTTAAGAAGAGTAAATTAGATTTCGTTACGTAAAATAATTGAAATTTTAATATGGGGGATGGTTAGAATGGAAGGGATTAAGTAAAAAATGAACAAATTAATAAAATGTGTGAAAATAAGAAAAGCGTGCTTACAATGGAATAAATTAGGTAGAAAAGTGAACAAATGAAAATATTGGGAAAATAAGAAAGACGTGTTTAGAATGGCATTGATTAGGTAGAAAAAAATGAATAAGTAAAAATATTGTGAAAATAAGAAAGACATGTTTAGAATAGAACGGATTACGTAGAAAAAAGGAATAAATAAAAATATTGTAAAAATAAGAAAGACATGTATTGACCCTTAAGAAACATAGTTATAAAATGATAGCATGAACTTAAATCGCCAATTTGGCAGGGGCAAAATAGGTATAAATCTTTAAAAATTACATGATATTTAATAAGTTGTTGATGGATAAATTTCTTGAGGGGTCAAAACATGAGAAAATTCAAACTTTGTTTACATAAGTTTTTTTTCTTCAAAACTCGCCTATATGTCACGAACAAAATATATATCAATCCACAAAAATAGTGTGCAGGTTGGCCAAACATAATTGTGGCCCGGTTCTCAATTTAAAAAATAAATATCTTTAGTGAAAAAGAGTTTTTAATGATTTTTTTTAATATTTATCAAATATTTTAACTTTTTATTGATAATTATTTCTTGGTGCATTTGAAGAGTAAAGCCATTTAAAGTTAAGGTCATGTGTTGAAGTCCATAATGAAAGACATCATATCAGAAATAATTGAACATTTAATCTTTATATATTTTTGAATTGTTCATTGAAAAAGAATATTAAAATTTCAAAATATTGGAATGCATACAAACTGTTTGTATTCAATTTATCCATCTGTCGTAAGTTATTCCATAAATTTGTGGAAATATTGTACGTAAAAAAGTGTGTGTATTTTCTACAAGTGTTTGAAAATAGGAAGTGGTGTATTTTCAGTATGTTGTTAAAGATCTTTTGAATTAGAGAGATTCAAAGTCTACCATATTCTTGGTGTGTCAATGTTAGAAGATTTTAGGAGAGTCTTGGTGTGAGATTGTACAAAAATCTAACATGACAAAATTATTCACTGTGTGAAAGGACTAAACATACTCTTGATTGATAAGGGGAAATAGTATAATTTCTTTTGTCTCTTTTATATTATTCAATTTATTTACTGCATTCTTCATCTTAGCTCTTTACCATAATTCCAAAAAATTAAAAAGAATCACCATATCTTCAAAAGAAAAGAAAAAGTCTTAAAATCTAATTCACCCTCTCTTAGGTTTCACTCTAAACTTACAGACCATACCTTTCTTTTTTACCAGTGTTGTACCATTTTTCAGGTGAGTGTCCCATCTAAGATTTGTGTTTCTTAAGATGAGGTAATGTCAAATGCTCCAACAAATTCAACATTTTGTTGAGACTAATGTAATCTCTTATCTTATTTGCTTTATATTGTATGTAAATGAAAAGTTACTTGTGTATAAACTACACCTTACAGTCAAATGAACTAAAGTGCACTATACATCAAATTCGATAGATAGTTACGATCTCAAGCAAGAAAGATTGAAGTGTTGTTGTTTCCCTAACATTAACTCAAAGAATTTTAAATTTATCTCGTATTTTAATTTAAGAGGATTTTTTTAATGTATCAATTTAGTGTGTATACCTTTTTTTAATGTATCAATTTAATGTGTATACCTTTTTTTCTGTCATGTGTTTAATATTTTATATTTCTTAAATTTCAAATAGTAATGTCTTTATTTGAGTTATCTCAAGTCAAGTGCATTTTTAAAAATATATTTTTATTGTATTTTGTAAAAATTATGTTTGCAACCAAGCAAATTTCAATTATTTTATCTAAAAAACTCTTATCAATGTTAAATTTATTTAACTATAATATTTCTGTTGTCATGATTATTTGATCTTGTTTAATAGTTTTGTTGTAACAAAAATTTGATAATAATTTTGTTTAATATTTTTATTGTCACGAAAATTTGATTCTATTTTTTGATTTTTTTTAATTATGTTGTCACAAAAATTTATGGAGCTCTAATAATTTTAAGATAAATATTTTTATTTATTTGTATTATTATATAGATAAATATTTTTTCTTTAGTTGAAAAATTATTATTTCTGTAATTTACAATGATGTAATAAGTTTGAAGAATTTTCAATAAAATGATTTCACAATAAAATATCAGCACATAAATATTTTTTAATTTCACAATAAAATAATCATATATTAAGTATTAAACTTTATTATGGATTATTGTAAATATTATTTTTATTATAATATATGATTATATAAAGATCATAATAAATCAGTTTTTTATTATATATTTATTATATATTGAATATTTATTATATATTTATTAAATATTTATTAAATATTTATTAAATAAAAATTAAATTTATTTTTAATTATCATAAAAGTATTAAATATGTACTAAATTATAGTTAAGAAAATATCCACATTTTAAACATTATGCTATGTTTTTTATTGAATGAATAAATAAATATGATAATAATTAATGTATAATTAAAAAATAGAGTAATATAAAACTTATTTTTAAATTAATTTACTATGACATTATTAAAAATTTGTGTACTTTTATCTATTTGAAAAAGTATGAGTTTTGTGTATGTAAAAACAAATCAGCAAATGGAGAACAGAAGAAAAAAATAGTTATTGATGTGTAACACATATTTTTAAATAAATATACTTAATAATATTAAAATTAAAATAATTACAAAAATTATTATAATCTTTTGTTGACTATCTATAAACTTTCATTATTTATAAAAGTCGTGTCATAATGTAAAATTAAATAAAAGATTTTGTATGTCATTTAATACTATTTTTAGGATATGAAGAAGTTAACACTGAAAACTATAAATAAAAATAAATTTTAATGATTAAAATTAAAAAATTATTAACATTTTTTGATGACATTCTATAAAAAAAACATGGTTTAAAAAATTAACTGTGAAATAAAATAAAAGATTTTATATCTAATTTTATTTTATTTTTAAGATGTGAAGATGTTAAAACTAAAAATTATAAATTAAAGTAAATTGAAAAAGATATAAAATAAATAAATATAAAAGACAGATACTCAAGAAACATGATTTTTTTATTGATAATTCAAAACTATTGATATTATTCAAAGATCTGTTTAACTTTTAGTGTGACAAAAAGCCAATAGTGCAAAAAAAAACATAATCATTATAAGTTTTGAATTTTCGACATTAAAGTACCTTTAAGTAAAACAATAATATACAAGTTAATAATATTTTTAAGAAGAGTAAATTAGATTTTGTTACGTAAAATAATAGAAATTTTAATAGGGGGATGGTTAGAATGGAAGGGATTAAGTAAAAAAATGAACAAATTAATAAAATGTGTGAAAATAAGAAAATCGTGCTTAGAATGGAATAAATTAGGTAGAAAAGTGAACAAAAATATTGGGAAAATAAGAAAGACGTGTTTAGAATGGCATTGATTAGGTAGAAAAAAATGAATAAGTAAAAATATTATGAAAATAAGAAAGACATGTTTAGAATAGAACGAATTACGTAGAAAAAAGGAATAAATAAAAATATTGTAAAAATAAGAATAACATGTATTGACCCTTAAGAAACCTAGTTATAAAATGATACGGCATGAACTTAAATCGCCAATTTGGCTGGGGCAAAATAGGTATAAGTCTTTAAAAATTACATGATATTTAATAAGTTAATGATGGATAAATTTCTTGAGGGGTCAAAACATGAGAAATTCAAACTTTGCTTACATGAGTTTTTTTTCTTCAAAACTCGCCTATATGTCAGGAACAAAATATATATCAATCCACAAAAATAGTGTGCAGGTTGGCCCAAACATAATTGTGGCCGGGTTCTCAATTTAAAAAATAAATCTCTTTAGTGCAAAAGAGTGTAATGATTTTTTTAATATTTATCAAATATTTTAACTTTTTATTGATAATTATTTCTTGGTGCATTTGAAGAGTAAAGCCATTTAAAGTTAAGGTCATGTGTTGAAGTCCATAATGAAAGACATCATATCAGAAATAATTGAACATTTAATCTTTATATATTTTTGAATTGTTCATTGAAAAAGAATATTAAAATTTCAAAATATTGGAATGCATACAAACTGTTTGTATTCAATTTATCCATCTGTCGTAAGTTATTCCATAAATTTGTGGAAATATTGTCCGTAAAAAAGTGTGTGTATTTTCTACAAGTGTTTGAAAATAGGAAGTGTTGTATTTTCAGTATGTTGTTAAAGATCTTTTGAATTAGAGAGATTCAAAGTCTACCATATTCTTGGTGTGTCTATGTTAGAAGATTTTAGGAGAGTCTTGGTGTGAGATTGTACAAAAATCTAACGTAACAAAATTATTCACTGTGTGAAAGGACTAAACATACTATTGATTGATAAGGGGAACTAGTATAATTTCTTTTGTCTCTTTTACATTATGCACTTTATTTACTACATTCTTGTTCTTATCTCTTTACCATAATTCCGAAAAATAAAAAAGAATCAACATATCTTCAAAAGAACAGAAAAAGTCTTAAAATCTAATTCACCCTCTCTTAGGTTTCACTCTAAACTTACAGACCATACCTTTCTCTTTTACCAGTGTTGTACCATTTTTCAGGTGTGTGTTCCATCTAAGATTTGTGTTTCTTAAGAAGAGGTAATGTCAAATGCTCCAACAAATTCAACATTTTGTTGAGACTAATGTAATCTATTATCTTATTTGCTTTATATTGTATGTAAATGAAAAGTTACTTGTGTATAAACTACACCTTACAGTCAAATGAACTAAAGTGCACTATACATCAAATTCGATAGATAGTTACGATCTCAAGCAAGAAAGATTGAAGTGTTGTTGTTTCCCTTACATTAACTCAAAGAACATTAAATTTATCTCGTATTTTAATTTAAGAGGATTTTTTTAATGTATCAATTTAGTGTGTATACCTTTTTTTAATGTATCAATTTAGTGTGTATACCTTTTTTTCTGTCATGTGTTTAATATTTTATATTTCTTAAATTTCAAATAGTAATGTCTTTATTTGAGTTATCTCAAGTCAAGTGCATTTTTAAAAATATATTTTTATTGTATTTTGTAAAAATTATGTTTGCAACCAAGCAAATTTCAATTATTTTATCTAAAAAACTCTTATCAATGTTAAATTTATTTAACTATAATATTTCTGTTGTCAGGATTATTTGATCTTGTTTAATAGTTTTGTTGTAACAAAAATTTGATAATAATTTTGTTTAATATTTTTATTGTCACGAATATTTGATTCTGTTTTTTGATTTTTTTTAATTATGTTGTCACAAAAATTTATGGAGCTCTAATAATTTTAAGATAAATATTTTTATTTATTTGTATTATTATATAGATAAATATTTTTTCTTTAGTTGAAAAATTATTATTTCTGTAATTTACAATGATGGTATAAGTTTGAAGAATTTTCAATAAAATGATTTCACAATAAAATATCAGCACATAAATATTTTTTAATTTCACAATAAAATAATCATATATTAAGTATTAAACTTTATTATGGGTTATTGTAAATATTATTTTTATTATAATATATGATTATATAAAGATCATAATAAATCATTTTTTTATTATATATTTATTATATATTGTATATTTATTATATATTTATTAAATATTTATTAAATAAAAATTAAATATATTTTTAATTATCATAAAAGTATTAAATATGTACTAAATTATAGTTAAGAAAATATCCACATTTTAAACATTATGCTATGTTTTTTATTGAATGAATAAATAAATATGATATTAATTAATGTATAATTAAAAAATAGAGTAATATAAAACTTATTTTTAAATTAATTTACTATGACATTATTAAAAATTTGTGTACTTTTATCTATTTGAAAAAGTATGAGTTTTGTGTATGTAAAAACAAATCATCAAATGGATAACAGAAGAAAAAAATAGTTATTGATGTGTAACGCATATTTTTAAATAAATATACTTAATAATATTAAAATTAAAATAATTACAAAAATTATTATAATATTTTGTTGACTATCTATAAACTTTCATTATTTATAAAAGTCGTGTCATAATGTAAAATTAAATAAAAGATTTTGTATGTTATTTAATACTATTTTTAGGATATGAAGAAGTTAACACTGAAAACTATAAATAAAAATAAATTTTAATGATTAAAATTAAAAAATTATTAACTTTTTTTGATGACATTCTATAAAAAAACATGGTTTAAAAAATTAACTTTGAAATAAAATAAATGATTTTACATCTAATTTTATTTTATTTTTAAGATGTGAAGATGTTAAAACTAAAAATTATAAATTAAAGTAAATTGAAAAAGTTATAAAATAAATAAATATAAAAGAAAGATACTCAAGAAACATGATTTTTTTATTGATAATTCAAAACTATTGATATTATTCAAAGATCTGTTTAACTTTTAGTGTGACAAAAAGCCAATAGTGAAAAAAAAAAACATAATCATTATAAGTTTTGAATTTTCGACATTAAAGAACCTATAAGTAAAACAATAATATACAAGTTAATAATATTTTTAAGAAGAGTAAATTAGATTTCGTTACGTAAAATAATTGAAATTTTAATAGGGGGATGGTTAGAATGGAAGGGATTAAGTAAAAAAATGAACAAATTAATAAAATGTGTGAAAATAAGAAAAGCGTGCTTAGAATGGAATAAATTAGGTAGAAAAGTGAACAAATGAAAATATTGGGAAAATAAGAAAGACGTGTTTAGAATGGCATTGATTAGGTAGAAAAAAATGAATAAGTAAAAATATTGTGAAAATAAGAAAGACATGTTTAGAATAGAACGGATTACGTAGAAAAAAGGAATAAATAAAAATATTGTAAAAATAAGAAAGACATGTATTGACCCTTAAGAAACCTAATTATAAATTGATACGGTGTGAACTTAAATCGCCAATTTGGCAGGGGCAAAATAGGTATAAATCTTTAAAAATTACATGATATTTAATAAGTTATTGATGGATAAATTTCTTGAGGGGTCAAAACATGAGAAAATTCAAACTTTGTTTACATGAGTTTTTTTTCTCCAAAACTCGCCTATATGTCAGGAACAAAATATATATCAATCCACAAAAATAGTGTGCAGGTTGGCCAAACATAATTGTGGCCCGGTTCTCAATTTAAAAAATAAATATCTTTAGTGCAAAAGAGTGTCTAATTATTTTTTTAATATTTATCAAATATTTTAACTTTTTATTGATAATTATTTCTTGGTGCATTTGAAGAGTAAAGCCATTTAAAGTTAAGGTCATGTGTTGAAGTCCATAATGAAAGACATCATATCAGAAATAATTGAACATTTAATCTTTATATATTTTTGAATTGTTCATTGAAAAATAATATTAAAATTTCAAAATATTGGAATGCATACAAACTGTTTGTATTCAATTTATCCATCTGTCGTAAGTTATTCCATAAATTTGTGGAAATATTGTCCGTAAAAAAGATTGTGTATTTTCTACAAGTGTTTGAAAATAGGAAGTGTTGTATTTTTAGTATGTTGTTAAAGATCTTTTGAATTAGAGAGATTCAAAGTCTACCATATTCTTGGTGTGTCTATGTTAGAAGATTTTAGGAGAGTCTTGGTGTGAGATTGTACAAAAATCTAACCTGACAAAATTATTCACTGTGTGAAAGGACTAAACATACTCTTGATTGATAAGGGGAACTAGTATAATTTATTTTGTCTCTTTTACATTATGCACTTTATTTACTACATTCTTGTTCTTATCTCTTTACCATAATTCCTAAAAATAAAAAAGAATCAACATATCTTCAAAAGAACAGAAAAAGTCTTAAAATCTAATTCACCCTCTCTTAGGTTTCACTCTAAACTTACAGACCATACCTTTCTCTTTTACCAGTGTTGTACCATTTTTCAGGTGTGTGTCCCAACTAAGATTTGTGTTTCTTAATATGAGGTAATGTCAAATGCTCCAACAAATTCAACATTTTGTTGAGACTAATGTAATCTCTTATCTTATTTGCTTTATATTGTATGTAAATGAAAAGTTACTTGTGTATAAACTAAACCTTACAGTCAAATGAACTAAAGGGCACTATACATCAAATTCGATAGATAGTTACGATATCAAGCAAGAAAGATTGAAGTGTTGTTGTTTCCCTTACATTAACTCAAAGAACTTTAAGTTTATCTCGTATTTTAATTTAAGAGGATTTTTTTAATGTATCAATTTACTGTGTATACCTTTTTTTCTGTGATGTGTTTAATTTTTTATATTTCTTAAATTTCAAATAGTAATGTCTTTATTTGAGTTATCTCAAGTCAAGTGGATTTTTAAAAATATTTTTTTATTGTATTTTGTAAAAATAATGTTTGCACGCAAGCAAATTTCAATTATTTTATCTTAAAAACTCTTATCAATGTTAAATTTATTTAACTATAATATTTCTGCTGTCATGATTATTTGATCTTGTTTAATTGTTTTGTTATAACAAAAATTTGATATTAATTTTGTTTAATATTTTTATTGTCACAAAAATTTGATTCTGTTTTTTGATTTTATTTAATTATATTGTCACAAAAATTTATGGAGCTCTAATAATTTTAATATAAATATTTTTATTTATTTATATTATAATATAGATAAATATTTTTGCCTTAGTCAAAAAATTATTACTTATTTAATTGACAATGATGGTATAAGTTTGAAGAATTTTCAATAAAATGATTTCTCAATAAAATATCAGTACATAAATATTTTTTAATTTCATAATAAAATAATCATATATTAAGTATTAAACTTTATTATGGCTTATTGTAAATATTATTTTTATTATAATATATGATTACATAAAGATCATAATAAATCAGTTTTTTATTATATATTTATTATATATTTATTATATATTGAATATTTATTATATATTTATTAAATATTTATTAAATATTTATTAATAAAAATTAAATATATTTTTAATTATCATAAAAGTATTAAATATGTACTAAATTATAGTTAAGAAAATATCCACATTTTAAACATTATGCTATATTTTTTATTGAAAGAATAAATAAATATGATATTAATTAATGTATAATTAAAAAATATAGTAATGTAAAACTTATTTTTAAATTAATTTACTATGACATTATTAAAAATTTGTGTACTTTTATCTATTTGAAATAGTATGAGTTTTGTGTATGTAAAAACAAATCATCAAATGCAGAACAGAAGAAAAAAATAGTTATTGATGTGTAATGCATTTTTTTAATAAATATAATTAATAATGTTAAAATTAAAATAATTACAAAAATTATTATAATCTTTTGTTGACTATCTATAAACTTTCATTATTTATAAAAGTCGTGTCATAATGTAAAATTAAATAAAAGATTTTGTATGTTATTTAATACTATTTTTAGGATATGAAGAAGTTAACACTGAAAACTATAAATAAAAATAAATTTTAATGATTAAAATTAAAAAATTATTAACATTTTTTGTTGACATTCTATAAAAGAAAACGTGGTTTAAAAAATTAACTGTGAAATAAAATAAAAGATTTTATATCTAATTTTATTTTTATTTTTAAGATGTGAAGAGGTTAAAACTAAAAATTATAAATTAAAGTAAATTGAAAAAGTTATAAAATAAACAAATATAAAAGAAAGATACTCAAGAAACATGGTTTTTTTATTGATAATTCAAAACTATTGATATTATTCAAAGATCTGTTTAACTTTTAGTGTGACAATAAGCCAATAGTGCAAAAAAAAACATAATCATTATAAGTTTTGAATTTTCGACATTAAAGTACCTATAAGTAAAACAATAATATACAAGTTAATAATATTTTTAAGAAGAGTAAATTAGATTTCGTTAAGTAAAATAATTGAAATTTTAATAGGGGGATGGTTAGAATGGAAGGGATTAAGTAAAAAAATGAACAAATTAATAAAATGTGTGAAAATAAGAAAAGCGTTCTTAGAATGGAATAAATTAGGTAGAAAAGTGAACAAATGAAAATATTGGGAAAATAAGAAAGACGTGTTTAGAATAGCATTGATTAGGTAGAAAAAAATGAATAAGTAAAAATATTTTGAAAATAAGAAAGACATGTTTAGAATAGAACGGATTACGTAGAAAAAAGGAATAAATAAAAATATTGTAAAAATAAGAAAGACATGTATTGACCCTTAAGAAACCTAGTTATAAAATGATACGGTGTGAACTTAAATCGCCAATTTGGCAGGGGCAAAAGAGGTATAAATCTTTAAAAATTACATGATATTTAATAAGTTATTGATGGATAAATTTCTTGAGGGGTCAAAACATGAGAAAATTCAAACTTTGTTTACATGAGTTTTTTTTCTCCAAAACTCGCCTATATGTCAGGAACAAAATATATATCAATCCACAAAAATAGTGTGCAGGTTGGCCAAACATAATTGTGGCCCGGTTCTCAATTTAAAAAATAAATATCTTTAGTGCAAAAGAGTGTCTAATTATTTTTTTAATATTTATCAAATATTTTAACTTTTTATTGATAATTATTTCTTGGTGCATTTGAAGAGTAAAGCCATTTAAAGTTAAGGTCATGTGTTGAAGTCCATAATGAAAGACATCATATCAGAAATAATTGAACATTTAATCTTTATATATTTTTGAATTGTTCATTGAAAAAGAATATTAAAATTTCAAAATATTGGAATGCATACAAACTGTTTGTATTCAATTTATCCATCTGTCGTAAGTTATTCCATAAATTTGTGGAAATATTGTCCGTAAAAAAGATTGTGTATTTTCTACAAGTGTTTGAAAATAGGAAGTGTTGTATTTTCAGTATGTTGTTAAAGATCTTTTGAATTAGAGAGATTCAAAGTCTACCATATTCTTGGTGTGTCTATGTTAGAAGATTTTAGGAGAGTCTTGGTGTGAGATTGTACAAAAATCTAACCTGACAAAATTATTCACTGTGTGAAAGGACTAAACATACTCTTGATTGATAAGGGGAACTAGTATAATTTATTTTGTCTCTTTTACATTATGCACTTTATTTACTACATTCTTGTTCTTATCATTTTACCATAATTCCTAAAAATAAAAAAGAATCAACATATCTTCAAAAGAACAGAAAAAGTCTTAAAATCTAATTCACCCTCTCTTAGGTTTCACTCTAAACTTACAGACCATACCTTTCTCTTTTACCAGTGTTGTACCATTTTTCAGGTGTGTGTCCCAACTAAGATTTGTGTTTCTTAATATGAGGTAATGTCAAATGCTCCAAAAATTCAACATTTTGTTGAGACTAATGTAATCTCTTATCTTATTTGCTTTATATTGTATGTAAATGAAAAGTTACTTGTGTATAAACTACACCTTACAGTCAAATGAACTAAAGGGAACTATACATCAAATTCGATAGATAGTTACGATATCAAGCAAGAAAGATTGAAGTGTTGTTGTTTCCCTTACATTAAATCAAAGAACTTTAAGTTTATCTCGTATTTTAATTTAAGAGGATTTTTTTAATGTATCAATTTAGTGTGTATACCTTTTTTTCTGTGATGTGTTTAATATTTTATATTTCTTAAATTTCAAATAGTAATGTCTTTATTTGAGTTATCTCAAGTCAAGTGGATTTTTAAAAATATTTTTTTATTGTATTTTGTAAAAATAATGTTTGCACGCAAGCAAATTTCAATTATTTTATCTTAAAAACTCTTATCAATGTTAAATTTATTTAACTATAATATTTCTGCGGTCATGATTATTTGATCTTGTTTAATTGTTTTGTTATAACAAAAATTTGATATTAATTTTGTTTAATATTTTTATTGTCACAAAAATTTGATTCTGTTTTTTGATTTTATTTAATTATATTGTCACAAAAATTTATGGAGATCTAATAATTTTAATATAAATATTTTTATTTATTTATATTATAATATAGATAAATATTTTTGCCTTAGTCAAAAAATTATTACTTATTTAATTGACAATGATGGTATAAGTTTGAAGAATTTTCAATAAAATGATTTCTCAATAAAATATCAGTACATAAAATTTTTTTAATTTCACAATAAAATAATCATATATTAAGTATTAAACTTTATTATGGCTTATTGTAAATATTATTTTTATTATAATATATGATTACATAAAGATCATAATAAATCAGTTTTTTATTATATATTTATTATATATTTATTATATATTGAATATTTATTATATATTTATTAAATATTTATTAAATATTTATTAAATAAAAATTAAATATATTTTTAATTATCATAAAAGTATTAAATATGTACTAAATTATAGTTAAGAAAATATCCACATTTTAAACATTATGCTATATTTTTTATTGAAAGAATAAATAAATATGATATTAATTAATGTATAATTAAAAAATATAGTAATGTAAAACTTATTTTTAAATTAATTTACTATGACATTATTAAAAATTTGTGTACTTTTATCTATTTGAAATAGTATGAGTTTTGTGTATGTAAAAAGAAATCATCAAATGCAGAACAAAAGAAAAAAATAGTTATTGATGTGTAATGCATTTTTTTAATAAATATAATTAATAATGTTAAAATTAAAATAATTACAAAAATTATTATAATCTTTTGTTGACTATCTATAAACTTTCATTATTTATAAAAGTCGTGTCATAATGTAAATTTAAATAAAAGATTTTGTATGTTATTTAATACTATTTTTAGGATATGAAGAAGTTAACACTGAAAACTATAAATAAAAATAAATTTTAATGATTAAAATTAAAAAATTATTAACATTTTTTGTTGACATTCTATAAAAAAAACGTGGTTTAAAAAATTAACTGTGAAATAAAATAAAAGATTTTATATCTAATTTTATTTTTATTTTTAAGATGTGAAGAGGTTAAAACTAAAAATTATAAATTAAAGTAAATTGAAAAAGTTATAAAATAAACAAATATAAAAGAAAGATACTCAAGAAACATGGTTTTTTTATTGATAATTCAAAACTATTGATATTATTCAAAGATCTGTTTAACTTTTAGTGTGACAAAAAGCCAATAGTGCAAAAAAAAAACATAATCATTATAAGTTTTGAATTTTCGACATTAAAGTACCTATAAGTAAAACAATAATATACAAGTTAATAATATTTTTAAGAAGAGTAAATTAGATTTCGTTACGTAAAATAATTGAAATTTTAATAGGGGGATGGTTAGAATGGAAGGGATTAAGTAAAAAAATGAACAAATTAATAAAATGTGTGAAAATTAGAAAAGCGTGCTTAGAATGGAATAAATTAGGTAGAAAAGTGAACAAATGAAAATATTGGGAAAATAAGAAAGACGTGTTTAGAATGGCATTGATTAGGTAGAAAAAAATGAATAAGTAAAAATATTGTGAAAATAAGAAAGACATGTTTAGAATAGAACGGATTACGTAGAAAAAAGGAATAAATAAAAATATTGTAAAAATAAGAAAGACATGTATTGACCCTTAAAAAACCTAGTTATAAAATGATACGGCATGAACTTAATTCGCCAATTTGGCAGGGGAAAAATATTTATAAATCTTTAAAAATTACATGATATTTAATAAGTTATTGATGGATAAATTTCTTGAGGGGTCAAAACATGAGAAAATTCAAACTTTGTTTACATGAGTTTTTTTTCTTCAAAACTCGCCTATATGTCATGAACAAAATATATATCAATCCACAAAAATAGTGTGCAGGTTGGCCAAACATAATTGTGGCCCGGTTCTCAATTTAAAAAATAAATATCTTTAGTGCAAAAGAGTGTCTAATGATTTTTTTAATATTTATCAAATATTTTAACTTTTTATTGATAATTATTTCTTGGTGCATTTGAAGAGTAAAGCCATTTAAAGTTAAGGTCATGTGTTGAATTCCATAATGAAAGACATCATATCAGAAATAATTGAACATTTAATCTTTATATATTTTTGAATTGTTCATTGAAAAAGAATATTAAAATTTCAAAATATTGGAATGCATACAAACTGTTTGTATTCAATTTATCCATCTGTCGTAAGTTATTCCATAAATTTGTGGAAATATTGTCCGTAAAAAAGATTGTGTATTTTCTACAAGTTTTTGAAAATAAGAAGTGTTGTATTTTCAGTATGTTGTTAAAGATCTTTTGAATTAGAGAGATTCAAAGTCTACCATATTCTTGGTGTGTCTATGTTAGAAGATTTTAGGAGAGTCTTGGTGTGAGATTGTACAAAAATCTAACATGACAAAATTATTCACTGTGTGAAAGGACTAAACATACTCTTGATTGATAAGGGGAAATAGTATAATTTATTTTGTCTCTTTTACATTATGCAATTTATTTACTGCATTCTTGTTCTTAGCTCTTTACCATAATTCCGAAAAATTAAAAAGAATCAACATATCTTCAAAAGAACAGAAAAAGTCTTAAAATCTAATTCACCCTCTCTTAGGTTTCACTCTAAACTTAAAGACCATACCTTTCTCTTTTACCAGTGTTGTACCATTTTTCAGGTGTGTGTCCCATCTAAGATTTGTGTTTCTTAAGATGAGGTAATGTCAAATGCTCCAACAAATTCAACATTTTGTTAAGACTAATGTAATCTCTTATCTTATTTGCTTTATATTGTATGTAAATGAAAAGTTACTTGTGTATAAACTACACCTTACAGTCAAATGAACTAAAGTGCACTATACATCAAATTCGATAGATAGTTATGATCTCAAGCAAGAAAGATTGAAGTGTTGTTGTTTCCCTTACATTAACTCAAAGAACTTTAAATTTATCTCGTATTTTAATTTAATAGGATTTTTTTAATGTATCAATTTAGTGTGTATACCTTTTTTTAATGTATCAATTTAGTGTGTATACCTTTTTTTCTGTGATGTGTTTAATATTTTATATTTCTTAAATTTCAAATAGTAATGTCTTTATTTGAGTTATCTCAAGTCAAGTGCATTTTTAAAAATATATTCTTATTGTATTTTGTAAAAATTATGTTTGCAACCAAGCAAATTTCAATTATTTTATCTAAAAAACTCTTATCAATGTTAAATTTATTTAACTATAATATTTCTGTTCTCATGATTATTTGATCTTGTTTAATAGTTTTGTTGTAACAAAAATTTGATAATAATTTTGTTTAATATTTTTATTGTCACGAAAATTTGATTCTGTTTTTTGATTTTTTTTAATTATGTTGTCACAAAAATTTATGGAGCTCTAATAATTTTAAGATAAATATTTTTATTTATTTGTATTATTATATAGATAAATATTTTTTCTTTAGTTGAAAAATTATTATTTCTGTAATTTACAATGATGGTATAAGTTTGAAGAATTTTCAATAAAATGATTTCACAATAAAATATCAGTACATAAATATTTTTAATTTCACAATAAAATAATCATATATTAAGTATTAAACTTTATTATGGATTATTGTAAATATTATTTTTTATTATAATATATGATTATATAAAGATCATAACAAATCAGTTTTTTATTATATATTTATTATATATTGAATATTTATTATATATTTATAAAATATTTATTAAATATGTATTAAATAAAAATTAAATATATTTTTAATTATCATAAAAGTATTAAATATGTACTAAATTATAGTTAAGAAAATATCCACATTTTAAACATCATGCTATGTTTTTTATTGAATGAATAAATAAATATGATATTAATTAATGTATAATTAAAAAATAGAGTAATATAAAACTTATTTTTAAATTAATTTACTATGACATTATTAAAAATTTGTGTAGTTTTATCTATTTGAAAAACTATGAGTTTTGTGTATGTAAAAACAAATCATCAAATGGAGAACAGAAGAAAAAAATAGTTATTGATGTGTAATGCATTTTTTTAAATAAATATACTTAATAATATTAAAATTAAAATAATTACAAAAATTATTATAATCTTTTGTTGAATATCTATAAACTTTCATTATTTATAAAAGTCGTGTCATAATGTAAAATTAAATAAATGATTTTGTATGTTATTTAATACTATTTTTAGGATATGAAGAAGTTAACACTGAAAACTATAAATAAAAATAAATTTTAATGATTAAAATTAAAAAATTATTAACATTTTTTGATCACATTCTATAAAAAAAACATGGTTTAAAAAATTAACTGTGAAATAAAATAAAAGATTTTATATCTAATTTTATTTTATTTTTAAGATGTGAAGATGTTAAAACTAAAAATTATAAATTAAAGTAAATTGAAAAAGTTATAAAATTAATAAATATAAAAGACAGATACTCAAGAAACAAGATTTTTTTATTGATAATTCAAAACTATTGATATTATTCAAAGATCTGTTTAACTTTTAGTGTGACAAAAAGCCAATAGTGCAAAAAAAAAAACATAATCATTATAAGTTTTGAATTTTCGACATTAAAGTACCTTTAACTAAAACAATAATATACAAGTTAATAATATTTTTAAGAAGAGTAAATTAGATTTTGTTACATAAAATAATTGAAATTTTAATAGGGGGATGGTTAGAATGGAAGGGATTAAGTAAAAAAATGAACAAATTAATAAAATGTGTGAAAATAAGGAAAGCGTGCTTAGAATGGAATAAATTAGGTAGAAAAGTGAACAAATGAAAATATTGGGAAAATAAGAAAGACGTGTTTAGAATGGCATTGATTAGGTAGAAAAAAATGAATAAGTAAAAATATTGTGAAAATAAGAAAGACATGTTTAGAATAGAACGGATTACGTAGAAAAAAGGAATAAATAAAAATTTTGTAAAAATAAGAAAGACATGTATTGACCCTTAAGAAACCTAGTTATAAAATGATACGACATGAACTTAAATCGCCAATTTGGCAGGGGCAAAATAGGTATAAGTCTTTAAAAATTACATGATATTTAATAAGTTACTGATGGATAAATTTCTTGAGGGGTCAAAACATGAGAAAATTCAAACTTTGTTTACATGAGTTTTTTTCCTTCAAAACTAACCTATATGTCACGAACAAAATATATATCAATCCACAAAAATAGTGTGCAGGTTGGCCAAACATAATTATGGCCCGGTTCTCAATTTAAAAAATAAATATCTTTAGTGCAATAGAGTGGCTAATGATTTTTTTAATATTTATCAAATATTTTAACTCTTTATTGATAATTATTTCTTGGTGCATTTGAAGAGTAAAGCCATTTAAAGTTAAGGTCATGTGTTGAAGTCCATAATGAAAGACATAACATCAGAAATAATTGAACATTTAATCTTTATATATTTTTGAATTGTTCATTGAAAAAGAATATTAAAATTTCAAAATATTGGAATGCATACAAACTGTTTGTATTCAATTTATCCATCTGTCGTAAGTTATTCCATAAATTTGTGGAAATATTGTCCGTAAAAAAGTGTGTGTATTTTCTACAAGTGTTTGAAAATAGGAAGTGTTGTATTTTCAGTATGTTGTTAAAGATCTTTTGAATTAGAGAGATTCAAAGTCTACCATATTCTTGGTGTGTCTATGTTAGAAGATTTTAGGAGAGTCTTGGTGTGAGATTGTACAAAAATCGAACGTAACAAAATTATTCACTGTGTGAAAGGACTAAACATACTCTTGATTGATAAGGGGAACTAGTATAATTTCTTTTGTCTCTTTTAAATTATGCAATTTATTTACTGCATTCTTGTTCTTAGCTCTTTACCATAATTCCGAAAAATTAAAAAGAATCAACATATCTTCAAAAGAACAGAAAAAGTCTTAAAATCTAATTCACAATCTCTTAGGTTTCACTCTAAACTTACAGACCATACCTTTCTCTTTTACCAGTGTTGTACCATTTTTCAGGTGTGTGTCCCATCTAAGATTTGTGTTTCTTAAGATGAGGTAATGTCAAATGCTCCAACAAATTCAACATTTTGTTGAGACTAAAGTAATCTCTTATCTTATTTTCTTTATATTATATGTAAATGAAAAGTTACTTGTGTATAAACTACACCTTACAGTCAAATGAACTAAAGTGCACTATACATCAAATTCGATAGATAGTTACGATCTCTAGCAAGAAAGATTGAAGTGTTGTTGTTTCCCTTACATTAACTCAAAGAACTTTAAATTTATCTCGTATTTTAATTTAATAGGATTTTTTTAATGTATCAATTTAGTGTGTATACCTTTTTTTAATGTATCAATTTAGTGTGTATACCTTTTTTTCTGTGATGTGTTTAATATTTTATATTTCTTAAATTTCAAATAGTAATGTCTTTATTTGAGTTATCTCAAGTCAAGTGCATTTTTAAAAATATATTCTTATTGTATTTTGTAAAAATTATGTTTGCAACCAAGCAAATTTCAATTATTTTATCTAAAAAACTCTTATCAATGTTAAATTTATTTAACTATAATATTTCTGTTCTCATGATTATTTGATCTTGTTTAATAGTTTTGTTGTAACAAAAATTTGATAATAATTTTGTTTAATATTTTTATTGTCACGAAAATTTGATTCTGTTTTTTGTATTTTTTTAATTATGTTGTCACAAAAATTTATGGAGCTCTAATAATTTTAAGATAAATATTTTTATTTATTTGTATTATTATATAGATAAATATTTTTTCTTTAGTTGAAAAATTATTATTTCTGTAATTTACAATGATGGTATAAGTTTGAAGAATTTTCAATAAAATGATTTCACAATAAAATATCAGTACATAAATATTTTTTAATTTCACAATAAAATAATCATATATTAAGTATTAAACTTTATTATGGATTATTGTAAATATTATTTTTTATTATAATATATGATTATATAAAGATCATAACAAATCATTTTTTTATTATATATTTATTATATATTGAATATTTATTATATATTTATAAAATATTTATTAAATATGTATTAAATAAAAATTAAATATATTTTTAATTATCATAAAAGTATTAAATATGTACTAAATTATAGTTAAGAAAATATCCACATTTTAAACATTATGCTATGTTTTTTATTGAATGAATAAATAAATATGATATTAATTAATGTATAATTAAAAAATAGAGTAATATAAAACTTATTTTTAAATTAATTTACTATGACATTATTAAAAATTTGTGTAGTTTTATCTATTTGAAAAACTATGAGTTTTGTGTATGTAAAAACAAATCATCAAATGGAGAACAGAAGAAAAAAATAGTTATTGATGTGTAATGCATTTTTTTAAATAAATATACTTAATAATATTAAAATTAAAATAATTACAAAAATTATTATAATCTTTTGTTGACTATCTATAAACTTTCATTATTTATAAAAGTCGTGTCATATGTAAAATTAAATAAATGATTTTGTATGTTATTTAATACTATTTTTAGGATATGAAGAAGTTAACACTGAAAACTATAAATAAAAATAAATTTTAATGATTAAAATTAAAAAATTATTAACATTTTTTTATCACATTCTATAAAAAAAACATGGTTTAAAAAATTAACTGTGAAATAAAATAAAAGATTTTATATCTAATTTTATTTTATTTTTAAGATGTGAAGATGTTAAAACTAAAAATTATAAATTAAAGTAAATTGAAAAAGTTATAAAATAAATAAATATAAAAGACAGATACTCAAGAAACAAGATTTTTTTATTGATAATTCAAAACTATTGATATTATTCAAATATCTGTTTAACTTTTAGTGTGACAAAAAGCCAATAGTGCAAAAAAAAAAAACATAATCATTATAAGTTTTGAGTTTTCGACATTAAAGTACCTTTAAGTAAAACAATAATATACAAGTTAATAATATTTTTAAGAAGAGTAAATTAGATTTTGTAACGTAAAATAATTGAAATTTTAATAGGGGGTGGTTAGAATGGAAGGGATTAAGTAAAAAAATGAAAAAATTAATAAAATGTGTGAAAATAAGGAAAGCGTGCTTAGAATGGAATAAATTAGGTAGAAAAGTGAACAAATGAAAATATTGGGAAAATAAGAAAGACGTGTTTAGAATGGCATTGATTAGGTAGAAAAAAATGAATAAGTAAAAATATTGTGAAAATAAGAAAGACATGTTTAGAATAGAACGGATTACGTAGAAAAAAGGAATAAATAAAAATTTTGTAAAAATAAGAAAGACATATATTGACCCTTAAGAAACCTAGTTTTAAAATGATACGACATGAACTTAAATCGCCAATTTGGCAGGGGCAAAATAGGTATAAGTCTTTAAAAATTACATGATATTTAATAAGTTACTGATGGATAAATTTCTTGAGGGGTCAAAACATGAGAAAATTCAAACTTTGTTTACATGAGTTTTTTTCCTTCAAAACTAACCTATATGTCACGAACAAAATATATATCAATCCACAAAAATAGTGTGCAGGTTGGCCAAACATAATTGTGGCCCAGTTCTCAATTTAAAAAATAAATATCTTTAGTGCAATAGAGTGTCTAATGATTTTTTTAATATTTATCAAATATTTTAACTCTTTATTGATAATTATTTCTTGGTGCATTTGAAGAGTAAAGCCATTTAAAGTTAAGGTCATGTGTTGAAGTCCATAATGAAAGACATCATATCAGAAATAATTGAACATCTAATCTTTATATATTTTTGAATTGTTCATTGAAAAAGAATATTAAAATTTCAAAATATTGGAATGCATACAAACTGTTTGTATTCAATTTATCCATCTGTCATAAGTTATTCCATAAATTTGTGGAAATATTGTCCGTAAAAAAGTGTGTGTATTTTCTACAAGTGTTTGAAAATAGGAAGTGTTGTATTTTCAGTATGTTGTTAAAGATCTTTTGAATTAGAGAGATTCAAAGTCTACCATATTCTTGGTGTGTCTATGTTAGAAGATTTTAGGAGAGTCTTGGTGTGAGATTGTACAAAAATCGAACGTAACAAAATTATTCACTGTGTGAAAGGACTAAACATACTCTTGATTGATAAGGGGAACTAGTATAATTTCTTTTGTCTCTTTTACATTATGCAATTTATTTACTCCATTCTTGTTCTTAGCTCTTTACCATAATTCCGAAAAATTAAAAAGAATCAACATATCTTCAAAAGAACAGAAAAAGTCTTAAAATCTAATTCACCCTCTCTTAGGTTTCACTCTAAACTTACAGACCATACCTTTCTCTTTTACCAGTGTTGTACCATTTTTCAGGTGTGTGTCCCATCTAAGATTTGTGTTTCTTAAGATGAGGTAATGTCAAATGCTCCAACAAATTCAACATTTTGTTGAGACTAATGTAATCTCTTATCTTATTTTCTTTATATTATATGTAAATGAAAAGTTACTTGTGTATAAACTACACCTTACAGTCAAATGAACTAAAGTGCACTATACATCAAATTCGATAGATAGTTACGATCTCAAGCAAGAAAGATTGAAGTGTTGTTGCTTCCCTTACATTAACTCAAAGAACTTTAAATTTATCTCGTATTTTAATTTAAGAAGATTTTTTTAATGTATCAATTTAGTGTGTATACCTTTTTTTAATGTATCAATTTAGTGTGTATACCTTTTTTTCTGTGATGTGTTTAATATTTTATATTTCTTAAATTTCAAATAGTAATGTCTTTATTTGAGTTATCTCAAGTCAAGTTCATTTTTAAAAATATATTTTTATTGTATTTTGTAAAAATTATGTTTGCAACCAAGCAAATTTCAATTATTTTATCTAAAAAACTCTTATCAATGTTAACTTTATTTAACTATATTATTTATGTTCTCATGATTATTTGATCTTGTTTAATAGTTTTGTTGTAACAAAAATTTGATAATAATTTTGTTTAATATTTTTATTGTCACGAAAATTTGATTCTGTTTTTTGATTTTTTTTAATTATGTTGTCACAAAAATTTATGGAGCTCTAATAATTTTAAGATAAATATTTTTATTTATTTGTATTATTATATAGATAAATATTTTTTCTTTAGTTGAAAAATTATTATTTCTGTAATTTACAATGATGGTATAAGTTTGAAGAATTTTCAATAAAATGATTTCACAATAAAATATCAGTACATAAATATTTTTTAATTTCACAATAAAATAATCATATATTAAGTATTAAACTTTATTATGGATTATTGTAAATATTATTTTTATTATAATATATGATTATATAAAGATCATAATAAATCAGTTTTTTATTATATATTTATTATATATTGAATATTTATTATATATTTATTAAATATTTATTAAATATGTATTAAATAAAAATTAAATATATTTTTAATTATCATAAAAGTATTAAATATGTACTAAATTATAGTTAAGAAAATATCCACATTTTAAACATTATGCTATGTTTTTTATTGAATGAATAAATAAATATGATATTAATTAATGTATAATTAAAAAATAGAGTAATATAAAACTTATTTTTAAATTAATTTACTATGACATTATTAAAAATTTGTGTACTTTTATCTATTTGAAAAAGTATGAGTTTTGTGTATGTAAAAACAAATCATCAAATGGAGAACAGAAGAAAAAAATAGTTATTGATGTGTAATGCATTTTTTTAAATAAATATACTTAATAATATTAAAATTAAAATAATTACAAAAATTATTATAATCTTTTGTTGACTATCTATAAACTTTCATTATTTATAAAAGTCGTGTCATAATGTAAAATTAAATAAATGATTTTGTATGTTATTTAATACTATTTTTAGGATATGAAGAAGTTAACACTGAAAACTATAAATAAAAATAAATTTTAATGATTAAAATTAAAAAATTATTAACATTTTTTTATCACATTCTATAAAAAAAACATGGTTTAAAAAATTAACTGTGAAATAAAATAAAAGATTTTATATCTAATTTTATTTTATTTTTAAGATGTGAAGATGTTAAAACTAAAAATTATAAATTAAAGTAAATTGAAAAAGTTATAAAATAAATAAATATAAAAGACAGATACTCAAGAAACAAGATTTTTTTATTGATAATTCAAAACTATTGATATTATTCAAATATCTGTTTAACTTTTAGTGTGACAAAAAGCCAATAGTGCAAAAAAAAAAAACATAATCATTATAAGTTTTGAGTTTTCGACATTAAAATACCTTTAAGTAAAACAATAATATACAAGTTAATAATATTTTTAAGAAGAGTAAATTAGATTTTGTTACGTAAAATAATTGAAATTTTAATAGGGGGTGGTTAGAATGGAAGGGATTAAGTAAAAAAATGAAAAAATTAATAAAATGTGTGAAAATAAGGAAAGCGTGCTTAGAATGGAATAAATTAGGTAGAAAAGTGAACAAATGAAAATATTGGGAAAATAAGAAAGACGTGTTTAGAATGGCATTGATTAGGTAGAAAAAAATGAATAAGTAAAAATATTGTGAAAATAAGAAAGACATGTTTAGAATAGAACGGATTACGTAGAAAAAAGGAATAAATAAAAATTTTGTAAAAATAAGAAAGACATATATTGACCCTTAAGAAACCTAGTTTTAAAATGATACGACATGAACTTAAATCGCCAATTTGGCAGGGGCAAAATAGGTATAAGTCTTTAAAAATTACATGATATTTAATAAGTTACTGATGGATAAATTTCTTGAGGGGTCAAAACATGAGAAAATTCAAACTTTGTTTACATGAGTTTTTTTCCTTCAAAACTAACCTATATGTCACGAACAAAATATATATCAATCCACAAAAATAGTGTGCAGGTTGGCCAAACATAATTGTGGCCCAGTTCTCAATTTAAAAAATAAATATTCTTAGTGCAATAGAGTGTCTAATGATTTTTTTAATATTTATCAAATATTTTAACTCTTTATTGATACTTATTTCTTGGTGCATTTGAAGAGTAAAGCCATTTAAAGTTAAGGTCATGTGTTGAAGTCCATAATGAAAGACATAACATCAGAAATAATTGAACATTTAATCTTTATATATTTTTGAATTGTTCATTGAAAAAGAATATTAAAATTTCAAAATATTGGAATGCATACAAACTGTTTGTATTCAATTTATCCATCTGTCGTAAGTTATTCCATAAATTTGTGGAAATATTGTTCGTAAAAAAGTGTGTGTATTTTCTACAAGTGTTTGAAAATAGGAAGTGTTGTATTTTCAGTATGTTGTTAAAGATCTTTTGAATTAGAGAGATTCAAAGTCTACCATATTCTTGGTGTGTCTATGTTAGAAGATTTTAGGAGAGTCTTGGTGTGAGATTGTACAAAAATCGAACGTAACAAAATTATTCACTGTGTGAAAGGACTAAACATACTCTTGATTGATAAGGGGAACTAGTATAATTTCTTTTGTCTCTTTTACATTATGCAATTTATTTACTGCATTCTTGTTCTTAGCTCTTTACCATAATTCCGAAAAATTAAAAAGAATCAACATATCTTCAAAAGATCAGAAAAAGTCTTAAAATCTAATTCACCCTCTCTTAGGTTTCACTCTAAACTTACAGACCATACCTTTCTCTTTTACCAGTGTTGTACCATTTTTCAGGTGTGTGTCCCATCTAAGATTTGTGTTTCTTAAGATGAGGTAATGTCAAATGCTCCAAAAAATTCAACATTTTGTTGAGACTAATGTAATCTCTTATCTTATTTTCTTTATATTATATGTAAATGAAAAGTTACTTGTGTATAAACTACACCTTACAGTCAAATGAACTAAAGTGCACTATACATCAAATTCGATAGATAGTTACGATCTCAAGCAAGAAAGATTGAAGTGTTGTTGTTTCCCTTACATTAACTCAAAGAACTTTAAATTTATCTCGTATTTTAATTTAAGAGGATTTTTTTAATGTATCAATTTAGTGTGTATACCTTTTTTTAATGTATCAATTTAGTGTGTATACCTTTTTTTCTGTGATGTGTTTAATATTTTATATTACTTAAATTTCAAATAGTAATGTCTTTATTTGAGTTATCTCAAGTCAAGTGCATTTTTAAAAATATATTTTTATTGTATTTTGTAAAAATTATGTTTGCAACCAAGCAAATTTCAATTATTTTATCTAAAAAACTCTTATCAATGTTAAATTTATTTAACTATAATATTTCTGTTCTCATGATTATTTGATCTTGTTTAATAGTTTTGTTGTAACAAAAATTTGATAATAATTTTGTTTATTATTTTTATTGTCACGAAAATTTGATTCTGTTTTTTGATTTTTTTTAATTATGTTGTCACAAAAATTTATGGAGCTCTAATAATTTTAAGATAAATATTTTTATTTATTTGTATTATTATATAGATAAATATTTTTTCTTTAGTTGAAAAATTATTACTTATGTAATTTACAATGATGGTATAAGTTTGAAGAATTTTCAATAAAATGATTTCACAATAAAATATCAGTACATAAATATTTTTTAATTTCACAATAAAATAATCATATATTAAGTATTAAACTTTATTATGGATTATTGTAAATATTATTTTTATTATAATATATGATTATATAAAGATCATAATAAATCAGTTTTTTATTATATATTTATTATATATTGAATATTTATTATATATTTATTAAATATTTATTAAATATGTATTAAATAAAAATTAAATATATTTTTAATTATCATAAAAGTATTAAATATGTACTAAATTATAGTTAAGAAAATATCCACATTTTAAACATTATGCTATGTTTTTTATTGAATGAATAAATAAATATGATATTAATTAATGTATAATTAAAAAATAGAGTAATATAAAACTTATTTTTAAATTAATTTACTCTGACATTATTAAAAATTTATGTACTTTTATCTATTTGAAAAAGTATGAGTTTTGTGTATGTAAAAACAAATCATCAAATGGAGAACAGAAGAAAAAAATAGTTATTGATGTGTAATGCATTTTTTTAAATAAATATACTTAATAATATTAAAGTTAAAATAATTACAAAAATTATTATAATCTTTTGTTGACTATCTATAAACTTTCATTATTTATAAAAGTCGTGTCATAATGTAAAATTAAATAAATGATTTTGTATGTTATTTAATACTATTTTTAGGATATGAAGAAGTTAACACTGAAAACTATAAATAAAAATAAATTTTAATGATTAAAATTAAAAAATTATTAAAATTTTTTGATGACATTCTATAAAAAAAACATGGTTTAAAAAATTAACTGTGAAATAAAATAAAAGATTTTATATCTAATTTTATTTTATTTTTAAGATGTGAAGATGTTAAAACTAAAAATTATAAATTAAAGTAAATTGAAAAAGTTATAAAATAAATAAATATAAAAGACAGATACTCAAGAAACATGATTTTTTTATTGATAATTCAAAACTATTGATATTATTCAAAGATCTGTTTAACTTTTAGTGTGACAAAAAGCCAATAGTGCAAAAAAAAAAACATAATCATTATAAGTTTTGAATTTTCGACATTAAAGTACCTTTAAGTAAAACAATAATATACAAGTTAATAATATTTTTAAGAAGAGTAAATTAGATTTGGTTACGTAAAATAATTGAAATTTTAATAGGGGGTGGTTAGAATGGAAGGGATTAAGTAAAAAAATGAACAAATTAATAAAATGTGTGAAAATAAGGAAAGCGTGCTTAGAATGGAATAAATTAGGTAGAAAAGTGAATAAATGAAAATATTGGGAAAATAAGAAAGACGTGTTTAGAATGGCATTTATTAGGTAGAAAAAAATGAATAAGTAAAAATATTGTGAAAATAAGAAAGACATGTTTAGAATAGAACGGATTAGTTAGAAAAAAGAAATAAATAAAAATATTGTAAAAATAAGAAAGACATGTATTGACCCTTAAGAAACCTAGTTATAAAATGATACGGCCTGAACTTAAATCGCCAATTTGGCAGGGGCAAAATAGGTATAAATCTTTAAAAATTACATTATATTTAATAAGTTATTGATGGATAAATTTCTTGAGGGGTCAAAACATGAGAAAATTCAAACTTTGTTTACATGAGTTTTTTTTCTTCAAAACTCGCCTATATGTCAGGAACAAAATATATATCAATCCACAAAAATAGTGTGCAGGTTGGCCTAAACATAATTGTGGCCCGGTTCTCAATTTAAAAAATAAATATCTTTAGTGGAAAAGAGTGTCTAATGATTTTTTTAATATTTATCAAATATTTTAACTTTTTATTGATAATTATTTCTTGGTGCATTTGAAGAGTAAAGTCATTTAAAGTTAAGGTCATGTGTTGAAGTCCATAATGAAAGACATCACATCATAAATAATTGAACATTTAATCTTTATATATTTATGAATTTTTCATTGAAAAATAATATTTAAATTTCAAAATATTGGAAAGCATACAAACTGTTTGTATTCAATTTATCCATCTGTCGTAAGTTATTCCATAAATTTGTGGAAATATTGTCCGTAAAAAGTGTGTGTATTTTCTACAAGTGTTTGAAAATAGAAAGCGTTGTATTTTCAGTATGTTGTTAAAGATCTTTTGAATTAGAGAGATTTATAGTCTACCATATTCTTGGTGTGTCTATGTTAGAAGATTTTAGGAGAGTCTTGGTGTGAGATTGTACAAAAATCTAACATAACAAAATTATTCACTGTGTGAAAGGACTAAACATACTCTTGATTGATAAGGGGAACTAGTATAATTTCTTTTGTCTCTTTTACATTATGAACTTTATTTACTGCATTCTTGTTCTTAGCTCTTTACCATAATTCCAAAAGAATCAACATATCTTCAAAAGAACAGAAAAAGTCTTAAAATCTAATTCACCCTCTCTTAGGTTTCACTCTAAACTTACAGACCATACCTTTCTCTTTTACCAGTGTTGTACCATTTTTCAGGTGTGTGTCCCATCTAAGATTTGTGTTTCTTTATATGAGGTAATGTCAAATGCTCCAACAATTTCAACATTTTGTTGAGACTAATGTAATCTCTTATCTTATTTGCTTTATATTATATGTAAATGAAAAGTTACTTGTGTATAAACTACACCTTACAGTCAAATGAACTAAAGTGCACTATACATCAAATTCGATAGATAATTACTATCTCAAGCAAGAAAGATTGAAGTGTTGTTGTTTCCCTTACATTAACTCAAAGAACTTTAAGTTTATCTCGTATTTTAATTTAAGAGGATTTTTTTAATCTATCAATTTAGTGTGTATACCTTTTTTCTGTGATGTGTTTAATATTTTATATTTCTTAAATTTCAAATAGTAATGTCTTTATTTGAGTTATCTCAAGTCAAGTGCATTTTTAAAAATATTTTTTTATTGTATTTTGTAAAAATTATGTTTGCAACCAAGCAAATTTCAATTATTTTATCTTAAAAACTCTTATCAATGTTAAATTTATTTAACTATAATATTTCTGTTGTCATGATTATTTGATCTTGTTTAATAGTTTTGTTGTAACACAAATTAGATATTAATTTTGTTTAATATTTTTATTGTCATGAAAATTTGATTCTATTTTTTGATTTTTTTTAATTATGTTGTCACAAAAAATTTTGGAGCTCTAATAATTTTAATATAAATAATTTTATTTATTTGTATTATTATATAGATAAATATTTTTGCTTTAGTTGAAAATTTATTACTTATGTAATTGACAATAATGGTATAAGTTTGAAGAATTTTCAATAAAATGATTTCACAATAAAATATCAGCACATAAATGTTTTTTTTAATTTCACAATAAAATAATCATATATTAAGTATTAAACTATATTATGGATTATTGTAAATATTATTTTTATTATAATATATGATTATATAAAGATCATTATAAATTAGTTTTTTATTATATATTTATTATATATTGAGTATTTATTAAATATTTATTAAATAAAAATTAAATATATTTTTAATTATCATAAAAGTATTAAATATGTACTAAATTATAGTTAAGAAAATATCCACATTTTAAACATTATGCTATGTTTTTTATTGAATGAATAAATAAATATGATATTAATTAATGTATAATTAAAAAATAGAGTAATATAAAACTTATTTTTAAATTAATTTACTCTGACATTATTAAAAATTTATGTACTTTTATCTATTTGAAATAGTATGAGTTTTGTGTATGTAAAAACAAATCATCAAATGGAGAATAGAAGAAAAAAATAGTTATTGATGTGTAATGCATTTTTCTAAATAAATATACTTAATAATATTAATGTTAAAATAATTACAAAAATTATTATAATCTTTTGTTGACTATCTATAAACTTTCATTATTTATAAAACTCGTGTCATAATGTAAAATTAAATAAAAGATTTTGTATGTTATTTAATACTATTTATAGGATATGAAGAAGTTAACACTGAAAACTATAAATAAAAATAAATTTTAATGATTAAAATTAAACAATTACTATGAAATAATTGAACATTTAATCTTTATATATTTTTGAATTGTTCATTGAAAAAGAATATTAAAATTTCAAAATATTGGAAAGCATACAAACTATTTGTATTCAATTTATCCATCTATCGTAAGTTATTCCATAAATTTGTGGAAATATTGTCCGTTAAAAAGTGTGTGTATTTTCTACAAGTGTTTGAAAATAGGAAGTGTTGTATTTTCAGTATGTTGTTAACGATCTTTTGAATTATAGAGATTAAAAGTCTACCATATTCTTGCTGTGTCTATGTTAGAAGATTTTAGGAGAGTCTTGGTGTGAGATTGTACAAAAATCTAACATAACAAAATTATTCACAGTGTGAAAGGACTAAACATACTCTTGATTGATAAGGGGAACTAGTATAATTTCTTATGTCTCTTTTACATTATGCATTTTATTTACTGCATTCTTGTTCTTAGCTCTATACCATAATTCCAAAAAATTAAAAAGAATCAACATATCTTCAAAAGAACAGAAAAAGTCTTAAAATCTAATTCACCCTCTCTTAGGTTTCACTCTAAACTTACAGATCATACCTTTCTCTTTTACCAGTGTTGTACCATTTTTCAGGTGTGTGTCCCATCTAAGATTTGTGTTTCTTAAGATGAGGTAATGTCAAATACTCCAACAAATTCAAGACTAATGTAATCTCTTATCTTATTTGCTTTATATTGTATGTAAATGAAAAGTTACTTGTGTATAAACTAAACCTTACAGTCAAATGAACTAAAGTGCACTATACATCAAATTAGATAGATAATTACTATCTCAAGCAAGAAAGATTGAAGTGTTGTTATTTCCCTTACATTAACTCAAAGAACTTTAAGTTTATCTCGTATTTTAATTTAAGAGGATTTTTTTAATGTATCAATTTAGTATGTATACCTTTTTTTCTGTGATGTGTTTAATATTTTATATTTCTTAAATTTCAAATAGTAATGTCTTTATTTGAGTTATCTCAAGTCAAGTGCATTTTTAAAAATATTTTTATATTGTATTTTGTAAAAATTATGTTTCAACCAAGCAAATTTCAATTATTTTATCTTAAAAACTCTTATCAATGTTAAATTTATTTAACTATAATATTTCTGTTGTCATGATTATTTGATCTTGTTTAATAGTTTTGTTGTAACACAAATTAGATATTAATTTTGTTTAATATTTTTATTGTCATGAAAATTTGATTCTATTTTTTGATTTTTTTTAATTATGTTGTCACAAAAAATTTTGGAGCTCTAATAATTTTAATATAAATAATTTTATTTATTTGTATTATTATATAGATAAATATTTTTGCTTTAGTTGAAAATTTATTACTTATGTAATTGACAATAATGGTATAAGTTTGAAGAATTTTCAATAAAATGATTTCACAATAAAATATCAGCACATAAATGTTTTTTTTAATTTCACAATAAAATAATCATATATTAAGTATTAAACTATATTATGGATTATTGTAAATATTATTTTTATTATAATATATGATTATATAAAGATCATTATAAATTAGTTTTTTATTATATATTTATTATATATTGAGTATTTATTAAATATTTATTAAATAAAAATTAAATATATTTTTAATTATCATAAAAGTATTAAATATGTACTAAATTATAGTTAAGAAAATATCCACATTTTAAACATTATGCTATGTTTTTTATTGAATGAATAAATAAATATGATATTAATTAATGTATAATTAAAAAATAGAGTAATATAAAACTTATTTTTAAATTAATTTACTCTGACATTATTAAAAATTTATGTACTTTTATCTATTTGAAATAGTATGAGTTTTGTGTATGTAAAAACAAATCATCAAATGGAGAATAGAAGAAAAAAATAGTTATTGATGTGTAATGCATTTTTCTAAATAAATATACTTAATAATATTAATGTTAAAATAATTACAAAAATTATTATAATCTTTTGTTGACTATCTATAAACTTTCATTATTTATAAAACTCGTGTCATAATGTAAAATTAAATAAAAGATTTTGTATGTTATTTAATACTATTTATAGGATATGAAGAAGTTAACACTGAAAACTATAAATAAAAATAAATTTTAATGATTAAAATTAAACAATTACTATGAAATAATTGAACATTTAATCTTTATATATTTTTGAATTGTTCATTGAAAAAGAATATTAAAATTTCAAAATATTGGAAAGCATACAAACTATTTGTATTCAATTTATCCATCTATCGTAAGTTATTCCATAAATTTGTGGAAATATTGTCCGTTAAAAAGTGTGTGTATTTTCTACAAGTGTTTGAAAATAGGAAGTGTTGTATTTTCAGTATGTTGTTAACGATCTTTTGAATTATAGAGATTAAAAGTCTACCATATTCTTGCTGTGTCTATGTTAGAAGATTTTAGGAGAGTCTTGGTGTGAGATTGTACAAAAATCTAACATAACAAAATTATTCACAGTGTGAAAGGACTAAACATACTCTTGATTGATAAGGGGAACTAGTATAATTTCTTATGTCTCTTTTACATTATGCATTTTATTTACTGCATTCTTGTTCTTAGCTCTATACCATAATTCCAAAAAATTAAAAAGAATCAACATATCTTCAAAAGAACAGAAAAAGTCTTAAAATCTAATTCACCCTCTCTTAGGTTTCACTCTAAACTTACAGATCATACCTTTCTCTTTTACCAGTGTTGTACCATTTTTCAGGTGTGTGTCCCATCTAAGATTTGTGTTTCTTAAGATGAGGTAATGTCAAATACTCCAACAAATTCAAGACTAATGTAATCTCTTATCTTATTTGCTTTATATTGTATGTAAATGAAAAGTTACTTGTGTATAAACTAAACCTTACAGTCAAATGAACTAAAGTGCACTATACATCAAATTAGATAGATAATTACTATCTCAAGCAAGAAAGATTGAAGTGTTGTTATTTCCCTTACATTAACTCAAAGAACTTTAAGTTTATCTCGTATTTTAATTTAAGAGGATTTTTTTAATGTATCAATTTAGTATGTATACCTTTTTTTCTGTGATGTGTTTAATATTTTATATTTCTTAAATTTCAAATAGTAATGTCTTTATTTGAGTTATCTCAAGTCAAGTGCATTTTTAAAAATATTTTTATATTGTATTTTGTAAAAATTATGTTTCAACCAAGCAAATTTCAATTATTTTATCTTAAAAACTCTTATCAATGTTAAATTTATTTAACTATAATATTTCTGTTGTCATGATTATTTGATCTTTTTTAATAGTTTTGTTGTAACACAAATTAGATATTAATTTTTTTTAATATTTTTATTGTCACGAAAATTTGATTCTGTTTTTTGATTTTTTTTTAATTACGTTGTCACAAAAATTTATGGAGCTCTAATAATTTTAATATAAATAATTTTATTTATTTGTATTATTATATAGATAAATATTTTTGCTTTAGTTGAAAAATTATTACTTATGTAATTGACAATGATGGTATAAGTTTGAAGAATTTTCAATAAAATGATTTCACAATAAAATATCAGCACATAAATATTTTTTTAATTTCACAATAAAATAATCATATATTAAGTATTAAACTTTATTATGGATTATTGTAAATATTATTTTTATTATAATATATGATTATATAAAGATCATTATAAATCAGTTTTTTATTATATATTTATTATATATTGAGTATTTATTAAATATTAATTAAATATTTATTAAATAAAAATTAAATATATTTTTAATTATCATAAAAGTATTAAATATGTACTAAATTATAGTTAAGAAAATATCCACATTTTAAACATTATGCTATGTTTTTTATTACATGAATAAATAAATATGATATTAATTAATGTATAATCAAAAATAAGAGTAATATAAAACTTATTTTTAAATTAATTTACTCTGACATTATTTAAAATTTATGTACTTTTATCTATTTGAAATAGTATGAGTTTTGTGTATGTAAAAACAAATCATCAAATGGAGAATAGAAGAAAAAAATAGTTATTGATGTGTAATGCATTTTTCTAAATAAATATACTTAATAATATTAATGTTAAAATAATTACAAAAATTATTATAATCTTTTGTTGACTATCTATAAACTTTCATTATTTATAAAACTCGTGTCATAATGTAAAATTAAATAAAAGATTTTGTATGTTATTTAATACTATTTATAGGATATGAAGAAGTTAACACTGAAAACTATAAATAAAAATAAATTTTAATGATTAAAATTAAACAATTACTATGAAATAATTGAACATTTAATCTTTATATATTTTTGAATTGTTCATTGAAAAAGAATATTAAAATTTCAAAATATTGGAAAGCATACAAACTATTTGTATTCAATTTATCCATCTATCGTAAGTTATTCCATAAATTTGTGGAAATATTGTCCGTTAAAAAGTGTGTGTATTTTCTACAAGTGTTTGAAAATAGGAAGTGTTGTATTTTCAGTATGTTGTTAACGATCTTTTGAATTATAGAGATTAAAAGTCTACCATATTCTTGGTGTGTCTATGTTAGAAGATTTTAGGAGAGTCTTGGTGTGAGATTGTACAAAAATCTAACATAACAAAATTATTCACAGTGTGAAAGGACTAAACATACTCTTGATTGATAAGGGGAACTAGTATAATTTCTTATGTCTCTTTTACATTATGCATTTTATTTACTGCATTCTTGTTCTTAGCTCTATACCATAATTCCAAAAAATTAAAAAGAATCAACATATCTTCAAAAGAACAGAAAAAGTCTTAAAATCTAATTCACCCTCTCTTAGGTTTCACTCTAAACTTACAGATCATACCTTTCTCTTTTACCAGTGTTGTACCATTTTTCAGGTGTGTGTCCCATCTAAGATTTGTGTTTCTTAAGATGAGGTAATGTCAAATACTCCAACAAATTCAAGACTAATGTAATCTCTTATCTTATTTGCTTTATATTGTATGTAAATGAAAAGTTACTTGTGTATAAACTAAACCTTACAGTCAAATGAACTAAAGTGCACTATACATCAAATTAGATAGATAATTACTATCTCAAGCAAGAAAGATTGAAGTGTTGTTATTTCCCTTACATTAACTCAAAGAACTTTAAGTTTATCTCGTATTTTAATTTAAGAGGATTTTTTTAATGTATCAATTTAGTATGTATACCTTTTTTTCTGTGATGTGTTTAATATTTTATATTTCTTAAATTTCAAATAGTAATGTCTTTATTTGAGTTATCTCAAGTCAAGTGCATTTTTAAAAATATTTTTATATTGTATTTTGTAAAAATTATGTTTCAACCAAGCAAATTTCAATTATTTTATCTTAAAAACTCTTATCAATGTTAAATTTATTTAACTATAATATTTCTGTTGTCATGATTATTTGATCTTTTTTAATAGTTTTGTTGTAACACAAATTAGATATTAATTTTTTTTAATATTTTTATTGTCACGAAAATTTGATTCTGTTTTTTGATTTTTTTTTAATTACGTTGTCACAAAAATTTATGGAGCTCTAATAATTTTAATATAAATAATTTTATTTATTTGTATTATTATATAGATAAATATTTTTGCTTTAGTTGAAAAATTATTACTTATGTAATTGACAATGATGGTATAAGTTTGAAGAATTTTCAATAAAATGATTTCACAATAAAATATCAGCACATAAATATTTTTTTAATTTCACAATAAAATAATCATATATTAAGTATTAAACTTTATTATGGATTATTGTAAATATTATTTTTATTATAATATATGATTATATAAAGATCATTATAAATCAGTTTTTTATTATATATTTATTATATATTGAGTATTTATTAAATATTAATTAAATATTTATTAAATAAAAATTAAATATATTTTTAATTATCATAAAAGTATTAAATATGTACTAAATTATAGTTAAGAAAATATCCACATTTTAAACATTATGCTATGTTTTTTATTGAATGAATAAATAAATATGATATTAATTAATGTATAATCAAAAATAAGAGTAATATAAAACTTATTTTTAAATTAATTTACTCTGACATTATTAAAAATTTATGTACTTTTATCTATTTGAAATAGTATGAGTTTTGTGTATGTAAAAACAAATCATCAAATGGAGAATAGAAGAAAAAAATAGTTATTGATGTGTAATGCATTTTTCTAAATAAATATACTTAATAATATTAATGTTAAAATAATTACAAAAATTATTATAATCTTTTGTTGACTATCTATAAACTTTCATTATTTATAAAACTCGTGTCATAATGTAAAATTAAATAAAAGATTTTGTATGTTATTTAATACTATTTATAGGATATGAAGAAGTTAACACTGAAAACTATAAATAAAAATAAATTTTAATGATTAAAATTAAACAATTACTATGAAATAATTGAACATTTAATCTTTATATATTTTTGAATTGTTCATTGAAAAAGAATATTAAAATTTCAAAATATTGGAAAGCATACAAACTATTTGTATTCAATTTATCCATCTATCGTAAGTTATTCCATAAATTTGTGGAAATATTGTCCGTTAAAAAGTGTGTGTATTTTCTACAAGTGTTTGAAAATAGGAAGTGTTGTATTTTCAGTATGTTGTTAACGATCTTTTGAATTATAGAGATTAAAAGTCTACCATATTCTTGGTGTGTCTATGTTAGAAGATTTTAGGAGAGTCTTGGTGTGAGATTGTACAAAAATCTAACATAACAAAATTATTCACAGTGTGAAAGGACTAAACATACTCTTGATTGATAAGGGGAACTAGTATAATTTCTTATGTCTCTTTTACATTATGCATTTTATTTACTGCATTCTTGTTCTTAGCTCTATACCATAATTCCAAAAAATTAAAAAGAATCAACATATCTTCAAAAGAACAGAAAAAGTCTTAAAATCTAATTCACCCTCTCTTAGGTTTCACTCTAAACTTACAGATCATACCTTTCTCTTTTACCAGTGTTGTACCATTTTTCAGGTGTGTGTCCCATCTAAGATTTGTGTTTCTTAAGATGAGGTAATGTCAAATACTCCAACAAATTCAAGACTAATGTAATCTCTTATCTTATTTGCTTTATATTGTATGTAAATGAAAAGTTACTTGTGTATAAACTAAACCTTACAGTCAAATGAACTAAAGTGCACTATACATCAAATTAGATAGATAATTACTATCTCAAGCAAGAAAGATTGAAGTGTTGTTGTTTCCCTTACATTAACTCAAAGAACTTTAAGTTTATCTCGTATTTTAATTTAAGAGGATTTTTTTAATGTATCAATTTAGTATGTATACCTTTTTTTCTGTGATGTGTTTAATATTTTATATTTCTTAAATTTCAAATAGTAATGTCTTTATTTGAGTTATCTCAAGTCAAGTGCATTTTTAAAAATATTTTTATATTGTATTTTGTAAAAATTATGTTTCAACCAAGCAAATTTCAATTATTTTATCTTAAAAACTCTTATCAATGTTAAATTTATTTAACTATAATATTTCTGTTATCATGATTATTTGATATTTTTTAATAGTTTTGTTGTAACACAAATTAGATATTAATTTTTTTTAATATTTTTATTGTCACGAAAATTTGATTCTGTTTTTTGATTTTTTTTTAATTACGTTGTCACAAAAATTTATGGAGCTCTAATAATTTTAATATAAATAATTTTATTTATTTGTATTATTATATAGATAAATATTTTTGCTTTAGTTGAAAAATTATTACTTATGTAATTGACAATGATGGTATAAGTTTGAAGAATTTTCAATAAAATGATTTCACAATAAAATATCAGCACATAAATATTTTTTTAATTTCACAATAAAATAATCATATATTAAGTATTAAACTTTATTATGGATTATTGTAAATATTATTTTTATTATAATATATGATTATATAAAGATCATTATAAATCAGTTTTTTATTATATATTTATTATATATTGAGTATTTATTAAATATTAATTAAATATTTATTAAATAAAAATTAAATATATTTTTAATTATCATAAAAGTATTAAATATGTACTAAATTATAGTTAAGAAAATATCCACATTTTAAACATTATGCTATGTTTTTTATTGAATGAATAAATAAATATGATATTAATTAATGTATAATCAAAAATAAGAGTAATATAAAACTTATTTTTAAATTAATTTACTCTGACATTATTAAAAATTTATGTACTTTTATCTATTTGAAATAGTATGAGTTTTGTGTATGTAAAAACAAATCATCAAATGGAGAATAGAAGAAAAAAATAGTTATTGATGTGTAATGCATTTTTCTAAATAAATATACTTAATAATATTAATGTTAAAATAATTACAAAAATTATTATAATCTTTTGTTGACTATCTATAAACTTTCATTATTTATAAAACTCGTGTCATAATGTAAAATTAAATAAAAGATTTTGTATGTTATTTAATACTATTTATAGGATATGAAGAAGTTAACACTGAAAACTATAAATAAAAATAAATTTTAATGATTAAAATTAAACAATTACTATGAAATAATTGAACATTTAATCTTTATATATTTTTGAATTGTTCATTGAAAAAGAATATTAAAATTTCAAAATATTGGAAAGCATACAAACTATTTGTATTCAATTTATCCATCTATCGTAAGTTATTCCATAAATTTGTGGAAATATTGTCCGTTAAAAAGTGTGTGTATTTTCTACAAGTGTTTGAAAATAGGAAGTGTTGTATTTTCAGTATGTTGTTAACGATCTTTTGAATTATAGAGATTAAAAGTCTACCATATTCTTGGTGTGTCTATGTTAGAAGATTTTAGGAGAGTCTTGGTGTGAGATTGTACAACAATCTAACATAGCAAAATTATTCACAGTGTGAAAGGACTAAACATACTCTTGATTGATAAGGGGAACTAGTATAATTTCTTATGTCTCTTTTACATTATGCATTTTATTTACTGCATTCTTGTTCTTAGCTCTATACCATAATTCCAAAAAATTAAAAAGAATCAACATATCTTCAAAAGAACAGAAAAAGTCTTAAAATCTAATTCACCCTCTCTTAGGTTTCACTCTAAACTTACAGATCATACCTTTCTCTTTTACCAGTGTTGTACCATTTTTCAGGTGTGTGTCCCATCTAAGATTTGTGTTTCTTAAGATGAGGTAATGTCAAATACTCCAACAAATTCAAGACTAATGTAATCTCTTATCTTATTTGCTTTATATTGTATGTAAATGAAAAGTTACTTGTGTATAAACTAAACCTTACAGTCAAATGAACTAAAGTGCACTATACATCAAATTAGATAGATAATTACTATCTCAAGCAAGAAAGATTGAAGTGTTGTTGTTTCCCTTACATTAACTCAAAGAACTTTAAGTTTATCTCGTATTTTAATTTAAGAGGATTTTTTTAATGTATCAATTTAGTATGTATACCTTTTTTTCTGTGATGTGTTTAATATTTTATATTTCTTAAATTTCAAATAGTAATGTCTTTATTTGAGTTATCTCAAGTCAAGTGCATTTTTAAAAATATTTTTATATTGTATTTTGTAAAAATTATGTTTCAACCAAGCAAATTTCAATTATTTTATCTTAAAAACTCTTATCAATGTTAAATTTATTTAACTATAATATTTCTGTTGTCATGATTATTTGATCTTTTTTAATAGTTTTGTTGTAACACAAATTAGATATTAATTTTTTTTAATATTTTTATTGTCACGAAAATTTGATTCTGTTTTTTGATTTTTTTTTAATTACGTTGTCACAAAAATTTATGGAGCTCTAATAATTTTAATATAAATAATTTTATTTATTTGTATTATTATATAGATAAATATTTTTGCTTTAGTTGAAAAATTATTACTTATGTAATTGACAATGATGGTATAAGTTTGAAGAATTTTCAATAAAATGATTTCACAATAAAATATCAGCACATAAATATTTTTTTAATTTCATAATAAAATAATCATATATTAAGTATTAAACTTTATTATGGATTATTGTAAATATTATTTTTATTATAATATATGATTATATAAAGATCATTATAAATCAGTTTTTTATTATATATTTATTATATATTGAGTATTTATTAAATATTAATTAAATATTTATTAAATAAAAATTAAATATATTTTTAATTATCATAAAAGTATTAAATATGTACTAAATTATAGTTAAGAAAATATCCACATTTTAAACATTATGCTATGTTTTTTATTGAATGAATAAATAAATATGATATTAATTAATGTATAATCAAAAATAAGAGTAATATAAAACTTATTTTTAAATTAATTTACTCTGACATTATTAAAAATTTATGTACTTTTATCTATTTGAAATAGTATGAGTTTTGTGTATGTAAAAACAAATCATCAAATGGAGAATAGAAGAAAAAAATAGTTATTGATGTGTAATGCATTTTTCTAAATAAATATACTTAATAATATTAATGTTAAAATAATTACAAAAATTATTATAATCTTTTGTTGACTATCTATAAACTTTCATTATTTATAAAACTCGTGTCATAATGTAAAATTAAATAAAAGATTTTGTATGTTATTTAATACTATTTATAGGATATGAAGAAGTTAACACTGAAAACTATAAATAAAAATAAATTTTAATGATTAAAATTAAACAATTACTATGAAATAATTGAACATTTAATCTTTATATATTTTTGAATTGTTCATTGAAAAAGAATATTAAAATTTCAAAATATTGGAAAGCATACAAACTATTTGTATTCAATTTATCCATCTATCGTAAGTTATTCCATAAATTTGTGGAAATATTGTCCGTTAAAAAGTGTGTGTATTTTCTACAAGTGTTTGAAAATAGGAAGTGTTGTATTTTCAGTATGTTGTTAACGATCTTTTGAATTATAGAGATTAAAAGTCTACCATATTCTTGGTGTGTCTATGTTAGAAGATTTTAGGAGAGTCTTGGTGTGAGATTGTACAAAAATCTAACATAACAAAATTATTCACAGTGTGAAAGGACTAAACATACTCTTGATTGATAAGGGGAACTAGTATAATTTCTTATGTCTCTTTTACATTATGCATTTTATTTACTGCATTCTTGTTCTTAGCTCTATACCATAATTCCAAAAAATTAAAAAGAATCAACATATCTTCAAAAGAACAGAAAAAGTCTTAAAATCTAATTCACCCTCTCTTAGGTTTCACTCTAAACTTACAGATCATACCTTTCTCTTTTACCAGTGTTGTACCATTTTTCAGGTGTGTGTCCCATCTAAGATTTGTGTTTCTTAAGATGAGGTAATGTCAAATACTCCAACAAATTCAAGACTAATGTAATCTCTTATCTTATTTGCTTTATATTGTATGTAAATGAAAAGTTACTTGTGTATAAACTAAACCTTACAGTCAAATGAACTAAAGTGCACTATACATCAAATTAGATAGATAATTACTATCTCAAGCAAGAAAGATTGAAGTGTTGTTGTTTCCCTTACATTAACTCAAAGAACTTTAAGTTTATCTCGTATTTTAATTTAAGAGGATTTTTTTAATGTATCAATTTAGTATGTATACCTTTTTTTCTGTGATGTGTTTAATATTTTATATTTCTTAAATTTCAAATAGTAATGTCTTTATTTGAGTTATCTCAAGTCAAGTGCATTTTTAAAAATATTTTTATATTGTATTTTGTAAAAATTATGTTTCAACCAAGCAAATTTCAATTATTTTATCTTAAAAACTCTTATCAATGTTAAATTTATTTAACTATAATATTTCTGTTGTCATGATTATTTGATCTTTTTTAATAGTTTTGTTGTAACACAAATTAGATATTAATTTTGTTTAATATTTTTATTGTCACGAAAATTTGATTCGGTTTTTTGATTTTTTTTTAATTATGTTGTCACAAAAATTTATGGAGCTCTAATAATTTTAATATAAATAATTTTATTTATTTGTATTATTATATAGATAAATATTTTTGCTTTAGTTGAAAAATTATTACTTATGTAATTGACAATGATGGTATAAGTTTGAAGAATTTTCAATAAAATGATTTCACAATAAAATATCAGCACATAAATATTTTTTTAATTTCATAATAAAATAATCATATATTAAGTATTAAACTTTATTATGGATTATTGTAAATATTATTTTTATTATAATATATGATTATATAAAGATCATTATAAATCAGTTTTTTATTATATATTTATTATATATTGAGTATTTATTAAATATTAATTAAATATTTATTAAATAAAAATTAAATATATTTTTAATTATCATAAAAGTATTAAATATGTACTAAATTATAGTTAAGAAAATATCCACATTTTAAACATTATGCTATGTTTTTTATTGAATGAATAAATAAATATGATATTAATTAATGTATAATCAAAAATAAGAGTAATATAAAACTTATTTTTAAATTAATTTACTCTGACATTATTAAAAATTTATGTACTTTTATCTATTTGAAATAGTATGAGTTTTGTGTATGTAAAAACAAATCATCAAATGGAGAATAGAAGAAAAAAATAGTTATTGATGTGTAATGCATTTTTCTAAATAAATATACTTAATAATATTAATGTTAAAATAATTACAAAAATTATTATAATCTTTTGTTGACTATCTATAAACTTTCATTATTTATAAAACTCGTGTCATAATGTAAAATTAAATAAAAGATTTTGTATGTTATTTAATACTATTTATAGGATATGAAGAAGTTAACACTGAAAACTATAAATAAAAATAAATTTTAATGATTAAAATTAAACAATTACTATGAAATAATTGAACATTTAATCTTTATATATTTTTGAATTGTTCATTGAAAAAGAATATTAAAATTTCAAAATATTGGAAAGCATACAAACTATTTGTATTCAATTTATCCATCTATCGTAAGTTATTCCATAAATTTGTGGAAATATTGTCCGTTAAAAAGTGTGTGTATTTTCTACAAGTGTTTGAAAATAGGAAGTGTTGTATTTTCAGTATGTTGTTAACGATCTTTTGAATTATAGAGATTAAAAGTCTACCATATTCTTGGTGTGTCTATGTTAGAAGATTTTAGGAGAGTCTTGGTGTGAGATTGTACAAAAATCTAACATAACAAAATTATTCACAGTGTGAAAGGACTAAACATACTCTTGATTGATAAGGGGAACTAGTATAATTTCTTATGTCTCTTTTACATTATGCATTTTATTTACTGCATTCTTGTTCTTAGCTCTATACCATAATTCCAAAAAATTAAAAAGAATCAACATATCTTCAAAAGAACAGAAAAAGTCTTAAAATCTAATTCACCCTCTCTTAGGTTTCACTCTAAACTTACAGATCATACCTTTCTCTTTTACCAGTGTTGTACCATTTTTCAGGTGTGTGTCCCATCTAAGATTTGTGTTTCTTAAGATGAGGTAATGTCAAATACTCCAACAAATTCAAGACTAATGTAATCTCTTATCTTATTTGCTTTATATTGTATGTAAATGAAAAGTTACTTGTGTATAAACTAAACCTTACAGTCAAATGAACTAAAGTGCACTATACATCAAATTAGATAGATAATTACTATCTCAAGCAAGAAAGATTGAAGTGTTGTTGTTTCCCTTACATTAACTCAAAGAACTTTAAGTTTATCTCGTATTTTAATTTAAGAGGATTTTTTTAATGTATCAATTTAGTATGTATACCTTTTTTTCTGTGATGTGTTTAATATTTTATATTTCTTAAATTTCAAATAGTAATGTCTTTATTTGAGTTATCTCAAGTCAAGTGCATTTTTAAAAATATTTTTATATTGTATTTTGTAAAAATTATGTTTCAACCAAGCAAATTTCAATTATTTTATCTTAAAAACTCTTATCAATGTTAAATTTATTTAACTATAATATTTCTGTTGTCATGATTATTTGATCTTTTTTAATAGTTTTGTTGTAACACAAATTAGATATTAATTTTGTTTAATATTTTTATTGTCACGAAAATTTGATTCGGTTTTTTGATTTTTTTTTAATTATGTTGTCACAAAAATTTATGGAGCTCTAATAATTTTAATATAAATAATTTTATTTATTTGTATTATTATATAGATAAATATTTTTGCTTTAGTTGAAAAATTATTACTTATGTAATTGACAATGATGGTATAAGTTTGAAGAATTTTCAATAAAATGATTTCACAATAAAATATCAGCACATAAATATTTTTTTAATTTCACAATAAAATAATCATATATTAAGTATTAAACTTTATTATGGATTATTGTAAATATTATTTTTATTATAATATATGATTATATAAAGATCATTATAAATCAGTTTTTTATTATATATTTATTATATATTGAGTATTTATTAAATATTAATTAAATATTTATTAAATAAAAATTAAATATATTTTTAATTATCATAAAAGTATTAAATATGTACTAAATTATAGTTAAGAAAATATCCACATTTTAAACATTATGCTATGTTTTTTATTGAATGAATAAATAAATATGATATTAATTAATGTATAATCAAAAATAAGAGTAATATAACACTTATTTTTAAATTAATTTACTCTGACATTATTAAAAATTTATGTACTTTTATCTATTTGAAATAGTATGAGTTTTGTGTATGTAAAAACAAATCATCAAATGGAGAATAGAAGAAAAAAATAGTTATTGATGTGTAATGCATTTTTCTAAATAAATATACTTAATAATATTAATGTTAAAATAATTACAAAAATTATTATAATCTTTTGTTGACTATCTATAAACTTTCATTATTTATAAAACTCGTGTCATAATGTAAAATTAAATAAAAGATTTTGTATGTTATTTAATACTATTTATAGGATATGAAGAAGTTAACACTGAAAACTATAAATAAAAATAAATTTTAATGATTAAAATTAAACAATTACTATGAAATAATTGAACATTTAATCTTTATATATTTTTGAATTGTTCATTGAAAAAGAATATTAAAATTTCAAAATATTGGAAAGCATACAAACTATTTGTATTCAATTTATCCATCTATCGTAAGTTATTCCATAAGTTTGTGGAAATATTGTCCGTTAAAAAGTGTGTGTATTTTCTACAAGTGTTTGAAAATAGGAAGTGTTGTATTTTCAGTATGTTGTTAATGATCTTTTGAATTAGAGAGATTAAAAGTCTACCATATTCTTGGTGTGTCTATGTTAGAAGATTTTAGGAGAGTCTTGGTGTGAGATTGTACAAAAATCTAACATAACAAAATTATTCACAGTGTGAAAGGACTAAACATACTCTTGATTGATAAGGGGAACTAGTATAATTTCTTATGTCTCTTTTACATTATGCATTTTATTTACTGCATTCTTGTTCTTAGCTCTATACCATAATTCCAAAAAATTAAAAAGAATCAACATATCTTCAAAAGGACAGAAAAAGTCTTAAAATCTAATTCACCCTCTCTTAGGTTTCACTCTAAACTTACAGATCATACCTTTCTCTTTTACCAGTGTTGTACCATTTTTCAGGTGTGTGTCCTATCTAAGATTTGTGTTTCTTAAGATGAGGTAATGTCAAATGCTCCAACAAATTCAAGACTAATGTAATCTCTTATCTTATTTGCTTTATATTGTATGTAAATGAAAAGTTACTTGTGTATAAACTACACCTTACAGTCAAATGAACTAAAGTGCACTATACATCAAATTAGATAGATAATTACTATCTCAAGCAAGAAAGATTGAAGTGTTGTTGTTTCCCTTACATTAACTCAAAGAACATTAAGTTTATCTCGTATTTTAATTTAAGAGGATTTTTTTAATGTATCAATTTAGTATGTATACCTTTTTTTCTGTGATGTGTTTAATATTTTATATTTCTTAAATTTCAAATAGTAATGTCTTTATTTGAGTTATCTCAAGTCAAGTGCATTTTTAATAATATTTTTATATTGTATTTTGTAAAAATTATGTTTCAACCAAGCAAATTTCAATTATTTTATCTTAAAAACTCTTATCAATGTTAAATTTATTTAACTATAATATTTCTGTTGTCATGATTATTTGATCTTTTTTAATAGTTTTGTTGTAACACAAATTAGATATTAATTTTGTTTAATATTTTTATTGTCACGAAAATTTGATTCGGTTTTTTGATTTTTTTTTAATTATGTTGTCACAAAAATTTATGGAGCTCTAATAATTTTAATATAAATAATTTTATTTATTTGTATTATTATATAGATAAATATTTTTGCTTTAGTTGAAAAATTATTACTTATGTAATTGACAATGATGGTATAAGTTTGAAGAATTTTCAATAAAATGATTTCACAATAAAATATCAGCACATAAATATTTTTTTAATTTCACAATAAAATAATCATATATTAAGTATTAAACTTTATTATGGATTATTGTAAATATTATTTTTATTATAATATATGATTATATAAAGATCATTATAAATCAGTTTTTTATTATATATTTATTATATATTGAGTATTTATTAAATATTAATTAAATATTTATTAAATAAAAATTAAATATATTTTTAATTATCATAAAAGTATTAAATATGTACTAAATTATAGTTAAGAAAATATCCACATTTTAAACATTATGCTATGTTTTTTATTGAATGAATAAATAAATATGATATTAATTAATGTATAATTAAAAATAAGAGTAATATAAAACTTATTTTTAAATTAATTTACTCTGACATTATTAAAAATTTATGTACTTTTATCTATTTGAAATAGTATGAGTTTTGTGTATGTAAAAACAAATCATCAAATGGAGAATAGAAGAAAAAAATAGTTATTGATGTGTAATGCATTTTTCTAAATAAATATACTTAATAATATTAATGTTAAAATAATTACAAAAATTATTATAATCTTTTGTTGACTATCTATAAACTTTCATTATTTATAAAACTCGTGTCATAATGTAAAATTAAATAAAAGATTTTGTATGTTATTTAATACTATTTATAGGATATGAAGAAGTTAACACTGAAAACTATAAATAAAAATAAATTTTAATGATTAAAATTAAACAATTACTATGAAATAATTGAACATTTAATCTTTATATATTTTTGAATTGTTCATTGAAAAAGAATATTAAAATTTCAAAATATTGGAAAGCATACAAACTATTTGTATTCAATTTATCCATCTATCGTAAGTTATTCCATAAGTTTGTGGAAATATTGTCCGTTAAAAAGTGTGTGTATTTTCTACAAGTGTTTGAAAATAGGAAGTGTTGTATTTTCAGTATGTTGTTAATGATCTTTTGAATTAGAGAGATTAAAAGTCTACCATATTCTTGGTGTGTCTATGTTAGAAGATTTTAGGAGAGTCTTGGTGTGAGATTGTACAAAAATCTAACATAACAAAATTATTCACAGTGTGAAAGGACTAAACATACTCTTGATTGATAAGGGGAACTAGTATAATTTCTTATGTCTCTTTTACATTATGCATTTTATTTACTGCATTCTTGTTCTTAGCTCTATACCATAATTCCAAAAAATTAAAAAGAATCAACATATCTTCAAAAGGACAGAAAAAGTCTTAAAATCTAATTCACCCTCTCTTAGGTTTCACTCTAAACTTACAGATCATACCTTTCTCTTTTACCAGTGTTGTACCATTTTTCAGGTGTGTGTCCTATCTAAGATTTGTGTTTCTTAAGATGAGGTAATGTCAAATGCTCCAACAAATTCAAGACTAATGTAATCTCTTATCTTATTTGCTTTATATTGTATGTAAATGAAAAGTTACTTGTGTATAAACTACACCTTACAGTCAAATGAACTAAAGTGCACTATACATCAAATTAGATAGATAATTACTATCTCAAGCAAGAAAGATTGAAGTGTTGTTGTTTCCCTTACATTAACTCAAAGAACATTAAGTTTATCTCGTATTTTAATTTAAGAGGATTTTTTTAATGTATCAATTTAGTATGTATACCTTTTTTTCTGTGATGTGTTTAATATTTTATATTTCTTAAATTTCAAATAGTAATGTCTTTATTTGAGTTATCTCAAGTCAAGTGCATTTTTAATAATATTTTTATATTGTATTTTGTAAAAATTATGTTTCAACCAAGCAAATTTCAATTATTTTATCTTAAAAACTCTTATCAATGTTAAATTTATTTAACTATAATATTTCTGTTGTCATGATTATTTGATCTTTTTTAATAGTTTTGTTGTAACACAAATTAGATATTAATTTTGTTTAATATTTTTATTGTCACGAAAATTTGATTCGGTTTTTTGATTTTTTTTTAATTATGTTGTCACAAAAATTTATGGAGCTCTAATAATTTTAATATAAATAATTTTATTTATTTGTATTATTATATAGATAAATATTTTTGCTTTAGTTGAAAAATTATTACTTATGTAATTGACAATGATGGTATAAGTTTGAAGAATTTTCAATAAAATGATTTCACAATAAAATATCAGCACATAAATATTTTTTTAATTTCACAATAAAATAATCATATATTAAGTATTAAACTTTATTATGGATTATTGTAAATATTATTTTTATTATAATATATGATTATATAAAGATCATTATAAATCAGTTTTTTATTATATATTTATTATATATTGAGTATTTATTAAATATTAATTAAATATTTATTAAATAAAAATTAAATATATTTTTAATTATCATAAAAGTATTAAATATGTACTAAATTATAGTTAAGAAAATATCCACATTTTAAACATTATGCTATGTTTTTTATTGAATGAATAAATAAATATGATATTAATTAATGTATAATTAAAAATAAGAGTAATATAAAACTTATTTTTAAATTAATTTACTCTGACATTATTAAAAATTTATGTACTTTTATCTATTTGAAATAGTATGAGTTTTGTGTATGTAAAAACAAATCATCAAATGGAGAATAGAAGAAAAAAATAGTTATTGATGTGTAATGCATTTTTCTAAATAAATATACTTAATAATATTAATGTTAAAATAATTACAAAAATTATTATAATCTTTTGTTGACTATCTATAAACTTTCATTATTTATAAAACTCGTGTCATAATGTAAAATTAAATAAAAGATTTTGTATGTTATTTAATACTATTTATAGGATATGAAGAAGTTAACACTGAAAACTATAAATAAAAATAAATTTTAATGATTAAAATTAAACAATTACTATGAAATAATTGAACATTTAATCTTTATATATTTTTGAATTGTTCATTGAAAAAGAATATTAAAATTTCAAAATATTGGAAAGCATACAAACTATTTGTATTCAATTTATCCATCTATCGTAAGTTATTCCATAAATTTGTGGAAATATTGTCCGTAAAAAAGTGTGTGTATTTTCTACAAGTGTTTGAAAATAGGAAGTGTTGTATTTTCAGTATGTTGTTAAAGATCTTTTGAATTAGAGAGATTCAAAGTCTACCATATTCTTGGTGTGTCTATGTTAGAAGATTTTAGGAGAGTCTTGGTGTGAGATTGTACAAAAATCTAACATAACAAAATTATTCACTGTGTGAAAGGACTAAACATACTCTTGATTGATAAGGGGAACTAGTATAATTTCTTATGTCTCTTTTACATTATGCACTTTATTTACTGCATTCTTGTTCTTAGCTCTTTACCATAATTCCAAAAAATTAAAAAGAATCAACATATCTTCAAAAGAACAGAAAAAGTCTTAAAATCTAATTCACCCTCTCTTAGGTTTCACTCTAAACTTACAGATCATACCTTTCTCTTTTACCAGTGTTGTACCATTTTTCAGGTGTGTGTCCCATCTAAGATTTGTGTTTCTTAAGATGAGGTAATGTCAAATGCTCCAACAAATTCAAGACTAATGTAATCTCTTATCTTATTTGCTTTATATTGTATGTAAATGAAAAGTTACTTGTGTATAAACTACACCTTACAGTCAAATGAACTAAAGTGCACTATACATCAAATTAGATAGATAATTACTATCTCAAGCAAGAAAGATTGAAGTGTTGTTGTTTCCCTTACATTAACTCAAAGAACTTTAAGTTTATCTCGTATTTTAATTTAAGAGGATTTTTTTAATGTATCAATTTAGTATGTATACCTTTTTTTCTGTGATGTGTTTAATATTTTATATTTCTTAAATTTCAAATAGTAATGTCTTTATTTGAGTTATCTCAAGTCAAGTGCATTTTTAAAAATATTTTTATATTGTATTTTGTAAAAATTATGTTTCAACCAAGCAAATTTCAATTATTTTATCTTAAAAACTCTTATCAATGTTAAATTTATTTAACTATAATATTTCTGTTGTCATGATTATTTGATCTTTTTTAATAGTTTTGTTGTAACACAAATTAGATATTAATTTTGTTTAATATTTTTATTGTCACGAAAATTTGATTCGGTTTTTTGATTTTTTTTTAATTATGTTGTCACAAAAATTTATGGAGCTCTAATAATTTTAATATAAATAATTTTATTTATTTGTATTATTATATAGATAAATATTTTTGCTTTAGTTGAAAAATTATTACTTATGTAATTGACAATGATGGTATAAGTTTGAAGAATTTTCAATAAAATGATTTCACAATAAAATATCAGCACATAAATATTTTTTTAATTTCACAATAAAATAATCATATATTAAGTATTAAACTTTATTATGGATTATTGTAAATATTATTTTTATTATAATATATGATTATATAAAGATCATTATAAATCAGTTTTTTATTATATATTTATTATATATTGAGTATTTATTAAATATTAATTAAATATTTATTAAATAAAAATTAAATATATTTTTAATTATCATAAAAGTATTAAATATGTACTAAATTATAGTTAAGAAAATATCCACATTTTAAACATTATGCTATGTTTTTTATTGAATGAATAAATAAATATGATATTAATTAATGTATAATTAAAAATAAGAGTAATATAAAACTTATTTTTAAATTAATTTACTCTGACATTATTAAAAATTTATGTACTTTTATCTATTTGAAATAGTATGAGTTTTGTGTATGTAAAAACAAATCATCAAATGGAGAATAGAAGAAAAAAATAGTTATTGATGTGTAATGCATTTTTCTAAATAAATATACTTAATAATATTAATGTTAAAATAATTACAAAAATTATTATAATCTTTTGTTGACTATCTATAAACTTTCATTATTTATAAAACTCGTGTCATAATGTAAAATTAAATAAAAGATTTTGTATGTTATTTAATACTATTTATAGGATATGAAGAAGTTAACACTGAAAACTATAAATAAAAATAAATTTTAATGATTAAAATTAAACAATTACTATGAAATAATTGAACATTTAATCTTTATATATTTTTGAATTGTTCATTGAAAAAGAATATTAAAATTTCAAAATATTGGAAAGCATACAAACTATTTGTATTCAATTTATCCATCTATCGTAAGTTATTCCATAAATTTGTGGAAATATTGTCCGTAAAAAAGTGTGTGTATTTTCTACAAGTGTTTGAAAATAGGAAGTGTTGTATTTTCAGTATGTTGTTAAAGATCTTTTGAATTAGAGAGATTCAAAGTCTACCATATTCTTGGTGTGTCTATGTTAGAAGATTTTAGGAGAGTCTTGGTGTGAGATTGTACAAAAATCTAACATAACAAAATTATTCACTGTGTGAAAGGACTAAACATACTCTTGATTGATAAGGGGAACTAGTATAATTTCTTATGTCTCTTTTACATTATGCACTTTATTTACTGCATTCTTGTTCTTAGCTCTTTACCATAATTCCAAAAAATTAAAAAGAATCAACATATCTTCAAAAGAACAGAAAAAGTCTTAAAATCTAATTCACCCTCTCTTAGGTTTCACTCTAAACTTACAGATCATACCTTTCTCTTTTACCAGTGTTGTACCATTTTTCAGGTGTGTGTCCCATCTAAGATTTGTGTTTCTTAAGATGAGGTAATGTCAAATGCTCCAACAAATTCAAGACTAATGTAATCTCTTATCTTATTTGCTTTATATTGTATGTAAATGAAAAGTTACTTGTGTATAAACTACACCTTACAGTCAAATGAACTAAAGTGCACTATACATCAAATTAGATAGATAATTACTATCTCAAGCAAGAAAGATTGAAGTGTTGTTGTTTCCCTTACATTAACTCAAAGAACTTTAAGTTTATCTCGTATTTTAATTTAAGAGGATTTTTTTAATGTATCAATTTAGTATGTATACCTTTTTTTCTGTGATGTGTTTAATATTTTATATTTCTTAAATTTCAAATAGTAATGTCTTTATTTGAGTTATCTCAAGTCAAGTGCATTTTTAAAAATATTTTTATATTGTATTTTGTAAAAATTATGTTTCAACCAAGCAAATTTCAATTATTTTATCTTAAAAACTCTTATCAATGTTAAATTTATTTAACTATAATATTTCTGTTGTCATGATTATTTGATCTTTTTTAATAGTTTTGTTGTAACACAAATTAGATATTAATTTTGTTTAATATTTTTATTGTCACGAAAATTTGATTCGGTTTTTTGATTTTTTTTTAATTATGTTGTCACAAAAATTTATGGAGCTCTAATAATTTTAATATAAATAATTTTATTTATTTGTATTATTATATAGATAAATATTTTTGCTTTAGTTGAAAAATTATTACTTATGTAATTGACAATGATGGTATAAGTTTGAAGAATTTTCAATAAAATGATTTCACAATAAAATATCAGCACATAAATATTTTTTTAATTTCACAATAAAATAATCATATATTAAGTATTAAACTTTATTATGGATTATTGTAAATATTATTTTTATTATAATATATGATTATATAAAGATCATTATAAATCAGTTTTTTATTATATATTTATTATATATTGAGTATTTATTAAATATTAATTAAATATTTATTAAATAAAAATTAAATATATTTTTAATTATCATAAAAGTATTAAATATGTACTAAATTATAGTTAAGAAAATATCCACATTTTAAACATTATGCTATGTTTTTTATTGAATGAATAAATAAATATGATATTAATTAATGTATAATCAAAAATAAGAGTAATATAAAACTTATTTTTAAATTAATTTACTCTGACATTATTAAAAATTTATGTACTTTTATCTATTTGAAATAGTATGAGTTTTGTGTATGTAAAAACAAATCATCAAATGGAGAATAGAAGAAAAAAATAGTTATTGATGTGTAATGCATTTTTCTAAATAAATATACTTAATAATATTAATGTTAAAATAATTACAAAAATTATTATAATCTTTTGTTGACTATCTATAAACTTTCATTATTTATAAAACTCGTGTCATAATGTAAAATTAAATAAAAGATTTTGTATGTTATTTAATACTATTTATAGGATATGAAGAAGTTAACACTGAAAACTATAAATAAAAATAAATTTTAATGATTAAAATTAAACAATTACTATGAAATAATTGAACATTTAATCTTTATATATTTTTGAATTGTTCATTGAAAAAGAATATTAAAATTTCAAAATATTGGAAAGCATACAAACTATTTGTATTCAATTTATCCATCTATCGTAAGTTATTCCATAAATTTGTGGAAATATTGTCCGTAAAAAAGTGTGTGTATTTTCTACAAGTGTTTGAAAATAGGAAGTGTTGTATTTTCAGTATGTTGTTAAAGATCTTTTGAATTAGAGAGATTCAAAGTCTACCATATTCTTGGTGTGTCTATGTTAGAAGATTTTAGGAGAGTCTTGGTGTGAGATTGTACAAAAATCTAACATAACAAAATTATTCACTGTGTGAAAGGACTAAACATACTCTTGATTGATAAGGGGAACTAGTATAATTTCTTATGTCTCTTTTACATTATGCACTTTATTTACTGCATTCTTGTTCTTAGCTCTTTACCATAATTCCAAAAAATTAAAAAGAATCAACATATCTTCAAAAGAACAGAAAAAGTCTTAAAATCTAATTCACCCTCTCTTAGGTTTCACTCTAAACTTACAGATCATACCTTTCTCTTTTACCAGTGTTGTACCATTTTTCAGGTGTGTGTCCCATCTAAGATTTGTGTTTCTTAAGATGAGGTAATGTCAAATGCTCCAACAAATTCAAGACTAATGTAATCTCTTATCTTATTTGCTTTATATTGTATGTAAATGAAAAGTTACTTGTGTATAAACTACACCTTACAGTCAAATGAACTAAAGTGCACTATACATCAAATTAGATAGATAATTACTATCTCAAGCAAGAAAGATTGAAGTGTTGTTGTTTCCCTTACATTAACTCAAAGAACTTTAAGTTTATCTCGTATTTTAATTTAAGAGGATTTTTTTAATGTATCAATTTAGTATGTATACCTTTTTTTCTGTGATGTGTTTAATATTTTATATTTCTTAAATTTCAAATAGTAATGTCTTTATTTGAGTTATCTCAAGTCAAGTGCATTTTTAAAAATATTTTTATATTGTATTTTGTAAAAATTATGTTTCAACCAAGCAAATTTCAATTATTTTATCTTAAAAACTCTTATCAATGTTAAATTTATTTAACTATAATATTTCTGTTGTCATGATTATTTGATCTTTTTTAATAGTTTTGTTGTAACACAAATTAGATATTAATTTTGTTTAATATTTTTATTGTCACGAAAATTTGATTCGGTTTTTTGATTTTTTTTTAATTATGTTGTCACAAAAATTTATGGAGCTCTAATAATTTTAATATAAATAATTTTATTTATTTGTATTATTATATAGATAAATATTTTTGCTTTAGTTGAAAAATTATTACTTATGTAATTGACAATGATGGTATAAGTTTGAAGAATTTTCAATAAAATGATTTCACAATAAAATATCAGCACATAAATATTTTTTTAATTTCACAATAAAATAATCATATATTAAGTATTAAACTTTATTATGGATTATTGTAAATATTATTTTTATTATAATATATGATTATATAAAGATCATTATAAATCAGTTTTTTATTATATATTTATTATATATTGAGTATTTATTAAATATTAATTAAATATTTATTAAATAAAAATTAAATATATTTTTAATTATCATAAAAGTATTAAATATGTACTAAATTATAGTTAAGAAAATATCCACATTTTAAACATTATGCTATGTTTTTTATTGAATGAATAAATAAATATGATATTAATTAATGTATAATCAAAAATAAGAGTAATATAAAACTTATTTTTAAATTAATTTACTCTGACATTATTAAAAATTTATGTACTTTTATCTATTTGAAATAGTATGAGTTTTGTGTATGTAAAAACAAATCATCAAATGGAGAATAGAAGAAAAAAATAGTTATTGATGTGTAATGCATTTTTCTAAATAAATATACTTAATAATATTAATGTTAAAATAATTACAAAAATTATTATAATCTTTTGTTGACTATCTATAAACTTTCATTATTTATAAAACTCGTGTCATAATGTAAAATTAAATAAAAGATTTTGTATGTTATTTAATACTATGTATAGGATATGAAGAAGTTAACACTGAAAACTATAAATAAAAATAAATTTTAATGATTAAAATTAAACAATTACTATGAAATAATTGAACATTTAATCTTTATATATTTTTGAATTTTTCATTGAAAAAGAATATTAAAATTTCAAAATATTGGAAAGCATACAAACTATTTGTATTCAATTTATCCATCTATCGTAAGTTATTCCATAAATTTGTGGAAATATTGTCCGTAAAAAAGTGTGTGTATTTTCTACAAGTGTTTGAAAATAGGAAGTGTTGTATTTTCAGTATGTTGTTAAAGATCTTTTGAATTAGAGAGATTCAAAGTCTACCATATTCTTGGTGTGTCTATGTTAGAAGATTTTAGGAGAGTCTTGGTGTGAGATTGTACAAAAATCTAACATAACAAAATTATTCACTGTGTGAAAGGACTAAACATACTCTTGATTGATAAGGGGAACTAGTATAATTTCTTATGTCTCTTTTACATTATGCACTTTATTTACTGCATTCTTGTTCTTAGCTCTTTACCATAATTCCAAAAAATTAAAAAGAATCAACATATCTTCAAAAGAACAGAAAAAGTCTTAAAATCTAATTCACCCTCTCTTAGGTTTCACTCTAAACTTACAGATCATACCTTTCTCTTTTACCAGTGTTGTACCATTTTTCAGGTGTGTGTCCCATCTAAGATTTGTGTTTCTTAAGATGAGGTAATGTCAAATGCTCCAACAAATTCAAGACTAATGTAATCTCTTATCTTATTTGCTTTATATTGTATGTAAATGAAAAGTTACTTGTGTATAAACTACACCTTACAGTCAAATGAACTAAAGTGCACTATACATCAAATTAGATAGATAATTACTATCTCAAGCAAGAAAGATTGAAGTGTTGTTGTTTCCCTTACATTAACTCAAAGAACTTTAAGTTTATCTCGTATTTTAATTTAAGAGGATTTTTTTAATGTATCAATTTAGTATGTATACCTTTTTTTCTGTGATGTGTTTAATATTTTATATTTCTTAAATTTCAAATAGTAATGTCTTTATTTGAGTTATCTCAAGTCAAGTGCATTTTTAAAAATATTTTTATATTGTATTTTGTAAAAATTATGTTTCAACCAAGCAAATTTCAATTATTTTATCTTAAAAACTCTTATCAATGTTAAATTTATTTAACTATAATATTTCTGTTGTCATGATTATTTGATCTTTTTTAATAGTTTTGTTGTAACACAAATTAGATATTAATTTTGTTTAATATTTTTATTGTCACGAAAATTTGATTCGGTTTTTTGATTTTTTTTTAATTATGTTGTCACAAAAATTTATGGAGCTCTAATAATTTTAATATAAATAATTTTATTTATTTGTATTATTATATAGATAAATATTTTTGCTTTAGTTGAAAAATTATTACTTATGTAATTGACAATGATGGTATAAGTTTGAAGAATTTTCAATAAAATGATTTCACAATAAAATATCAGCACATAAATATTTTTTTAATTTCACAATAAAATAATCATATATTAAGTATTAAACTTTATTATGGATTATTGTAAATATTATTTTTATTATAATATATGATTATATAAAGATCATTATAAATCAGTTTTTTATTATATATTTATTATATATTGAGTATTTATTAAATATTAATTAAATATTAATTAAATAAAAATTAAATATATTTTTAATTATCATAAAAGTATTAAATATGTACTAAATTATAGTTAAGAAAATATCCACATTTTAAACATTATGCTATGTTTTTTATTGAATGAATAAATAAATATGATATTAATTAATGTATAATTAAAAATAAGAGTAATATAAAACTTATTTTTAAATTAATTTACTCTGACATTATTAAAAATTTATGTACTTTTATCTATTTGAAATAGTATGAGTTTTGTGTATGTAAAAACAAATCATCAAATGGAGAATAGAAGAAAAAAATAGTTATTGATGTGTAATGCATTTTTCTAAATAAATATACTTAATAATATTAATGTTAAAATAATTACAAAAATTATTATAATCTTTTGTTGACTATCTATAAACTTTCATTATTTATAAAACTCGTGTCATAATGTAAAATTAAATAAAAGATTTTGTATGTTATTTAATACTATTTATAGGATATGAAGAAGTTAACACTGAAAACTATAAATAAAAATAAATTTTAATGATTAAAATTAAACAATTACTATGAAATAATTGAACATTTAATCTTTATATATTTTTGAATTGTTCATTGAAAAAGAATATTAAAATTTCAAAATATTGGAAAGCATACAAACTATTTGTATTCAATTTATCCATCTATCGTAAGTTATTCCATAAATTTGTGGAAATATTGTCCGTAAAAAAGTGTGTGTATTTTCTACAAGTGTTTGAAAATAGGAAGTGTTGTATTTTCAGTATGTTGTTAAAGATCTTTTGAATTAGAGAGATTCAAAGTCTACCATATTCTTGGTGTGTCTATGTTAGAAGATTTTAGGAGAGTCTTGGTGTGAGATTGTACAAAAATCTAACATAACAAAATTATTCACTGTGTGAAAGGACTAAACATACTCTTGATTGATAAGGGGAACTAGTATAATTTCTTATGTCTCTTTTACATTATGCACTTTATTTACTGCATTCTTGTTCTTAGCTCTTTACCATAATTCCAAAAAATTAAAAAGAATCAACATATCTTCAAAAGAACAGAAAAAGTCTTAAAATCTAATTCACCCTCTCTTAGGTTTCACTCTAAACTTACAGATCATACCTTTCTCTTTTACCAGTGTTGTACCATTTTTCAGGTGTGTGTCCCATCTAAGATTTGTGTTTCTTAAGATGAGGTAATGTCAAATGCTCCAACAAATTCAAGACTAATGTAATCTCTTATCTTATTTGCTTTATATTGTATGTAAATGAAAAGTTACTTGTGTATAAACTACACCTTACAGTCAAATGAACTAAAGTGCACTATACATCAAATTAGATAGATAATTACTATCTCAAGCAAGAAAGATTGAAGTGTTGTTGTTTCCCTTACATTAACTCAAAGAACTTTAAGTTTATCTCGTATTTTAATTTAAGAGGATTTTTTTAATGTATCAATTTAGTATGTATACCTTTTTTTCTGTGATGTGTTTAATATTTTATATTTCTTAAATTTCAAATAGTAATGTCTTTATTTGAGTTATCTCAAGTCAAGTGCATTTTTAAAAATATTTTTATATTGTATTTTGTAAAAATTATGTTTCAACCAAGCAAATTTCAATTATTTTATCTTAAAAACTCTTATCAATGTTAAATTTATTTAACTATAATATTTCTGTTGTCATGATTATTTGATCTTTTTTAATAGTTTTGTTGTAACACAAATTAGATATTAATTTTGTTTAATATTTTTATTGTCACGAAAATTTGATTCGGTTTTTTGATTTTTTTTTAATTATGTTGTCACAAAAATTTATGGAGCTCTAATAATTTTAATATAAATAATTTTATTTATTTGTATTATTATATAGATAAATATTTTTGCTTTAGTTGAAAAATTATTACTTATGTAATTGACAATGATGGTATAAGTTTGAAGAATTTTCAATAAAATGATTTCACAATAAAATATCAGCACATAAATATTTTTTTAATTTCACAATAAAATAATCATATATTAAGTATTAAACTTTATTATGGATTATTGTAAATATTATTTTTATTATAATATATGATTATATAAAGATCATTATAAATCAGTTTTTTATTATATATTTATTATATATTGAGTATTTATTAAATATTAATTAAATATTTATTAAATAAAAATTAAATATATTTTTAATTATCATAAAAGTATTAAATATGTACTAAATTATAGTTAAGAAAATATCCACATTTTAAACATTATGCTATGTTTTTTATTGAATGAATAAATAAATATGATATTAATTAATGTATAATCAAAAATAAGAGTAATATAACACTTATTTTTAAATTAATTTACTCTGACATTATTAAAAATTTATGTACTTTTATCTATTTGAAATAGTATGAGTTTTGTGTATGTAAAAACAAATCATCAAATGGAGAATAGAAGAAAAAAATAGTTATTGATGTGTAATGCATTTTTCTAAATAAATATACTTAATAATATTAATGTTAAAATAATTACAAAAATTATTATAATCTTTTGTTGACTATCTATAAACTTTCATTATTTATAAAACTCGTGTCATAATGTAAAATTAAATAAAAGATTTTGTATGTTATTTAATACTATTTATAGGATATGAAGAAGTTAACACTGAAAACTATAAATAAAAATAAATTTTAATGATTAAAATTAAACAATTACTATGAAATAATTGAACATTTAATCTTTATATATTTTTGAATTGTTCATTGAAAAAGAATATTAAAATTTCAAAATATTGGAAAGCATACAAACTATTTGTATTCAATTTATCCATCTATCGTAAGTTATTCCATAAATTTGTGGAAATATTGTCCGTAAAAAAGTGTGTGTATTTTCTACAAGTGTTTGAAAATAGGAAGTGTTGTATTTTCAGTATGTTGTTAAAGATCTTTTGAATTAGAGAGATTCAAAGTCTACCATATTCTTGGTGTGTCTATGTTAGAAGATTTTAGGAGAGTCTTGGTGTGAGATTGTACAAAAATCTAACATAACAAAATTATTCACTGTGTGAAAGGACTAAACATACTCTTGATTGATAAGGGGAACTAGTATAATTTCTTATGTCTCTTTTACATTATGCACTTTATTTACTGCATTCTTGTTCTTAGCTCTTTACCATAATTCCAAAAAATTAAAAAGAATCAACATATCTTCAAAAGAACAGAAAAAGTCTTAAAATCTAATTCACCCTCTCTTAGGTTTCACTCTAAACTTACAGATCATACCTTTCTCTTTTACCAGTGTTGTACCATTTTTCAGGTGTGTGTCCCATCTAAGATTTGTGTTTCTTAAGATGAGGTAATGTCAAATGCTCCAACAAATTCAAGACTAATGTAATCTCTTATCTTATTTGCTTTATATTGTATGTAAATGAAAAGTTACTTGTGTATAAACTACACCTTACAGTCAAATGAACTAAAGTGCACTATACATCAAATTAGATAGATAATTACTATCTCAAGCAAGAAAGATTGAAGTGTTGTTGTTTCCCTTACATTAACTCAAAGAACTTTAAGTTTATCTCGTATTTTAATTTAAGAGGATTTTTTTAATGTATCAATTTAGTATGTATACCTTTTTTTCTGTGATGTGTTTAATATTTTATATTTCTTAAATTTCAAATAGTAATGTCTTTATTTGAGTTATCTCAAGTCAAGTGCATTTTTAAAAATATTTTTATATTGTATTTTGTAAAAATTATGTTTCAACCAAGCAAATTTCAATTATTTTATCTTAAAAACTCTTATCAATGTTAAATTTATTTAACTATAATATTTCTGTTGTCATGATTATTTGATCTTTTTTAATAGTTTTGTTGTAACACAAATTAGATATTAATTTTGTTTAATATTTTTATTGTCACGAAAATTTGATTCGGTTTTTTGATTTTTTTTTAATTATGTTGTCACAAAAATTTATGGAGCTCTAATAATTTTAATATAAATAATTTTATTTATTTGTATTATTATATAGATAAATATTTTTGCTTTAGTTGAAAAATTATTACTTATGTAATTGACAATGATGGTATAAGTTTGAAGAATTTTCAATAAAATGATTTCACAATAAAATATCAGCACATAAATATTTTTTTAATTTCACAATAAAATAATCATATATTAAGTATTAAACTTTATTATGGATTATTGTAAATATTATTTTTATTATAATATAAGATTATATAAAGATCATTATAAATCAGTTTTTTATTATATATTTATTATATATTGAGTATTTATTAAATATTAATTAAATATTTATTAAATAAAAATTAAATATATTTTTAATTATCATAAAAGTATTAAATATGTACTAAATTATAGTTAAGAAAATATCCACATTTTAAACATTATGCTATGTTTTTTATTGAATGAATAAATAAATATGATATTAATTAATGTATAATTAAAAATAAGAGTAATATAAAACTTATTTTTAAATTAATTTACTCTGACATTATTAAAAATTTATGTACTTTTATCTATTTGAAATAGTATGAGTTTTGTGTATGTAAAAACAAATCATCAAATGGAGAATAGAAGAAAAAAATAGTTATTGATGTGTAATGCATTTTTCTAAATAAATATACTTAATAATATTAATGTTAAAATAATTACAAAAATTATTATAATCTTTTGTTGACTATCTATAAACTTTCATTATTTATAAAACTCGTGTCATAATGTAAAATTAAATAAAAGATTTTGTATGTTATTTAATACTATTTATAGGATATGAAGAAGTTAACACTGAAAACTATAAATAAAAATAAATTTTAATGATTAAAATTAAACAATTACTATGAAATAATTGAACATTTAATCTTTATATATTTTTGAATTGTTCATTGAAAAAGAATATTAAAATTTCAAAATATTGGAAAGCATACAAACTATTTGTATTCAATTTATCCATCTATCGTAAGTTATTCCATAAATTTGTGGAAATATTGTCCGTAAAAAAGTGTGTGTATTTTCTACAAGTGTTTGAAAATAGGAAGTGTTGTATTTTCAGTATGTTGTTAAAGATCTTTTGAATTAGAGAGATTCAAAGTCTACCATATTCTTGGTGTGTCTATGTTAGAAGATTTTAGGAGAGTCTTGGTGTGAGATTGTACAAAAATCTAACATAACAAAATTATTCACTGTGTGAAAGGACTAAACATACTCTTGATTGATAAGGGGAACTAGTATAATTTCTTATGTCTCTTTTACATTATGCACTTTATTTACTGCATTCTTGTTCTTAGCTCTTTACCATAATTCCAAAAAATTAAAAAGAATCAACATATCTTCAAAAGAACAGAAAAAGTCTTAAAATCTAATTCACCCTCTCTTAGGTTTCACTCTAAACTTACAGATCATACCTTTCTCTTTTACCAGTGTTGTACCATTTTTCAGGTGTGTGTCCCATCTAAGATTTGTGTTTCTTAAGATGAGGTAATGTCAAATGCTCCAACAAATTCAAGACTAATGTAATCTCTTATCTTATTTGCTTTATATTGTATGTAAATGAAAAGTTACTTGTGTATAAACTACACCTTACAGTCAAATGAACTAAAGTGCACTATACATCAAATTAGATAGATAATTACTATCTCAAGCAAGAAAGATTGAAGTGTTGTTGTTTCCCTTACATTAACTCAAAGAACTTTAAGTTTATCTCGTATTTTAATTTAAGAGGATTTTTTTAATGTATCAATTTAGTATGTATACCTTTTTTTCTGTGATGTGTTTAATATTTTATATTTCTTAAATTTCAAATAGTAATGTCTTTATTTGAGTTATCTCAAGTCAAGTGCATTTTTAAAAATATTTTTATATTGTATTTTGTAAAAATTATGTTTCAACCAAGCAAATTTCAATTATTTTATCTTAAAAACTCTTATCAATGTTAAATTTATTTAACTATAATATTTCTGTTGTCATGATTATTTGATCTTTTTTAATAGTTTTGTTGTAACACAAATTAGATATTAATTTTGTTTAATATTTTTATTGTCACGAAAATTTGATTCGGTTTTTTGATTTTTTTTTAATTATGTTGTCACAAAAATTTATGGAGCTCTAATAATTTTAATATAAATAATTTTATTTATTTGTATTATTATATAGATAAATATTTTTGCTTTAGTTGAAAAATTATTACTTATGTAATTGACAATGATGGTATAAGTTTGAAGAATTTTCAATAAAATGATTTCACAATAAAATATCAGCACATAAATATTTTTTTAATTTCACAATAAAATAATCATATATTAAGTATTAAACTTTATTATGGATTATTGTAAATATTATTTTTATTATAATATATGATTATATAAAGATCATTATAAATCAGTTTTTTATTATATATTTATTATATATTGAGTATTTATTAAATATTAATTAAATATTTATTAAATAAAAATTAAATATATTTTTAATTATCATAAAAGTATTAAATATGTACTAAATTATAGTTAAGAAAATATCCACATTTTAAACATTATGCTATGTTTTTTATTGAATGAATAAATAAATATGATATTAATTAATGTATAATTAAAAATAAGAGTAATATAAAACTTATTTTTAAATTAATTTACTCTGACATTATTAAAAATTTATGTACTTTTATCTATTTGAAATAGTATGAGTTTTGTGTATGTAAAAACAAATCATCAAATGGAGAATAGAAGAAAAAAATAGTTATTGATGTGTAATGCATTTTTCTAAATAAATATACTTAATAATATTAATGTTAAAATAATTACAAAAATTATTATAATCTTTTGTTGACTATCTATAAACTTTCATTATTTATAAAACTCGTGTCATAATGTAAAATTAAATAAAAGATTTTGTATGTTATTTAATACTATTTATAGGATATGAAGAAGTTAACACTGAAAACTATAAATAAAAATAAATTTTAATGATTAAAATTAAACAATTACTATGAAATAATTGAACATTTAATCTTTATATATTTTTGAATTGTTCATTGAAAAAGAATATTAAAATTTCAAAATATTGGAAAGCATACAAACTATTTGTATTCAATTTATCCATCTATCGTAAGTTATTCCATAAATTTGTGGAAATATTGTCCTTTAAAAAGTGTGTGTATTTTCTACAAGTGTTTGAAAATAGGAAGTGTTGTATTTTCAGTATGTTGTTAAAGATCTTTTGAATTAGAGAGATTCAAAGTCTACCATATTCTTGGTGTGTCTATGTTAGAAGATTTTAGGAGAGTCTTGGTGTGAGATTGTACAAAAATCTAACATAACAAAATTATTCACTGTGTGAAAGGACTAAACATACTCTTGATTGATAAGGGGAACTAGTATAATTTCTTATGTCTCTTTTACATTATGCACTTTATTTACTGCATTCTTGTTCTTAGCTCTTTACCATAATTCCAAAAAATTAAAAAGAATCAACATATCTTCAAAAGAACAGAAAAAGTCTTAAAATCTAATTCACCCTCTCTTAGGTTTCACTCTAAACTTACAGATCATACCTTTCTCTTTTACCAGTGTTGTACCATTTTTCAGGTGTGTGTCCCATCTAAGATTTGTGTTTCTTAAGATGAGGTAATGTCAAATGCTCCAACAAATTCAAGACTAATGTAATCTCTTATCTTATTTGCTTTATATTGTATGTAAATGAAAAGTTACTTGTGTATAAACTACACCTTACAGTCAAATGAACTAAAGTGCACTATACATCAAATTAGATAGATAATTACTATCTCAAGCAAGAAAGATTGAAGTGTTGTTGTTTCCCTTACATTAACTCAAAGAACTTTAAGTTTATCTCGTATTTTAATTTAAGAGGATTTTTTTAATGTATCAATTTAGTATGTATACCTTTTTTTCTGTGATGTGTTTAATATTTTATATTTCTTAAATTTCAAATAGTAATGTCTTTATTTGAGTTATCTCAAGTCAAGTGCATTTTTAAAAATATTTTTATATTGTATTTTGTAAAAATTATGTTTCAACCAAGCAAATTTCAATTATTTTATCTTAAAAACTCTTATCAATGTTAAATTTATTTAACTATAATATTTCTGTTGTCATGATTATTTGATCTTTTTTAATAGTTTTGTTGTAACACAAATTAGATATTAATTTTGTTTAATATTTTTATTGTCACGAAAATTTGATTCGGTTTTTTGATTTTTTTTTAATTATGTTGTCACAAAAATTTATGGAGCTCTAATAATTTTAATATAAATAATTTTATTTATTTGTATTATTATATAGATAAATATTTTTGCTTTAGTTGAAAAATTATTACTTATGTAATTGACAATGATGGTATAAGTTTGAAGAATTTTCAATAAAATGATTTCACAATAAAATATCAGCACATAAATATTTTTTTAATTTCACAATAAAATAATCATATATTAAGTATTAAACTTTATTATGGATTATTGTAAATATTATTTTTATTATAATATATGATTATATAAAGATCATTATAAATCAGTTTTTTATTATATATTTATTATATATTGAGTATTTATTAAATATTAATTAAATATTTATTAAATAAAAATTAAATATATTTTTAATTATCATAAAAGTATTAAATATGTACTAAATTATAGTTAAGAAAATATCCACATTTTAAACATTATGCTATGTTTTTTATTGAATGAATAAATAAATATGATATTAATTAATGTATAATTAAAAATAAGAGTAATATAAAACTTATTTTTAAATTAATTTACTCTGACATTATTAAAAATTTATGTACTTTTATCTATTTGAAATAGTATGAGTTTTGTGTATGTAAAAACAAATCATCAAATGGAGAATAGAAGAAAAAAATAGTTATTGATGTGTAATGCATTTTTCTAAATAAATATACTTAATAATATTAATGTTAAAATAATTACAAAAATTATTATAATCTTTTGTTGACTATCTATAAACTTTCATTATTTATAAAACTCGTGTCATAATGTAAAATTAAATAAAAGATTTTGTATGTTATTTAATACTATGTATAGGATATGAAGAAGTTAACACTGAAAACTATAAATAAAAATAAATTTTAATGATTAAAATTAAACAATTACTATGAAATAATTGAACATTTAATCTTTATATATTTTTGAATTGTTCATTGAAAAAGAATATTAAAATTTCAAAATATTGGAAAGCATACAAACTATTTGTATTCAATTTATCCATCTATCGTAAGTTATTCCATAAATTTGTGGAAATATTGTCCGTAAAAAAGTGTGTGTATTTTCTACAAGTGTTTGAAAATAGGAAGTGTTGTATTTTCAGTATGTTGTTAAAGATCTTTTGAATTAGAGAGATTCAAAGTCTACCATATTCTTGGTGTGTCTATGTTAGAAGATTTTAGGAGAGTCTTGGTGTGAGATTGTACAAAAATCTAACATAACAAAATTATTCACTGTGTGAAAGGACTAAACATACTCTTGATTGATAAGGGGAACTAGTATAATTTCTTATGTCTCTTTTACATTATGCACTTTATTTACTGCATTCTTGTTCTTAGCTCTTTACCATAATTCCAAAAAATTAAAAAGAATCAACATATCTTCAAAAGAACAGAAAAAGTCTTAAAATCTAATTCACCCTCTCTTAGGTTTCACTCTAAACTTACAGATCATACCTTTCTCTTTTACCAGTGTTGTACCATTTTTCAGGTGTGTGTCCCATCTAAGATTTGTGTTTCTTAAGATGAGGTAATGTCAAATGCTCCAACAAATTCAAGACTAATGTAATCTCTTATCTTATTTGCTTTATATTGTATGTAAATGAAAAGTTACTTGTGTATAAACTACACCTTACAGTCAAATGAACTAAAGTGCACTATACATCAAATTAGATAGATAATTACTATCTCAAGCAAGAAAGATTGAAGTGTTGTTGTTTCCCTTACATTAACTCAAAGAACTTTAAGTTTATCTCGTATTTTAATTTAAGAGGATTTTTTTAATGTATCAATTTAGTATGTATACCTTTTTTTCTGTGATGTGTTTAATATTTTATATTTCTTAAATTTCAAATAGTAATGTCTTTATTTGAGTTATCTCAAGTCAAGTGCATTTTTAAAAATATTTTTATATTGTATTTTGTAAAAATTATGTTTCAACCAAGCAAATTTCAATTATTTTATCTTAAAAACTCTTATCAATGTTAAATTTATTTAACTATAATATTTCTGTTGTCATGATTATTTGATCTTTTTTAATAGTTTTGTTGTAACACAAATTAGATATTAATTTTGTTTAATATTTTTATTGTCACGAAAATTTGATTCGGTTTTTTGATTTTTTTTTAATTATGTTGTCACAAAAATTTATGGAGCTCTAATAATTTTAATATAAATAATTTTATTTATTTGTATTATTATATAGATAAATATTTTTGCTTTAGTTGAAAAATTATTACTTATGTAATTGACAATGATGGTATAAGTTTGAAGAATTTTCAATAAAATGATTTCACAATAAAATATCAGCACATAAATATTTTTTTAATTTCACAATAAAATAATCATATATTAAGTATTAAACTTTATTATGGATTATTGTAAATATTATTTTTATTATAATATATGATTATATAAAGATCATTATAAATCAGTTTTTTATTATATATTTATTATATATTGAGTATTTATTAAATATTAATTAAATATTTATTAAATAAAAATTAAATATATTTTTAATTATCATAAAAGTATTAAATATGTACTAAATTATAGTTAAGAAAATATCCACATTTTAAACATTATGCTATGTTTTTTATTGAATGAATAAATAAATATGATATTAATTAATGTATAATTAAAAATAAGAGTAATATAAAACTTATTTTTAAATTAATTTACTCTGACATTATTAAAAATTTATGTACTTTTATCTATTTGAAATAGTATGAGTTTTGTGTATGTAAAAACAAATCATCAAATGGAGAATAGAAGAAAAAAATAGTTATTGATGTGTAATGCATTTTTCTAAATAAATATACTTAATAATATTAATGTTAAAATAATTACAAAAATTATTATAATCTTTTGTTGACTATCTATAAACTTTCATTATTTATAAAACTCGTGTCATAATGTAAAATTAAATAAAAGATTTTGTATGTTATTTAATACTATTTATAGGATATGAAGAAGTTAACACTGAAAACTATAAATAAAAATAAATTTTAATGATTAAAATTAAACAATTACTATGAAATAATTGAACATTTAATCTTTATATATTTTTGAATTGTTCATTGAAAAAGAATATTAAAATTTCAAAATATTGGAAAGCATACAAACTATTTGTATTCAATTTATCCATCTATCGTAAGTTATTCCATAAATTTGTGGAAATATTGTCCGTAAAAAAGTGTGTGTATTTTCTACAAGTGTTTGAAAATAGGAAGTGTTGTATTTTCAGTATGTTGTTAAAGATCTTTTGAATTAGAGAGATTCAAAGTCTACCATATTCTTGGTGTGTCTATGTTAGAAGATTTTAGGAGAGTCTTGGTGTGAGATTGTACAAAAATCTAACATAACAAAATTATTCACTGTGTGAAAGGACTAAACATACTCTTGATTGATAAGGGGAACTAGTATAATTTCTTATGTCTCTTTTACATTATGCACTTTATTTACTGCATTCTTGTTCTTAGCTCTTTACCATAATTCCAAAAAATTAAAAAGAATCAACATATCTTCAAAAGAACAGAAAAAGTCTTAAAATCTAATTCACCCTCTCTTAGGTTTCACTCTAAACTTACAGATCATACCTTTCTCTTTTACCAGTGTTGTACCATTTTTCAGGTGTGTGTCCCATCTAAGATTTGTGTTTCTTAAGATGAGGTAATGTCAAATGCTCCAACAAATTCAAGACTAATGTAATCTCTTATCTTATTTGCTTTATATTGTATGTAAATGAAAAGTTACTTGTGTATAAACTACACCTTACAGTCAAATGAACTAAAGTGCACTATACATCAAATTAGATAGATAATTACTATCTCAAGCAAGAAAGATTGAAGTGTTGTTGTTTCCCTTACATTAACTCAAAGAACTTTAAGTTTATCTCGTATTTTAATTTAAGAGGATTTTTTTAATGTATCAATTTAGTATGTATACCTTTTTTTCTGTGATGTGTTTAATATTTTATATTTCTTAAATTTCAAATAGTAATGTCTTTATTTGAGTTATCTCAAGTCAAGTGCATTTTTAAAAATATTTTTATATTGTATTTTGTAAAAATTATGTTTCAACCAAGCAAATTTCAATTATTTTATCTTAAAAACTCTTATCAATGTTAAATTTATTTAACTATAATATTTCTGTTGTCATGATTATTTGATCTTTTTTAATAGTTTTGTTGTAACACAAATTAGATATTAATTTTGTTTAATATTTTTATTGTCACGAAAATTTGATTCGGTTTTTTGATTTTTTTTTAATTATGTTGTCACAAAAATTTATGGAGCTCTAATAATTTTAATATAAATAATTTTATTTATTTGTATTATTATATAGATAAATATTTTTGCTTTAGTTGAAAAATTATTACTTATGTAATTGACAATGATGGTATAAGTTTGAAGAATTTTCAATAAAATGATTTCACAATAAAATATCAGCACATAAATATTTTTTTAATTTCACAATAAAATAATCATATATTAAGTATTAAACTTTATTATGGATTATTGTAAATATTATTTTTATTATAATATATGATTATATAAAGATCATTATAAATCAGTTTTTTATTATATATTTATTATATATTGAGTATTTATTAAATATTAATTAAATATTTATTAAATAAAAATTAAATATATTTTTAATTATCATAAAAGTATTAAATATGTACTAAATTATAGTTAAGAAAATATCCACATTTTAAACATTATGCTATGTTTTTTATTGAATGAATAAATAAATATGATATTAATTAATGTATAATTAAAAATAAGAGTAATATAAAACTTATTTTTAAATTAATTTACTCTGACATTATTAAAAATTTATGTACTTTTATCTATTTGAAATAGTATGAGTTTTGTGTATGTAAAAACAAATCATCAAATGGAGAATAGAAGAAAAAAATAGTTATTGATGTGTAATGCATTTTTCTAAATAAATATACTTAATAATATTAATGTTAAAATAATTACAAAAATTATTATAATCTTTTGTTGACTATCTATAAACTTTCATTATTTATAAAACTCGTGTCATAATGTAAAATTAAATAAAAGATTTTGTATGTTATTTAATACTATGTATAGGATATGAAGAAGTTAACACTGAAAACTATAAATAAAAATAAATTTTAATGATTAAAATTAAACAATTACTATGAAATAATTGAACATTTAATCTTTATATATTTTTGAATTGTTCATTGAAAAAGAATATTAAAATTTCAAAATATTGGAAAGCATACAAACTATTTGTATTCAATTTATCCATCTATCGTAAGTTATTCCATAAATTTGTGGAAATATTGTCCGTAAAAAAGTGTGTGTATTTTCTACAAGTGTTTGAAAATAGGAAGTGTTGTATTTTCAGTATGTTGTTAAAGATCTTTTGAATTAGAGAGATTCAAAGTCTACCATATTCTTGGTGTGTCTATGTTAGAAGATTTTAGGAGAGTCTTGGTGTGAGATTGTACAAAAATCTAACATAACAAAATTATTCACTGTGTGAAAGGACTAAACATACTCTTGATTGATAAGGGGAACTAGTATAATTTCTTATGTCTCTTTTACATTATGCACTTTATTTACTGCATTCTTGTTCTTAGCTCTTTACCATAATTCCAAAAAATTAAAAAGAATCAACATATCTTCAAAAGAACAGAAAAAGTCTTAAAATCTAATTCACCCTCTCTTAGGTTTCACTCTAAACTTACAGATCATACCTTTCTCTTTTACCAGTGTTGTACCATTTTTCAGGTGTGTGTCCCATCTAAGATTTGTGTTTCTTAAGATGAGGTAATGTCAAATGCTCCAACAAATTCAAGACTAATGTAATCTCTTATCTTATTTGCTTTATATTGTATGTAAATGAAAAGTTACTTGTGTATAAACTACACCTTACAGTCAAATGAACTAAAGTGCACTATACATCAAATTAGATAGATAATTACTATCTCAAGCAAGAAAGATTGAAGTGTTGTTGTTTCCCTTACATTAACTCAAAGAACTTTAAGTTTATCTCGTATTTTAATTTAAGAGGATTTTTTTAATGTATCAATTTAGTATGTATACCTTTTTTTCTGTGATGTGTTTAATATTTTATATTTCTTAAATTTCAAATAGTAATGTCTTTATTTGAGTTATCTCAAGTCAAGTGCATTTTTAAAAATATTTTTATATTGTATTTTGTAAAAATTATGTTTCAACCAAGCAAATTTCAATTATTTTATCTTAAAAACTCTTATCAATGTTAAATTTATTTAACTATAATATTTCTGTTGTCATGATTATTTGATCTTTTTTAATAGTTTTGTTGTAACACAAATTAGATATTAATTTTGTTTAATATTTTTATTGTCACGAAAATTTGATTCGGTTTTTTGATTTTTTTTTAATTATGTTGTCACAAAAATTTATGGAGCTCTAATAATTTTAATATAAATAATTTTATTTATTTGTATTATTATATAGATAAATATTTTTGCTTTAGTTGAAAAATTATTACTTATGTAATTGACAATGATGGTATAAGTTTGAAGAATTTTCAATAAAATGATTTCACAATAAAATATCAGCACATAAATATTTTTTTAATTTCACAATAAAATAATCATATATTAAGTATTAAACTTTATTATGGATTATTGTAAATATTATTTTTATTATAATATATGATTATATAAAGATCATTATAAATCAGTTTTTTATTATATATTTATTATATATTGAGTATTTATTAAATATTAATTAAATATTTATTAAATAAAAATTAAATATATTTTTAATTATCATAAAAGTATTAAATATGTACTAAATTATAGTTAAGAAAATATCCACATTTTAAACATTATGCTATGTTTTTTATTGAATGAATAAATAAATATGATATTAATTAATGTATAATTAAAAATAAGAGTAATATAAAACTTATTTTTAAATTAATTTACTCTGACATTATTAAAAATTTATGTACTTTTATCTATTTGAAATAGTATGAGTTTTGTGTATGTAAAAACAAATCATCAAATGGAGAATAGAAGAAAAAAATAGTTATTGATGTGTAATGCATTTTTCTAAATAAATATACTTAATAATATTAATGTTAAAATAATTACAAAAATTATTATAATCTTTTGTTGACTATCTATAAACTTTCATTATTTATAAAACTCGTGTCATAATGTAAAATTAAATAAAAGATTTTGTATGTTATTTAATACTATTTATAGGATATGAAGAAGTTAACACTGAAAACTATAAATAAAAATAAATTTTAATGATTAAAATTAAACAATTACTATGAAATAATTGAACATTTAATCTTTATATATTTTTGAATTGTTCATTGAAAAAGAATATTAAAATTTCAAAATATTGGAAAGCATACAAACTATTTGTATTCAATTTATCCATCTATCGTAAGTTATTCCATAAATTTGTGGAAATATTGTCCGTAAAAAAGTGTGTGTATTTTCTACAAGTGTTTGAAAATAGGAAGTGTTGTATTTTCAGTATGTTGTTAAAGATCTTTTGAATTAGAGAGATTCAAAGTCTACCATATTCTTGGTGTGTCTATGTTAGAAGATTTTAGGAGAGTCTTGGTGTGAGATTGTACAAAAATCTAACATAACAAAATTATTCACTGTGTGAAAGGACTAAACATACTCTTGATTGATAAGGGGAACTAGTATAATTTCTTATGTCTCTTTTACATTATGCACTTTATTTACTGCATTCTTGTTCTTAGCTCTTTACCATAATTCCAAAAAATTAAAAAGAATCAACATATCTTCAAAAGAACAGAAAAAGTCTTAAAATCTAATTCACCCTCTCTTAGGTTTCACTCTAAACTTACAGATCATACCTTTCTCTTTTACCAGTGTTGTACCATTTTTCAGGTGTGTGTCCCATCTAAGATTTGTGTTTCTTAAGATGAGGTAATGTCAAATGCTCCAACAAATTCAAGACTAATGTAATCTCTTATCTTATTTGCTTTATATTGTATGTAAATGAAAAGTTACTTGTGTATAAACTACACCTTACAGTCAAATGAACTAAAGTGCACTATACATCAAATTAGATAGATAATTACTATCTCAAGCAAGAAAGATTGAAGTGTTGTTGTTTCCCTTACATTAACTCAAAGAACTTTAAGTTTATCTCGTATTTTAATTTAAGAGGATTTTTTTAATGTATCAATTTAGTATGTATACCTTTTTTTCTGTGATGTGTTTAATATTTTATATTTCTTAAATTTCAAATAGTAATGTCTTTATTTGAGTTATCTCAAGTCAAGTGCATTTTTAAAAATATTTTTATATTGTATTTTGTAAAAATTATGTTTCAACCAAGCAAATTTCAATTATTTTATCTTAAAAACTCTTATCAATGTTAAATTTATTTAACTATAATATTTCTGTTGTCATGATTATTTGATCTTTTTTAATAGTTTTGTTGTAACACAAATTAGATATTAATTTTGTTTAATATTTTTATTGTCACGAAAATTTGATTCGGTTTTTTGATTTTTTTTTAATTATGTTGTCACAAAAATTTATGGAGCTCTAATAATTTTAATATAAATAATTTTATTTATTTGTATTATTATATAGATAAATATTTTTGCTTTAGTTGAAAAATTATTACTTATGTAATTGACAATGATGGTATAAGTTTGAAGAATTTTCAATAAAATGATTTCACAATAAAATATCAGCACATAAATATTTTTTTAATTTCACAATAAAATAATCATATATTAAGTATTAAACTTTATTATGGATTATTGTAAATATTATTTTTATTATAATATAAGATTATATAAAGATCATTATAAATCAGTTTTTTATTATATATTTATTATATATTGAGTATTTATTAAATATTAATTAAATATTTATTAAATAAAAATTAAATATATTTTTAATTATCATAAAAGTATTAAATATGTACTAAATTATAGTTAAGAAAATATCCACATTTTAAACATTATGCTATGTTTTTTATTGAATGAATAAATAAATATGATATTAATTAATGTATAATTAAAAATAAGAGTAATATAAAACTTATTTTTAAATTAATTTACTCTGACATTATTAAAAATTTATGTACTTTTATCTATTTGAAATAGTATGAGTTTTGTGTATGTAAAAACAAATCATCAAATGGAGAATAGAAGAAAAAAATAGTTATTGATGTGTAATGCATTTTTCTAAATAAATATACTTAATAATATTAATGTTAAAATAATTACAAAAATTATTATAATCTTTTGTTGACTATCTATAAACTTTCATTATTTATAAAACTCGTGTCATAATGTAAAATTAAATAAAAGATTTTGTATGTTATTTAATACTATTTATAGGATATGAAGAAGTTAACACTGAAAACTATAAATAAAAATAAATTTTAATGATTAAAATTAAACAATTACTATGAAATAATTGAACATTTAATCTTTATATATTTTTGAATTGTTCATTGAAAAAGAATATTAAAATTTCAAAATATTGGAAAGCATACAAACTATTTGTATTCAATTTATCCATCTATCGTAAGTTATTCCATAAATTTGTGGAAATATTGTCCGTAAAAAAGTGTGTGTATTTTCTACAAGTGTTTGAAAATAGGAAGTGTTGTATTTTCAGTATGTTGTTAAAGATCTTTTGAATTAGAGAGATTCAAAGTCTACCATATTCTTGGTGTGTCTATGTTAGAAGATTTTAGGAGAGTCTTGGTGTGAGATTGTACAAAAATCTAACATAACAAAATTATTCACTGTGTGAAAGGACTAAACATACTCTTGATTGATAAGGGGAACTAGTATAATTTCTTATGTCTCTTTTACATTATGCACTTTATTTACTGCATTCTTGTTCTTAGCTCTTTACCATAATTCCAAAAAATTAAAAAGAATCAACATATCTTCAAAAGAACAGAAAAAGTCTTAAAATCTAATTCACCCTCTCTTAGGTTTCACTCTAAACTTACAGATCATACCTTTCTCTTTTACCAGTGTTGTACCATTTTTCAGGTGTGTGTCCCATCTAAGATTTGTGTTTCTTAAGATGAGGTAATGTCAAATGCTCCAACAAATTCAAGACTAATGTAATCTCTTATCTTATTTGCTTTATATTGTATGTAAATGAAAAGTTACTTGTGTATAAACTACACCTTACAGTCAAATGAACTAAAGTGCACTATACATCAAATTAGATAGATAATTACTATCTCAAGCAAGAAAGATTGAAGTGTTGTTGTTTCCCTTACATTAACTCAAAGAACTTTAAGTTTATCTCGTATTTTAATTTAAGAGGATTTTTTTAATGTATCAATTTAGTATGTATACCTTTTTTTCTGTGATGTGTTTAATATTTTATATTTCTTAAATTTCAAATAGTAATGTCTTTATTTGAGTTATCTCAAGTCAAGTGCATTTTTAAAAATATTTTTATATTGTATTTTGTAAAAATTATGTTTCAACCAAGCAAATTTCAATTATTTTATCTTAAAAACTCTTATCAATGTTAAATTTATTTAACTATAATATTTCTGTTGTCATGATTATTTGATCTTTTTTAATAGTTTTGTTGTAACACAAATTAGATATTAATTTTGTTTAATATTTTTATTGTCACGAAAATTTGATTCGGTTTTTTGATTTTTTTTTAATTATGTTGTCACAAAAATTTATGGAGCTCTAATAATTTTAATATAAATAATTTTATTTATTTGTATTATTATATAGATAAATATTTTTGCTTTAGTTGAAAAATTATTACTTATGTAATTGACAATGATGGTATAAGTTTGAAGAATTTTCAATAAAATGATTTCACAATAAAATATCAGCACATAAATATTTTTTTAATTTCACAATAAAATAATCATATATTAAGTATTAAACTTTATTATGGATTATTGTAAATATTATTTTTATTATAATATATGATTATATAAAGATCATTATAAATCAGTTTTTTATTATATATTTATTATATATTGAGTATTTATTAAATATTAATTAAATATTTATTAAATAAAAATTAAATATATTTTTAATTATCATAAAAGTATTAAATATGTACTAAATTATAGTTAAGAAAATATCCACATTTTAAACATTATGCTATGTTTTTTATTGAATGAATAAATAAATATGATATTAATTAATGTATAATTAAAAATAAGAGTAATATAAAACTTATTTTTAAATTAATTTACTCTGACATTATTAAAAATTTATGTACTTTTATCTATTTGAAATAGTATGAGTTTTGTGTATGTAAAAACAAATCATCAAATGGAGAATAGAAGAAAAAAATAGTTATTGATGTGTAATGCATTTTTCTAAATAAATATACTTAATAATATTAATGTTAAAATAATTACAAAAATTATTATAATCTTTTGTTGACTATCTATAAACTTTCATTATTTATAAAACTCGTGTCATAATGTAAAATTAAATAAAAGATTTTGTATGTTATTTAATACTATGTATAGGATATGAAGAAGTTAACACTGAAAACTATAAATAAAAATAAATTTTAATGATTAAAATTAAACAATTACTATGAAATAATTGAACATTTAATCTTTATATATTTTTGAATTGTTCATTGAAAAAGAATATTAAAATTTCAAAATATTGGAAAGCATACAAACTATTTGTATTCAATTTATCCATCTATCGTAAGTTATTCCATAAATTTGTGGAAATATTGTCCGTAAAAAAGTGTGTGTATTTTCTACAAGTGTTTGAAAATAGGAAGTGTTGTATTTTCAGTATGTTGTTAAAGATCTTTTGAATTAGAGAGATTCAAAGTCTACCATATTCTTGGTGTGTCTATGTTAGAAGATTTTAGGAGAGTCTTGGTGTGAGATTGTACAAAAATCTAACATAACAAAATTATTCACTGTGTGAAAGGACTAAACATACTCTTGATTGATAAGGGGAACTAGTATAATTTCTTATGTCTCTTTTACATTATGCACTTTATTTACTGCATTCTTGTTCTTAGCTCTTTACCATAATTCCAAAAAATTAAAAAGAATCAACATATCTTCAAAAGAACAGAAAAAGTCTTAAAATCTAATTCACCCTCTCTTAGGTTTCACTCTAAACTTACAGATCATACCTTTCTCTTTTACCAGTGTTGTACCATTTTTCAGGTGTGTGTCCCATCTAAGATTTGTGTTTCTTAAGATGAGGTAATGTCAAATGCTCCAACAAATTCAAGACTAATGTAATCTCTTATCTTATTTGCTTTATATTGTATGTAAATGAAAAGTTACTTGTGTATAAACTACACCTTACAGTCAAATGAACTAAAGTGCACTATACATCAAATTAGATAGATAATTACTATCTCAAGCAAGAAAGATTGAAGTGTTGTTGTTTCCCTTACATTAACTCAAAGAACTTTAAGTTTATCTCGTATTTTAATTTAAGAGGATTTTTTTAATGTATCAATTTAGTATGTATACCTTTTTTTCTGTGATGTGTTTAATATTTTATATTTCTTAAATTTCAAATAGTAATGTCTTTATTTGAGTTATCTCAAGTCAAGTGCATTTTTAAAAATATTTTTATATTGTATTTTGTAAAAATTATGTTTCAACCAAGCAAATTTCAATTATTTTATCTTAAAAACTCTTATCAATGTTAAATTTATTTAACTATAATATTTCTGTTGTCATGATTATTTGATCTTTTTTAATAGTTTTGTTGTAACACAAATTAGATATTAATTTTGTTTAATATTTTTATTGTCACGAAAATTTGATTCGGTTTTTTGATTTTTTTTTAATTATGTTGTCACAAAAATTTATGGAGCTCTAATAATTTTAATATAAATAATTTTATTTATTTGTATTATTATATAGATAAATATTTTTGCTTTAGTTGAAAAATTATTACTTATGTAATTGACAATGATGGTATAAGTTTGAAGAATTTTCAATAAAATGATTTCACAATAAAATATCAGCACATAAATATTTTTTTAATTTCACAATAAAATAATCATATATTAAGTATTAAACTTTATTATGGATTATTGTAAATATTATTTTTATTATAATATATGATTATATAAAGATCATTATAAATCAGTTTTTTATTATATATTTATTATATATTGAGTATTTATTAAATATTAATTAAATATTTATTAAATAAAAATTAAATATATTTTTAATTATCATAAAAGTATTAAATATGTACTAAATTATAGTTAAGAAAATATCCACATTTTAAACATTATGCTATGTTTTTTATTGAATGAATAAATAAATATGATATTAATTAATGTATAATTAAAAATAAGAGTAATATAAAACTTATTTTTAAATTAATTTACTCTGACATTATTAAAAATTTATGTACTTTTATCTATTTGAAATAGTATGAGTTTTGTGTATGTAAAAACAAATCATCAAATGGAGAATAGAAGAAAAAAATAGTTATTGATGTGTAATGCATTTTTCTAAATAAATATACTTAATAATATTAATGTTAAAATAATTACAAAAATTATTATAATCTTTTGTTGACTATCTATAAACTTTCATTATTTATAAAACTCGTGTCATAATGTAAAATTAAATAAAAGATTTTGTATGTTATTTAATACTATGTATAGGATATGAAGAAGTTAACACTGAAAACTATAAATAAAAATAAATTTTAATGATTAAAATTAAACAATTACTATGAAATAATTGAACATTTAATCTTTATATATTTTTGAATTGTTCATTGAAAAAGAATATTAAAATTTCAAAATATTGGAAAGCATACAAACTATTTGTATTCAATTTATCCATCTATCGTAAGTTATTCCATAAATTTGTGGAAATATTGTCCGTAAAAAAGTGTGTGTATTTTCTACAAGTGTTTGAAAATAGGAAGTGTTGTATTTTCAGTATGTTGTTAAAGATCTTTTGAATTAGAGAGATTCAAAGTCTACCATATTCTTGGTGTGTCTATGTTAGAAGATTTTAGGAGAGTCTTGGTGTGAGATTGTACAAAAATCTAACATAACAAAATTATTCACTGTGTGAAAGGACTAAACATACTCTTGATTGATAAGGGGAACTAGTATAATTTCTTATGTCTCTTTTACATTATGCACTTTATTTACTGCATTCTTGTTCTTAGCTCTTTACCATAATTCCAAAAAATTAAAAAGAATCAACATATCTTCAAAAGAACAGAAAAAGTCTTAAAATCTAATTCACCCTCTCTTAGGTTTCACTCTAAACTTACAGATCATACCTTTCTCTTTTACCAGTGTTGTACCATTTTTCAGGTGTGTGTCCCATCTAAGATTTGTGTTTCTTAAGATGAGGTAATGTCAAATGCTCCAACAAATTCAAGACTAATGTAATCTCTTATCTTATTTGCTTTATATTGTATGTAAATGAAAAGTTACTTGTGTATAAACTACACCTTACAGTCAAATGAACTAAAGTGCACTATACATCAAATTAGATAGATAATTACTATCTCAAGCAAGAAAGATTGAAGTGTTGTTGTTTCCCTTACATTAACTCAAAGAACTTTAAGTTTATCTCGTATTTTAATTTAAGAGGATTTTTTTAATGTATCAATTTAGTATGTATACCTTTTTTTCTGTGATGTGTTTAATATTTTATATTTCTTAAATTTCAAATAGTAATGTCTTTATTTGAGTTATCTCAAGTCAAGTGCATTTTTAAAAATATTTTTATATTGTATTTTGTAAAAATTATGTTTCAACCAAGCAAATTTCAATTATTTTATCTTAAAAACTCTTATCAATGTTAAATTTATTTAACTATAATATTTCTGTTGTCATGATTATTTGATCTTTTTTAATAGTTTTGTTGTAACACAAATTAGATATTAATTTTGTTTAATATTTTTATTGTCACGAAAATTTGATTCGGTTTTTTGATTTTTTTTTAATTACGTTGTCACAAAAATTTATGGAGCTCTAATAATTTTAATATAAATAATTTTATTTATTTGTATTATTATATAGATAAATATTTTTGCTTTAGTTGAAAAATTATTACTTATGTAATTGACAATGATGGTATAAGTTTGAAGAATTTTCAATAAAATGATTTCACAATAAAATATCAGCACATAAATATTTTTTTAATTTCACAATAAAATAATCATATATTAAGTATTAAACTTTATTATGGATTATTGTAAATATTATTTTTATTATAATATATGATTATATAAAGATCATTATAAATCAGTTTTTTATTATATATTTATTATATATTGAGTATTTATTAAATATTAATTAAATATTTATTAAATAAAAATTAAATATATTTTTAATTATCATAAAAGTATTAAATATGTACTAAATTATAGTTAAGAAAATATCCACATTTTAAACATTATGCTATGTTTTTTATTGAATGAATAAATAAATATGATATTAATTAATGTATAATCAAAAATAAGAGTAATATAAAACTTATTTTTAAATTAATTTACTCTGACATTATTAAAAATTTATGTACTTTTATCTATTTGAAATAGTATGAGTTTTGTGTATGTAAAAACAAATCATCAAATGGAGAATAGAAGAAAAAAATAGTTATTGATGTGTAATGCATTTTTCTAAATAAATATACTTAATAATATTAATGTTAAAATAATTACAAAAATTATTATAATCTTTTGTTGACTATCTATAAACTTTCATTATTTATAAAACTCGTGTCATAATGTAAAATTAAATAAAAGATTTTGTATGTTATTTAATACTATTTATAGGATATGAAGAAGTTAACACTGAAAACTATAAATAAAAATAAATTTTAATGATTAAAATTAAACAATTACTATGAAATAATTGAACATTTAATCTTTATATATTTTTGAATTGTTCATTGAAAAAGAATATTAAAATTTCAAAATATTGGAAAGCATACAAACTATTTGTATTCAATTTATCCATCTATCGTAAGTTATTCCATAAATTTGTGGAAATATTGTCCGTAAAAAAGTGTGTGTATTTTCTACAAGTGTTTGAAAATAGGAAGTGTTGTATTTTCAGTATGTTGTTAAAGATCTTTTGAATTAGAGAGATTCAAAGTCTACCATATTCTTGGTGTGTCTATGTTAGAAGATTTTAGGAGAGTCTTGGTGTGAGATTGTACAAAAATCTAACATAACAAAATTATTCACTGTGTGAAAGGACTAAACATACTCTTGATTGATAAGGGGAACTAGTATAATTTCTTATGTCTCTTTTACATTATGCACTTTATTTACTGCATTCTTGTTCTTAGCTCTTTACCATAATTCCAAAAAATTAAAAAGAATCAACATATCTTCAAAAGAACAGAAAAAGTCTTAAAATCTAATTCACCCTCTCTTAGGTTTCACTCTAAACTTACAGATCATACCTTTCTCTTTTACCAGTGTTGTACCATTTTTCAGGTGTGTGTCCCATCTAAGATTTGTGTTTCTTAAGATGAGGTAATGTCAAATGCTCCAACAAATTCAAGACTAATGTAATCTCTTATCTTATTTGCTTTATATTGTATGTAAATGAAAAGTTACTTGTGTATAAACTACACCTTACAGTCAAATGAACTAAAGTGCACTATACATCAAATTAGATAGATAATTACTATCTCAAGCAAGAAAGATTGAAGTGTTGTTGTTTCCCTTACATTAACTCAAAGAACTTTAAGTTTATCTCGTATTTTAATTTAAGAGGATTTTTTTAATGTATCAATTTAGTATGTATACCTTTTTTTCTGTGATGTGTTTAATATTTTATATTTCTTAAATTTCAAATAGTAATGTCTTTATTTGAGTTATCTCAAGTCAAGTGCATTTTTAAAAATATTTTTATATTGTATTTTGTAAAAATTATGTTTCAACCAAGCAAATTTCAATTATTTTATCTTAAAAACTCTTATCAATGTTAAATTTATTTAACTATAATATTTCTGTTATCATGATTATTTGATCTTTTTTAATAGTTTTGTTGTAACACAAATTAGATATTAATTTTTTTTAATATTTTTATTGTCACGAAAATTTGATTCGGTTTTTTGATTTTTTTTTAATTACGTTGTCACAAAAATTTATGGAGCTCTAATAATTTTAATATAAATAATTTTATTTATTTGTATTATTATATAGATAAATATTTTTGCTTTAGTTGAAAAATTATTACTTATGTAATTGACAATGATGGTATAAGTTTGAAGAATTTTCAATAAAATGATTTCACAATAAAATATCAGCACATAAATATTTTTTTAATTTCACAATAAAATAATCATATATTAAGTATTAAACTTTATTATGGATTATTGTAAATATTATTTTTATTATAATATATGATTATATAAAGATCATTATAAATCAGTTTTTTATTATATATTTATTATATATTGAGTATTTATTAAATATTAATTAAATATTTATTAAATAAAAATTAAATATATTTTTAATTATCATAAAAGTATTAAATATGTACTAAATTATAGTTAAGAAAATATCCACATTTTAAACATTATGCTATGTTTTTTATTGAATGAATAAATAAATATGATATTAATTAATGTATAATCAAAAATAAGAGTAATATAAAACTTATTTTTAAATTAATTTACTCTGACATTATTAAAAATTTATGTACTTTTATCTATTTGAAATAGTATGAGTTTTGTGTATGTAAAAACAAATCATCAAATGGAGAATAGAAGAAAAAAATAGTTATTGATGTGTAATGCATTTTTCTAAATAAATATACTTAATAATATTAATGTTAAAATAATTACAAAAATTATTATAATCTTTTGTTGACTATCTATAAACTTTCATTATTTATAAAACTCGTGTCATAATGTAAAATTAAATAAAAGATTTTGTATGTTATTTAATACTATGTATAGGATATGAAGAAGTTAACACTGAAAACTATAAATAAAAATAAATTTTAATGATTAAAATTAAACAATTACTATGAAATAATTGAACATTTAATCTTTATATATTTTTGAATTGTTCATTGAAAAAGAATATTAAAATTTCAAAATATTGGAAAGCATACAAACTATTTGTATTCAATTTATCCATCTATCGTAAGTTATTCCATAAATTTGTGGAAATATTGTCCGTAAAAAAGTGTGTGTATTTTCTACAAGTGTTTGAAAATAGGAAGTGTTGTATTTTCAGTATGTTGTTAAAGATCTTTTGAATTAGAGAGATTCAAAGTCTACCATATTCTTGGTGTGTCTATGTTAGAAGATTTTAGGAGAGTCTTGGTGTGAGATTGTACAAAAATCTAACATAACAAAATTATTCACTGTGTGAAAGGACTAAACATACTCTTGATTGATAAGGGGAACTAGTATAATTTCTTATGTCTCTTTTACATTATGCACTTTATTTACTGCATTCTTGTTCTTAGCTCTTTACCATAATTCCAAAAAATTAAAAAGAATCAACATATCTTCAAAAGAACAGAAAAAGTCTTAAAATCTAATTCACCCTCTCTTAGGTTTCACTCTAAACTTACAGATCATACCTTTCTCTTTTACCAGTGTTGTACCATTTTTCAGGTGTGTGTCCCATCTAAGATTTGTGTTTCTTAAGATGAGGTAATGTCAAATGCTCCAACAAATTCAAGACTAATGTAATCTCTTATCTTATTTGCTTTATATTGTATGTAAATGAAAAGTTACTTGTGTATAAACTACACCTTACAGTCAAATGAACTAAAGTGCACTATACATCAAATTAGATAGATAATTACTATCTCAAGCAAGAAAGATTGAAGTGTTGTTGTTTCCCTTACATTAACTCAAAGAACTTTAAGTTTATCTCGTATTTTAATTTAAGAGGATTTTTTTAATGTATCAATTTAGTATGTATACCTTTTTTTCTGTGATGTGTTTAATATTTTATATTTCTTAAATTTCAAATAGTAATGTCTTTATTTGAGTTATCTCAAGTCAAGTGCATTTTTAAAAATATTTTTATATTGTATTTTGTAAAAATTATGTTTCAACCAAGCAAATTTCAATTATTTTATCTTAAAAACTCTTATCAATGTTAAATTTATTTAACTATAATATTTCTGTTGTCATGATTATTTGATCTTTTTTAATAGTTTTGTTGTAACACAAATTAGATATTAATTTTGTTTAATATTTTTATTGTCACGAAAATTTGATTCGGTTTTTTGATTTTTTTTTAATTACGTTGTCACAAAAATTTATGGAGCTCTAATAATTTTAATATAAATAATTTTATTTATTTGTATTATTATATAGATAAATATTTTTGCTTTAGTTGAAAAATTATTACTTATGTAATTGACAATGATGGTATAAGTTTGAAGAATTTTCAATAAAATGATTTCACAATAAAATATCAGCACATAAATATTTTTTTAATTTCACAATAAAATAATCATATATTAAGTATTAAACTTTATTATGGATTATTGTAAATATTATTTTTATTATAATATATGATTATATAAAGATCATTATAAATCAGTTTTTTATTATATATTTATTATATATTGAGTATTTATTAAATATTAATTAAATATTTATTAAATAAAAATTAAATATATTTTTAATTATCATAAAAGTATTAAATATGTACTAAATTATAGTTAAGAAAATATCCACATTTTAAACATTATGCTATGTTTTTTATTGAATGAATAAATAAATATGATATTAATTAATGTATAATCAAAAATAAGAGTAATATAAAACTTATTTTTAAATTAATTTACTCTGACATTATTAAAAATTTATGTACTTTTATCTATTTGAAATAGTATGAGTTTTGTGTATGTAAAAACAAATCATCAAATGGAGAATAGAAGAAAAAAATAGTTATTGATGTGTAATGCATTTTTCTAAATAAATATACTTAATAATATTAATGTTAAAATAATTACAAAAATTATTATAATCTTTTGTTGACTATCTATAAACTTTCATTATTTATAAAACTCGTGTCATAATGTAAAATTAAATAAAAGATTTTGTATGTTATTTAATACTATTTATAGGATATGAAGAAGTTAACACTGAAAACTATAAATAAAAATAAATTTTAATGATTAAAATTAAACAATTACTATGAAATAATTGAACATTTAATCTTTATATATTTTTGAATTGTTCATTGAAAAAGAATATTAAAATTTCAAAATATTGGAAAGCATACAAACTATTTGTATTCAATTTATCCATCTATCGTAAGTTATTCCATAAATTTGTGGAAATATTGTCCGTTAAAAAGTGTGTGTATTTTCTACAAGTGTTTGAAAATAGGAAGTGTTGTATTTTCAGTATGTTGTTAACGATCTTTTGAATTATAGAGATTAAAAGTCTACCATATTCTTGGTGTGTCTATGTTAGAAGATTTTAGGAGAGTCTTGGTGTGAGATTGTACAAAAATCTAACATAACAAAATTATTCACAGTGTGAAAGGACTAAACATACTCTTGATTGATAAGGGGAACTAGTATAATTTCTTATGTCTCTTTTACATTATGCATTTTATTTACTGCATTCTTGTTCTTAGCTCTATACCATAATTCCAAAAAATTAAAAAGAATCAACATATCTTCAAAAGAACAGAAAAAGTCTTAAAATCTAATTCACCCTCTCTTAGGTTTCACTCTAAACTTACAGATCATACCTTTCTCTTTTACCAGTGTTGTACCATTTTTCAGGTGTGTGTCCCATCTAAGATTTGTGTTTCTTAAGATGAGGTAATGTCAAATACTCCAACAAATTCAAGACTAATGTAATCTCTTATCTTATTTGCTTTATATTGTATGTAAATGAAAAGTTACTTGTGTATAAACTAAACCTTACAGTCAAATGAACTAAAGTGCACTATACATCAAATTAGATAGATAATTACTATCTCAAGCAAGAAAGATTGAAGTGTTGTTGTTTCCCTTACATTAACTCAAAGAACTTTAAGTTTATCTCGTATTTTAATTTAAGAGGATTTTTTTAATGTATCAATTTAGTATGTATACCTTTTTTTCTGTGATGTGTTTAATATTTTATATTTCTTCAATTTCAAATAGTAATGTCTTTATTTGAGTTATCTCAAGTCAAGTGCATTTTTAAAAATATTTTTATATTGTATTTTGTAAAAATTATGTTTCAACCAAGCAAATTTCAATTATTTTATCTTAAAAACTCTTATCAATGTTAAATTTATTTAACTATAATATTTCTGTTATCATGATTATTTGATATTTTTTAATAGTTTTGTTGTAACACAAATTAGATATTAATTTTTTTTAATATTTTTATTGTCACGAAAATTTGATTCTGTTTTTTGATTTTTTTTTAATTACGTTGTCACAAAAATTTATGGAGCTCTAATAATTTTAATATAAATAATTTTATTTATTTGTATTATTATATAGATAAATATTTTTGCTTTAGTTGAAAAATTATTACTTATGTAATTGACAATGATGGTATAAGTTTGAAGAATTTTCAATAAAATGATTTCACAATAAAATATCAGCACATAAATATTTTTTTAATTTCACAATAAAATAATCATATATTAAGTATTAAACTTTATTATGGATTATTGTAAATATTATTTTTATTATAATATATGATTATATAAAGATCATTATAAATCAGTTTTTTATTATATATTTATTATATATTGAGTATTTATTAAATATTAATTAAATATTTATTAAATAAAAATTAAATATATTTTTAATTATCATAAAAGTATTAAATATGTACTAAATTATAGTTAAGAAAATATCCACATTTTAAACATTATGCTATGTTTTTTATTGAATGAATAAATAAATATGATATTAATTAATGTATAATCAAAAATAAGAGTAATATAAAACTTATTTTTAAATTAATTTACTCTGACATTATTAAAAATTTATGTACTTTTATCTATTTGAAATAGTATGAGTTTTGTGTATGTAAAAACAAATCATCAAATGGAGAATAGAAGAAAAAAATAGTTATTGATGTGTAATGCATTTTTCTAAATAAATATACTTAATAATATTAATGTTAAAATAATTACAAAAATTATTATAATCTTTTGTTGACTATCTATAAACTTTCATTATTTATAAAACTCGTGTCATAATGTAAAATTAAATAAAAGATTTTGTATGTTATTTAATACTATTTATAGGATATGAAGAAGTTAACACTGAAAACTATAAATAAAAATAAATTTTAATGATTAAAATTAAACAATTACTATGAAATAATTGAACATTTAATCTTTATATATTTTTGAATTGTTCATTGAAAAAGAATATTAAAATTTCAAAATATTGGAAAGCATACAAACTATTTGTATTCAATTTATCCATCTATCGTAAGTTATTCCATAAATTTGTGGAAATATTGTCCGTTAAAAAGTGTGTGTATTTTCTACAAGTGTTTGAAAATAGGAAGTGTTGTATTTTCAGTATGTTGTTAACGATCTTTTGAATTATAGAGATTAAAAGTCTACCATATTCTTGGTGTGTCTATGTTAGAAGATTTTAGGAGAGTCTTGGTGTGAGATTGTACAACAATCTAACATAGCAAAATTATTCACAGTGTGAAAGGACTAAACATACTCTTGATTGATAAGGGGAACTAGTATAATTTCTTATGTCTCTTTTACATTATGCATTTTATTTACTGCATTCTTGTTCTTAGCTCTATACCATAATTCCAAAAAATTAAAAAGAATCAACATATCTTCAAAAGAACAGAAAAAGTCTTAAAATCTAATTCACCCTCTCTTAGGTTTCACTCTAAACTTACAGATCATACCTTTCTCTTTTACCAGTGTTGTACCATTTTTCAGGTGTGTGTCCCATCTAAGATTTGTGTTTCTTAAGATGAGGTAATGTCAAATACTCCAACAAATTCAAGACTAATGTAATCTCTTATCTTATTTGCTTTATATTGTATGTAAATGAAAAGTTACTTGTGTATAAACTAAACCTTACAGTCAAATGAACTAAAGTGCACTATACATCAAATTAGATAGATAATTACTATCTCAAGCAAGAAAGATTGAAGTGTTGTTGTTTCCCTTACATTAACTCAAAGAACTTTAAGTTTATCTCGTATTTTAATTTAAGAGGATTTTTTTAATGTATCAATTTAGTATGTATACCTTTTTTTCTGTGATGTGTTTAATATTTTATATTTCTTAAATTTCAAATAGTAATGTCTTTATTTGAGTTATCTCAAGTCAAGTGCATTTTTAAAAATATTTTTATATTGTATTTTGTAAAAATTATGTTTCAACCAAGCAAATTTCAATTATTTTATCTTAAAAACTCTTATCAATGTTAAATTTATTTAACTATAATATTTCTGTTGTCATGATTATTTGATCTTTTTTAATAGTTTTGTTGTAACACAAATTAGATATTAATTTTTTTTAATATTTTTATTGTCACGAAAATTTGATTCTGTTTTTTGATTTTTTTTTAATTACGTTGTCACAAAAATTTATGGAGCTCTAATAATTTTAATATAAATAATTTTATTTATTTGTATTATTATATAGATAAATATTTTTGCTTTAGTTGAAAAATTATTACTTATGTAATTGACAATGATGGTATAAGTTTGAAGAATTTTCAATAAAATGATTTCACAATAAAATATCAGCACATAAATATTTTTTTAATTTCATAATAAAATAATCATATATTAAGTATTAAACTTTATTATGGATTATTGTAAATATTATTTTTATTATAATATATGATTATATAAAGATCATTATAAATCAGTTTTTTATTATATATTTATTATATATTGAGTATTTATTAAATATTAATTAAATATTTATTAAATAAAAATTAAATATATTTTTAATTATCATAAAAGTATTAAATATGTACTAAATTATAGTTAAGAAAATATCCACATTTTAAACATTATGCTATGTTTTTTATTGAATGAATAAATAAATATGATATTAATTAATGTATAATCAAAAATAAGAGTAATATAAAACTTATTTTTAAATTAATTTACTCTGACATTATTAAAAATTTATGTACTTTTATCTATTTGAAATAGTATGAGTTTTGTGTATGTAAAAACAAATCATCAAATGGAGAATAGAAGAAAAAAATAGTTATTGATGTGTAATGCATTTTTCTAAATAAATATACTTAATAATATTAATGTTAAAATAATTACAAAAATTATTATAATCTTTTGTTGACTATCTATAAACTTTCATTATTTATAAAACTCGTGTCATAATGTAAAATTAAATAAAAGATTTTGTATGTTATTTAATACTATTTATAGGATATGAAGAAGTTAACACTGAAAACTATAAATAAAAATAAATTTTAATGATTAAAATTAAACAATTACTATGAAATAATTGAACATTTAATCTTTATATATTTTTGAATTGTTCATTGAAAAAGAATATTAAAATTTCAAAATATTGGAAAGCATACAAACTATTTGTATTCAATTTATCCATCTATCGTAAGTTATTCCATAAGTTTGTGGAAATATTGTCCGTTAAAAAGTGTGTGTATTTTCTACAAGTGTTTGAAAATAGGAAGTGTTGTATTTTCAGTATGTTGTTAATGATCTTTTGAATTAGAGAGATTAAAAGTCTACCATATTCTTGGTGTGTCTATGTTAGAAGATTTTAGGAGAGTCTTGGTGTGAGATTGTACAAAAATCTAACATAACAAAATTATTCACTGTGTGAAAGGACTAAACATACTCTTGATTGATAAGGGGAACTAGTATAATTTCTTATGTCTCTTTTACATTATGCACTTTATTTACTGCATTCTTGTTCTTAGCTCTTTACCATAATTCCAAAAACTTAAAAAGAATCAACATATCTTCAAAAGAACAGAAAAAGTCTTAAAATCTAATTCACCCTCTCTTAGGTTTCACTCTAAACTTACAGATCATACCTTTCTCTTTTACCAGTGTTGTACCATTTTTCAGGTGTGTGTCCCATCTAAGATTTGTGTTTCTTAAGATGAGGTAATGTCAAATGCTCCAACAAATTCAAGACTAATGTAATCTCTTATCTTATTTGCTTTATATTGTATGTAAATGAAAAGTTACTTGTGTATAAACTACACCTTACAGTCAAATGAACTAAAGTGCACTATACATCAAATTAGATAGATAATTACTATCTCAAGCAAGAAAGATTGAAGTGTTGTTGTTTCCCTTACATTAACTCAAAGAACTTTAAGTTTATCTCGTATTTTAATTTAAGAGGATTTTTTTAATGTATCAATTTAGTATGTATACCTTTTTTTCTGTGATGTGTTTAATATTTTATATTTCTTAAATTTCAAATAGTAATGTCTTTATTTGAGTTATCTCAAGTCAAGTGCATTTTTAAAAATATTTTTATATTGTATTTTGTAAAAATTATGTTTCAACCAAGCAAATTTCAATTATTTTATCTTAAAAACTCTTATCAATGTTAAATTTATTTAACTATAATATTTCTGTTGTCATGATTATTTGATCTTTTTTAATAGTTTTGTTGTAACACAAATTAGATATTAATTTTGTTTAATATTTTTATTGTCACGAAAATTTGATTCGGTTTTTTGATTTTTTTTTAATTATGTTGTCACAAAAATTTATGGAGCTCTAATAATTTTAATATAAATAATTTTATTTATTTGTATTATTATATAGATAAATATTTTTGCTTTAGTTGAAAAATTATTACTTATGTAATTGACAATGATGGTATAAGTTTGAAGAATTTTCAATAAAATGATTTCACAATAAAATATCAGCACATAAATATTTTTTTAATTTCACAATAAAATAATCATATATTAAGTATTAAACTTTATTATGGATTATTGTAAATATTATTTTTATTATAATATATGATTATATAAAGATCATTATAAATCAGTTTTTTATTATATATTTATTATATATTGAGTATTTATTAAATATTAATTAAATATTTATTAAATAAAAATTAAATATATTTTTAATTATCATAAAAGTATTAAATATGTACTAAATTATAGTTAAGAAAATATCCACATTTTAAACATTATGCTATGTTTTTTATTGAATGAATAAATAAATATGATATTAATTAATGTATAATTAAAAATAAGAGTAATATAAAACTTATTTTTAAATTAATTTACTCTGACATTATTAAAAATTTATGTACTTTTATCTATTTGAAATAGTATGAGTTTTGTGTATGTAAAAACAAATCATCAAATGGAGAATAGAAGAAAAAAATAGTTATTGATGTGTAATGCATTTTTCTAAATAAATATACTTAATAATATTAATGTTAAAATAATTACAAAAATTATTATAATCTTTTGTTGACTATCTATAAACTTTCATTATTTATAAAACTCGTGTCATAATGTAAAATTAAATAAAAGATTTTGTATGTTATTTAATACTATTTATAGGATATGAAGAAGTTAACACTGAAAACTATAAATAAAAATAAATTTTAATGATTAAAATTAAACAATTACTATGAAATAATTGAACATTTAATCTTTATATATTTTTGAATTGTTCATTGAAAAAGAATATTAAAATTTCAAAATATTGGAAAGCATACAAACTATTTGTATTCAATTTATCCATCTATCGTAAGTTATTCCATAAATTTGTGGAAATATTGTCCGTAAAAAAGTGTGTGTATTTTCTACAAGTGTTTGAAAATAGGAAGTGTTGTATTTTCAGTATGTTGTTAAAGATCTTTTGAATTAGAGAGATTCAAAGTCTACCATATTCTTGGTGTGTCTATGTTAGAAGATTTTAGGAGAGTCTTGGTGTGAGATTGTACAAAAATCTAACATAACAAAATTATTCACTGTGTGAAAGGACTAAACATACTCTTGATTGATAAGGGGAACTAGTATAATTTCTTATGTCTCTTTTACATTATGCACTTTATTTACTGCATTCTTGTTCTTAGCTCTTTACCATAATTCCAAAAAATTAAAAAGAATCAACATATCTTCAAAAGAACAGAAAAAGTCTTAAAATCTAATTCACCCTCTCTTAGGTTTCACTCTAAACTTACAGATCATACCTTTCTCTTTTACCAGTGTTGTACCATTTTTCAGGTGTGTGTCCCATCTAAGATTTGTGTTTCTTAAGATGAGGTAATGTCAAATGCTCCAACAAATTCAAGACTAATGTAATCTCTTATCTTATTTGCTTTATATTGTATGTAAATGAAAAGTTACTTGTGTATAAACTACACCTTACAGTCAAATGAACTAAAGTGCACTATACATCAAATTAGATAGATAATTACTATCTCAAGCAAGAAAGATTGAAGTGTTGTTGTTTCCCTTACATTAACTCAAAGAACTTTAAGTTTATCTCGTATTTTAATTTAAGAGGATTTTTTTAATGTATCAATTTAGTATGTATACCTTTTTTTCTGTGATGTGTTTAATATTTTATATTTCTTAAATTTCAAATAGTAATGTCTTTATTTGAGTTATCTCAAGTCAAGTGCATTTTTAAAAATATTTTTATATTGTATTTTGTAAAAATTATGTTTCAACCAAGCAAATTTCAATTATTTTATCTTAAAAACTCTTATCAATGTTAAATTTATTTAACTATAATATTTCTGTTGTCATGATTATTTGATCTTTTTTAATAGTTTTGTTGTAACACAAATTAGATATTAATTTTGTTTAATATTTTTATTGTCACGAAAATTTGATTCGGTTTTTTGATTTTTTTTTAATTATGTTGTCACAAAAATTTATGGAGCTCTAATAATTTTAATATAAATAATTTTATTTATTTGTATTATTATATAGATAAATATTTTTGCTTTAGTTGAAAAATTATTACTTATGTAATTGACAATGATGGTATAAGTTTGAAGAATTTTCAATAAAATGATTTCACAATAAAATATCAGCACATAAATATTTTTTTAATTTCACAATAAAATAATCATATATTAAGTATTAAACTTTATTATGGATTATTGTAAATATTATTTTTATTATAATATATGATTATATAAAGATCATTATAAATCAGTTTTTTATTATATATTTATTATATATTGAGTATTTATTAAATATTAATTAAATATTTATTAAATAAAAATTAAATATATTTTTAATTATCATAAAAGTATTAAATATGTACTAAATTATAGTTAAGAAAATATCCACATTTTAAACATTATGCTATGTTTTTTATTGAATGAATAAATAAATATGATATTAATTAATGTATAATTAAAAATAAGAGTAATATAAAACTTATTTTTAAATTAATTTACTCTGACATTATTAAAAATTTATGTACTTTTATCTATTTGAAATAGTATGAGTTTTGTGTATGTAAAAACAAATCATCAAATGGAGAATAGAAGAAAAAAATAGTTATTGATGTGTAATGCATTTTTCTAAATAAATATACTTAATAATATTAATGTTAAAATAATTACAAAAATTATTATAATCTTTTGTTGACTATCTATAAACTTTCATTATTTATAAAACTCGTGTCATAATGTAAAATTAAATAAAAGATTTTGTATGTTATTTAATACTATTTATAGGATATGAAGAAGTTAACACTGAAAACTATAAATAAAAATAAATTTTAATGATTAAAATTAAACAATTACTATGAAATAATTGAACATTTAATCTTTATATATTTTTGAATTGTTCATTGAAAAAGAATATTAAAATTTCAAAATATTGGAAAGCATACAAACTATTTGTATTCAATTTATCCATCTATCGTAAGTTATTCCATAAATTTGTGGAAATATTGTCCGTAAAAAAGTGTGTGTATTTTCTACAAGTGTTTGAAAATAGGAAGTGTTGTATTTTCAGTATGTTGTTAAAGATCTTTTGAATTAGAGAGATTCAAAGTCTACCATATTCTTGGTGTGTCTATGTTAGAAGATTTTAGGAGAGTCTTGGTGTGAGATTGTACAAAAATCTAACATAACAAAATTATTCACTGTGTGAAAGGACTAAACATACTCTTGATTGATAAGGGGAACTAGTATAATTTCTTATGTCTCTTTTACATTATGCACTTTATTTACTGCATTCTTGTTCTTAGCTCTTTACCATAATTCCAAAAAATTAAAAAGAATCAACATATCTTCAAAAGAACAGAAAAAGTCTTAAAATCTAATTCACCCTCTCTTAGGTTTCACTCTAAACTTACAGATCATACCTTTCTCTTTTACCAGTGTTGTACCATTTTTCAGGTGTGTGTCCCATCTAAGATTTGTGTTTCTTAAGATGAGGTAATGTCAAATGCTCCAACAAATTCAAGACTAATGTAATCTCTTATCTTATTTGCTTTATATTGTATGTAAATGAAAAGTTACTTGTGTATAAACTACACCTTACAGTCAAATGAACTAAAGTGCACTATACATCAAATTAGATAGATAATTACTATCTCAAGCAAGAAAGATTGAAGTGTTGTTGTTTCCCTTACATTAACTCAAAGAACTTTAAGTTTATCTCGTATTTTAATTTAAGAGGATTTTTTTAATGTATCAATTTAGTATGTATACCTTTTTTTCTGTGATGTGTTTAATATTTTATATTTCTTAAATTTCAAATAGTAATGTCTTTATTTGAGTTATCTCAAGTCAAGTGCATTTTTAAAAATATTTTTATATTGTATTTTGTAAAAATTATGTTTCAACCAAGCAAATTTCAATTATTTTATCTTAAAAACTCTTATCAATGTTAAATTTATTTAACTATAATATTTCTGTTGTCATGATTATTTGATCTTTTTTAATAGTTTTGTTGTAACACAAATTAGATATTAATTTTGTTTAATATTTTTATTGTCACGAAAATTTGATTCGGTTTTTTGATTTTTTTTTAATTATGTTGTCACAAAAATTTATGGAGCTCTAATAATTTTAATATAAATAATTTTATTTATTTGTATTATTATATAGATAAATATTTTTGCTTTAGTTGAAAAATTATTACTTATGTAATTGACAATGATGGTATAAGTTTGAAGAATTTTCAATAAAATGATTTCACAATAAAATATCAGCACATAAATATTTTTTTAATTTCACAATAAAATAATCATATATTAAGTATTAAACTTTATTATGGATTATTGTAAATATTATTTTTATTATAATATATGATTATATAAAGATCATTATAAATCAGTTTTTTATTATATATTTATTATATATTGAGTATTTATTAAATATTAATTAAATATTTATTAAATAAAAATTAAATATATTTTTAATTATCATAAAAGTATTAAATATGTACTAAATTATAGTTAAGAAAATATCCACATTTTAAACATTATGCTATGTTTTTTATTGAATGAATAAATAAATATGATATTAATTAATGTATAATCAAAAATAAGAGTAATATAAAACTTATTTTTAAATTAATTTACTCTGACATTATTAAAAATTTATGTACTTTTATCTATTTGAAATAGTATGAGTTTTGTGTATGTAAAAACAAATCATCAAATGGAGAATAGAAGAAAAAAATAGTTATTGATGTGTAATGCATTTTTCTAAATAAATATACTTAATAATATTAATGTTAAAATAATTACAAAAATTATTATAATCTTTTGTTGACTATCTATAAACTTTCATTATTTATAAAACTCGTGTCATAATGTAAAATTAAATAAAAGATTTTGTATGTTATTTAATACTATTTATAGGATATGAAGAAGTTAACACTGAAAACTATAAATAAAAATAAATTTTAATGATTAAAATTAAACAATTACTATGAAATAATTGAACATTTAATCTTTATATATTTTTGAATTGTTCATTGAAAAAGAATATTAAAATTTCAAAATATTGGAAAGCATACAAACTATTTGTATTCAATTTATCCATCTATCGTAAGTTATTCCATAAATTTGTGGAAATATTGTCCGTAAAAAAGTGTGTGTATTTTCTACAAGTGTTTGAAAATAGGAAGTGTTGTATTTTCAGTATGTTGTTAAAGATCTTTTGAATTAGAGAGATTCAAAGTCTACCATATTCTTGGTGTGTCTATGTTAGAAGATTTTAGGAGAGTCTTGGTGTGAGATTGTACAAAAATCTAACATAACAAAATTATTCACTGTGTGAAAGGACTAAACATACTCTTGATTGATAAGGGGAACTAGTATAATTTCTTATGTCTCTTTTACATTATGCACTTTATTTACTGCATTCTTGTTCTTAGCTCTTTACCATAATTCCAAAAAATTAAAAAGAATCAACATATCTTCAAAAGAACAGAAAAAGTCTTAAAATCTAATTCACCCTCTCTTAGGTTTCACTCTAAACTTACAGATCATACCTTTCTCTTTTACCAGTGTTGTACCATTTTTCAGGTGTGTGTCCCATCTAAGATTTGTGTTTCTTAAGATGAGGTAATGTCAAATGCTCCAACAAATTCAAGACTAATGTAATCTCTTATCTTATTTGCTTTATATTGTATGTAAATGAAAAGTTACTTGTGTATAAACTACACCTTACAGTCAAATGAACTAAAGTGCACTATACATCAAATTAGATAGATAATTACTATCTCAAGCAAGAAAGATTGAAGTGTTGTTGTTTCCCTTACATTAACTCAAAGAACTTAAAGTTTATCTCGTATTTTAATTTAAGAGGATTTTTTTAATGTATCAATTTAGTATGTATACCTTTTTTTCTGTGATGTGTTTAATATTTTATATTTCTTAAATTTCAAATAGTAATGTCTTTATTTGAGTTATCTCAAGTCAAGTGCATTTTTAAAAATATTTTTATATTGTATTTTGTAAAAATTATGTTTCAACCAAGCAAATTTCAATTATTTTATCTTAAAAACTCTTATCAATGTTAAATTTATTTAACTATAATATTTCTGTTGTCATGATTATTTGATCTTTTTTAATAGTTTTGTTGTAACACAAATTAGATATTAATTTTGTTTAATATTTTTATTGTCACGAAAATTTGATTCGGTTTTTTGATTTTTTTTTAATTATGTTGTCACAAAAATTTATGGAGCTCTAATAATTTTAATATAAATAATTTTATTTATTTGTATTATTATATAGATAAATATTTTTGCTTTAGTTGAAAAATTATTACTTATGTAATTGACAATGATGGTATAAGTTTGAAGAATTTTCAATAAAATGATTTCACAATAAAATATCAGCACATAAATATTTTTTTAATTTCACAATAAAATAATCATATATTAAGTATTAAACTTTATTATGGATTATTGTAAATATTATTTTTATTATAATATATGATTATATAAAGATCATTATAAATCAGTTTTTTATTATATATTTATTATATATTGAGTATTTATTAAATATTAATTAAATATTTATTAAATAAAAATTAAATATATTTTTAATTATCATAAAAGTATTAAATATGTACTAAATTATAGTTAAGAAAATATCCACATTTTAAACATTATGCTATGTTTTTTATTGAATGAATAAATAAATATGATATTAATTAATGTATAATCAAAAATAAGAGTAATATAAAACTTATTTTTAAATTAATTTACTCTGACATTATTAAAAATTTATGTACTTTTATCTATTTGAAATAGTATGAGTTTTGTGTATGTAAAAACAAATCATCAAATGGAGAATAGAAGAAAAAAATAGTTATTGATGTGTAATGCATTTTTCTAAATAAATATACTTAATAATATTAATGTTAAAATAATTACAAAAATTATTATAATCTTTTGTTGACTATCTATAAACTTTCATTATTTATAAAACTCGTGTCATAATGTAAAATTAAATAAAAGATTTTGTATGTTATTTAATACTATGTATAGGATATGAAGAAGTTAACACTGAAAACTATAAATAAAAATAAATTTTAATGATTAAAATTAAACAATTACTATGAAATAATTGAACATTTAATCTTTATATATTTTTGAATTTTTCATTGAAAAAGAATATTAAAATTTCAAAATATTGGAAAGCATACAAACTATTTGTATTCAATTTATCCATCTATCGTAAGTTATTCCATAAATTTGTGGAAATATTGTCCGTAAAAAAGTGTGTGTATTTTCTACAAGTGTTTGAAAATAGGAAGTGTTGTATTTTCAGTATGTTGTTAAAGATCTTTTGAATTAGAGAGATTCAAAGTCTACCATATTCTTGGTGTGTCTATGTTAGAAGATTTTAGGAGAGTCTTGGTGTGAGATTGTACAAAAATCTAACATAACAAAATTATTCACTGTGTGAAAGGACTAAACATACTCTTGATTGATAAGGGGAACTAGTATAATTTCTTATGTCTCTTTTACATTATGCACTTTATTTACTGCATTCTTGTTCTTAGCTCTTTACCATAATTCCAAAAAATTAAAAAGAATCAACATATCTTCAAAAGAACAGAAAAAGTCTTAAAATCTAATTCACCCTCTCTTAGGTTTCACTCTAAACTTACAGATCATACCTTTCTCTTTTACCAGTGTTGTACCATTTTTCAGGTGTGTGTCCCATCTAAGATTTGTGTTTCTTAAGATGAGGTAATGTCAAATGCTCCAACAAATTCAAGACTAATGTAATCTCTTATCTTATTTGCTTTATATTGTATGTAAATGAAAAGTTACTTGTGTATAAACTACACCTTACAGTCAAATGAACTAAAGTGCACTATACATCAAATTAGATAGATAATTACTATCTCAAGCAAGAAAGATTGAAGTGTTGTTGTTTCCCTTACATTAACTCAAAGAACTTTAAGTTTATCTCGTATTTTAATTTAAGAGGATTTTTTTAATGTATCAATTTAGTATGTATACCTTTTTTTCTGTGATGTGTTTAATATTTTATATTTCTTAAATTTCAAATAGTAATGTCTTTATTTGAGTTATCTCAAGTCAAGTGCATTTTTAAAAATATTTTTATATTGTATTTTGTAAAAATTATGTTTCAACCAAGCAAATTTCAATTATTTTATCTTAAAAACTCTTATCAATGTTAAATTTATTTAACTATAATATTTCTGTTGTCATGATTATTTGATCTTTTTTAATAGTTTTGTTGTAACACAAATTAGATATTAATTTTGTTTAATATTTTTATTGTCACGAAAATTTGATTCGGTTTTTTGATTTTTTTTTAATTATGTTGTCACAAAAATTTATGGAGCTCTAATAATTTTAATATAAATAATTTTATTTATTTGTATTATTATATAGATAAATATTTTTGCTTTAGTTGAAAAATTATTACTTATGTAATTGACAATGATGGTATAAGTTTGAAGAATTTTCAATAAAATGATTTCACAATAAAATATCAGCACATAAATATTTTTTTAATTTCACAATAAAATAATCATATATTAAGTATTAAACTTTATTATGGATTATTGTAAATATTATTTTTATTATAATATATGATTATATAAAGATCATTATAAATCAGTTTTTTATTATATATTTATTATATATTGAGTATTTATTAAATATTAATTAAATATTTATTAAATAAAAATTAAATATATTTTTAATTATCATAAAAGTATTAAATATGTACTAAATTATAGTTAAGAAAATATCCACATTTTAAACATTATGCTATGTTTTTTATTGAATGAATAAATAAATATGATATTAATTAATGTATAATTAAAAATAAGAGTAATATAAAACTTATTTTTAAATTAATTTACTCTGACATTATTAAAAATTTATGTACTTTTATCTATTTGAAATAGTATGAGTTTTGTGTATGTAAAAACAAATCATCAAATGGAGAATAGAAGAAAAAAATAGTTATTGATGTGTAATGCATTTTTCTAAATAAATATACTTAATAATATTAATGTTAAAATAATTACAAAAATTATTATAATCTTTTGTTGACTATCTATAAACTTTCATTATTTATAAAACTCGTGTCATAATGTAAAATTAAATAAAAGATTTTGTATGTTATTTAATACTATTTATAGGATATGAAGAAGTTAACACTGAAAACTATAAATAAAAATAAATTTTAATGATTAAAATTAAACAATTACTATGAAATAATTGAACATTTAATCTTTATATATTTTTGAATTGTTCATTGAAAAAGAATATTAAAATTTCAAAATATTGGAAAGCATACAAACTATTTGTATTCAATTTATCCATCTATCGTAAGTTATTCCATAAATTTGTGGAAATATTGTCCGTAAAAAAGTGTGTGTATTTTCTACAAGTGTTTGAAAATAGGAAGTGTTGTATTTTCAGTATGTTGTTAAAGATCTTTTGAATTAGAGAGATTCAAAGTCTACCATATTCTTGGTGTGTCTATGTTAGAAGATTTTAGGAGAGTCTTGGTGTGAGATTGTACAAAAATCTAACATAACAAAATTATTCACTGTGTGAAAGGACTAAACATACTCTTGATTGATAAGGGGAACTAGTATAATTTCTTATGTCTCTTTTACATTATGCACTTTATTTACTGCATTCTTGTTCTTAGCTCTTTACCATAATTCCAAAAAATTAAAAAGAATCAACATATCTTCAAAAGAACAGAAAAAGTCTTAAAATCTAATTCACCCTCTCTTAGGTTTCACTCTAAACTTACAGATCATACCTTTCTCTTTTACCAGTGTTGTACCATTTTTCAGGTGTGTGTCCCATCTAAGATTTGTGTTTCTTAAGATGAGGTAATGTCAAATGCTCCAACAAATTCAAGACTAATGTAATCTCTTATCTTATTTGCTTTATATTGTATGTAAATGAAAAGTTACTTGTGTATAAACTACACCTTACAGTCAAATGAACTAAAGTGCACTATACATCAAATTAGATAGATAATTACTATCTCAAGCAAGAAAGATTGAAGTGTTGTTGTTTCCCTTACATTAACTCAAAGAACTTTAAGTTTATCTCGTATTTTAATTTAAGAGGATTTTTTTAATGTATCAATTTAGTATGTATACCTTTTTTTCTGTGATGTGTTTAATATTTTATATTTCTTAAATTTCAAATAGTAATGTCTTTATTTGAGTTATCTCAAGTCAAGTGCATTTTTAAAAATATTTTTATATTGTATTTTGTAAAAATTATGTTTCAACCAAGCAAATTTCAATTATTTTATCTTAAAAACTCTTATCAATGTTAAATTTATTTAACTATAATATTTCTGTTGTCATGATTATTTGATCTTTTTTAATAGTTTTGTTGTAACACAAATTAGATATTAATTTTGTTTAATATTTTTATTGTCACGAAAATTTGATTCGGTTTTTTGATTTTTTTTTAATTATGTTGTCACAAAAATTTATGGAGCTCTAATAATTTTAATATAAATAATTTTATTTATTTGTATTATTATATAGATAAATATTTTTGCTTTAGTTGAAAAATTATTACTTATGTAATTGACAATGATGGTATAAGTTTGAAGAATTTTCAATAAAATGATTTCACAATAAAATATCAGCACATAAATATTTTTTTAATTTCACAATAAAATAATCATATATTAAGTATTAAACTTTATTATGGATTATTGTAAATATTATTTTTATTATAATATATGATTATATAAAGATCATTATAAATCAGTTTTTTATTATATATTTATTATATATTGAGTATTTATTAAATATTAATTAAATATTTATTAAATAAAAATTAAATATATTTTTAATTATCATAAAAGTATTAAATATGTACTAAATTATAGTTAAGAAAATATCCACATTTTAAACATTATGCTATGTTTTTTATTGAATGAATAAATAAATATGATATTAATTAATGTATAATCAAAAATAAGAGTAATATAACACTTATTTTTAAATTAATTTACTCTGACATTATTAAAAATTTATGTACTTTTATCTATTTGAAATAGTATGAGTTTTGTGTATGTAAAAACAAATCATCAAATGGAGAATAGAAGAAAAAAATAGTTATTGATGTGTAATGCATTTTTCTAAATAAATATACTTAATAATATTAATGTTAAAATAATTACAAAAATTATTATAATCTTTTGTTGACTATCTATAAACTTTCATTATTTATAAAACTCGTGTCATAATGTAAAATTAAATAAAAGATTTTGTATGTTATTTAATACTATTTATAGGATATGAAGAAGTTAACACTGAAAACTATAAATAAAAATAAATTTTAATGATTAAAATTAAACAATTACTATGAAATAATTGAACATTTAATCTTTATATATTTTTGAATTGTTCATTGAAAAAGAATATTAAAATTTCAAAATATTGGAAAGCATACAAACTATTTGTATTCAATTTATCCATCTATCGTAAGTTATTCCATAAATTTGTGGAAATATTGTCCGTAAAAAAGTGTGTGTATTTTCTACAAGTGTTTGAAAATAGGAAGTGTTGTATTTTCAGTATGTTGTTAAAGATCTTTTGAATTAGAGAGATTCAAAGTCTACCATATTCTTGGTGTGTCTATGTTAGAAGATTTTAGGAGAGTCTTGGTGTGAGATTGTACAAAAATCTAACATAACAAAATTATTCACTGTGTGAAAGGACTAAACATACTCTTGATTGATAAGGGGAACTAGTATAATTTCTTATGTCTCTTTTACATTATGCACTTTATTTACTGCATTCTTGTTCTTAGCTCTTTACCATAATTCCAAAAAATTAAAAAGAATCAACATATCTTCAAAAGAACAGAAAAAGTCTTAAAATCTAATTCACCCTCTCTTAGGTTTCACTCTAAACTTACAGATCATACCTTTCTCTTTTACCAGTGTTGTACCATTTTTCAGGTGTGTGTCCCATCTAAGATTTGTGTTTCTTAAGATGAGGTAATGTCAAATGCTCCAACAAATTCAAGACTAATGTAATCTCTTATCTTATTTGCTTTATATTGTATGTAAATGAAAAGTTACTTGTGTATAAACTACACCTTACAGTCAAATGAACTAAAGTGCACTATACATCAAATTAGATAGATAATTACTATCTCAAGCAAGAAAGATTGAAGTGTTGTTGTTTCCCTTACATTAACTCAAAGAACTTTAAGTTTATCTCGTATTTTAATTTAAGAGGATTTTTTTAATGTATCAATTTAGTATGTATACCTTTTTTTCTGTGATGTGTTTAATATTTTATATTTCTTAAATTTCAAATAGTAATGTCTTTATTTGAGTTATCTCAAGTCAAGTGCATTTTTAAAAATATTTTTATATTGTATTTTGTAAAAATTATGTTTCAACCAAGCAAATTTCAATTATTTTATCTTAAAAACTCTTATCAATGTTAAATTTATTTAACTATAATATTTCTGTTGTCATGATTATTTGATCTTTTTTAATAGTTTTGTTGTAACACAAATTAGATATTAATTTTGTTTAATATTTTTATTGTCACGAAAATTTGATTCGGTTTTTTGATTTTTTTTTAATTATGTTGTCACAAAAATTTATGGAGCTCTAATAATTTTAATATAAATAATTTTATTTATTTGTATTATTATATAGATAAATATTTTTGCTTTAGTTGAAAAATTATTACTTATGTAATTGACAATGATGGTATAAGTTTGAAGAATTTTCAATAAAATGATTTCACAATAAAATATCAGCACATAAATATTTTTTTAATTTCACAATAAAATAATCATATATTAAGTATTAAACTTTATTATGGATTATTGTAAATATTATTTTTATTATAATATAAGATTATATAAAGATCATTATAAATCAGTTTTTTATTATATATTTATTATATATTGAGTATTTATTAAATATTAATTAAATATTTATTAAATAAAAATTAAATATATTTTTAATTATCATAAAAGTATTAAATATGTACTAAATTATAGTTAAGAAAATATCCACATTTTAAACATTATGCTATGTTTTTTATTGAATGAATAAATAAATATGATATTAATTAATGTATAATTAAAAATAAGAGTAATATAAAACTTATTTTTAAATTAATTTACTCTGACATTATTAAAAATTTATGTACTTTTATCTATTTGAAATAGTATGAGTTTTGTGTATGTAAAAACAAATCATCAAATGGAGAATAGAAGAAAAAAATAGTTATTGATGTGTAATGCATTTTTCTAAATAAATATACTTAATAATATTAATGTTAAAATAATTACAAAAATTATTATAATCTTTTGTTGACTATCTATAAACTTTCATTATTTATAAAACTCGTGTCATAATGTAAAATTAAATAAAAGATTTTGTATGTTATTTAATACTATTTATAGGATATGAAGAAGTTAACACTGAAAACTATAAATAAAAATAAATTTTAATGATTAAAATTAAACAATTACTATGAAATAATTGAACATTTAATCTTTATATATTTTTGAATTGTTCATTGAAAAAGAATATTAAAATTTCAAAATATTGGAAAGCATACAAACTATTTGTATTCAATTTATCCATCTATCGTAAGTTATTCCATAAATTTGTGGAAATATTGTCCGTAAAAAAGTGTGTGTATTTTCTACAAGTGTTTGAAAATAGGAAGTGTTGTATTTTCAGTATGTTGTTAAAGATCTTTTGAATTAGAGAGATTCAAAGTCTACCATATTCTTGGTGTGTCTATGTTAGAAGATTTTAGGAGAGTCTTGGTGTGAGATTGTACAAAAATCTAACATAACAAAATTATTCACTGTGTGAAAGGACTAAACATACTCTTGATTGATAAGGGGAACTAGTATAATTTCTTATGTCTCTTTTACATTATGCACTTTATTTACTGCATTCTTGTTCTTAGCTCTTTACCATAATTCCAAAAAATTAAAAAGAATCAACATATCTTCAAAAGAACAGAAAAAGTCTTAAAATCTAATTCACCCTCTCTTAGGTTTCACTCTAAACTTACAGATCATACCTTTCTCTTTTACCAGTGTTGTACCATTTTTCAGGTGTGTGTCCCATCTAAGATTTGTGTTTCTTAAGATGAGGTAATGTCAAATGCTCCAACAAATTCAAGACTAATGTAATCTCTTATCTTATTTGCTTTATATTGTATGTAAATGAAAAGTTACTTGTGTATAAACTACACCTTACAGTCAAATGAACTAAAGTGCACTATACATCAAATTAGATAGATAATTACTATCTCAAGCAAGAAAGATTGAAGTGTTGTTGTTTCCCTTACATTAACTCAAAGAACTTTAAGTTTATCTCGTATTTTAATTTAAGAGGATTTTTTTAATGTATCAATTTAGTATGTATACCTTTTTTTCTGTGATGTGTTTAATATTTTATATTTCTTAAATTTCAAATAGTAATGTCTTTATTTGAGTTATCTCAAGTCAAGTGCATTTTTAAAAATATTTTTATATTGTATTTTGTAAAAATTATGTTTCAACCAAGCAAATTTCAATTATTTTATCTTAAAAACTCTTATCAATGTTAAATTTATTTAACTATAATATTTCTGTTGTCATGATTATTTGATCTTTTTTAATAGTTTTGTTGTAACACAAATTAGATATTAATTTTGTTTAATATTTTTATTGTCACGAAAATTTGATTCGGTTTTTTGATTTTTTTTTAATTATGTTGTCACAAAAATTTATGGAGCTCTAATAATTTTAATATAAATAATTTTATTTATTTGTATTATTATATAGATAAATATTTTTGCTTTAGTTGAAAAATTATTACTTATGTAATTGACAATGATGGTATAAGTTTGAAGAATTTTCAATAAAATGATTTCACAATAAAATATCAGCACATAAATATTTTTTTAATTTCACAATAAAATAATCATATATTAAGTATTAAACTTTATTATGGATTATTGTAAATATTATTTTTATTATAATATAAGATTATATAAAGATCATTATAAATCAGTTTTTTATTATATATTTATTATATATTGAGTATTTATTAAATATTAATTAAATATTTATTAAATAAAAATTAAATATATTTTTAATTATCATAAAAGTATTAAATATGTACTAAATTATAGTTAAGAAAATATCCACATTTTAAACATTATGCTATGTTTTTTATTGAATGAATAAATAAATATGATATTAATTAATGTATAATTAAAAATAAGAGTAATATAAAACTTATTTTTAAATTAATTTACTCTGACATTATTAAAAATTTATGTACTTTTATCTATTTGAAATAGTATGAGTTTTGTGTATGTAAAAACAAATCATCAAATGGAGAATAGAAGAAAAAAATAGTTATTGATGTGTAATGCATTTTTCTAAATAAATATACTTAATAATATTAATGTTAAAATAATTACAAAAATTATTATAATCTTTTGTTGACTATCTATAAACTTTCATTATTTATAAAACTCGTGTCATAATGTAAAATTAAATAAAAGATTTTGTATGTTATTTAATACTATTTATAGGATATGAAGAAGTTAACACTGAAAACTATAAATAAAAATAAATTTTAATGATTAAAATTAAACAATTACTATGAAATAATTGAACATTTAATCTTTATATATTTTTGAATTGTTCATTGAAAAAGAATATTAAAATTTCAAAATATTGGAAAGCATACAAACTATTTGTATTCAATTTATCCATCTATCGTAAGTTATTCCATAAATTTGTGGAAATATTGTCCGTAAAAAAGTGTGTGTATTTTCTACAAGTGTTTGAAAATAGGAAGTGTTGTATTTTCAGTATGTTGTTAAAGATCTTTTGAATTAGAGAGATTCAAAGTCTACCATATTCTTGGTGTGTCTATGTTAGAAGATTTTAGGAGAGTCTTGGTGTGAGATTGTACAAAAATCTAACATAACAAAATTATTCACTGTGTGAAAGGACTAAACATACTCTTGATTGATAAGGGGAACTAGTATAATTTCTTATGTCTCTTTTACATTATGCACTTTATTTACTGCATTCTTGTTCTTAGCTCTTTACCATAATTCCAAAAAATTAAAAAGAATCAACATATCTTCAAAAGAACAGAAAAAGTCTTAAAATCTAATTCACCCTCTCTTAGGTTTCACTCTAAACTTACAGATCATACCTTTCTCTTTTACCAGTGTTGTACCATTTTTCAGGTGTGTGTCCCATCTAAGATTTGTGTTTCTTAAGATGAGGTAATGTCAAATGCTCCAACAAATTCAAGACTAATGTAATCTCTTATCTTATTTGCTTTATATTGTATGTAAATGAAAAGTTACTTGTGTATAAACTACACCTTACAGTCAAATGAACTAAAGTGCACTATACATCAAATTAGATAGATAATTACTATCTCAAGCAAGAAAGATTGAAGTGTTGTTGTTTCCCTTACATTAACTCAAAGAACTTTAAGTTTATCTCGTATTTTAATTTAAGAGGATTTTTTTAATGTATCAATTTAGTATGTATACCTTTTTTTCTGTGATGTGTTTAATATTTTATATTTCTTAAATTTCAAATAGTAATGTCTTTATTTGAGTTATCTCAAGTCAAGTGCATTTTTAAAAATATTTTTATATTGTATTTTGTAAAAATTATGTTTCAACCAAGCAAATTTCAATTATTTTATCTTAAAAACTCTTATCAATGTTAAATTTATTTAACTATAATATTTCTGTTGTCATGATTATTTGATCTTTTTTAATAGTTTTGTTGTAACACAAATTAGATATTAATTTTGTTTAATATTTTTATTGTCACGAAAATTTGATTCGGTTTTTTGATTTTTTTTTAATTATGTTGTCACAAAAATTTATGGAGCTCTAATAATTTTAATATAAATAATTTTATTTATTTGTATTATTATATAGATAAATATTTTTGCTTTAGTTGAAAAATTATTACTTATGTAATTGACAATGATGGTATAAGTTTGAAGAATTTTCAATAAAATGATTTCACAATAAAATATCAGCACATAAATATTTTTTTAATTTCACAATAAAATAATCATATATTAAGTATTAAACTTTATTATGGATTATTGTAAATATTATTTTTATTATAATATATGATTATATAAAGATCATTATAAATCAGTTTTTTATTATATATTTATTATATATTGAGTATTTATTAAATATTAATTAAATATTTATTAAATAAAAATTAAATATATTTTTAATTATCATAAAAGTATTAAATATGTACTAAATTATAGTTAAGAAAATATCCACATTTTAAACATTATGCTATGTTTTTTATTGAATGAATAAATAAATATGATATTAATTAATGTATAATTAAAAATAAGAGTAATATAAAACTTATTTTTAAATTAATTTACTCTGACATTATTAAAAATTTATGTACTTTTATCTATTTGAAATAGTATGAGTTTTGTGTATGTAAAAACAAATCATCAAATGGAGAATAGAAGAAAAAAATAGTTATTGATGTGTAATGCATTTTTCTAAATAAATATACTTAATAATATTAATGTTAAAATAATTACAAAAATTATTATAATCTTTTGTTGACTATCTATAAACTTTCATTATTTATAAAACTCGTGTCATAATGTAAAATTAAATAAAAGATTTTGTATGTTATTTAATACTATTTATAGGATATGAAGAAGTTAACACTGAAAACTATAAATAAAAATAAATTTTAATGATTAAAATTAAACAATTACTATGAAATAATTGAACATTTAATCTTTATATATTTTTGAATTGTTCATTGAAAAAGAATATTAAAATTTCAAAATATTGGAAAGCATACAAACTATTTGTATTCAATTTATCCATCTATCGTAAGTTATTCCATAAATTTGTGGAAATATTGTCCGTAAAAAAGTGTGTGTATTTTCTACAAGTGTTTGAAAATAGGAAGTGTTGTATTTTCAGTATGTTGTTAAAGATCTTTTGAATTAGAGAGATTCAAAGTCTACCATATTCTTGGTGTGTCTATGTTAGAAGATTTTAGGAGAGTCTTGGTGTGAGATTGTACAAAAATCTAACATAACAAAATTATTCACTGTGTGAAAGGACTAAACATACTCTTGATTGATAAGGGGAACTAGTATAATTTCTTATGTCTCTTTTACATTATGCACTTTATTTACTGCATTCTTGTTCTTAGCTCTTTACCATAATTCCAAAAACTTAAAAAGAATCAACATATCTTCAAAAGAACAGAAAAAGTCTTAAAATCTAATTCACCCTCTCTTAGGTTTCACTCTAAACTTACAGATCATACCTTTCTCTTTTACCAGTGTTGTACCATTTTTCAGGTGTGTGTCCCATCTAAGATTTGTGTTTCTTAAGATGAGGTAATGTCAAATGCTCCAACAAATTCAAGACTAATGTAATCTCTTATCTTATTTGCTTTATATTGTATGTAAATGAAAAGTTACTTGTGTATAAACTACACCTTACAGTCAAATGAACTAAAGTGCACTATACATCAAATTAGATAGATAATTACTATCTCAAGCAAGAAAGATTGAAGTGTTGTTGTTTCCCTTACATTAACTCAAAGAACTTTAAGTTTATCTCGTATTTTAATTTAAGAGGATTTTTTTAATGTATCAATTTAGTATGTATACCTTTTTTTCTGTGATGTGTTTAATATTTTATATTTCTTAAATTTCAAATAGTAATGTCTTTATTTGAGTTATCTCAAGTCAAGTGCATTTTTAAAAATATTTTTATATTGTATTTTGTAAAAATTATGTTTCAACCAAGCAAATTTCAATTATTTTATCTTAAAAACTCTTATCAATGTTAAATTTATTTAACTATAATATTTCTGTTGTCATGATTATTTGATCTTTTTTAATAGTTTTGTTGTAACACAAATTAGATATTAATTTTGTTTAATATTTTTATTGTCACGAAAATTTGATTCGGTTTTTTGATTTTTTTTTAATTATGTTGTCACAAAAATTTATGGAGCTCTAATAATTTTAATATAAATAATTTTATTTATTTGTATTATTATATAGATAAATATTTTTGCTTTAGTTGAAAAATTATTACTTATGTAATTGACAATGATGGTATAAGTTTGAAGAATTTTCAATAAAATGATTTCACAATAAAATATCAGCACATAAATATTTTTTTAATTTCACAATAAAATAATCATATATTAAGTATTAAACTTTATTATGGATTATTGTAAATATTATTTTTATTATAATATATGATTATATAAAGATCATTATAAATCAGTTTTTTATTATATATTTATTATATATTGAGTAATTATTAAATATTAATTAAATATTTATTAAATAAAAATTAAATATATTTTTAATTATCATAAAAGTATTAAATATGTACTAAATTATAGTTAAGAAAATATCCACATTTTAAACATTATGCTATGTTTTTTATTGAATGAATAAATAAATATGATATTAATTAATGTATAATCAAAAATAAGAGTAATATAAAACTTATTTTTAAATTAATTTACTCTGACATTATTAAAAATTTATGTACTTTTATCTATTTGAAATAGTATGAGTTTTGTGTATGTAAAAACAAATCATCAAATGGAGAATAGAAGAAAAAAATAGTTATTGATGTGTAATGCATTTTTCTAAATAAATATACTTAATAATATTAATGTTAAAATAATTACAAAAATTATTATAATCTTTTGTTGACTATCTATAAACTTTCATTATTTATAAAACTCGTGTCATAATGTAAAATTAAATAAAAGATTTTGTATGTTATTTAATACTATTTATAGGATATGAAGAAGTTAACACTGAAAACTATAAATAAAAATAAATTTTAATGATTAAAATTAAACAATTACTATGAAATAATTGAACATTTAATCTTTATATATTTTTGAATTGTTCATTGAAAAAGAATATTAAAATTTCAAAATATTGGAAAGCATACAAACTATTTGTATTCAATTTATCCATCTATCGTAAGTTATTCCATAAATTTGTGGAAATATTGTCCGTTAAAAAGTGTGTGTATTTTCTACAAGTGTTTGAAAATAGGAAGTGTTGTATTTTCAGTATGTTGTTAACGATCTTTTGAATTATAGAGATTAAAAGTCTACCATATTCTTGGTGTGTCTATGTTAGAAGATTTTAGGAGAGTCTTGGTGTGAGATTGTACAAAAATCTAACATAACAAAATTATTCACAGTGTGAAAGGACTAAACATACTCTTGATTGATAAGGGGAACTAGTATAATTTCTTATGTCTCTTTTACATTATGCATTTTATTTACTGCATTCTTGTTCTTAGCTCTATACCATAATTCCAAAAAATTAAAAAGAATCAACATATCTTCAAAAGAACAGAAAAAGTCTTAAAATCTAATTCACCCTCTCTTAGGTTTCACTCTAAACTTACAGATCATACCTTTCTCTTTTACCAGTGTTGTACCATTTTTCAGGTGTGTGTCCCATCTAAGATTTGTGTTTCTTAAGATGAGGTAATGTCAAATGCTCCAACAAATTCAAGACTAATGTAATCTCTTATCTTATTTGCTTTATATTGTATGTAAATGAAAAGTTACTTGTGTATAAACTACACCTTACAGTCAAATGAACTAAAGTGCACTATACATCAAATTAGATAGATAATTACTATCTCAAGCAAGAAAGATTGAAGTGTTGTTGTTTCCCTTACATTAACTCAAAGAACTTTAAGTTTATCTCGTATTTTAATTTAAGAGGATTTTTTTAATGTATCAATTTAGTATGTATACCTTTTTTTCTGTGATGTGTTTAATATTTTATATTTCTTAAATTTCAAATAGTAATGTCTTTATTTGAGTTATCTCAAGTCAAGTGCATTTTTAAAAATATTTTTATATTGTATTTTGTAAAAATTATGTTTCAACCAAGCAAATTTCAATTATTTTATCTTAAAAACTCTTATCAATGTTAAATTTATTTAACTATAATATTTCTGTTGTCATGATTATTTGATCTTTTTTAATAGTTTTGTTGTAACACAAATTAGATATTAATTTTGTTTAATATTTTTATTGTCACGAAAATTTGATTCGGTTTTTTGATTTTTTTTTAATTATGTTGTCACAAAAATTTATGGAGCTCTAATAATTTTAATATAAATAATTTTATTTATTTGTATTATTATATAGATAAATATTTTTGCTTTAGTTGAAAAATTATTACTTATGTAATTGACAATGATGGTATAAGTTTGAAGAATTTTCAATAAAATGATTTCACAATAAAATATCAGCACATAAATATTTTTTTAATTTCACAATAAAATAATCATATATTAAGTATTAAACTTTATTATGGATTATTGTAAATATTATTTTTATTATAATATATGATTATATAAAGATCATTATAAATCAGTTTTTTATTATATATTTATTATATATTGAGTATTTATTAAATATTAATTAAATATTTATTAAATAAAAATTAAATATATTTTTAATTATCATAAAAGTATTAAATATGTACTAAATTATAGTTAAGAAAATATCCACATTTTAAACATTATGCTATGTTTTTTATTGAATGAATAAATAAATATGATATTAATTAATGTATAATTAAAAATAAGAGTAATATAAAACTTATTTTTAAATTAATTTACTCTGACATTATTAAAAATTTATGTACTTTTATCTATTTGAAATAGTATGAGTTTTGTGTATGTAAAAACAAATCATCAAATGGAGAATAGAAGAAAAAAATAGTTATTGATGTGTAATGCATTTTTCTAAATAAATATACTTAATAATATTAATGTTAAAATAATTACAAAAATTATTATAATCTTTTGTTGACTATCTATAAACTTTCATTATTTATAAAACTCGTGTCATAATGTAAAATTAAATAAAAGATTTTGTATGTTATTTAATACTATTTATAGGATATGAAGAAGTTAACACTGAAAACTATAAATAAAAATAAATTTTAATGATTAAAATTAAACAATTACTATGAAATAATTGAACATTTAATCTTTATATATTTTTGAATTGTTCATTGAAAAAGAATATTAAAATTTCAAAATATTGGAAAGCATACAAACTATTTGTATTCAATTTATCCATCTATCGTAAGTTATTCCATAAATTTGTGGAAATATTGTCCGTAAAAAAGTGTGTGTATTTTCTACAAGTGTTTGAAAATAGGAAGTGTTGTATTTTCAGTATGTTGTTAAAGATCTTTTGAATTAGAGAGATTCAAAGTCTACCATATTCTTGGTGTGTCTATGTTAGAAGATTTTAGGAGAGTCTTGGTGTGAGATTGTACAAAAATCTAACATAACAAAATTATTCACTGTGTGAAAGGACTAAACATACTCTTGATTGATAAGGGGAACTAGTATAATTTCTTATGTCTCTTTTACATTATGCACTTTATTTACTGCATTCTTGTTCTTAGCTCTTTACCATAATTCCAAAAAATTAAAAAGAATCAACATATCTTCAAAAGAACAGAAAAAGTCTTAAAATCTAATTCACCCTCTCTTAGGTTTCACTCTAAACTTACAGATCATACCTTTCTCTTTTACCAGTGTTGTACCATTTTTCAGGTGTGTGTCCCATCTAAGATTTGTGTTTCTTAAGATGAGGTAATGTCAAATGCTCCAACAAATTCAAGACTAATGTAATCTCTTATCTTATTTGCTTTATATTGTATGTAAATGAAAAGTTACTTGTGTATAAACTACACCTTACAGTCAAATGAACTAAAGTGCACTATACATCAAATTAGATAGATAATTACTATCTCAAGCAAGAAAGATTGAAGTGTTGTTGTTTCCCTTACATTAACTCAAAGAACTTTAAGTTTATCTCGTATTTTAATTTAAGAGGATTTTTTTAATGTATCAATTTAGTATGTATACCTTTTTTTCTGTGATGTGTTTAATATTTTATATTTCTTAAATTTCAAATAGTAATGTCTTTATTTGAGTTATCTCAAGTCAAGTGCATTTTTAAAAATATTTTTATATTGTATTTTGTAAAAATTATGTTTCAACCAAGCAAATTTCAATTATTTTATCTTAAAAACTCTTATCAATGTTAAATTTATTTAACTATAATATTTCTGTTGTCATGATTATTTGATCTTTTTTAATAGTTTTGTTGTAACACAAATTAGATATTAATTTTGTTTAATATTTTTATTGTCACGAAAATTTGATTCGGTTTTTTGATTTTTTTTTAATTATGTTGTCACAAAAATTTATGGAGCTCTAATAATTTTAATATAAATAATTTTATTTATTTGTATTATTATATAGATAAATATTTTTGCTTTAGTTGAAAAATTATTACTTATGTAATTGACAATGATGGTATAAGTTTGAAGAATTTTCAATAAAATGATTTCACAATAAAATATCAGCACATAAATATTTTTTTAATTTCACAATAAAATAATCATATATTAAGTATTAAACTTTATTATGGATTATTGTAAATATTATTTTTATTATAATATATGATTATATAAAGATCATTATAAATCAGTTTTTTATTATATATTTATTATATATTGAGTATTTATTAAATATTAATTAAATATTTATTAAATAAAAATTAAATATATTTTTAATTATCATAAAAGTATTAAATATGTACTAAATTATAGTTAAGAAAATATCCACATTTTAAACATTATGCTATGTTTTTTATTGAATGAATAAATAAATATGATATTAATTAATGTATAATTAAAAATAAGAGTAATATAAAACTTATTTTTAAATTAATTTACTCTGACATTATTAAAAATTTATGTACTTTTATCTATTTGAAATAGTATGAGTTTTGTGTATGTAAAAACAAATCATCAAATGGAGAATAGAAGAAAAAAATAGTTATTGATGTGTAATGCATTTTTCTAAATAAATATACTTAATAATATTAATGTTAAAATAATTACAAAAATTATTATAATCTTTTGTTGACTATCTATAAACTTTCATTATTTATAAAACTCGTGTCATAATGTAAAATTAAATAAAAGATTTTGTATGTTATTTAATACTATGTATAGGATATGAAGAAGTTAACACTGAAAACTATAAATAAAAATAAATTTTAATGATTAAAATTAAACAATTACTATGAAATAATTGAACATTTAATCTTTATATATTTTTGAATTGTTCATTGAAAAAGAATATTAAAATTTCAAAATATTGGAAAGCATACAAACTATTTGTATTCAATTTATCCATCTATCGTAAGTTATTCCATAAATTTGTGGAAATATTGTCCGTAAAAAAGTGTGTGTATTTTCTACAAGTGTTTGAAAATAGGAAGTGTTGTATTTTCAGTATGTTGTTAAAGATCTTTTGAATTAGAGAGATTCAAAGTCTACCATATTCTTGGTGTGTCTATGTTAGAAGATTTTAGGAGAGTCTTGGTGTGAGATTGTACAAAAATCTAACATAACAAAATTATTCACTGTGTGAAAGGACTAAACATACTCTTGATTGATAAGGGGAACTAGTATAATTTCTTATGTCTCTTTTACATTATGCACTTTATTTACTGCATTCTTGTTCTTAGCTCTTTACCATAATTCCAAAAAATTAAAAAGAATCAACATATCTTCAAAAGAACAGAAAAAGTCTTAAAATCTAATTCACCCTCTCTTAGGTTTCACTCTAAACTTACAGATCATACCTTTCTCTTTTACCAGTGTTGTACCATTTTTCAGGTGTGTGTCCCATCTAAGATTTGTGTTTCTTAAGATGAGGTAATGTCAAATGCTCCAACAAATTCAAGACTAATGTAATCTCTTATCTTATTTGCTTTATATTGTATGTAAATGAAAAGTTACTTGTGTATAAACTACACCTTACAGTCAAATGAACTAAAGTGCACTATACATCAAATTAGATAGATAATTACTATCTCAAGCAAGAAAGATTGAAGTGTTGTTGTTTCCCTTACATTAACTCAAAGAACTTTAAGTTTATCTCGTATTTTAATTTAAGAGGATTTTTTTAATGTATCAATTTAGTATGTATACCTTTTTTTCTGTGATGTGTTTAATATTTTATATTTCTTAAATTTCAAATAGTAATGTCTTTATTTGAGTTATCTCAAGTCAAGTGCATTTTTAAAAATATTTTTATATTGTATTTTGTAAAAATTATGTTTCAACCAAGCAAATTTCAATTATTTTATCTTAAAAACTCTTATCAATGTTAAATTTATTTAACTATAATATTTCTGTTGTCATGATTATTTGATCTTTTTTAATAGTTTTGTTGTAACACAAATTAGATATTAATTTTGTTTAATATTTTTATTGTCACGAAAATTTGATTCGGTTTTTTGATTTTTTTTTAATTATGTTGTCACAAAAATTTATGGAGCTCTAATAATTTTAATATAAATAATTTTATTTATTTGTATTATTATATAGATAAATATTTTTGCTTTAGTTGAAAAATTATTACTTATGTAATTGACAATGATGGTATAAGTTTGAAGAATTTTCAATAAAATGATTTCACAATAAAATATCAGCACATAAATATTTTTTTAATTTCACAATAAAATAATCATATATTAAGTATTAAACTTTATTATGGATTATTGTAAATATTATTTTTATTATAATATATGATTATATAAAGATCATTATAAATCAGTTTTTTATTATATATTTATTATATATTGAGTATTTATTAAATATTAATTAAATATTTATTAAATAAAAATTAAATATATTTTTAATTATCATAAAAGTATTAAATATGTACTAAATTATAGTTAAGAAAATATCCACATTTTAAACATTATGCTATGTTTTTTATTGAATGAATAAATAAATATGATATTAATTAATGTATAATCAAAAATAAGAGTAATATAAAACTTATTTTTAAATTAATTTACTCTGACATTATTAAAAATTTATGTACTTTTATCTATTTGAAATAGTATGAGTTTTGTGTATGTAAAAACAAATCATCAAATGGAGAATAGAAGAAAAAAATAGTTATTGATGTGTAATGCATTTTTCTAAATAAATATACTTAATAATATTAATGTTAAAATAATTACAAAAATTATTATAATCTTTTGTTGACTATCTATAAACTTTCATTATTTATAAAACTCGTGTCATAATGTAAAATTAAATAAAAGATTTTGTATGTTATTTAATACTATTTATAGGATATGAAGAAGTTAACACTGAAAACTATAAATAAAAATAAATTTTAATGATTAAAATTAAACAATTACTATGAAATAATTGAACATTTAATCTTTATATATTTTTGAATTGTTCATTGAAAAAGAATATTAAAATTTCAAAATATTGGAAAGCATACAAACTATTTGTATTCAATTTATCCATCTATCGTAAGTTATTCCATAAATTTGTGGAAATATTGTCCGTTAAAAAGTGTGTGTATTTTCTACAAGTGTTTGAAAATAGGAAGTGTTGTATTTTCAGTATGTTGTTAACGATCTTTTGAATTATAGAGATTAAAAGTCTACCATATTCTTGGTGTGTCTATGTTAGAAGATTTTAGGAGAGTCTTGGTGTGAGATTGTACAAAAATCTAACATAACAAAATTATTCACAGTGTGAAAGGACTAAACATACTCTTGATTGATAAGGGGAACTAGTATAATTTCTTATGTCTCTTTTACATTATGCATTTTATTTACTGCATTCTTGTTCTTAGCTCTATACCATAATTCCAAAAAATTAAAAAGAATCAACATATCTTCAAAAGAACAGAAAAAGTCTTAAAATCTAATTCACCCTCTCTTAGGTTTCACTCTAAACTTACAGATCATACCTTTCTCTTTTACCAGTGTTGTACCATTTTTCAGGTGTGTGTCCCATCTAAGATTTGTGTTTCTTAAGATGAGGTAATGTCAAATGCTCCAACAAATTCAAGACTAATGTAATCTCTTATCTTATTTGCTTTATATTGTATGTAAATGAAAAGTTACTTGTGTATAAACTACACCTTACAGTCAAATGAACTAAAGTGCACTATACATCAAATTAGATAGATAATTACTATCTCAAGCAAGAAAGATTGAAGTGTTGTTGTTTCCCTTACATTAACTCAAAGAACTTTAAGTTTATCTCGTATTTTAATTTAAGAGGATTTTTTTAATGTATCAATTTAGTATGTATACCTTTTTTTCTGTGATGTGTTTAATATTTTATATTTCTTAAATTTCAAATAGTAATGTCTTTATTTGAGTTATCTCAAGTCAAGTGCATTTTTAAAAATATTTTTATATTGTATTTTGTAAAAATTATGTTTCAACCAAGCAAATTTCAATTATTTTATCTTAAAAACTCTTATCAATGTTAAATTTATTTAACTATAATATTTCTGTTGTCATGATTATTTGATCTTTTTTAATAGTTTTGTTGTAACACAAATTAGATATTAATTTTGTTTAATATTTTTATTGTCACGAAAATTTGATTCGGTTTTTTGATTTTTTTTTAATTATGTTGTCACAAAAATTTATGGAGCTCTAATAATTTTAATATAAATAATTTTATTTATTTGTATTATTATATAGATAAATATTTTTGCTTTAGTTGAAAAATTATTACTTATGTAATTGACAATGATGGTATAAGTTTGAAGAATTTTCAATAAAATGATTTCACAATAAAATATCAGCACATAAATATTTTTTTAATTTCACAATAAAATAATCATATATTAAGTATTAAACTTTATTATGGATTATTGTAAATATTATTTTTATTATAATATATGATTATATAAAGATCATTATAAATCAGTTTTTTATTATATATTTATTATATATTGAGTATTTATTAAATATTAATTAAATATTTATTAAATAAAAATTAAATATATTTTTAATTATCATAAAAGTATTAAATATGTACTAAATTATAGTTAAGAAAATATCCACATTTTAAACATTATGCTATGTTTTTTATTGAATGAATAAATAAATATGATATTAATTAATGTATAATTAAAAATAAGAGTAATATAAAACTTATTTTTAAATTAATTTACTCTGACATTATTAAAAATTTATGTACTTTTATCTATTTGAAATAGTATGAGTTTTGTGTATGTAAAAACAAATCATCAAATGGAGAATAGAAGAAAAAAATAGTTATTGATGTGTAATGCATTTTTCTAAATAAATATACTTAATAATATTAATGTTAAAATAATTACAAAAATTATTATAATCTTTTGTTGACTATCTATAAACTTTCATTATTTATAAAACTCGTGTCATAATGTAAAATTAAATAAAAGATTTTGTATGTTATTTAATACTATTTATAGGATATGAAGAAGTTAACAGTGAAAACTATAAATAAAAATAAATTTTAATGATTAAAATTAAACAATTACTATGAAATAATTGAACATTTAATCTTTATATATTTTTGAATTGTTCATTGAAAAAGAATATTAAAATTTCAAAATATTGGAAAGCATACAAACTATTTGTATTCAATTTATCCATCTATCGTAAGTTATTCCATAAATTTGTGGAAATATTGTCCGTAAAAAAGTGTGTGTATTTTCTACAAGTGTTTGAAAATAGGAAGTGTTGTATTTTCAGTATGTTGTTAAAGATCTTTTGAATTAGAGAGATTCAAAGTCTACCATATTCTTGGTGTGTCTATGTTAGAAGATTTTAGGAGAGTCTTGGTGTGAGATTGTACAAAAATCTAACATAACAAAATTATTCACTGTGTGAAAGGACTAAACACACTCTTGATTGATAAGGGGAACTAGTATAATTTCTTATGTCTCTTTTACATTATGCACTTTATTTACTGCATTCTTGTTCTTAGCTCTTTACCATAATTCCAAAAAATTAAAAAGAATCAACATATCTTCAAAAGAACAGAAAAAGTCTTAAAATCTAATTCACCCTCTCTTAGGTTTCACTCTAAACTTACAGACCATACCTTTCTCTTTTACCAGTGTTGTACCATTTTTCAGGTGTGTGTCCCATCTAAGATTTGTGTTTCTTAAGATGAGGTAATGTCAAATGCTCCAACAAATTCAACATTTTGTGGAGACTAATGTAATCTCTTATCTTATTTGCTTTATATTGTATGTAAATGAAAAGTTACTTGTGTATAAACTACACCTTACAGTCAAATGAACTAAAGTGCACTATACATCAAATTAGATAGATAATTACTATCTCAAGCAAGAAAGATTGAAGTGTTGTTGTTTCCCTTACATTAACTCAAAGAACTTTAAGTTTATCTCGTATTTTAATTTAAGAGGAATTTTTTAATGTATCAATTTAGTGTGTATACCTTTTTTTCTGTGATGTGTTTAATATTTTATATTTCTTAAATTTCAAATAGTAATGTCTTTATTTGAGTTATCTCAAGTCAAGTGCATTTTTAAAAATATTTTTTTATTGTATTTTGTAAAAATTATGGTTGCAACAAAGCAAATTTCAATTATTTTATCTTAAAAACTCTTATCAATGTTAAATTTATTTAACTATAATATTTCTATTGTCATGATTATTTGATCTTTTTTAATAGTTTTGTTGTAACACAAATTAGATATTAATTTTGTTTAATATTTTTATTGTCATGAAAATTTGATTCTGTTTTTTGATATTTTTTTAATTATGTTGTCACAAAAATTTATGGAGCTCTAATTATTTTAATATAAATAATTTTATTTATTTGTATTATTATATAGATAAATATTTTTGCTTTAGTTGAAAAATTATTACTTATGTAATTGACAATGATGGTATAAGTTTGAAGAATTTTCAATAAAATGATTTCACAATAAAATATCAGCACATAAATATTTTTTTAATTTCACAATAAAATAATCATATATTAAGTATTAAACTTTATTATGGATTATTGTAAATATTATTTTTATTATAATATATGATTATATAAAGATCATTATAAATCAGTTTTTTATTATATATTTATTATATATTGAGTATTTATTAAATATTAATTAAATATTTATTAAATAAAAATTAAATATATTTTTAATTATCATAAAAGTATTAAATATGTACTAAATTATAGTTAAGAAAATATCCACATTTTAAACATTATGCTATGTTTTTTATTGAATGAATAAATAAATATGATATTAATTAATGTATAATTAAAAATAAGAGTAATATAAAACTTATTTTTAAATTAATTTACTCTGACATTATTAAAAATTTATGTACTTTTATCTATTTGAAATAGTATGAGTTTTGTGTATGTAAAAACAAATCATCAAATGGAGAATAGAAGAAAAAAATAGTTATTGATGTGTAATGCATTTTTCTAAATAAATATACTTAATAATATTAATGTTAAAATAATTACAAAAATTATTATAATCTTTTGTTGACTATCTATAAACTTTCATTATTTATAAAACTCGTGTCATAATGTAAAATTAAATAAAAGATTTTGTATGTTATTTAATACTATTTATAGGATATGAAGAAGTTAACACTGAAAACTATAAATAAAAATAAATTTTAATGATTAAAATTAAACAATTACTATGAAATAATTGAACATTTAATCTTTATATATTTTTGAATTGTTCATTGAAAAAGAATATTAAAATTTCAAAATATTGGAAAGCATACAAACTATTTGTATTCAATTTATCCATCTATCGTAAGTTATTCCATAAATTTGTGGAAATATTGTCCGTAAAAAAGTGTGTGTATTTTCTACAAGTGTTTGAAAATAGGAAGTGTTGTATTTTCAGTATGTTGTTAAAGATCTTTTGAATTAGAGAGATTCAAAGTCTACCATATTCTTGGTGTGTCTATGTTAGAAGATTTTAGGAGAGTCTTGGTGTGAGATTGTACAAAAATCTAACATAACAAAATTATTCACTGTGTGAAAGGACTAAACATACTCTTGATTGATAAGGGGAACTAGTATAATTTCTTATGTCTCTTTTACATTATGCACTTTATTTACTGCATTCTTGTTCTTAGCTCTTTACCATAATTCCAAAAACTTAAAAAGAATCAACATATCTTCAAAAGAACAGAAAAAGTCTTAAAATCTAATTCACCCTCTCTTAGGTTTCACTCTAAACTTACAGATCATACCTTTCTCTTTTACCAGTGTTGTACCATTTTTCAGGTGTGTGTCCCATCTAAGATTTGTGTTTCTTAAGATGAGGTAATGTCAAATGCTCCAACAAATTCAAGACTAATGTAATCTCTTATCTTATTTGCTTTATATTGTATGTAAATGAAAAGTTACTTGTGTATAAACTACACCTTACAGTCAAATGAACTAAAGTGCACTATACATCAAATTAGATAGATAATTACTATCTCAAGCAAGAAAGATTGAAGTGTTGTTGTTTCCCTTACATTAACTCAAAGAACTTTAAGTTTATCTCGTATTTTAATTTAAGAGGATTTTTTTAATGTATCAATTTAGTATGTATACCTTTTTTTCTGTGATGTGTTTAATATTTTATATTTCTTAAATTTCAAATAGTAATGTCTTTATTTGAGTTATCTCAAGTCAAGTGCATTTTTAAAAATATTTTTATATTGTATTTTGTAAAAATTATGTTTCAACCAAGCAAATTTCAATTATTTTATCTTAAAAACTCTTATCAATGTTAAATTTATTTAACTATAATATTTCTGTTGTCATGATTATTTGATCTTTTTTAATAGTTTTGTTGTAACACAAATTAGATATTAATTTTGTTTAATATTTTTATTGTCACGAAAATTTGATTCGGTTTTTTGATTTTTTTTTAATTATGTTGTCACAAAAATTTATGGAGCTCTAATAATTTTAATATAAATAATTTTATTTATTTGTATTATTATATAGATAAATATTTTTGCTTTAGTTGAAAAATTATTACTTATGTAATTGACAATGATGGTATAAGTTTGAAGAATTTTCAATAAAATGATTTCACAATAAAATATCAGCACATAAATATTTTTTTAATTTCACAATAAAATAATCATATATTAAGTATTAAACTTTATTATGGATTATTGTAAATATTATTTTTATTATAATATATGATTATATAAAGATCATTATAAATCAGTTTTTTATTATATATTTATTATATATTGAGTATTTATTAAATATTAATTAAATATTTATTAAATAAAAATTAAATATATTTTTAATTATCATAAAAGTATTAAATATGTACTAAATTATAGTTAAGAAAATATCCACATTTTAAACATTATGCTATGTTTTTTATTGAATGAATAAATAAATATGATATTAATTAATGTATAATTAAAAATAAGAGTAATATAAAACTTATTTTTAAATTAATTTACTCTGACATTATTAAAAATTTATGTACTTTTATCTATTTGAAATAGTATGAGTTTTGTGTATGTAAAAACAAATCATCAAATGGAGAATAGAAGAAAAAAATAGTTATTGATGTGTAATGCATTTTTCTAAATAAATATACTTAATAATATTAATGTTAAAATAATTACAAAAATTATTATAATCTTTTGTTGACTATCTATAAACTTTCATTATTTATAAAACTCGTGTCATAATGTAAAATTAAATAAAAGATTTTGTATGTTATTTAATACTATTTATAGGATATGAAGAAGTTAACACTGAAAACTATAAATAAAAATAAATTTTAATGATTAAAATTAAACAATTACTATGAAATAATTGAACATTTAATCTTTATATATTTTTGAATTGTTCATTGAAAAAGAATATTAAAATTTCAAAATATTGGAAAGCATACAAACTATTTGTATTCAATTTATCCATCTATCGTAAGTTATTCCATAAATTTGTGGAAATATTGTCCGTAAAAAAGTGTGTGTATTTTCTACAAGTGTTTGAAAATAGGAAGTGTTGTATTTTCAGTATGTTGTTAAAGATCTTTTGAATTAGAGAGATTCAAAGTCTACCATATTCTTGGTGTGTCTATGTTAGAAGATTTTAGGAGAGTCTTGGTGTGAGATTGTACAAAAATCTAACATAACAAAATTATTCACTGTGTGAAAGGACTAAACATACTCTTGATTGATAAGGGGAACTAGTATAATTTCTTATGTCTCTTTTACATTATGCACTTTATTTACTGCATTCTTGTTCTTAGCTCTTTACCATAATTCCAAAAACTTAAAAAGAATCAACATATCTTCAAAAGAACAGAAAAAGTCTTAAAATCTAATTCACCCTCTCTTAGGTTTCACTCTAAACTTACAGATCATACCTTTCTCTTTTACCAGTGTTGTACCATTTTTCAGGTGTGTGTCCCATCTAAGATTTGTGTTTCTTAAGATGAGGTAATGTCAAATGCTCCAACAAATTCAAGACTAATGTAATCTCTTATCTTATTTGCTTTATATTGTATGTAAATGAAAAGTTACTTGTGTATAAACTACACCTTACAGTCAAATGAACTAAAGTGCACTATACATCAAATTAGATAGATAATTACTATCTCAAGCAAGAAAGATTGAAGTGTTGTTGTTTCCCTTACATTAACTCAAAGAACTTTAAGTTTATCTCGTATTTTAATTTAAGAGGATTTTTTTAATGTATCAATTTAGTATGTATACCTTTTTTTCTGTGATGTGTTTAATATTTTATATTTCTTAAATTTCAAATAGTAATGTCTTTATTTGAGTTATCTCAAGTCAAGTGCATTTTTAAAAATATTTTTATATTGTATTTTGTAAAAATTATGTTTCAACCAAGCAAATTTCAATTATTTTATCTTAAAAACTCTTATCAATGTTAAATTTATTTAACTATAATATTTCTGTTGTCATGATTATTTGATCTTTTTTAATAGTTTTGTTGTAACACAAATTAGATATTAATTTTGTTTAATATTTTTATTGTCACGAAAATTTGATTCGGTTTTTTGATTTTTTTTTAATTATGTTGTCACAAAAATTTATGGAGCTCTAATAATTTTAATATAAATAATTTTATTTATTTGTATTATTATATAGATAAATATTTTTGCTTTAGTTGAAAAATTATTACTTATGTAATTGACAATGATGGTATAAGTTTGAAGAATTTTCAATAAAATGATTTCACAATAAAATATCAGCACATAAATATTTTTTTAATTTCACAATAAAATAATCATATATTAAGTATTAAACTTTATTATGGATTATTGTAAATATTATTTTTATTATAATATATGATTATATAAAGATCATTATAAATCAGTTTTTTATTATATATTTATTATATATTGAGTATTTATTAAATATTAATTAAATATTTATTAAATAAAAATTAAATATATTTTTAATTATCATAAAAGTATTAAATATGTACTAAATTATAGTTAAGAAAATATCCACATTTTAAACATTATGCTATGTTTTTTATTGAATGAATAAATAAATATGATATTAATTAATGTATAATTAAAAATAAGAGTAATATAAAACTTATTTTTAAATTAATTTACTCTGACATTATTAAAAATTTATGTACTTTTATCTATTTGAAATAGTATGAGTTTTGTGTATGTAAAAACAAATCATCAAATGGAGAATAGAAGAAAAAAATAGTTATTGATGTGTAATGCATTTTTCTAAATAAATATACTTAATAATATTAATGTTAAAATAATTACAAAAATTATTATAATCTTTTGTTGACTATCTATAAACTTTCATTATTTATAAAACTCGTGTCATAATGTAAAATTAAATAAAAGATTTTGTATGTTATTTAATACTATTTATAGGATATGAAGAAGTTAACAGTGAAAACTATAAATAAAAATAAATTTTAATGATTAAAATTAAACAATTACTATGAAATAATTGAACATTTAATCTTTATATATTTTTGAATTGTTCATTGAAAAAGAATATTAAAATTTCAAAATATTGGAAAGCATACAAACTATTTGTATTCAATTTATCCATCTATCGTAAGTTATTCCATAAATTTGTGGAAATATTGTCCGTAAAAAAGTGTGTGTATTTTCTACAAGTGTTTGAAAATAGGAAGTGTTGTATTTTCAGTATGTTGTTAAAGATCTTTTGAATTAGAGAGATTCAAAGTCTACCATATTCTTGGTGTGTCTATGTTAGAAGATTTTAGGAGAGTCTTGGTGTGAGATTGTACAAAAATCTAACATAACAAAATTATTCACTGTGTGAAAGGACTAAACATACTCTTGATTGATAAGGGGAACTAGTATAATTTCTTATGTCTCTTTTACATTATGCACTTTATTTACTGCATTCTTGTTCTTAGCTCTTTACCATAATTCCAAAAACTTAAAAAGAATCAACATATCTTCAAAAGAACAGAAAAAGTCTTAAAATCTAATTCACCCTCTCTTAGGTTTCACTCTAAACTTACAGATCATACCTTTCTCTTTTACCAGTGTTGTACCATTTTTCAGGTGTGTGTCCCATCTAAGATTTGTGTTTCTTAAGATGAGGTAATGTCAAATGCTCCAACAAATTCAAGACTAATGTAATCTCTTATCTTATTTTCTTTATATTGTATGTAAATGAAAAGTTACTTGTGTATAAACTACACCTTACAGTCAAATGAACTAAAGTGCACTATACATCAAATTAGATAGATAATTACTATCTCAAGCAAGAAAGATTGAAGTGTTGTTGTTTCCCTTACATTAACTCAAAGAACTTTAAGTTTATCTCGTATTTTAATTTAAGAGGATTTTTTTAATGTATCAATTTAGTATGTATACCTTTTTTTCTGTGATGTGTTTAATATTTTATATTTCTTAAATTTCAAATAGTAATGTCTTTATTTGAGTTATCTCAAGTCAAGTGCATTTTTAAAAATATTTTTATATTGTATTTTGTAAAAATTATGTTTCAACCAAGCAAATTTCAATTATTTTATCTTAAAAACTCTTATCAATGTTAAATTTATTTAACTATAATATTTCTGTTGTCATGATTATTTGATCTTTTTTAATAGTTTTGTTGTAACACAAATTAGATATTAATTTTGTTTAATATTTTTATTGTCACGAAAATTTGATTCGGTTTTTTGATTTTTTTTTTAATTATGTTGTCACAAAAATTTATGGAGCTCTAATAATTTTAATATAAATAATTTTATTTATTTGTATTATTATATAGATAAATATTTTTGCTTTAGTTGAAAAATTATTACTTATGTAATTGACAATGATGGTATAAGTTTGAAGAATTTTCAATAAAATGATTTCACAATAAAATATCAGCACATAAATATTTTTTTAATTTCACAATAAAATAATCATATATTAAGTATTAAACTTTATTATGGATTATTGTAAATATTATTTTTATTATAATATATGATTATATAAAGATCATTATAAATCAGTTTTTTATTATATATTTATTATATATTGAGTATTTATTAAATATTAATTAAATATTTATTAAATAAAAATTAAATATATTTTTAATTATCATAAAAGTATTAAATATGTACTAAATTATAGTTAAGAAAATATCCACATTTTAAACATTATGCTATGTTTTTTATTGAATGAATAAATAAATATGATATTAATTAATGTATAATTAAAAATAAGAGTAATATAAAACTTATTTTTAAATTAATTTACTCTGACATTATTAAAAATTTATGTACTTTTATCTATTTGAAATAGTATGAGTTTTGTGTATGTAAAAACAAATCATCAAATGGAGAATAGAAGAAAAAAATAGTTATTGATGTGTAATGCATTTTTCTAAATAAATATACTTAATAATATTAATGTTAAAATAATTACAAAAATTATTATAATCTTTTGTTGACTATCTATAAACTTTCATTATTTATAAAACTCGTGTCATAATGTAAAATTAAATAAAAGATTTTGTATGTTATTTAATACTATTTATAGGATATGAAGAAGTTAACACTGAAAACTATAAATAAAAATAAATTTTAATGATTAAAATTAAACAATTACTATGAAATAATTGAACATTTAATCTTTATATATTTTTGAATTGTTCATTGAAAAAGAATATTAAAATTTCAAAATATTGGAAAGCATACAAACTATTTGTATTCAATTTATCCATCTATCGTAAGTTATTCCATAAATTTGTGGAAATATTGTCCGTAAAAAAGTGTGTGTATTTTCTACAAGTGTTTGAAAATAGGAAGTGTTGTATTTTCAGTATGTTGTTAAAGATCTTTTGAATTAGAGAGATTCAAAGTCTACCATATTCTTGGTGTGTCTATGTTAGAAGATTTTAGGAGAGTCTTGGTGTGAGATTGTACAAAAATCTAACATAACAAAATTATTCACTGTGTGAAAGGACTAAACATACTCTTGATTGATAAGGGGAACTAGTATAATTTCTTATGTCTCTTTTACATTATGCACTTTATTTACTGCATTCTTGTTCTTAGCTCTTTACCATAATTCCAAAAACTTAAAAAGAATCAACATATCTTCAAAAGAACAGAAAAAGTCTTAAAATCTAATTCACCCTCTCTTAGGTTTCACTCTAAACTTACAGATCATACCTTTCTCTTTTACCAGTGTTGTACCATTTTTCAGGTGTGTGTCCCATCTAAGATTTGTGTTTCTTAAGATGAGGTAATGTCAAATGCTCCAACAAATTCAAGACTAATGTAATCTCTTATCTTATTTGCTTTATATTGTATGTAAATGAAAAGTTACTTGTGTATAAACTACACCTTACAGTCAAATGAACTAAAGTGCACTATACATCAAATTAGATAGATAATTACTATCTCAAGCAAGAAAGATTGAAGTGTTGTTGTTTCCCTTACATTAACTCAAAGAACTTTAAGTTTATCTCGTATTTTAATTTAAGAGGATTTTTTTAATGTATCAATTTAGTATGTATACCTTTTTTTCTGTGATGTGTTTAATATTTTATATTTCTTAAATTTCAAATAGTAATGTCTTTATTTGAGTTATCTCAAGTCAAGTGCATTTTTAAAAATATTTTTATATTGTATTTTGTAAAAATTATGTTTCAACCAAGCAAATTTCAATTATTTTATCTTAAAAACTCTTATCAATGTTAAATTTATTTAACTATAATATTTCTGTTGTCATGATTATTTGATCTTTTTTAATAGTTTTGTTGTAACACAAATTAGATATTAATTTTGTTTAATATTTTTATTGTCACGAAAATTTGATTCGGTTTTTTGATTTTTTTTAATTATGTTGTCACAAAAATTTATGGAGCTCTAATAATTTTAATATAAATAATTTTATTTATTTGTATTATTATATAGATAAATATTTTTGCTTTAGTTGAAAAATTATTACTTATGTAATTGACAATGATGGTATAAGTTTGAAGAATTTTCAATAAAATGATTTCACAATAAAATATCAGCACATAAATATTTTTTTAATTTCACAATAAAATAATCATATATTAAGTATTAAACTTTATTATGGATTATTGTAAATATTATTTTTATTATAATATATGATTATATAAAGATCATTATAAATCAGTTTTTTATTATATATTTATTATATATTGAGTATTTATTAAATATTAATTAAATATTTATTAAATAAAAATTAAATATATTTTTAATTATCATAAAAGTATTAAATATGTACTAAATTATAGTTAAGAAAATATCCACATTTTAAACATTATGCTATGTTTTTTATTGAATGAATAAATAAATATGATATTAATTAATGTATAATTAAAAATAAGAGTAATATAAAACTTATTTTTAAATTAATTTACTCTGACATTATTAAAAATTTATGTACTTTTATCTATTTGAAATAGTATGAGTTTTGTGTATGTAAAAACAAATCATCAAATGGAGAATAGAAGAAAAAAATAGTTATTGATGTGTAATGCATTTTTCTAAATAAATATACTTAATAATATTAATGTTAAAATAATTACAAAAATTATTATAATCTTTTGTTGACTATCTATAAACTTTCATTATTTATAAAACTCGTGTCATAATGTAAAATTAAATAAAAGATTTTGTATGTTATTTAATACTATTTATAGGATATGAAGAAGTTAACACTGAAAACTATAAATAAAAATAAATTTTAATGATTAAAATTAAACAATTACTATGAAATAATTGAACATTTAATCTTTATATATTTTTGAATTGTTCATTGAAAAAGAATATTAAAATTTCAAAATATTGGAAAGCATACAAACTATTTGTATTCAATTTATCCATCTATCGTAAGTTATTCCATAAATTTGTGGAAATATTGTCCGTAAAAAAGTGTGTGTATTTTCTACAAGTGTTTGAAAATAGGAAGTGTTGTATTTTCAGTATGTTGTTAAAGATCTTTTGAATTAGAGAGATTCAAAGTCTACCATATTCTTGGTGTGTCTATGTTAGAAGATTTTAGGAGAGTCTTGGTGTGAGATTGTACAAAAATCTAACATAACAAAATTATTCACTGTGTGAAAGGACTAAACATACTCTTGATTGATAAGGGGAACTAGTATAATTTCTTATGTCTCTTTTACATTATGCACTTTATTTACTGCATTCTTGTTCTTAGCTCTTTACCATAATTCCAAAAACTTAAAAAGAATCAACATATCTTCAAAAGAACAGAAAAAGTCTTAAAATCTAATTCACCCTCTCTTAGGTTTCACTCTAAACTTACAGATCATACCTTTCTCTTTTACCAGTGTTGTACCATTTTTCAGGTGTGTGTCCCATCTAAGATTTGTGTTTCTTAAGATGAGGTAATGTCAAATGCTCCAACAAATTCAAGACTAATGTAATCTCTTATCTTATTTGCTTTATATTGTATGTAAATGAAAAGTTACTTGTGTATAAACTACACCTTACAGTCAAATGAACTAAAGTGCACTATACATCAAATTAGATAGATAATTACTATCTCAAGCAAGAAAGATTGAAGTGTTGTTGTTTCCCTTACATTAACTCAAAGAACTTTAAGTTTATCTCGTATTTTAATTTAAGAGGATTTTTTTAATGTATCAATTTAGTATGTATACCTTTTTTTCTGTGATGTGTTTAATATTTTATATTTCTTAAATTTCAAATAGTAATGTCTTTATTTGAGTTATCTCAAGTCAAGTGCATTTTTAAAAATATTTTTATATTGTATTTTGTAAAAATTATGTTTCAACCAAGCAAATTTCAATTATTTTATCTTAAAAACTCTTATCAATGTTAAATTTATTTAACTATAATATTTCTGTTGTCATGATTATTTGATCTTTTTTAATAGTTTTGTTGTAACACAAATTAGATATTAATTTTGTTTAATATTTTTATTGTCACGAAAATTTGATTCGGTTTTTTGATTTTTTTTTAATTATGTTGTCACAAAAATTTATGGAGCTCTAATAATTTTAATATAAATAATTTTATTTATTTGTATTATTATATAGATAAATATTTTTGCTTTAGTTGAAAAATTATTACTTATGTAATTGACAATGATGGTATAAGTTTGAAGAATTTTCAATAAAATGATTTCACAATAAAATATCAGCACATAAATATTTTTTTAATTTCACAATAAAATAATCATATATTAAGTATTAAACTTTATTATGGATTATTGTAAATATTATTTTTATTATAATATATGATTATATAAAGATCATTATAAATCAGTTTTTTATTATATATTTATTATATATTGAGTATTTATTAAATATTAATTAAATATTTATTAAATAAAAATTAAATATATTTTTAATTATCATAAAAGTATTAAATATGTACTAAATTATAGTTAAGAAAATATCCACATTTTAAACATTATGCTATGTTTTTTATTGAATGAATAAATAAATATGATATTAATTAATGTATAATTAAAAATAAGAGTAATATAAAACTTATTTTTAAATTAATTTACTCTGACATTATTAAAAATTTATGTACTTTTATCTATTTGAAATAGTATGAGTTTTGTGTATGTAAAAACAAATCATCAAATGGAGAATAGAAGAAAAAAATAGTTATTGATGTGTAATGCATTTTTCTAAATAAATATACTTAATAATATTAATGTTAAAATAATTACAAAAATTATTATAATCTTTTGTTGACTATCTATAAACTTTCATTATTTATAAAACTCGTGTCATAATGTAAAATTAAATAAAAGATTTTGTATGTTATTTAATACTATTTATAGGATATGAAGAAGTTAACACTGAAAACTATAAATAAAAATAAATTTTAATGATTAAAATTAAACAATTACTATGAAATAATTGAACATTTAATCTTTATATATTTTTGAATTGTTCATTGAAAAAGAATATTAAAATTTCAAAATATTGGAAAGCATACAAACTATTTGTATTCAATTTATCCATCTATCGTAAGTTATTCCATAAATTTGTGGAAATATTGTCCGTAAAAAAGTGTGTGTATTTTCTACAAGTGTTTGAAAATAGGAAGTGTTGTATTTTCAGTATGTTGTTAAAGATCTTTTGAATTAGAGAGATTCAAAGTCTACCATATTCTTGGTGTGTCTATGTTAGAAGATTTTAGGAGAGTCTTGGTGTGAGATTGTACAAAAATCTAACATAACAAAATTATTCACTGTGTGAAAGGACTAAACATACTCTTGATTGATAAGGGGAACTAGTATAATTTCTTATGTCTCTTTTACATTATGCACTTTATTTACTGCATTCTTGTTCTTAGCTCTTTACCATAATTCCAAAAACTTAAAAAGAATCAACATATCTTCAAAAGAACAGAAAAAGTCTTAAAATCTAATTCACCCTCTCTTAGGTTTCACTCTAAACTTACAGATCATACCTTTCTCTTTTACCAGTGTTGTACCATTTTTCAGGTGTGTGTCCCATCTAAGATTTGTGTTTCTTAAGATGAGGTAATGTCAAATGCTCCAACAAATTCAAGACTAATGTAATCTCTTATCTTATTTGCTTTATATTGTATGTAAATGAAAAGTTACTTGTGTATAAACTACACCTTACAGTCAAATGAACTAAAGTGCACTATACATCAAATTAGATAGATAATTACTATCTCAAGCAAGAAAGATTGAAGTGTTGTTGTTTCCCTTACATTAACTCAAAGAACTTTAAGTTTATCTCGTATTTTAATTTAAGAGGATTTTTTTAATGTATCAATTTAGTATGTATACCTTTTTTTCTGTGATGTGTTTAATATTTTATATTTCTTAAATTTCAAATAGTAATGTCTTTATTTGAGTTATCTCAAGTCAAGTGCATTTTTAAAAATATTTTTATATTGTATTTTGTAAAAATTATGTTTCAACCAAGCAAATTTCAATTATTTTATCTTAAAAACTCTTATCAATGTTAAATTTATTTAACTATAATATTTCTGTTGTCATGATTATTTGATCTTTTTTAATAGTTTTGTTGTAACACAAATTAGATATTAATTTTGTTTAATATTTTTATTGTCACGAAAATTTGATTCGGTTTTTTGATTTTTTTTAATTATGTTGTCACAAAAATTTATGGAGCTCTAATAATTTTAATATAAATAATTTTATTTATTTGTATTATTATATAGATAAATATTTTTGCTTTAGTTGAAAAATTATTACTTATGTAATTGACAATGATGGTATAAGTTTGAAGAATTTTCAATAAAATGATTTCACAATAAAATATCAGCACATAAATATTTTTTTAATTTCACAATAAAATAATCATATATTAAGTATTAAACTTTATTATGGATTATTGTAAATATTATTTTTATTATAATATATGATTATATAAAGATCATTATAAATCAGTTTTTTATTATATATTTATTATATATTGAGTATTTATTAAATATTAATTAAATATTTATTAAATAAAAATTAAATATATTTTTAATTATCATAAAAGTATTAAATATGTACTAAATTATAGTTAAGAAAATATACACATTTTAAACATTATGCTATGTTTTTTATTGAATGAATAAATAAATATGATATTAATTAATGTATAATTAAAAATAAGAGTAATATAAAACTTATTTTTAAATTAATTTACTCTGACATTATTAAAAATTTATGTACTTTTATCTATTTGAAATAGTATGAGTTTTGTGTATGTAAAAACAAATCATCAAATGGAGAATAGAAGAAAAAAATAGTTATTGATGTGTAATGCATTTTTCTAAATAAATATACTTAATAATATTAATGTTAAAATAATTACAAAAATTATTATAATCTTTTGTTGACTATCTATAAACTTTCATTATTTATAAAACTCGTGTCATAATGTAAAATTAAATAAAAGATTTTGTATGTTATTTAATACTATTTATAGGATATGAAGAAGTTAACAGTGAAAACTATAAATAAAAATAAATTTTAATGATTAAAATTAAACAATTACTATGAAATAATTGAACATTTAATCTTTATATATTTTTGAATTGTTCATTGAAAAAGAATATTAAAATTTCAAAATATTGGAAAGCATACAAACTATTTGTATTCAATTTATCCATCTATCGTAAGTTATTCCATAAATTTGTGGAAATATTGTCCGTAAAAAAGTGTGTGTATTTTCTACAAGTGTTTGAAAATAGGAAGTGTTGTATTTTCAGTATGTTGTTAAAGATCTTTTGAATTAGAGAGATTCAAAGTCTACCATATTCTTGGTGTGTCTATGTTAGAAGATTTTAGGAGAGTCTTGGTGTGACATTGTACAAAAATCTAACATAACAAAATTATTCACTGTGCGAAAGGACTAAACACACTCTTGATTGATAAGGGGAACTAGTATAATTTCTTATGTCTCTTTTACATTATGCACTTTATTTACTGCATTCTTGTTCTTAGCTCTTTACCATAATTCCAAAAAATTAAAAAGAATCAACATATCTTCAAAAGAACAGAAAAAGTCTTAAAATCTAATTCACCCTCTCTTAGGTTTCACTCTAAACTTACAGACCATACCTTTCTCTTTTACCAGTGTTGTACCATTTTTCAGGTGTGTGTCCCATCTAAGATTTGTGTTTCTTAAGATGAGGTAATGTCAAATGCTCCAACAAATTCAACATTTTGTGGAGACTAATGTAATCTCTTATCTTATTTGCTTTATATTGTATGTAAATGAAAAGTTACTTGTGTATAAACTACACCTTACAGTCAAATGAACTAAAGTGCACTATACATCAAATTAGATAGATAATTACTATCTCAAGCAAGAAAGATTGAAGTGTTGTTGTTTCCCTTACATTAACTCAAAGAACTTTAAGTTTATCTCGTATTTTAATTTAAGAGGAATTTTTTAATGTATCAATTTAGTGTGTATACCTTTTTTTCTGTGATGTGTTTAATATTTTATATTTCTTAAATTTCAAATAGTAATGTCTTTATTTGAGTTATCTCAAGTCAAGTGCATTTTTAAAAATATTTTTTTATTGTATTTTGTAAAAATTATGGTTGCAACAAAGCAAATTTCAATTATTTTATCTTAAAAACTCTTATCAATGTTAAATTTATTTAACTATAATATTTCTATTGTCATGATTATTTGATCTTTTTTAATAGTTTTGTTGTAACACAAATTAGATATTAATTTTGTTTAATATTTTTATTGTCACGAAAATTTGATTATGTTTTTTGATATTTTTTTAATTATGTTGTCACAAAAATTTATGGAGCTCTAATTATTTTAATATAAATAATTTTATTTATTTGTATTATTATATAGATAAATATTTTTGCTTTAGTTGAAAAATTATTACTTATGTAATTGACAATGATGGTATAAGTTTGAAGAATTTTCAATAAAATGATTTCACAATAAAATATCAGCACATAAATATTTTTTTAATTTCACAATAAAATAATCATATATATATTAAGTATTAAACTTTATTATGGATTATTGTAAATATTATTTTTATTATAATATATGATTATATAAAGATCATTATAAATCAGTTTTTTATTATATATTTATTATATATTGAGTATTTATTAAATATTAATTAAATATTTATTAAATAAAAATTAAATATATTTTTAATTATCATAAAAGTATTAAATATGTACTTAATTATAGTTAAGAAAATATCCACATTTTAAACATTATGCTATGTTTTTTATTGAATGAATAAATAAATATGATATTAATTAATGTATAATTAAAAATAAGAGTAATATAAAACTTATTTTTAAATTAATTTACTCTGACATTATTAAAAATTTATGTACTTTTATCTATTTGAAATAGTATGAGTTTTGTGTATGTAAAAACAAATCATCAAATGGAGAATAGAAGAAAAAAATAGTTATTGATGTGTAATGCATTTTTCTAAACAAATATACTTAATAATATTAATGTTAAAATAATTACAAAAATTATTATAATCTTTTGTTGACTATCTATAAACTTTCATTATTTATAAAACTCGTGTCATAATGTAAAATTAAATAAAAGATTTTGTATGTTATTTAATACTATTTATAGGATATGAAGAAGTTAACACTGAAAACTATAAATAAAAATAAATTTTAATGATTAAAATTAAACAATTACTATGAAATAATTGAACATTTAATCTTTATATATTTTTGAATTGTTCATTGAAAAAGAATATTAAAATTTCAAAATATTGGAAAGCATACAAACTATTTGTATTCAATTTATCCATCTATCGTAAGTTATTCCATAAATTTGTGGAAATATTGTCCTTAAAAAAGTGTGTGTATTTTCTACAAGTGTTTGAAAATAGGAAGTGTTGTATTTTCAGTATGTTGTTAAAGATCTTTTGAATTAGAGAGATTCAAAGTCTACCATATTCTTGGTGTGTCTAAGTTAGAAGATTTTAGGAGAGTCTTGGTGTGAGATTGTACAAAAATCTAACATAACAAAATTATTCACTGTGTGAAAGGACTAAACACACTCTTGATTGATAAGGGGAACTAGTATAATTTCTTATGTCTCTTTTACATTATGCACTTTATTTACTGCATTCTTGTTCTTAGCTCTTTACCATAATTCCAAAAAATTAAAAAGAATCAACATATCTTCAAAAGAACAAAAAAAGTCTTAAAATCTAATTCACCCTCTCTTAGGTTTCACTCTAAACTTACAGACCATACCTTTCTCTTTTACCAGTGTTGTACCATTTTTCAGGTGTGTGTCCCATCTAAGATTTGTGTTTCTTAAGATGAGGTAATGTCAAATGCTCCAACAAATTCAACATTTTGTGGAGACTAATGTAATCTCTTATCTTATTTGCTTTATATTGTATGTAAATGAAAAGTTACTTGTGTATAAACTACACCTTACAGTCAAATGAACTAAAGTGCACTATACATCAAATTAGATAGATAATTACTATCTCAAGCAAGAAAGATTGAAGTGTTGTTGTTTCCCTTACATTAACTCAAAGAACTTTAAGTTTATCTCGTATTTTAATTTAAGAGGAATTTTTTAATGTATCAATTTAGTGTGTATACCTTTTTTTCTGTGATGTGTTTAATATTTTATATTTCTTAAATTTCAAATAGTAATGTCTTTATTTGAGTTATCTCAAGTCAAGTGCATTTTTAAAAATATTTTTATATTGTATTTTGTAAAAATTATGGTTGAAACAAAGCAAATTTCAATTATTTTATCTTAAAAACTCTTATCAATGTTAAATTTATTTAACTATAATATTTCTATTGTCATGATTATTTGATCTTTTTTAATAGTTTTGTTGTAACACAAATTAGATATTAATTTTGTTTAATATTTTTATTGTCACGAAAATTTTATTCTGTTTTTTGATATTTTTTTAATTATGTTGTCACAAAAATTTATGGAGCTCTAATTATTTTAATATAAATAATTTTATTTATTTGTATTATTATATAGATAAATATTTTTGCTTTAGTTGAAAAATTATTACTTATGTAATTGACAATGATGGTATAAGTTTGAAGAATTTTCAATAAAATGATTTCACAATAAAATATCAGCACATAAATATTTTTTTAATTTCACAATAAAATAATCATATATTAAGTATTAAACTTTATTATGGATTATTGTAAATATTATGTTTATTATAATATATGATTATATAAAGATCATTATAAATCAGTTTTTTATTATATATTTATTATATATTGAGTATTTATTAAATATTAATTAAATATTTATTAAATAAAAATTAAATATATTTTTAATTATCATAAAAGTATTAAATATGTACTAAATTATAGTTAAGAAAATATACACATTTTAAACATTATGCTATGTTTTTTATTGAATGAATAAATAAATATGATATTAATTAATGTATAATTAAAAATAAGAGTAATATAAAACTTATTTTTAAATTAATTTACTCTGACATTATTAAAAATTTATGTACTTTTATCTATTTGAAATAGTATGAGTTTTGTGTATGTAAAAACAAATCATCAAATGGAGAATAGAAGAAAAAAATAGTTATTGACGTGTAATGCATTTTTCTAAATAAATATACTTAATAATATTAATGTTAAAATAATTACAAAAATTATTATAATCTTTTGTTGACTATCTATAAACTTTCATTATTTATAAAACTCGTGTCATAATGTAAAATTAAATAAAAGATTTTGTATGTTATTTAATACTATTTATAGGATATGAAGAAGTTAACAGTGAAAACTATAAATAAAAATAAATTTTAATGATTAAAATTAAACAATTACTATGAAATAATTGAACATTTAATCTTTATATATTTTTGAATTGTTCATTGAAAAAGAATATTAAAATTTCAAAATATTGGAAAGCATACAAACTATTTGTATTCAATTTATCCATCTATCGTAAGTTATTCCATAAATTTGTGGAAATATTGTCCGTAAAAAAGTGTGTGTATTTTCTACAAGTGTTTGAAAATAGGAAGTGTTGTATTTTCAGTATGTTGTTAAAGATCTTTTGAATTAGAGAGATTCAAAGTCTACCATATTCTTGGTGTGTCTATGTTAGAAGATTTTAGGAGAGTCTTGGTGTGACATTGTACAAAAATCTAACATAACAAAATTATTCACTGTGCGAAAGGACTAAACACACTCTTGATTGATAAGGGGAACTAGTATAATTTCTTATGTCTCTTTTACATTATGCACTTTATTTACTGCATTCTTGTTCTTAGCTCTTTACCATAATTCCAAAAAATTAAAAAGAATCAACATATCTTCAAAAGAACAGAAAAAGTCTTAAAATCTAATTCACCCTCTCTTAGGTTTCACTCTAAACTTACAGACCATACCTTTCTCTTTTACCAGTGTTGTACCATTTTTCAGGTGTGTGTCCCATCTAAGATTTGTGTTTCTTAAGATGAGGTAATGTCAAATGCTCCAACAAATTCAACATTTTGTGGAGACTAATGTAATCTCTTATCTTATTTGCTTTATATTGTATGTAAATGAAAAGTTACTTGTGTATAAACTACACCTTACAGTCAAATGAACTAAAGTGCACTATACATCAAATTAGATAGATAATTACTATCTCAAGCAAGAAAGATTGAAGTGTTGTTGTTTCCCTTACATTAACTCAAAGAACTTTAAGTTTATCTCGTATTTTAATTTAAGAGGAATTTTTTAATGTATCAATTTAGTGTGTATACCTTTTTTTCTGTGATGTGTTTAATATTTTATATTTCTTAAATTTCAAATAGTAATGTCTTTATTTGAGTTATCTCAAGTCAAGTGCATTTTTAAAAATATTTTTTTATTGTATTTTGTAAAAATTATGGTTGCAACAAAGCAAATTTCAATTATTTTATCTTAAAAACTCTTATCAATGTTAAATTTATTTAACTATAATATTTCTATTGTCATGATTATTTGATCTTTTTTAATAGTTTTGTTGTAACACAAATTAGATATTAATTTTGTTTAATATTTTTATTGTCACGAAAATTTGATTATGTTTTTTGATATTTTTTTAATTATGTTGTCACAAAAATTTATGGAGCTCTAATTATTTTAATATAAATAATTTTATTTATTTGTATTATTATATAGATAAATATTTTTGCTTTAGTTGAAAAATTATTACTTATGTAATTGACAATGATGGTATAAGTTTGAAGAATTTTCAATAAAATGATTTCACAATAAAATATCAGCACATAAATATTTTTTTAATTTCACAATAAAATAATCATATATATATTAAGTATTAAACTTTATTATGGATTATTGTAAATATTATTTTTATTATAATATATGATTATATAAAGATCATTATAAATCAGTTTTTTATTATATATTTATTATATATTGAGTATTTATTAAATATTAATTAAATATTTATTAAATAAAAATTAAATATATTTTTAATTATCATAAAAGTATTAAATATGTACTTAATTATAGTTAAGAAAATATCCACATTTTAAACATTATGCTATGTTTTTTATTGAATGAATAAATAAATATGATATTAATTAATGTATAATTAAAAATAAGAGTAATATAAAACTTATTTTTAAATTAATTTACTCTGACATTATTAAAAATTTATGTACTTTTATCTATTTGAAATAGTATGAGTTTTGTGTATGTAAAAACAAATCATCAAATGGAGAATAGAAGAAAAAAATAGTTATTGATGTGTAATGCATTTTTCTAAATAAATATACTTAATAATATTAATGTTAAAATAATTACAAAAATTATTATAATCTTTTGTTGACTATCTATAAACTTTCATTATTTATAAAACTCGTGTCATAATGTAAAATTAAATAAAAGATTTTGTATGTTATTTAATACTATTTATAGGATATGAAGAAGTTAACACTGAAAACTATAAATAAAAATAAATTTTAATGATTAAAATTAAACAATTACTATGAAATAATTGAACATTTAATCTTTATATATTTTTGAATTGTTCATTGAAAAAGAATATTAAAATTTCAAAATATTGGAAAGCATACAAACTATTTGTATTCAATTTATCCATCTATCGTAAGTTATTCCATAAATTTGTGGAAATATTGTCCTTAAAAAAGTGTGTGTATTTTCTACAAGTGTTTGAAAATAGGAAGTGTTGTATTTTCAGTATGTTGTTAAAGATCTTTTGAATTAGAGAGATTCAAAGTCTACCATATTCTTGGTGTGTCTAAGTTAGAAGATTTTAGGAGAGTCTTGGTGTGAGATTGTACAAAAATCTAACATAACAAAATTATTCACTGTGTGAAAGGACTAAACACACTCTTGATTGATAAGGGGAACTAGTATAATTTCTTATGTCTCTTTTACATTATGCACTTTATTTACTGCATTCTTGTTCTTAGCTCTTTACCATAATTCCAAAAAATTAAAAAGAATCAACATATCTTCAAAAGAACAAAAAAAGTCTTAAAATCTAATTCACCCTCTCTTAGGTTTCACTCTAAACTTACAGACCATACCTTTCTCTTTTACCAGTGTTGTACCATTTTTCAGGTGTGTGTCCCATCTAAGATTTGTGTTTCTTAAGATGAGGTAATGTCAAATGCTCCAACAAATTCAACATTTTGTGGAGACTAATGTAATCTCTTATCTTATTTGCTTTATATTGTATGTAAATGAAAAGTTACTTGTGTATAAACTACACCTTACAGTCAAATGAACTAAAGTGCACTATACATCAAATTAGATAGATAATTACTATCTCAAGCAAGAAAGATTGAAGTGTTGTTGTTTCCCTTACATTAACTCAAAGAACTTTAAGTTTATCTCGTATTTTAATTTAAGAGGAATTTTTTAATGTATCAATTTAGTGTGTATACCTTTTTTTCTGTGATGTGTTTAATATTTTATATTTCTTAAATTTCAAATAGTAATGTCTTTATTTGAGTTATCTCAAGTCAAGTGCATTTTTAAAAATATTTTTATATTGTATTTTGTAAAAATTATGGTTGAAACAAAGCAAATTTCAATTATTTTATCTTAAAAACTCTTATCAATGTTAAATTTATTTAACTATAATATTTCTATTGTCATGATTATTTGATCTTTTTTAATAGTTTTGTTGTAACACAAATTAGATATTAATTTTGTTTAATATTTTTATTGTCACGAAAATTTTATTCTGTTTTTTGATATTTTTTTAATTATGTTGTCACAAAAATTTATGGAGCTCTAATTATTTTAATATAAATAATTTTATTTATTTGTATTATTATATAGATAAATATTTTTGCTTTAGTTGAAAAATTATTACTTATGTAATTGACAATGATGGTATAAGTTTGAAGAATTTTCAATAAAATGATTTCACAATAAAATATCAGCACATAAATATTTTTTTAATTTCACAATAAAATAATCATATATATATTAAGTATTAAACTTTATTATGGATTATTGTAAATATTATTTTTATTATAATATATGATTATATAAAGATCATTATAAATCAGTTTTTTATTATATATTTATTATATATTGAGTATTTATTAAATATTAATTAAATATTTATTAAATAAAAATTAAATATATTTTTAATTATCATAAAAGTATTAAATATGTACTTAATTATAGTTAAGAAAATATCCACATTTTAAACATTATGCTATGTTTTTTATTGAATGAATAAATAAATATGATATTAATTAATGTATAATTAAAAATAAGAGTAATATAAAACTTATTTTTAAATTAATTTACTCTGACATTATTAAAAATTTATGTACTTTTATCTATTTGAAATAGTATGAGTTTTGTGTATGTAAAAACAAATCATCAAATGGAGAATAGAAGAAAAAAATAGTTATTGATGTGTAATGCATTTTTCTAAACAAATATACTTAATAATATTAATGTTAAAATAATTACAAAAATTATTATAATCTTTTGTTGACTATCTATAAACTTTCATTATTTATAAAACTCGTGTCATAATGTAAAATTAAATAAAAGATTTTGTATGTTATTTAATACTATTTATAGGATATGAAGAAGTTAACACTGAAAACTATAAATAAAAATAAATTTTAATGATTAAAATTAAACAATTACTATGAAATAATTGAACATTTAATCTTTATATATTTTTGAATTGTTCATTGAAAAAGAATATTAAAATTTCAAAATATTGGAAAGCATACAAACTATTTGTATTCAATTTATCCATCTATCGTAAGTTATTCCATAAATTTGTGGAAATATTGTCCGTAAAAAAGTGTGTGTATTTTCTACAAGTGTTTGAAAATAGGAAGTGTTGTATTTTCAGTATGTTGTTAAAGATCTTTTGAATTAGAGAGATTCAAAGTCTACCATATTCTTGGTGTGTCTATGTTAGAAGATTTTAGGAGAGTCTTGGTGTGAGATTGTACAAAAATCTAACATAACAAAATTATTCACTGTGTGAAAGGACTAAACATACTCTTGATTGATAAGGGGAACTAGTATAATTTCTTATGTCTCTTTTACATTATGCACTTTATTTACTGCATTCTTGTTCTTAGCTCTTTACCATAATTCCAAAAAATTAAAAAGAATCAACATATCTTCAAAAGAACAGAAAAAGTCTTAAAATCTAATTCACCCTCTCTTAGGTTTCACTCTAAACTTACAGACCATACCTTTCTCTTTTACCAGTGTTGTACCATTTTTCAGGTGTGTGTCCCATTAAGATTTGTGTTTCTTAAGATGAGGTAATGTCAAATGCTCCAACAAATTCAACATTTTGTGGAGACTAATGTAATCTCTTATCTTATTTGCTTTATATTGTATGTAAATGAAAAGTTACTTGTGTATAAACTACACCTTACAGTCAAATGAACTAAAGTGCACTATACATCAAATTAGATAGATAATTACTATCTCAAGCAAGAAAGATTGAAGTGTTGTTGTTTCCCTTACATTAACTCAAAGAACTTTAAGTTTATCTCGTAATTTAATTTAAGAGGAATTTTTTAATGTATCAATTTAGTGTGTATACCTTTTTTTCTGTGATGTGTTTAATATTTTATATTTCTTAAATTTCAAATAGTAATGTCTTTATTTGAGTTATCTCAAGTCAAGTGCATTTTTAAAAATATTTTTTTATTGTATTTTGTAAAAATTATGGTTGCAACAAAGCAAATTTCAATTATTTTATCTTAAAAACTCTTATCAATGTTAAATTTATTTAACTATAATATTTCTGTTGTCATGATTATTTGATCTTTTTTAATAGTTTTGTTGTAACACAAATTAGATATTAATTTTGTTTAATATTTTTATTGTCACGAAAATTTGATTCTGTTTTTTGATTTTTTTTTAATTATGTTGTCACAAAAATTTATGAAGCTCTAATAATTTTTATATAAATAATTTTATTTATTTGTATTATTATATAGATAAATATTTTTGCTTTAGTTGAAAAATTATTACTTATGTAATTGACAATGATGGTATAAGTTTGAAGAATTTTCAATAAAATGATTTCACAATAAAATATCAGCACATAAATATTTTTTTAATTTCACAATAAAATAATCATATATATATTAAGGATTAAACTTTATTTTGGATTATTGTAAATATTATTTTAATTATAATATATGATTATATAAAGATCATTATAAATCAGTTTTTTATTATATATTTATTATATATTTATTATATATTGAGTATTTATTAAATATTAATTAAATATTTATTAAATAAAAATTAAATATATTTTTAATTATCATAAAAGTATTAAATATGTACTAAATTATAGTTAAGAAAATATCCACATTTTAAACATTATGCTATGTTTTTTATTGAATGAATAAATAAATATGATATTAATTAATGTATAATTAAAAATAAGAGTAATATAAAACTTATTTTTAAATTAATTTACTCTGACATTATTAAAAATTTATGTACTTTTATATATTTGAAATAGTATGAGTTTTGTGTATGTAAAAACAAATCATCAAATGGAGAACAGAAGAAAAAAATAGTTATTGATGTGTAATGCATTTTTCTAAATAAATATACTTAATAATATTAATGTTAAAATAATTACAAAAATAATTATAATCTTTTGATGAATATCTATAAACTTTCATTATTTATAAAACTCGTGTCATAATTTAAAATTAAATAAAAGATTTTGTATGTTATTTAATACTATTTATAGGATATGAAGAAGTTAACACTGAAAACTATAAATAAAAATAAATTTTAATGATTAAAATTAAAAATTACTATTAAATAATTGAACATTTAATCTTTCTATATTTTTGAATTGTTCATTGAAAAAGAATATTAAAATTTCAAAATATTGGAAAGCATACAAACTATTTGTATTCAATTTGTCCATCTATCGTAAGTTATTCCATAAATTTGTGGAAATATTGTCCGTAAAAAAGTGTGTGTATTTTCTACAAGTGTTTGAAAATAGGAAGTGTTGTATTTTCAGTATGTTGTTAAAGATTTTTTGAATTAGAGAGATTAAAAGTCTACCATATTCTTGGTGTGTCTATGTTAGAAGATTTTAGGAGAGTCTTGGTGTGAGATAGTACAAAAATCTAACATAACAAAATTATTCACTGTGTGAAAGGACTAAACATACTCTTGATTGATAAGGGGAACTAGTATAATTTCTTATGTCTCTTTTACATTATGCACTTTATTTACTACATTCTTGTTCTTAGCTCTTTACCATAATTCCAAAAAATTAAAAAGAATCAACATATCTTCAAAAGAACATAAAAAGTCTTAAAATCTAATTCACCCTCTCTTAGGTTTCACTCTAAACTTACAGATCATACCTTTCTCTTTTACCAGTGTTGTACCATTTTTCAGGTGTGTGTCCCATCTAAGATTTGTGTTTCTTAAGATGAGGTAATGTCAAATGCTCCAACAAATTCAAGACTAATGTAATCTCTTATCTTATTTGCTTTATATTGTATGTAAATGAAAAGTTACTTGTGTATAAACTACACCTTACAGTCAAATGAACTAAAGTGCACTATACATCAAATTATATAGATAACTACTATCTCAAGCAAGAAAGATTAAAGTGTTGTTGTTTCCCTTACATTAACTCAAAGAACTTTAAGTTTATCTCGTATTTTAATTTAAGAGGATTTTTTTAATGTATCAATTTAGTATGTATACCTTTTTTTCTGTGATGTGTTTAATATTTAATATTTCTTAAATTTCAAATAGTAATGTCTTTATTTGAGTTATCTCAAGTCAAGTGCATTTTTAAAAATATTTTTTTATTGTATTTTGTAAAAATTATGTTTCAACCAAGCAAATTTCAATTATTTTATCTTAAAAACTCTTATCAATGTTAAATTTATTTAACTATAATATTTCTGTTGTCATGATTATTTGATCTTTTTTAATAGTTTTGTTGTAACACAAATTAGATATTAATTTTGTTTAATATTTTTATTGTCACGAAAATTTGATTCTGTTTTTTGATTTTTTTTTAATTATGTTGTCACAAAAATTTATGGAGCTCTAATAATTTTAATATAAATAATTTTATTTATTTATATTATTATATAGATAAATATTTTTGCTTTAGTTGAAAAATTATTACTTATGTAATTGACAATGATGGTATAAGTTTGAAGAATTTTCAATAAAATGATTTCACAATAAAATATCAGCACATAAACATTTTTTTAATTTCACAATAAAATAATCATATATTAAGTATTAAACTTTATTATGGATTATTGTAAATATTATTTTTATTATAATATATGATTATATAAAGATCATTATAAATCAGTTTTTTATTATATATTTATTATATATTGAGTATTTATTAAATATTAATTAAATATTTATTAAATAAAAATTAAATATATTTTTAATTATCATAAAAGTATTAAATATGTACTAAATTATAGTTAAGAAAATATCCACATTTTAAACATTATGCTATGTTTTTTATTGAATGAATAAATAAATATGATATTAATTAATGTATAATTAAAAATAAGAGTAATATAAAACTTATTTTTAAATTAATTTACTCTGACATTATTAAAAATTTATGTACTTTTATCTATTTGAAATAGTATGAGTTTTGTGTATGTAAAAACAAATCATCAAATGGAGAATAGAAGAAAAAAATAGTTATTGATGTGTAATGCATTTTTATAAATAAATATACTTAATAATATTAATGTTAAAATAATTACAAAAATTATTATAATCTTTTGTTGACTATCTATAAACTTTCATTATTTATAAAACTCGTGTCATAATGTAAAATTAAATAAAAGATTTTTTATGTTATTTAATACTATTTATAGGATATGAAGAAGTTAACACTGAAAACTATAAATAAAAATAAATTTTAATGATTAAAATTAAAAAATTACTATGAAATAATTGAACATTTAATCTTTATATATTTTTGAATTGTTCATTGAAAAAGAATATTAAAATTTCAAAATATTGGAAAGCATACAAACTATTTGTATTCAATTTATCCATCTATCGTAAGTTATTCCATAAATTTGTGGAAATATTGTCCGTAAAAAAGTGTGTGTATTTTCTACAAGTGTTTGAAAATAGGAAGTGTTGTATTTTCAGTATGTTGTTAACGATATTTTGAATTAGAGAGATTAAAAGTCTACCATATTCTTGGTGTGTCTATGTTAGAAGATTTTAGGAGAGTCTTGGTGTGAAATTGTACAAAAATCTAACATAACAAAATTATTCACTGTGTGAAAGGACTAAACATACTCTTGATTGATAAGGGGAACTAGTATAATTTCTTATGTCTCTTTTACATTATGCACTTTATTTACTGCATTCTTGTTCTTAGCTCTTTACCATAATTCCAAAATATTAAAAAGAATCAACATATCTTCAAAAGAACAGAAAAAGTCTTAAAATCTAATTCACCCTCTCTTAGGTTTCACTCTAAACTTACAGATCATACCTTTCTCTTTTACCAGTGTTGTACCATTTTTCAGGTGTGTGTCCCATCTAAGATTTGTGTTTCTTAAGATGAGGTAATGTCAAATGCTCCAACAAATTCAAGACTAATGTAATCTCTTATCTTATTTGCTTTATATTGTATGTAAATGAAAAGTTACTTGTGTATAAACTACACCTTACAGTCAAATGAACTAAAGTGCACTATACATCAAATTAGATAGATAATTACTATCTCAAGCAAGAAAGATTGAAGTGTTGTTGTTTCCCTTACATTAACTCAAAGAACTTTAAGTTTATCTCGTATTTTAATTTAAGAGGATTTTTTTAATGTATCAATTTAGTATGTATACCTTTTTTTCTGTGATGTGTTTAATATTTAATATTTCTTAAATTTCAAATAGTAATGTCTTTATTTGAGTTATCTCTAGTCAAGTGCATTTTTAAAAATATTTTTTTATTGTATTTTGTAAAAATTATGTTTCAACCAAGCAAATTTCAATTATTTTATCTTAAAAACTCTTATCAATGTTAAATTTATTTAACTATAATATTTCTGTTGTCATGATTATTTGATCTTTTTTAATAGTTTTGTTGTAACACAAATTAGATATTAATTTTGTTTAGTATTTTTATTGTCACGAAAATTTGATTCTGTTTTTTGATTTTTTTTTTAATTATGTTGTCACAAAAATTTATGGAGCTCTAATAATTTTAATATAAATAATTTTATTTATTTGTATTATTATATAGATAAATATTTTTGCTTTAGTTGAAAAATTATTACTTATGTAATTGACAATGATGGTATAAGTTTGAAGAATTTTCAATAAAATGATTTCACAATAAAATATCAGCACATAAACATTTTTTTAATTTCACAATAAAATAATCATATATTAAGTATTAAACTTTATTATGGATTATTGTAAATATTATTTTTATTATAATATATGATTATATAAAGATCATTATAAATCAGTTTTTTATTATATATTTATTATATATTGAGTATTTATTAAATATTAATTAAATATTAATTAAATAAAAATTAAATATATTTTTAATTATCATAAAAGTATTAAATATGTACTAAATTATAGTTAAGAAAATATCCACATTTTAAACATTATGCTATGTTTTTTATTGAATGAATAAATAAATATGATATTAATTAATGTATAATTAAAAATAAGAGTAATATAAAACTTATTTTTAAATTAATTTACTCTGACATTATTAGAAATTTATGTACTTTTATCTATTTGAAATAGTATGAGTTTTGTGTATGTAAAAACAAATCATCAAATGGAGAATAGAAGAAAAAAATAGTTATTGATGTGTAATGCATTTTTCTAAATAAATATACTTAATAATATTAATGTTAAAATAATTACAAAAATTATTATAATCTTTTGTTGACTATCTATAAACTTTCATTATTTATAAAACTCGTGTCATAATGTAAAATTAAATAAAAGATTTTGTATGTTATTTAATACTATTTATAGGATATGAAGAAGTTAACACTGAAAACTATAAATAAAAATAAATTTTAATGATTAAAATTAAACAATTACTATGAAATAATTGAACATTTAATCTTTATATATTTTTGAATTGTTCATTGAAAAAGAATATTAAAATTTCAAAATATTGGAAAGCATACAAACTATTTGTATTCAATTTATCCATCTATCGTAAGTTATTCCATAAATTTGTGGAAATATTGTCCGTAAAAAAGTGTGTGTATTTTCTACAAGTGTTTGAAAATAGGAAGTGTTGTATTTTCAGTATGTTGTTAAAGATCTTTTGAATTAGAGAGATTCAAAGTCTACCATATTCTTGGTGTGTCTATGTTAGAAGATTTTAGGAGAGTCTTGGTGTGAGATTGTACAAAAATCTAACATAACAAAATTATTCACTGTGTGAAAGGACTAAACATACTCTTGATTGATAAGGGGAACTAGTATAATTTCTTATGTCTCTTTTACATTATGCACTTTATTTACTGCATTCTTGTTCTTAGCTCTTTACCATAATTCCAAAAAATTAAAAAGAATCAACATATCTTCAAAAGAACAGAAAAAGTCTTAAAATCTAATTCACCCTCTCTTAGGTTTCACTCTAAACTTACAGACCATACTTTTCTCTTTTACCAGTGTTGTACCATTTTTCAGGTGTGTGTCCCATCTAAGATTTGTGTTTCTTAAGATGAGGTAATGTGAAATGCTCCAACAAGTTCAACATTTTGTTGAGACTAATGTAATCTCTTATCTTATTTGCTTTATATTGTATGTAAATGAAAAGTTACTTGTGTATAAACTACACCTTACAGTCAAATGAACTAAAGTGCACTATACATCAAATTAGATAGATAATTACTATCTCAAGCAAGAAAGATTGAAGTGTTATTGTTTCCCTTACATTAGCTCAAAGAACTTTAAGTTTATCTCGTATTTTAATTTAAGAGGATTTTTTTAAAGTATCAATTTAGTGTGTATACCTTTTTTTCTGTGATGTGTTTAATATTTTATATTTCTTAAATTTCAAATAGTAATGTCTTTATTTGAGTTATCTCAAGTCAAGTGCATTTTTAAAAATATTTTTTTATTGTATTTTGTAAAAATTATGGTTGAAACAAAGCAAATTTCAATTATTTTATCTTAAAAACTCTTATCAATGTTAAATTTATTTAACTATAATATTTCTGTTGTCATGATTATTTGATCTTTTTTAATAGTTTTGTTGTAACACAAATTAGATATTAATTTTGTTTAATATTTTTATTGTCACGAAAATTTGATTCTGTTTTTTGATTTTTTTTTAATTACGTTGTCACAAAAATTTATGGAGCTCTAATAATTTTAATATAAATAATTTTATTTATTTGTATTATTATATAGATAAATATTTTTGCTTTAGTTGAAAAATTATTACTTATGTAATTGACAATGATGGTATAAGTTTGAAGAATTTTCAATAAAATGATTTCACAATAAAATATCAGCACATAAATATTTTTTTAATTTCACAATAAAATAATCATATATTAAGTATTAAACTTTATTATGGATTATTGTAAATATTATTTTTATTATAATATATGATTATATAAAGATCATTATAAATCAGTTTTTTATTATATATTTATTATATATTTATTATATATTGAGTATTTATTAAATATTAATTAAATATTAATTAAATATTAATTAAATAAAAATTAAATATATTTTTAATTATCATAAAAGTATTAAATATGTACTAAATTATAGTTAAGAAAATACCCACATTTTAAACATTATGCTATGTTTTTTATTGAATGAATAAATAAATATGATATTAATTAATGTATAATTAAAAATAAGAGTAATATAAAACTTATTTTTAAATTAATTTACTCTGACATTATTAAAAATTTATGTACTTTTATATATTTGAAATAGTATGAGTTTTGTGTATGTAAAAACAAATCATCAAATGGAGAATAGAAGAAAAAAATAGTTATTGATGTGTAATGAATTTTTCTAAATAAATATACTTAATAATATTAATGTTAAAATAATTACAAAAATAATTATAATCTTTTGTTGACTATCTATAAACTTTCATTATTTATAAAACTCGTGTCATAATGTAAAATTAAATAAAAGATTTTGTATGTTATTTAATACTATTTATAGGATATGAAGAAGTTAACACTGAAAACTATAAATAAAAATAAATTTTAATGATTAAAATTAAAAAATTATTATGAAATAATTGAACATTTAATCTTTATATATTTTTGAATTGTTCATTGAAAAAGAATATTAAAATTTCAAAATATTGGAAAGCATACAAACTATTTGTATTCAATTTATCCATCTATCGTAAGTTATTCCATAAATTTGTGGAAATATTGTCCGTAAAAAAGTGTGTGTATTTTCTACAAGTGTTTGAAAATAGGAAGTGTTGTATTATCAGTATGTTGTTAACGATCTTTTGAATTAGAGAGATTAAAAGTCTACCATATTCTTGGTGTGTCTATGTTAGAAGATTTTAGGAGAGTCTTGGTGTGAGATTGTACAAAAATCTAACATAACAAAATTATTCACTGTGTGAAAGGACTAAACATACTCTTGATTGATAAGGGGAACTAGTATAATTTCTTATGTCTCTTTTACAATATGCACTTTATTTACTGCATTCTTGTTCTTAGCTCTTTACGATAATTCCAAAAAATTAAAAAGAATCAACATATCTTCAAAAGAACAGAAAAAGTCTTAAAATCTAATTCACCCTCTCTTAGGTTTTACTCTAAACTTACAGATCATACCTTTCTCTTTTACCAGTGTTGTACCATTTTTCAGGTGTGTGTCCCATCTAAGATTTGTGTTTCTTAAGATGAGGTAATGTCAAATGCTCTAACAAATTCAACATTTTGTTGAGACTAATGTAATCTCTTATCTTATTTGCTTTATATTGTATGTAAATGAAAAGTTACTTGTGTATAAACTACACCTTACAGTCAAATGAACTAAAGTGCACTATACATCAAATTAGATAGATAATTACTATCTCAAGCAAGAAAGATTGAAGTGTTGTTGTTTCCCTTACATTAACTAAAAGAACTTTAAGTTTATCTCGTATTTTAATTTAAGAGGAATTTTTTAATGTATCAATTTAGTGTGTATACCTTTTTTTCTGTGATGTGTTTAATATTTTATATTTCTTAAATTTCAAATAGTAATGTCTTTATTTGAGTTATCTCAAGTCAAGTGCATTTTTAAAAATATTTTTTATTGTATTTTGTAAAAATTATGGTTGCAACAAAGCAAATTTCAATTATTTAATCTTAAAAACTCTTATCAATGTTAAATTTATTTAACTATAATATTTCTGTTGTCATGATTATTTGATCTTTTTTAATAGTTTTGTTGTAACACAAATTAGATATTAATTTTGTTTAATATTTTTATTGTCACGAAAATTTGATTCTGTTTTTTGATTTTTTTTTAATTATGTTGTCACAAAAATTTATGAAGCTCTGATAATTTTAATATAAATAATTTTATTTATTTGTATTATTATATAGATAAATATTTTTGCTTTAGTTGAAAAATTATTACTTATGTAATTGACAATGATGGTATAAGTTTGAAGAATTTTCAATAAAATGATTTCACAATAAAATATCAGCACATAAATATTTTTTTAATTTCACAATAAAATAATCATATATATATTAAGTATTAAACTTTATTATGGATTATTGTAAATATTATTTTAATTATAATATATGATTATATAAAGATCATTATAAATCAGTTTTTTATTATATATTTATTATATATTTATTATATATTGAGTATTTATTAAATATTAATTAAATATTTATTAAATAAAAATTTAATATATTTTTAATTATCATAAAAGTATTAAATATGTACTAAATTATAGTTAAGAAAATATCCACATTTTAAACATTATGCTATGTTTTTTATTGAATGAATAAATAAATATGATATTAATTAATGTATAATTAAAAATAAGAGTAATATAAAACTTATTTTTAAATTAATTTACTCTGACATTATTAAAAATTTATGTACTTTTATATATTTGAAATAGTATGAGTTTTGTGTATGTAAAAACAAATCATCAAATGGAGAACAGAAGAAAAAAATAGTTATTGATGTGTAATGCATTTTTCTAAATAAATATACTTAATAATATTAATGTTAAAATAATTACAAAAATAATTATAATCTTTTGATGACTATCTATAAACTTTCATTATTTATAAAACTCGTGTCATAATTTAAAATTAAATAAAAGATTTTGTATGTTATTTAATACTATTTATAGGATATGAAGAAGTTAACACTGAAAACTATAAATAAAAATAAATTTTAATGATTAAAATTAATAAACTATTATGAAATAATTGAACATTTAATCTTTATATATTTTTGAATTGTTCATTGAAAAAGAATATTAAAATTTCAAAATATTGGAAAGCATACAAACTATTTGTATTCAATTTATCCATCTATCGTAAGTTATTCCATAAATTTGTGGAAATATTGTCCGTAAAAAAGTGTGTGTATTTTCTACAAGTGTTTGAAAATAGGAAGTGTTGTATTTTCAGTTTGTTGTTAACGATATTTTGAATTAGAGAGATTAAAAGTCTACCATATTCTTGGTGTGTCTATGTTAGAAGATTTTAGGAGAGTCTTGGTGTGAAATTGTACAAAAATCTAACATAACAAAATTATTCACTGTGTGAAAGGACTAAACATACTCTTGATTGATAAGGGGAACTAGTATAATTTCTTATGTCTCTTTTACATTATGCACTTTATTTACTGCATTCTTGTTCTTAGCTCTTTACCATAATTCCAAAAAATTAAAAAGAATCAACATATCTTCAAAAGAACAGAAAAAGTCTTAAAATCTAATTCACCCTCTCTTAGGTTTCACTCTAAACTTACAGATCATACCTTTCTCTTTTACCAGTGTTGTACCATTTTTCAGGTGTGTGTCCCATCTAAGATTTGTGTTTCTTAAGATGAGGTAATGTCAAATGCTCCAACAAATTCAAGACTAATGTAATCTCTTATCTTATTTGCTTTATATTGTATGTAAATGAAAAGTTACTTGTGTATAAACTACACCTTACAGTCAAATGAACTAAAGTGCACTATACATCAAATTAGATAGATAATTACTATCTCAAGCAAGAAAGATTGAAGTGTTGTTGTTTCCCTTACATTAACTCAAAGAACTTTAAGTTTATCTCGTATTTTAATTTAAGAGGATTTTTTTAATGTATCAATTTAGTATGTATACCTTTTTTTCTGTAATGTGTTTAATATTTAATATTTCTTAAATTTCAAATAGTAATGTCTTTATTTGAGTTATCTCAAGTCAAGTGCATTTTTAAAAATATTTTTTTATTGTATTTTGTAAAAATTATGTTTCAACCAAGCAAATTTCAATTATTTTATCTTAAAAACTCTTATCAATGTTAAATTTATTTAACTATAATATTTCTGTTGTCATGATTATTTGATCTTTTTTAATAGTTTTGTTGTAACACAAATTAGATATTAATTTTGTTTAATATTTTTATTGTCACGAAAATTTGATTCTGTTTTTTGATTTTTTTTTAATTATGTTGTCACAAAAATTTATGGAGCTCTAATAATTTTAATATAAATAATTTTATTTATTTGTATTATTATATAGATAAATATTTTTGCTTTAGTTGAAAAATTATTACTTATGTAATTGACAATGATGGTATAAGTTTGAAGAATTTTCAATAAAATGATTTCACAATAAAATATCAGCACATAAACATTTTTTTAATTTCACAATAAAATAATCATATATTAAGTATTAAACTTTATTATGGATTATTGTAAATATTATTTTTATTATAATATATGATTATATAAAGATCATTATAAATCAGTTTTTTATTATATATTTATTATATATTGAGTATTTATTAAATATTAATTAAATATTAATTAAATAAAAATTAAATATATTTTTAATTATCATAAAAGTATTAAATATGTACTAAATTATAGTTAAGAAAATATCCACATTTTAAACATTATGCTATGTTTTTTATTGAATGAATAAATAAATATGATATTAATTAATGTATAATTAAAAATAAGAGTAATATAAAACTTATTTTTAAATTAATTTACTCTGACATTATTAAAAATTTATGTACTTTTATCTATTTGAAATAGTATGAGTTTTATGTATGTAAAAACAAATCATCAAATGGAGAATAGAAGAAAAAAATAGTTATTGATGTGTAATGCATTTTTCTAAATGAATATACTTAATAATATTAATGTTAAAATAATTACAAAAATTATTATAATCTTTTGTTGACTATCTATAAACTTTCATTATTTATAAAACTAGTGTCATAATGTAAAATTAAATAAAAGATTTTTTATGTTATTTAATACTATTTATAGGATATGAAGAAGTTAACACTGAAAACTATAAATAAAAATAAATTTTAATGATTAAAATTAAAAAATTACTATGAAATAATTGAACATTTAATCTTTATATATTTTTGAATTGTTCATTGAAAAAGAATATTAAAATTTCAAAATATTGGAAAGCATACAAACTATTTGTATTCAATTTATCCATCTATCGTAAGTTATTCCATAAATTTGTGGAAATATTGTCCGTAAAAAAGTGTGTGTATTTTCTACAAGTGTTTGAAAATAGGAAGTGTTGTATTATCAGTATGTTGTTAACGATCTTTTGAATTAGAGAGATTAAAAGTCTACCATATTCTTGGTGTGTCTATGTTAGAAGATTTTAGGAGAGTCTTGGTGTGAGATTGTACAAAAATCTATCATAACAAAATTATTCACTGTGTGAAAGGACTAAACATACTCTTGATTGATAAGGGGTACTAGTATAATTTCTTATGTCTCTTTTACAATATGCACTTTATTTACTGCATTCTTGTTCTTAGCTCTTTACCATAATTCCAAAAAATTAAAAAGAATCAACATATCTTCAAAAGAACAGAAAAAGTCTTAAAATCTAATTCACCCTCTCTTAGGTTTTACTCTAAACTTACAGATCATACCTTTCTCTTTTACCAGTGTTGTACCATTTTTCAAGTGTGTGTCCCATCTAAGATTTGTGTTTCTTAAGATGAGGTAATGTCAAATGCTCCAACAAATTCAACATTTTGTTGAGACTAATGTAATCTCTTATCTTATTTGCTTTATATTGTATGTAAATGAAAAGTTACTTGTCTATAAACTACACCTTACAGTCAAATGAACTAAAGTGCACTATACATCAAATTCGATAGATAATTACTATCTCAAGCAAGAAAGATTGAAGTGTTGTTGTTTCCCTTACATTAACTCAAAGAACTTTAAGTTTATCTCGTATTTTAGTTTAAGAGGATTTTTTTAATGTATCAATTTAGTCTGTATACCTTTTTTTCTGTGATGTGTTTAATATTTTATATTTCTTAAATTTCAAATAGTAATGTCTTTATTTGAGTTATCTCAAGTCAAGTGCATTTTTAAAAATATTTTTTTATTGTATTTTGTAAAAATTATGTTTCAACCAAGCAAATTTCAATTATTTTATCTTAAAAACTCTTATCAATGTTAAATTTATTTAACTATAATATTTCTGTTGTCATGATTATTTGATCTTTTTTAATAGTTTTGTTGTAACAAAAATTAGATATTAATTTTGTTTAATATTTTTATTGTCACGAAAATTTGATTCTGTTTTTTGATTTTTTTTTTAATTATGTTGTCACAAAAATTTATGGAGCTCTAATAATTTTAATATAAATAATTTTATTTATTTGTATTATTATATAGATAAATATTTTTGCTTTAGTTGAAAAATTATTACTTATGTAATTGACAATGATGGTATAAGTTTGAAGAATTTTCAATAAAATGATTTCACAATAAAATATCAGCACATAAATATTTTTTTAATTTCACAATAAAATAATCATATATTAAGTATTAAACTTTAATATGGATTATTGTAAATATTATTTTTATTATAATATATGATTATATAAAGATCATTATAAATCAGTTTTTTATTATATATTTATTATATATTTAGTATTTATTAAATATTAATTAAATATTTATTAAATAAAAATTAAATATATTTTTAATTATCATAAAAGTATTAAATATGTACTAAATTATAGTTAAGAAAATATCCACATTTTAAACATTATGCTATGTTTTTTATTGAATGAATAAATAAATATGATATTAATTAATGTATAATTAAAAATAAGAGTAATATAAAACTTATTTTTAAATTAATTTACTCTGACATTATTAAAAATTTATGTACTTTTATCTATTTGAAATAGTATGAGTTTTGTGTATGTAAAAACAAATCATCAAATGGAGAATAGAAGAAAAAAAATAGTTATTGATGTGTAATGCATTTTTCTAAATAAATATACTTAATAATATTAATGTTAAAATAATTACAAAAATTATTATAATCGTTTGTTGACTATCTATAAACTTTCATTATTTATAATACTCGTGTCATAATGTAAAATTAAATAAAAGAGTTTGTATGTTATTTAATACTATTTATAGGATATGAAGAAGTTAACACTGAAAACTATAAATAAAAATAAATTTTAATGATTAAAATTAAAAAATTACTATGAAATAATTGAACATTTAATCTTTATATTTTTTTTGAATTGTTCATTGAAAAAGAATATTAAAATTTCAAAATATTGGAAAGCATACAAACTATTTGTATTCAATTTATCCATCTATCGTAAGTTATTCCATAAATTTGTGGAAATATTGTCCGTAAAAAAGTGTGTGTATTTTCTACAAGTGTTTGAAAATAGGAAGTGTTGTATTTTCAGTATGTTGTTAACGATCTTTTGAATTAGAGAGATTAAAAGTCTACCATATTCTTGGTGTGTCTATGTTAGAAGATTTTAGGAGAGTCTTGGTGTGAGATTGTACAAAAATCTAACATAACAAAATTATTCATTGTGTGAAAGGACTAAACATACTCTTGATTGATAAGGGGAACTAGCATAATTTCTTATGTCTCTTTTACATTATGCACTTTATTTACTGCATTCTTGTTTTAGCTCTTTACCATAATTCCAAAAAATTAAAAAGAATCAACATATCTTCAAAAGGACAGAAAAAGTCTTAAAATCTAATTCACCCTCTCTTAGGTTTCACTCTAAACTTACAGACCATACTTTTCTCTTTTACCAGTGTTGTACCATTTTTCAGGTGTGTGTCCCATCTAAGATTTGTGTTTCTTAAGATGAGGTAATGTCAAATGCTCCAACAAATTCAACATTTTGTTGAGACTAATGTAATCTCTTATCTTATTTGCTTTATATTGTATGTAAATGAAAAGTTACTTGTGTATAAACTACACCTTACAGTCCAATGAACTAAAGTGCACTATACATCAAATTAGATAGATAATTACTATCTCAAGCAAGAAAGATTGAAGTGTTATTGTTTCCCTTACATTAGCTCAAAGAACTTTAAGTTTATCTCGTATTTTAATTTAAGAGGATTTTTTTAATGTATCAATTTAGTGTGTATACCTTTTTTTCTGTGATGTGTTTAATATTTTATATTTCTTAAATTTCAAATAGTAATGTCTTTATTTGAGTTATCTCAAGTCAAGTGCATTTTTAAAAATATTTTTTTATTGTATTTTGTAAAAATTATGGTTGCAACAAAGCAAATTTCAATTATTTTATCTTAAAAACTCTTATCAATGTTAAATTTATTTAACTATAATATTTCTGTTGTCATGATTATTTGATCTTTTTTAATAGTTTTGTTTTAACAGAAATTAGATATTAATTTTGTTTAATATTTTTATTGTCACGAAAATTTGATTCTGTTTTTTTATTTTTTTTTAATTACGTTGTCACAAAAATTTATGGAGCTCTAATAATTTTAATATAAATAATTTTATTTATTTGTATTATTATATAGATAAATATTTTTGCTTTAGTTGAAAAATTATTACTTATGTAATTGACAATGATGGTATAAGTTTGAAGAATTTTCAATAAAATGATTTCACAATAAAATATCAGCACATAAATATTTTTTTAATTTCACAATAAAATAATCATATATAAAGTATTAAACTTTATTATGGATTATTGTAAATATTATTTTTATTATAATATATGATTATATAAAGATCATTATAAATCAGTTTTTTATTATATATTTATTATATATTTATTATATATTGAGTATTTATTAAATATTAATTAAATATTTATTAAATAAAAATTAAATATATTTTTAATTATCATAAAAGTATTAAATATGTACTAAATTATAGTTAAGAAAATACCCACATTTTAAACATTATGCTATGTTTTTTATTGAATGAATAAATAAATATGATATTAATTAATGTATAATTAAAAATAAGAGTAATATAAAACTTATTTTTAAATTAATTTACTCTGACATTATTAAAAATTTAAGTACTTTTATATATTTGAAATAGTATGAGTTTTGTGTATGTAAAAACAAATCATCAAATGGAGAATAGAAGAAAAAAATAGTTATTGATGTGTAATGCATTTTTCTAAATAAATATACTTAATAATATTAATGTTAAAATAATTACAAAAATAATTATAATCTTTTGTTGACTATCTATAAACTTTCATTATTTATAAAACTCGTGTCATAATGTAAAATTAAATAAAAGATTTTGTATGTTATTTAATACTATTTATAGGATATGAAGAAGTTAACACTGAAAACTATAAATAAAAATAAATTTTAAGGATTAAAATTAAAAAATTATTATGAAATAATTGAACATTTAATCTTTATATATTTTTGAATTGTTCATTGAAAAAGAATATTAAAATTTCAAAATATTGGAAAGCATACAAACTATTTGTATTCAATTTATCCATCTATCGTAAGTTATTCCATAAATTTGTGGAAATATTGTCCGTAAAAAAGTGTGTGTATTTTCTACAAGTGTTTGAAAATAGGAAGTGTTGTATTTTCAGTATGTTGTTAACGATCTTTTGAATTAGAGAGATTAAAAGTCTACCATATTCTTGGTGTGTCTATGTTAGAAGTTTTTAGGAGAGTCTTGGTGTGAGATTGTACAAAACTCTAACATAACAAAATTATTCACTGTGTGAAAGGACTAAACATAATCTTGATTGATAAGGGGAACTAGTATAATTTCTTATGTCTCTTTTACAATATGCACTTTATTTACTGCATTCTTGTTCTTAGCTCTTTACCATAATTCCAAAAAATTAAAAAGAATCAACATATCTTCAAAAGAACAGAAAAAGTCTTAAAATCTAATTCACCCTCTCTTAGGTTTCACTCTAAACTTACAGATCATACCTTTCTCTTTTACCAGTGTTGTACCATTTTTCAGGTGTGTGTCCTATCTAAGATTTGTGTTTCTTAAGATGAGGTAATGTCAAATGCTCCAACAAATTCAACATTTTGTTGAGACTAATGTAATCTCTTATCTTATTTGCTTTATATTGTATGTAAATGAAAAGTTACTTGTGTATAAACTACACCTTACAGTCAAATGAACTAAAGTGCACTATACATCAAATTCGATAGATAATTACTATCTCAAGCAAGAAAGATTGAAGTGTTGTTGTTTCCCTTACATTAACTCAAAGAACTTTAAGTTTATCTCGTATTTTAATTTAAGAGGATTTTTTTAATGTATCAATTTAGTCTGTATACCTTTTTTTCTGTGATGTGTTTAATATTTTATATTTCTTAAATTTCAAATAGTAATGTCTTTATTTGAGTTATCTCAAGTCAAGTGCATTTTTAAAAATATTTTTTTATTGTATTTTGTAAAAATTATGTTTCAACCAAGCAAATTTCAATTATTTTATCTTAAAAACTCTTATCAATGTTAAATTTATTTAACTATAATATTTCTGTTGTCATGATTATTTGATCTTTTTTAATAGTTTTGTTGTAACACAAATTAGATATTAATTTTGTTTAATATTTTTATTGTCACGAAAATTTGATTCTGTTTTTTGATTTTTTTTAATTATGTTGTCACAGAAATTTATGAAGCTCTAATAATTTTAATATAAATTATTTTATTTATTTGTATTATTATATAGATAAATATTTTTGCTTTAGTTGAAAAATTATTACTTATGTAATTGACAATGGTATAAGTTTGAAGAATTTTCAATAAAATGATTTCACAATAAAATATAAGCACATAAATATTTTTTTAATTTCACAATAAAATAATCATATATTAAGTATTAAACTTTATTATGGATTATTGTAAATATTATTTTTATTATAATATAAGATTATATAAAGATCATTATAAATCAGTTTTTTATTAAATATTTATTATATATTTAGTATTTATTAAATATTAATTAAATATTTATTAAATAAAAATTAAATATATTTTTAATTATCATAAAAGTATTAAATATGTACTAAATTATAGTTAAGAAAATATCCACATTTTAAACATTATGCTATGTTTTTTATTGAATGAATAAATAAATATGATATTAATTAATGTATAATTAAAAATAAGAGTAATATAAAACTTATTTTTAAATTAATTTACTCTGACATTATTAAAAATTTATGTACTTTTCTCTATTTGAAATAGTATGAGTTTTGTGTATGTAAAAACAAATCATCAAATGGAGAATAGAAGAAAAAAATAGTTATTGATGTGTAATGCATTTTTCTAAATAAATATACTTAATAATATTAATGTTAAAATAATTACAAAAATTATTATAATCTTTTGTTGACTATCTATAAACTTTCATTATTTATAAAACTCGTGTCATAATGTAAAATTAAATAAAAGATTTTGTATGTTATTTAATACTATTTATAGGATATGAAGAAGTTAACACTGAAAACTATAAATAAAAATAAATTTTAATGATTAAAATTAAACAATTACTATGAAATAATTGAACATTTAATCTTTATATATTTTTGAATTGTTCATTGAAAAAGAATATTAAAATTTCAAAATATTGGAAAGCATACAAACTATTTGTATTCAATTTATCCATCTATCGTAAGTTATTCCATAAATTTGTGGAAATATTGTCCGTAAAAAAGTGTGTGTATTTTCTACAAGTGTTTGAAAATAGGAAGTGTTGTATTTTCAGTATGTTGTTAAAGATCTTTTGAATTAGAGAGATTCAAAGTCTACCATATTCTTGGTGTGTCTATGTTAGAAGATTTTAGGAGAGTCTTGGTGTGAGATTGTACAAAAATCTAACATAACAAAATTATTCACTGTGTGAAAGGACTAAACATACTCTTGATTGATAAGGGGAACTAGTATAATTTCTTATGTCTCTTTTACATTATGCACTTTATTTACTGCATTCTTGTTCTTAGCTCTTTACCATAATTCCAAAAAATTAAAAAGAATCAACATATCTTCAAAAGAACAGAAAAAGTCTTAAAATCTAATTCACCCTCTCTTAGGTTTCACTCTAAACTTACAGATCATACCTTTCTCTTTTACCAGTGTTGTACCATTTTTCAGGTGTGTGTCCCATCTAAGATTTGTGTTTCTTAAGATGAGGTAATGTCAAATGCTCCAACAAATTCAACATTTTGTTGAGACTAATGTAATCTCTTATCTTATTTGCTTTATATTGTATGTAAATGAAAAGTTACTTGTGTATAAACTACACCTTACAGTCAAATGAACTAAAGTGCACTATACATCAAATTCGATAGATAATTACTATCTCAAGCAAGAAAGATTGAAGTGTTGTTGTTTCCCTTACATTAACTCAAAGAACTTTAAGTTTATCTCGTATTTTAATTTAAGAGGATTTTTTTAATGTATCAATTTAGTCTGTATACCTTTTTTTCTGTGATGTGTTTAATATTTTATATTTCTTAAATTTCAAATAGTAATGTCTTTATTTGAGTTATCTCAAGTCAAGTGCATTTTTAAAAATATTTTTTTATTGTATTTTGTAAAAATTATGTTTCAACCAAGCAAATTTCAATTATTTTATCTTAAAAACTCTTATCAATGTTAAATTTATTTAACTATAATATTTCTGTTGTCATGATTATTTGATCTTTTTTAATAGTTTTGTTGTAACACAAATTAGATATTAATTTTGTTTAATATTTTTATTGTCACGAAAATTTGATTCTGTTTTTTGATTTTTTTTAATTATGTTGTCACAGAAATTTATGAAGCTCTAATAATTTTAATATAAATTATTTTATTTATTTGTATTATTATATAGATAAATATTTTTGCTTTAGTTGAAAAATTATTACTTATGTAATTGACAATGGTATAAGTTTGAAGAATTTTCAATAAAATGATTTCACAATAAAATATAAGCACATAAATATTTTTTTAATTTCACAATAAAATAATCATATATTAAGTATTAAACTTTATTATGGATTATTGTAAATATTATTTTTATTATAATATAAGATTATATAAAGATCATTATAAATCAGTTTTTTATTATATATTTATTATATATTTAGTATTTATTAAATATTAATTAAATATTTATTAAATAAAAATTAAATATATTTTTAATTATCATAAAAGTATTAAATATGTACTAAATTATAGTTAAGAAAATATCCACATTTTAAACATTATGCTATGTTTTTTATTGAATGAATAAATAAATATGATATTAATTAATGTATAATTAAAAATAAGAGTAATATAAAACTTATTTTTAAATTAATTTACTCTGACATTATTAAAAATTTATGTACTTTTCTCTATTTGAAATAGTATGAGTTTTGTGTATGTAAAAACAAATCATCAAATGGAGAATAGAAGAAAAAAATAGTTATTGATGTGTAATGCATTTTTCTAAATAAATATACTTAATAATATTAATGTTAAAATAATTACAAAAATTATTATAATCTTTTGTTGACTATCTATAAACTTTCATTATTTATAAAACTCGTGTCATAATGTAAAATTAAATAAAAGATTTTGTATGTTATTTAATACTATTTATAGGATATGAAGAAGTTAACACTGAAAACTATAAATAAAAATAAATTTTAATGATTAAAATTAAACAATTACTATGAAATAATTGAACATTTAATCTTTATATATTTTTGAATTGTTCATTGAAAAAGAATATTAAAATTTCAAAATATTGGAAAGCATACAAACTATTTGTATTCAATTTATCCATCTATCGTAAGTTATTCCATAAATTTGTGGAAATATTGTCCGTAAAAAAGTGTGTGTATTTTCTACAAGTGTTTGAAAATAGGAAGTGTTGTATTTTCAGTATGTTGTTAAAGATCTTTTGAATTAGAGAGATTCAAAGTCTACCATATTCTTGGTGTGTCTATGTTAGAAGATTTTAGGAGAGTCTTGGTGTGAGATTGTACAAAAATCTAACATAACAAAATTATTCACTGTGTGAAAGGACTAAACATACTCTTGATTGATAAGGGGAACTAGTATAATTTCTTATGTCTCTTTTACATTATGCACTTTATTTACTGCATTCTTGTTCTTAGCTCTTTACCATAATTCCAAAAAATTAAAAAGAATCAACATATCTTCAAAAGAACAGAAAAAGTCTTAAAATCTAATTCACCCTCTCTTAGGTTTCACTCTAAACTTACATATCATACCTTTCTCTTTTACCAGTGTTGTACCATTTTTCAGGTGTGTGTCCCATCTAAGATTTGTGTTTCTTAAGATGAGGTAATGTCAAATGCTCCAACAAATTCAAGACTAATGTAATCTCTTATCTTATTTGCTTTATATTGTATGTAAATGAAAAGTTACTTGTGTATAAACTACACCTTACAGTCAAATGAACTAAAGTGCACTATACATCAAATTAGATAGATAATTACTATCTCAAGCAAGAAAGATTGAAGTGTTGTTGTTTCCCTTACATTAACTCAAAGAACTTTTAGTTTATCTCGTATTTTAATTTAAGAGGGTTTTTTTAATGTATCAATTTAGTATGTATACCTTTTTTTCTGTGATGTGTTTAATATTTTATATTTCTTAAATTTCAAATAGTAATGTCTTTATTTGAGTTATCTCAAGTCAAGTGCATTTTTAAAATTATTTTTATATTGTATTTTGTAAAAATTATGTTTCAACCAAGCAAATTTCAATTATTTTATCTTAAAAACTCTTATCAATGTTAAATTTATTTAACTATAATATTTCTGTTGTCATGATTATTTGATCTTTTTTAATAGTTTTGTTGTAACACAAATTAGATATTAATTTTGTTTAATATTTTTATTGTCACGAAAATTTGATTCGATTTTTTGATTTTTTTTTAATTATGTTGTCACAAAAATTTATGGAGCTCTAATAATTTTAATATAAATAATTTTATTTATTTGTATTATTATATAGATAAATATTTTTGCTTTAGTTGAAAAATTATTACTTATGTAATTGACAATGATGGTATAAGTTTGAAGAATTTTCAATAAAATGATTTCACAATAAAATATCAGCACATAAATATTTTTTTAATTTCACAATAAAATAATCATATATTAAGTATTAAACTTTATTATGGATTATTGTAAATATTATTTTTATTATAATATATGATTATATAAAGATTATTATAAATCCGTTTTTTATTATATATTTATTATATATTGAGTATTTATTAAATATTAATTAAATATTTATTAAATAAAAATTAAATATATTTTTAATTATCATAAAAGTATTAAATATGTACTAAATTATAGTTAAGAAAATATCCACATTTTAAACATTATGCTATGTTTTTTATTGAATGAATAAATAAATATGATATTAATTAATGTATAATTAAAAATAAGAGTAATATAAAACTTATTTTTAAATTAATTTACTCTGACATTATTAAAAATTTATGTACTTTTCTCTATTTGAAATAGTATGAGTTTTGTGTATGTAAAAACAAATCATCAAATGGAGAATAGAAGAAAAAAATAGTTATTGATGTGTAATGCATTTTTCTAAATAAATATACTTAATAATATTAATGTTAAAATAATTACAAAAATTATTATAATCTTTTGTTGACTATCTATAAACTTTCATTATTTATAAAACTCGTGTCATAATGTAAAATTAAATAAAAGATTTTGTATGTTATTTAATACTATTTATAGGATATGAAGAAGTTAACACTGAAAACTATAAATAAAAATAAATTTTAATGATTAAAATTAAACAATTACTATGAAATAATTGAACATTTAATCTTTATATATTTTTGAATTGTTCATTGAAAAAGAATATTAAAATTTCAAAATATTGGAAAGCATACAAACTATTTGTATTCAATTTATCCATCTATCGTAAGTTATTCCATAAATTTGTGGAAATATTGTCCGTAAAAAAGTGTGTGTATTTTCTACAAGTGTTTGAAAATAGGAAGTGTTGTATTTTCAGTATGTTGTTAAAGATCTTTTGAATTAGAGAGATTCAAAGTCTACCATATTCTTGGTGTGTCTATGTTAGAAGATTTTAGGAGAGTCTTGGTGTGAGATTGTACAAAAATCTAACATAACAAAATTATTCACTGTGTGAAAGGACTAAACATACTCTTGATTGATAAGGGGAACTAATATAATTTCTTATGTCTCTTTTACATTATGCACTTTATTTACTGCATTCTTGTTCTTAGCTCTTTACCATAATTCCAAAAAATTAAAAAGAATCAACATATCTTCAAAAGAACAGAAAAAGTCTTAAAATCTAATTCACCCTCTCTTAGGTTTCACTCTAAACTTACAGATCATACCTTTCTCTTTTACCAGTGTTGTACCATTTTTCAGGTGTGTGTCCCATCTAAGATTTGTGTTTCTTAAGATGAGGTAATGTCAAATGCTCCAACAAATTCAAGACTAATGTAATCTCTTATCTTATTTGCTTTATATTGTATGTAAATGAAAAGTTACTTGTGTATAAACTACACCTTACAGTCAAATGAACTAAAGTGCACTATACATCAAATTAGATAGATAATTACTATCTCAAGCAAGAAAGATTGAAGTGTTGTTGTTTCCCTTACATTAACTCAAAGAACTTTTAGTTTATCTCGTATTTTAATTTAAGAGGGTTTTTTTAATGTATCAATTTAGTATGTATACCTTTTTTTCTGTGATGTGTTTAATATTTTATATTTCTTAAATTTCAAATAGTAATGTCTTTATTTGAGTTATCTCAAGTCAAGTGCATTTTTAAAATTATTTTTATATTGTATTTTGTAAAAATTATGTTTCAACCAAGCAAATTTCAATTATTTTATCTTAAAAACTCTTATCAATGTTAAATTTATTTAACTATAATATTTCTGTTGTCATGATTATTTGATCTTTTTTAATAGTTTTGTTGTAACACAAATTAGATATTAATTTTGTTTAATATTTTTATTGTCACGAAAATTTGATTCGATTTTTTGATTTTTTTTTAATTATGTTGTCACAAAAATTTATGGAGCTCTAATAATTTTAATATAAATAATTTTATTTATTTGTATTATTATATAGATAAATATTTTTGCTTTAGTTGAAAAATTATTACTTATGTAATTGACAATGATGGTATAAGTTTGAAGAATTTTCAATAAAATGATTTCACAATAAAATATCAGCACATAAATATTTTTTTAATTTCACAATAAAATAATCATATATTAAGTATTAAACTTTATTATGGATTATTGTAAATATTATTTTTATTATAATATATGATTATATAAAGATTATTATAAATCAGTTTTTTATTATATATTTATTATATATTGAGTATTTATTAAATATTAATTAAATATTTATTAAATAAAAATTAAATATATTTTTAATTATCATAAAAGTATTAAATATGTACTAAATTATAGTTAAGAAAATATCCACATTTTAAACATTATGCTATGTTTTTTATTGAATGAATAAATAAATATGATATTAATTAATGTATAATTAAAAATAAGAGTAATATAAAACTTATTTTTAAATTAATTTACTCTGACATTATTAAAAATTTATGTACTTTTATCTATTTGAAATAGTATGAGTTTTGTGTATGTAAAAACAAATCATCAAATGGAGAATAGAAGAAAAAAATAGTTATTGATGTGTAATGCATTTTTCTAAATAAATATACTTAATAATATTAATGTTAAAATAATTACAAAAATTATTATAATCTTTTGTTGACTATCTATAAACTTTCATTATTTATAAAACTCGTGTCATAATGTAAAATTAAATAAAAGATTTTGTATGTTATTTAATACTATTTATAGGATATGAAGAAGTTAACACTGAAAACTATAAATAAAAATAAATTTTAATGATTAAAATTAAACAATTACTATGAAATAATTGAACATTTAATCTTTATATATTTTTGAATTGTTCATTGAAAAAGAATATTAAAATTTCAAAATATTGGAAAGCATACAAACTATTTGTATTCAATTTATCCATCTATCGTAAGTTATTCCATAAATTTGTGGAAATATTGTCCGTAAAAAAGTGTGTGTATTTTCTACAAGTGTTTGAAAATAGGAAGTGTTGTATTTTCAGTATGTTGTTAAAGATCTTTTGAATTAGAGAGATTCAAAGTCTACCATATTCTTGGTTTGTCTATGTTAGAAGATTTTAGGAGAGTCTTGGTGTGAGATTGTACAAAAATCTAACATAACAAAATTATTCACTGTGTGAAAGGACTAAACATACTCTTGATTGATAAGGGGAACTAGTATAATTTCTTATGTCTCTTTTACATTATGCACTTTATTTACTGCATTCTTGTTCTTAGCTCTTTACCATAATTCCAAAAAATTAAAAAGAATCAACATATCTTCAAAAGAACAGAAAAAGTCTTAAAATCTAATTTACCCTCTCTTAGGTTTCACTCTAAACTTACAGACCATACCTTTCTCTTTTACCAGTGATGTACCATTTTTCAGGTGTGTGTCCCATCTAAGATTTGTGTTTCTTAAGATGAGGTAATGTCAAATGCTCCAACAAATTCAACATTTTGTGGAGACTAATGTAATCTCTTATCTTATTTGCTTTATATTGTATGTAAAAGAAAAGTTACTTGTGTATAAACTACACCTTACAGTCAAATGAACTAAAGTGCACTATACATCAAATTAGATAGATAATTACTATCTCAAGCAAGAAAGATTGAAGTGTTGTTGTTTCCCTTACATTAACTCAAAGAACTTTAAGTTTATCTCGTATTTTAATTTAAGAGGATTTTTTTAATGTATCAATTTAGTATGTATACCTTTTTTTCTGTGATGTGTTTAATATTTAATATTTCTTAAATTTCAAATAGTAATGTCTTTATTTGAGTTATCTCAAGTCAAGTGCATTTTTAAAAATATTTTTTTATTGTATTTTGTAAAAATTATGTTTCAACCAAGCAAATTTCAATTATTTTATCTTAAAAACTCTTATCAATGTTAAATTTATTTAACTATAATATTTCTGTTGTCATGATTATTTGATCTTTTTTAATAGTTTTGTTGTAACACAAATTAGATATTAATTTTGTTTAATATTTTTATTGTCACGAAAATTTGATTCTGTTTTTTGATTTTTTTTTAATTATGTTGTCACAAAAATTTATGGAGCTCTAATAATTTTAATATAAATATTTTTATTTATTTGTATTATTATATAGATAAATATTTTTGCTTTAGTTGAAAAATTATTACTTATGTAATTGACAATGATGGTATAAGTTTGAAGAATTTTCAATAAAATGATTTCACAATAAAATATCAGCACATAAATATTTTTTTAATTTCACAATAAAATAATCATATATTAAGTATTAAACTTTATTATGGATTATTGTAAATATTATTTTTATTATAATATATGATTATATAAAGATCATTATAAATCAGTTTTTTATTATATATTTATTATATATTGAGTATTTATTAAATATTAATTAAATATTTATTAAATAAAAATTAAATATATTTTTAATTATCATAAAAGTATTAAATATGTACTAAATTATAGTTAAGAAAATATCCACATTTTAAACATTATGCTCTGTTTTTTATTGAATGAATAAATAAATACGATATTAATTAATGTATAATTAAAAATAAGAGTAATATAAAACTTATTTTTAAATTAATTTACTCTGACATTATTAAAAATTTATGTACTTTTATATATTTGAAATAGTATGAGTTTTGTGTATGTAAAAACAAATCATCAAATGGAGAACAGAAGAAAAAAATAGTTATTGATGTGTAATGCATTTTTCTAAATAAATATACTTAATAATATTAATGTTAAAATAATTACAAAAATAATTATAATCTTTTGTTGACTATCTATAAACTTTCATTATTTTTAAAACTCGTGTCATAATTTAAAGTTAAATAAAAGATTTTGTATGTTATTTAATACTATTTATAGGATATGAAGAAGTTAACACTGAAAACTATAAATAAAAATAAATTTTAATGATTAAAATTAAAAAACTATTATGAAATAATTGAACATTTAATCTTTATATATTTTTGAATTGTTCATTGAAAAAGAATATTAAAATTTCAAAATATTGGAAAGCATACAAACTATTTGTATTCAATTTATCCATCTATCGTAAGTTATTCCATAAATTTGTGGAAATATTGTCCGTAAAAAAGTGTGTGTATTTTCTACAAGTGTTTGAAAATAGGAAGTGTTGTATTTTCAGTATGTTGTTAACGATCTTTTGAATTAGAGAGATTAAAAGTCTACCATATTCTTGGTGTGTCTATGTTAGAAGATTTTAGGAGAGTCTTGGTGTGAGATTGTACAAAAATCTAACATAACAAAATTATTCACTGTGTGAAAGGACTAAACATACTCTTGATTGATAAGGGGAACTAGTATAATTTCTTATGTCTCTTTTACATTATGCACTTTATTTACTGCATTCTTGTTCTTAGCTCTATACCATAATTCCAAAAAATTAAAAAGAATCAACATATCTTCAAAAGAACAGAAAAAGTCTTAAAATCTAATTCACCCTCTCTTAGGTATCACTCTAAACTTACAAATCATACCTTTCTCTTTTACCAGTGTTGTACCATTTTTCAGGTGTGTGTCCCATCTAAGATTTGTGTTTCTTAAGATGAGGTAATGTCAAATGCTCCAACAAATTCAAGACTAATTTAATCTCTTATCTTATTTGCTTTATATTGTATGTAAATGAAAAGTTACTTGTGTATAAACTACACCTTACAGTCAAATGAACTAAAGTGCACTATACATCAAATTAGATAGATAATTACTATCTCAAGCAAGAAAGATTGAAGTGTTGTTGTTTCCCTTACATTAACTCAAAGAACTTTTAGTTTATCTCGTATTTTAATTTAAGAGGGTTTTTTTAATGTATCAATTTAGTATGTATACCTTTTTTTCTGTGATGTGTTTAATATTTTATATTTCTTAAATTTCAAATAGTAATGTCTTTATTTGAGTTATCTCAAGTCAAGTGCATTTTTAAAAATATTTTTTTATTGTATTTTGTAAAAATTATGTTTCAACCAAGCAAATTTCAATTATTTTATCTTAAAAACTCTTATCAATGTTAAATTTATTTAACTATAATATTTCTGTTGTCATGATTATTTGATCTTTTTTAATAGTTTTGTTGTAACACAAATTAGATATTAATTTTGTTTAATATTTTTATTGTCACGAAAATTTGATTCTGTTTTTTGATTTTTTTTTAATTATGTTGTCACAAAAATTTATGGAGCTCTAATAATTTTAATATAAATATTTTTATTTATTTGTATTATTATATAGATAAATATTTTTGCTTTAGTTGAAAAATTATTACTTATGTAATTGACAATGATGGTATAAGTTTGAAGAATTTTCAATAAAATGATTTCACAATAAAATATCAGCACATAAATATTTTTTTAATTTCACAATAAAATAATCATATATTAAGTATTAAACTTTATTATGGATTATTGTAAATATTATTTTTATTATAATATATGATTATATAAAGATCATTATAAATCAGTTTTTTATTATATATTTATTATATATTGAGTATTTATTAAATATTAATTAAATATTTATTAAATAAAAATTAAATATATTTTTAATTATCATAAAAGTATTAAATATGTACTAAATTATAGTTAAGAAAATATCCACATTTTAAACATTATGCTCTGTTTTTTATTGAATGAATAAATAAATACGATATTAATTAATGTATAATTAAAAATAAGAGTAATATAAAACTTATTTTTAAATTAATTTACTCTGACATTATTAAAAATTTATGTACTTTTATATATTTGAAATAGTATGAGTTTTGTGTATGTAAAAACAAATCATCAAATGGAGAACAGAAGAAAAAAATAGTTATTGATGTGTAATGCATTTTTCTAAATAAATATACTTAATAATATTAATGTTAAAATAATTACAAAAATAATTATAATCTTTTGTTGACTATCTATAAACTTTCATTATTTTTAAAACTCGTGTCATAATTTAAAGTTAAATAAAAGATTTTGTATGTTATTTAATACTATTTATAGGATATGAAGAAGTTAACACTGAAAACTATAAATAAAAATAAATTTTAATGATTAAAATTAAAAAACTATTATGAAATAATTGAACATTTAATCTTTATATATTTTTGAATTGTTCATTGAAAAAGAATATTAAAATTTCAAAATATTGGAAAGCATACAAACTATTTGTATTCAATTTATCCATCTATCGTAAGTTATTCCATAAATTTGTGGAAATATTGTCCGTAAAAAAGTGTGTGTATTTTCTACAAGTGTTTGAAAATAGGAAGTGTTGTATTTTCAGTATGTTGTTAACGATCTTTTGAATTAGAGAGATTAAAAGTCTACCATATTCTTGGTGTGTCTATGTTAGAAGATTTTAGGAGAGTCTTGGTGTGAGATTGTACAAAAATCTAACATAACAAAATTATTCACTGTGTGAAAGGACTAAACATACTCTTGATTGATAAGGGGAACTAGTATAATTTCTTATGTCTCTTTTACATTATGCACTTTATTTACTGCATTCTTGTTCTTAGCTCTATACCATAATTCCAAAAAATTAAAAAGAATCAACATATCTTCAAAAGAACAGAAAAAGTCTTAAAATCTAATTCACCCTCTCTTAGGTATCACTCTAAACTTACAAATCATACCTTTCTCTTTTACCAGTGTTGTACCATTTTTCAGGTGTGTGTCCCATCTAAGATTTGTGTTTCTTAAGATGAGGTAATGTCAAATGCTCCAACAAATTCAAGACTAATTTAATCTCTTATCTTATTTGCTTTATATTGTATGTAAATGAAAAGTTACTTGTGTATAAACTACACCTTACAGTCAAATGAACTAAAGTGCACTATACATCAAATTAGATAGATAATTACTATCTCAAGCAAGAAAGATTGAAGTGTTGTTGTTTCCCTTACATTAACTCAAAGAACTTTAAGTTTATCTCGTATTTTAATTTAAGAGGATTTTTTTAATGTATCAATTTAGTATGTATACCTTTTTTTCTGTGATGTGTTTAATATTTAATATTTCTTAAATTTCAAATAGTAATGTCTTTATTTGAGTTATCTCAAGTCAAGTGCATTTTTAAAAATATTTTTTTATTGTATTTTGTAAAAATTATGTTTCAACCAAGCAAATTTCAATTATTTTATCTTAAAAACTCTTATCAATGTTAAATTTATTTAACTATAATATTTCTGTTGTCATGATTATTTGATCTTTTTTAATAGTTTTGTTGTAACACAAATTAGATATTAATTTTGTTTAATATTTTTATTGTCACGAAAATTTGATTCTGTTTTTTGATTTTTTTTTAATTATGTTGTCACAAAAATTTATGGAGCTCTAATAATTTTAATATAAATATTTTTATTTATTTGTATTATTATATAGATAAATATTTTTGCTTTAGTTGAAAAATTATTACTTATGTAATTGACAATGATGGTATAAGTTTGAAGAATTTTCAATAAAATGATTTCACAATAAAATATCAGCACATAAATATTTTTTTAATTTCACAATAAAATAATCATATATTAAGTATTAAACTTTATTATGGATTATTGTAAATATTATTTTTATTATAATATATGATTATATAAAGATCATTATAAATCAGTTTTTTATTATATATTTATTATATATTGAGTATTTATTAAATATTAATTAAATATTTATTAAATAAAAATTAAATATATTTTTAATTATCATAAAAGTATTAAATATGTACTAAATTATAGTTAAGAAAATATCCACATTTTAAACATTATGCTATGTTTTTTATTGAATGAATAAATAAATATGATATTAATTAATGTATAATTAAAAATAAGAGTAATATAAAACTTATTTTTAAATTAATTTACTCTGACATTATTAAAAATTTATGTAATTTTATCTATTTGAAATAGTATGAGTTTTGTGTATGTAAAAACAAATCATCAAATGGAGAATAGAAGAAAAAAATAGTTATTGATGTGTAATGCATTTTTCTAAATAAATATACTTAATAATATTAATGTTAAAATAATTACAAAAATTATTATAATCTTTTGTTGACTATCTATAAACTTTCATTATTTATAAAACTCGTGTCATAATGTAAAATTAAATAAAAGATTTTGTATGTTATTTAATACTATTTATAGGATATGAAGAAGTTAACACTGAAAACTATAAATAAATAAATTTTAATGATTAAAATTAAACAATTACTATGAAATAATTGAACATTTAATCTTTATATATTTTTGAATTGTTCATTGAAAAAGAATATTAAAATTTCAAAATATTGGAAAGCATACAAACTATTTGTATTCAATTTATCCATCTATCGTAAGTTATTCCATAAATTTGTGGAAATATTGTCCGTAAAAAAGTGTGTGTATTTTCTACAAGTGTTTGAAAATAGGAAGTGTTGTATTTTCAGTATGTTGTTAAAGATCTTTTGAATTAGAGAGATTCAAAGTCTACCATATTCTTGGTTTGTCTATGTTAGAAGATTTTAGGAGAGTCTTGGTGTGAGATTGTACAAAAATCTAACATAACAAAATTATTCACTGTGTGAAAGGACTAAACATACTCTTGATTGATAAGGGGAACTAGTATAATTTCTTATGTCTCTTTTACATTATGCACTTTATTTACTGCATTCTTGTTCTTAGCTCTTTACCATAATTCCAAAAAATTAAAAAGAATCAACATATCTTCAAAAGAACAGAAAAAGTCTTAAAATCTAATTTACCCTCTCTTAGGTTTCACTCTAAACTTACAGACCATACCTTTCTCTTTTACCAGTGATGTACCATTTTTCAGGTGTGTGTCCCATCTAAGATTTGTGTTTCTTAAGATGAGGTAATGTCAAATGCTCCAACAAATTCAACATTTTGTGGAGACTAATGTAATCTCTTATCTTATTTGCTTTATATTGTATGTAAAAGAAAAGTTACTTGTGTATAAACTACACCTTACAGTCAAATGAACTAAAGTGCACTATACATCAAATTAGATAGATAATTACTATCTCAAGCAAGAAAGATTGAAGTGTTGTTGTTTCCCTTACATTAACTCAAAGAACTTTAAGTTTATCTCGTATTTTAATTTAAGAGGATTTTTTTAATGTATCAATTTAGTATGTATACCTTTTTTTCTGTGATGTGTTTAATATTTAATATTTCTTAAATTTCAAATAGTAATGTCTTTATTTGAGTTATCTCAAGTCAAGTGCATTTTTAAAAATATTTTTTTATTGTATTTTGTAAAAATTATGTTTCAACCAAGCAAATTTCAATTATTTTATCTTAAAAACTCTTATCAATGTTAAATTTATTTAACTATAATATTTCTGTTGTCATGATTATTTGATCTTTTTTAATAGTTTTGTTGTAACACAAATTAGATATTAATTTTGTTTAATATTTTTATTGTCACGAAAATTTGATTCTGTTTTTTGATTTTTTTTTAATTATGTTGTCACAAAAATTTATGGAGCTCTAATAATTTTAATATAAATATTTTTATTTATTTGTATTATTATATAGATAAATATTTTTGCTTTAGTTGAAAAATTATTACTTATGTAATTGACAATGATGGTATAAGTTTGAAGAATTTTCAATAAAATGATTTCACAATAAAATATCAGCACATAAATATTTTTTTAATTTCACAATAAAATAATCATATATTAAGTATTAAACTTTATTATGGATTATTGTAAATATTATTTTTATTATAATATATGATTATATAAAGATCATTATAAATCAGTTTTTTATTATATATTTATTATATATTGAGTATTTATTAAATATTAATTAAATATTTATTAAATAAAAATTAAATATATTTTTAATTATCATAAAAGTATTAAATATGTACTAAATTATAGTTAAGAAAATATCCACATTTTAAACATTATGCTCTGTTTTTTATTGAATGAATAAATAAATACGATATTAATTAATGTATAATTAAAAATAAGAGTAATATAAAACTTATTTTTAAATTAATTTACTCTGACATTATTAAAAATTTATGTACTTTTATATACTTGAAATAGTATGAGTTTTGTGTATGTAAAAACAAATCATCAAATGGAGAACAGAAGAAAAAAATAGTTATTGATGTGTAATGCATTTTTCTAAATAAATATACTTAATAATATTAATGTTAAAATAATTACAAAAATAATTATAATCTTTTGTTGACTATCTATAAACTTTCATTATTTTTAAAACTCGTGTCATAATTTAAAGTTAAATAAAAGATTTTGTATGTTATTTAATACTATTTATAGGATATGAAGAAGTTAACACTGAAAACTATAAATAAAAATAAATTTTAATGATTAAAATTAAAAAACTATTATGAAATAATTGAACATTTAATCTTTATATATTTTTGAATTGTTCATTGAAAAAGAATATTAAAATTTCAAAATATTGGAAAGCATACAAACTATTTGTATTCAATTTATCCATCTATCGTAAGTTATTCCATAAATTTGTGGAAATATTGTCCGTAAAAAAGTGTGTGTATTTTCTACAAGTGTTTGAAAATAGGAAGTGTTGTATTTTCAGTATGTTGTTAACGATCTTTTGAATTAGAGAGATTAAAAGTCTACCATATTCTTGGTGTGTCTATGTTAGAAGATTTTAGGAGAGTCTTGGTGTGAGATTGTACAAAAATCTAACATAACAAAATTATTCACTGTGTGAAAGGACTAAACATACTCTTGATTGATAAGGGGAACTAGTATAATTTCTTATGTCTCTTTTACATTATGCACTTTATTTACTGCATTCTTGTTCTTAGCTCTATACCATAATTCCAAAAAATTAAAAAGAATCAACATATCTTCAAAAGAACAGAAAAAGTCTTAAAATCTAATTCACCCTCTCTTAGGTATCACTCTAAACTTACAAATCATACCTTTCTCTTTTACCAGTGTTGTACCATTTTTCAGGTGTGTGTCCCATCTAAGATTTGTGTTTCTTAAGATGAGGTAATGTCAAATGCTCCAACAAATTCAAGACTAATTTAATCTCTTATCTTATTTGCTTTATATTGTATGTAAATGAAAAGTTACTTGTGTATAAACTACACCTTACAGTCAAATGAACTAAAGTGCACTATACATCAAATTAGATAGATAATTACTATCTCAAGCAAGAAAGATTGAAGTGTTGTTGTTTCCCTTACATTAACTCAAAGAACTTTTAGTTTATCTCGTATTTTAATTTAAGAGGGTTTTTTTAATGTATCAATTTAGTATGTATACCTTTTTTTCTGTGATGTGTTTAATATTTTATATTTCTTAAATTTCAAATAGTAATGTCTTTATTTGAGTTATCTCAAGTCAAGTGCATTTTTAAAAATATTTTTTTATTGTATTTTGTAAAAATTATGTTTCAACCAAGCAAATTTCAATTATTTTATCTTAAAAACTCTTATCAATGTTAAATTTATTTAACTATAATATTTCTGTTGTCATGATTATTTGATCTTTTTTAATAGTTTTGTTGTAACACAAATTAGATATTAATTTTGTTTAATATTTTTATTGTCACGAAAATTTGATTCTGTTTTTTGATTTTTTTTTAATTATGTTGTCACAAAAATTTATGGAGCTCTAATAATTTTAATATAAATATTTTATTTATTTGTATTATTATATAGATAAATATTTTTGCTTTAGTTGAAAAATTATTACTTATGTAATTGACAATGATGGTATAAGTTTGAAGAATTTTCAATAAAATGATTTCACAATAAAATATCAGCACATAAATATTTTTTTAATTTCACAATAAAATAATCATATATTAAGTATTAAACTTTATTATGGATTATTGTAAATATTATTTTTATTATAATATATGATTATATAAAGATCATTATAAATCAGTTTTTTATTATATATTTATTATATATTGAGTATTTATTAAATATTAATTAAATATTTATTAAATAAAAATTAAATATATTTTTAATTATCATAAAAGTATTAAATATGTACTAAATTATAGTTAAGAAAATATCCACATTTTAAACATTATGCTCTGTTTTTTATTGAATGAATAAATAAATACGATATTAATTAATGTATAATTAAAAATAAGAGTAATATAAAACTTATTTTTAAATTAATTTACTCTGACATTATTAAAAATTTATGTACTTTTATATATTTGAAATAGTATGAGTTTTGTGTATGTAAAAACAAATCATCAAATGGAGAACAGAAGAAAAAAATAGTTATTGATGTGTAATGCATTTTTCTAAATAAATATACTTAATAATATTAATGTTAAAATAATTACAAAAATAATTATAATCTTTTGTTGACTATCTATAAACTTTCATTATTTTTAAAACTCGTGTCATAATTTAAAGTTAAATAAAAGATTTTGTATGTTATTTAATACTATTTATAGGATATGAAGAAGTTAACACTGAAAACTATAAATAAAAATAAATTTTAATGATTAAAATTAAAAAACTATTATGAAATAATTGAACATTTAATCTTTATATATTTTTGAATTGTTCATTGAAAAAGAATATTAAAATTTCAAAATATTGGAAAGCATACAAACTATTTGTATTCAATTTATCCATCTATCGTAAGTTATTCCATAAATTTGTGGAAATATTGTCCGTAAAAAAGTGTGTGTATTTTCTACAAGTGTTTGAAAATAGGAAGTGTTGTATTTTCAGTATGTTGTTAACGATCTTTTGAATTAGAGAGATTAAAAGTCTACCATATTCTTGGTGTGTCTATGTTAGAAGATTTTAGGAGAGTCTTGGTGTGAGATTGTACAAAAATCTAACATAACAAAATTATTCACTGTGTGAAAGGACTAAACATACTCTTGATTGATAAGGGGAACTAGTATAATTTCTTATGTCTCTTTTACATTATGCACTTTATTTACTGCATTCTTGTTCTTAGCTCTATACCATAATTCCAAAAAATTAAAAAGAATCAACATATCTTCAAAAGAACAGAAAAAGTCTTAAAATCTAATTCACCCTCTCTTAGGTATCACTCTAAACTTACAAATCATACCTTTCTCTTTTACCAGTGTTGTACCATTTTTCAGGTGTGTGTCCCATCTAAGATTTGTGTTTCTTAAGATGAGGTAATGTCAAATGCTCCAACAAATTCAAGACTAATTTAATCTCTTATCTTATTTGCTTTATATTGTATGTAAATGAAAAGTTACTTGTGTATAAACTACACCTTACAGTCAAATGAACTAAAGTGCACTATACATCAAATTAGATAGATAATTACTATCTCAAGCAAGAAAGATTGAAGTGTTGTTGTTTCCCTTACATTAACTCAAAGAACTTTAAGTTTATCTCGTATTTTAATTTAAGAGGATTTTTTTAATGTATCAATTTAGTATGTATACCTTTTTTTCTGTGATGTGTTTAATATTTAATATTTCTTAAATTTCAAATAGTAATGTCTTTATTTGAGTTATCTCAAGTCAAGTGCATTTTTAAAAATATTTTTTTATTGTATTTTGTAAAAATTATGTTTCAACCAAGCAAATTTCAATTATTTTATCTTAAAAACTCTTATCAATGTTAAATTTATTTAACTATAATATTTCTGTTGTCATGATTATTTGATCTTTTTTAATAGTTTTGTTGTAACACAAATTAGATATTAATTTTGTTTAATATTTTTATTGTCACGAAAATTTGATTCTGTTTTTTGATTTTTTTTTAATTATGTTGTCACAAAAATTTATGGAGCTCTAATAATTTTAATATAAATATTTTTATTTATTTGTATTATTATATAGATAAATATTTTTGCTTTAGTTGAAAAATTATTACTTATGTAATTGACAATGATGGTATAAGTTTGAAGAATTTTCAATAAAATGATTTCACAATAAAATATCAGCACATAAATATTTTTTTAATTTCACAATAAAATAATCATATATTAAGTATTAAACTTTATTATGGATTATTGTAAATATTATTTTTATTATAATATATGATTATATAAAGATCATTATAAATCAGTTTTTTATTATATATTTATTATATATTGAGTATTTATTAAATATTAATTAAATATTTATTAAATAAAAATTAAATATATTTTTAATTATCATAAAAGTATTAAATATGTACTAAATTATAGTTAAGAAAATATCCACATTTTAAACATTATGCTATGTTTTTTATTGAATGAATAAATAAATATGATATTAATTAATGTATAATTAAAAATAAGAGTAATATAAAACTTATTTTTAAATTAATTTACTCTGACATTATTAAAAATTTATGTAATTTTATCTATTTGAAATAGTATGAGTTTTGTGTATGTAAAAACAAATCATCAAATGGAGAATAGAAGAAAAAAATAGTTATTGATGTGTAATGCATTTTTCTAAATAAATATACTTAATAATATTAATGTTAAAATAATTACAAAAATTATTATAATCTTTTGTTGACTATCTATAAACTTTCATTATTTATAAAACTCGTGTCATAATGTAAAATTAAATAAAAGATTTTGTATGTTATTTAATACTATTTATAGGATATGAAGAAGTTAACACTGAAAACTATAAATAAATAAATTTTAATGATTAAAATTAAACAATTACTATGAAATAATTGAACATTTAATCTTTATATATTTTTGAATTGTTCATTGAAAAAGAATATTAAAATTTCAAAATATTGGAAAGCATACAAACTATTTGTATTCAATTTATCCATCTATCGTAAGTTATTCCATAAATTTGTGGAAATATTGTCCGTAAAAAAGTGTGTGTATTTTCTACAAGTGTTTGAAAATAGGAAGTGTTGTATTTTCAGTATGTTGTTAACGATCTTTTAAATTAGAGAGATTAAAAGTCTACCATATTCTTGGTGTGTCTATGTTAGAAGATTTTAGGAGAGTCTTGGTGTGAGATTGTACAAAAATCTAACATAACAAAATTATTCACTGTGTGAAAGGACTAAACATACTCTTGATTGATAAGGGGAACTAGTATAATTTCTTATGTCTCTTTTACATTATGCACTTTATTTACTGCATTCTTGTTCTTAGCTCTATACCATAATTCCAAAAAATTAAAAAGAATCAACATATCTTCAAAAGAACAGAAAAAGTCATAAAATCTAATTCACCCTCTCTTAGGTATCACTCTAAACTTACAGATCATACCTTTCTCTTTTACCAGTGTTGTACCATTTTTCAGGTGTGTGTCCCATCTAAGATTTGTGTTTCTTAAGATGAGGTAATGTCAAATGCTCCAACAAATTCAAGACTAATGTAATCTCTTATCTTATTTGCTTTATATTGTATGTAAATGAAAAGTTACTTGTGTATAAACTACACCTTACAGTCAAATGAACTAAAGTGCACTATACATCAAATTAGATAGATAATTACTATCTCAAGCAAGAAAGATTGAAGTGTTGTTGTTTCCCTTACATTAACTCAAAGAACTTTAAGTTTATCTCGTATTTTAATTTAAGAGGATTTTTTTAATGTATCAATTTAGTATGTATACCTTTTTTTCTGTGATGTGTTTAATATTTAATATTTCTTAAATTTCAAATAGTAATGTCTTTATTTGAGTTATCTCAAGTCAAGTGCATTTTTAAAAATATTTTTTTATTGTATTTTGTAAAAATTATGTTTCAACCAAGCAAATTTCAATTATTTTATCTTAAAAACTCTTATCAATGTTAAATTTATTTAACTATAATATTTCTGTTGTCATGATTATTTGATCTTTTTTAATAGTTTTGTTGTAACACAAATTAGATATTAATTTTGTTTAATATTTTTATTGTCACGAAAATTTGATTCTGTTTTTTGATTTTTTTTTAATTATGTTGTCACAAAAATTTATGGAGCTCTAATAATTTTAATATAAATATTTTTATTTATTTGTATTATTATATAGATAAATATTTTTGCTTTAGTTGAAAAATTATTACTTATGTAATTGACAATGATGGTATAAGTTTGAAGAATTTTCAATAAAATGATTTCACAATAAAATATCAGCACATAAATATTTTTTTAATTTCACAATAAAATAATCATATATTAAGTATTAAACTTTATTATGGATTATTGTAAATATTATTTTTATTATAATATATGATTATATAAAGATCATTATAAATCAGTTTTTTATTATATATTTATTATATATTGAGTATTTATTAAATATTAATTAAATATTTATTAAATAAAAATTAAATATATTTTTAATTATCATAAAAGTATTAAATATGTACTAAATTATAGTTAAGAAAATATCCACATTTTAAACATTATGCTATGTTTTTTATTGAATGAATAAATAAATATGATATTAATTAATGTATAATTAAAAATAAGAGTAATATAAAACTTATTTTTAAATTAATTTACTCTGACATTATTAAAAATTTATGTAATTTTATCTATTTGAAATAGTATGAGTTTTGTGTATGTAAAAACAAATCATCAAATGGAGAATAGAAGAAAAAAATAGTTATTGATGTGTAATGCATTTTTCTAAATAAATATACTTAATAATATTAATGTTAAAATAATTACAAAAATTATTATAATCTTTTGTTGACTATCTATAAACTTTCATTATTTATAAAACTCGTGTCATAATGTAAAATTAAATAAAAGATTTTGTATGTTATTTAATACTATTTATAGGATATGAAGAAGTTAACACTGAAAACTATAAATAAATAAATTTTAATGATTAAAATTAAACAATTACTATGAAATAATTGAACATTTAATCTTTATATATTTTTGAATTGTTCATTGAAAAAGAATATTAAAATTTCAAAATATTGGAAAGCATACAAACTATTTGTATTCAATTTATCCATCTATCGTAAGTTATTCCATAAATTTGTGGAAATATTGTCCGTAAAAAAGTGTGTGTATTTTCTACAAGTGTTTGAAAATAGGAAGTGTTGTATTTTCAGTATGTTGTTAACGATCTTTTAAATTAGAGAGATTAAAAGTCTACCATATTCTTGGTGTGTCTATGTTAGAAGATTTTAGGAGAGTCTTGGTGTGAGATTGTACAAAAATCTAACATAACAAAATTATTCACTGTGTGAAAGGACTAAACATACTCTTGATTGATAAGGGGAACTAGTATAATTTCTTATGTCTCTTTTACATTATGCACTTTATTTACTGCATTCTTGTTCTTAGCTCTATACCATAATTCCAAAAAATTAAAAAGAATCAACATATCTTCAAAAGAACAGAAAAAGTCATAAAATCTAATTCACCCTCTCTTAGGTATCACTCTAAACTTACAGATCATACCTTTCTCTTTTACCAGTGTTGTACCATTTTTCAGGTGTGTGTCCCATCTAAGATTTGTGTTTCTTAAGATGAGGTAATGTCAAATGCTCCAACAAATTCAAGACTAATGTAATCTCTTATCTTATTTGCTTTATATTGTATGTAAATGAAAAGTTACTTGTGTATAAACTACACCTTACAGTCAAATGAACTAAAGTGCACTATACATCAAATTAGATAGATAATTACTATCTCAAGCAAGAAAGATTGAAGTGTTGTTGTTTCCCTTACATTAACTCAAAGAACTTTAAGTTTATCTCGTATTTTAATTTAAGAGGATTTTTTTAATGTATCAATTTAGTATGTATACCTTTTTTTCTGTGATGTGTTTAATATTTAATATTTCTTAAATTTCAAATAGTAATGTCTTTATTTGAGTTATCTCAAGTCAAGTGCATTTTTAAAAATATTTTTTTATTGTATTTTGAAAAAATTATGTTTCAACCAAGCAAATTTCAATTATTTTATCTTAAAAACTCTTATCAATGTTAAATTTATTTAACTATAATATTTCTGTTGTCATGATTATTTGATCTTTTTTAATAGTTTTGTTGTAACACAAATTAGATATTAATTTTGTTTAATATTTTTATTGTCACGAAAATTTGATTCTGTTTTTTGATTTTTTTTTAATTATGTTGTCACAAAAATTTATGGAGCTCTAATAATTTTAATATAAATATTTTTATTTATTTGTATTATTATATAGATAAATATTTTTGCTTTAGTTGAAAAATTATTACTTATGTAATTGACAATGATGGTATAAGTTTAAAGAATTTTCAATAAAATGATTTCACAATAAAATATCAGCACATAAATATTTTTTTAATTTCACAATAAAATAATCATATATTAAGTATTAAACTTTATTATGGATTATTGTAAATATTATTTTTATTATAATATATGATTATATAAAGATCATTATAAATAAGTTTTTTATTATATATTTATTATATATTGAGTATTTATTAAATATTTATTAAATATTTATTAAATAAAAATTAAATATATTTTTAATTATCATAAAAGTATTAAATATGTACTAAATTATAGTTAAGAAAATATCCACATTTTAAACATTATGCTATGTTTTTTATTGAATGAATAAATAAATATGATATTAATTAATGTATAATTAAAAATAAGAGTAATATAAAACTTATTTTTAAATTAATTTACTCTGACATTATTAAAAATTTATGTACTTTTATCTATTTGAAATAGTATGAGTTTTGTGTATGTAAAAACAAATCATCAAATGGAGAATAGAAGAAAAAAATAGTTATTGATGTGTAATGCATTTTTCTAAATAAATATACTTAATAATATTAATGTTAAAATAATTACAAAAATTATTATAATCTTTTGTTGACTATCTATAAACTTTCATTATTTATAAAACTCGTGTCATAATGTAAAATTAAATAAAAGATTTTGTATGTTATTTAATACTATTTATAGGATATGAAGAAGTTAACACTGAAAACTATAAATAAAAATAAATTTTAATGATTAAAATTAAACAATTACTATGAAATAATTGAACATTTAATCTTTATATATTTTTGAATTGTTCATTGAAAAAGAATATTAAAATTTCAAAATATTGGAAAGCATACAAACTATTTGTATTCAATTTATCCATCTATCGTAAGTTATTCCATAAATTTGTGGAAATATTGTCCGTAAAAAAGTGAGTGTATTTTCTACAAGTGTTTGAAAATAGGAAGTGTTGTATTTTCAGTATGTTGTTAAAGATCTTTTGAATTAGAGAGATTAAAAGTCTACCATATTCATGGTGTGTCTATGTTAGAAGATTTTAGGAGAGTCTTGGTGTGAGATTGTACAAAAATCTAACATAACAAAATTATTCACTGTGTGAAAGGACTAAACATACTCGTGATTTATAAGGGGAACTAGTATAATTTCTTATGTCTCTTTTACATTATGCACTTTATTTACTGCATTCTTGTTCTTAGCTCTATACCATAATTCCAAAAAATTAAAAAGAATCAACATATCTTCAAAAGAACAGAAAAAGTCTTAAAATCTAATTCACCCTCTCTTAGGTATCACTCTAAACTTACAGATCATACCTTTCTCTTTTACCAGTGTTGTACGATTTTTCAGGTGTGTGTCCCATCTAAGATTTGTGTTTCTTAAGATGAGGTAATGTCAAATGCTCCAACAAATTCAAGACTAATGTAATCTCTTATCTTATTTGCTTTATATTGTATGTAAATGAAAAGTTACTTGTGTATAAACTACACCTTACAGTCAAATGAACTAAAGTGCACTATACATCAAATTAGATAGATAATTACTATCTCAAGCAAGAAAGATTGAAGTGTTGTTGTTTCCCTTACATTAACTCAAAGAACTTTAAGTTTATCTCGTATTTTAATTTAAGAGGATTTTTTTAATGTATCAATTTAGTATGTATACCTTTTTTTCTGTGATGTGTTTAATATTTAATATTTCTTAAATTTCAAATAGTAATGTCTTTATTTGAGTTATCTCAAGTCAAGTGCATTTTTAAAAATATTTTTTTATTGTATTTTGAAAAAATTATGTTTCAACCAAGCAAATTTCAATTATTTTATCTTAAAAACTCTTATCAATGTTAAATTTATTTAACTATAATATTTCTGTTGTCATGATTATTTGATCTTTTTTAATAGTTTTGTTGTAACACAAATTAGATATTAATTTTGTTTAATATTTTTATTGTCACGAAAATTTGATTCTGTTTTTTGATTTTTTTTTAATTATGTTGTCACAAAAATTTATGGAGCTCTAATAATTTTAATATAAATATTTTTATTTATTTGTATTATTATATAGATAAATATTTTTGCTTTAGTTGAAAAATTATTACTTATGTAATTGACAATGATGGTATAAGTTTAAAGAATTTTCAATAAAATGATTTCACAATAAAATATCAGCACATAAATATTTTTTTAATTTCACAATAAAATAATCATATATTAAGTATTAAACTTTATTATGGATTATTGTAAATATTATTTTTATTATAATATATGATTATATAAAGATCATTATAAATCAGTTTTTTATTATATATTTATTATATATTGAGTATTTATTAAATATTAATTAAATATTTATTAAATAAAAATTAAATATATTTTTAATTATCATAAAAGTATTAAATATGTACTAAATTATAGTTAAGAAAATATCCACATTTTAAACATTATGCTATGTTTTTTATTGAATGAATAAATAAATATGAAATTAATTAATGTATAATTAAAAATAAGAGTAATATAAAACTTATTTTTAAATTAATTTACTCTGACATTATTAAAAATTTATGTACTTTTATCTATTTGAAATAGTATGAGTTTTGTGTATGTAAAAACAAATCATCAAATGGAGAATAGAAGAAAAAAATAGTTATTGATGTGTAATGCATTTTTCTAAATAAATATACTTAATAATATTAATGTTAAAATAATTACAAAAATTATTATAATCTTTTGTTGACTATCTATAAACTTTCATTATTTATAAAACTCGTGTCATAATGTAAAATTAAATAAAAGATTTTGTATGTTATTTAATACTATTTATAGGATATGAAGAAGTTAACACTGAAAACTATAAATAAATAAATTTTAATGATTAAAATTAAACAATTACTATGAAATAATTGAACATTTAATCTTTATATATTTTTGAATTGTTCATTGAAAAAGAATATTAAAATTTCAAAATATTGGAAAGCATACAAACTATTTGTATTCAATTTATCCATCTATCGTAAGTTATTCCATAAATTTGTGGAAATATTGTCCGTAAAAAAGTGTGTGTATTTTCTACAAGTGTTTGAAAATAGGAAGTGTTGTATTTTCAGTATGTTGTTAACGATCTTTTAAATTAGAGAGATTAAAAGTCTACCATATTCTTGGTGTGTCTATGTTAGAAGATTTTAGGAGAGTCTTGGTGTGAGATTGTACAAAAATCTAACATAACAAAATTATTCACTGTGTGAAAGGACTAAACATACTCTTGATTGATAAGGGGAACTAGTATAATTTCTTATGTCTCTTTTACATTATGCACTTTATTTACTGCATTCTTGTTCTTAGCTCTATACCATAATTCCAAAAAATTAAAAAGAATCAACATATCTTCAAAAGAACAGAAAAAGTCATAAAATCTAATTCACCCTCTCTTAGGTATCACTCTAAACTTACAGATCATACCTTTCTCTTTTACCAGTGTTGTACCATTTTTCAGGTGTGTGTCCCATCTAAGATTTGTGTTTCTTAAGATGAGGTAATGTCAAATGCTCCAACAAATTCAAGACTAATGTAATCTCTTATCTTATTTGCTTTATATTGTATGTAAATGAAAAGTTACTTGTGTATAAACTACACCTTACAGTCAAATGAACTAAAGTGCACTATACATCAAATTAGATAGATAATTACTATCTCAAGCAAGAAAGATTGAAGTGTTGTTGTTTCCCTTACATTAACTCAAAGAACTTTAAGTTTATCTCGTATTTTAATTTAAGAGGATTTTTTTAATGTATCAATTTAGTATGTATACCTTTTTTTCTGTGATGTGTTTAATATTTAATATTTCTTAAATTTCAAATAGTAATGTCTTTATTTGAGTTATCTCAAGTCAAGTGCATTTTTAAAAATATTTTTTTATTGTATTTTGAAAAAATTATGTTTCAACCAAGCAAATTTCAATTATTTTATCTTAAAAACTCTTATCAATGTTAAATTTATTTAACTATAATATTTCTGTTGTCATGATTATTTGATCTTTTTTAATAGTTTTGTTGTAACACAAATTAGATATTAATTTTGTTTAATATTTTTATTGTCACGAAAATTTGATTCTGTTTTTTGATTTTTTTTTAATTATGTTGTCACAAAAATTTATGGAGCTCTAATAATTTTAATATAAATATTTTTATTTATTTGTATTATTATATAGATAAATATTTTTGCTTTAGTTGAAAAATTATTACTTATGTAATTGACAATGATGGTATAAGTTTAAAGAATTTTCAATAAAATGATTTCACAATAAAATATCAGCACATAAATATTTTTTTAATTTCACAATAAAATAATCATATATTAAGTATTAAACTTTATTATGGATTATTGTAAATATTATTTTTATTATAATATATGATTATATAAAGATCATTATAAATAAGTTTTTTATTATATATTTATTATATATTGAGTATTTATTAAATATTTATTAAATATTTATTAAATAAAAATTAAATATATTTTTAATTATCATAAAAGTATTAAATATGTACTAAATTATAGTTAAGAAAATATCCACATTTTAAACATTATGCTATGTTTTTTATTGAATGAATAAATAAATATGATATTAATTAATGTATAATTAAAAATAAGAGTAATATAAAACTTATTTTTAAATTAATTTACTCTGACATTATTAAAAATTTATGTACTTTTATCTATTTGAAATAGTATGAGTTTTGTGTATGTAAAAACAAATCATCAAATGGAGAATAGAAGAAAAAAATAGTTATTGATGTGTAATGCATTTTTCTAAATAAATATACTTAATAATATTAATGTTAAAATAATTACAAAAATTATTATAATCTTTTGTTGACTATCTATAAACTTTCATTATTTATAAAACTCGTGTCATAATGTAAAATTAAATAAAAGATTTTGTATGTTATTTAATACTATTTATAGGATATGAAGAAGTTAACACTGAAAACTATAAATAAAAATAAATTTTAATGATTAAAATTAAACAATTACTATGAAATAATTGAACATTTAATCTTTATATATTTTTGAATTGTTCATTGAAAAAGAATATTAAAATTTCAAAATATTGGAAAGCATACAAACTATTTGTATTCAATTTATCCATCTATCGTAAGTTATTCCATAAATTTGTGGAAATATTGTCCGTAAAAAAGTGAGTGTATTTTCTACAAGTGTTTGAAAATAGGAAGTGTTGTATTTTCAGTATGTTGTTAAAGATCTTTTGAATTAGAGAGATTAAAAGTCTACCATATTCATGGTGTGTCTATGTTAGAAGATTTTAGGAGAGTCTTGGTGTGAGATTGTACAAAAATCTAACATAACAAAATTATTCACTGTGTGAAAGGACTAAACATACTCTTGATTTATAAGGGGAACTAGTATAATTTCTTATGTCTCTTTTACATTATGCACTTTATTTACTGCATTCTTGTTCTTAGCTCTATACCATAATTCCAAAAAATTAAAAAGAATCAACATATCTTCAAAAGAACAGAAAAAGTCTTAAAATCTAATTCACCCTCTCTTAGGTATCACTCTAAACTTACAGATCATACCTTTCTCTTTTACCAGTGTTGTACGATTTTTCAGGTGTGTGTCCCATCTAAGATTTGTGTTTCTTAAGATGAGGTAATGTCAAATGCTCCAACAAATTCAAGACTAATGTAATCTCTTATCTTATTTGCTTTATATTGTATGTAAATGAAAAGTTACTTGTGTATAAACTACACCTTACAGTCAAATGAACTAAAGTGCACTATACATCAAATTAGATAGATAATTACTATCTCAAGCAAGAAAGATTGAAGTGTTGTTGTTTCCCTTACATTAACTCAAAGAACTTTAAGTTTATCTCGTATTTTAATTTAAGAGGATTTTTTTAATGTATCAATTTAGTATGTATACCTTTTTTTCTGTGATGTGTTTAATATTTAATATTTCTTAAATTTCAAATAGTAATGTCTTTATTTGAGTTATCTCAAGTCAAGTGCATTTTTAAAAATATTTTTTTATTGTATTTTGAAAAAATTATGTTTCAACCAAGCAAATTTCAATTATTTTATCTTAAAAACTCTTATCAATGTTAAATTTATTTAACTATAATATTTCTGTTGTCATGATTATTTGATCTTTTTTAATAGTTTTGTTGTAACACAAATTAGATATTAATTTTGTTTAATATTTTTATTGTCACGAAAATTTGATTCTGTTTTTTGATTTTTTTTTAATTATGTTGTCACAAAAATTTATGGAGCTCTAATAATTTTAATATAAATATTTTTATTTATTTGTATTATTATATAGATAAATATTTTTGCTTTAGTTGAAAAATTATTACTTATGTAATTGACAATGATGGTATAAGTTTAAAGAATTTTCAATAAAATGATTTCACAATAAAATATCAGCACATAAATATTTTTTTAATTTCACAATAAAATAATCATATATTAAGTATTAAACTTTATTATGGATTATTGTAAATATTATTTTTATTATAATATATGATTATATAAAGATCATTATAAATCAGTTTTTTATTATATATTTATTATATATTGAGTATTTATTAAATATTAATTAAATATTTATTAAATAAATATTAAATATATTTTTAATTATCATAAAAGTATTAAATATGTACTAAATTATAGTTAAGAAAATATCCACATTTTAAACATTATGCTATGTTTTTTATTGAATGAATAAATAAATATGAAATTAATTAATGTATAATTAAAAATAAGAGTAATATAAAACTTATTTTTAAATTAATTTACTCTGACATTATTAAAAATTTATGTACTTTTATCTATTTGAAATAGTATGAGTTTTGTGTATGTAAAAACAAATCATCAAATGGAGAATAGAAGAAAAAAATAGTTATTGATGTGTAATGCATTTTTCTAAATAAATATACTTAATAATATTAATGTTAAAATAATTACAAAAATTATTATAATCTTTTGTTGACTATCTATAAACTTTCATTATTTATAAAACTCGTGTCATAATGTAAAATTAAATAAAAGATTTTGTATGTTATTTAATACTATTTATAGGATATGAAGAAGTTAACACTGAAAACTATAAATAAATAAATTTTAATGATTAAAATTAAACAATTACTATGAAATAATTGAACATTTAATCTTTATATATTTTTGAATTGTTCATTGAAAAAGAATATTAAAATTTCAAAATATTGGAAAGCATACAAACTATTTGTATTCAATTTATCCATCTATCGTAAGTTATTCCATAAATTTGTGGAAATATTGTCCGTAAAAAGTGTGTGTATTTTCTACAAGTGTTTGAAAATAGGAAGTGTTGTATTTTCAGTATGTTGTTAACGATCTTTTAAATTAGAGAGATTAAAAGTCTACCATATTCTTGGTGTGTCTATGTTAGAAGATTTTAGGAGAGTCTTGGTGTGAGATTGTACAAAAATCTAACATAACAAAATTATTCACTGTGTGAAAGGACTAAACATACTCTTGATTGATAAGGGGAACTAGTATAATTTCTTATGTCTCTTTTACATTATGCACTTTATTTACTGCATTCTTGTTCTTAGCTCTATACCATAATTCCAAAAAATTAAAAAGAATCAACATATCTTCAAAAGAACAGAAAAAGTCTTAAAATCTAATTCACCCTCTCTTAGGTATCACTCTAAACTTACAGATCATACCTTTCTCTTTTACCAGTGTTGTACCATTTTTCAGGTGTGTGTCCCATCTAATATTTGTGTTTCTTAAGATGAGGTAATGTCAAATGCTCCAACAAATTCAAGACTAATGTAATCTCTTATCTTATTTGCTTTATATTGTATGTAAATGAAAAGTTACTTGTGTATAAACTACACCTTACAGTCAAATGAACTAAAGTGCACTATACATCAAATTAGATAGATAATTACTATCTCAAGCAAGAAAGATTGAAGTGTTGTTGTTTCCCTTACATTAACTCAAAGAACTTTAAGTTTATCTCGTATTTTAATTTAAGAGGATTTTTTTAATGTATCAATTTAGTATGTATACCTTTTTTTCTGTGATGTGTTTAATATTTAATATTTCTTAAATTTCAAATAGTAATGTCTTTATTTGAGTTATCTCAAGTCAAGTGCATTTTTAAAAATATTTTTTTATTGTATTTTGAAAAAATTATGTTTCAACCAAGCAAATTTCAATTATTTTATCTTAAAAACTCTTATCAATGTTAAATTTATTTAACTATAATATTTCTGTTGTCATGATTATTTGATCTTTTTAAATAGTTTTGTTGTAACACAAATTAGATATTAATTTTGTTTAATATTTTTATTGTCACGAAAATTTGATTCTGTTTTTTGATTATTTTTTAATTATGTTGTCACAAAAATTTATGGAGCTCTAATAATTTTAATATAAATAATTTTATTTATTTGTATTATTATATAGATAAATATTTTTGCTTTAGTTGAAAAATTATTACTTATGTAATTGACAATGATGGTATAAGTTTGAAGAATTTTCAATAAAATGATTTCACAATAAAATATCAGCACATAAATATTTTTTTAATTTCACAATAAAATAATCATATATTAAGTATTAAACTTTATTATGGATTATTGTAAATATTATATTTATTATAATATATGATTATATAAAGATCATTATAAATCAGTTTTTTATTATATATTTATTATATATTGAGTATTTATTAAATATTAATTAAATATTTATTAAATAAAAATTAAATATATTTTTAATTATCATAAAAGTATTAAATATGTACTAAATTATAGTTAAGAAAATATCCACATTTTAAACATTATGCTATGTTTTTTATTGAATGAATAAATAAATATGATATTAATTAATGTATAATTAAAAATAAGAGTAATATAAAACTTATTTTTAAATTAATTTAGTCTGACATTATTAAAAATTTATGTACTTTTATATATTTGAAATAGTATGAGTTTTGTGTATGTAAAAACAAATCATCAAATGGAGAACAGAAGAAAAAAATAGTTATTGATGTGTAATGCATTTTTCTAAATAAATATACTTAATAATATTAATGTTAAAATAATTACAAAAATAATTATAATCTTTTGTTGACTATCTATAAACTTTCATTATTTTTAAAACTCGTGTCATAATTTAAAATTAAATAAAAGATTTTGTATGTTATTTAATACTATTTATAGGATATGAAGAAGTTAACACTGAAAACTATAAATAAAAATAAATTTTAATGATTAAAATTAAAAAATTATTATGAAATAATTGAACATTTAATCTTTATATATTTTTGAATTGTTCATTGAAAAAGAATATTAAAATTTCAAAATATTGGAAAGCATACAAACTATTTGTATTCAATTTATCCATCTATCGTAAGTTATTCCATAAATTTGTGGAAATATTGTCCGTAAAAAAGTGTGTGTATTTTCTACAAGTGTTTGAAAATAGGAAGTGTTGTATTTTCAGTATGTTGTTAACGATCTTTTAAATTAGAGAGATTAAAAGTCTACCATATTCTTGGTGTGTCTATGTTAGAAGATTTTAGGAGAGTCTTGGTGTGAGATTGTACAAAAATCTAACATAACAAAATTATTCACTGTGTGAAAGGACTAAACATACTCTTGATTGATAAGGGGAACTAGTATAATTTCTTATGTCTCTTTTACATTATGCACTTTATTTACTGCATTCTTGTTCTTAGCTCTATACCATAATTCCAAAAAATTAAAAAGAATCAACATATCTTCAAAAGAACAGAAAAAGTCTTAAAATCTAATTCACCCTCTCTTAGGTATCACTCTAAACTTACAGATCATGCCTTTCTCTTTTACCAGTGTTGTACCATTTTTCAGGTGTGTGTCCCATCTAAGATTTGTGTTTCTTAAGATGAGGTAATGTCAAATGCTCCAACAAATTCAAGACTAATGTAATCTCTTATCTTATTTGCTTTATATTGTATGTAAATGAAAAGTTACTTGTGTATAAACTACACCTTACAGTCAAATGAACTAAAGTGCACTATACATCAAATTAGATAGATAATTACTATCTCAAGCAAGAAAGATTGAAGTGTTGTTGTTTCCCTTACATTAACTCAAAGAACTTTAAGTTTATCTCGTATTTTAATTTAAGAGGATTTTTTTAATGTATCAATTTAGTATGTATACCTTTTTTTCTGTGATGTGTTTAATATTTAATATTTCTTAAATTTCAAATAGTAATGTCTTTATTTGAGTTATCTCAAGTCAAGTGCATTTTTAAAAATATTTTTTTATTGTATTTTGTAAAAATTATGTTTCAACCAAGCAAATTTCAATTATTTTATCTTAAAAACTCTTATCAATGTTAAATTTATTTAACTATAATATTTCTGTTGTCATGATTATTTGATCTTTTTTAATAGTTTTGTTGTAACACAAATTAGATATTAATTTTGTTTAATATTTTTATTGTCACGAAAATTTGATTTTGTTTTTTGATTTTTTTTTAATTATGTTGTCACAAAAATTTATGGAGCTCTAATAATTTTAATATAAATAATTTTATTTATTTGTATTATTATATAGATAAATATTTTTGCTTTAGTTGAAAAATTATTACTTATGTAATTGACAATGATGGTATAAGTTTGAAGAATTTTCAATAAAATGATTTCACAATAAAATATCAGCACATAAATATTTTTTTAATTTCACAATAAAATAATCATATATTAAGTATTAAACTTTATTATGGATTATTGTAAATATTATATTTATTATAATATATGATTATATAAAGATCATTATAAATCAGTTTTTTATTATATATTTATTATATATTGAGTATTTATTAAATATTAATTAAATATTTATTAAATAAAAATTAAATATATTTTTAATTATCATAAAAGTATTAAATATGTACTAAATTATAGTTAAGAAAATATCCACATTTTAAACATTATGCTATGTTTTTTATTGAATGAATAAATAAATATGATATTAATTAATGTATAATTAAAAATAAGAGTAATATAAAACTTATTTTTAAATTAATTTACTCTGACATTATTAAAAATTTATGTACTTTTATATATTTGAAATAGTATGAGTTTTGTGTATGTAAAAACAAATCATCAAATGGAGAACAGAAGAAAAAAATAGTTATTGATGTGTAATGCATTTTTCTAAATAAATATACTTAATAATATTAATGTTAAAATAATTACAAAAATAATTATAATCTTTTGTTGACTATCTATAAACTTTCATTATTTTTAAAACTCGTGTCATAATTTAAAATTAAATAAAAGATTTTGTATGTTATTTAATACTATTTATAGGATATGAAGAAGTTAACACTGAAAACTATAAATAAAAATAAATTTTAATGATTAAAATTAAAAAATTATTATGAAATAATTGAACATTTAATCTTTATATATTTTTGAATTGTTCATTGAAAAAGAATATTAAAATTTCAAAATATTGGAAAGCATACAAACTATTTGTATTCAATTTATCCATCTATCGTAAGTTATTCCATAAATTTGTGGAAATATTGTCCGTAAAAAAGTGTGTGTATTTTCTACAAGTGTTTGAAAATAGGAAGTGTTGTATTTTCAGTATGTTGTTAACGATCTTTTAAATTAGAGAGATTAAAAGTCTACCATATTCTTGGTGTGTCTATGTTAGAAGATTTTAGGAGAGTCTTGGTGTGAGATTGTACAAAAATCTAACATAACAAAATTATTCACTGTGTGAAAGGACTAAACATACTCTTGATTGATAAGGGGAACTAGTATAATTTCTTATGTCTCTTTTACATTATGCACTTTATTTACTGCATTCTTGTTCTTAGCTCTATACCATAATTCCAAAAAATTAAAAAGAATCAACATATCTTCAAAAGAACAGAAAAAGTCTTAAAATCTAATTCACCCTCTCTTAGGTATCACTCTAAACTTACAGATCATACCTTTCTCTTTTACCAGTGTTGTACCATTTTTCAGGTGTGTGTCCCATCTAAGATTTGTGTTTCTTAAGATGAGGTAATGTCAAATGCTCCAACAAATTCAAGACTAATGTAATCTCTTATCTTATTTGCTTTATATTGTATGTAAATGAAAAGTTACTTGTGTATAAACTACACCTTACAGTCAAATGAACTAAAGTGCACTATACATCAAATTAGATAGATAATTACTATCTCAAGCAAGAAAGATTGAAGTGTTGTTGTTTCCCTTACATTAACTCAAAGAACTTTAAGTTTATCTCGTATTTTAATTTAAGAGGATTTTTTTAATGTATCAATTTAGTATGTATACCTTTTTTTCTGTGATGTGTTTAATATTTAATATTTCTTAAATTTCAAATAGTAATGTCTTTATTTGAGTTATCTCAAGTCAAGTGCATTTTTAAAAATATTTTTTTATTGTATTTTGTAAAAATTATGTTTCAACCAAGCAAATTTCAATTATTTTATCTTAAAAACTCTTATCAATGTTAAATTTATTTAACTATAATATTTCTGTTGTCATGATTATTTGATCTTTTTTAATAGTTTTGTTGTAACACAAATTAGATATTAATTTTGTTTAATATTTTTATTGTCACGAAAATTTGATTTTGTTTTTTGATTTTTTTTTAATTATGTTGTCACAAAAATTTATGGAGCTCTAATAATTTTAATATAAATAATTTTATTTATTTGTATTATTATATAGATAAATATTTTTGCTTTAGTTGAAAAATTATTACTTATGTAATTGACAATGATGGTATAAGTTTGAAGAATTTTCAATAAAATGATTTCACAATAAAATATCAGCACATAAATATTTTTTTAATTTCACAATAAAATAATCATATATTAAGTATTAAACTTTATTATGGATTATTGTAAATATTATATTTATTATAATATATGATTATATAAAGATCATTATAAATCAGTTTTTTATTATATATTTATTATATATTGAGTATTTATTAAATATTAATTAAATATTTATTAAATAAAAATTAAATATATTTTTAATTATCATAAAAGTATTAAATATGTACTAAATTATAGTTAAGAAAATATCCACATTTTAAACATTATGCTATGTTTTTTATTGAATGAATAAATAAATATGATATTAATTAATGTATAATTAAAAATAAGAGTAATATAAAACTTATTTTTAAATTAATTTACTCTGACATTATTAAAAATTTATGTACTTTTATATATTTGAAATAGTATGAGTTTTGTGTATGTAAAAACAAATCATCAAATGGAGAACAGAAGAAAAAAATAGTTATTGATGTGTAATGCATTTTTCTAAATAAATATACTTAATAATATTAATGTTAAAATAATTACAAAAATAATTATAATCTTTTGTTGACTATCTATAAACTTTCATTATTTTTAAAACTCGTGTCATAATTTAAAATTAAATAAAAGATTTTGTATGTTATTTAATACTATTTATAGGATATGAAGAAGTTAACACTGAAAACTATAAATAAAAATAAATTTTAATGATTAAAATTAAAAAATTATTATGAAATAATTGAACATTTAATCTTTATATATTTTTGAATTGTTCATTGAAAAAGAATATTAAAATTTCAAAATATTGGAAAGCATACAAACTATTTGTATTCAATTTATCCATCTATCGTAAGTTATTCCATAAATTTGTGGAAATATTGTCCGTAAAAAAGTGTGTGTATTTTCTACAAGTGTTTGAAAATAGGAAGTGTTGTATTTTCAGTATGTTGTTAACGATCTTTTAAATTAGAGAGATTAAAAGTCTACCATATTCTTGGTGTGTCTATGTTAGAAGATTTTAGGAGAGTCTTGGTGTGAGATTGTACAAAAATCTAACATAACAAAATTATTCACTGTGTGAAAGGACTAAACATACTCTTGATTGATAAGGGGAACTAGTATAATTTCTTATGTCTCTTTTACATTATGCACTTTATTTACTGCATTCTTGTTCTTAGCTCTATACCATAATTCCAAAAAATTAAAAAGAATCAACATATCTTCAAAAGAACAGAAAAAGTCTTAAAATCTAATTCACCCTCTCTTAGGTATCACTCTAAACTTACAGATCATACCTTTCTCTTTTACCAGTGTTGTACGATTTTTCAGGTGTGTGTCCCATCTAAGATTTGTGTTTCTTAAGATGAGGTAATGTCAAATGCTCCAACAAATTCAAGACTAATGTAATCTCTTATCTTATTTGCTTTATATTGTATGTAAATGAAAAGTTACTTGTGTATAAACTACACCTTACAGTCAAATGAACTAAATTGCACTATACATCAAATTAGATAGATAATTACTATCTCAAGCAAGAAAGATTGAAGTGTTGTTGTTTCCCTTACATTAACTCAAAGAACTTTAAGTTTATCTCGTATTTTAATTTAAGAGGATTTTTTTAATGTATCAATTTAGTATGTATACCTTTTTTTCTGTGATGTGTTTAATATTTAATATTTCTTAAATTTCAAATAGTAATGTCTTTATTTGAGTTATCTCAAGTCAAGTGCATTTTTAAAAATATTTTTTTATTGTATTTTGTAAAAATTATGTTTCAACCAAGCAAATTTCAATTATTTTATCTTAAAAACTCTTATCAATGTTAAATTTATTTAACTATAATATTTCTGTTGTCATGATTATTTGATCTTTTTTAATAGTTTTGTTGTAACACAAATTAGATATTAATTTTGTTTAATATTTTTATTGTCACGAAAATTTGATTTTGTTTTTTGATTTTTTTTTAATTATGTTGTCACAAAAATTTATGGAGCTCTAATAATTTTAATATAAATAATTTTATTTATTTGTATTATTATATAGATAAATATTTTTGCTTTAGTTGAAAAATTATTACTTATGTAATTGACAATGATGGTATAAGTTTGAAGAATTTTCAATAAAATGATTTCACAATAAAATATCAGCACATAAATATTTTTTTAATTTCACAATAAAATAATCATATATTAAGTATTAAACTTTATTATGGATTATTGTAAATATTATATTTATTATAATATATGATTATATAAAGATCATTATAAATCAGTTTTTTATTATATATTTATTATATATTGAGTATTTATTAAATATTAATTAAATATTTATTAAATAAAAATTAAATATATTTTTAATTATCATAAAAGTATTAAATATGTACTAAATTATAGTTAAGAAAATATCCACATTTTAAACATTATGCTATGTTTTTTATTGAATGAATAAATAAATATGATATTAATTAATGTATAATTAAAAATAAGAGTAATATAAAACTTATTTTTAAATTAATTTACTCTGACATTATTAAAAATTTATGTACTTTTATATATTTGAAATAGTATGAGTTTTGTGTATGTAAAAACAAATCATCAAATGGAGAACAGAAGAAAAAAATAGTTATTGATGTGTAATGCATTTTTCTAAATAAATATACTTAATAATATTAATGTTAAAATAATTACAAAAATAATTATAATCTTTTGTTGACTATCTATAAACTTTCATTATTTTTAAAACTCGTGTCATAATTTAAAATTAAATAAAAGATTTTGTATGTTATTTAATACTATTTATAGGATATGAAGAAGTTAACACTGAAAACTATAAATAAAAATAAATTTTAATGATTAAAATTAAAAAATTATTATGAAATAATTGAACATTTAATCTTTATATATTTTTGAATTGTTCATTGAAAAAGAATATTAAAATTTCAAAATATTGGAAAGCATACAAACTATTTGTATTCAATTTATCCATCTATCGTAAGTTATTCCATAAATTTGTGGAAATATTGTCCGTAAAAAAGTGTGTGTATTTTCTACAAGTGTTTGAAAATAGGAAGTGTTGTATTTTCAGTATGTTGTTAACGATCTTTTAAATTAGAGAGATTAAAAGTCTACCATATTCTTGGTGTGTCTATGTTAGAAGATTTTAGGAGAGTCTTGGTGTGAGATTGTACAAAAATCTAACATAACAAAATTATTCACTGTGTGAAAGGACTAAACATACTCTTGATTGATAAGGGGAACTAGTATAATTTCTTATGTCTCTTTTACATTATGCACTTTATTTACTGCATTCTTGTTCTTAGCTCTATACCATAATTCCAAAAAATTAAAAAGAATCAACATATCTTCAAAAGAACAGAAAAAGTCTTAAAATCTAATTCACCCTCTCTTAGGTATCACTCTAAACTTACAGATCATACCTTTCTCTTTTACCAGTGTTGTACGATTTTTCAGGTGTGTGTCCCATCTAAGATTTGTGTTTCTTAAGATGAGGTAATGTCAAATGCTCCAAAAAATTCAAGACTAATGTAATCTCTTATCTTATTTGCTTTATATTGTATGTAAATGAAAAGTTACTTGTGTATAAACTACACCTTACAGTCAAATGAACTAAATTGCACTATACATCAAATTAGATAGATAATTACTATCTCAAGCAAGAAAGATTGAAGTGTTGTTGTTTCCCTTACATTAACTCAAAGAACTTTAAGTTTATCTCGTATTTTAATTTAAGAGGATTTTTTTAATGTATCAATTTAGTATGTATACCTTTTTTTCTGTGATGTGTTTAATATTTAATATTTCTTAAATTTCAAATAGTAATGTCTTTATTTGAGTTATCTCAAGTCAAGTGCATTTTTAAAAATATTTTTTTATTGTATTTTGTAAAAATTATGTTTCAACCAAGCAAATTTCAATTATTTTATCTTAAAAACTCTTATCAATGTTAAATTTATTTAACTATAATATTTCTGTTGTCATGATTATTTGATCTTTTTTAATAGTTTTGTTGTAACACAAATTAGATATTAATTTTGTTTAATATTTTTATTGTCACGAAAATTTGATTCTGTTTTTTGATTTTTTTTTAATTATGTTGTCACAAAAATTTATGGAGCTCTAATAATTTTAATATAAATAATTTTATTTATTTGTATTATTATATAGATAAATATTTTTGCTTTAGTTGAAAAATTATTACTTATGTAATTGACAATGATGGTATAAGTTTGAAGAATTTTCAATAAAATGATTTCACAATAAAATATCAGCACATAAATATTTTTTTAATTTCACAATAAAATAATCATATATTAAGTATTAAACTTTATTATGGATTATTGTAAATATTATATTTATTATAATATATGATTATATAAAGATCATTATAAATCAGTTTTTTATTATATATTTATTATATATTGAGTATTTATTAAATATTAATTAAATATTTATTAAATAAAAATTAAATATATTTTTAATTATCATAAAAGTATTAAATATGTACTAAATTATAGTTAAGAAAATATCCACATTTTAAACATTATGCTATGTTTTTTATTGAATGAATAAATAAATATGATATTAATTAATGTATAATTAAAAATAAGAGTAATATAAAACTTATTTTTAAATTAATTTACTCTGACATTATTAAAAATTTATGTACTTTTATATATTTGAAATAGTATGAGTTTTGTGTATGTAAAAACAAATCATCAAATGGAGAACAGAAGAAAAAAATAGTTATTGATGTGTAATGCATTTTTCTAAATAAATATACTTAATAATATTAATGTTAAAATAATTACAAAAATAATTATAATCTTTTGTTGACTATCTATAAACTTTCATTATTTTTAAAACTCGTGTCATAATTTAAAATTAAATAAAAGATTTTGTATGTTATTTAATACTATTTATAGGATATGAAGAAGTTAACACTGAAAACTATAAATAAAAATAAATTTTAATGATTAAAATTAAAAAATTATTATGAAATAATTGAACATTTAATCTTTATATATTTTTGAATTGTTCATTGAAAAAGAATATTAAAATTTCAAAATATTGGAAAGCATACAAACTATTTGTATTCAATTTATCCATCTATCGTAAGTTATTCCATAAATTTGTGGAAATATTGTCCGTAAAAAAGTGTGTGTATTTTCTACAAGTGTTTGAAAATAGGAAGTGTTGTATTTTCAGTATGTTGTTAACGATCTTTTAAATTAGAGAGATTAAAAGTCTACCATATTCTTGGTGTGTCTATGTTAGAAGATTTTAGGAGAGTCTTGGTGTGAGATTGTACAAAAATCTAACATAACAAAATTATTCACTGTGTGAAAGGACTAAACATACTCTTGATTGATAAGGGGAACTAGTATAATTTCTTATGTCTCTTTTACATTATGCACTTTATTTACTGCATTCTTGTTCTTAGCTCTATACCATAATTCCAAAAAATTAAAAAGAATCAACATATCTTCAAAAGAACAGAAAAAGTTTTAAAATCTAATTCACCCTCTCTTAGGTATCACTCTAAACTTACAGATCATACCTTTCTCTTTTACCAGTGTTGTACCATTTTTCAGGTGTGTGTCCCATCTAAGATTTGTGTTTCTTAAGATGAGGTAATGTCAAATGCTCCAACAAATTCAAGACTAATGTAATCTCTTATCTTATTTGCTTTATATTGTATGTAAATGAAAAGTTACTTGTGTATAAACTACACCTTACAGTCAAATGAACTAAAGTGCACTATACATCAAATTAGATAGATAATTACTATCTCAAGCAAGAAAGATTGAAGTGTTGTTGTTTCCCTTACATTAACTCAAAGAACTTTAAGTTTATCTCGTATTTTAATTTAAGAGGATTTTTTTAATGTATCAATTTAGTATGTATACCTTTTTTTCTGTGATGTGTTTAATATTTAATATTTCTTAAATTTCAAATAGTAATGTCTTTATTTGAGTTATCTCAAGTCAAGTGCATTTTTAAAAATATTTTTTTATTGTATTTTGTAAAAATTATGTTTCAACCAAGCAAATTTCAATTATTTTATCTTAAAAACTCTTATCAATGTTAAATTTATTTAACTATAATATTTCTGTTGTCATGATTATTTGATCTTTTTTAATAGTTTTGTTGTAACACAAATTAGATATTAATTTTGTTTAATATTTTTATTGTCACGAAAATTTGATTCTGTTTTTTGATTTTTTTTTAATTATGTTGTCACAAAAATTTATGGAGCTCTAATAATTTTAATATAAATAATTTTATTTATTTGTATTATTATATAGATAAATATTTTTGCTTTAGTTGAAAAATTATTACTTATGTAATTGACAATGATGGTATAAGTTTGAAGAATTTTCAATAAAATGATTTCACAATAAAATATCAGCACATAAATATTTTTTTAATTTCACAATAAAATAATCATATATTAAGTATTAAACTTTATTATGGATTATTGTAAATATTATATTTATTATAATATATGATTATATAAAGATCATTATAAATCAGTTTTTTATTATATATTTATTATATATTGAGTATTTATTAAATATTAATTAAATATTTATTAAATAAAAATTAAATATATTTTTAATTATCATAAAAGTATTAAATATGTACTAAATTATAGTTAAGAAAATATCCACATTTTAAACATTATGCTATGTTTTTTATTGAATGAATAAATAAATATGATATTAATTAATGTATAATTAAAAATAAGAGTAATATAAAACTTATTTTTAAATTAATTTACTCTGACATTATTAAAAATTTATGTACTTTTATATATTTGAAATAGTATGAGTTTTGTGTATGTAAAAACAAATCATCAAATGGAGAACAGAAGAAAAAAATAGTTATTGATGTGTAATGCATTTTTCTAAATAAATATACTTAATAATATTAATGTTAAAATAATTACAAAAATAATTATAATCTTTTGTTGACTATCTATAAACTTTCATTATTTTTAAAACTCGTGTCATAATTTAAAATTAAATAAAAGATTTTGTATGTTATTTAATACTATTTATAGGATATGAAGAAGTTAACACTGAAAACTATAAATAAAAATAAATTTTAATGATTAAAATTAAAAAATTATTATGAAATAATTGAACATTTAATCTTTATATATTTTTGAATTGTTCATTGAAAAAGAATATTAAAATTTCAAAATATTGGAAAGCATACAAACTATTTGTATTCAATTTATCCATCTATCGTAAGTTATTCCATAAATTTGTGGAAATATTGTCCGTAAAAAAGTGTGTGTATTTTCTACAAGTGTTTGAAAATAGGAAGTGTTGTATTTTCAGTATGTTGTTAACGATCTTTTAAATTAGAGAGATTAAAAGTCTACCATATTCTTGGTGTGTCTATGTTAGAAGATTTTAGGAGAGTCTTGGTGTGAGATTGTACAAAAATCTAACATAACAAAATTATTCACTGTGTGAAAGGACTAAACATACTCTTGATTGATAAGGGGAACTAGTATAATTTCTTATGTCTCTTTTACATTATGCACTTTATTTACTGCATTCTTGTTCTTAGCTCTATACCATAATTCCAAAAAATTAAAAAGAATCAACATATCTTCAAAAGAACAGAAAAAGTTTTAAAATCTAATTCACCCTCTCTTAGGTATCACTCTAAACTTACAGATCATACCTTTCTCTTTTACCAGTGTTGTACCATTTTTCAGGTGTGTGTCCCATCTAAGATTTGTGTTTCTTAAGATGAGGTAATGTCAAATGCTCCAACAAATTCAAGACTAATGTAATCTCTTATCTTATTTGCTTTATATTGTATGTAAATGAAAAGTTACTTGTGTATAAACTACACCTTACAGTCAAATGAACTAAAGTGCACTATACATCAAATTAGATAGATAATTACTATCTCAAGCAAGAAAGATTGAAGTGTTGTTGTTTCCCTTACATTAACTCAAAGAACTTTAAGTTTATCTCGTATTTTAATTTAAGAGGATTTTTTTAATGTATCAATTTAGTATGTATACCTTTTTTTCTGTGATGTGTTTAATATTTAATATTTCTTAAATTTCAAATAGTAATGTCTTTATTTGAGTTATCTCAAGTCAAGTGCATTTTTAAAAATATTTTTTTATTGTATTTTGTAAAAATTATGTTTCAACCAAGCAAATTTCAATTATTTTATCTTAAAAACTCTTATCAATGTTAAATTTATTTAACTATAATATTTCTGTTGTCATGATTATTTGATCTTTTTTAATAGTTTTGTTGTAACACAAATTAGATATTAATTTTGTTTAATATTTTTATTGTCACGAAAATTTGATTCTGTTTTTTGATTTTTTTTTAATTATGTTGTCACAAAAATTTATGGAGCTCTAATAATTTTAATATAAATAATTTTATTTATTTGTATTATTATATAGATAAATATTTTTGCTTTAGTTGAAAAATTATTACTTATGTAATTGACAATGATGGTATAAGTTTGAAGAATTTTCAATAAAATGATTTCACAATAAAATATCAGCACATAAATATTTTTTTAATTTCACAATAAAATAATCATATATTAAGTATTAAACTTTATTATGGATTATTGTAAATATTATATTTATTATAATATATGATTATATAAAGATCATTATAAATCAGTTTTTTATTATATATTTATTATATATTGAGTATTTATTAAATATTAATTAAATATTTATTAAATAAAAATTAAATATATTTTTAATTATCATAAAAGTATTAAATATGTACTAAATTATAGTTAAGAAAATATCCACATTTTAAACATTATGCTATGTTTTTTATTGAATGAATAAATAAATATGATATTAATTAATGTATAATTAAAAATAAGAGTAATATAAAACTTATTTTTAAATTAATTTACTCTGACATTATTAAAAATTTATGTACTTTTATATATTTGAAATAGTATGAGTTTTGTGTATGTAAAAACAAATCATCAAATGGAGAACAGAAGAAAAAAATAGTTATTGATGTGTAATGCATTTTTCTAAATAAATATACTTAATAATATTAATGTTAAAATAATTACAAAAATAATTATAATCTTTTGTTGACTATCTATAAACTTTCATTATTTTTAAAACTCGTGTCATAATTTAAAATTAAATAAAAGATTTTGTATGTTATTTAATACTATTTATAGGATATGAAGAAGTTAACACTGAAAACTATAAATAAAAATAAATTTTAATGATTAAAATTAAAAAATTATTATGAAATAATTGAACATTTAATCTTTATATATTTTTGAATTGTTCATTGAAAAAGAATATTAAAATTTCAAAATATTGGAAAGCATACAAACTATTTGTATTCAATTTATCCATCTATCGTAAGTTATTCCATAAATTTGTGGAAATATTGTCCGTAAAAAAGTGTGTGTATTTTCTACAAGTGTTTGAAAATAGGAAGTGTTGTATTTTCAGTATGTTGTTAACGATCTTTTAAATTAGAGAGATTAAAAGTCTACCATATTCTTGGTGTGTCTATGTTAGAAGATTTTAGGAGAGTCTTGGTGTGAGATTGTACAAAAATCTAACATAACAAAATTATTCACTGTGTGAAAGGACTAAACATACTCTTGATTGATAAGGGGAACTAGTATAATTTCTTATGTCTCTTTTACATTATGCACTTTATTTACTGCATTCTTGTTCTTAGCTCTATACCATAATTCCAAAAAATTAAAAAGAATCAACATATCTTCAAAAGAACAGAAAAAGTCTTAAAATCTAATTCACCCTCTCTTAGGTATCACTCTAAACTTACAGATCATACCTTTCTCTTTTACCAGTGTTGTACCATTTTTCAGGTGTGTGTCCCATCTAAGATTTGTGTTTCTTAAGATGAGGTAATGTCAAATGCTCCAACAAATTCAAGACTAATGTAATCTCTTATCTTATTTGCTTTATATTGTATGTAAATGAAAAGTTACTTGTGTATAAACTACACCTTACAGTCAAATGAACTAAAGTGCACTATACATCAAATTAGATAGATAATTACTATCTCAAGCAAGAAAGATTGAAGTGTTGTTGTTTCCCTTACATTAACTCAAAGAACTTTAAGTTTATCTCGTATTTTAATTTAAGAGGATTTTTTTAATGTATCAATTTAGTATGTATACCTTTTTTTCTGTGATGTGTTTAATATTTAATATTTCTTAAATTTCAAATAGTAATGTCTTTATTTGAGTTATCTCAAGTCAAGTGCATTTTTAAAAATATTTTTTTATAGTATTTTGTAAAAATTATGTTTCAACCAAGCAAATTTCAATTATTTTATCTTAAAAACTCTTATCAATGTTAAATTTATTTAACTATAATATTTCTGTTGTCATGATTATTTGATCTTTTTTAATAGTTTTGTTGTAACACAAATTAGATATTAATTTTGTTTAATATTTTTATTGTCACAAAAATTTGATTCTGTTTTTTGATTTTTTTTTAATTATGTTGTCACAAAAATTTATGGAGCTCTAATAATTTTAATATAAATAATTTTATTTATTTGTATTATTATATAGATAAATATTTTTGCTTTAGTTGAAAAATTATTACTTATGTAATTGACAATGATGGTATAAGTTTGAAGAATTTTCAATAAAATGATTTCACAATAAAATATCAGCACATAAATATTTTTTTAATTTCACAATAAAATAATCATATATTAAGTATTAAACTTTATTATGGATTATTGTAAATATTATATTTATTATAATATATGATTATATAAAGATCATTATAAATCAGTTTTTTATTATATATTTATTATATATTGAGTATTTATTAAATATTAATTAAATATATATTAAATAAAAATTAAATATATTTTTAATTATCATAAAAGTATTAAATATGTACTAAATTATAGTTAAGAAAATATCCACATTTTAAACATTATGCTATGTTTTTTATTGAATGAATAAATAGATATGATATTAATTAATGTATAATTAAAAATAAGAGTAATATAAAACTTATTTTTAAATTAATTTACTCTGACATTATTAAAAATTTATGTACTTTTATATATTTGAAATAGTATGAGTTTTGTGTATGTAAAAACAAATCATCAAATGGAGAACAGAAGAAAAAAATAGTTATTGATGTGTAATGCATTTTTCTAAATAAATATACTTAATAATATTAATGTTAAAATAATTACAAAAATAATTATAATCTTTTGTTGACTATCTATAAACTTTCATTATTTTTAAAACTCGTGTCATAATTTAAAATTAAATAAAAGATTTTGTATGTTATTTAATACTATTTATAGGATATGAAGAAGTTAACACTAAAAACTATAAATAAAAATAAATTTTAATGATTAAAATTAAAAAATTATTATGAAATAATTGAACATTTAATCTTTATATATTTTTGAATTGTTCATTGAAAAAGAATATTAAAATTTCAAAATATTGGAAAGCATACAAACTATTTGTATTCAATTTATCCATCTATCGTAAGTTATTCCATAAATTTGTGGAAATATTGTCCGTAAAAAAGTGTGTGTATTTTCTACAAGTGTTTGAAAATAGGAAGTGTTGTATTTTCAGTATGTTGTTAACGATCTTTTAAATTAGAGAGATTAAAAGTCTACCATATTCTTGGTGTGTCTATGTTATAAGATTTTAGGAGAGTCTTGGTGTGAGATTGTACAAAAATCTAACATAACAAAATTATTCACTGTGTGAAAGGACTAAACATACTCTTGATTGATAAGGGGAACTAGTATAATTTCTTATGTCTCTTTTACATTATGCACTTTATTTACTGCATTCTTGTTCTTAGCTCTATACCATAATTCCAAAAAATTAAAAAGAATCAACATATCTTCAAAAGAACAGAAAAAGTCTTAAAATCTAATTCACCCTCTCTTAGGTATCACTCTAAACTTACAGATCATACCTTTCTCTTTTACCAGTGTTGTACCATTTTTCAGGTGTGTGTCCCATCTAAGATTTGTGTTTCTTAAGATGAGGTAATGTCAAATGCTCCAACAAATTCAAGACTAATGTAATCTCTTATCTTATTTGCTTTATATTGTATGTAAATGAAAAGTTACTTGTGTATAAACTACACCTTACAGTCAAATGAACTAAAGTGCACTATACATCAAATTAGATAGATAATTACTATCTCAAGCAAGAAAGATTGAAGTGTTGTTGTTTCCCTTACATTAACTCAAAGAACTTTAAGTTTATCTCGTATTTTAATTTAAGAGGATTTTTTTAATGTATCAATTTAGTATGTATACCTTTTTTTCTGTGATGTGTTTAATATTTAATATTTCTTAAATTTCAAATAGTAATGTCTTTATTTGAGTTATCTCAAGTCAAGTGCATTTTTAAAAATATTTTTTTATTGTATTTTGAAAAAATTATGTTTCAACCAAGCAAATTTCAATTATTTTATCTTAAAAACTCTTATCAATGTTAAATTTATTTAACTATAATATTTCTGTTGTCATGATTATTTGATCTTTTTTAATAGTTTTGTTGTAACACAAATTAGATATTAATTTTGTTTAATATTTTTATTGTCACGAAAATTTGATTCTGTTTTTTGATTTTTTTTTAATTATGTTGTCACAAAAATTTATGGAGCTCTAATAATTTTAATATAAATATTTTTATTTATTTGTATTATTATATAGATAAATATTTTTGCTTTAGTTGAAAAATTATTACTTATGTAATTGACAATGATGGTATAAGTTTAAAGAATTTTCAATAAAATGATTTCACAATAAAATATCAGCACATAAATATTTTTTTAATTTCACAATAAAATAATCATATATTAAGTATTAAACTTTATTATGGATTATTGTAAATATTATTTTTATTATAATATATGATTATATAAAGATCATTATAAATAAGTTTTTTATTATATATTTATTATATATTGAGTATTTATTAAATATTTATTAAATATTTATTAAATAAAAATTAAATATATTTTTAATTATCATAAAAGTATTAAATATGTACTAAATTATAGTTAAGAAAATATCCACATTTTAAACATTATGCTATGTTTTTTATTGAATGAATAAATAAATATGATATTAATTAATGTATAATTAAAAATAAGAGTAATATAAAACTTATTTTTAAATTAATTTACTCTGACATTATTAAAAATTTATGTACTTTTATCTATTTGAAATAGTATGAGTTTTGTGTATGTAAAAACAAATCATCAAATGGAGAATAGAAGAAAAAAATAGTTATTGATGTGTAATGCATTTTTCTAAATAAATATACTTAATAATATTAATGTTAAAATAATTACAAAAATTATTATAATCTTTTGTTGACTATCTATAAACTTTCATTATTTATAAAACTCGTGTCATAATGTAAAATTAAATAAAAGATTTTGTATGTTATTTAATACTATTTATAGGATATGAAGAAGTTAACACTGAAAACTATAAATAAAAATAAATTTTAATGATTAAAATTAAACAATTACTATGAAATAATTGAACATTTAATCTTTATATATTTTTGAATTGTTCATTGAAAAAGAATATTAAAATTTCAAAATATTGGAAAGCATACAAACTATTTGTATTCAATTTATCCATCTATCGTAAGTTATTCCATAAATTTGTGGAAATATTGTCCATAAAAAAGTGAGTGTATTTTCTACAAGTGTTTGAAAATAGGAAGTGTTGTATTTTCAGTATGTTGTTAAAGATCTTTTGAATTAGAGAGATTAAAAGTCTACCATATTCATGGTGTGTCTATGTTAGAAGATTTTAGGAGAGTCTTGGTGTGAGATTGTACAAAAATCTAACATAACAAAATTATTCACTGTGTGAAAGGACTAAACATACTCTTGATTTATAAGGGGAACTAATATAATTTCTTATGTCTCTTTTACATTATGCACTTTATTTACTGCATTCTTGTTCTTAGCTCTATACCATAATTCCAAAAAATTAAAAAGAATCAACATATCTTCAAAAGAACAGAAAAAGTCTTAAAATCTAATTCACCCTCTCTTAGGTATCACTCTAAACTTACAGATCAAACCTTTCTCTTTTACCAGTGTTGTACGATTTTTCAGGTGTGTGTCCCATCTAAGATTTGTGTTTCTTAAGATGAGGTAATGTCAAATGCTCCAACAAATTCAAGACTAATGTAATCTCTTATCTTATTTGCTTTATATTGTATGTAAATGAAAAGTTACTTGTGTATAAACTACACCTTACAGTCAAATGAACTAAATTGCACTATACATCAAATTAGATAGATAATTACTATCTCAAGCAAGAAAGATTGAAGTGTTGTTGTTTCCCTTACATTAACTCAAAGAACTTTAAGTTTATCTCGTATTTTAATTTAAGAGGATTTTTTTAATGTATCAATTTAGTATGTATACCTTTTTTTCTGTGATGTGTTTAATATTTAATATTTCTTAAATTTCAAATAGTAATGTCTTTATTTGAGTTATCTCAAGTCAAGTGCATTTTTAAAAATATTTTTTTATTGTATTTTGTAAAAATTATGTTTCAACCAAGCAAATTTCAATTATTTTATCTTAAAAACTCTTATCAATGTTAAATTTATTTAACTATAATATTTCTGTTGTCATGATTATTTGATCTTTTTTAATAGTTTTGTTGTAACACAAATTAGATATTAATTTTGTTTAATATTTTTATTGTCACGAAAATTTGATTCTGTTTTTTGATTTTTTTTTAATTATGTTGTCACAAAAATTTATGGAGCTCTAATAATTTTAATATAAATAATTTTATTTATTTGTATTATTATATAGATAAATATTTTTGCTTTAGTTGAAAAATTATTACTTATGTAATTGACAATGATGGTATAAGTTTGAAGAATTTTCAATAAAATGATTTCACAATAAAATATCAGCACATAAATATTTTTTTAATTTCACAATAAAATAATCATATATTAAGTATTAAACTTTATTATGGATTATTGTAAATATTATATTTATTATAATATATGATTATATAAAGATCATTATAAATCAGTTTTTTATTATATATTTATTATATATTGAGTATTTATTAAATATTAATTAAATATTTATTAAATAAAAATTAAATATATTTTTAATTATCATAAAAGTATTAAATATGTACTAAATTATAGTTAAGAAAATATCCACATTTTAAACATTATGCTATGTTTTTTATTGAATGAATAAATAAATATGATATTAATTAATGTATAATTAAAAATAAGAGTAATATAAAACTTATTTTTAAATTAATTTACTCTGACATTATTAAAAATTTATGTACTTTTATATATTTGAAATAGTATGAGTTTTGTGTATGTAAAAACAAATCATCAAATGGAGAACAGAAGAAAAAAATAGTTATTGATGTGTAATGCATTTTTCTAAATAAATATACTTAATAATATTAATGTTAAAATAATTACAAAAATAATTATAATCTTTTGTTGACTATCTATAAACTTTCATTATTTTTAAAACTCGTGTCATAATTTAAAATTAAATAAAAGATTTTGTATGTTATTTAATACTATTTATAGGATATGAAGAAGTTAACACTGAAAACTATAAATAAAAATAAATTTTAATGATTAAAATTAAAAAATTATTATGAAATAATTGAACATTTAATCTTTATATATTTTTGAATTGTTCATTGAAAAAGAATATTAAAATTTCAAAATATTGGAAAGCATACAAACTATTTGTATTCAATTTATCCATCTATCGTAAGTTATTCCATAAATTTGTGGAAATATTGTCCGTAAAAAAGTGTGTGTATTTTCTACAAGTGTTTGAAAATAGGAAGTGTTGTATTTTCAGTATGTTGTTAACGATCTTTTAAATTAGAGAGATTAAAAGTCTACCATATTCTTGGTGTGTCTATGTTAGAAGATTTTAGGAGAGTCTTGGTGTGAGATTGTACAAAAATCTAACATAACAAAATTATTCACTGTGTGAAAGGACTAAACATACTCTTGATTGATAAGGGGAACTAGTATAATTTCTTATGTCTCTTTTACATTATGCACTTTATTTACTGCATTCTTGTTCTTAGCTCTATACCATAATTCCAAAAAATTAAAAAGAATCAACATATCTTCAAAAGAACAGAAAAAGTCTTAAAATCTAATTCACCCTCTCTTAGGTATCACTCTAAACTTACAGATCATACCTTTCTCTTTTACCAGTGTTGTACCATTTTTCAGGTGTGTGTCCCATCTAAGATTTGTGTTTCTTAAGATGAGGTAATGTCAAATGCTCCAACAAATTCAAGACTAATGTAATCTCTTATCTTATTTGCTTTATATTGTATGTAAATGAAAAGTTACTTGTGTATAAACTACACCTTACAGTCAAATGAACTAAAGTGCACTATACATCAAATTAGATAGATAATTACTATCTCAAGCAAGAAAGATTGAAGTGTTGTTGTTTCCCTTACATTAACTCAAAGAACTTTAAGTTTATCTCGTATTTTAATTTAAGAGGATTTTTTTAATGTATCAATTTAGTATGTATACCTTTTTTTCTGTGATGTGTTTAATATTTAATATTTCTTAAATTTCAAATAGTAATGTCTTTATTTGAGTTATCTCAAGTCAAGTGCATTTTTAAACATATTTTTTTATTGTATTTTGAAAAAATTATGTTTCAACCAAGCAAATTTCAATTATTTTATCTTAAAAACTCTTATCAATGTTAAATTTATTTAACTATAATATTTCTGTTGTCATGATTATTTGATCTTTTTTAATAGTTTTGTTGTAACACAAATTAGATATTAATTTTGTTTAATATTTTTATTGTCACGAAAATTTGATTCTGTTTTTTGATTTTTTTTTAATTATGTTGTCACAAAAATTTATGGAGCTCTAATAATTTTAATATAAATATTTTTATTTATTTGTATTATTATATAGATAAATATTTTTGCTTTAGTTGAAAAATTATTACTTATGTAATTGACAATGATGGTATAAGTTTAAAGAATTTTCAATAAAATGATTTCACAATAAAATATCAGCACATAAATATTTTTTTAATTTCACAATAAAATAATCATATATTAAGTATTAAACTTTATTATGGATTATTGTAAATATTATTTTTATTATAATATATGATTATATAAAGATCATTATAAATAAGTTTTTTATTATATATTTATTATATATTGAGTATTTATTAAATATTTATTAAATATTTATTAAATAAAAATTAAATATATTTTTAATTATCATAAAAGTATTAAATATGTACTAAATTATAGTTAAGAAAATATCCACATTTTAAACATTATGCTATGTTTTTTATTGAATGAATAAATAAATATGATATTAATTAATGTATAATTAAAAATAAGAGTAATATAAAACTTATTTTTAAATTAATTTACTCTGACATTATTAAAAATTTATGTACTTTTATCTATTTGAAATAGTATGAGTTTTGTGTATGTAAAAACAAATCATCAAATGGAGAATAGAAGAAAAAAATAGTTATTGATGTGTAATGCATTTTTCTAAATAAATATACTTAATAATATTAATGTTAAAATAATTACAAAAATTATTATAATCTTTTGTTGACTATCTATAAACTTTCATTATTTATAAAACTCGTGTCATAATGTAAAATTAAATAAAAGATTTTGTATGTTATTTAATACTATTTATAGGATATGAAGAAGTTAACACTGAAAACTATAAATAAAAATAAATTTTAATGATTAAAATTAAACAATTACTATGAAATAATTGAACATTTAATCTTTATATATTTTTGAATTGTTCATTGAAAAAGAATATTAAAATTTCAAAATATTGGAAAGCATACAAACTATTTGTATTCAATTTATCCATCTATCGTAAGTTATTCCATAAATTTGTGGAAATATTGTCCGTAAAAAAGTGAGTGTATTTTCTACAAGTGTTTGAAAATAGGAAGTGTTGTATTTTCAGTATGTTGTTAAGGATCTTTTGAATTAGAGAGATTAAAAGTCTACCATATTCATGGTGTGTCTATGTTAGAAGATTTTAGGAGAGTCTTGGTGTGAGATTGTACAAAAATCTAACATAACAAAATTATTCACTGTGTGAAAGGACTAAACATACTCTTGATTTATAAGGGGAACTAGTATAATTTCTTATGTCTCTTTTACATTATGCACTTTATTTACTTCATTCTTTTTCTTAGCTCTTTACCATAATTCCAAAAAATTAAAAAGAATCAACATATCTTCAAAAGAACAGAAAAAGTCTTAAAATCTAATTCACCCTCTCTTAGGTATCACTCTAAACTTACAGATCATACCTTTCTCTTTTACCAGTGTTGTACGATTTTTCAGGTGTGTGTCCCATCTAAGATTTGTGTTTCTTAAGATGAGGTAATGTCAAATGCTCCAACAAATTCAAGACTAATGTAATCTCTTATCTTATTTGCTTTATATTGTATGTAAATGAAAAGTTACTTGTGTATAAACTACACCTTACAGTCAAATGAACTAAATTGCACTATACATCAAATTAGATAGATAATTACTATCTCAAGCAAGAAAGATTGAAGTGTTGTTGTTTCCCTTACATTAACTCAAAGAACTTTAAGTTTATCTCGTATTTTAATTTAAGAGGATTTTTTTAATGTATCAATTTAGTATGTATACCTTTTTTTCTGTGATGTGTTTAATATTTAATATTTCTTAAATTTCAAATAGTAATGTCTTTATTTGAGTTATCTCAAGTCAAGTGCATTTTTAAAAATATTTTTTTATTGTATTTTGTAAAAATTATGTTTCAACCAAGCAAATTTCAATTATTTTATCTTAAAAACTCTTATCAATGTTAAATTTATTTAACTATAATATTTCTGTTGTCATGATTATTTGATCTTTTTTAATAGTTTTGTTGTAACACAAATTAGATATTAATTTTGTTTAATATTTTTATTGTCACGAAAATTTGATTCTGTTTTTTGATTTTTTTTTAATTATGTTGTCACAAAAATTTATGGAGCTCTAATAATTTTAATATAAATAATTTTATTTATTTGTATTATTCTATAGATAAATATTTTTGCTTTAGTTGAAAAATTATTACTTATGTAATTGACAATGATGGTATAAGTTTGAAGAATTTTCAATAAAATGATTTCACAATAAAATATCAGCACATAAATATTTTTTTAATTTCACAATAAAATAATCATATATTAAGTATTAAACTTTATTATGGATTATTGTAAATATTATATTTATTATAATATATGATTATATAAAGATCATTATAAATCAGTTTTTTATTATATATTTATTATATATTGAGTATTTATTAAATATTAATTAAATATTTATTAAATAAAAATTAAATATATTTTTAATTATCATAAAAGTATTAAATATGTACTAAATTATAGTTAAGAAAATATCCACATTTTAAACATTATGCTATGTTTTTTATTGAATGAATAAATAAATATGATATTAATTAATGTATAATTAAAAATAAGAGTAATATAAAACTTATTTTTAAATTAATTTACTCTGACATTATTAAAAATTTATGTACTTTTATATATTTGAAATAGTATGAGTTTTGTGTATGTAAAAACAAATCATCAAATGGAGAACAGAAGAAAAAAATAGTTATTGATGTGTAATGCATTTTTCTAAATAAATATACTTAATAATATTAATGTTAAAATAATTACAAAAATAATTATAATCTTTTGTTGACTATCTATAAACTTTCATTATTTTTAAAACTCGTGTCATAATTTAAAATTAAATAAAAGATTTTGTATGTTATTTAATACTATTTATAGGATATGAAGAAGTTAACACTGAAAACTATAAATAAAAATAAATTTTAATGATTAAAATTAAAAAATTACTATGAAATAATTGAACATTGAATCTTTATATATTTTTGAATTGTTCATTGAAAAAGAATATTAAAATTTCAAAATATTGGAAAGCATACAAACTATTTGTATTCAATTTATCCATCTATCGTAAGTTATTCCATAAATTTGTGGAAATATTGTCCGTAAAAAAGTGTGTGTATTTTCTACAAGTGTTTGAAAATAGGAAGTGTTGTATTTTCAGTATGTTGTTAAAGATCTTTTGAATTAGAGAGATTAAAAGTCTACCATATTCTTGGTGTGTCTATGTTAGAAGATTTTAGGAGAGTCTTGGTGTGAGATTGTACAAAAATCTAACATAACAAAATTATTCACTGTGTGAAAGGACTAAACATACTCTTGATTGATAAGGGGAACTAGTATAATTTCTTATGTCTCTTTTACATTATGCACTTTATTTACTGCATTCTTGTTCTTAGCTCTTTACCATAATTCCAAAAAATTAAAAAGAATCAACATATCTTCAAAAGAACATAAAAAGTCTTAAAATCTAATTCACCCTCTCTTAGGTTTCACTCTAAACTTACAGACCATACCTTTCTCTTTTACCAGTGTTGTACCATTTTTCAGGTGTGTGTCCCATCTAAGATTTGTGTTTCTTAAGATGAGGTAATGTCAAATGCTCCAACAAATTCAACATTTTGTTGAGACTAATGTAATCTCTTATCTTATTTGCTTTATATTGTATGTAAATGAAAAGTTACTTGTGTATAAACTACACCTTACAGTCAAATGAACTAAAGTGCATTATACATCAAATTAGATAGATAATTATTATCTCAAGCAAGAAAGATTGAAGTGTTGTTGTTTCCGTTACATTAACTCAAAGAACTTTAAGTTTATCTCGTATTTTAATTTAAGAGGTTTTTTTTAATGTATCAATTTAGTATGTATACCTTTTTTCTGTGATGTGTTTAATATTTTATATTTCTTAAATTTCAAATATTAATGTCTTTATTTGAGTTATCTCAAGTCAAGTGCATTTTTAAAAATATTTTTTTATTGTATTTTGTAAAAATTATGTTTCAACCAAGCAATTTTCAATTATTTTATCTTAAAAAATCTTATCAATGTTAAATTTATTTAACTATAATATTTCTGTTGTCATGATTATTTGATATTTTTTAATAGTTTTGTTGTAACACAAATTAGATATTAATTTTGTTTAATATTTTTATTGTCACGAAAATTTGATTCTGTTTTTTGATTTTTTTTTAATTATGTTGTCACAAAAATTTATGGAGCTCTAATAATTTTAACATAAATAATTTTATTTATTTGTATTATTATATAGATAAATATTTTTGCTTTAGTTGAAAAATTATTACTTATGTAATTGACAATGATGGTATAAGTTTGAAGAATTTTCAATAAAATGATTTCACAATAAAATATCAGCACATAAATATTTTTTTAATTTCACAATAAAATAATCATATATTAAGTATTAAACTTTATTATGGATTATTGTAAATATTATTTTTATTATAATATATGATTATATAAAGATCATTATAAATTAGTTTTTTATTATATATTTATTATATATTGAGTATTTATTAAATATTAATTAAATATTTATTAAATAAAAATTAAATATATTTTTAATTATCATAAAAGTATTAAATATGTACTAAATTATAGTTAAGAAAATATCCACATTTTAAACATTATGCTATGTTTTTTATTGAATGAATAAATAAATATGATATTAATTAATGTATAATTAAAAATAAGAGTAATATAAAACTTATTTTTAAATTAATTTACTCTGACATTATTAAAAATTTATGTACTTTTATCTATTTGAAATAGTATGAGTTTTGTGTATGTAAAAACAAATCATCAAATGGAGAATAGAAGAAATAAATAGTTATTGATGTGTAATGCATTTTTCTAAATAAATATACTTAATAATATTAATGTTAAAATAATTACAAAAATTATTATAATCGTTTGTTGACTATCTATAAACTTTCATTATTTATAAAACTCGTGTCATAATGTCAAATTAAATAAAAGATTTTGTATGTTATTTAATACTATTTATAGGATATGAAGAAGTTAACACTGAAAACTATAAATAAAAATAAATTTTAATGATTAAAATTAAAAAATTACTATGAAATAATTGAACATTTAATCTTTATATATTTTGGAATTGTTCATTGAAAAAGAATATTAAAATTTCAAAATATTGGAAAGCATACAAACTATTTGTATTCAATTTATCCATCTATCGTAAGTTATTCCATAAATTTGTGGAAATATTGTCAGTAAAAAAGTGTGTGTATTTTCTACAAGTGTTTGAAAATAGGAAGTGTTGTATTTTCAGTATGTTGTTAAAGATCTTTTGAATTAGAGAGATTAGAAGTCTACCATATTCTTGGTGTGTCTATGTTAGAAGATTTTAGGAGAGTCTTGGTGTGAGATTGTACAAAAATCTAACATAACAAAATTATTCACTGTGTGAAAGGACTAAACATACTCTTGATTGATAAGGGGAACTAGTATAATTTCTTATGTCTCTTTTACATTATGCACTTTATTTACTGCATTCTTGTTCTTAGCTCTTTACCATAATTCCAAAAAATTAAAAAGAATCAACATATCTTCAAAAGAACAGAAAAAGTCTTAAAATCTATATCACCCTCTATTAGGTTTCACTCTAAACTTACAGACCATACCTTTCTCTTTTACCAGTGTTGTACCATTTTTCAGGTGTGTGTCCCATCTAAGATTTGTGTTTCTTAAGATGAGGTAATGTCAAATGCTCCATCAAATTCAACATTTTGTTGAGACTAATGTAATCTCTTATCTTATTTGCTTTATATTGTATGTAAATGAAAAGTTACTTGTGTATAAACTACACCTTACAGTCAAATGAACTAAAGTGCACTATACATCAAATTAGATAGATAATTACTATCTCAAGCAAGAAAGATTGAAGTGTTGTTGTTTCCCTTACATTAACTCAAAGAACTTTAAGTTTATCTCCTATTTTAATTTTAGAGGATTTTTTTAATGTATCAATTTAGTGTGTATACCTTTTTTTCTGTGATGTGTTTAATATTTTATATTTCTTAAATTTCAAATAGTAATGTCTTTATTTGAGTTATCTCAAGTCAAGTGCATTTTTAAAAATATTTTTTTATTGTATTTTGTAAAAATTATGTTTCAACCAAGCAAATTTCAATTATTTTATCTTAAAAACTCTTATCAATGTTAAATTTATTTAACTATAATATTTATGTTGTCATGATTATTTGATCTTTTTTAATAGTTTTGTTGTAACACAAATTAGATATTAATTTTGTTTAATATTTTTATTGTCACTGAAATTTGATTCTGTTTTTTGATTTTTTTTTAATTATGTTGTCACAAAAATTTATGGAGCTCTAATAATTTTAATATAAATAATTTTATTTATTTGTATTATTATATAGATAAACATTTTTGCTTTAGTTGAAAAATTATTACTTATGTAATTGACAATGATGGTATAAGTTTGAAGAATTTTCAATAAAATGATTTCACAATAAAATATCAGCACATAAATATTTTTTTAATTTCACAATAAAATAATCATATATTAAGTATTAAACTTTATTATGGATTATTGTAAATATTATTTTTATTATAATATATGATTATATAAAGATCATTATAAATCAGTTTTTTATTATATATTTATTATATATTGAGTATTTATTAAATATTAATTAATTATTTATTAAATAAAAATTAAATATATTTTTATTTATCATAAAAGTATTAAATATGTACTAAATTATAGTTAAGAAAATATCCACATTTTAAACATTATGCTATGTTTTTTATTGAATGAATAAATAAATATGATATTAATTAATGTATAATTAAAAATAAGAGTCATATAAAACTTATTTTTAAATTAATTTACTCTGATATTATTAAAAATTTATGTACTTTTATCTATTTGAAATAGTATGAGTTTTGTGTATGTAAAAACAAATCATCAAATGGAGAACAGAAGAAAAAAATAGTTATTGATGTGTAATGCATTTTTTTAATAAATATACTTAATAATATTAATGTTAAAATAATTACAAAAATAATTATAATCTTTTGTTGACTATCTATAAACTTTCATTATTTATAAAACTCGTGTCATAATGTAAAATTAAATAAAAGATTTTGTATGTTATTTAATACTATTTATAGGATATGAAGAAGTTAACACTGAAAACTATAAATAAAAATAAATTTTAATGATTAAAATTAAAAAATTACTATGAAATAATTGAACATTTAATCTTTATATTTTTTTGAATTGTTCATTGAAAAATAATATTAAAATTTCAAAATATTGGAAAGCATACAAACTATTTGTATTCAATTTATCCATCTATCGTAAGTTATTCCATAAATTTGTGGAAATATTGTCCGTGAAAAAGTGTGTGTATTTTCTACAAGTGTTTGAAAATAGGAAGTGTTGTATTTTCAGTATGTTGTTAACGATCTTTTGAATTAGAGAGATTAAAAGTCTACCATATTCTTGGTGTGTCTATGTTAGAAGATTTTAGGAGAGTCTTGGTGTGAGATTGTACAAAAATCTAACATAACAAAATTATTCAATGTGTGAAAGGACTAAACATACTCTTGATTGATAAGGGGAACTAGTATAATTTCTTATGTCTCTTTTACATTATGCACTTTATTTACTGCATTCTTGTTCTTAGCTCTTTACCATAATTCCAAAAAATTAAAAAGAATCAACATATCTTCAAAAGAACAGAAAAAGTCTTAAAATCTAATTCACCCTCTCTTAGGTTTCACTCTAAACTTACAGACCATACCTTTCTCGTTTACCAGTGTTGTACCATTTTTAGGGGTGTGTGTCCCATCTAAGATTTGTGTTTCTTAAGATGAGGTAATGTCAAATGCTCCATCAAATTCAAGACTAATGTAATCTCTTATCTTATTTGCTTTATATTGTATGTAAATGAAAAGTTACTTGTGTATAAACTACACCTTACAGTCAAATGAACTAAAGTGCACTATACATCAAATTAGATAGATAATTACTATCTCAAGCAAGAAAGATTGATGTGTTGTTGTTTCCCTTACATTAACTCAAAGAACTTTAAGTTTATCTCGTATTTTAATTTAAGAGGTTTTTTTTAATGTATCAATTTAGTATGTATACCTTTTTTTTCTGTGATGTGTTTAATATTTTATATTTCTTAAATTTCAAATAGTAATGTCTTTATTTGAGTTATCTCAAGTCAAGTGCATTTTTAAAAATATTTTTTTATTGTATTTTGTAAAAATTATGTTTCAACCAAGCAAATTTCAATTATTTTATCTTAAAAACTCTTATCAATGTTAAATTTATTTAACTATAATATTTCTGTTGTCATGATTATTTAATCTTTTTTAATAGTTTTGTTGTAACACAAATTAGATATTAATTTTGTTTAATATTTTTATTGTCACGAAAATTTGATTCTGTTTTTTGATTTTTTTTTAATTATGTTGTCACAAAAATTTATGGAGCTCTAATAATTTTAATATAAATAATTTTATTTATTTTTATTATTATATAGATAAATATTTTTGCTTTAGTTGAAAAATTATTACTTATGTAATTGACAATGATGGTATAAGTTTGAAGAATTTTCAATAAAATGATTTCACAATAAAATATCAGCACATAAATATTTTTTTAATTTCACAATAAAATAATCATATATTAAGTATTAAACTTTATTATGGATTATTGTAAATATTATTTTTATTATAATATATGATTATATAAAGATCATTATAAATCAGTTTTTTATTATATATTTATTATATATTGAGTATTTATTAAATATTTATTAAATATTTATTAAATAAAAATTAAATATATTTTTATTTATCATAAAAGTATTAAATATGTACTAAATTATAGTTAAGAAAATAACCACATTTTAAACATTATGCTATGTTTTTTATTGAATGAATAAATAAATATGATATTAATTAATGTATAATTAAAAATAAGAGTAATATAAAACTTATTTTTAAATTAATTTACTCTGACATTATTAAAAATTTATGTACTTTTATCTATTTGAAATAGTATGAGTTTTGTGTATGTAAAAACAAATCATCAAATGGAGAATAGAAGAAAAAAATAGTTATTGATGTGTAATGCATTTTTCTAAATAAATATACATAATAATATTAATGTTAAAATAATTACAAAAATCATTATAATCGTTTGTTGACTATCTATAAACTTTCATTATTTATAAAACTCGTGTCATAATGTAAAATTAAATAAAATATTTTGTATGTTATTTAATACTATTTATAGGATATGAAGAAGTTAACACTGAAAACTATAAATAAAAATAAATTTTAATGATTAAAATTAAAAAATTACTATGAAATAATTGAACATTTAATCTTTATATATTTTTGAATTGTTCATTGAAAAAGAATATTAAAATTTCAAAATATTGGAAAGCATACAAACTATTTGTATTCAATTTATCCATCTATCGTAAGTTATTCCATAAATTTGTGGAAATATTGTCCGTAAAAAAGTGTGTGTATTTTCTACAAGTGTTTGAAAATAGGAAGTGTTGTATTTTCAGTATGTTGTTAAAGATCTTTTGAATTAGAGAGATTAAAAGTCTACCATATTCTTGGTGTGTCTATGTTAGAAGATTTTAGGAGAGTCTTGGTGTGAGATTGTTCAAAAATCTAACATAACAAAATTATTCACTGTGTGAAAGGACTAAACATA